>JAHLJS010000006.1:17547351-18920691 GCA_038502445.1 Eremochloa ophiuroides
TGTCTCACTAACTCACAATCTTTTCATGTTAATTACAAATACTATCCATGCCACCGCTATTATGTGCAATATTTTTAATCTGTCAACATACAAGGCATCTACATATGTTACGCCGATTTTTTTTAACTAGATCCGATTGCAATAAGATAACGTGCAAATCAAACTCATATATTATATATACGCATATGATCCAAGATATCATACAGTAATCCATGACAACACGTGGGGTTATTTTTCTAGTTTAATTACTTTGAGAGGGATGAGGTGCTAACAATAAATTAGATCTGCATCAGGCGTGCAGTCTTTACAGAGGCCCATCATGTCAGGATAACAGAGTATATACAAGACTGAAAACTCACTTATTAATATGGTGGAATTCGTACAAGAAATTCAACTCGTTTTAGATGGACATCAATTAGAGGATATACTTATAGTTGTGCTTACAAGTTTTTCGTATTATCAACAAACAAAATTTATACATGTAAGGATTTTCTCCGGGGCTCATGGGCTTATATGGCCCATCCAGTTGAATCTGAAGTAGTGCGGCCACCTGGGCCAACTCTAGTAGAAGTTGACCGAGGACTGGTAGGTGGTGCCAAACTGCCAGTCCGCCGGCGTCACGTTATACGCCACGACGACGTTGCCGTCGTCCGTCTGCACCTTGAACGACAGGGCTTTCCCGGTGAGGTAGGCTCCGCTCTGCCAGTTCGCGCCCCAGTTGCGGCTCATGGCGAGCCAGTCGGTGCCGCCGGTCCCCATGATCCACGCCGCGGACACGGCGCCGGCGCCGCCGACGTTAGCGATGTTGACGAGCTCCCAGTAGTCGTGCCCGCTGACGCCGAACCTGATCCCGCCGGACCGTCGCTGGCACGGGACCCTCCGGTAAATGACGGGGACGATGCCGGCGGCATCGGACGCGCCGATGGCCTCCCACGCCGGCTGCGACATGTCGAAGTGCCGCCGCGGCGTGTTGCACCACCCGCCGTCGGGGTCGCCGTAGTTCGGCGGGCAGAAGTTGGTGGCCGTGACCGTGACGGACGGCGGCGACGACGGCGACCCGCCGGGCTTGCAGTACTGCGTCCGCGACGCGTCGCAGGTGACGAGGTAGCACGCGCCGCAGGAGGCGCCGTCGCCGTACAGCGCCGTGCTCAGCGCCGTCGTCTGCGTCCCGTACCCGGCGCTGTACAGGTCGCCGTACCCGCACGACCCGCCTGCACAAGTACACGTACGCGTGGGCCAGAGTTGGCAAGAAAATGCATGGTCAGCCAGTGACAGTGTTATACGTACGTACCCATGGTGCCGGACGCGTCGCTCCCGCCGTAGAACGTCGCGGTGGCCGGCGTCTGCGCCACTGCGCCGCCGTCGAGCCGAGAGGCGCACAAGATCAGCAGCGAGAGCAGCAGCGCCTTCTCCATAGTCTCTCACTAGGAGGACGGTGCTCTGTTGTGACTGATGCACACTGTCCTCTCTGCCTGCTGTGTAGTACTTATAAGCTTAGCTTGCAACTGCCGGCGAGCCGACGGTTGGCCGACGACAGCAGAGGTGATCGTGCACGTTGCATGCATGTGGCCTCCCTGATTATTAACGGATCGATCGTATCATTGCTCATGGATCACGATCAGGATTATGCAGTGCTGGCTAATTATCCATGGAGACGGCCATTGGCTGAACTAATTCAACCGATGAATCTACGCGATGTGACATGACATATTTTTTCCATCGCCTAAATTATGGTCTTGTGAGTTGTGATAAGTGGCTACCGGTGGTTGTTCCTTGGAAGGGACAGTTTCATCTCATGCCCTCCAGGGTCACGAGCTGCCACACTACACTACACTACACTCGGTAGAACTAATGTGTCCGTGATCCTGTCATTTTCTCGTAGCGCAGGTGATGAGTTCAGGATGCTCTGTTATGCATAACAGTTACTACAGGACTAGAGTTCTGCGTCGTTGTTCACAATTTCACATTGTTCTAGGAATATTTCCACTATCAGAAAACGGCAGGACTATTGCGTCTACGCCTGATATGTAGGACTTTTTTTTTTTAGAGAAAAACACACTACGGATGAAAAGTAGTGCCGATTCTGACTGATAAACTGAAGCTAACATGCTTACTAATAAATTTTAGGATTAAGCCACTTTTGGCCCATCAACTCTTGTCTTTGTCTAATTTTTACCTTTAAATATAAAACCATCTAATTTTATCAAAACAGTTTAATTTTGACTCCAGAGCCATTGAAAACCACTCTACATCGCCTCAGGAGTCAAAATTGAATGGTATTGGTAGTTGGAGTATCAAAGTTAGACATAAGAAAAGTTCAGGTGCTAACTGTAGACTTAATTAACTAATTTAGTTTAAAATACTTATGAAAAATAGATATATCAATAAATATGTATATGTATTAAAATATTACCTACACATCATTAGATTTTTTTTGTTGTGAACAAGAATCCGAATTTCTTTAAAATGTAATCTTTAAGTTTGAAGTTCTCATATTTTTGTTTTTTTAAAAAAATATTCAACCTAACTCAGATTGAGAAATGACGAAAACCAAAGTTGCGAATCTCAATAAAATATACAATTATATAGTTAGTCACCTTTTGAGTTGAAATCTATTACGTTATATTCACATTTATTAGGCAAACTATCACATAATGTTTGAATATTTATCAATAAGTAAATCTAAATTTATATTTTTTCATAAATATTTAGATATTTACTTATAAATTTAGATATTTAGTTATTTATTTGTAATATTTTAATACATATAAATATTTACTTATAAATGATGTATAGGTAATATTTTAATACATATAAATGTTTATTGATAGGTCTATTTTTCATAAATATTTAAAAACTAAATTAGTTGATTAAGTCTATTTTAAGCCCCTCAACTCTTACTGATGTCTAACTTTGCCACCTCAATTATCAAAACCATTTAAATTTAACCCCTAAGATGATTTTAGAGTGCCTTTCGATGGCTCTAGGTCAAAATTAAACGGTTTTGGTAGTTGGGATGCCAAAATTAGACCGTTTTATAGTTGGGGGTTAAACTTAGACAAAGTCAAGGGTTGAGGGGCAAAAAGTGGATTTAATCCTAAATTTTATAATCATCGACTGGTTTTAGTTAAATCAAAGAAATCCATTCCCACTACAAATTTAAGATAATTTGGAAAAGAACCTACAACATTGAATTTTGTAATGATCTGATGTCTTAGATTAAATTGAAGAGTCCATGTATAATACAATTACATAAAAATAGAAAATAAGATACACCGTTGGATTCCATAATGATTTAACGACAGAGATCAAATCAAAGAGTCCATGCATAATACAATTACAAGATTCAAAAATAAAACAACATGCACCATTGGATTTTGTGATGATTTAATTAATGGCTTAGATTAAGCAAAAAGTCCATGCCTATTACAAATAATAGAGAGAGAAAAAAATAAAATAATTAATTAATAGCAAATAATAATTTATTTCCATAAAAGTGGTATAAAAAGGTGGTAAATACAAATAACTCAATACAAATTCCATGACACAGTTGGTAAAGGCAAAAACTTTTAATAAACCTATGAAGAAGTTCATGGCAAAGCAACGGACACCATTCAGCTTTTTTCTTTGCGAGAAGCTGGTTACAACTAACGAGTGAGAAACAGATCTGGTTGATAAGCGGAACATAGTGATGACTCCGATCACAGTTTAAGGTAAAAAAAAAGATAGCTATAAGTCCACAATAGGGTGTACAAGATGGTCCAAAAGTTAAATATAGAAGTAGGGCGCGGACCGTGTTTGTTTAAGCTAGTTTCGATTTATTTTTAGTTATAGAATAATATTTTTTTATCATCATAATTTAGCCGTAAGTTACATCCAAAATCAGCCCTGCTGAACAGGGTACACAATGAGATAACTAGTAGGGGAAAGTTGAAAGATAAGACAAAACGGAGATTTTTTAAGCCAAGAAATTCATTGACCATAGTTATATAAAATTTCTGTTGATAAATACAATGGGATGAAATGAGAGAGAATCAATCTAATCAAACAAAGAAACTAGATTATTTGCAAAATCTGAGCTCCTGGCCCCGCGTCGTCAGGGCAACACGGGCAAGGACTAATTTTTCCGAGCAGCCGTCGCTCCTCCTACTAGCCGTAGATACAGTGACAATAGTTCTCCTATCATTAATATAATAAGACTAAACTTGTCATAACAAGCTGAACAAAATAGTGTCACATGTATGATGACATGGCACATGTGACTTGACAGATGACATGGCAAATGACACAACGGGTGACATGGCAATTCACGTTCGTCCCAATTGGCCCATGTTTTTTAGGCCCAGCTACAAATTATTATTTCTTCTTCTTTTTCATTGGATCCCAACATTACAAGCCCGTATTGTAGGTCAGCCCATTTAAAAAAAAATAATAGCAGATTATAAACCACATAAGCAATGGCATAATTATAATAACCAGCCCACATGCAGTAGAATATATTCCATCCATAAATAATATTCCACCTCGTACAATATCACGTGTTTCAGAATATATTCAAGTCATACAGATTACACCAACATCCATATATTCGCATACATCAACAACATATTTATTCACTAAAATAGATCTTGCTGCCACAGGTTCATCACCAGGATGATGACCCTCCATGCCCTCGCCAACCTCGCAGTAGCAATAATTACACATTCCTAGCCTAATCTGCTAAAAATAAAATATGAACTTGCTGCAGTTCCTTGAATGTCAATCATTTCAGCAAATACACGAATTAGTTAGTAACTATGCCACAGAAGAGAAGGGACCAAAATACTAGGCCACTATTTTCAGCATTATTTGCAGTGCTGTAGAATCTGTAATGTACGTTGAAGAAGTCAACCCACAAGAGTAATGCACCGACCACATCCGAAGTCCTCATCAAACTGCACAAGAGAACATACAAACTATAGCAAAGCTGTTGCTGAATGTTGCTACTGAAATGAGAAAAGAAAAGACCAAAGCACTAATCTGCTAAATCAAATAGAACAGAAATAAAAAAATAAAGAGCATTCCCTACAGGCTGAACCAAACCCTTGGAATACCGCCAATCAACAACACTACTACTCATAACATTCATACTTTATTTTGCAATGACAACATTGCTCAACAATAATACTCGCTGAGAAGAACTTGGCCTATATCCCGATTGCCACCCCAAGTGCCTTTCTTCTAATCGCCAAGGTTAGACATGCCAATATGCGATAAAATTGACAGTTGCAACGATTATGAACTTTCTCCAATCAATATGGAAGAAAAATAATAAAGCAGTAAAAAAAATTTGCTAGTGCAAGTCAACATAAGCATACATGCAGCTGCCTCCAAAGAAATTATATGAGCTGAAACACATGCATATATACTTCTAATCAGCAAGAGCATACTACTGATTGGTACAGCAAGGTATGGCAAGGTGGATCAACTCAAAACTTGTACCCGTGCTGCTCATATGCTAGTGACCAATTGAGATCAACACAGTACATACAGGCATGCATACTGAGACATCAAAATCTTGCGGTTAACGGATGAAGCACTAGACAAGTCGCTGCACAGTCTGAAAACTTAACCTTGCTGCTTACCTGCACAAACTGATGAATTTCCAGCAGGTACACTATGGAAAGAAAATGAAATTGCACAAGCATTGAATCCATGCCCAGCTGCTGTTCTGAATAGAACGCGTTGCAAACCTGAAGATGAGACTGCAGGTATGCAGCTAGTGCTATGCTGCCTATCCTGCTGCTGCACTGCACAGACCTGCAGCAAACGAAACAAGCAGGGAAGTTGCCAGAGAGCAAAAGCCAAGGTACTGCAGATCAGTTTTTGACACATAGGTTCTCTGTCATCTGGTAACTGTCACAGAAGCTCAGATTTCTTGTAGTGGTATCAAATGATTTACAAATACCAAAAGAGTCTCTAGCTTAGTGCTTACAAGAGTTTTGGTAGTACCTTAGGTCCTAGGTTCGACTCCTAGTGATCATGAATTTTTAGGATGGCGTTGTGTTTTTAGAGGTAGGCGCCCATACTTTATGAGGTGATGCAATATGAGTTTATTACATGAATTTTGGTGGAATAACCACATTCCTCATGCATATTATATACTAATTATTAGCTTGTGAAGAATGAGGTGCACTCCCCGTAGTAGCGAATTTTGAGTTCTCTAGCTTAGTGCTTACAAGAGTTTTGGTAGTACCTTAGGTCCTAGGTTCGACTCCTAGTGATCATGAATTTTTAGGACGGCGTTGTGTTTTTAGAGGTAGGCGCCCATACTTTATGAGGTGATGCAATATGAGTTTATTACATGAATTTTGGTGGAATAACCACATTCCTCATGCATATTATATACTAATTATTAGCTTGTGAAGAATGAGGTGCACTCCCCGTAGTAGCGAATTTTGAGTTCGTTAAATGAATTTTGTTGGAATCATCTCAATCCTCATGCATATATATACTAATTATTAGCTTGTGAGGACTGAGGTGGACTCCCCGTGGTAGCGATATTTTTAGAATTTAACGGTGTTATGTTTTCAGTACTGGCAGGCGTGGAATTACCCTATTCTTCATGAGGTGATGCATCATGAGTTTATTTATTTATTGCATGAATTTTGGTGGAATCATCCAATTCCTCATGCATATATACTAATTATTAGTCTCTGAAATATAAAGTGGTGATAGATCAGCCGATTCCAATCCACAAACCAAATACAAAAAGTGAGAAATCTGATAAATACAATGGGATGAAATGAGAGAGAACCAATCTAATCAAACAAGGAAACAAGATTGTTTGAAAAAAATACTCCCTCCGTAAAAAAGTGCAATCCTTGCATTCCGAGGAGTCAAATATTCTAAATTTTGACAATTGTAAATAAAACGATATTGATTTTTGTGGTATATAATAGGTATCATTAGATTCATCGTGAAATATATTTTCATAATAAACTTAATTGGAGATTGAAATGTTGATAATATCTTCTATAAACTTAGTCGAATATAAATATTTTTTTGATTTCTCGGGAAGTGAGATTTGCATTCTTTTGAAGACAGAGGCACTATCTTGAAGTAAGAAATACCAAATGCTATAATGAAAAAAAACTGGCTAATCACGCCATATTTGCGCGTAAGCAATTTGCTAGTTTTTTATTAAACAAACAGTATAACTTGTTTTGTGAAGGTTTCATTATTAATCACATGTTCCCGTGTGATTGGGAGACTTTGACCACAATGATTTGCATAAGATAAAAGATTTGCCGGTGCGGGCGAATTGTGGCCGATCCTTCAGTTCAGACTAGTTAACTCAGATGCTACTACTACCGGCGTGGCAGTAAGATACTCTGCTAGGGAACAATCAAACCATGCATGCAGATCACAATGCAGCAATGGGGAATCAAGCACAACGGTGACCAGACGCTGGTATAATACAAAATCGTTTACAAATGATTGGGCCAATAATTGGGCATAAGTCATTAACAGATAGAATGTTCTCCAGACCTGCAACTTATTACAAGCGAGAAACCTACCGACTCATTCTGCAGGTCACACTCACACCACACGCACTTAACTGACGATCACAACGAAAGCCAATTAATTTGACACAATTGCATGGCAGAATCATTAAAAAAAACCAACAACAACAATAATCGAATCAACCATCGCATGGCACTGGCAGCATCAATCAATCACAGAGACGGACGCTGACCAAAGTAAACAAAAATTTCTCTGGATCAGATCATCAGATCGATCGATCTTCGTTATGTTCTTCAGCCCTTCTTGGGCGCGAACTTGGCCTTGATCATGCCGACCTCCTCGTCGGGGATCTGGAAGGCCTTGGCGAGCACGGCGTCGGGGAGCTCGGGGGTGGCCCCGAAGAGCGCCATGGCGATGGACTGCGTGCCGGGGAGCTGGCTGTTGAACGCGGAGATGACGGCGGCGGGCTTGGCGCCGGTGTTCCTCTGGAAGTGCACGAGCCCCCTCGGGAAGACGAAGACGTCGCCCTGGGCGATGGT
Organism: Eremochloa ophiuroides; assembly: GCA_038502445.1. Classification (NCBI taxonomy): domain Eukaryota; kingdom Viridiplantae; phylum Streptophyta; class Magnoliopsida; order Poales; family Poaceae; genus Eremochloa; species Eremochloa ophiuroides. Next base: position 17,555,397 of record JAHLJS010000006.1, read on the forward strand.
CTTAGAGACGAGCTTGTTGGCGGTGGTGACGAAGCCGACATCGAGCTCGCCGTAGAGCACGAAGACGACCTCGGTGGCGCGCGGGTGCGTGTGCGGCGGGTTCAGCCCGCCACCGGGCGCGTAGTCGATGCGGGAGAGCGAGACGCCGAGCGTGTTCAGCCCCGGCACCTTCTCCACGTTGGCGCCCGTCACGACGGAGCCCGCCGTGTTGTTGGTGTCGCCCGGCTTCGCCAGGATGCTGGAGAAGAAGTCGTCGGCGGTGACGGCAGCCTCCGCCTTGCACGGGAACCCGTTCACCTTCACCGCTGCGGAAGCGCCAATGCCATAGTGCACAGTGCATTCGAATCATTTTGTGGTTTTGGATGATTTGTGAAAAATGCAAAAGGATCGGATTCTATTCTATGCCATGCAAATGAGCACATGCATGCATGGTCCGTAGCGTGGCGGTTATATGCCATTGTCGACGCTTTTGCAGATGCGCCCACACGAACTACTCTGCATCACGGTATGGACTGGCGGCAACGGCACATGAAGAGATCCGCTACTTCTGGCCTTATGCTAGAACCAGTATGCTTTGCGTAAGGATCTCTGTGCCATCTAGCGAAATGTACGCTTTACTTAGCACCTAATCGATCAGTACGAGTACGCTTCCCAACGGCTCGCTATCAAAGCTAACCAAATGTGTCGTTGATGTGTGTGTCGCAGAGTGTATGTTATTAATTATTACCAATTCTCAAGAGTAAAAATTAATCAGAATTCTTCGCAAAAAAAATACACTGTCGACCACTTGTTTTTTATGATTGTCATTTGCGTTTTTTTACTGTGGGCCCTATTGGATCCTTCAAATTGAATTCATTTTACTAATCATAATTTATACACATATTAATTAAACTAATATGATTGTATATGAATTATTATATTATTATTGGCAATACGAGAGATACTTATATGTTGCATTTCTTCTATTGAGGAGTGAGTTAAGAGCGTGAATCAAATTCCATCACCCACTCGGTGAACTTGAGGTGAGTTTATATATATATATATATGAAATTTGGAAAGTGTTGGAATGTCATATGCCAAGCTAAATAGACTAGCTTATTAAGTAGATTCAACAATTTCTATAGATGAATGGATCTAAAGGATTCCTAGTTTTATGTCCCACGACTTTTTAAATTTTACACTAGTGATATCTGTACCTTCATTTATTTCTTTTTACCATCTGTTGAGTGTAACACCGCAATCCATTAGTTATGATAGTTGTGTTGTCGATCCATGTACGTGGCTCATGTGGCATGTGAAATTTTAGTGAGCTTAATATATACCACCTTAAAAGTTTAGAAGGGTGAAAACCAACTTATAATGATTGTCGTATCAAGTATGCACATTGAGGTTAACCTTTTTACCCAAAGCAAAGTGTACGGATGTGTAAGAGAGAGAGATGTGTAAGAGGGACCTGTTCCTCATGAAGAGTTGGGCTAGCTATAATCAAATTTCTGGACACGGTGTGTTAAAGTAATTATATTATCTTATCCAAATTCAAATCAAATCTTTTGTTTATTATTAATAACTTTCACGTGAGTGCGCCGCGCCGGACATTGAATAGTGATGAGTTGTAAAATCTACTGATCCTTCCGTTCTAGACTATATCTGTACATTACTTTAGTTTTATCCTATTTCAAATTCAAATTAATCTTACTTTGAATTTACACAAAAATATATATGAACATGTCAAATATGCATATATGAATAGTTGAATACTGATTAGACTTTCAAACTCTGTACATTATTTTAGTTTTATCCTATATAAGTCAAATCTAATTTTAACCAAATTTGCTAAAAAAATGAACATGTCAATTATGCATATGAATAGTTGAATACTGATTATTAGACCACCTAGCAAAAGTGAACCCCTAGTAAATTCACGGACATATGGAAACTACAAATTAAACCTACGTGCCATTCTTTTTTCTGCGGAAACCTACATGACATCAATTGTAGAACAAGTTTAACAGGAAACTGCATGTGCATCTTACTCAGTTTTTTAAACGAAAGACATTTTAAGAAAAGCTGTCACCTGACCTAGCGAATCTCCTAAAACAAAGTTGGCGTTTTCAATTTCAGGAAACTAGTGAATATTAATATTGGAACTGCGAATCCATTGTCTACCCTCCATGGACCATTGGTGGCGACCGAATCTTTGTGCACTAACCTAACCACCACCAAACATGGATTCCATCCTACGCCAAAGCAGGAGGACAAAAAAGCGCGTAACAGCACGCACTGGGTGGTACGCGGCTAGCTTAGATCATTGCGACAAAATGCCCAGCCAACTGTGCAAATCCTGCCTTCAATTTGGTTTGGCCTCTGAAATGCGCCCCTTTTACTTAACACAAGCTACCATTCTCGTGTCCATGACGAGAAATCACCGGAAACCGGTAGAGCAATTATGTGTTTTTTTCCATTCTCTTTTTTGGGTGCAGGATTGTGGCGAAATCGAAAGGAACGGTGATGAGATGGAGCTGCTCTCATGTCAGTCCGTCCATGAAAATCTTATTTATGGGTTACTTATGCTTATGCATTGCATATGCTAGCTAGCCGCGGTACACTGAACAGGTACTGGACGAATAATTGAAGTCAGGATCAGGAGCGAGCTTACTGGAGTTAAGGTCGGCGACGCAGAGGTCCTGGAGGTAGTCGGGGTCTCCGGCGAGCGCCGACGGCGGCGCAGTGGCAAGGAGGACTAGCGCCACCGCGACCGCTCCAAGAAGCTGGGACAAGCGAGGAGGGGCCATCATGGTTGCTCTGTGCGCGCGCAGCTCAGTTGGTCTCGCTCTCGCCGGGTGCTGCTAGCTGCTCGATCGGCAGGCAGAGGCAGACTCTACTTATATAGTGGGGTTGGTGGGGCGCAGTGTACGTCCCGGGGAAAATGAAGCGAAAGATTCGGCTGCAAGCGGGGCCGGTGGTGCGCCCGGCGTCAAACTCTCAACGCCCTTTCAGTTGAGCGCAAGCAAAGCGACGTGGATGGAGATGGAGGTGATGTGTGCACCTCAAGCGGTTGGTGATTCGTCAGTCGTCACACACCTGAGATAGTGTCTAGCACGGCCAGGAGTGCGCTACTACGCACATCGGGTCCATCGCTTTGTTTGTGGATTAGTATCATAGTTTTAAATAGTGGGCTATGATAAATAGCGGCATGTTTTTTCTAAGGGCTATAAAGCTATAGCGGAACTATAGCGAAGGTATGTCAGATAGCGGCTTATAAGAAAAACCATAAAGAAACATCAATAATTAATGTAAAAATAAGACAAATATGATATTTGATAAACATAAATACGTTTCTAAGCTTCTACAAGTTCAGATAACATTACCAAATACCAATATGACATCGTAACATGGTTCATAAAAATTTAATTGTCCAAAATACCAAATTAGTAGCAAATGAAATATGAAATAGCGGTAAATAGTGGCGCTATAGCGGTAAATAGCGGTAAGTAGCTGTAAATAACGGTGCTATTGCGGAAATACGAATAGCTTAGCGGTGAGTCCTGCCTGCAGCTATAGCGACGCTATAGCGGAGCTATAGCCCGCTATTTTAAACAGGGATTAGTATATAATAAATCTAAATAAACAAATATATTCACCGTAGCTACTGACTTTGAAAAAGTTTTTAGTTTAAAAGGCAACATACTCTCAGCACTGTCTCTGCTACTGCGCTTCTCCCTCCAGGTGCGGATGCCTCTACGCCATGCAAACGGGTGGACTCCGCTCCTAATTCTTTTAGCTCCGCTCCTTGATTTTCTATTAGAGTGATTCCATTATTCCTGGGTGAGATTAGGGTGGAGAGTTGATGAGAATTGATTCTCTGCTGATCCACACGAGAATATAACAGGGACTAGGGTGAAGCAGGTATTTTACCCGTTTGGTAGAGCACCGCTCCCTGATTCTTCAGCTCTGCTCCTCGATTCTCCGGTGGAGTGATTCCATTAGATTCTTGGGAGGGAGTATGGTAGGGATAGCAGAGAATTGATTCTCAGCTGATCCTCACCAAAATATAATAGGGAGCGGGAGAGAATCCGGGGAAGCAGGTTTTTTCGGCTCTCACCTCCTAGTGTAAATGAAGAAGTGATTTTCTACTGATCCCCACCTAAATCAGTTGGCGTTTTGAGCGTTTGGCTGGTTGGAAGTGATTCTTCTCAGAGAAACTTTAGCCGGAGCTCTACCAAATGGGGCCTTAGCTCCCAACTCCTAGTATAAATAGAGAAGTGATTATCTGCTGATCCTCACCTGAATTAGTTGGTATTTTCAGCGTTTGGCTAGTTGGGAGTGATTCTTTTCGAAAAAGTTGGAGCTGGAGCTTTACCAAATGGGGGCCTGACTCGATTATAGCAAATTATGCCAATTTGGTAGAGCTTCACAAATAACTTATTTTTTCCAAATATTTTTTTAAAAACAACTTTCTGGACCAAGCTGTTAGGTTTTTTTCTTCTCTAAAAAAAGGATAAGCTAGATGAAGTTAAAACAGTAGCTTTTCACAGCTTTCTCCCTCTGTTTTTCTCTCTTAACCATATACAAAGTTATTGGTGAAGTTGGTTTTTGCTAAATATTTTTTAAAAAACAACTTAGATTCACCTAAAAATTGTTCATAAGCTTTTTTTTTTCCTAAAAAATAGCGTCACTAATAAAACTGAGCTGTGGCAGATATAGATCCTTAATTGAGCAGCTGCCGCCCGCAGATGATGGTGGTAAGAAGTTGTTGTTTGTTGTCGTACTGTAATCACGGGAGAACGGGGCTGCCGCCATCTCGGGATAGGACAGCGACAGCGGACCTTTGCTCCAAAGGACACAAGCTGCTTGCTCTTGCATCGATTGACGTCCGGCAACCGGTGTGTCGCTCCATTGCAGTCTTCAGAGTAGCTTACGCTGTTGGGCCTTTTAACGTACGTAACAAACCAATCTTTTTCTGAGAGGTCCGTGGTCGATCCTGTGATGAAACTGACATGTTCCTGCAAAGGAAAATGCTGGTTTTCTGTCTTGAGCTGGCGTGCAATGCAAAAATCTACCGTGCGCACACCCCGTGTCCCCGTCTGTGATGATGGCTTTGATTTAGACACATAATGTAATGTTATTTTGGGCTCAAATGTGATGCTTATTGTTGCAAAATTGAGCCTACTACTTATGTGGTGTTTCTTTAAGGGCGTTTTGGTACACCCCACGTGCAATTTGAGGGGTGTTGTGGCCATCAAAACCAGCAGTTTGTTTGTTGCTCGAAAATGGGAGCTTCTTCCGCAAAATAGGAGCTTGTTTTTCCACCTTGAGAGCTAGGGTTTCGGAGCACTTGAGAAAGTGAGAGAATTGTATTTTTCCCAATTATATAGATCCACTACATACAGAGTGACCTAGTATAGATTTGTGACGGGATTTGAAGCCTCTTCTCTATTTGTTGGCTCCCCACCATGTTTCTGCATCCTGTATGACCACGGGGCTGTGATCGAAGCCTCCAGCTCTGAAGGGAACCAGGCGCCAAGACGCAGCAAGCGTTCCAGAAGGCCGAACACTCGGTGGACCGGAGAAGACTGGAGTGGCTAAGGCTCAATCCGTTCTGCTGGTGGCTTAGCCCAGATTGATGTAATTCCGCCGGCCTGTGAGCCTAGCCTTAAATAGTAGAGAGCAGTACTCTTTTCGCATGTTTTGAACCAGCACAATTCAAACTACCCTGCCTTCTATCGCCATCTTCTTCCTTCCCAAGTTTTCCCCTCCTCCTCGTTCGTTCCCCCATTGCTGCTGTTCACAATTGGTATCAGACTAGTCGATTCTGGTTCTACGAGTCCCTATTCCATCGATCGTGCTCGCCGCATCGGATTTGGTTGGTCTAATGCGATTGCTTCTGGTTTGCCAGTTGCTTTTGCGATTCCGTAATTCGACTCCACACGGTGCCGATTTGTGGGCGACTTGTGGATCCTGGATTCCTACCAACCACCTCATCCCCATTTCACCCGATTCCAGCGCAGTCGCGGCGCCATGAATCCTGAGCTCACGCATCTCATGGAGGAGCTTACCCGCCGCTTCCACGCCCGCTTCTCCGAGCATGAAGACCGGGTTGAGAAGCGGTTTGCCGAGGCGCAGTCGTCCTGGAACAGCAAGTTCGACACCATCTCGATCACCCAGGAGGGCCGCGTCGCCGCGCTCGAGAAGGCGGCGGCGGCGTTCGAGGCGTGGCGTCCCGAGGTTGACCACTCCATCGACGTCATCCGCACGGAGGTCCAGAAGGTGTCTCATCACTGGGAGCGGGCCGTGGCGGACCACTCGGAGAAATCCTCCGGCGTGCTTCCTCCGCATCATCGCCCAGCATGCTTCCTTCTCCATCGGCTGCCGTGTGCTCATTTGCCGGAGTACTAGCCAACTCGCCCAAGGGGCCCGGCGTTGCATCGACTCCACGGGTGGACGGATTTGGGTGTGTGTTCACCCAAATGCCTCCCCCGGCCAATGGTATGCATTCCACACCCATACCCCTGTTGATTCCATACCGTCTGCCGTCCCCTCCTCCACACTCGGGATCGAGCGTTCATAGTGGTACCGGGCATATGCCGAAACTGGATTTTCCCTACTTTGATGGGGACAGTCCTAAACACTGGATATCCTTGTGCGAGGATTACTTCGATCTATATCAGGTTGAGCCATATCGTTGGATCACTGTGGCCCATATGCACTTCCAGGGGCCAGCTAAACACTGGTATCCTTCTGTTGAGAAGTTTGTTCGTACCTGCTCTTGGTCACAGTTTTGCAAGTTGATTCTCGATCGTTTCGCTCGTGAACACCATGAGCTCTTGATTCGACAGCTATTTTCTCTATCCCAGAACGACACTGTCGAGGCTTACACATCCACTTTTGTCTCTCTGATGGATCAGTTGCGTGCTTATGATAAATCATTGGGTCCTCTGTATTTTGCCATGAAATATGTGGATGGTTTGCGTTATGATATTAAAGCTGCAGTGTTAATGCAATGTCCTGGAGATGTAGATACTGCTGTGGTGCTTGCTCGTTTGCAGGAGGAGCTCGTCGATCAAGCGAAGAAGCACTACCCAAGAGGCGTTCGGTCGGCTTACAGCAAAACCCCTCTGAAGCCGGCCTACCTCTTGCCAGCTCGTCCTCCACCGGTGGATCGTGCTGGTGAAGCCAAGACGGAGGAGCGCGCTGGGACGCAATTGACTCTCCCTCGTCAAATGACCGACAATTGGTCGGCGTTGAAGGCTCGTCGTCGCGCTCAAGGCCTTTGTGATCGGTGTGGTGAAAAGTGGTTCAAAGGCCATCGTTGTCCCGGCAATGTCCAGCTGCACGTGCTGCAGGAAGTGCTGGACATCCTTCCTCAAGAAGACCCTCGTGAGTCTGAACCTGAACTTGATACTGATGTTCCTCAGATTTTTGTCACCATCTCTGTTGCAGCTGTCTCTGGCGTGTCCGCACCGCGTACAATGTGCATATTGGGTTCCATTCAGCAGTTCCTAGTAACAGTTTTGGTTGATTCAGGCAGCTCTCATACATTTCTCAGTACGCAGATTGCCTCTCAGTTGCAGGGTGTTCAACCTTTGCCGTCTCCTCTGTCTGTCCGGGTGGCTGATGGGAGTCAGTTGTTCTGCAACTCTTACATACCTGCAGCTCAGTGGTTTTTGGGTGACTATGAGTTTCATGCTGATCTTCGTGTTCTGCCATTATCCACATATGACATGATTATTGGTCTCGATTGGCTTGAACATCACAGCCCGATGAAAGTGCATTGGGGTCAGCAGTGGTTATCCATTCCATACAAGGGCACATCAGTGTTACTGCAGGGTATTGGGGTTCAGGCCATTCCTCCAGATACAGTGGTGCAGTTGTGTCAGATTTCTTCAGATGCAGTGGAGGATTCAATTTCACTTCTGCCACACGAGGTTCAGTCTCTTCTGGATCAGTTCAGTGACTTATTTGCGGTACCTACCAGTCTACCTCCACATCGTGACTATGATCATTCCATACCATTAGTACCCGGTGCTGTGCCAGTCCAAGTTCGTCCATATCGCTATGCTCCTATTCTAAAAGATGAGATTGAGAAACAGATCAAGGAGATGCTAGCAAATGGATTTATTCAGAAAAGCTCTAGCCCCTTTGCTTCATCAGTTCTGCTCGTTCGCAAGAAGGATAACACATGGCGTTTCTATGTTGATTACCGTTACATGAATGCTATCACTCTCAAGGGCAAGTACCCGGTTCCAGTTATTGATGAGCTGCTTGATGAATTGGTACACTCACAGTGGTTCTCCAAACTAGACCTTCAAGCCAGCTTTCACCAAATTCGTATGAAGCCCGGAGAGGAATATAAGACAACTTTTCAAACTCACTGTGGGCATTACAAATTCAGAGTCATGGCTTTCGGTTTGACCGGAGCTCCTGGATCCTTTCAAGATGCCATGAAATCTACCCTTGCACCCTGCCTCTGGAAGTTTGCACTAGTATTCTTCGACGATATCCTTATTTACAATCGATCTTATGAAGAACATTTGGTCCATCTTCATACAGTCTTTCAATTGCTACACAAAGATCAGTGGAAGATTAAATTGAGTAAATGCACTTTCGCTCAGCAGCAAATTGCTTATCTCGGCCATGTTATCAGTGCCCAGGGAGTGGCCACGGACCTGGACAAAATCTCAGCTATTACTACATGGCCCGTGCCTGCTAATACGATGGAATTGAGGAGTTTTCTTGGGTTAGCCGGTTACTACAGGAAATTTGTGCGTAACTTTGGTCTTATTTCCAAGCCCCTAATAGATCTTCTCCAAAAACATGCAGTGTTTGTTTGGACCTCCATTCATTCGGCATCATTCGAAGCTCACAAGTCAGCACTGTCCCAAGCACCGGTGCTGGCGATGCTCGATTTCTCGAAGCCCTTCGCTATTGAAACTGATGCAAGTGGCACTGGCATTGGCGTCGTTCTTCTCCAGTCCGGCCATCCCCTTGCCTTCATTAGTAAAGCACTGGGTCCCCGTACTCTTGGGTTGTCGACTTACGAGAAGGAATACTTGGCTATCTTGCTCGCGATCCAACAGTGGGGGCATTATTTGCAGAACTCTGAGTTCTTGATTTTCACAGATCAGCGCAGCTTGACTCAACTGACTGAACAGCGCCTACGCACAGCAAAAGTTGTACACTAAGCTGTTCGGTCTTCAATACAAGATCATCTACAAACCAGGTTCTGAGAACCGTGTGGCAGATGCTCTTTCACGGAAGCCTATTCATGATTCAGTTTGTGCTACTGTTTCTGTTTCTCAGCCTTCCTGGCTGCAGGCTGTGGCCGATGGATATCAACAGGATCCCCATGCCCTCGATCTCGTTGCCAAATTGTCTCTTGCTCCTCAATCAGTCCCACATTTCATGCTTACTGATGGAATCTTGCGTTACAAAAATTGCATATGGATCGGGCATAATCTTCCTTTGCAGCAGCAACTGCTTACGGCCTGTCACTCATCAGCTTTGGGAGGTCACTCCGGCATTCCAGTGACATATATGTGTCTTAAAAAGCTATTTGCCTGGAAAGGTCTCAAGACTGCAGTTTTGACTTTTGTTAAGTCTTGTTTGGTGTGTCAACAGGCAAAGCCTGATCGAGCTCGACTTCCAGGACTTCTTCAACCATTGCCTGTACCCGATGCTGCTTGGTAGGTCATCTCCTTGGACTTTGTGGATGGGTTACCCACTTCAGGCTCGGCTAACTGCATCTTAGTGGTGGACGATTCCTTTACCAAGTATGGATACTTCCTTCCATTACTCCACCCTTATACTGCAGCTTCTGTCGCCAAATTGTTTTTGTCCTCAGTCTATAAATTGCACGGGATGCCAACAGCGATCGTTTCTGATCGTGACAGTATTTTCTTTTGGAAAGAGCTTTTTTAATTGGCTGATGTTCAACTCCGTATGAGCTCTAGTTACCATCGTCAATCTGATGGGCAAACCGAACGTCTTAATCATACCATGGAGACTTTTCTGAGATGTTTTGTTCAGTCCTGTCCTTCTAAGTGGTCGCAGTGGTTGCCTCTCGCTGAATATTGGTATAACAATTGCCATCACTCTGCTATCGATCATACTCCATTTGAGGCCCTTTATGGGTACACTCCTCGCCATTTCGGCATCACTGCTTCTGACGCTGTGTCCACTCCGGAGTTGTCTGATTGGATGTCTCACCGCAAGGACATGGAGGTGTTGATCAAGCATCATCTCACACGCTCCAAGCTTCGTATGCAGAAACAAGCTGACAAGCACTGCTCCGAGTGCGTATTCCAGGTGGGGAACATGGTCTTCTTGAAGCTCCAGCCCTATGTGCAGGCATCCTTGGCTCCTCATATGAATCAGAAGCTCGCTTACAAATTCTTCGGTCCATTCCATTCTGGAACGGGTGGGTAGTGTCGCCTATAAGCTCGATTTACCTGCTACTTCATCGATCCATCCAGTCATACATGTTTCACAGTTGAAGGCCACGGTGTTGGACTCCTCACCGGTGATTTCTGAGCTTCCAGCTGACATTTCTTCTCCCAAGTTTCCTCAGCGTTTCCTTCAGCGACGCTTGCTTTCTCGTAATGGTTCTACTGTTCGCCAAGTTCTGGTTCAATGGTCTAACTAGCCCAAGGAGCTTGCTACCTAGGAGAATGTGGATTATATGCAGCAGGTTTTCCCATATGCACCAGCTTGGGGACAAGCGGCGCTCCAAGGAGGGGAGAATGTGATCGAAGCCTCCAGCTCTGAAGGGAACTAGGCGCCAAGACGCAGCAAGCGTTCCAGAAGGCCGAACACTCGGTGGGCCGGAGAAGACTGGAGTGGCTAAGGCCCAATCCGTTCTGCTAGTGGCTTAGCCCAGATTGATGTAATTTCGCCGGCCTGCGAGCCGAGCCTTAAATAGTAGAGAGCAGTACTCTTTTCGCATGTTTAGAACCAGCACAATTCAAACTACCCTGCCTTCTATCGCCATCTTCTTCCTTCCCAAGTTTTCCCCTCTTCCTCATTCGTTCCCCCATTGCTGCTGTTCACAGGGGCTATGCTTAATTAGCACTAAGTATTCAAATCGCAAGGGGTTTCACGCAAATCTGGGTGTCTAATTATGATTCAGTGTTTTGGTTCTTTGATATGTTGATGCTGGGGACGATATGTTAGTAATAAGATGATCATTGCAATTCTTATTGTGAAATTTGGATAGCACCATGTTAGAACAATTGATACTATGGGCCTATTTTCTAGAATGCACCTAAGATGTTCCGTGAAGTACTTGTGAGTAATTAGATTGCTAATTTCTATGGTTCTATGATCCCTTTGCTCTTTCACCATCTACACTCTTAATAGTGTCAAGATCACATCCAGGGCTAGGATACACACTATAGTTCATCCTTGTGGGAGTGTTAAGCCTACTTAATTAGATCTTGAGAGCTTTGTGAGTTAGAGGCGCCATTTCGTCGTAGTATCTTGGTGACTCGGAGCACTTAAAGTAATTATGACCTTTTGACGAAGGCGTGGAGGCTTTCCAATCGGCAACACTCATGTCTTTTGGTTGGCTAGGATCTTGTGTGGTAACTTAGCTAACATCATGACCGGGATAGACTTGTGACCAGGAACATACCTCATTGGAGTTCCAACATGGACTAGAGGTTGCAATTTGGCAACCGACACCACAAAACATATCACCATGTCTTCGGGAGTTTGCCCTCTTTTACCTTAGCTCTTTACTCTCTTTATCCCATATATAAGTGGCATTTTTTTACTTTTAGACTTCTTGTTTAACAAAATTTTACATAAATGTAATTTATTTTGTTATTGTGACTTATTCTATGATTAGATTACTTTAATAATGATTTATTTATTTTATTAATTATTTGCACAAAAAATTTGAATAAGACCAATGATTAAATAAGAAATTTAGAAGTAAAAAACGTCACTTATTTGGGAGGGAGGGAGTATTTACTAAGTTTGTTGGTTGACATGTGTTGCTTTACTTGTATGACCTTTATCTTTCTAGATTGGATAGATTGACATGACTGGTTCTAGGTTAAGGATAGGATAGAGCACACGAGACATTAAAACTGCATTTTCTAGATTTTGTTTATTAGTTTTTTTAGTGGGTGTCAGCAGCCACAACTCAGCAACGGCTAGAGATGTCTGATATTCTTGGATTGTCAACTGCCTACACGCCTTGGGTGCTCTCGCCGCGTCGACGCCTGCGCCATGCGCGCTCTCGCCGAGCCCACGTCTCACATGCCACTGCACACACGCGTGCTGCCCGGTCTTCACGGACTCCCGCTAGACGCGCTCGCCCGCTCAGCGCTCTCGCATGTAACGGCCAGAGGCCTTTGTTGTAACACTATATATGTACTCGTACATGATCAATACAAGCTGCCGATTGATCTCTCAAACTCTACATGGTATCAGTGTCCTCGGGTTTTTTCTGAATCCCTTTGCCACCTCCACTTCCGCCCCCATGGCGCCCTCAAATCCCTCTGATTCTTCCTCTGATGACGGGTACTTCGTCGCCCCTGTTTCTGCCTCTCAAATTCAGGGCATCTCCATCCGCCATCATGTCCCCGTCATCCTCGACATGGACAAGGGCAACTTCGGCCAATGGCGGCACTTCTTCGACTCAACCCTTGGCAAGTTCGGCCTCGAGGACCACGTCCTCACCACCACTCTGACCACTGACCGTGATCGTGAGTCGCGCATGGTCGACGCCTGCGTCGTCAACTGGATCCTCGCGACCGTCTCCAAGGGTGTTTTCGACATCCTTCGCCGGGACCGCCACGACGCGTACACGCTCTGGAACGCCGTCGAGGGCCTCTTCCAGGACAACGAGCTTCAGCGCGCCGTCTACCTGGAGACCGACCTGCGTTCCCTACAGCAAGGTGATATGTCGATGAACGACTACTGCACTCGTCTGAAGCGCATCGCCGATCAGCTTCGCGACATCGGCCACCCCGTCTCCGAGCCGAGGCAGGTGCTCAACCTCCTCCGCAGCCTCAACCCACGGTACCGCTACGTCAAGCCGGTCATCACCTCCAAGTTCCCGCCGCACACGTTCCAGAGCGCACGCTCGTTCCTCATCCTCGAGGAGCTCAGCTTCCAGCACGACTCCAACGCGGAAGCTGGCCAGGCCCTCACCGCGTCCCATGGTGCGGCTTCGAGCGGTTCTTCCTCGTCTCCCTCCGGCAACAAGGACGGCAACTCCGGCAACACGGCCCCTCGCTCCAACAACAACCGATCTGGTGGCGGTACTGGCAGCGGCAACGGCCGCTCCACCAACCGCACCGGTCGGCGCCGTGGCCCTAGCAACAACAACGGCGGCGGTGGCAACAGCAGTGGTGGCCGCTCCAACGCCAATGCCCCGAACTCTCATACCCCTCTGTGGGCTGCGGGCCACAACCCCTGGCAAGGCATGGTTCAAGCATGGCCCATGCCTTTCCGTGCCCCCGGCACCGGCGTTCTTGGGCCCCGTCCTCCGTTCCAAGCCCAGCACGCGATGACGGCAGCATCCCACCCCTCCAATGTCTTCGACACCAGCGCGCTGTACGTGGCGCTCCACCCCTCCGGCGTGCCGCAGACGCCGCCCAGTGCCTCTGACTGGTACTTTGACACCGGCGCGACGTCACACATGTCTTCATCTCCTGGTAATCTCCTTCCTTCTACCCTTCGGTCATCATCTTCTACTATCACAGTATGGAATGGTGCTCATGTGCCAGTCACACATCAAGCACAGTCATTCATCCCTACTGCTACCACCCCCCTTCGTCTCAATGATGTTCTTGTTTCTCCCTCCCTTAGCAAAAACTTGATTTCTGTGCGCCGCTTAACTAGTGATAACAATGTCTTTATTGAATTTGACCCCGCTGGTTTTTCCATAAAGGATCTTTCTACCAATACGGAGATGCTCTGATGTGACAGCCACGGCGATCTCTACCCCCTCCGCCTTCCACACCATCAAGCTCTTCACGCTTCAGCGACGTCCCTATGGCATCAGCGACTGGGGCACCTTGGCCATCCAGTCACCCAACAAGTTCTGCAGAATTTTTCCTTTGAATGCAATAAAGACATTGCTCATTGTTGCTCGTCATGTCGTCTGGGCAAACATGCTCGTCTACCTTTTTCTAGTTCTACATCACAGTCATATTTTCCTTTTCAACTAGTGCATTCTGATGTCTGGACGTCTCCTGTATACAGTCATTCCGGCTACAAGTATTATGTAGTTTTTCTTGATGATTATACTCATTATCTATGGACCATTCCCCTATGAAATAAATCTGATGTCCTGTCTACCATTAGTGCTTTCATTGCTTATGTGCATACTCAATTCCGTCTACCAATACTTGCTTTTCAAACTGACAATGGGTGTGAGTACGACTCCAATGCCATGCGCCTTCTTCTGTCATCTCTTGGCACACAACTCCGACTCTCCTGTCCCTATACATCGCAGCAAAATGGGAAGGCCGAGCGCATCTTACGCATTGTTAACGATTGTTTGCATACATTGTTGATTCATAGTGCAGTGCCGCTCGCGTTCTAGGCTGAGGCGTTGGCCACGGCGACGCATCTGATCAATCGCCGCCCCTGCCGCGCCACCGGCTCCACGACGCCCTATGAGCTCCTCTTCGGCATACCGCCGTCCTATGACGAGCTTCGCGTCTTCGGGTGCCGCTGCTTCCCCAACACGATCACCACGTCGCGACACAAGCACGATGCGTGCTCCACCGTCTGCGTCTTCCTCGGCTACTCAGCTGATCACCGTGGCTATCGGTGCTACGAGCTGGCCACCGGAAGGGTCCTCACCTCCAGGAACGTGCGCTTCGACGAGACGGCGTTCCCATTCCGCGAACACTCCTCCACCGACTCGCCGCGGATCAACGACAACGAGCCACCACTTCATCAACCTCCTACCGGTGCACGGCGCGCCGCGACACTCCAGCAGCACCATCGTACTCCGCCGCCGTCCCCGCCCCATCATCGGCCACCCCCTGCACATCTACCCCGACACACAGCGCGTCTACAGCATGTTCCCGTGCACATCGACACGGCGGCGCCGCCGTCCACCACCAACCCAGTGGTGTCCAGTACCGCGACATCTCCCTATTTACACCAAAATTTGGACCGGGAAGCAGATAGCCGATTTCAGGAGAGGAGTTGATCAGACGAAAGCTGAAATAGTCGATTGGGTCCCAGATCTGATGTTGGGCTAAAGAAAGGAATGCGCAGTCAAAGATGGAATCGATTGGTAGATGACGTCAGCATGGATCTTTGACGCCGGGAAGCGATCACGTCCAGAGTCCGTTCAGGGAAGGGAAGATTGAGCTCTAAGATATCTTTAAAATAGGAGAGTTTGTTAGTTTTCATGTTTGTTACGAGTTGTAATTTGACTAGGACTCTATCTTGTCAGCCCAGGATATAAATATAAACTCCCGGCCATTGTAACAGGACACACATCAATACAACACACTTTTCGGCCCCGGCCAAACCCTTAGGAGTAGGAGTAGAGCAGATCTCGGCGAGTTTCTTCAAACAGGCTGAGTGTCATCCGGTGGACACGGGCTTGCTTGTAAATACCGTCATGCCTCGCTAAGTTTTGTTTCTTTAATATCATCCGGTGGACATGAGAGCATAGTAGATCAGGGTTGATTCTTGTTTAGCATGGATTTAGCGTCATCCGGTGGATGTGGGCTCAGATCGAATAAGGATTATTTATCGATTCATGTTTATTTTCTTGATTGATCTATGTTTAGCGCCATCCGGTGGACAAAGGCTTAGATTAAGCTGGCTGATGAGCATGAATTAGTTATTGGCTCTAACTAAATTGACATCTTAGTTAGATTCATTAAGTTACCAGTGTTGTTTGGGTTTATTTGTTTGATTATATACACCATTCACAGATTTGCCCAATCTTGATGTAGCTATGTCGGCTTTATATTTTATAGATCTATTTGGTCAATGAATGATAATTGTTATATGTTTATGCATTGATAAATAGAATATGCCCGCATTAGCCAATAGATCTAGACCTTGATTGTATATAGGTTGCACTCAAGTAATAAGATAAATATTGTCAAGATTCGATAACCAACAGATTTAAATCATGGTTTACATTACGGCTGTCTTGATCCGCTCGATCCCTAATGTTGTAAACGATGAATTGAATATACTAGTTTGAAGGTCAAAACATTATTTATCTTATAGGCTTGTATGTTGCTTGTATTTGCTAAATCGGCTAAACAGTCGATTTCTCTCTGTTTTGCACTCAGACACTTTACATTAAATAAGTTTGACACGTGTGCATTGCCACAATTAATCATGTCATGATCCGTTACGTGCGTTATGGCTGCATCGATCCGTTCGACCCCACTGGCAATCTTAGTAGATTAAGATGTGGTTAATCTGTTAAAGCTTTTAATATGTAGAAAAACTGTTTAATGAGAATTGTTACCTTTATACACATGAATCGGTTATACGATAACGTAATGCTTACTCTATGAAAATCGACTCATGCAAATCGGATATCGACTCTTTAGTCGATAACCTAGAAACAGAGCCTGTGAGGCCAGATATTTGGAACTACCTAGACATACCGGCTAGTTCCGCCTTCTGTTACTGATCATTATCTTTTTCCTTGTCAATTGCAGGTCAAATTGACTGGCACGCTTGGGAGTCATCGACACTCTCAGACCAGGCTCGAAGCTAGCAAGATCTGCAAGGCTCCAGCGCTTTTGGGATCGCTTCCGACTTCGCTGGTGTGTTGAGCGCGGAGAACCACTTTTTGTGCCAACACACTTTTTGGCACGCCCGGTGGGACAACTGCTTCGCTCATGGCTAAAGACAAGAACGTGTCGGGCGCTGCGTCCAGGGATGACGGTGTCATCAAGATACAGTGTGAAGAGATTGATCCTGAAGATGCTATGGTTCTGGACCAACTCATTGAGGAGTACACTGATGCCTGCTTGCTGTCGTTTGGCAAGACCCGTGAGGGTCGTGTGGTGAAGAAGAACCCTTACCCAAGGTGGATTTTACATGGCCATTGCGACAAAGGCGAAGAAGAGTTCAAGAATTTCCTCGTTGACACCATTTGGGCAGCTTCGCATCAGGCGGTTGGGCATCATCACAATACCTTCCTGCAAATGTTTTACAACATCATGAAGACTGTCATCAAGAGGTAGGACTAGGAATCTCTAGGCCCGGTTTACTTTGGCATACCCTAGGAAGATTCTGATCCAAATGTAGCGGCGAACACATCCACCGCTGTGCCGCAACAGCCGAGTTCACAGAAGCCACCCTTTCCAACTCCCAATACAAAGGTGGACTCGGCTACAAAAATAGCTGCATCTTCCAATCTATACAGGGATTACTCCCCTGAGCAGGTCAACGCGTACATGCAGACAACTGGGAATATGGCATCCCCCCAGGTTTCCACTATGGGCACACTTATCAAGATCTTACTGCAGCGCCACACTCTGGGTATCAGGGAACGCACACTCAGTCACCACAGGATGATCTGTTGAAGAAAATGAGCCTGATGCTCAGGGGGCAGTTCGGCTTGCAGCCGAAAGCAGGGGTCTCGGTCATATACAGACGCCCTTACCCGAGTGGTTTGATCACGTAGCGATGCCTGTAAGGTATCGCATGCCAGATTTTACCAAGTTCAGTGGGTAGGATGACGTGTCCACCATGGAGCACATTAGCTGATACTTGGCTCAGCTTGGGCAGGTGGCTCAGGAAGACGCTCGCAAAGTCCACTTCTTTTCGCTGTCATTAACTGGCCCGACATTCAGCTGGTTTACTACCTTGGAGCCAGGAACGATTCAGAATTGGGCGGATTTGGAGAGTAAGTTTCACAACTATTTCTTCTCTGGGAATGGGGAGAAGAACCTGGTCGATCTGACTAGCATGCATTAGAAAAGCAGTGAGACCGGTTTGGCCTTCATCAAGCATTTCAGGGAAGTACTGAACCTGTGCTATTCATTGAACCTGACAGAGAAGCAGCTTGCTCAGCTGGTTGTCAGTGGCCTGCTCTTGCACGTTAAGGAGAAGCTGGTGGGTGCTGAATTCGACAACATCAGCCAGGTTATGCAGAGAGTGGCGGCGCTCGAATTGCAGGCTCAAGTTTTTAGGAAGGAAGGAAAGTACAAGCCTACTGCATATGTTAACAATTCTGATTCAAAGGATGAGTCTGATGATGAGATTGCTGCTGTTGAGCTGAAGTGGGGCAAAAGGCCCATGGCTGTACCTAAAAACTGGAGCACAGAGGAGCAATACGATTTTGATGTAACAAAGATGGACAAGCTCTTCGATCTGCTGGTTAGTGCAGGGCAGATCAAATTCCCTGCTGATTATGTGAAGCCGTCTCCTGAAGAATTAAAAGGAAGGAAATTCTGCTAATATCATGGCGTTCAGACGCACGGCACCAATGATTGCCGTGCCTTTAGGTCTCAGATTCATAAAGCCATCTCTCAGGGCCTATTGAAGTTTGATAACCCTGTCAAAGGGAAGATGAAAATTGACAAGATCCTGTTCCTGAAAGGCCAAAATATGGTTGAGCTGGCGACCCCTACAGGCAAGATAAAGGTTCTGACCTTCGACCAAGCAAAGAGGAGTGTATCAGTCGATCCAGACCTGCAAATATCGGTTGAAGAGCTGGAGATGATCAAGAAGAGGAGGGAGCAGAGCAAAACGCAGTTTGAGAGAGGAGAATCCAGCAAAACCAGGGTGACTTCCCGCCACTTATTGAACAAGTGGCAAAGGGAGAAGGAGAAGGATCATCAGACACGGCTCGAAGAAGAGGAGTACCGGAGGTGGGCTCGTGATGAGGAGGAAGCCCGCTATCAGGAGGAGCTAGCTCATCGCCGGGAAGAAGAAGAGGGCCATTGGTATTGCCCGTTCTTTCGGCACTGCTGGAATGAAGGTTTGAAACTGCCAACTTTCTACAACTGGCCGGAGTGTAGTGATCAATACCGGGAGTATAGGCATTCTCAAACCAACCGCCAATCTGTGCATGAAAGACTGGGGCATCCACATGAGATGCAGGATCGGCGTGAAAAAGAGGGACGTATACGATCGGCTCGATATGGCATTAGTCGATCACCAGGAGCCAATTTGGCAGAGAGGCCAGTGGTGTCCTGGAGGCTTGACCAGGAGTCAGAAGCACAGAGTACAGCGCCTGAGGGACACTGAGCTCAAGGCAGAAGGGCGCCCGAAATGAGTTTGGCATCAAAAGTCTTCTCAGAATAAAGGGAAGGCAATAGCCGATGCGTAGATGGTGTTCGTGCTGCCAGCAGAATTTATGGCACCCCAGGCTAGGGGGTTTGATGTCTCTTCTGATTCTGGTGAGTCATAGATCGAACAGTGCGCTGCCAAACTAGTCTTCTCGCAGCAAGCTACTTTTGGCAAGCCAGTCAAGCATCGACACCTAAAGGCCCTGGACCTCAAGGGATACGTTGATGGGATGCCGATGACTAAGATGCTAGTGGATGGTGGCGCTACAGTCAATCTCATGCCCTATACCACGTTTCGCAAGCTAGGCAAAGGTCCTGATGATTTAATTGAGACTGATATGATGCTCAAAGACTTTGGGGGCAATTCTTCTCATACCCGGGGGGCGATTAATGTCGAGTTGACGATCGGGAAGAAGACACTGCTAACTACCTTCTTCGTGATTGATAGCAAAGGCTCTTACAGTTTGCTGCTTGGGCATGACTGGATTCATGCCAATTGCTGCGTGCCGTCCACAATGCATCAGTGTGTGATCCAATGGCATGGCGATGAGGTTGAAGTGGTCCCGGCTGACGATTCAGTGAGTGTGGCTACTACTGATGCCGCGTACTGGGAAGCCGGGGAGCATGAGTATTTTTCTGGCAAGACTTGGGACAAAGGCTCCATCAGGGTCAGTGATGGGAGTCAACAGCCGGTCCGGGCAATCGGCCCTGAGTCTTTTTATTGATGGAAAATCCAATCGATGGCACCGAGGGCAAGCTTGGACATGGTTTTACGTCGGCTGATGAGCTCGAAGAAGTAGATATTGGACCTGGTGACAGACCAAGGCCGACGTACATTGCTGCCAGTCTTGACCCCGAGTTCAGGTGAGAACTGATCAATTTATTGAAAGAGTATAAGGATTGCTTTGCCTGGGAATACTATGAGATGCCTGAATTGGACAAATCGATCGTTGAACACAGGCTACCTATCAAGCTTGGGTATCGGTCATTCAAGCAGCCTCCGTGGCGATTTAAGCCAGAAATATTACCTGACGTCAAGGCCGAGATTGAAAGATTGTTGGAAGCCAAGTTCATTCGAGCTTGCCGATACGCCGAGTGGGTATCGAATATTGTCCCTGTACATAAGAAGAATGGCAAGATGTGAGTTTGTATTGATTTCAGGGATTTAAACATAGCTACCCCGATGGATGGCTATCCCATGCCAATAGCCGACATGTTAGTCGATTCTGCTGCAGGGCACCAAGTCATCAGCTTCATGGACGGTAATGCTGGGTATAACCAAATTTTTATCGCTGACAAAGATATTCCTAAAACAGCTTTTAGGTGTCCCAGAGCAATTGGTTTATTTGAATGGGTGGTGATGACTTTTGGGCTGAAAAATGCTGGTGCAACTTATCAAAGGCCTATGAATTATATTTTTTATAAGTTGATCGGCAAGATTGTTGAAATTTACATTGACGATGTGGTTGTGAAGTCTAGTCGATTTAAAGGCGACTCTGGAGTCCACAAGAAGGCATGGGCTAAAGATGAATCCTAATAAGTGTGCTTTTGGGGTATTGGCTGGTGAATTCCTAGGTTTCATGGTCCATCGCAGGGGAATAGAGGTTGGCAGCAAGAGCAGGAAAGCTATTGTTGAACTCGTACCTCCGACCAATAAGAAGGAGTTGCAGTCTTTACTCGGCAAGATTAATTTCATCAGAAGATTTATTTATAATTTGTCAGAGAAGGTGCTACCATTCTTGCCATTATTGAAGCTCAAAGACAATCAGGAGTTCAGATGGGGTGACGTACAGGAAAAGGCTTTTGACGAAATCAAGGAATACATGAAGTCTCCACCTGTTTTAGTGCCACGACAGGTAGGAAAGCCTTTCAAGTTGTACGTGACGGCCGAAAGCCACACAATTGGTTCGGCCCTTTTCTAAGAATTTGAGGGAAAGGAGAGGGCAGTTTTCTATCTGAGCAGAAGGCTTTTGGATCCTGAAACAAGATACACGCCGACTGAGAAATTGTGCTTATGTCTATTCTATTCATGTACCAAATTGAGGCATTACTTGTTGTCGGCTAAGTGTATTGTGGTGTCTAAAGCAGATGTGATCAAGCATATATTGTCAATGCCAATCCTGAACAGGCGAATCCGCAAGTGGATATTGACGCTCTCTGAGTTCGACTTGAGGTTCGAATTGGATAAGGCAGTCAAGGGACAGGCAATAGCCGATTTCATTACCTAGCATCACGGTGGCGCTATCAGCTTCATTGGTATGGTACCATGGACTATGTTCTTCGACGGGTCGTCCTGCAAGCAAGGAGGGGGTGCTGGAGTAGTGCTTATATCACCTCAAGGGCGGCGTTTTGAGTATGCTTTCCAGATTGGGCCTACGGTGACGAACAATCAAGCTGAATATGAGGCAATTTGGAAAGGACTTCAGCTTCTACACGGGGCAAAGGCCGATGCAATTGAGGTTTTTGGGGACTCACAGTTAGTGATCAACTAATTGCTTGGCCCACATGAGTGTAAAGATGACATACTTAGAGGCTATCATGATCAGTGCCAAGCTTTGATTAGAGGGTTTTTTGTGGTCTCACTCAATCATATCCCCAGAGCTCAAAACCAGGAGGCTAATCGACTAGCACAGAGTGCGTCAGGTTACAAGTTGATTTAGGAAGTCCTCAATGCTGAGCAATCGACAATTGACTGGCGGACTAAATTAGCAGATTATCTTGCAGACCCTTCACAAAGAGTCAGTAAAAAATTGAGGTACAAGGCTATCAAGTACGTGTTGCTGGATGGTCAATTGTATTATAAAACTGTCGATGGGGTGTTACTAAAATGCCTTGGGGCAAAAGAATCGATAAAGCTGATGAGTGAGGTTCATGAAGGAGTTTGTGGTGCTCATCAATCGGCTCACAAGATGAAGTGGGTCATTAGAAGAACTGGTTACTATTGGCCAACCATACTCGAGGATTGTTTTAAGTATTACAAGGGTTGCCAAGAGTGTCAAAGGTTTAGGAATGTGCAAAAATCTCCTACTTCTATCATGAACCCTATCATTAAGCCATGGCCATTCAGGGGATGGGGTATCGATTTGATCAGCCAAATCTATCCACCGTCAAGTAAAGGACACAAGTTTATATTAGTCGCGACTGATTATTTCACCAAGTGGGTAGAGGCTGTTCCTTTGAAGAATGCTACGTCCCGAGATATAATGGAGTTTGTGAAGGAGCACATTATCTACAGGTTTGGTATCCCACAGACTATCGCAACCGATCAAGAGACAATGTTCACTTCAGAGGAGTTTCTGAGTTTTGCCGACGACATGGGCATCAAAATTTACAATTCTTCACCTTATTATGCCCAAGCTAATGGCCAGGCAGAGGCCTCGAATCAAATTTTGATCAAGGTCATCAAAAAGAAGATTGAGCAGAATCCTAGGAGATGATTTTTGACTTTGAGTGAGGCACTGTGGGCATATCGTATGGCTAAACACGGATCGACTAAAACTACGCCGTACGAGTTAGTCTACGGACACGCTGCCATCCTGCCTTGGGAGATTCAATCCGAGACGCGGCGTGTCACGTTGCAAAATGAGCTTATAGCCGGTAAGTGTAAAGATATAATGATGGGCAGTCTTGAGGATTTACACTGTCATCGGCTTAAAGCCTTGGAATGTATTGAACCAAACAAGATGCGGGTGGCCAAATATTACAATACTAAGGTGAGGGGCAAGAGTTTCGTCGAATCAGAGTTGGTCTAGAAAGCTATTCTACCTATCGGGACCAAGGACAGCCGATTCGGCAAGTGGTCACCAAATTGGGAAGGCCCGTATCGAGTCACAGAGTGCGCGCCCAGCATTGCCTATATTCTTGAAGATCTGGAAGGAAACAGGTTTGCAAGGGCAATTAATGGGAAGTATCTGAAGAAATATTATCCTAGCATCCCCGTCGGAGGGTAACAGCCGGTCTGCTCAAGATCTAGCTCTGATAGCCGATTCTAAGCAGAAGATCGCCTTTAGGACAAAAATCGAGCCATCCATGTAATAGCCGATTTCGTTTTGACGAATCGCCTTTAGAAGTAAAAAGGCAAAGTGTAAAAGTCCTCGAAGGGGAGGCAGCCGATTTGGAAGAAGCAAATCGCCTTTAGCACAAAAAAGGGGGAAACCCTCGATGGGGTATAACAGCCGATGCGATATGCATTGCCTTTAGAGCAAAAAACAAATTCAACAAAGTTCAAATTAGTGGATATATTTACATCACGCCCTACTACATTCTAGTTTTCTTCATTGAAAACCACGCTGATGATCTCCTCGGCATCGGAGACGACAGCAGCTCCTTCAGCATGGGGGAGGAAAGCCCCTAGCTGGGTGTGGGCCTGTCCCATGTCTCACCCCTCCGGGAACCCTGGCTCGATGGCCTCGAGGGCTATGCCGGAGCGGAGTTGCGCAGCGGTGAGGGCTGCGGTTGCGCCGTGACGAACGCTGGACATGGCCACCTGGCGGACCCGGTGGTGAACGTCTTGGAGCCTCTACGCCAGCGTGTCGCCATGGGCATTGACGACGTTGGCGGCGTCCTCGGCGGCAACGCGCAGTTCGTGTAACTGCGCGGTCAGGGCTGCAAGAAGATGGATAGGTCAGCATCAGAATCTCCATCAGCACATTCCAAGGTGATTCCAGAGCGTTCACCTACCACCGCGGCATCCGACTCAGCAAGGTAAGCCTTCACGGCCGCCACCTCGGTCTCGGCGGCTTCAAGCGCGGCTGTTTGGGCATCAACGACACCCTGCAGCCGGCCATTCTCCTTCGTAAAGGAGACTGGAAAGCAGATTAGTGAGATGAGATTCATACCTCGGGGATTTCAGAGGGGGTCGCCATAGCTCAGGCTTTGGAGATGGCAAATCGAAGCCGGAGAGAGGATGCAGCGGAAGCCTTCTTGGTTAGGGTTTCGATTTGGTGCAGAACGCCGAGGTGCTGAGCGGGAGACTGCGGTTTGCTTTGGTTTGAGACTTGAAGTGAAGGAAGATCGAAAACTTGGTGCTAATTTTGGAATAAAACCAGTTTATCCCGAAATTGGGGGGCATGTGTTTACACCAAAATTTGGACCGGGAAGCAGATAGCCGATTTCAGGAGAGAGTCGATCAGACGAAAGCTGAAATAGCCGATTGGGTCCCAGATCGGATGTTGGGCTGAAGAAAGGAATGCGTATTCAAAGATGGAATCGATTGGTAGATGACGTCAGCATGGATCTTTGACGCCGGGAAGCGATCACGTCCAGAGTCTGTTCAGGGAAGGGAAGATTGGGCTCTAAGATATCTTTAAAATAGGAGAGTTTGTTAGTTTTCATGTTTGTTACGAGTTGTAATTTGACTAGGGCTCTGTATTGTCAGCCCAGGGTATAAATATAAACTCCCGGCCATTGTAACAGGACACACATCAATACAACACACTTTTCGGCCCCGGCCAAACCCTTAGGAGTAGGAGTAGAGCAGATCTCGGCGAGTTTCTTCAAACAGGCTGAGTGTCATCCGGTGGACACGGGCTTGCTTGTAAATACCGTCATGCCTCGCTAAGTTTTGTTTCTTTAATATCATCCGGTGGACATGAGAGCATAGTAGATCAGGGTTGATTCTTGTTTAGCATGGATTTAGCGTCATCCGGTGGATGTGGGCTCAGATCGAATAAGGATTATTTATCAATTCATGTTTATTTTCTTGATTGATCTATGTTTAGCGCCATCCGGTGGACAAAGGCTTAGATTAAGTTGGCTGATGAGCATGAATTAGTTATCGGCTCTAACTAAATTGGCATCTTAGTTAGATTCATTAAGTTACCAGTGATGTTTGGGTTTATTTGTTTGATTATATGCAGCATTCGCCAAATTTGCCCAATCTTGATCTAGCTATGTCGGCTTTATATTTTATAAATCTATTTGCTCAATGAATGATAATTGTTACATGTTTATGCATTGATAAATAGAATATACCCGCATTAGCCGATAGATCTAGACCTTGATTGTATATAGGTTGCACTCAAGTAATAAGATAAATATTATCTAGATTCGATAAGCAATAGATTTAAGTCATGGTTTACATTACGGCTGTCTCGATCCGCTCGATCTCCAATGTTGTAAACGATGAATTGAATATACTGGTTTGAAGGTCAAAACATTATTTATCTTATAGGCTTGTATGTTGCCTGTATTTGCTAAATCGGCTAAACAGTCGATTTCTCTCTGTTTTGCAGCCGATTTCTCTCTGTTTTGCACTCAGACACTTTGCATTAAATAAGTTTGACATATGTGCATTACCACAATTAATCATGTCATGATCTGTTACGTGCGTTATGGCTGCATCGATCCGTTCGACCCCACTGGCAATCTTAGTAGATTAAGATGTGGTTAACCTGTTAAAGCTTTTAATGCGTAGAAAAATTGTTTAATGAGAATTGTTACCTTTATACACATGAATCGGTTATACGATAACGTAATGCTTACTCTATGAAAATCGACTCATGCAAATCGGATATCGACTCTTTAGTCGATAACCTAGAAACAGGGGCTGTGAGGCCGGATATTTAGAACTGCCTAGACATACCGGCTAGTTCCACCTTGTGTTACTGATCATTATCTTTTTCCTTATCAATTGTAGGTCAAATTGACTGGCACGCTTGAGAGTCATCGACACTCTCAGACCGGGCTCGAAGCTAGCTAGATCTGCAAGGCTCCAGTGCTTTTGGGATCGCTTCCGGCTTCGCTGGTGTGTTGAGCGCGGAGAACCACTTTTTGTGCCAACACTCCCTCGACCACGGCCAGTGCCGCTGCACCACCGACTGCCACAACAACACCTGGACACCACATGATCACACATGCGCGTGCCAAGATTCACAAGCCCAATCCCAAGTACGCCATGACAGCATCGACGCCCATCTCACCGCTACCTCGGAGCGTCCGGACAGCTATCAAAGATCCCAACTGGTATGCTGCTATGAAGCTAGAGTTCGATGCGTTGCAGGCCAACAAGGCCTGGAGTCTCGTTCCACGACCACCAGGCGCCCATGTCATCACCGGCAAATGGGTCTTCAAGCACAAGATGAATCCGGACGGCACCCTAGAGCGCTACAAGGCTCGATGGGTCGTTCGTGGGTTCAATCATCGCCCCGGCATTGACTTTGGTGAGACATTCTCGACGGTGGTGAAGCCGGCCACGATCCGCACTGTCTTGACGCTCGTGGCGACACACCGATGGCCGGCGCACCAGCTCGATGTTTGCAATGCATTTCTTCATGGTAATCTACAGGAGAAAGTCTACAGCCAACAACCGACAGGGTTCGTGGACCCTCGCCGGCCGGAAGACGTGTGCCTCCTCTCCCGTTCACTGTACGACCTGCGTCAGGCGCCCCGGGCGTGGTTCGATCGATTCGTCGGCCACGTCACGAGCATGGGCTTTGTACAGTCCAAGGAGGACTCCTCCCTCTTCGTCTACCACCACGACGGCGCGACGGCGTACCTCCTCCTATACGTCGACGACATGATCCTGTCGGCGTCCACGACTCCGCTGTTCCGGCACATCATCAGCCGGCTCCACGACGCCTTCGCCATCAAAGACATGGGACCCCTCCGGCACTTCCTCGGCATCAGCGTACGGCGTACCACGGAGGGCTTCTTCCTCTCATAGTCCTCCTACACCGAAGACCTGCTGGAGCGGGCTGGGATGGCCAACTGCAAGCCGGTGCCCACGCCAGCCGACACCAAGCCTAAGGCATCTGCTTCAGACGGCGAACTGATCGACGACGCTACTGCATATCAGAGCATTGCCGGCACTTTGCAATATCTGACCATCACACGCCCAGACATTGCTTACGCTGTGCAACAAGTATGTCTCCATATGCACGCGCCCCGCGATGTCCACGACACGATGCTGAAGAGGATTCTTCGGTATGTGAAGGGAACGGCAAGCCTCGGCATCCAGCTGCGCACAACGACGTCATCGACCATCACGGCGTACTCCGACGCCGACTGGGCCGGCTGCCCGGACACGCGCCGCTCGACGTCCGGGTTCTGCGTCTTCTTCGGCTCTTCACTCATCTCGTGGTCGTCGAAGCGGCAGGCTACGGTCTCCAGATCAAGCGCCGAAGCTGAGTACCGCGCCATCACCAACGCTGTCTCCGAGTGCTCCTGGCTGCGTCATCTCCTCAGTGAGCTCTTGTGCAAAGTGCTGACGGCAACTGTGGCGTTCTGTGACAACATATCATCCGTGTACATGTCCAGAAACCCAGTTCATCATCGCCGCACTAAACACATTGAGCTTGACATCCACTTCGTCCGGGAGAAGGTCGCCATAGGAGAGTTTCGTGTCACGGACGTTCCAAGTGCACTTCAACTCGCCGACGTGTTCACAAAGGGATTGCCCTCGGCGCTCTTCGTTGACTTCAGGGACAGTCTCTCGGCGGTGATTTCCACACTGCGGCGGGGGGGGGGGGGGGGGGGGTGTCAGCAGCCACAACTCAGCAATGGCTAGAGATGTCCGATATTCTTGGATCGTCAACTGCCTGCACGCCTTGGGCGCTCTCGCTGCGTCCACGCCCGCGCCATGCGCGCTCTCGCCGAGCCCACGTCTCACACGCTGCCGGACACACGCGTGCTGCCCGGTCTTCACGGACTCCCGCTAGACGCGCTCGCCGGCTCACCGCTCTCGCATGTAACGGCCAGAGGCCTTTGTTGTAACACTATATATGTAATCATTACAAGCTGCCGATTGATCTCTCAAACTCTACAGTGGTAGTTTTCAATGAGCACAAGGATCAAGGTTTCAAATTGGCACCCAATTCACTCTTAGGTGGGGGACGACGGACGGACACAGATGAAGATAGTTGTAGATGAGATGGAATAAGTATATCTTTACTTTAATAGTAAGTAAAGAAAATGTTGAGTATCTCGAAGCAATTTTTGTTTGACAGCATTTTATATGCCGCTCAAGAGGACGTACGCCTCACTTGCTGAAGCAAAAGATGATGCAAAATTCTGCTGTGTGTGCATGCATGTCCTGATGCGACCACCAACACAATCGTCCTCTAGTTTCCGCTTCACTTTATCAACGGTTCGAGCAGCAGGACAGAAAAAAAAAAAAGAGTTAGCTGGGTAGTCACTCGTCGTGCTGGTCTGCTTTTTGGCCGTGTGGCCAGCAAACCTTTATGCTCCTACTAGAAAATGCTCAATTATTGAGGACTAAGGAAAGCCAAGAGATATAGAGACTATGTATAATATACCGGCATCTTATATATTATACTCAAAAAAAGTGAGCCAAGAGACTACTCCATCCGTCTTCAAATAAGTTACTTTTTTTTTACTTTTGAACTTCATGTTTGACCGGTCGTCTTATTAAAAAAATTATGTAAATAATAAATTAAATAAATCATTAGTAAAGTATTTCTAATGATAGACTAAGTTATAACAAAATAAGTAATATTTGTATAAAATTTTTGAATAAGATGAATGGCCAAACGTGAAATCTAAAAGTCAAAAAAAACAATTTATTTAGAGACAGAGAAAGTATTTTTTAGTACGTTTATATTCAACAAACAAAGTGAGTCAGATCACAGTGCAGCTAGGTCAGGACCTAACAAAGTAATACCAAGGAAAACGAAATGGCAGGGAAGGAATCACTATCGATGAGACGCAGATTGGACAGCAAGGAAACCCCTTTACTACTTCCAAGAAAAATCTCTTTCTCAACCTACGCCCGATTGATTATTGCATCCTGATATATCGAATACTTTGTACTTTTTTAAATAGAATACTTAGTGCTAATTAAGCATAGCCCGTTACGGTCCATACATGCATGACCAGGTGTAGCCGGACTGATTGGAGAGGGGCAGTTGGGCCAGCCCACGAAATCGGTAGCAAATGGGGGCCAGTTTAACACAGCCCATGAATTAATTAAATCTCCACTCAAAAAAGGAATTAATTAAAATAAAAAATATTCTCCTGCCTTGCTAACTAATGAACCTATTTTTGTTTATTTTTCATTTTATGAATTAAACACATAAAACTACATTTATTAATTAATTTGAATTATTCATTCATATTAAATAATTGGAATTTCTTTTGGATGGTTCAATTCAGATTATTTAAAAATTTTGTTATTTATTTATGACGTTTTAGAATTTCAGACACGACGTGGTGTCTACACAGTGCCTACACGGCGTGGTGTCTACAAAGTCCTTTATGAACATCTTTGAAATTAAGACTAATCCCGTAAATCTTGAGATTGACAAAATTCACCCACCAGTGCTTACACATGCCATTTTTTGTTTAGTTTGGATGATGGATTATGTATATCATTTTATTTCATATTTGGACTATCTGAGTCTAATTTTATTTTATCCTTGATTTTTAATATAAATTTGGTATATTACATTGACAAGATACTTTTTAAGGACAATGTTAAGGCACGATGGCTCTCTCTCTCCTCATTAACTTCCATCCGGACTCTAAGAACAACTCAAATAAATTATTTATCCTTCATCTTCTAAAGTCTACATACGTAATAATCTCCTATTATTGCGTGGATAGGAGGAGAAAGAAAATGAGAGAAACTAGAGATTATTAGGATTAGGGGCTGAATTTATAGTAGGTAAAAATAATATCTACTCCCTCCATGCCAAATTGTAATTCGTTCCAAGAATCTAGCTAGAAAGTCAAAGCATCTCAAGTTTTGACCAAAATTATAGATAAAAATATAAAGACTTATGACACTAAATAAGTATATTATGAAAATATATTTGATGAAGAATCTAATGATACTTAGTTGATATTGTAAATATTATTATATTATTATATAAATTTGATCAAAGTTAAGATGTTTTGACTCTCTAAAATTCTTGGAATGACTTAAAATTTGAGATGTAGGGAGTAACTTTTATGGCTACACTACATACATTTATGGTCATACTGCCTCCATACCTATAAAGCAAGTCATTTAGGACAACGACATATTCTCCAAAGCATGACCTTGACTTCATATTTCTATAAAAATATTTATTAAAAGGTGATATATGCATACTTGTATGAAAGTATATTTCAAGACAAATCTATCTATATAGTTTTCACATTTCTAAACTCAAAAACTTAAAAGTTATTCATGATTTATATTTTTAATGTTTGACCAAAACCTTATCCAAAATGAATTGTTTTATAGGTATGGAAGGAGTACCTAGGTAGAAGGACATGCTCCATGACTCCATGCACACCTGAAAGCCCATGTTTGGTTTTTATAATTGATGAAACATAGTTCGTTAATATTTGCTCTAAGTGTTTCATGAGAATAATTAGCAAATATCAAGATGGAGTAAAGGACCGGGTCGGTGGAGGCCACAAGTGAAGGGCATTGACGGCGTCCATGCAAATGGTGTAAGTCCATCAACAAGAGCAGAAAGCCCTAATGACGGCATCCATGCAAATGGTGTAAGTCCATCATCAAAAGGTGTCCACAAGCTTCATCAAGAGAAGAGAAGGAAGGTGGAGGAAAGCTAGGAGCTCAAAGCAAAGGTATAACCAATAGGAGCTCTTTTGCTTTTGGTGATCAAGACTCTAAAGAGAGAGTGATCACATTTAGGATAGATAGCCGTACTATTAAGAGGGGAGAACTCGCTTATGAAATATGGTTATCAAAGTGCCACTAGATGTTCATACGTACTTAGTGCATATGCATTTAGATGGGTCCTTCTCGGTGTGAATGGACAAGAATGCTAGTATTAACAAAACCCGTGGAAAACCTTTTGGAAAACGCTAACACACGTGCACTAAAGTGAGAGACACTTTGGAATGTTAGCACATTTGGAAACGGGGTGAAGTTTGAGGGGTAGAGAGGGGTTTGGGTCCTCTCCCCCTCCTGCCGAGATTGCGAGGCAGGATTCAGCGCTTTTCGGTGATATCTCTTTATAGAAAAGTGCACCGGACACTTGCCGAAGTATCTGGTGGCTAACACTTAGTGAAAAGAGCTATTTCGCGTGCACCGGACGCTGGGATTGTCCGGTGGGGTAGCACCGGACGCGTCTGGTGTGAACCCCGCTCTCTCGGGTTGGTTCGGTGAAGTTTTTCACCGGACGCAGAAATTTTATCACCGGACACGCGGTGAACACTGTTCACGTGTCCGGTGTAACTGACTGAGCGAGCAACTGTTAGCTGTTGGAGCGGCGGACGCTGAGGAGCGTCCGGTGACCCTGCACCGGACGCGTCCGGTGTCAATTTGTGCTCTCTGGAACCTTACTGGAACTGCACCGGACACTGGCGTCCGAGCGTCCGGTGTGGCGGCGAACGCGTCCGGTGTGAGCGCGCGCAGCGGGCGAATTCAAACGGCTAGTACACGTGTCGCCGGGCGATACATCGGACGCTGAGCGTTTCGCGACCGGTGCTACTGTTTGAGCGTCCGGTGCCCTCGTAAACTGTGTGTAACGTTTGGTTTTTGAGTGGGTACTATAAGTAGTTGGAGGGGCTGGCTTGTGCTCTTTCTCTTGGTCATTTTCATTGACATTGCAAGCTAGTGAGCCTCTCCACTCCTCTCTCACACATTCCACTTGATTGAGATTATCATTTGGTGAGATTGGAGAGCATCAAGTGCATTGCATGAGTGTGTTCATCTAGAGGCACTTGGTGATTGGATTTCGCAGCGAATTCTCTTGTTACTCTTGGAGTTTGCCGACTTCTAGACGGCTTGGAGCTGCGAAGATCATTGAGGGGAGTTGGTGATTGTCTCCGCCTCCGATCGGTGAAGTGTAAGGGGTTCTTTAGCCTTCCCCACGGGAGATCGCTAATTGGCTACTCTAGTGGATTCTGCGTAGCTTGTGGATCCTCATCTTGTGTTGGTTGTGCGGCACCCTTGAGAAGGGTTTGGCGTGTGATGCCAATTAGCGCGTGAACCTCCAAGTGGGTGTATCGCTACAACGAGGACGTAGTTTGCCGGCAAGCAAGTGAACCTCGGTAAAAATTCTTGTGTCAACTCTCTCTACTGAGGATTTCATTTGTGATTGTTTGTTTGGTTATCATCTCTTCACCGGCGGTATAAAAATCACCCATCTACTCTTTACCTTCTTGTACTTTCTTTTGTGTAGCTCTCTTTTGTAGTTGCTCACCTAGGAGTAGAGTAAAGTAGTGACTTAGTTTGTTGGTGTGAAATTAGAGACAATAGTCTAGAATAGTTAGGTGGCTTGCATCTTTTAGTAGACTAGCATAAAATTCGTTTCGCCTCATATTTGTCTAACCACTTTGCTTAAGTGTTGTTTGTAGAATTTTTTATAGGCTATTCACCCTCCCTCTAGCCATTTAGGACTTTTCAACACCACACATGTATTTTCCATTTTAAATTCAAGTTAGTATTTCGTCTCTCTTCTGCTATAGCAATATTGTTACTAGCCCCTCCTTAATCCTTATGGGTTTGTTTGGCTGCACTCTAATATCTGCACCAATCCATATGTGTAACCAAACAAGCACTATATAATTTTTAAATCTTATCCTAAGTGCTCAGTAGTGGACAGAAAGGCGGTCAACACTAGTATAGAAACATACTGTAGTCCCAGTTGGGAAACCCCTTTAGTTCCGGTTTCCCAACCGGGACGACGATTGCGGGACTAAACGCCAACCATTTTAGTCCCGGTTCAAGAACCAGGACTAGAGGGTCTGGCACCCCAACATCCTAAATGTACCCATAATACACCTCCTAATTGGCTACTCCATAATAGTAATTTGTGCTTCGTTTGCTGATTCCATCTATATAAATTTTTAGTGGTATTTATATGATATAATATTAGCCCTCATATTATTTTTTTTCCTCTTTTGTTCCAGCAATTGCTATTATCTTTTCCCTCTTTTGTTCTGGTGGTTTTATGACTCCCCAATGAACTAGTTCGTTCCCCACAATACACCCCTAACTCCTTGAATATAATATAATTACTGATTTGCTCGTTTGCTCTCCTTAATATGATCTCTATTTGCTTCTATATGATTCAGGATTGGTCTTGTAGTTATCATTTCCACCTTCTTTGTTTTTGTTACTATTGGGATTTTTTGGCCTACCAATTAGTTTCTTTTTCTTTTCTTTTTTTTTTTTTGCGAATGGCCTACCAATTAGATTGATCTGGTGTAGGCTAGGGACTTAGGGCTAATTAGATTTTGTTTTACTTCTCTCTCTAATTTTTAATATTTTTTAGAATTTAAGTTTTTTTGTATTGCAAAACAAAAGTTGATTTCATTATTACCTATGTATGTTCTTGCTATGTCCACATAGCTATATATGTGTGTATATTTCACCGTGTATGATTATTTTTAGTATTGTCTGAATAACCCTTATGCCATGGCTGTTACAGATTTCTTACAAGCAGACAACTGAGCTATGTGGTATTCAGTTTGCATATAAACTTGTATATATAGTTTATATACAAGTTTGCATATGAAAAAAGAAAAATACAGAGAGAACTGCGTACCTATAGAAACAACTGAGTCCAATTCCTACTCCTTTTCCCTTCCCATCCAAGGCCAGGGGGCTGTCCAAGGCCCAATGCAGCCCCGCAGCCCATTTTATCAGCACAAGAAGGATAACGTTAGGGCATGTTTGGAAGCCAGGTTTTTGAGTTAAAACCACTGTAAATTACAAGCCCTGAAAACTTTACAACCCATATCTGAAAACGCTGTTTGGATGGACGGTGGGGCCACTAATTTTACTCTCGGATCGAGTCAAAACCGGTGTAAAAGAATAATCGTGTGCTGAGGTCTGGAAAATAAAACAGCAAGTATCGGGCTATCCTCCGCTTCATCGTGACTCGCGAGTCTGGTCATCGCCGAATCCAACCTGTTGATAATTGGGAGAGAAAAATCCACGGTGAGAGAATTCAGCATGATGGCGAGTGGATCCGCGGCCATGGCGACGGCACACATGAAGGGTGACTCCGAGTGGAGCAGTAGCTGTGGCGGCTAATGCGGATAATGTCGAATTGGGGCGGTAGTCAGTGTGGCTGTCGCCGCCGCCGCCGCCGCGAAGGCGCTCCAGGTCGAGGGACTCACCCTGGAAGTAGGCTGCCCTGCTAATCGTCTCTCATAGGTCGTCGGCAATGGTGTGTGGGCGGCAGCGTGCCCGCCGCTACGGCGGAACCTGCAGCTTTTCGTGCCCGAACATGACGAGGTAAGCGCCTGTCAACAGAGTTCAAAACTTCAAATGGGGGTTCTTGTGTTCTGTTGCCTATTGATTTGCCCGTGCTAGATGCGGCGCTTGAGTCGTGCTCGTGCAAATCTCAGATCCCATGCTCAATCGAGTTGGTGAGATCCAATTATTTTCAGTTCGTTCATCGTGATGTGATGATGCTTTGCTCCGCTGAAAAAAATTTACATGGGTTCACCCAAACAGTATTTTTCCAGGCTTGTAAAATTCATTTCAATTCCAAGTGTTTTCTTGTGCACAACAGATTACATCTGTATTGTATTTACATCTTGCCAGGACTACGAAGATAACCCTTTGATTCTTCACTTTCCAAGATGCTTAAATTTATTTAGGCCGGTCTCAATGAAGGTTTTGTAGAAGTTTCGTGCATATTAAATAGCATTACCACATCAGCAAATTTTTAAGCTTTTACATATAATGAGAAGGGGAGAGGATTGTTTATAAAATATTCAAAAACCGCATGAAACCTCTACTGAGAGCCTTCACTAGTTTCATGGGGACAAAATTGTTGCATGCAGAGCATATGCACCGCAAGAAGAGGGGGAAGAGCAACGCGGGTGGAACTCAGAAAGGGTAAAATAACCAATGAAACTATGCATTTTATGTTGACTTTCACGTCTTAGAAATTAGAAGGTGAAACCTTTCACTGAGACTGACCTTATCAAAGAATTATATACTGCAATAATATTTCTTTATTATAAAAATAGAGTTTTTACAATTTATACTATCACTATAGATATGTGAATCATTTCAATTAAACATATAATAAATTTATATATAGTAACAATTAGTATAAATTACATTTCGCAAATATTAATTTAAAGTTTTTTAATGATTACTAAAACATTCAAGTAAAAAGTTTTAAATAATTTGTAAAGGGAACATTTGTCCACAATTGAGAAGCATTTTCAGAGTAACAATTGCTATAAATTTATCTAAAGTAACAATTTGTATTGGTTTTACATAATTTGTTATTATCATTTGAAAATGAGTCATTAAGGGAATAATATTAAGAAACATAACATATATATTTATTTCTCATGCATACATGTGTAATGTTTAGTTTAATCAGTTTTAAATACTTACACATTTGTTGTCAGAGAATATGTTGGTAATTTAGTTTTAGATTTGAGGTTATATTTTAGTTCCTTTTTAATGTTATAAGTGGTAATAGCTGACTGATGAGGTGGATAGCTTGTATGTTGAGATTGAACTCTAATGAGGTTTAGGATTATAAAGATATATATATATTGATGCAGAGATATAGATGAATATAGAATTATAGATATAGATATACATAGATTTGAAGAATATTTTAGTTTATTTTTCATAACGATACTCTCCATTTCATAACTAGCGAATATACTTTGGATTTCAAATTTTAGATGTGTGTGTTTTACTGCCGTTTCAGAAATTTCCAAACTTTCAAATATGTTCTCTTGGTTTGATGATTCTATTGAGTAGGGATTTTTACGCAATATTCCTTTCAAGAAAGATATATGGATAGACTCCTTAAAAATTCTTTATAAAACCATTAAAAAGTATGTGTATTCGCCTTTTTTTTGTGCAAAACAGCTGAACATATAGAACTCTTCGACATTCTGTCGTCATCCCTGCATTACGTTGACATTTCTTATTATCATTCCTACTTTCAGAAGTTACTGGTGCAAACAATCAACTACGCCAAAGAAGTACTTAAGACTGCAATCCTTAGAATATTTTTCACTCCACATTATTATCTTAATTATTAATATATATACCTCGCTGCAAAATACTCCCTGCAGTTCTTTTGAGTGGCGTTCCGACCAACCATGCATGTATCCCTAATTCTAATCAAGCTGTTGAGAGAACGAGGTTCATTGAGAAAGGGAGGGGTTAATAGTATGATCTATATCTAAATCGTGTCGTTACATCAAATACAAGCATTATTGGTCAATCATATGACCAGTTCCTACCCAATGTTACTCCATGCATGGTACTCAAGTTGACTTCTGGTTTGGCAGCTGTTTCTCAAAGGTTCCAACAAGGTCCTCCTGCATTCTTCCGCTGTTTCAGACCTGCTCGGCACACAATGTCTAAGGCAGTAACATTGTTTATGCCTCTGCTAGAGAAACTTAAAGGCATAATTCTTGGTTATGTAACTGATCAATCATGTCCGTGACCAATTACTGCTGAACTTATTGCATTCTCTTAGAGCTATGCAGAATACAGTGAGTAGAGCTGATCTCATAGGCAGTAAATGCGCTGGACTTCTGCTGCTATATTTTGAACCGCCGCCAAGCTAGAACGAAAGAGCGAGTTTTCTACTACCAGAGCCACAGCGTTCTAATCTCGTGTCATGAGTACGCTTAGTTGCATCGTCATTCACGCTGACAACAACAATCACCAATGCAATGTTGCCGAATGCTGACTCAAGGATTCATAGTTAGAGAGCAAGAGGTCTCATTATCTAAAAAAAGGGAGAGAGAAGAGGTCTCAGCCAAGAGCCCAAGAACCCAGTTTATGAAGTTCTTCATATGCATAGTTCTACACTTCTGCAACGAATCTAGTTTAACAAAGTTTTGGCGTTCCTTATCTCTGGGAGTGTACATATACTATATATAGGGGATTTTAACATTTTGCCACTGTCCCACTTTCAGTGACAGATGGATTTGAACTTTTTGCAGAGTACGGTCATGATTTTTTTGGCTTCGTTTCATATATGCATCCATTTAATTCTGTCACTTGATTAATTGTGCGTTCTAGTCATTACTTTGTTTGAATATTTACTTTGTTCAAGCGAATTCCCCACATGGTGTCGTCAGCATATTGTGTAATGCTATATACGCCCCTTTTGCCACATTCCACAAACAATTAACACTAATGAGTAATGCGTTAGTACCCATATGAATACCATATTCAAATTAACACGGTTGCCAGTGAAGTTCCACCACCATCTTCCATTGATACTGGACAGCGGTATGCTTAGATAGATCTTATATGCTCCACTTGATGCAACCATTTTAGTTGCAGAGTTAGCAAAAAAAAAAAAAAAAAAAAAAAAAAAAAAAAAAAAAAAAACAAAAAACAAAACAAAACAAAACATGGCAACCGTTATTAGCAATCCTGAAAGAGAAATAACAAAGAAATAGTTAGTTTAGTTGTCTACTTGTCTTGAAGTTCCAAAAATGAAAAAAAAAATATAGCTACCTCTTCTAGGGAAGAATTGATTAATTATTCTTTTTTATAAAATAAAACAAGTATATATCAATCAAGGAAGGTTGAAGCTAGTTCATAATATACCATGAGTCCATGACCAAGCGAACAAATAAAGAAAATATTCCTAGTTTTGGCAGTATGCTTCCAGGGAAGGTGTGATCAGGATCAAGTAGACATGTGTCCGATCCCCAACTTTCTGTAAAAATGTTTGTTGGGGTGTTGTTGGGAAAACCGTGTGTAGAGACGAGATGGCCAGACCCGGTTTGATGAAACGATATGTATATACAATTCTTGTCACTTATTAATTAGTCCCTAAGAATAATTCACCAACCTAAGTAACATGTGTACCAGCAAAAACCGACCAATCCTTATGAGCTAAGTCAGTGACATTTCAAAGCAAAGGGAATTGATTAGCCACTAGCCAGTTCAGCAGACGGTTGCAACCTCCTGCATTCCGAAACTAGGACTATGATAATTCCTGCACTGCAAGTGTGGATCACAAGTGTGTGTATATTCATTCCTACGACCATGTCCTATCCAATGGCGTGTTGACAGTAGCTGCTGTCTCGCCGAGTTGACTTCGTGGATTGCCTCCTATATAAACAGCAT
Source organism: Eremochloa ophiuroides (assembly GCA_038502445.1). NCBI lineage: Eukaryota > Viridiplantae > Streptophyta > Magnoliopsida > Poales > Poaceae > Eremochloa > Eremochloa ophiuroides. The sequence goes on from JAHLJS010000006.1 coordinate 17,593,644, forward strand.
AGGATTGGACATAGATTCCGCAGAGAACATTCAGCGCAGAGCCGTCTCCTCCTGACACGCAGTCTGCTAGCTGTCCATTCCAATTCCAACCCAGGGGTCTACTTGGGTGTCATCATCTCGATCATAATGTCTAAGGTTCAGTTTTTTTTTTTTTTTTTTTTTTTTTTTTTGAGAGAGATTCTAAGGTTCAGTTATTGTGATAATAATGTCTTTTCTGCTGCAGATGTAGATCGAATTATGTGTGGCCTGGCCACGAATCATTCGTACTGAATGTGTTTTCTGTTTGCTCGTCGATCATATATTGCAGAAGATAGTTATCAAAGCTGACCTCATTGGCAAGAAATGCAAGAGTGAGATCCTAGCAATTGTTTCCAAGAACCAAGGTATCTAATCTACGTACCTTTCTGTCTTTGTATCTAATGAGAAATGTATATATATATCCACCTGCTGTCGTCAGGTTGATGCCACGTATGATATCGATGTGATATGATGACCGCCATGCATGCATGCATCCAGGAATCAAGTCCATGGAGATCGACGCCGAGAAGTGCACGCTGACGGTGGTCGGGACGGTGGACCCGGTACGCGTCGTGCGGAGGCTCAAGAAGAAGTGCTTCGAGGCGACCATCGTCAGCGTGGAGGACGACAAGCCCAAGGAGAAGGACCCCTGCAAGGAGGCGTGCGAGAAGCTGTGCAAGGCCAAGTGCGACAAGATCACCTGCTGCAAGGAATGCAAGGAGAAGTGTGAGAAGGAGTGCAAGGACAAGTGCGAGACGGCCTGCAAGGCGTGGCTCTGCAAGGGCTGCTGCTCCTGCAATGCCGGCGCCAGCGCCGCCGCCGGCGGTTGCATCTCGTACGACCCCTGCGGCGCCGTGCCTACTTGCTACTGCCCCTACGGCGGCGGCTACTACTACGGGGGCGGCGCCGGCAGGTACCCTGCCTACCACGCTTGCTACGAAGACAGGTCATATGAAGGAGGAGCGTGCACCATCCAGTAGTGTTCTTCTGCTTCTGCATGCAAGGGCCACCGTTCAACGAAATTGAAATGTGCGTGGTCTCCGCGCCATGGGGATCGGAGCTGAGTCGTGGTGTTTTCCTATGGCATGTTTCTCGTTATAGATCTCAGCCTGTATTTTTTTAGTTTGTGTTCATTGTTTTTTCCGTTGTATGTACTCCTACATATATGCAAAATGCAAGTCGCTTGAGATTTTGGAGATGGTTCTATCTCACTGGAAGGTAAGATAGCATGCGTGTTCTGCTTCTGCATTGCTTTTGTTATGAATTCAAAGTCTATCTACAGTATTTGAAAGGAGCCTTTGAATGGTGACCAAATTAATGAAGAGGAGATCAACAGTGTATGAACATGAGCTGGATATGGTGGCTAATTTATGAAGAAGAGGAAGAACTCAATTAGGACATAAACATTATAATATCTATTGGGCTCTATAAATATAGAGTCCCTTTCAATGTAATAGGATGATCCAGTGAAAGTGAAATACACATACTACTCTCCTCTTCCATCTATCTATTCTCTGCCTGTTCTTCTCTGTGTGTGTTGTGCTCTAAGATTGTGCAAGTGAGGAATCGATTTTCAACAGCTTTGTGGCTTTGTTGTCTAGATTACTTGTAGTGTGTCCTCATTCATCTCTAAACATAAGTAACTAATGGATCGATCGATTGCCAGATTTGGCTCCACAACTGGTGTAGGAAGATGAATCGCATCGGCATCGGCCTCGGAGAGAATGGCTCAAACATGCATGCATGTCAGTGAACGTTTATTCTTATTTACTAGTTTAAGAAATTACAAAGTGACCTAATCAATATTCCTTTCAGTGGCACGAATTTCACCTGGAGCAACATGTAGAATGACATTCTTTTGGTAAAATTGGACTGGGTCTTCACCTCTTCAAGTTGGACCCTTTCCTACCCAGCCACCTTTTATGTAGCCACTGTCTAGGCCTACCTCTGATCATAAGCCCTTTGTTCTGCACAATGGAACCAGTATTCCAAAAGCCAAGATGTTTAGGCTTGAAAACTTTTGGCTGGATCATCCAGGATTCATGGATACTATCAACCTTCACTGGAATAACGGCCCTTACTATGCCAATGCTCAAATGCTGCTAAACATCTTTCTATGAAATTCAAGCAGGTAATAAGAGTTGGTTTAAGAAGTTGGAGCAAGAACCTTTCCAACCTCAACAAGCTCATCTATAACTGAAATTGGGTACTTCAACTGCTAGATGGTCTAGAGGATCAGAGAAGCCTGTCCAGACTGGAATTAGTCTTAAGAACACTAGTCAAAAGCACTAAGCAAGGCTGCTGGATTCTAAAAGGAAATGTTGGAAACAAAGAAGCTCTCTAAGATGGGTCAAACTGGGGGAGGAAAACACTCATTTTTTCACACTATAGCTACCTTTGCCCATAAAGTTAAGCATCAAGCCATCTTAGAGGTTCTCAAACACACTGGTTTTCCTCCCATAAGGGTGTATTGGATTCATAATTTGTTAACCTCATGCTCCTCATTTGTCCTTCTCAATGGCATCCCTGGCAAAACATTCATGTGCAGAAGGGGTGTTAGGCAAGGTTATCCACTCTCTCCCTTGCTATTTGTGTTGGCTGCTGACATCCTACAAACTATCATTAATAGGGCCTAGAGATCTGGAATAATCAAACATTCACTAAGTGATGCCTTTCATGATGATTATCTCATAATTCAATATCTGGTGACACTCTTCTAATTTTGCCTGGTGACGCTCGTGCCCTCTTTAATCTTAAGGGTCTTCTCAGATCCTTCTCTAACTCTATTGGCCTTCATGTCAACTTTGACAAATCATTCCTAGTGTCTATGAGTTCAGCTAGAGCCTTTCACCAGGCTAACACCTTTGGCTGTAAAGTTGGTAACTTGCCTTTCACTTACCTTGGTCTGCCACTTGGTACCATCAGACCTACTATTTATTAGTTCTCTCCTATTTTGTCTAGAATAGAAAAAAGATTATATGGTATGAACAAGTTTCTTTCCTACAATGGCAGACTCATTCTAGTGAACTCAGTTTGCACTGCTCCCCCAACATTCTACATGTCCTGCCTTACAAATCCACCCCAAATTACCAAACAAACTGATATCACGAGAAATCACTACTTATGGAGTAATGGGGACATTCACACAAGAGCCTCCTGCCTAGCTGCATGGGACTCAGCCTGCATACCTAAAGAACTAGGTGGTTTGGGTATTATAGACATTCAAAGTCAAAATGAAGCTCTTCTAATGAAATAACTACATAAATTTTACAACAATGCAGAAGTGCCTTGGGTTTCCGTGACCTGGTTGAGATTTTACTCTAACATGTGTACACCTCCTCATGCGAGATCTCCTTAGGGCTTTCTAGTGGAAAGACATCTTGAAGCTATTTAGCAAATTTCAAGACCTAGCCTCTTGCCAACCAAATAAAAGGTAACACTGCTCTATTTTGGTAAGATATTTGGGTTGATCAAACTATACAGGATAAGTTTCCTCATCTATATTCCTGCACCAAAAAAAAAACCAAATGCTCTATCACCCTTTTCCTACAGCATGACTTGGATAGGATCTTCAGTCTTCCTCTCTCTCAGACAGCTACATTGCAATTAGAAGAAGTCCAGCAAATCGTACAAAACTCAAGTTGGGATGAAACCATCAAGGATGTTTGGTCCTACTACTGCAGGGGCTCCCATAAATATAGCAACAAAAGGGCTTATAAAGTCCTCATTGGTAATTCACCGACTTCATCCTTGTTGAAATGGATGTGGGCCTCAAGCAATCTTGGAAACCACAAGTTCTTCTTCCGGTTACTTCTAAGGGGCAGACTCAACACAAGAAATTTTCTCAGAAGGAAGAACTTGGAGCTAGATGATTACAGTTGTGTCTTGTGTGATCTTGGCTGTGAGGAAACTTGTTTCCACCTATGTTTTAGCTGTCCCTTTAGCAGAGATTGTTGGTCCTCAATTTCAATTGACAGGAATCTTAGCTTTCCACCTTTGGATATGATTATACAAGCTGGAGAGCTCTTTAACATGTCAATTTTTTGAGAAATTGTCATCATTGGTTGCTGGATCACCTAGACTACAAGAAATAAACTTATTTTCGACAACGGTCAGGTAGATAAAGATCTCTAGAGAAGACAACTCAATGATGAGCTTGGCTTAGTTTTTACTAAAGCCAAACCTAGGAAAAGCGCCACCACCATTAATATCTAGAGAGAACAAAACTTGTATTTTGTAACCGCTCTTTTTCTGTTGTACATACCCATTCTTTCATTTAATGAAAAAAGGCAGAGGACTCCTCTGTCGTTCGGTCAAAAAAGTTTAAGAAATTGCAGATTTTATGATCAAGGGGAAATGAAGCAAAGTAGATGATAGCACACATATGCATGCAAAACGTTCAAATATAATGGAGGACAAACTAATCAAATCATAATATGTTGTAACATCCCTATTTTTAACCATCTTAAATTCCACTAAAAATTTGAACTTTTTAGAACTTTTCGACAAATTAAAATTTGACTTTATTTATTTTTCCACAAAACCGTTTTCAAGAAAAAAAACTTTTCCGAAAACCTTGCATTAAAATTCACCATATGCATTCCCTTAAATTGTTCGATTTGTTTGTTGCTTGTTTTGAAATGTTTGCTTGATTGTTGGAATGCTTGCATGGTTGTTTGGATGTATGTTTGCTTTCTGGAATTTATTTGAGGCACTGAAAACATCCCTTGAATTTTCCATCCCTTCCTTGACTCAATTTAATTTCTCCCTTGACTTATTTTTCTCCCAAATAATTCCTTGATATTATTCCTTGACCTCTTCCTTGGATTCTCCCAAACCTTTCCTCTTCCAAACCACTTGGCATTCCAATTTCAAACCTATTTATATTGTGCTTTAGTTTATTTATTTTCTGGGAAATAAAAAGGCAGTTCTTAAATGGAAATAGCCCCTCGGGCTCATTTCCCTCCCATCCCTCCTTCTGGCCCAGCAGCAACAACAGCTGCGCAGTCCGGCAGGCCGCTCGGCCAGCAAGCCCAGGCAGCCCATCCCCTTTTCCCTCTCCTCGTCTCTCAATGACAGGCGGACCCCGCCTGTCACCTCTTTCTTCTACCTCCACCCATTCTCTGCTCCGCGTCAACGAGGCGCCTGTGCCAACGACCGCGGCACAGTGAGCCCGCTGACCCACGCCGCGTCACCTCCGCATCGCCACCGGCCACCCTCGCACCGTCTTACTGTGGTCGTTGACTCACTATGCAGCACCGCCCTTGCCGGAAAATATCCGAGCACCGCCACCGCCTTACTATGGCATGCGCACGACTATAAATAGCCGGCCATGGTCGCCACTGGAGGGCACATCGCCGAGCTCGAGCTCCCGAAACTCCATCCCGAGCCCTGCCTCTCGACGGAGACCGCGCAGGAGCTCCGCGTCGCTCCCTGCTCCTCCCTGCTGGTCCGGCCGTCGAGCCGAACCACGAGCAGAGCCGCGCGCTGCCACCGCAGCCGGTCGCCGCGGAGCCCCGCTGCCGCTCGCTGGGGCACTCGTCGCTCTGCCGGCGTCCAGGACCGCCGGCGCTGCTTCTGCTCTCCTCCCGTCCATCTCCCTCCCTCTGCTCTGCTCTGCTCTCTCTACCCAGCTCCGCCTGAGGCCGAGCGCCGCCCGCGCTCGCGAGGCCGAGCTGCTCGAAGATGGAGGTCATCGCTCGGAGCAGCGCGCCGCCGCAGCTGAGCACCACCAGGACCACCGCGCTCTGCACCCGTGCTCTGTCCGCATCACCCTGCTCCCGTCCTCTCTCCCTCTCTCCCCTCCTCTTTTTCCTTCTGACCACACGTCGCTCGGAATGGATGAGGAAAGAGCAGACGCGCAGGGAGCCGATGGGCATCCGATGCCCCTGACCACTTCACATGAACCAAGGGGAGCATGTACGTGGTCCACATCGCGGTGCAGAAGCAAGTGCACAGAATGGTGCCAACGTCCAAGCCTACCAAATGGACCCACACGTCAGCCGAGAGGAGAATGCTGCGTACACCCAATAATCCTACACAGAGTATTAAATAGAGGCCTTTCCTATTCCAGAAAGTTCCCAGAAAATTCCTAAATAAACTATGTACATTCTAAACCCTATCCAATCTCTTCCCACTCTATTTCCATTCTCCAAAATTCCTAGAAATATTTCCCATGCCTTTTCTTCCGACCCGCCTTTCTCGCTAAATTTCTAAAATCCATATCTCCACCCTTCAAACTCCGAATCCCATTATTCTTTCACCAAATATCTCCTAAAATCACTTCCTACCTATTTATAACCTCTCTCTAATTTTGGTGCCCATTTAAATTCTAGTTGTATTTATTTATTTCCCCGTTCTCTTTTATATTTTCTGCGCTACCCCGTAGTTACACTTGCACCGTATATTCGCGTAGGCGTATGCGTATGAACCATATCACGTATACAAATACACGAATATACACATACACGTAGAATCGTAGTTGCTCACATGCAAGAGCATATGCGATGGGTGTATGTGTATGTATATATATAAACCCGTATGTAAATATATATGTATATATACATATACACACCGTATCATACCATGCATGGCTAACTAACCCCCACCTCTTCTTTCCTTTCTAACCGCACCTAGGCGCATATATATGCATGTGCGTATGCGTCGCTAACCTAACTTACAGGCATATACATATGCGTATGCGTATATGTCGCTAACCCCGCTAACCCTTTGTATGTGTATATGGATATATATATATATACACACGTACCTAACTACTCTAACCCAAAGCACATAAATATGCATGTGCTTATGTGCTGCTAACCCCTTTAGATCCGTAGAAGTCGATCAAGTTATTTATGATGACTTGGTCAGGCTTTCTACTTCAGATTCACATAATAATGATAACCCTAGTAGAAAGCCCCTCCGCTAGTTAGGACACATCTAGTAGGATCGTTCCTCTTTTCTCTATGTTGTTTTGACTGTGCTTGTATTGTTTTCTTTGTGTTGGAGTTTCTTTGCTTGTCAACGCTAGACGACGTAGGATATAAGACAACATGAAGAGAACCTGAAGGCACCAGAAGCATAACCGCAAGAAGATGGAGAAATCTCGAAGCATGGTACATGAAGACGAAGGAACAAGGAAGTCAGGAACCAGGATCCCAGAACATGGTCGTCAACGAGTAAAGGCAAGTCTAACTTGCCTTTCCCTTCTTCCCCGTTTTTCCCATACCATTACCTTCCTCTCCCTAAATATCTCCCTCCACCAAAACCACCACAGCCCCAACTTCCCTTCCACCTTGCCACCTACATTTCCCCTACCTCAAAACCCTTCCCTCCTAAACATCCTCTCCACAAACAGCCTACCATAAACCACCACCACTCATCCATACCTTCTACCTCCATCCACATATCATGCCACTACCACCTCAACTACCTCTCCTACTACCCCCATATTCACAACCTCAACCACCAAACCTACACCTCCCATTCTACCACTTGAACTTAATAAACCTGACTTATTTCATAATATTTGTGTAAATGCTTAAATAATAATTCTGCTATGATTAAACCTATGAACATGAATCCTGATATGTGAACATGAATTCTGATATACTGTGATAACTGAAACTCTTCGACTGAGCAAGCGGGAGGTAATTTCATGCGGTGTGAAATTACCTTTGGGTAGGTTCGCCTAGAGTGGGTTCCTACTTGGAGATGCTTGTCTTGGTCATAAATGGATTAGTCATAAGCCACTCTCGCCTGGTCAAAAACTCGTACAGCCACATATCTATATGGGTAGACCTGCGATCCACACCCCGTAAGGTTGAAGTATAATATCTATCTGGAGGCCGGAGGTGCAACGAACTGTCAGGAGCCGAATGGGGATACTGGTCCCATGTCCGGTCGGCGTGGGGATACTGGTCCCATGTTAAATTTCTGTTGGGCCGTGTGCGAGCCCGCTTATTAAATTCTGGGCCGAGTTGAGCCAATTATATATTTCTATTTATTGCATGATAGGGTTCATACAAGTCGTTGTGTGGATTTTTGACCCCTGATTAGTTCGTGGTAGAGTTATATAGATCCTTAGGTAGCCCCATCCGGGTACGGACGCTTGTTAGTTCTTTCCTTACCGTTGGCCACGGACGGGATTGAACTATCGTGTGGGGAAATTTGTACACCTCTGCAGAGTTTACCAAATCCTATTCGAATAGCCACGTCCTTGGTCATGGGCAACTGCCGGGATGAGGTCACTTATGTGATAGGGACAAACACTGTAATAAAGGTATGAATTCTGATGACTGATGATAATAACTAACTCGGGAACTAGCGAGAAGGGTTAATACTCTCCTAGGGACCAAACCATCATTTTATATACATTATAACTTTACTCCTATCATTCACCACCTATGCCCTATAATCCTACCTTCCCTTTCCACCTTTCTTTTCTTCTCGTTAGGCTTGCTGAGTACTTTATGTACTCAATCCACTAGATACTATGTTCTCAGGGATCTAGCATGGGAGTATACGCAAGGATGCAACCGCGAGGATCTACGCGAAGATGGAACTGCATGAGTACGCGCTAGGATGGAACTATCGAAGGCGACGCAAGGATGAATCGACAAGGACATAAGGATGGAGATATGCCACCGCGACCAAGGAGATTCGAGCAAGAGAGACTACAAGTGATGGATCACAAGAATGAGCTGAAGACTGAGGTTTTCGTCTGCACTCCAAGTTGCCTGTCGGAATAGAACCACGATGTCGTAGGAACGCTGTGTTAGACTCCGATGTTTATTGTAGGCCAATGGCCCATTTTTGTAAATATAAACCTTGTAAATGTGTTTCCACGTTAGTAATAAAAGTATGGATATTTTGATATCAATCTTGTTTAATCTGTACGTATCAGCTACTGATCCAGGGACTGATACGGATGTACAGTGGACTCCAAAAGTAGGGGCCCGACATATGTGAAGGCAAGTATTACAAGAACTTTTTTTGGCAGAACCATCCAATTTAACCTAATCCTAAGTGTACTTATTAGCCATTTGACAGTAAGCACACGAGAGATCGAGTTAAACTCGGTAGTCTTTCGAGTACACCTTAGGGAAGAACTCGATAATTTGATCCTAAATAAGTAAGTGAATAAAGCTTATAACATTCTTAATCATTTCATACATCACATAGGTATAAATCAGAGATTTATAGAGCAAGTTTTGTGAAAGCAATCAAAGAAAGAACATTTTGTACAAAAACAGTGAAAGTTATCAATTTTGAATATTAAAGAGAGATAGAGTAGTAAAAATAAACTTCTACGATCACGGTGCCAAAGGAAGCCTCACTGAGCCCACCAGGAAGTATCCACACACAGCAACATTCAACTCCTGCATCCACCTGCTACCTGCAACAGGAAGAAATAAAACAATGAGTAGACGATGTACTCAGCAAGACTTACCTGACAAGGTTGGAGTAGTCTCCTACTCTCAAGGATATGCAATTTGGCCAGTTGTTTAGTTGTTTCTGCAGAAAATCATTACGGATAGTGCATCCTTATCTTCAAAGTTTTAGCAGTCACATCAAGTTCATTACTTAACCATTCTAGATAAGCACCTGAACTACTTTCAAGCATATGGTGATCAATCAGAATATATTTCATGATCTAGCATTAGCCTCATCGTCATCTGACTCATCTCCATGTTCCAGTTGTTACTATGATTGTGGGAAAGGATCAAGGTTCTTATATCTGAGAGAAACTTGCAGTGATTCAAACCGATGTACATCCTGCTGGGCAATGCTAAACACACGCCTTGCATGGACATTAGCCCATGCAAGACTAGCCTCGTCCTAACTTGTTGACTAAGTTTGAACCTACCTGGCCAACTGAGAGAGTCAAGCCCAGCAAACTATATATAGTCTCGCCGCAAGTCTGGGCCCTAACCCTCAACCATCCCCACCTTCCATTCCTAATTGGCCGGTGTAAGACCAACCTTAGGGCAAGAGAGGTACCTAGGCCATCTTGGATCAACAATAAACCATGGGTCCATATATGTGCTTGGCATTTTTGATATATCCAATATTGCTACCTTTTGGCACAGTTCTTAATCAACATATGCGAGACCAAAAGTGCACCAATAACCTGCATAACCTATTGCCTCACAAACACCATGTCCCGTTCGATCTCAAATTATTACCCCTTTACGAAACTATGTGATAGCTATAACAGTACAAAACCTATTGTGAGTAATGGTAGGTTACTCACGTACTACCGATCCCTAAGCATACCATCTACGCGCACCTATCATACTAGTTAGGACAAATAGGATAGAGTATTTATGCAGGTGGGTTCCAATCAACTCCTGCAACTTAATGCGCATCATTATAAAAATAAGTGCTTGAAAAAAATAGGGGTGTTATGCACTGGGCTTGCCTGGTAACTCATACTAGTCACCATCATCTTTAGTACTAGTCACCATTATACCACTTTTCCGCTTGACGCCAACGTCCTTTCATTGATCCATCAATCCATCATCACTCCTAAATGATATGCATAGATGCAATGCATGTTTAAGTCAAACAATCATACACACAGGCATTACAAACTTAAAAGACTAGAGCGGCACGTCGAAGGGTGACTAGGATATTAATCGTTCCAGGTTTTCCATAGTGATTTTCTCGTGAGTCAATTATTACCTTTAAACACACACATCCCTACTAAAAGAAAGTTGAGCAACATTTATTTAAATAACACGAAAAACAAGTAGCACATAAAAACTTATATCACCCTAATCTAAACATCTAACAAGTAGGCAAAAGCATGTGACGCATGACAAATCTATACCTCAACATGCAACTTCAGACATATATTTAAGGTTCATCGGACATAAAAACAATTTTGAAACATAGATGACACATATTTTTCATTGTTATATACCTCTAACCATTTTAAAACCATTAAACAAGCCTATTACAAGATAAATCAATAAATTAGTGAATAAGCATCTATTGGACATGAAATTTGTACCAAAGATCATACATAGCAACACTAGTTTACCATAAAAATTTCACATCATTTGAACTACAAAAACATCCTCTATTGGTTAGTCACATAAAAGACTATTTTTACCTTTACAACAAAAACTTTATACTAAAACATGTGATATTATATATCTACTAGGTAGCGTGCCCGTGCGTTACTACGGGACAAAAACTTTTATATTAAAAGTATACGGATCGCACGATAAGATAAAAGTACTGTGGTTGGCAGGGGCTCTACAGAAGTGCAGATGCAACATGTTTGACCATCTACTTTTTTTTGAAATTGCAACTCCGATTCATCAGTCCACTGTTTCTAAAACCTGAAATTTTCTTCATATTACCTGCAGCACAGATCTTACAACAGGGTACCTGACAACACTATGGCCAGCCTCGCTTCCAAACCACTGATCATGAAATATTATGGAAAAATAATTTAGTTTAGAGCATTCCATATAGAAAATTAAAGTTCCCGCTTGTGTTAAGGTTAATTTAGTTTAGGGCCCCTTTCTCTCTATGTAGCTGGCTTAGTTCCTTCTTCACCTCCTTCAAAGTTATGCACAAAGAAAATGGAAGTAGCTAGATATAGAAACTGAAATGCGCAGTGGCCGCCCTTCCCTTCTTTTCCATGGATATCAGCGATTTCAGGTCATATCTATTATGTATCATAATCGGAACTTAAACAGCTTCATAGATGACTTTGTTAAATATTTAAGACGCAAATAACTTGTAATCTCACCAACAATAAGGCTTGAAATTGTTTATCCACATTTGTGATAGGATATTCAGACAGATAGCTATGCACATTATAAGGAACAATGCTAAAAACGACAAAAAGTAAACTATGGTCTGCAAGAGATATTGTTTCCTGCTTTCCTGCTTGTCGAATTATTAAACTATAACCAGTCGATGGTACGCACCATCATTTTAGTCTATGATTTTTTTGTAACTGGCCCGTTGCCATCCGTATTATCCTTGTTTTCCTTATCAGAGGTCATGTTCCCACTTGCTAGCATCTCACAAGCCTCCACTGCAGCAGCAGCACTCTGCTTGCTTAAATGCTTCACTAATCCTAAGACGTCGTAAGTTCTGTCGGCTGGGCTGAGAAAACCCTGGAAGGAGCATGTGGACACAAACTTTAAAAAAAAAGGTGATGGCTGCAAGAAAATAAAAGAACCTAAAGGGAAGGATATGAATTTACCTGAAAGTGCAAGTGCATATCGATATACCAAGGAGACTTCCATGGAGATGGAGATTCGAGTCCTCTTTTGACACCTGGGGCATCAGCCAATCTAGCAAAAGGAGCAATTCAGGAGAAAAATTGACAAAAAGAACCTGCCACAGCTTAGTTTCATATACACTGAAGCCTGAACTGCTTAATTAACAAAAGGAACAAATAATTCAAATAAAAGAATACTTAATTAGAGCTGACGGCTGCTAGAGAAAAATGATGCTTGTGAGAACACTTGCCCAAGCTGAGTATAATTGTTAGAGAAAATTATTACCCATGAGTAGGGAGCCATTTAGTAGCATGGATCCTAGTAAAAGGGGCAATCTAGAGATGGCACAAAGCCTGTGCAATTCTTTGATGAGGATATCAAACACTATAGCCTGTACACTGCTGATTTTCACATTTGATCTTTTCTGAAAGTAAAAGTTGTTACTTTAGGGAGATATCAGTTATTAGCAACCACAAGCAAGCATTGTAGAGCAATTTACTCATCGTCGCAGATTGATAAGAAAAAGGAACACGGGTTAAGATTAAAGTGTTTCCATAGTTTATTAAAAATAATATAGAATAAAATAAAATAATAAGGTTCATTATTGTTACATCACTGATGACTTCAGTTTTTTCCTTTCTACATTATTGTTAAATCAGCAGGTTTTAAAAAAAACAATAGAATGTATGGATCCTGAATTTACCGTGAGCAGTCACAAATAGCTTTGGTTGATATGCCAATATTGAAACCATATTCTGCATCCTGCGTGCCAGGGTTTCTACATGTTAAGCTCATTATCTATAGCCTGGACAACAACAAACTGCATCATTAAAATAGACAATACTTAAAAGAGAATTTAGTTAATGCAGGGTAAAACAAAACAAAAAAAACAAGGATCAATCTGTTAATCTAAAATGCAATTTAGGAATAGACAATCCAGCATTAATAAAAGGAAAGAAATCTGTGCAATATAGCACCACCAAATTTCAAGTAACATAATTATAGCAGCGCAACATACTTAAAAGGCAATTTACTTGCAGGACGAAAACAAAAGGTAATTTACTTTCAAGTAGTTTAATTATGTGAATAAGAAAATGCAGGATGCAACCAAAAGGAATTGAAGGCCAACATTCAGTTAAGCATGAAGTTATCTGATTGCAATTACCTAGCCTCTGTACAGTTCTGCTTTAGTTCAGACATTATTTAATTGGCTTTTTTTAAAACTAAATACATGTGAAACACCACCATTATCTGTTAGCTATCTGAAACATCAATATTAGTAACTTCACAAATTATCTAGCTAATTGGCTTCTTCGAGAAGATAGAACAAGAAAAGGTCAAATTGTATTGCCTTCTTTTTTTAAAAATCCATGGTCTTTTGAAGGCACCTGTGAATGGAACCTTTGGGAAGTATAGATTTTTTTTTGTAATGACCATTACAGTCCATGCTTACCTAGTTCTTGTCTGAGATCGGATTCTTCTGGCCTGTCAACTGAACTGGGACTACCTCGTGTCCCTGCCACACCATCCAGGATAGGCCGCTCAGCATTGGTAAAGCCGTTTTTTCCTTGGCCCCCCTCTAAATCCTTGGTGATTTGAAGGCACAATTCAATAGAGCACTTGGGAACTAATCAAAAGAATTGTTCCTGTAATAACTGTCATACGAGTGATTGATAGGAGTGCTTACCTTGCACAACATCGAGAAAAGGCTCTGTAGTCTTGCCTAAACCGTCCTTTTGCTTCCTCCTCCTCTAAATCCATGGTAATTTGAGATCACCAATCATGGTGTGAATATGGAAGCCAATCATGGTAACTATCATAGGAGTGCTTACCTGATCGATAGGAGTGCTTACCTTGCACAACATCGAGGAAATGCTCTTGCAGTCTTGATGAACCGTCCTTTGCTTCCTCTCCCTCTAAATCCATGGTAATTTGATATCACCAATCAATGGAGCACTTGAGAGCCTAAGATTTGTTCTCGCTATATAACGTGTGCACTCATGTATCAGAAAACAACAAAGACAGTAATGATAGGGCATCGGATATGAATTAGAGGCGGCCGGATTATTATTTTATAAATCTTTAATCACCACGGCAGAAATAGATAGGGCATCGGCTATGAATTAGAGGCTGCCAGATTATTTACAAATTTATAAATTAAAGCTCAAACAATAAGATGATCTACAAAGAAATCTTAAAGGAAATTGACACACATGGCTTGAATGAAAATTGGAGTTGACAAATAGAACTGGATCAGTAGGGCAGTAGGCTCACCAGTCAGCGAGATGAGAGATGTGCTGCGATGGATCAGTAGGGCAGTAGGCTCACTAGTCAGCGAGATGAGAGATGGGCGCTGGCGACGTGCCTGGTGCTCATCGACAGGAGCAGCCCCGGTGTTTTCGTGTTCATGGTGCGCAGGCGAGGCGTGCATCGCGCGGTGTCCCTAGGAGTCCCCAGGAGAGCGTCGTCAGAGATTCTGAAGCGAAGGCAGTGGGAGGTTGGGGGTCACAACTCGCACGCGTGGGGGTGAGGGAGGACGGCCGCCAGGGACCGTTTGCGCTGGCGCGCCGCCCTAGGGGGCGCCGTCGCCCTGCGCCCGCTGCCGCTTCGAGAGAGAGATGGAGGGGTGCGCGACACGGTGGGGCAGGGAAGCGGTGCGCAGCATTGTGTGGGCCGGTGAGTGCAGCTACGCGCGACCTTGCGAGAGCCGCCACGCGGCCTGGGGATGGGCGGCGAGTGGCACTGGCCGGAGAACCCTAGCTCGCAGGTCAAGAAGAGGCGTCGGCGGCTGTGCGTTCCAGGCTTCGGCCGTGTTTTTTTTGTGTGTGTCTTCTAATTTTTTTTTTCACGCGAGACGGTAGGCGCGAGATTCGAACCCTGGTCGCGTGGGGGCTTGGGAGATGGGAGGAGATCGCGCACCGGGAAGCAAGCGAGTGTCGCAGGGACGGGCAGATGGACGACCCCAAACAAATGTCGCACCAAAAAACTGCCTCCTCTTTAGTCTTATTAGTTGTAGAGACTGCATAAAAATAGTCAAGAGGAATTCAACAAAACAAGTTTGTACTTTTTATGATTTACCTCTGAAATACTATGAGTTTTGCAAAAGCACTGTTTTTTAAAAAAAGATAAAAATGAGAAAAAAAAAGGAAGGCAGCTCCAAGGTCGACATCGGCGCGGCTCGGCGCAGGGGGGAAAAGCAGCCCAGGCGCTGCGCCTCATATTTTTTTCCCCCCTGTTCGAGTAAAAGGCAAAGCGATTATGTAAACAGAGGAAGATTTTGTTCCAACTGTTCCCACGTAGCAGCATTATTATGCTATACTAGGGAAGGTGCTGCCATCATGGGGCCACCGGCGGCCACCTAGCTCATGCCGACTTCGTGAATCGTGATTATGTATTACTGAAAACGTTTGCTCGTGTGTCGTTGGACGAATTTCATTCAAACTATGAAACAAACTTGTGGGCTCTGGGCAGGTATATCCACGAGAAAATTAAAAAGAAACAAACAACCCAGTTGATGAGCCAACCATATATAATCCTTATCCCCTTGATCACTCATACAAGATTCCCCACCCTAACTAACCAGCCAAATTAAACCGACCAATCCCGATAGAACTAAGCACATTTCATTTCAGAGCAAGGATGTGTGATGCTCTTGCAACCTCTCCGGCTGCACTGCATATTCTTTAGGACCAGCCAATGGCGCATCAGCAGTTGTGGTCTTGTCGAGTTGACTTCCAGAGCTGCCTGCAGCCAGCTTATATGAAGTGCATAGCATAGAATTGAGCAGTGATTCCTCTGCACAGAGCGAGTTCAGTTCCAGCAGCAGCTCGAGACACCTTCTCAGGAGTACTGTTGTTGTCATCACTCATCAGCTTATCGGCCATGTCTAAGGTTTGTGATCGCATTTGTTTCTCCCGACGTGGATTAATTCTGAATTTCTGATCGCGAACCAATTGTACTGAGGAGTGTATTACGTTGTCCCATCACTAATTGTTGCAGAAGATAGTGATCAAAGCTGACCTCGTCGGGAAAGCATGCATGAGCGACATCCTGTCAGTAGTTGCGACTCTCCAAGGTATATATCCATCTGTCTATGAACTAGCAACATATCATGCCTTCCAACATACTACACAGTTATGCTGTCCCTGTTCCGACTCCGATCCAGGGATCAAGTCGTTGGACGTTGACTCTGAAAAGTGCACGCTGACGGTGGTCGGCACCGTCGACCCGGTGCGCGTCGCTCAGAAGCTCAAGAAGAAATGCTTCGCCACCAACATCATCAGCGTCGCGGACGACAAGCCCAACAAGCCCCCGGAGAAGAAGGAGGACCCCAGCAAGGAGGCGTGCGAGAAGCTGTGCAAGGAGAAGTGCGACAGGATCGCCTGCTGCAAGGAGTGCAAGGAGAGGTGCGAGAAGGCCTGCAAGGAGAGGTGCGAGAGGCGCTGCAAGGCGTGGCTCGAGAGCAGCTGCTGCTGCACGCGCTGCGCCGTGCCCGACAGCTACCCCTACCCCTACTCCTACTCCTACTGCTACCCCTCCAGTAGGTGCAGCGGCGGCGGCTGGCGCTGGCCCTACGGCTGCTAGTGCTAGCTCTAGGAAGACAGGTCGTCGGGACTGGAGGAGCGAGAAGGTGCCAGTGTGTGCTTTCAGTATCATGTCGTTATTACTGCACACATGTCGTTTGAAAAAACAGGATGATGATTAGGTCAGTGTTCGTCATTGTTGTTGTGGCTTGGGTGTGCGTATCTCCGTAAACGAATGTGTTACTCTCCTTCCTCACAAAGAAGTAAAGAACATATGGACAATCGAATTGTGAGCTCTTCAACTAGCATACAAGAGTAGACAACGAATCACATACAGTAGGTTACAAGAACGATTCAATCAGTACGTACTGAGCAATATTGTGTTCTACCAACCGCAGCAGAAGCCGCCGCCTTGCTCCCAGGGAGTCACCGTCGCCACGCTTCCACCTAGGGCCCTCCGTTCTTCCTCTCCGGTGCGTCAGCCGAAGGTAAAGGAGCGTGTTTAGTGGCTCTTGTTGCAGTTCGTAGGTTTCTATGAATTCTAGATTTTGAATTTGCAATTTAATTTTGATCTTATTAATATATAATTTTTTCTATATATTAAGTCGAAATTTAGTGTGTGTGTTTGTGTGTGTGTATTATACCTTTATTCAAAATTCTTTAATTTAGTGCCTCTTGGCTTGTGGTGCGCAAGTGTGGAGCTCGGAGACGGTGGTCCACGGTGAAAGTGAAGATCACGCGGGTCCGTGCCGAGGGACAAGGAGCAGTGAAGCTGGTTCACCGGGTGAGTAGCCATGGTGGCTGGCACCTAAAGACATCGACGAGCAGAGGAGGACATGGTGGTGGACCGTGGGCCGACACGGTTGAGGACTGGCCAGACATCGGCCAGGACATGGGGGACGCGTCGAAGGATGCTGCTACTCATAGTGATCTGGTGGTTGAAACCCTCCAGGCAGGTTTTCGGGTTTGGATGTCAAAACGCGTCGAAGGTTGCCTGGTGACACTCATGCACTCTTTAATCTTAAGGGTCTTCTCAGATCCATCTCTAACTCTATTGGCCTTCATGTCAACTTTGACAAATCATTCCTAGTGTCTATGAGTTCAGCTAGAGCCTTTCACCAGGCTAATACCTTTGGCTGTAAAGTTGGTAACTTGCCTTTCATTTACCTTGGTCTGCCACTTGGTACCATCAGACCTACTATTTATTAGTTCTCTCCTATTTTGTATAGAATAGAAAAAAGATTATATGGTATGAACAAGTTTCTTTCCTACAATGGCAGACTCATTCTAGTGAACTCAGTTTGCACTGCTCCCCCAACATTCTACATGTGCTGCCTTAAAATTCCACCCCAAATTACCAAACAAACTGATATCATGAGAAATCACTACTTATGGAGTAATGGGGACATTCACACAAGAGCCTCCTGCCTAGCTGCATGGGACTCAGCCTGCATACCTAAAGAACTAGGTGGTTTGGGTATTATAGACATTCAAAGTCAAAATGAAGCTCTTCTAATGAAATAACTACATAAATTTTACAAAATGCAGAAGTGCCTTGGGTTTCCGTGACCTGGTTGAGATTTTACTCTAACATGAGTACACCTCCTCATGCGAGATCTCCCTAGAGCTTTCTAGTGGAAAGACATCTTGAAGCTATTTAGCAAATTTCAAGACTTAGCCTCTTGCCAACCAAATAAAAGGTAACACTGCTCTATTTTGGTAAGATATTTGGGTTGATCAAACTATACAGGATAAGTTTCCTCATCTATATTCCTTCACCAAAAAAAAAAACCAAATGCTCTATCACCCTTTTCCTACAGCATGACTTGGATAGGATCTTCAGTCTTCCTCTCTCTCAGACAGCTACATTGCAATTAGAAGAAGTCCAGCAAATCGTACAAAACTCAAGTTGGGATGAAACCATCAAGGATGTTTGGTCCTGCTACTGCAGGGGCTCCCATAAATATAGCAACAAAAGGGCTTATAAAGTCCTCATTGGTAATTCACCGACTTCACCCTTGTTGAAATGGATGTGGGCCTCAAGCAATCTTGGAAAGCACAAGTTCTTCTTCCGGTTACTTCTAAGGGGCAGACTCAACACAAGAAATTTTCTCAGAAGGAAGAACATGGAGCTAGATGATTACAGTTGTGCCTTGTGTGATCTTGGCTGTGAGGAAACTTGTTTCCACCTCTTTTTTAGCTGTCCCTTCAGCAGAGATTGTTGGTCCTCAATTTCAATTGACAGGAATCTTAGCATTCCACCTTTGGATATGATTATACAAGCTGGAGAGCTCTTTAACATGTCAATTTTTTGAGAAATTGTCATCATTGGTTGCTGGATCACCTAGACTACAAGAAATAAACTTATTTTCGACAACGGTCAGGTAGATAAAGATCTCTAGAGAAGACAACTCAATGATGAGCTTGGCTTAGTTTTTACTAAAGCCAAACCTAGGAAAAGCGCCACCATTAATATCTAGTGGGAACAAAACTTGTATTTTGTAACCGCTCTCTTTCTTTTGTACATACCCATTCTTTCATTTAATGAAAAAAGGCAGAGGACTCCTTTGTCGTTCGGTCAAAAAAGTTTAAGAAATTGCAGATTTTATGATCAAGGGGAAAT
This sequence comes from Eremochloa ophiuroides, assembly GCA_038502445.1. NCBI lineage: Eukaryota > Viridiplantae > Streptophyta > Magnoliopsida > Poales > Poaceae > Eremochloa > Eremochloa ophiuroides. Next base: position 17,613,059 of record JAHLJS010000006.1, read on the forward strand.
GAAGCAAAGTAGATGATAGCACACATATGCATGCAAAACGTTCAAATATAATGGAGGACATAATATGTGAAGGCAAGTATTACAAGAACTTTTTTTGGTAGAACCATCCAATTTAACCTAATCCTAAGTGTACTTATTAGCCATTTGACAGTAAACACACGAGAGATCGAGTTAAACTCGGTAGTCTTTCGAGTACACCTTAGGGAAGAACTCGATAATTTGATCCTAAATAAGTAAGTGAATAAAGCTTATAACATTCTTAACCATTTCATACATCACATAGGTATAAATCAGAGATTTATAGAGCAAGTTTTGTGAAAGCAATCGAAGAAAGAACATTTTGTACAAAAACAGTGAAAGTTATCAATTTTGAATATTAAAGAGAGATAGAGTAGTAAAAATAAACTTCTACGATCACGGTGCCAAAGGAAGCCTCACTGAGCCCACCAGGAAGTATCCACACACAGCAACATTCAACTCCTGCATCCACCTGCTACCTGCAACAGGAAGAAATAAAACAATGAGTAGACGATGTACTCAGCAAGACTTACCTGACAAGGTTGGAGTAGTCTCCTACTCTCAAGGATATGCAATTTGGCCAGTTGTTTAGTTGTTTCTGCAGAAAATCATTACGGATAGTGCATCCTTATCTTCAAAGTTTTAGCAGTCACATCAAGTTCATTACTTAACCATTCTAGATAAGCACCTGAACTACTTTCAAGCATATGGTGATCAATCAGAATATATTTCATGATCTAGCATTAGCCTCATCGTCATCTGACTCATCTCCATGTTCCAGTTGTTACTATGATTGTGGGAAAGGATCAAGGTTCTTATATCTGAGAGAAACTTGCAGTGATTCAAACCGATGTACATCCTGCTGGGCAATGCTAAACACACGCCTTGCATGGACATTAGCCCATGCAAGACTAGCCTCGTCCTAACTTGTTGACTAAGTTTGAACCTACCTGGCCAACTGAGAGAGTCAAGCCCAGCAAACTATATATAGTCTCGCCGCAAGTCTGGGCCCTAACCCTCAACCATCCCCACCTTCCATTCCTAATTGGCCGGTGTAAGACCAACCTTAGGGCAAGAGAGGTACCTAGGCCATCTTGGATCAACAATAAACCATGGGTCCATATATGTGCTTGGCATTTTTGATATATCCAATATTGCTACCTTTTGGCACAGTTCTTAATCAACATATGCGAGACCAAAAGTGCACCAATAACCTGCATAACCTATTGCCTCACAAACACCATGTCCCGTTCGATCTCAAATTATTACCCCTTTACGAAACTATGTGATAGCTATAACAGTACAAAACCTATTGTGAGTAATGGTAGGTTACTCACGTACTACCGATCCCTAAGCATACCATCTACGCGCACCTATCATACTAGTTAGGACAAATAGGATAGAGTATTTATGCAGGTGGGTTCCAATCAACTCCTGCAACTTAATGCGCATCATTATAAAAATAAGTGCTTGAAAAAAATAGGGGTGTTATGCACTGGGCTTGCCTGGTAACTCATACTAGTCACCATCATCTTTAGTACTAGTCACCATTATACCACTTTTCCGCTTGACGCCAACGTCCTTTCATTGATCCATCAATCCATCATCACTCCTAAATGATATGCATAGATGCAATGCATGTTTAAGTCAAACAATCATACACACAGGCATTACAAACTTAAAAGACTAGAGCGGCACGTCGAAGGGTGACTAGGATATTAATCGTTCCAGGTTTTCCATAGTGATTTTCTCGTGAGTCAATTATTACCTTTAAACACACACATCCCTACTAAAAGAAAGTTGAGCAACATTTATTTAAATAACACGAAAAACAAGTAGCACATAAAAACTTATATCACCCTAATCTAAACATCTAACAAGTAGGCAAAAGCATGTGACGCATGACAAATCTATACCTCAACATGCAACTTCAGACATATATTTAAGGTTCATCGGACATAAAAACAATTTTGAAACATAGATGACACATATTTTTCATTGTTATATACCTCTAACCATTTTAAAACCATTAAACAAGCCTATTACAAGATAAATCAATAAATTAGTGAATAAGCATCTATTGGACATGAAATTTGTACCAAAGATCATACATAGCAACACTAGTTTACCATAAAAATTTCACATCATTTGAACTACAAAAACATCCTCTATTGGTTAGTCACATAAAAGACTATTTTTACCTTTACAACAAAAACTTTATACTAAAACATGTGATATTATATATCTACTAGGTAGCGTGCCCGTGCGTTACTACGGGACAAAAACTTTTATATTAAAAGTATACGGATCGCACGATAAGATAAAAGTACTGTGGTTGGCAGGGGCTCTACAGAAGTGCAGATGCAACATGTTTGACCATCTACTTTTTTTTGAAATTGCAACTCCGATTCATCAGTCCACTGTTTCTAAAACCTGAAATTTTCTTCATATTACCTGCAGCACAGATCTTACAACAGGGTACCTGACAACACTATGGCCAGCCTCGCTTCCAAACCACTGATCATGAAATATTATGGAAAAATAATTTAGTTTAGAGCATTCCATATAGAAAATTAAAGTTCCCGCTTGTGTTAAGGTTAATTTAGTTTAGGGCCCCTTTCTCTCTATGTAGCTGGCTTAGTTCCTTCTTCACCTCCTTCAAAGTTATGCACAAAGAAAATGGAAGTAGCTAGATATAGAAACTGAAATGCGCAGTGGCCGCCCTTCCCTTCTTTTCCATGGATATCAGCGATTTCAGGTCATATCTATTATGTATCATAATCGGAACTTAAACAGCTTCATAGATGACTTTGTTAAATATTTAAGACGCAAATAACTTGTAATCTCACCAACAATAAGGCTTGAAATTGTTTATCCACATTTGTGATAGGATATTCAGACAGATAGCTATGCACATTATAAGGAACAATGCTAAAAACGACAAAAAGTAAACTATGGTCTGCAAGAGATATTGTTTCCTGCTTTCCTGCTTGTCGAATTATTAAACTATAACCAGTCGATGGTACGCACCATCATTTTAGTCTATGATTTTTTTGTAACTGGCCCGTTGCCATCCGTATTATCCTTGTTTTCCTTATCAGAGGTCATGTTCCCACTTGCTAGCATCTCACAAGCCTCCACTGCAGCAGCAGCACTCTGCTTGCTTAAATGCTTCACTAATCCTAAGACGTCATAAGTTCTGTCGGCTGGGCTGAGAAAACCCTGGAAGGAGCATGTGGACACAAACTTTAAAAAAAAAAGGTGATGGCTGCAAGAAAATAAAAGAACCTAAAGGGAAGGATATGAATTTACCTGAAAGTGCAAGTGCATATCGATATACCAAGGAGACTTCCATGGAGATGGAGATTCGAGTCCTCTTTTGACACCTGGGGCATCAGCCAATCTAGCAAAAGGAGCAATTCAGGAGAAAAATTGACAAAAAGAACCTGCCACAGCTTAGTTTCATATACACTGAAGCCTGAACTGCTTAATTAACAAAAGGAACAAATAATTCAAATAAAGGAATACTTAATTAGAGCTGACGGCTGCTAGAGAAAAATGATGCTTGTGAGAACACTTGCCCAAGCTGAGTATAATTGTTAGAGAAAATTATTACCCATGAGTAGGGAGCCATTTAGTAGCATGGATCCTAGTAAAAGGGGCAATCTAGAGATGGCACAAAGCCTGTGCAATTCTTTGATGAGGATATCAAACACTATAGCCTGTACACTGCTGATTTTCACATTTGATCTTTTCTGAAAGTAAAAGTTGTTACTTTAGGGAGATATCAGTTATTAGCAACCACAAGCAAGCATTGTAGAGCAATTTACTCATCGTCGCAGATTGATAAGAAAAAGGAACACGGGTTAAGATTAAAGTGTTTCCATAGTTTATTAAAAATAATATAGAATAAAATAAAATAATAAGGTTCATTATTGTTACATCACTGATGACTTCAGTTTTTTCCTTTCTACATTATTGTTAAATCAGCAGGTTTTAAAAAAAACAATAGAATGTATGGATCCTGAATTTACCGTGAGCAGTCACAAATAGCTTTGGTTGATATGCCAATATTGAAACCATATTCTGCATCCTGCGTGCCAGGGTTTCTACATGTTAAGCTCATTATCTATAGCCTGGACAACAACAAACTGCATCATTAAAATAGACAATACTTAAAAGAGAATTTAGTTAATGCAGGGTAAAACAAAACAAAAAAAACAAGGATCAATCTGTTAATCTAAAATGCAATTTAGGAATAGACAATCCAGCATTAATAAAAGGAAAGAAATCTGTGCAATATAGCACCACCAAATTTCAAGTAACATAATTATAGCAGCGCAACATACTTAAAAGGCAATTTACTTGCAGGACGAAAACAAAAGGTAATTTACTTTCATGTAGTTTAATTATGTGAATAAGAAAATGCAGGATGCAACCAAAAGGAATTGAAGGCCAACATTCAGTTAAGCATGAAGTTATCTGATTGCAATTACCTAGCCTCTGTACAGTTCTGCTTTAGTTCAGACATTATTTAATTGGCTTTTTTTAAAACTGAATACATGTGAAACACCACCATTATCTGTTAGCTATCTGAAACATCAATATTAGTAACTTCACAAATTATCTAGCTAATTGGCTTCTTCGAGAAGATAGAACAAGAAAAGGTCAAATTGTATTGCCTTCTTTTTTTTAAAAATCCATGGTCTTTTGAAGGCACCTGTGAATGGAACCTTTGGGAAGTATAGATTTTTTTTTGTAATGACCATTACAGTCCATGCTTACCTAGTTCTTGTCTGAGATCGGATTCTTCTGGCCTGTCAACTGAACTGGGACTACCTCGTGTCCCTGCCACACCATCCAGGATAGGCCGCTCAGCATTGGTAAAGCCGTTTTTTCCTTGGCCCCCCTCTAAATCCTTGGTGATTTGAAGGCACAATTCAATAGAGCACTTGGGAACTAATCAAAAGAATTGTTCCTGTAATAACTGTCATACGAGTGATTGATAGGAGTGCTTACCTTGCACAACATCGAGAAAAGGCTCTGTAGTCTTGCCTAAACCGTCCTTTTGCTTCCTCCTCCTCTAAATCCATGGTAATTTGAGATCACCAATCATGGTGTGAATATGGAAGCCAATCATGGTAACTATCATAGGAGTGCTTACCTGATCGATAGGAGTGCTTACCTTGCACAACATCGAGGAAATGCTCTTGCAGTCTTGATGAACCGTCCTTTGCTTCCTCTCCCTCTAAATCCATGGTAATTTGATATCACCAATCAATGGAGCACTTGAGAGCCTAAGATTTGTTCTCGCTATATAACGTGTGCACTCATGTATCAGAAAACAACAAAGACAGTAATGATAGGGCATCGGATATGAATTAGAGGCGGCCAGATTATTATTTTATAAATCTTTAATCACCACGGCAGAAATAGATAGGGCATCGGCTATGAATTAGAGGCTGCCAGATTATTTACAAATTTATAAATTAAAGCTCAAACAATCAGATGATCTACAAAGAAATCTTAAAGGAAATTGACACACATGGCTTGAATGAAAATTGGAGTTGACAAATAGAACTGGATCAGTAGGGCAGTAGGCTCACCAGTCAGCGAGATGAGAGATGTGCTGCGATGGATCAGTAGGGCAGTAGGCTCACTAGTCAGCGAGATGAGAGATGGGCGCTGGCGACGTGCCTGGTGCTCATCGACAGGAGCAGCCCCGGTGTTTTCGTGTTCATGGTGCGCAGGCGAGGCGTGCATCGCGCGGTGTCCCTAGGAGTCCCCAGGAGAGCGTCGTCAGAGATTCTGAAGCGAAGGCAGTGGGAGGTTGGGGGTCACAACTCGCACGCGTGGGGGTGAGGGAGGACGGCCGCCAGGGACCGCTTGCGCTGGAGCGCCGCCCTAGGGGGCGCCGTCGCCCTGCGCCCGCTGCCGCTTCGGGAGAGAGATGGAGGGGTGCGCGACACGGTGGGGCAGGGAAGCGGTGCGCAGCATTGTGTGGGCCGGTGAGTGCAGCTACGCGCGACCTTGCGAGAGCCGCCACGCGGCCTGGGGATGGGCGGCGAGTGGCACTGGCCGGAGAACCCTAGCTCGCAGGTCAAGAAGAGGCGTCGGCGGCTGTGCGTTCCAGGCTTCGGCCGTGTTTTTTTTGTGTGTGTCTTCTAATTTTTTTTTTCACGCGAGACGGTAGGCGCGAGATTCGAACCCTGGTCGCGTGGGGGCTTGGGAGATGGGAGGAGATCGCGCACCGGGAAGCAAGCGAGTGTCGCAGGGACGGGCAGATGGACGACCCCAAACAAATGTCGCACCAAAAAACTGCCTCCTCTTTAGTCTTATTAGTTGTAGAGACTGCATAAAAATAGTCAAGAGGAATTCAACAAAACAAGTTTGTACTTTTTATGATTTACCTCTGAAATACTATGAGTTTTGCAAAAGCACTGTTTTTTAAAAAAAGATAAAAATGAGAAAAAAAAAGGAAGGCAGCTCCAAGGTCGACATCGGCGCGGCTCGGCGCAGGGGGGAAAAGCAGCCCAGGCGCTGCGCCTCATATTTTTTTCCCCCCTGTTCGAGTAAAAGGCAAAGCGATTATGTAAACAGAGGAAGATTTTGTTCCAACTGTTCCCACGTAGCAGCATTATTATGCTATACTAGGGAAGGTGCTGCCATCATGGGGCCACCGGCGGCCACCTAGCTCATGCCGACTTCGTGAATCGTGATTATGTATTACTGAAAACGTTTGCTCGTGTGTCGTTGGACGAATTTCATTCAAACTATGAAACAAACTTGTGGGCTCTGGGCAGGTATATCCACGAGAAAATTAAAAAGAAACAAACAACCCAGTTGATGAGCCAACCATATATAATCCTTATCCCCTTGATCACTCATACAAGATTCCCCACCCTAACTAACCAGCCAAATTAAACCGACCAATCCCGATAGAACTAAGCACATTTCATTTCAGAGCAAGGATGTGTGATGCTCTTGCAACCTCTCCGGCTGCACTGCATATTCTTTAGGACCAGCCAATGGCGCATCAGCAGTTGTGGTCTTGTCGAGTTGACTTCCAGAGCTGCCTGCAGCCAGCTTATATGAAGTGCATAGCATAGAATTGAGCAGTGATTCCTCTGCACAGAGCGAGTTCAGTTCCAGCAGCAGCTCGAGACACCTTCTCAGGAGTACTGTTGTTGTCATCACTCATCAGCTTATCGGCCATGTCTAAGGTTTGTGATCGCATTTGTTTCTCCCGACGTGGATTAATTCTGAATTTCTGATCGCGAACCAATTGTACTGAGGAGTGTATTACGTTGTCCCATCACTAATTGTTGCAGAAGATAGTGATCAAAGCTGACCTCGTCGGGAAAGCATGCATGAGCGACATCCTGTCAGTAGTTGCGACTCTCCAAGGTATATATCCATCTGTCTATGAACTAGCAACATATCATGCCTTCCAACATACTACACAGTTATGCTGTCCCTGTTCCGACTCCGATCCAGGGATCAAGTCGTTGGACGTTGACTCTGAAAAGTGCACGCTGACGGTGGTCGGCACCGTCGACCCGGTGCGCGTCGCTCAGAAGCTCAAGAAGAAATGCTTCGCCACCAACATCATCAGCGTCGCGGACGACAAGCCCAACAAGCCCCCGGAGAAGAAGGAGGACCCCAGCAAGGAGGCGTGCGAGAAGCTGTGCAAGGAGAAGTGCGACAGGATCGCCTGCTGCAAGGAGTGCAAGGAGAGGTGCGAGAAGGCCTGCAAGGAGAGGTGCGAGAGGCGCTGCAAGGCGTGGCTCGAGAGCAGCTGCTGCTGCACGCGCTGCGCCGTGCCCGACAGCTACCCCTACCCCTACTCCTACTCCTACTGCTACCCCTCCAGTAGGTGCAGCGGCGGCGGCTGGCGCTGGCCCTACGGCTGCTAGTGCTAGCTCTAGGAAGACAGGTCGTCGGGACTGGAGGAGCGAGAAGGTGCCAGTGTGTGCTTTCAGTATCATGTCGTTATTACTGCACACATGTCGTTTGAAAAAACAGGATGATGATTAGGTCAGTGTTCGTCATTGTTGTTGTGGCTTGGGTGTGCGTATCTCCGTAAACGAATGTGTTACTCTCCTTCCTCACAAAGAAGTAAAGAACATATGGACAATCGAATTGTGAGCTCTTCAACTAGCATACAAGAGTAGACAACGAATCACATACAGTAGGTTACAAGAACGATTCAATCAGTACGTACTGAGCAATATTGTTCTACCAACCGCAGCAGAAGCCGCCGCCTTGCTCCCAGGGAGTCACCGTCGCCACGCTTCCACCTAGGGCCCTCCGTTCTTCCTCTCCGGTGCGTCAGCCGAAGGTAAAGGAGCGTGTTTAGGGGCTCTTGTTGCAGTTCGTAGGTTTCTATGAATTCTAGATTTTGAATTTGCAATTTAATTTTGATCTTATTAATATATAATTTTTTCTATATATTAAGTCGAAACTTAGTGTGTGTATATATTATACCTTTATTCAAAATTCTTTAATTTAGTGTCTCTTGGCTTATGGTGCGCAACTGTGGAGCTGGGAGACGGTGGTCGACGGTGAAAGTGAAGATCAAGCGGGTCCGTGCCGATGGATAAGGAGCAGTGAAGCCGGTTCACCAGGTGACTAGCCATGGTGGCTGACACCTAAAGACATCGACGAGCAGAGGAGGACATGGTGGTGGACCATGAGCCGACACGGTTGAGGACTAGCCAGACATCTGCCAGGACATGGGGGACGCGTCGAAGGATGTTGCTACTCATAGTGATCTGGTGGTTGAAACCCCCGAGGCAGGTTTTCGGGTTTGGATCTCAAAACGCGCGAAGTGGAGCTTCCAAGAAAGTATAGCAGCACGTGGCGGAATCCTGGAGGTTGCGTTAGAGCGACGGCATGTAGGAAGCGTGGCCATCAGATCAAATCAGTAAAGGGATTATATCAGAATATTTTAGAGTTAGCTGGTTCACCTAGTAGTTAGTAGAATAAGCAGGGAGCTAAATATGAGAGGGCTGTCCCCTTTTCCTCTTATCACAATTTTTTAGGTTTCTTGTCTCTCTCTAGACTCTGTGGTCCGCAGATAGTGTAATCTTTTCTCTATGTACTTTATGATTAGGAAGTGAGGCATTAACATCACCGTGTCCTTCGGGATTTGAAAATTCGTGCTCTATCGTCAAAAAAATTTGTTTATGTTTTTCTCCCTTCCCGATTCTTGGCCTCACGTAGAACCACTGTTGGATCCACGAGGACTCTCACTTGTTCTTCTACAATCGCTCCTCCTGCTTTCTCTTCGCCATAATGCGCAGCTCGCGAATTGAGCCTCCACCTGTGACGACCTGCCCTTCTTCAACTGCCTTTGGAGTTCATACATCTGCAAGAAGGTGTCGTCGTCGGGAGCCGCGCCATAGGACTCGGAGGCCTAGCAAAACTTGCTCAAAGCCAGGATTGCATTGGGTGTCAGGTGGTGTAGCTGAAGACGGAAGTCCTCGAGCACACGGCGAAGGAAGGGTACAGACAGGAACCGAAGACCACGGGTAAAGAACGAGTAGAAGACAAGGACCTCATCAGTAGTGATGAAAACGGGACGGATATTTCCCGATATCCGTCAGCCCCGAAACTGTCAAAATCCAATATGGATATTAGATAGCCAAATCTGAACATTTAATATTTGACCGTATCCAAATCCGAATACTTAAAATTACATTTTTTTTGTAAGTATATGAGATAGATATTAATTTCCGCAATGATCTGTATCTGCCTCTAATATCCGTTTAAAAATATGAGATATAATATGGGATATGAGACAAATTGCAGGATCACTGGTATCCATCTGCATCCGATCCGGTTTCATCCCTACTCATCAGAGTTAGGCCTGGGAGTCGTCTCCGCCTTGGGAGCCCTAGCATACCGTACCCTCGCGGGAAAAATCACTCGTCTTCCATGGCCTTAATGTAGGCTTGGCGCACCGAAGACGCGCCAAAGACGTATATCTTCTTGGGAGCCATTCCGGTTGGCAGAGGGAGAAGATCGCCAAGGCAAGCTTCAACGTCGGAGAGAGTCTCTTCAAACTCTTGGGCCTTCGCAGTAGCTAGCATGCACTCTCAAACTGCCGAACTGGCCGACCAGCCTTTGGCACGTACCCCCGCGAGCTCCGAGTAGGGGGTGGAGAAGTGGGGAAAGCGTGAGGAGGGGAACGAAGGCGAAGCCACCGTTAACCAGATGCGAAGGCGAAAAGCGCGAATGACACGAAAGCGGGAAGAATAGGGGTTAGTAAGCGCGAGGTAGAAGGCGTGAAAGCGATGGCCAAGGGTAGCTAAATGGGGGGTCCCGTCTCCCTTTTATAGGGGTACCCGGCCGACTATTCACCTCCCGAAGGCCAACGGTCGGATTGGATACGTGTTGCAACCCCAAGCGACGGTCATGGTTGCGTCGTTTTGCATCCCCAACAGACTCTGAACCTTCGCGAAAACAACGGACAAGGCACCTAATGCAAAACGGCCCAGGGGGGAAGCAGGAGCCTCCGTGACCCTGCATCAAGATGATGGGTTTAGGGTCATGGATCGCCTACGCAGGACCAAGCCCTCAAGGGGGAAATGTTGTAACAACATTACCAGGGTCGCGAAGGCACCGAACATTACATTGATGCAAGTAGCTATCGGGTGAAGGGTCACTGCAGAGTGTAGGACCGATCCTCACTCGAAGGCACGCCCGCAGTGAAGGCCGATGACGGTAATGTAAAGTGGCCCTGTGGGTGAACAGTGAGCTATAAAAAGTGAGAAACATTGCCCGTGTAAGAGTCAGTTGAGACTAATTTATTACAGCCTGATAGTTTCGGTCGCCCCGCTCCAGTCCAGTGAGCCTTCGCCACTGAGCGAAGGTAGCATCAGAGAGAGAGTCCCAACTCCGATACCCCCGTGCTGGACCTAAGTTCCAACCATGTCCATCCGCATTTCGTCGTTGGATATCATCGTATTCGTAGATTGGTTGTAGCATTGTCCAGAGATTTGTGTTTTGACCCAGTAAGCCTTGTTATCCCTGCGGGGCGATCTTCATCACCTCCAGCTTATTACCGTCACCGTCATCATGAAACAGCTTTGGTGCCGCTTGCAGTCGTCGTGCAGGTGCTGAGACGAAAGGTCTCGCTGATTCGCACTGTGGTTCCAGTCATCCAATGTGTACGGGATGTCGATGTCGCCGCACCTCGCGATAGTTGGGCAGCTGGCAGGCCTCGGTTGCACCAGGGAACGTCATCTGCGGCGAGCACCGCCCGCACGGGCGCCAGAATGAAGAGGAGAAGATGACGACCTAACAACTCCATCTTCGTGGCCGGGACGTATAGGTGTGCTTGAAAAGGATCCGGTGTTGTTCACAGAGTACAACTACATACAGGGTATGCTCGATCTCTATTATAGAGGCAGAGTCGCAGAGAGACGATACTTGACTTGCTAGCAATTTGTCAACGCATTGCATACGCCAACTAGCTAGTGTGGACTGTGACTTTTTCTCTAAGTTATTTTTTGCTTCTTCTTTTTTTCCATTCATTCATGACGCGCTGCCTGGCGGAACAATTGTTAAAACGACGCATGGCGGTTCCTTAATTATGTGGAAACGGTGCCGGCGCTGCCGAGCCGATCGAGCCGACAATGCAATTTGATGCGCATCTCAAAATTCGCACGATTGACTTACATTTTCAGAGAAAGGAGGAGTAAATTTTGTAAGCGTGGCACTCACAACTTGCCTATATTTTTTGTCTCACTCAAGTTCATAAACACCTCGACGTCACTTTACAAAAGAACATTAACGCACTGTCACCCTCACCCAAACCGCCAGCACAGCATACTGCTGACAAATGTCTCTCGTCTGGAATCAAACAGTTACAAAATGATCTCTCGTGGACTCAAACGTCAGAACAGTTGAAATTATTATTCCTCTTTGTCTTTTTGTCACAAAATTTTCAATTTCCAAACTCCTGTCTATCAATCAATCACTCCTAAATACAAATGTAGTATTGCATCCAGATGTACTGCAGCTGCACTATGATAAAAACCCTCGAGACAACACTTGGCTTTCAGCTCCTGAGTTCAGATTTCAAGGATTTGCAAAATCCAGCGGCTGCACCTCTACTTCAGCCACGGCATAGTCACGGACCACTTCAGCGACTTCGTGGCCATCACAAAGCAAAACCGATCGACACAAGCATGACTAAACATATAATGTATAACCACAACAAAAAATTGTCAAAATCCACAATAATATATAACCTTCGGCTAAGCCAGCCATTCAGCCTTACAATCTAGCCAGCCGAACAGAGCCGAAATATGGAATAAATCAATAAGATCATCAATCAGTCGGTGAAGGAACTTTTTCTTCCATGTCACCAGGATCTAGCAGCAGGTTCCATATGGCTTGGATTTGGTTCCATTGTGCGACTAATACTCACAAAATCGAAAAAAACATTGTATCAGGTAGAAATCAAGCCATGTAATTTCGGAACCGGAGACAAATACCCGTTTCTCGAAGTTTACATCCCAAAGTGAACTGGAAGTCCAAACTAACTGAATCAGAGAAAAAAAATTACACCATCAAATTCATAAATGAAATTCAAAGGGTGATCTAGTTGAGATATTGTTACCGCAGAACAACATAATCAACACCATAAGTTTTTTGTAGAATGATTATGTATAGTTCACATAATTCAATTAACTACAGAACAAAAGATGCATGTATTCCCAACTAATTTCTACACTACCACCAAAGAATTACTTCTCCTAGATATAAAAAAAATTCAGCTTCGTCCCTAAGACAGAGGAATCATATTACAGTTATTACAATAAGATTTCCACACTCAAAACATCCAAATAAACATAAACTTATTAAAAGTTCATCTGGGGTACGTTGCTGATAACAAGATTTCCTCTTCCATCGTGTATTGCCTGCTTGCTTCATTGGTAATCCATTCAACTGATGGGTAGTGACACCCAATTTGATTCTGACCATATCTCCTTGATGCATTAGTGCAAGGAACCGGTTTTTTTCTTAAAAACTATATTCTCAAGCGTCATCTCCATTTCTCTCATTGGAGGCCGGTCTTCTCCCCTAAGTTTGGTGCACAATGTTGCTAGTTTTGCTACTTCTAGAATTTCTCCATCTTGCTCCTCCATAACCTGAGGATCTATTATGTCTTCTGGTTTGCCTTCTAGGAGTAGTGAGGTAAAATGTGAAACAAGGTCATTACTATTGTCAGATCGATACAAAAAAAGGTTTTTTTCTAGTTAGCAATTCTATAAGAACAACACCAAAACTAAAAAACATCACTCTTATCAGTTAATCGCCCTGTATTATAGTACATGGGATCTAAGTAACCAATTGTTCCTTGAATGGCTGTAGTTACTCCAGTTTGATCAATTCTAATGTACCTTGAAGCACCAAAGTCAGATACCTTTGCAGTTAGATTATCATCAAGAAGTATGTTTGTAGTTTTAATATCTCTATGAAATATTGGCTTTGAAGCAGCCGAATGTAGATAGGATAGTGCTCTAGCAACTTCAAGTGCAATTCTGAGTCGGTCTGCCCATGATAATGATATTGGTCCTTCAACATGAAGATGATGATGAAGTGTTCCATTTGAAATGAACTCATAGACGAGGAGTGGAACTTCTGTCTCAAGGCAACATCCTAAGAGCTTAACCACATTTCTATGGTTCACCTGAGAAAGAACGACAACTTCATTTATGAATTCATCGATTTCTCTTTGTACTACAATCTTGGATTTCTTTATTGCCACAATATTTAGATCTAGCTTTCCTTTGAACACAGTACCATGCCCTCCACCACCAATCACACGCTCTTTATCAAAATTGTTTGTAGCTTTCTCCAGTTCCCCTAATGTAATAATCATCCTCTTGCATTTCGTGATATCAATTGCTGCAACAACATACCATGATTTTGCTTGAAACATTTTTGTTTCATTTTTTGTATCTTGATCTTACGCATTATGGAGGAGCTGACGAGTGCTAAAACCAAAAGACTTGTGCCACTGCCTACTCAAAGCCCGATGCTCAAACCTAAAGTGTAAAATGATGGATCAAAATTCTTTAAGTTGGATTTAAAAAAATAATAGTACTCCATTCCATTCCAAAGAATAGGTCATTTTAGTTTTATTGTAAGTAAAAGTTCTCTAACTTTGATCAAATTTAAGAAAAAAAAAATCAAAATCTAAAATACCATATACATTCACTACCAACACATATCTCATTGTTGATTTAGCGAAACTAAATATTTTTTACTATAATGTTGTTGTATTTTTTCTAGATAAACTTGTTTCAAATTTGAGTATATTTCGCTTAGATAAACCTTAAACAAGCATTGCTTTGTATCAAAAAGACATAAATACAATAGGTGCACACAATGGCTTGTTACATGCGAATGATGAGTCCTTGGCACATCCCCCTTTTATCAAAGGGTTTCCATTGGTTCCATGTGGACACAGGCACTGGAAACTCCCTGGTAAGTTCACGCAATCACCGTAGCATGAGTGATGTTCTAGGTTCTCACACTCATTTTTATCTACAAAAAGTAAATGTACTTTGAAGATTATTGATAAGAAAAATATATATATTAGGAATCCAATATCTAAAACAGCAATATTAGATGACATAAATATTACGCAGGCCATCAAACCCATGCTCATGCAGGGACAAGAATATTAGATGACATAAATATTTGAATGTTGTAGATAACTTTAGGATATGAATGTATGGTCAAAATACTTATATTTGCCCTCCATTTTTATTCATTTTCTAACATACTCATATAGATGAATGCTTTGTAATCTCTATATGACTAGTAACTTAAACTACCAATTACATATTTTACATGGTTTCATTTATATTATTAGTTTTTCCTCTTTTTGAATCACACCTCCATATGTTGTCACTCTTTATTTAGTTAAAAGATTTATGCAACTTAGGTTCAAAAGCTATTAACTAGCCTAGAAAAACTAAAGTAGAAAGGTAAGCACATAACCTAAGTACACATTATACATGAGGAAGCTAAAGGGTGGAGAATGTATCGTAAAGCTCGCGTCCCCCCTAGTCCTCATTGGAGCCTATCTCAAGAGCCAAGCTTTATTACTTGGGTAACTTCATGGATTGCTCATAGTCCTTCCCTACACGTAAGTGGTTCTCCATGATGGCCTTTTCCGAGACCACTCCCCCATCTTCATTATTGTGTTTTCGGCCAAAATGTTATGGGTCACACATTGCCTTGAGTACACAACAGGATGTCAATAACTCAGATCATCTTGCAAGACGATGAGCCCCGGGTGTACAAGCAATGGTGCATGCAAGCACTGTGAGTACTGAGGTATGAAAATCTCACTCAACAATAATACAAATCCTAGAACAAGCCCATATGCAGTAGCACAACTAGCCTAACCACTTGGCAAAGCACATAGACTATTCACCGAGTGATTCTTTAAGCACATGGTGGCTAGAGCAACTAGAGATGAATCTTAACACTCCTCTCTTGAGCTCTAATACCCTCAAAAGGGCCGACCATGGGGTATTTATAGCCTCCAAAAAAACAACTAGCTGTTGGGCGAAAGCAGCAGGTTGCTACGTATTCACTAGAAACTTCCAATGGTGCCATCGGTACTTGCCATGTGGATTCACCATTGGATCAAACAGCCGTTCAAACCCTTTCATCAGTGAATTCTCCGATGCTACACACCAGACTTTTCTAGTGACACTAATCACTAATGAAAGGGTTCGAACGGTCGTCTGATCCAACAATCAATCCACATGGCAAGCACCGGATTATCCGGTGGTGACACTAGAAGTTTCTAGTGAATACGATGCAAGCTACTACTTTTGCCCAACAGTAGTTTTTGGGAGGGTATATATACCCCATGGTTGGCTCCTTGGAGGGTGTTAGAGCTCAAGAGAGGTGTGTTGAGGCTCATCTCTAGTTGCTATAGCCACCATGTGCTTAAAGAATCACTCGGTGATTAGTGTATGCGCTTTGCCACGTGGTTAGACTAGTTATACCATTGTTTATGGGCTTGCTCTAGGAATTGTATTAGTGTTGAGTGAGGTTTCCATACCTCAATACTCATAGTGCTTGTGTGCACTATTGCTTATACAACAGGAGCTTGTCGTCTTGCAAGACCGTCTGAGTTATTGACTACCTATCGAGCGTGAACTCAAGGCAACGTGTGACCACGGCGTTTTGGCCGAAAAAACAATAATGAATACAGGGAGTGGTCTCGGAAAATGCCACCACGGAGACCCACTTACGGGTAGGGAAGGACTATGAGCAATCCATGAAGTTACCTGACTAACAAAGCTTGGCCTCCAATGAGGATTAGTGAGAACGCGAGCTTCTTGATACCTCATAAAAATCACTATCATTGAATAGGAGTTTTACATTCTCCATCTTTAGCTTTCTCATTTACATTGTGTACTCAGAGCATCACCATAGTTTTGCAAATATGTATCTCATCCTTGTTTTTTTAGAAAAGAGGAAAATTCATCTCCAACAGTTTTTCATCTCTCTTTGTTAAATTTGGGCACTTGGCAAAACCTACCTCTCCGTGCGTGAATATGTGCACGACGAGCATGCGGTATTTCCTGTGGCGTGGGCTTTCTTCTCATGACGTCTTCCCGCTGTTTCCTTCATGGCATCCATCGCGATATCGGCGATCTCCATCGGGGTCGCTTGGGAACCGGTCGCCGGCAACCAAACCCGTCAGGCATCCATAATTGATGGCCGAAGGGCTTTGGATCAAGGCCGACTGGCAGCTACCGAAGGCCGATTGGGATCCCCTGGAGGTTGCTTGTGATGTCATGCAGGACAGCTGGGAGGAGCTGCTGCCTGCTGGTCGGCTGGAGTAGCTGCTGCACTGCTGGGAGGTGGTCCCGGCCACCTAGGAGAAAAAGTCGGGGAGAATGATCCAGCGCGACCTCTGCAACTACAGGAGTAGCGGCGATAGTCCAAGGAGGCGGTGGCGGAATGCGAACGAGGATTGCCGCGGAAAAAATTAAACTGCTCGAGAAGGGACCCAATTTTGATCTTTTAGAAGGGAAGAATTGGGAACTGCTGGAGATTGTCTCTTTTTTTCCTCCCCATACTAATTTGTCGAGTTGGCAAACATCATGTTTTGAGGAACAAAGAATGGAAAACTGTTGGAGATGCTCTTAGATTGTATGCTTACCTTTCTAGTTTAGTTTTTCTAGGCTAGTTAATAGGTTTTGAACCTAAGTTGCATAACTCTTTTAGGATAGAGATATCAACACCTAGCAAAATATTAGTTGCACATTTATATAGTTTGCTTTCTTGCATAGGTTTTGCTCAGATCAATTAAAATTAAAAATCTTCTATATATATATATATATATATATATATATATATATATATATATATATATATATATATATATATATATATATATATATATATATATATATATAGGACGCACATGCACTACTTCTATATTATATACCACTATTGTAGCTAATATAGGAAACAAACTAATTCACTGTAGAATGTATTAATGTGTACCATAATATGCAACAATTGAAGCGATGAACATATTAATTATCTAGTCAAACACATATCGAATTGTGATAAAAAAAATAAAGAGAAAAATTATGACTGTGGGTGAAAAATTATATAGAACTAGAAGGATACGCCGCACATTGCTATTGGAATTACAAATGATCTGAAATGAAAGTATAATGTTTTTATTTACTTGCACGAATAGAAAAATACCATAATGCATGTAATATTAGACCGTATCTAAATCTGAATTCTCAAAGTTGGATGTTTGATATGTGTATGAGATAGATAGAAATATCAGACATATCTAGTTCTAAGATCTGAGTAAAAAATGGATAGAATGCAGGATCATCACTATATCCGATTGTATTCGATCTGGTTTCATCCCTGGATCCAATGTTACTGTTGTCAAAGATTATTCAAGTATGTGAAGTCTTCAATTAGTAATAGTAAGATTATTGGTCTTATCTTCCAATATGAAAGAGAGGTACTTTACCAAAAGTAAATGAGCCTTTGCACACCAAAAACTAAGAGCAAAATACTGCACATGAAGAACTGAACATGGATGAACCTGTGCATCCGTCAATGAGGTAAGGGTTGCCTTTGTTTTTAAGTTAAGTCTCTAATTAGTAATACGAAGAATGTTTGTCTTATCTTCCAATAGGAATGATGGGTACCTTTTATAAAATCAAAGAGCCTTTGCATGCACACAAAAAGGGTACAGAAAAATATGGGACATGAAGATGAACCTTCGCATCCGTTGACGAGGTAAGGGTTGCCTTTGTATCCCTTAGAGCACCTACAGGCGTAGCCGGCATCAGTTTCCTTGCATTCGCTGTTGTTGCTAACACACGCATTCTTGTGAACATTTGCATCTTTACATTTAATCTTCTTTATCCCCCATTCCATCACAACAGGTACCCTTTTACTATTTGTGTCATAGAACGCCCGCGAGGTGAGATAAGTGGTGCTGAAATCACTATACCACACACTTTCTATACCAACCACAAAAGAGTCGCTATAAATCGTTATAGTGACCGATCATCGGTCGATAAAAAGTTATACCAACCGATGTCAATAGTCGCTGTAAGTGGCGACGGTATAAAGATATACCGACCGACACATCTATACCGACCGATGGTTAGATACTAATATTTATACCGACCAATGCTCTGTTACTAGTTATACCAACTAATGATTTGACGGTATATATCTTTTTACCAACCAATACTCCAACGCTACAGGATGACATGATTATAAAATCAGTTTACCATCAACAAGAGATAATTATATATAATTAATTTCACACCAGCCACATAATTTCAAACTTACACAACATCCATATAAGTACACATCACAGAACACTAACATAGCTAGATCAATATGTCTCAAGTTTTCATTGAAGCCAATTTGTAATTGTGCCATAATTACAAAAGGAGAGATCTGCCATTAGTAGCTAGATCAATAGCATCCACAAGCCATACATAGTTCACCTTACAATCTGCAAAGTGCCTAATCTTACTCAGATACAAAATAGCATCATTAATCACTAGACAGATATGCTTGGTGTTGATCCAGCATCACAGAATATCTAGGGCCTCCCACCTTACTCAAATATAATCTGCTTGGTGTTGATCCAGCATCACAGAATATCTAGAGCCTCCCACCTGAACAAATTGAAAGTGAGATTTCTTAATAAAACTTACTACTGACATGTAACTGCTATATAATTCATCTCAAAGTGAAAGTGTATTTTCTTTGTCTGCAAGGGTACTACTAGTACTTGCAAGAGCAAAATTCAATGAAGGGAACCAGTAAACGGTCTACAGAGCTACTATGCAACAGCCAAAGTTGTTCTTAGATACTTCACTAGCACACAGACTCCTCCATTGACATGTTGGAGCATTGAAGCATGTCAAGTTGTTTTATTGTAGTAATTATAGTGTTCCAAAGTTAGGATGGCTAACTCAACCAGTTCATCTATATAAATATTGCTTATGTTAGGATGGATGGAACATGGCAGCCAAGTTTTGTCTAGGATCAAATATATATTCAGCATGATTCTCATGCTTAGGACTTAAGTACTTAAGAGCTGAAAACAATTACATGTGCCAAGTGAATAAACTGTATTTGGGACAAATAGGTCACTCACTGATCACTACTAGTACTCACTAATCAGTACAAGTGCTCATTTAACTGGCAGAAGAGGCCAAGGTTCATGGTACGGCTGCAAGATCAAGATCCCAATTGTATGTACTACTTTTTTGAATTTTGATCAGCTACTAAGAAACATTAGCACTATGGATTGCTAATTACAAAGTGACAAGTGAGATGAGAATAACATACCCGAAGTACCATGATTCTATGTTGATGCCTTGCTAACATTCATCTGTCACAAATATCACTAGTTATAAGTCTGGCCACCAATCACATATGAGAAAATAGGAATCAATGACTAGGATAGTTCATTACTATATTATATGCCAACCAACCACACTAGAAAGTTGCCTAGAATTCTGCCCTATAGGCTGACCATATTCATTAAGGGTAATTCTGATTTCTAGCATGTCAGATGTCCTTGCAAATACATGTATCCTCCATTCTAGTGATCTTCCTCCCATTCCTTTTCTTGTGTGGACTAGTGTGAACATCTATTGCAAGTAATTTTTATCATGAGAAACAACTCAAATGATAGGATATGAAATTGTTGCAATAACGAGATAGAAGACATGGCATAATACCTTCGTTGTCACATAAAAAGTCTCCAGTTGATTCACAGTACAGATCTTCATCAATTTGCTGGTTTGCACTCTCAACATTATTTCTTTCTGGCCTTGGGCACAGATTATGGTGTTCAGTTGCAGCAGCACTTGTGTTTTAAGTTTTCTAAAAAAAACATGATAGCATAAGTACTTGTCATGAAATATTTAAACACCAGTACCAATCTCTCTACAAAACCTTCGCTCTTTTCTTAGCATGACCATGCTGCACTTCTGTCCTGGGAGGGATCAGACTCGCTAGCATCACTTTGTTTCTTGTAATGTTTAAAAACATTTGCAGTTCCATCTCGGTGAGGGGAGCATCCTCATTATTTGTTCTAGTTCTTGCCATTTTTCCTCCTGAACATAAAACCAAATCAGCAACCATTTACGGAATAAATCACCATTTTTCAAAGAAATATGTAGGAAAATTATTGCAGGCACATTTTTTAAACAAAACTTAATTTTTTGGATCCCTTTTTAGATTTTTTTGTCAACATTTATACCATCTATGTCCCTTCTAACGGAAGGAACAACCCCACTAATAATATCCACAGTTACATTGCCATTTAGATCAGGAAATGACATAATCAATCCATTATCACCATCAATATGTTCATTATCCAAATTATCCAAGTCATACACATAAATAGGTTTTGATTGAACAACAGCAGTCCAGTTACTATCGCCGACTTGATCAGGAACATACTAAACCTGAAGTGCTTGTGAGGCTAGAATGAAAGGCTCATCTGAAATCTTTTTACATGTATTGAATAAATGCTTAAAGTTGACACTTGTGATCCCAAATTGATCAGTGTGTACCCATTTAACCTGCACCCGGTTATCAATCCAATCATACATGAAGAGCACAAGATTTCCTTTTTTATCGTAGTTTAATTCAAGAGTTTCCTTTAGAATAGCATAATAGAGCTTTTTCCCTATTATAGTTTTATCATTATCACCCCACCATAATAGAGCTTTTTCCCTATTATAGTTTTATCAATATCACCCCTCTCAAAACTTGTTGACTCTGCAACTACAGCAACCCCACTATTTTGAACAACTCTACCCTCATAATAGACTAATGCAGTAGACTATTATATCACACATAAACCCACTTTGCAATGTACTGAATATTAGATTAATTAAAGCATAAATATCCACATGTCCACATGCTAATTCTTAAGTAGGCACCACGCAGTCAATGGAATAGAGGCACAACAATCAGCACACCGCCCATATGCACACCCTAATTCTTAAATTAAGTAGTCTAGTATATGACTAAATGACCTGCATGAGCACCAACGGGCAATACCAAATGGCAAATGCATCCAGAATTTCATATCCATGAAATTAGTAGCAAGGGACTGACAAGAAAAAACGAGGGGGGGGGGGTTTACAAATCAATACCTGGAAGCCTGAGGATGGATTAATAGTAGGAAGTCCAGCAAGAAAGGATCGATGGAGATGGAGACTAGAAGTTTCTGTGATGCAGACTTGGATTCAGATTGGAGGCTCGAAGCAGACATGAGGAACGACGACTTCACAGCAGCCAGCACCTGGGTGCGGAGGCGGCCTGGCTGCCTGCCTCCCTGGCCCCGGGTGCGGTGGCGAGGCCTGGCCCCCAGCTGCGGCAGCAGCCTGCCCCTCCGCCCTGGGGCGGCGCGGCCTGGTTGCGTGTGCTCCTGAGTCCTGGCTCAAGGGTGCGGCGGCGGCCTGCCCCCTGGCTCGCTGGTGCGGCAGCGGCCGGGCCCCTGCCCTAGGGGTGCGGTGCGGCGGCGCCGGTGTCCTGCCCTGGGTGCGCCGTGGCCTAGGCCCCAGGTGCGGCGGCGGCGTTCAGGAGATGGGAGGAGACGGGAGTGAGGCTGTGAGGGTTTGTGGTGGCTGTGGATTTCTTTTCTTTTGTTTATTTGGAGGCAAAGTCGTGACTGACTAGGGTTTGGACTTTCGAGCGCGTGGGTGACGAAATTTTGTGTGCCCCGTGCGCTTCTGTTTTTATCTATATATACCGACAGATA
This sequence comes from Eremochloa ophiuroides, assembly GCA_038502445.1. NCBI lineage: Eukaryota > Viridiplantae > Streptophyta > Magnoliopsida > Poales > Poaceae > Eremochloa > Eremochloa ophiuroides. The sequence goes on from JAHLJS010000006.1 coordinate 17,635,410, forward strand.
GTGTGACGTTATTACTGCTCTATACCGACCGATGATCGGATGAAATATATAGTGACAGATGTATGGTTGGTATAGACATATTTACCGTCTAATGCTTTGTGAGAATTTTTTACCGACTAATACTGCATCGCTATATAGCTATTTATAGCGACACATGTTAGACGCTAATGTTGGTGTGTGGTATAGTGAATTGAAGGCTCCCTTGTCCATCAAAGTAACATAATTACAAGGGTGTTCCCTCCATGTCTGAATATTGCTGTGAGGCTGGACGAACATGGCTGTAGTAGACTTCACGCCCTTGGGGAGGTCCATCTTGCAGCACCCAGCATTAGGCTGGCATGTGCCGTTCATGGGAGTTTCCACGCATCTCGGCGAGCAGCCGACCCTGTACTGTTACGCAGTGGTGGGATTTCATATCAGCTATAGTGTGTGTGCAGAGAGAGAGAAAGCTGTGGAATATCATGACTAATTACTTACCTGGTTGCTGATCATGTAGCCAACACTATTGCACCCGAGAACGATGACTTTGTTATCATGGCGCGAAAGCACGTAGGGCGTGCTGGTAACGTCCACCTTCTCCCCGCGGGTTGTCTCTTTCGCGGATTCGTTGTAGCATCGCTGAGATATAGGAGCCTTGAGCAAGGCCTTGTTATGCTGCACGGAGATATTGATCACCTCCAAATTAGCATGAAACAGCTTGGTGCCGACCGCCGTCTTGGTGCAGTTGAGATGAAAGCGCTCGTTGATTGCGCAATTCTGTTCCAAGCTGAACGGGTACTGGACTTCGATGTCGCCGCACTTCGCGGTCGTTGGGCAGCCGGGCTGCTTCAGGCAGTCACTGGTACAGAAATGGGCTTCGTTCCCGGTTAGGAAATCCCTTTAGCCCCAGTTTCTCAACCAGGAACAAACTTCCAGGAGTAAATGTCACCCCTTTTAATCCCGGGTCCAGAACCGGGATCAAAAGTGAACCTTTAGTCCCGGTTTGAAACACAAACCGGGACTAAAAGGTCTGCAGCCTAGACCACGTGTCCTCGGGTCTGTGGAACCTTTTAGTCCCGGTTTGTATAAACAATCGGGACTAAAGCCTTCCTTTTTTTGTTTTTTGTGTTTTTTCAGTTCATTATTCGTTTTGTTTTTAAATTATAGTTTCGATTTAAAATTATCTATACACACACATATTACATATATATATATATATATATACATACATATATATATACATATATATATTTTACATATATATATATGTAAAATATATATATGTATATATATTATATGTGTGTATCGGTTTTGACAAAGAGCACAATACGACATAAGACATATATATATATTACAAACTACACATATATATATACATATACATATACATATACATATACATATACATATATACTAGAGAGTTTAACACTTTTTTCACTCCAAATATTTTCCTCTCCAAAAGTTTTTACTCCAACATATATATATATGCCCTTCAGTCATCTTCATCACCACCGTTGCCTGGCTTCCAAGATTCATTGGGGTCATTGTAAAATTCTCCGGAGGAATTCAAAACTTGATCATTAAGAAACCCTGCTATAGTCTCTTGAATTGTCTTGAGCTCGTCTTTTACCAGGACCTTTTTCTTTAAATAATCAGTCTTCAAACAGAGTCAAAGGGAAAGGTATTAATATATATGATTATATATATATGTGTGTGTGTATATACATTTGTGTGAGTTAATATGAGATCGATTTAACGTACTTTTAGCTTCTCCTGGTCAATTCTGACTGAGTACACCCTCATGAACTCGCAGACATAGTATCTACAAGTGTTATTCCCGGGTTGTTGCCGCAGAACCCACTTTACAAGACAAAAAAGATTGTCATCCGATCCGGACAATACATATATATAGATACATATATAACATGAATGGCCTCTAAGTATATATACTTACCATGTGTGGGATTATAATCAGTGGTGCTTTGCAATGTTTGAGATCGTATTTCTCAATGAATCTTTTCCAAACACTGCCAATCAAAATAAAAATATCCAATGATCGATGTGAATATTTTTCAAACACTGCAATTAAAGAAGGTAAGGAGAAATAAATTACCTCTGAAAAATATCTATCATATCTAAGATTTGGTCCAGGCTCTTTCTCATAGAATTTAAGATCTCCATGTGGCTTTGTTGAAGATCGATGACGATCAATATCCAATGATCGTTAAAGTTGTAGGGGAAGAGTATATGTTTCTTGCCGCGATGCTTTGCTAAGAACTTCATGAGATTCTTCTCTATGTCTTCTTTTCATGTTGGGTTGGGTTTAGGGTGTTTGAATACAATATGTGGATCAATGAAACCAACTTCATTAGACCCTCTCTGTTTGCACATTTGCATCTCATAGCTGCATATAGAGAGAGAGAGTAAGGATATATATAGAGAGAGAGAGAGAGAGATTTGAATTGCAGAAAAAAAGTACACTTACAGACAATAGCAGCTCATTATTGTTTTGTCGAGAGAGTCCATGTGGCATAGTTGGTGTAATTCAGCAAAATCAACAAACATAATATCATCGCCACGGAACCAATGTTGGTTTCTAATTCGGACAGAAATTCAAGACTCACCTCGTGTACATGCCCCAAGGTACCACTTGTTTAGTAAGTACATTTGCGTACCTAGTTGACTGAGGGTTTTTGGATTCCATAGACTTCGACCATGTTGATATTTCCTCCACTCGTCAACTACTTGCGCTTTCTCCACTTGCTCCAATCCAACCATTTGGGCAAGGTTCATACCAGTTTCCGCCATGAAAGCTTCAAACTCGTTCAAATTGACCTCACTAGGTACCTGGATGCGGTCCATAAATGAGCCATATTGATTCGGTATCTGATCACTAACAATTAGCGGGGGGATTGATTGCTTGTCTTGTTTGCCGAGTTGCGGAACATCTTTCCCTGCCTTCTTCTGTTTGTCAATAGACTTCGTGAGAGAGCGGTCATAGTCCGATAGTGAGAGGGGCTGTTTAGCTTCTCTCAACTTCTTCTCGTGCTCCATCCTTTTCTGCCTTAAAGCATCGCGAGGTAGATAGTAGTACGGTTGCGCATTCTTTTTCTTCATCTCTTCTGTCTCTTTTGGTTTTCTTGTAAAAAAATCTGCGACTTATTTTTTCATCGCAACATCTAACTCCTCTTTAGTCTTTTCACCGGACAGTTTCTGAGCAATGGGGTGCTTTGTTTGCCTGGTGGCTTTCTTCTTTGCGGGCAAGGTTGGTTGCACCACCTGCGGTGGAGGCCTCTTAGTAGATGGCTTGGTAGGTAGGGGAGGTGTTGGAACTCGTGGCGGCGATGACGGCTTTGCTGTTGGTGGAGGTGATGGCGCCCTGTCTGGTGTAAACACATCTTTGTACTCGCAGCCCAGAGCACTCTGATGGTCTGGGGAATGGATTATTGGACCTGGCCTTTGCTTCTGTTCTTCAGGACGAGGCAGCGGTAGCACCCCTGGAATAATAATGTATCGCTTGCGCCATACAATGAATGTCTTCTCAGCTTCTCCTAGTATCTTCTCCTCATCACCTCCTTCAATTTCAAGAGGCACATTACCAAAACCTTTGGTAACTCTATCCACCGAGACGCTAGCATATCCAGGTGGTATTCTTCTCCCATGGATAGTGGGTGTCTTGGTCGGGTCTACCGGGTTTACAATACCGGTAGCAACCATGACTGTGGATTTCCCCTGTGCAATGTGCAGCTCACACGGTGTAAGTAGATTAGTGATATCATCCACGGGGAAGCATAACGCTCCGTCATCTTGCTGATTTGGCACCTCAGTAGAAGCACAATTGCTTTTTGCAAGATTTTCTGGTTGGCTAACTCCTTCTGATGTATGTCTACTCAATGCTAATTCCAACTGCCTTGCTATTTTCTCTTGCATTCTTGCTTCAAGTTGTTTCTCACGTTCATGAGACTGACGTAGCGCTTCACGTGACTCGAGAACATATTCTTCTAACTTGCGCATCCGCTCTGCCTCCTCTTTCTTCCTTCTTCGACGGCTTCTGTAGCTATCTTTGTCCTTAGGGAAACCATGTTCCCACGTCACACCCGGTCCTAAGCCTCTGGTTCGGCCAGGGTGCTCAGCAGTACCAATGGCATATGTCAGTTCGTCCTTCTCTCTCTTCGGCCTGAATACCTCTTTCTCTTTAGTGTGCGTAATATATTGCAATCTTTTTGCTGTGTCTACAAGTTTCTGACCATGAACTACCTTCCCAGTCTGTACGTCAAGACTTCCCCATGACCAAAAAACCATTGTTTCACACGTACAGGCTATGCAGCTGATTCTGGTATGACCCCCTTGGCTAAAATATCAGCTTCCAATTTTTTTCACTTGGGAATGGCAGAAGGGTAACCATCTGATCCCAAGTGATGGTGGTATTCCTTTTTGCGAGCATTCTCAGTGTTCCTTCTAACCCGTGTCTCACCCTCTTCCAATAACTTGTACTGTACAAATTCATCCCAGTAGGGCCTACATTTTGTGATCGGACCAGTGGCTCGGTCAAAATTTGGCGTCTTATTCTCCTTCACATATGTCTTGTAGAGACTTTTCTTCCAACTCTGAAACTGTGTGGCCATCTTCTTCATTGCCCAGCGTCTAACTAGCGACTTCAAGTCTTCGCTGTTGAACTCTGGATAATTATCCGTTTCTAGCGTGAAATGTTGAAGAATATCATTCCACACTAGATTCTTGTCAACATCAGAAACAAAGCTGACATCAGGAGCACTAAGCTTTGCCTTCCATTCTCGTGCACTGATCGGGATCTTGTCCCTTACAAGGTATCCACAATGGTTCACGAATTTCTTTGCATGTGGTCCTAATGGTTCGCCCGTATCTGTGTTGAACTCTGTGATCACAAAGCGACCCTCTAATGGCTTCTTCGGGCTCCGGACTCCTTTGCTCTTGCCCGTAGATGTCGTCGTTCCAGATGGCTACAAAATTTAGTTAAAAAACAAATATTTAATAAGTATCGGTAACCACGCATATAATGATTTCGTAACCATGTGTTCGCAATAAACAAATACCCCGCCAGTAGTATTATCTGCAACATTGTCTTGCTGCACATTCCCATTATCCACTAAGTACTGACTCCCGTCGTCTTCTCCCTCTGGCCAGTGTTGACTGCAAGTATTGATAATGTCCATCATTTCTTGTTCCATACTGCCTCTTTCTCCGGCCATCTAGAGGGGGAAAATTGTTAATATTAATATTGCATGTGGAACAAAAGAGACAGAAAACCTAAAACCTAGCCCTAACACTAATTAAACCGTAGCCCTAAGCCTAAACCCTAACACTAAACCCTAGCCATAAACCCTAACACTAAACCCTAGCCCTAAACCCTACACTAAACCTTAGCCGTAACACTGAACCCTAACACTAGCCCTAAACAACCCTAACACTAAACCCTAGCCCTAAACCCCCCTAAACATAATTAATAATACAATTAATTAGTATAAGCTAATAACTAAACTAACTGCAAAAACTAAACTAAAACTAATTTATTAATTAATTATTAATATATTAACCTAAACTAAACTAATTTGCGTGTGGTCCTAACTAATAAAACTAAACTAAACTAAACTAATAATCAGTAATAAAAAAACTAACTAACTAACCTAACTAACCTAACTAACTAACCTAACTAACTAAACTAAACTAACTAAACTAACTAACTAAGCTAACTAACTAACTAAAAATAGAACTAAAACTAAATAGAACTAATTAATAATATCTAACTAACTAATTAACTAATTAAACTATCTAAACTAAACTAAATTAATTAACTAACTAAAAATAAAACTAAACTAACAAAATAAAAAAAACCTTTCCCTTACCTCGGCGATGTAGGGTGGCGGTGAGCAGAGGAGAGAGGGCCGGCGGCGGATCTCGTGGCGGCCGGCATCGAGGCTCGCAGAGGGGCAGTCCGCGGCAGCGGCCGGCAACACGGAGGCCGCGCGCGGCGGTCGAGGAGGCGGATGTAGGGCGCACGGCGGTGGCGGGCCGGGCGTCGAGATCCCGCGCGAGGCGGTGGCGAGCTCGAGCAGGTCAGGGCGGCGCGCGGGCGGGGGGGCGTCGCGCCGGCGGGGCACTGGCGGCCGGCGTCAGTTGCAGCGGTCCGAGAGGCGGCGGCGACGTCGAGGGCGAACGGCGGACAGGATCGAAGAAGTCCGAGATGGATCGAGGTTGAAGGCGAGTGTTCAATATATAGGTGGGCACTTTTAGTCTCGAGTCTCCTATAAAATCGGGACTAAAAACTTTTATTCCCGGTTCCAACCAGGAACCGGGACTAAAGATTAGACTTTTAGTCCCGGTTCTGACCAATTTCGGTCCACCTTTAGTCCCGGTTGCAGCCTACAACCGGGACTAAAACTGAGATTTCTGTTCATCTCCCACCAACACCTTAATAATTCAATAGTAAATGGAAATGTTGACAAAAAAAATTTAAAAAAAGGTTTTTGCTTTATTTTACTGCATACTACACAGAAGAAAAATCTTTTACCTATATTTCTTGATTTCTTTATAAATATTAAAAGTAATATACGGTAATAATCGTTAATTCATTAATGCAAAAATATAGTGCTCAACAAATATAAATAAAATGGTTGGTATTTGATAGAAAAGTTATTTTCAATTTATTTCAACGTAAATTCATGGATCTAATGTCTCACATTATTACATAATAGCACAATTCGCTCTAAGCAATCACAGTAGTGAACTTTTTTAGATATATGTTCGTTGATCATAATCGACGCAGCCATGGGGTGTCTTCGTTGTTCAATAGGATGCTTGGGTCTTTGTTGACCATGAAGGGTGGGATTCGATCATCCTTCTCATAATCTTCTGATGTGTCTGTCTTATCTTCAATTCCCACAATGTTTCTTTTTCCTGAAAGAACTATATGACGCTTTGGCTCATTGCTAAATGGGTTCTTATCGTTTTTCCCTCTTTTCGGTTTCGAAGACATGTCATTGACATAGAATACCTGATTGACATCCTTGGCAAGGACAAATGGTTCGTCTTTGAACCCACTGTTATTGAGGTCCACTATTGTCATTCCATACTGGTTGTCCACTGTTACCCCGCCTCCGGACACCTTTACCCACTGGCACTTGAACAAAGGAACTTTAAAAGTAGGTCCATAGTCTTGTTCCCATATCTCCTCTATGCGGCCATAGTATGTTTGCTTAGTCCCGTTCGGGTCTGTGGCATCTATGCGGATACCACTGTTTTGGTTGGTGCTCCTTTTATCTTGGGCTACTGTGTAGAATGTATTTCCATTTATCTCGTACCCTTTGTATGTGAGGATATGCCATGATGGTTGCCTAGCCAACAAACACAGTTGCTCCGGAATACTCTCATCACCCTGACATTCTTTTCGTAACCAACCGCTAAAAGATTCCATGTGATGGCGCGAAATCCAAGCTTCACACTTGCCTGGAAACTGTGATAGCAGGAATTCCTTGTGTCTGTCCATATATGGCTCCACCAAGGTGGAGTTTTGCAGAGCTGTGTAGTGTGCTTTATTGAAATAATCGTCACCCTGACTGATATATGTTTTCTTCCCTAGTGTCCCCTTTCCACTTAGCCTCCCCTCATATCGTGATTCTGGAACACCAATTGGGTCTAGATCAGGAATAAAGTCAACACAGAACTCAATGACCTCCTCGGTTCCATAGCCCTTCGCGATGCTTCCTTCTAGCCGAGCACGGTTGTGAACGTATTTCTTTAGGACTCCCATAAACCTCTCAAAGGGGAACATGTTATGTAGGAACACAGGACCCAGAATAATAATCTCCTTGACCAGGTGAACTAGGAGGTGCGTCATGATATTGAAGTAGGATGGAGGGAAAATCAACTCGAAGCTGACAAGACACTGAACCACGTCATTCTGTAGCTTAGCAAGATCTAGAGGATTGATTGCCTTCTGAGAAATTGAGTTGAGGAATGCACATAACTTCACGGTGGCTAGACGTACATTTGGAGGTAGAATTCCTCTTAATGCAACTGGAAACAATTGTGTCATAAGCACGTGGCAGTCATGGGACTTTAATTTTTGGAATTTCTTCTCTGGCACGTTTATTATACCTTTTATATTTGAGGAGTATCCGGATGGTACCTTGATGCTGTCTAGGCATTCAAACAGGCTCTCCTTCTCTTCTTTGCTAAGACTGTAACTAGCAGGTCCTAAGTATTGGCGTCCATCAGCTGTCTTCTCGTTCAAACGCTGGAGGTCCTCTCGTGCTTCAGGTGTGTCCTTACTCTTTCCGTACACACCCATGAAGCCAAGCAGGTTCACATAAAGATTATTTGTTAGGTGCATCACGTCAATCGCATTGCGGACCTCTAGGACTTTCCAATATGGTAACTCCCAAAATATGGACTTCTTCTTCCACATAGGTGCATGACCGCTAGCGTCGTTCGGAACGGGTTCACTGCCAGGTCCCTTTCCGAAGACTACTTTCACGTCCTTGACCATATCGAGTACATCCTCACCGGTGCGGTTGATAGGCTTGGACTTGTGGTCCGCCTTACCTTTAAAATGCTTGCCTTTCTTTCTTACAGGGTGATTCGCAGGCAGGAATCGACGATGTCCAAGGTAGACAACCTTTCTATATTTTTTTAAAAATATACCATTAATGTCCGTGAAACAGTACACACATGCATTATATCCCTTGTTCGACTGTCCTGAAAGATTACTTAGAGCAGGCCAATCATTGATTGTTACGAACAACAATACACGGAGGTCAAAGTGCTCCTATTTGTGCTCATCCCAAACACGTATACCTGGTTTGTTCCACAAAAGCAGTAGTTCTTCAATTAGTGGCCTTAGGTACACATCGATATCATTGCCAGGCTGCCTTGGTCCTTGGATTATCATGGGCATCATAATGAACTTTCTCTTCATGCATAACCATGGAGGTAGGTTGTAGATACATAGTGTAACAGGCCAAGTGCTATGACTACTATTCTGCTCCCCGAAAGGATTCATACCATCCGTGCTTAAAGCAAACCTTATGTTTCTTGCGTCACCTACAAAATCTGGGACTCTCGATCGATTGCTCTCCATTGAGACCCATCAGCCGGGTGTCTCAGCATATTGTCTATCTTACGGTCTTCTTTGTGCCACCGCATTAACTTTACATGCTCTTTGTTTCTGAACAAACGTTTCAAGCATGGTATTATAGGAGCATACCACATAACCTTGGCAGGGATTTTCTTTCTGGTTCTTTCATCCTCAACATCACCAGAGTCATCTCGCCTGATCTTATACCGTGATGCATGGCATACCGGGCAAGAATCCAACTTCTCGTACTCCTCGCCACGGTAAAGGATGCAATCATTAGGACATGCATGTATCTTTGTGATTTCCAATTCCAGAGGGCAGACAACCTGTTTGGCTTCATAGGTAGTGGCTGGTAATTCGTTATCCTTTGGAAGCATCTTCTTTATTTTTGTAAGCAACTCCCCAAATCCCTTATCGGATACACCATTATTTGCCTTCCATTGCAACAACTCTAGTGTGCTACCCAATTTTTTCTGTCCTGCATCACAAGTTGGGTATAGCAACTTCTTGTGATCCTCTAGCATACGCTCGAACTTGATCTTCTCCTTTTCACTTTCGCATTCTCTCTTTGCATCGCAAATAGCCTGAGAAGATCATCAACGGGATCATCTTGTGCTGGTACCTCTTCTTCAGCTTTTTCCATTGGAATACCATTGTTTAATATACCATAGTCAGCAATAGTGTCACCATCGTCCCATTGTTCTTCTTTGTCTTCTTCCATTATAACACCTCTTTCTCCGTGTTTGGTCCAGCAGATGTAGTTTGGCATGAAACCCGACTTGAACAAGTGAGAATGAAGAATCCTTGAGCAAGGATATTCCTTCAAATTCTTACATACAGCACATGGGCAGCACATGAATCCATCCCGCTTGTTTGACTCGGCCACATTTAAGAAAATATGCACGCCCTCAATGAAATCTTTGGAGCGACGATCAGTGTTGTACATCCAATGCCGACTCATCTACATTATAAGATAAACGAACATATATCACAATACTGGACATTAATTTATGGAAGCCTCGCTGCAATGTAAACAGTCACAACTAGCACTAAACTAATTAAACCTAAAATACACTTCAACAGACTAAGAATATCACGACCGATCTCAACTAAAACAGACAAATCATTCGTCTGTTCAACATCAATGGGCTTCGTTCGCGGGCTCAGTGCCTCATCAGCTAGCTCATCACCCACCGCAGCCGCCTCTACAAGAGTTCCAAACACGTGTTTGGCATACTCTTCTTCCCAGTACCACCCTGGACATCCACTGCCATCCCACTGAAATTAAGACAAAAATATATAAGTTTAGTAAAAAAAAATACATAATTTATTATATATAATCATCAAATGCGATGGAGTAACTCACATTACGATCCGAACACTTGTAGAAGATGCGCCCCTTGTTGAGACCTTCCTTCTTCACTCGAAACTTAAGCACATTTTTTTTCTTGCACTCGCCGCACTCAATGAGAGGGAGGTCTAGTCTCAGCCTCTTTTAAACCCGATGATAGGCCGACGACCGGAAGCATTCGTCATCCACTCTTTACTCTCTAGACTTAAATTTGTAAAGCACTTAAATTCCTAATAATGTATTTTAACAAGTGAAACTAAAAAATTCCTAAAATTTAAAACATATGCAACCAATATTTGAGCAACCAATGTGTGATATGCATATTAGCAATGAAATATGTATACCGGCTCATTTAATCTTCCTTCAACCAAAAATGCAAACTATCAAGTGATTTTGAGCTTGACACATAAAAATGGAGGGAAGAATCATGCATATATATATATATATATATATATATATCGATCCAATTTTTTCTAGGCCAAGAATTGAGTTATGATAGTAACTAAACCAGAGAGAATAAAGATAGTAACCTTTACAACCGTAGAACAGAACTTAGAGTAATGTAGACCGAGCTCCAAACCCTGCTTGACTCCTTGAGCAAGAACACCGAGCAAGAACAGCGAGAGCAAGAGACTGGACTTGAGAGAGTAAGAACACTGAGCTTGAATGGCTCGGGCTCGGTGGAGAAGAAGGTTCAAATACAGGGAGGAACATTAGTCCCGGTTTTAGATACTAACCCGGGCTAAAACTCAATCTTTAGTCACGGTTTTGGCCACAAACCGTGACTAAAACTTTAGTCCCGGTTTTTAGTTTCAACCGAGACTAAAGCTTGACTTTTAGTCCCGGTTCTTGACTCTAGCCGGGACTAAAAGCTCTCCCAGAGCATCTAGCCGTTAGAAGCCGTTGGGAAGAAACATTTAATACCGGCTGTTCTTTAAAACCGGGATTAAAGATATCTTTCTTCCCGGACGTAAAAAAATCCGGTACTAAAGCTGAAATCGGCTGCGGATCAAAAATCTGCTCTCTACTAGTGAGTGCGGGACGTCTGTGGCAGCGGCGGTGGCGAGCCCCGACATGAGCACGACCACTGCAAGGCAGAGGAGACGTGACGACAAGCCCATGGGACGGTATATAGGTGATTTGCTTGGGATCTGGTTGTTCACGTTACTGTTAGTAGCAGGTTAACTACCACGCGCTGTAGCTATAGGCTATATATATTGTACTGTGTAGAGAGGCTGCAGTGAACTATTTATGTTGTTGAACACTCAGTGTGGACAGCAGCTGGCCTTAGCTTTAAATTTTGGACTTTTTCATCGGATCGGAGCTTCGGAGGACAGTTTAATTTGTTGGTGCGCTAAAACGATGCGTGGTGCTTCCGTGGAAATGCGCCGGCGGTGCAACAGCCCCGGGCCGGCAATTTCATGCGTCATCTCTCACTAGCTAGATTAGCACGTCAGCCAACGATGTGCAGAGAAAGTGAATTTTATTGTATGGGACTCGCCAGCTTGAAAAGTTGTCCCACTCCCGCGCAAGTTAAAATGTTGTTGTGTCTTAATTGCCTGGTAAACAATTTGGGTCGTCCTTGACGCCAGCTTTAACAAATTAAAACGACATTCACCCACATCTCTATAGCATTGCTGACAAATGTCGTCTTATCTGGATTCAAGTAGTTACAAAAGGTTCTCTCGTGGACTCAAATGTCAAACATTTGAAGTGTTCACATTTGTCTTTTGTTACAAATTTCTATAATATCAAACTTCTGTTTTCTACAGGTTTATTTTATACCATTTGATCTTTCCAGCTATGCATGTGTTCATTTAATTATTTGCACTATCTGACCACTCCTAAAATAATGTATTGCATCTAGCTATAGTGCACTATTACACAAAACCCTTCTGGACCGCACCTGGCTTGCATCTTCTGAGTCCAGATTTGAAGGGTCTGACGAATCTAGTTTCTGCACCCGTAAGACAACGTCGTTGCTAGCCATCACTACTGGAAACTCGAATTGCCTTGTGTGTGATAAATTTTTCTGTGAGTTTTTTTTGGTACGCACAGAAAAAATGTGCTTTTTCTGTGGGTAACAAAATATACCGACAGAAAAAAAAAACTCACAGAATAATTACACTTTTTTCTGTGCGTGACAATACACACACGGAAAAACTGCACACTCACAGAAATGACACGGGGAGAAAATGTGGTTTCAGAATTTTGGGTAAGGCGTTCAATTTTAAATTTGGGAGCAATATCTGAAACTTGAAATTTCTGAAATCTATACAATCTGAAACCTATGTTTATGGTTTTGTACACGTACAGCGTTTGTTCCAAGTTGCGGCAGGAGATCAGCAAGATGCGAACTGTGTTTTAGAAGGCCTTTTGAAGAAAAGGGTGAAGGACATGACGTATCAAGTTCGTGTGGATGCTGTCGAGCAGTACTACAGGGAAATAAAACACATAGAAATCAAAGATGCAGTAGCGTGCCATATTGACTTTGAGTATGAGCAATATGAGCAAGGAAAGCTCGAGTGGTTGGGTGATGAAGCTTGGCTCCTCCTTTGTGCTTATTGGTGCTCAGATGACTACAAGGTAAAACGTAAGAGGGGGCAGACATCTCGCTCAAGTAATGAAGATATTGCTCAAAACCGAGGAGGATCTAGATCATTCACAGAGACACAACAACTATTGGTATGCAAGTGTATATTTTTTTAATGTCTTTTTGGTAACTTAGTAGGCTACTGTATATTCATATCTAATTTGAAAATTTACTATTTTAGTAAGCTAAGTTTGGACCAGAGAAAGCAACCCCTATTAATACTTTTGGTGCGATGAAATTTGGCTTCAAAAGCCTGGATAGCAATGGTAGATGTGGTCCAATTAGTAGTCGCAAAGCACAAACACGGATGGTAAACACGGATGGTATGTATGTGATGTCTCATCATGAAAATTGACATGTGTGCTGAAGTTTACTGTCTGTTGTGTTCATATCTGCGCAGCAATAGTTCTTTGGGCTTTTTCACCCTGTTAACTTAAGAATCAAGTCTATATTATAACTACAAAGATGTGGAGAACTTCTAAAGCTTTCCAAAGTGTTAAAAACATAATTTTCTGTGATCAACAGCTCTAGTTATGATTTATTTAAGTGACAATCTTGCTGCTGTCCAGAATTTCAGAATACCACTCTAGTTATGATTTATTTAAGTGACAATCTTGCTGCTGTCTAGAAATTTCAGAATACTTCGTTAGCACATTTTGGCTATTTGCACATCTGCAGAACATGTTTCCTTGTTATGGTCTTTGTAGGATGACTACCTTGCTGCTGTTGAGAGGATAGAATGTGCAAACGAAGAGGATAGAGACGCTGCAGACATGGAAGTGGATGGGCATGAGGCTAAGCAGCAGCAATATTTGAATGAGAAGGCACTATATGATGTGTCTAGTGGTGGCCCGAGAAAGCATGGGCGTCTTGCCATAGCAAATGGTGCGGTTAAGTCTTCAGAAGTCAGGGCAGCCGGAAGGGAAAGAAGTGTGCGTCCATCAAATTCAATGACTATGCAAAACATGTCTCGCGAAATGGAGCAGCTACGTCGTGCAAATGGAAGGCTAGAGCAAGAGAATCGTGAAAAGGACAATGCACTTGAGCAAAACAAAGTTCTTGTAGACTTGTTACTGGTATGTACAATGCTCTTGTAAATACTTCACTAATATTATATGTGAGTTCTCTAATGATTTGAATCTGAAATATTATGCTTGGAATACACTTGCAGAGCCTTTATCAACAGTCTGGAAGGGCTGTACCAGAAGAAGCGCTATGGCGCTTGTCTGCTACACAAGCAATTGTGAGCATATCTTCACTCCGCTATCAACTTATTTTCTAGTTGTTAGATCCATCACTTAGAGATTTTAAGATGGAAAGGAAGTAGAAACTAATTAGTGTTTTGTGGGGTACTATTCAGAATGGCAACACCCAGTGCAGCAATGAGGAAGTGGTCTCATGTTGATTGTTGTATAGCTAATGCAGTGAATTTGCATGGCTATTGCAATGAGGAAGTGGCCTTATGTTGGTTTATAATGTTTCACACCATGAAAACCAGCAGTTTGAACACTTGAAACCTTATTTAGTTCATGGCACCATATTCAAATAACTTCACATCAAATTTAGAGGTTTTGCTAACTATTGTAACTTTGTTCACATTCAGGCAACCGGTTCTTCTCATGCTGCCTCGGAATCTACTAACAATGCTAATGAAGGCCACACCAGTGAGGATCTTCATGCTGCAAACGTTGGCAACAATCAAGGTTGCAACAACAATGGAGATCGTCCATGATAATATGATGGTTGTGTTGGTTCTTTTGTAGAGCTGTGCTTTTGCACATTAACTAGTAGGTGGCTCTAAGCTGTTAGCTTCAGCTTTTTAGCTATAATATGACACAATGATGCATGTTGATATTTTATTCTCATCTTGGCTGAAACTCTAACTGCTGAGATTAGATGGCAATGCTTTTGAATGTATTGATGCCGGAATATGTGGACATCATCTACATGTAGTCTGGATGCTATGGATGAATGTATGGAACAATTGGACTCCATCTTTATATGTATACTCTTTATTATGTGGTGATGGAATTACTATATGGACAATCCAGATTTTATTAAGATGTTGCTACTGTTTTTAAATAATTATTACATTTAATTATAAAGTTCTCCTGTGAGTGCATCTGTATTTTTCTGACGGGCAAACAATGACAGAGAAAATAAATTTTCTGTCGGTTTTCCTTTTTCCTGTGAGTTTTAACACAGAAAAAAAATTTAACCTGGTCAAAACTATTTTTTCTGTGAGCGTGTAATGCATAGAAAAATTATTTTCTGACGGCGAACACACGGAAAAATACAATTTTTCTGTCATTGTATTCCTGTGTGTATTTTTCTGACGGTACACCCCCAAAAAAATATTTTTCCGTGTGCTTTCGTATTTTTCCGTGTGTTTTCGCGTACTCAGAACAATTCGACTTTCCATGGAAAGTCACGCAACATTTCAGCTAGTCGGTGGCCATCAAGCTCCTTTACATTGCGATAGGGGCCAACAGAAAGATTGAAGGAATACATATATTACAAATTAGCATGAAAATAATTGCTGTAACAAAACCATGACAATAATTAATCAAAGCCCACAAAAATAGAAAGTAAAAGAAACACAGAAGAAATTAAGCTCGATAAAATGTAGGTGAAGTTGTTTCTCCTTCCATGTCACCGGGATCTAGAGCAGTAGATACCCTTATGGATTGGGCTCCATGAGCGCGCAGGTGCAGTGGTGAGGAACCTTTATTTTCAGTCCATCGAGAGCCTCCCGAGCTTCGACTGTCCACCCAAAGTAGTCAGACTTTTTTAGCAACCTATATAAGGGCATCTCTCAGTCGCCAACGCGTGAGATAAAGCGGTTTAGCACCGGCAGGCGCTAGGTACCCATGACCTTTAGAGCTAGTTAAATAACTGGTTAAATAACTAGTTATTTGGTGTCATAACTAGTTATTTGGGCAAAATCCGAAGTTCTTTGATGATTTGGTAAAATGCATGTTAACCGAATTTGTATCCAAAAAACAAATAACAAAAATAATCGATTTCGATTAAATCGATTTGCTAACCGAAACGCATATCATACTTCCACTAGAGACAATACAACAACACAATTGTATTGAAAAGCACTTGACAAACGATATACTGTATCATGTAGTACAATAAAATAAAATAAAAGCAGCAAAGAATACTTGTAACAAATAAAGTCTCATAGAATATGTTTGAATAAAATAAAAATCAACAAAGAATACTTGTAACAAATAAAGTCTCACAGAAATAATATGTTTGAATATGCAAATGGACACGATTTTACTGTTTAATATAGTAGTCACAAATAATTTCGCTTAAATAGGTTAATGCCAACTCAAAACCAAATTAGTTTCAACTAATGGAATAGCACCAAAGCATTTACCGAATTGATCTCGGAAATTTCGGTCGCTGGTTCGTTGCGCATCGAATTGGAATTGGTGCAAACACAAGGTTGATATGTGCTTTTGTGGTTCGGCTTTGTGATGAGTGATCGTCAACGGGTGCTACGCGACATGTCTCTTGGCTTGTGATGCGCAGGTGTGGAGCATAACGGCGATGGTGAAGGTCAAGTGGGTTCGTGCCGATGGACTAGGAGCGGTGAAGGACAGACGCCGAGGCTTGGATCGAGGGACCGGTGAAGCTCGGTGACTAACCGTTGTGGCTTGGGGACATCGACGAGCGGAAGAGCACATGGTGATGGATCGTGGGCCGGTACGGACGAGGACTGGCCAAACATGACCCACGACAGTTTGCTAGTTTGGGCCTCACAACCAGCAGAGGACGGTTTTCGGGTTTGGGCCTCAAAACCCGGGCGGAGCTTCCGAGGAAGCGCGGTGGCATGTGGCGGAATCCTGAAAGTTGCGTCGAGGCGACGACAAGTTCAGCCAGGATGCAGGCCATCGGATCAATTCAGCAGAGAGAGTTGTTCTAGAATGCCTTAGGGTTAGCTGGTTCACTTGGTAGCTTAGAGAGTAAGCAAGGGGCTAAACGAAAAAATGTAATAAGTCTCCATAAATAGGAGAGGGGAGCCACTTCCCCTCCTCGTCACTTCTATTAGGCCATTTAGTTCTCTCTCACTCTCTTTCTCTCCTAGAGGTGATTCGCAAATGCTCTAGACTCGAATTTATCTTAGTATTCTTTTGATTCAGGAGGTGAGGACTGGCTATACAGGTGCAAAGAAAGTAGTAGCGTGATTGATTCAGGAACTATATTCATCTTTGCACCTGTATAGTCGATTCTGTATAATCAAAACCACCATTATGAACTTTCTTTGCACTCTTGAAATTATCCGTTCCTCCTGTATAGTCGTACTCAAACTCTTGAACTTTCTTTGTACCCTAGCTGGTAGCACACCCTGGGCAGCTGACTCCACAACACACGTACACGTGTGTCTTAATTGACAAGCTATCAACATTATATAACACAGGAGATCTCCTCTATACTAGGCACCTAGCAATCAACTTTCAACTTTCATCAAGCTACTATCAAGTCTCACATTAGCATCAGCACCCACATCAATAATAATCAGAACGTATCCTCTGTAAACAAATTTAAAATGATTTAGAGTAAATTTCTCATTCAAGCACTTGGAATTAGTAAATACTCATGTAAAACATTTTAACCATGTTGATAGAAATACATATCCTATTTTAGTCATCTCCAACGAAACCTTTCCATCATCCTAAAGTAATTTCTCCAATGAGAGCCTTATCTATGTCAGCTTTTGTACGGAATGATTTATATGTATTCCTTTGGCCATATATGTCTTCACAGCCTTCAACGCCAACCTCCAATAACCCTGTAGCGAGCCGCAGGATTTCCACAGCCAGACCTCATACTCCTTCTACACAGCAAATGGGAAAGGGAAGGGAAAGAGATTCACAGCAAATGGGAAAGGGAAGAGAAAGAGATTTGATCGAGGAAGTTGTTTGTCGGTTTTCCCATCGTTATCTGATTAGTCTTTTAATTAATTTCTTTGAGATTGAGATTGACTACTGCTCATTGTTTCCCGCTCGATCATGGACTTGTTTGAAAGCCGAGTCATGGCTTTGTCCAGCATTTAACAAACTCAGAATCTACATTTAACATCTTGGTGGTCAATCAAGAAACTATCATGACTTCCATCTTTTAAAAACCTATTATGAAGAGATAGAGTTATCATTTAACGCCATTATATTGCTAGTGTCATCTATTATTTATAATTAGGTGCACATTTGTGAGTTTTAGGATATGCACGGTTGCTTGTAATTGGGGAAGTTGACTAGAGTTCTAGGCCTCAAATACAGCCCGAAAATCATAGGTCTTGCTTCACACTACACAATCACAGGACACCAGAATGCAATGCAGCATGGACTAGTCGATGTCCAAAAGTTTGACAGTTATCAGATGTAAGGGCATGCAGCCATCTGGCTAGTCATTTCAAAGTTTTTCTCGAAAACGTGGGAGAGCTATGCTTCATTATATTAAGAAGAAAAAAAGGATAAGTGCCCTACAACACACACCAACACAACCACACACGTTTGCTCCAAGTCATCGAACAATTGGTCAGTCTTTCGGATCTTGACCATTATATCATTTACATAAGTTTCAGGTTTCGTCTGATCACCAGTATACAGAAGCTCTATAGAGGCGGTTGGTAACCTATTTCAAGGCCACCACTAGCGGTTGCCTGAGAACCGTCAGTGGAAATCCATTTCCAAATAGATTTGCACAGGCAGTTCCCTTAGTCGACCGCAAGTGAAAAAATATTTTCACTGGCGGTTAGTTAAGAGAACTGCTAATGAAAGTTTCCCTGCCCTTTTTCAAAATTCCCCCAACCCTATATTTATATATATGTATTCATTGTATATACTCAATTCTATTAGATCATGATCAAATATAGTAAAATATAATTTAATTATAACATATATTTATATACATCAAAGTTTTGTGCTCACAGTATATACATTAAAGTTTTGTACTCACAATATATACACATGAATGTACATCAAAGTTCCATGAAACCTCTAATAATCATTTCGATTAAGTATTAGCCTATGAATTTCTCTTATCTCTCTAAACTCTTCACTTGATCGTGATATTTCCCGTTGCACCTTTAGTAAGTGGCCCTGGTATCTTCAGCCTGAACGGCATGAAGATGTAGCAGGAGTCATAAAGGGTGATGAAGGAAGTTGCGAGTTGATCGAAAACGATCATGGTGATCTGGTGGTATTTCGAACACATGTCTAGTAAACATAGGGTTTCGCACCCCACCTGATTTATCCGCGACAAAGGAAATAAATGCTTTGGGCATGACTTGTTAAGACTCGTGCAATCAACACATTTCCTCCATTTCACATTCTTCTTTGAGTAAAATGCACCGTGAGTTCTTAAACTTTTGTCCACTTCTCATCTAGGTTTATAAAATTTTTTTCGTTCATCTGGGTCCATGAACTTTTCTCCACTTCTCATCTAGATCTAGATACTTTTTCTTCGCTCATCTAGGTCCACGAACTTTTTCCCACTTCTCACCTAGGTCCATAGCAAGCCACATAGGACTCTGCTTCCTACGTGGCCGTTGATGTGGCACTAAAATGTGACACGCTTTATTTTAAAAAATTTATTATAGTTGTACATCTATGTGTTTCTATGTTTAATTCATCAATAAATAGTTGGTGTACCAAACATTTAATTTGAAGTTGAGATTTTTATGGTGATGGATGATAACAAAACATGGCTAGTATAAAAATATTACAGACCTAAAATTAGTAAATTAATTACTACAATAAAAACAAGTTTTAATTGCAACAAAGCATGTGATGTAAAGATAAATCTAAAGCTCAGGAGCACAGGAGCTGCAGTTATGAATTAAACACAGGAGCACATAGATTTACATAGATCTATAGCTACATTAAAAACTTTAAATTAAAGCATATCATATTATATATCTATTGTATAGATCTATTCATGTTAAGTCTAACAAAACTAGATTTTTCTTTTTACAATTTTTCTGTGATTTTATACAATTTTTCAAGGTTTCAGCCAGTTTATGAAATTAAAAAAAAAGCACTTGGTGCCACATCAGCGGCCACGTAGACAACAGAGTCCTATATGGTCTGCTGTGGACCTAGACGCACTACAAGAAATGCTTGATTTTGTGACATAAAATCCATTTATGACGCGGGTTTTTTGACATTAATTATCATACAGTTTATGTCATAATACGTTGGTTATGACATGATTTTATGTCATAAAACATGAATTATGTCATAAAATATACGCAATCTTCTTTTGACATTGCACTTTTGTCATAATATACATAACCGATGTCATAATTGACATAACTAATGTCATAATTCACATAACTATGTCATAATTAATGTCAAAAAACCCGCGTCATAAATGGATTTTATGTCAAAAAATCAAGCATTTCTTGTAGTGACGAGAAGTGAAAAAAAGTTTATGGACCCAGATGAGCGAAGAAAAAGTATCTGGACCTACATGAGAAGTGGAGAAAAGTTCATAGATTCAGATGAGCGAAAAAAAAGTTCATAAACTTAGATGAGAAGTGGGTAAAAATTTAAGAACCCATAGCGCATTTTACTCTTCTTCTTTTTTACAAGAATAGGATTACGAAGCCAATAAGAGTGTTGGACCTCGTTTACGAAACCAGTCACCGAAAGCTTAGTAAGCTCCTGCCAATTACACTACTAGAAACTAGGTCTTCGCCGAGTGCCACACTCGGTAAAGAAATACAACACTTGGCTCGGCAAATAGGTCATTTTTGCCGAATGTCACACTCGGTAAACAGTCACACCCTTCAAAGGTTCCTTTTCGCTAACGAAAGTCGTCGCCGTTAGTCTTTGCCAAGTGTCTGGTGTTAGGCACTTGGCAAAGATTTTTTTTAAAAAAAAATTCTTTGCGGAGTGCCCCTACCCAGGCACTCGACAAAGAGGAAAAAATTTTAAAAAATGAGAAAGGGCCCTTTGTCGAGTGCCTCCAGGGCACTCGGCAAAGACCTTCTTTGCCAAGTGCCATGCCCCGGCACTCGACAAAGTATTTTTATTTTTTATTGTTTGTCCCCTAGTTTTTTTTTTACAGCTCTCCTACAGTACCAGGGACTCCATGCTCCAATTTGGTCCATTTTTGGCTATTTTCTATTTTTGGTTAATTTATTTCCTTGACTTGAATTTTTCCGAAAAATGCAAATTTGAACTGCGCGTCCATGGAATATTGGAATTCAGTGATTCAAAAAATGACATTCTTGTTACTTAGTGTAGCGTGAGGCCGTATCCAAGAACTAACCCCAAATATTGAAAATCTTAGTCGTGCAACATATCCACGACTTGCGGGCGGATTGTTTTTAAAATATAAAAAATGCAAACGAAGTCCAAAAATCACGAAACCTGTGGAGATGATTGGATATCATATGTGGAGGCTGCGATAAAAATATGGGAAGATTTAGTGCAAGTTGTTGTGTAGGATGCGTAGAAACCAGGAGATCTCCACATACGAGGAGGAGGTGTAGGAGGTGGCGCGTGACGAGGAGGAGGAGGAGGAGGGGGGGAGGAGGAGGAGCAGGTGGCGCGTGAGGAGGAGGAGGAGGAGGAGGAGGAGGGAGGTTCTGTGTCCTCTGGTTCGTCGGGTGTCTACTTGCGAGGTCCCGCGAGCCTCTCTCAGACTCCGCTCGTTCACCAATGTCCGGTGATTCGACCTGTGGGGAATAAGTAACTTAAGATGTCATTGCCACTACTCAATATGATATGTTCAAAATCAAGAGAAACTAACAATTTTTCTTAATTACTTGTGCAGGAACCGGGAGATTGTGTCGGGTGGTACCGCACGCTCCCCCAATGGCACCATGGGTCCTCTATGCAGGCAACACTACCCCGGCCTTGTCGCGTACCACAGGAAGAATGAGTCGTCCTACTCGTTTGACCACTACGACATCGCCCCCGATGCGGAGTACGCCAACAAGGCGGCACGGGTGAAGGTGGAGTTTTGGGTAACTCTCTCTCGCACAACATTGCTTAATACATTGATTCATTGGACTTTCCTTGAAATAATGAAATGATACATCACGTTTTTATGTAGTTTTATTTCAAATGCAAAGATGGGTTTGAGGATAGGGCGGATGTGATGGCCACCAAAACTTGTAAGAAATTCGTCACCAACATGCATCATGAGGCGCGCATCCAGGCCATCATAACCTACCACGGTTTGAAACTTGAAGAGAAGGTCACCAAGAAAGACGCAGGACTGATGACGCTGACCTAGAACCAGTACCTATAGGCAGATGAATAACATTAATATTGATTCGTTTTGAGATTAAATAGGTTCAATTTGAACTACTTTTATGTCAAATACCTCATGACGTGTAGATGATTCCTTGGTGCTGCCGAGCGTATCCCGAGTGCTGACATGTGGTTCACGGAGGAGTACATTGAGGCTCACAACGTTGCCCGGAACCGGCGTTTGACAATGCAAGGTCCAGCACACCGTCAAGGCAGTCGCAACCTTGCCGCAAACAAACAAGCATGGGTACGTGATTCCATTTATGTATTCTGATGTTAAGTTCTGTCTGACCTCTAATCATCTCTTGCTGTCTCTCTCGCAGTCGGCATCACATGGTGGCCAGGAGTGCACAGACTTCCAGGCATGGTGTATGTCCAAAAAGGGCACAGCGATGTTCGACTTCTCCTACAACCTGGAGGACCCGCCTGATACATATAGTAACCCGAGCGTCTACACCCGCATCAATAACTACACATCGGCGGCAAAGTCGTTGCAAAGGCCCGAGTACGATCCGGGCACTCAGGAGGTTGATACAGAGTTTGTCATGAGGTTGGGAGGAGGCAAGAAGCACGAACAGTTATGGATTGGCGACGGCATCGTCTACTCGACCTCCATTCCCTCTTTCCCAGATCTGAGCACGAAATACGAGCTCAAGCACGGCCATACGCCCACGACTGACCAGGTCAGAGCAGTGGGCCCAACAACTCGAGGTTATTCTTGTTTTACTCGTCGTACATTGACCAACTCCAGGTATGCTAGATTTTGCCTATAAGGCTATAAATATCATATCCAGTAGAAAATTACTCTAGAGCAAACTCATTTAAAGGTTAGCATACCTATTGCATGTAAGGAATTTGTGCAGAGTGCTGATGAGTTCATCCACATTTCATATGCAGATGATACACTAATAGTCATTGAGGCCTGCAGCAGACAACTACTAACTTTGAAAGCCCTTCTGTATTCTTTTGGTGAATCAACTAGGTTGAAGGTATTACAACAAATCAATTATGATACCCATAAATTTAACAGAATCTAGACTGGATCACCTAGCAAGGACCTCCAATTGTGAAAAGGCACACTGCCTTTCACTTACCTAGGATTGCCTTTGGGGCTAACCTAAGTATGCTAACCTTTAAATGAGTTTGCTCTAGAGTTAGCTTGTCCTTGATTTCCATATATTATTATGTTTCTGCAATAAAGTCTTAGTCTTTGTTGATTGATTAAGCCTGTTGAAATGCTGTGAATCATACTTAGGCTGGCATTAAGGTTTGATCGATTGTCTTTATTTTTAACCGTCTTAGCATTTTAAAATACACTTCAGAAAGTAAATTGCTTTTTTATGTATATGTACTATTGTTTAACTTTTTTCATAGTTTTTAGTTCTAGTTTATTTAGGATTTAGTCTAAATAAATTTCCGGCGAAATCAGATGATTTTTAGTCGAATCGTGTGCCATACGATGACTTCGGCGGTTGCCACAACGAGATCATCGTAGTGGGCATCGACTTCATCGGTAGACGACCAATTTTGGCCTCTATCTGAAAGGGGAGGAGGTGCTTCGAAGAGCCTCCTACGAGGACAGCAACTTCGGGTCATCGATGTCATCGCTGATGGTCGCGGAGAGGATTTCAAGATCTTGAGGTGTTGAGCGTGTAGCATGTCATATCCGATGATACAATCGCCGGTATTCTTTTAGCGATTTAGATATGTTTTGGACTAGTTCCGCGGCGTTGGATCTTATGTCATATCCAGCGTTCAAGGAATACCATGGAGGAAGAAGATGGAAGAATGTAGAAAGAATATTGTGTATTTTTTATTTCAGATTTTTTTTTTCATGTGTAATTTGAGAATGAAAATGTGTTGTGCCAAGATTTAATATATGTCCCGCTTCCCTTCGGAAAAAAAAAAAAAAGAACGACTCGATCACTTGAATGCAAGCAACAACTTTGCAATAGTTCACAAATGTTCTACAAGAAAACCAATTCTGCTGCACCACGGCGCTCACTGCTACCTCGGCCCGGCGGTGGTTGGCGGTTTAGCAGCCTGGGTTGGTTGCTAGCATGGACACTGGCGTCTAACTCTGCTTAGCATCAGCTGCTAGTGCGGTGCAGGACAACGTCAGTTTGACAGTGCTAACATCAATGGGTGACATGTTTGCAATCTACAGGACCAGTGCGTGCGTCGCCTACGTGATGAGGGCATCAACGATATGATGACTAGTCTTGGAGTTTGGTGGAACTTTTGGTGGTGGCAATCTTAGCGGGCACATTAGCCCAAGCACCATGAAACATACAACCATGTTCATGTTCATGTCCGGTGCATGATTTACAGTTCTGCACGGAAGATTTAACCCAGCATTTTATATCCAGTAAATGAAAGAAACAAAACATTTTCCATCTCGATATCACACCAGACGAGTGTTCAGCTAGACAGCTACCGAATGTCCCGCTTAAAGCATTTCGCTGCTCTGGGCTACGGCAATTGATACAACTGTATACAAAAAAATCAGTTAAGAAATACTACCTAGGTCAAAAGAAATGGCACTAGCTATGAATCTAGACAAACATTGGTATAAATTTGTAGCTAAAGTGTCATCTATTTTGGAATGGAGGGAGTACATTATACCTTGTTTTCTAAAGAGGATGAATAAATCATCGACAACAAGGTTTTGCTCGTCAGCTGCTTAGCGATTATGTGACAACAGTTAATACAAAGTGAAAAAGAATATTAGGCGATCCTCCCGATCATGGCGAACCTAAAGGCGGTGAGATCCTTTACAACGGAGGGGCACTATACATGGAAAAATTTAAGGGCTGGTACCCACAAAAATTAAAAGGGAAAAAAACTACTAGACTAACTGTGTCATTGCATTTAGCTCGAAAGGGTCGGTACCTCTCATTCTCTTGAAGAATAGGAAACTGCTTCCAGCACATGTTAATCTTTGATTTCAGTACATCCGTATGTGTATATGTTAATCTACCGGTATGTCCATGTAACAACAAATTACACTCTTGCATCTCAGAGGAAGTCCTGCAGGAGAATCAAATAAGCAAGTTTCTGAGGGATGAATGCAATAAACAATACAATATTGAAAGACGGGGGTACCAGTTTAACATTTGGCTTGGAAGCACCCTTTTGAAGTACTGACGGGCTCTGTTCCTTAATGACTTCTTCAATCGATGATCCATTTTCATATACAATTTTGACAGACTCTGAGAGCCTATTCAGCAGGTTGAACAATGCAATGACCTCATTTCGCTGAAGCTGCAACTAATCACCAAGAAGGAAGTATTGTTAAACAAATATCCACTGTAGACATACAAAATGAATTCAAAAGGTATACTAAAGGTTTTAGGGTAAAGTCATATTTTCGTCAATTCAAGAATCCACAGTGATTCAGTTTGCTTAGTAGCAATTTAGCATCGAACTCATAGTGTATTCTTGCTTGTATTAGCAAAGAACGTGAGGTGTGTGTGGTGCTGTGTGAGTTTCTTGTAATGGCTATTTAAGCCTTCCTTTTTCCTACCTTAATGCAATTATAAGCAGCCCTCTTGCATATTCCAGAAAAAAAAAGATCTATGGTTCTAGGGAAATGTAAGCGATCAAGATGAACTACGTGCTAGAAACTTAACATGAGGATGATACTTCAAAACAAACATTTATTCGAGCAAATACCAACAAAATGGACAGCATATAGGTAACGAGTATTTGAGAAATGTACTACATACTGGCTGATTCAAATGGCTGTCTCTATTGACGGAGAAAAGAATTTTCAGTGCAGTTCCAAGACCAAGAACTTGGAGCTTTCCCCAGAGTCGGCACTTCTCGCATCCAATGCAGTCCATAATTGCACTAATGAAGAAAATGTTGCAGGGGTAAGGATTCAAGTGGTGCATATGCATGTATGTACTCGAAACATACTGTCACGAACCTAATGTTTCTAAATTGCTTCTGAATCTCTTGCTTTAGCTCAGGACCATTTTCGCTTTGCCAGAGTTTGGCTTCATCAAAAGGCAATGGACATGCAGATCTTAACTTGGAATTGTAAAGCAATTGCTTCACAAGAGATTGAGTTTTCAAGTCATCTTCAGGATTACCAGTACTATAATCAGCTTGTTCAAGATAATCTGCTGCCTGAAAGATTCCAAATCAAATCATTATCCACTACAAATTTCAATAAAAAAGGAACCTAACATTTTGATCTTCAACAGTAGTAGCATGCAAACGAAATGAATAAGTATCAAGCAAGGAAGAAATGGGAACCTTTGTCACAGCCCGAAGAACAAACAGGTAGGTGAAGTACAGATTCTGGACACGCTCTGGGTACTTCAGGACACGGTCATACAGCAAAGGAAGATTTTGTCCCCACTGTGGCCATTTACATCAGAAGTGGTCAAAACAATTATGAAACTTGGCCCAATAAACAATAAACAAAGGTGTACAATTTGGGCACATACTGAGTTAGTAGATTCATCAAGAAGATAATCGTAGGCAATATGCACTGAAATTGAGGAGTGCAACCCTGAAATAAGCTTGTACAATGCCTTCTTTTCATGGCACAGTTCTTCAGAGGGATCTAAATAAAAAAGGCAATTAAAAAAACTTGTGTCAAAATAAGTTTACTGATGCAGGACTGAAGTGTGTGATAGGATTAACAATCATGTTACGTAGGATATCTAATGGAACAGACATGCAACTAGAGCACTAGAAGACACTAAAGAAGAACAGATGGACCAATATACGCCACACATTAGACTACTTTAGAAGAAGACAAGATAGCTACAATTGACATATATCTCAAAAAAAAAAAAAAGGATTCAAATAATCAGTCCATCACTGATTCATTTAACATGCAGTGAACTCATATGACATGGCACATATAAACACATTCAATGAACAAAAAATATACATGATGGAGTTGTCACGAAATAAAATAGGCAGCTAAGATGCAAATTATCAATCACACTAGATGTGGTCGATCAAACCAGTATAACTAAAGCAGAAGCATGTGAAACAGCACAAATGCATACATTTTGGACAGTTCTCTTTGTAAATAGTGTCCCATATCCTTCTTGCTGAATCACCAGTATAGCCAGTGTATCGTTCAGGATTCAGTTGAAGATTCACGTAAGTCATCTCATCTGAAATTAGTACAACAGTTTGATAATCATCATGAATGATAATAAATAAGAAACAAAGAGTGTGCAATAAACTAGATCAGAGCAAAGATAAATTACTACTATCAGCCTCATCATCAGATGTCCACGGATTGTCAGTTTCAGCCCATATTTTGAAAACCTTGCTGTCAAGGGTTTTATCAATGGCAGCCTGTGGTTTTTCTTCTTGGCACATCATACTATCTGGAGAAAGACCACTGTAAGGTTTCTTGAATGGTTCAGGGAACTCATTCTCTGGGCACTCACAGACACTACAATCTCTAAGCTTGCACATTCCATCATCGGGCCAAAAAGGGCAGTCACACCACAATTTAACCTTACAAAAGACAACAAACAACACTGACTTAGAACAGATGAACCATTCCTTCAAAATTTTGTTTTTAATGTGGGCGTTTTGGTGGCATCACATATAGCTATCATATATAGTAGGCAGACTAACAAATACAAACTATAGTTCACTGTACAAAATCTGGAAGAGAACTTAAAGGGTTCGCATTTTTGAAACCGTGTCATCAAATCTCCACTCCTCAATGAGTAATTCGCGTGAAATGGTGAAGTAATCTGAGCACATATGAGATTAATTTTACAAAATAATCGCCACACCAATCAATTCCATTTTTGCATTATACAAAATCTTACATGTCAATAACAACAAAGATCAATACCATTCTCTGTCAAAAACTTCTTAAACTATAGAGAATATACGAATAAAAAGGCAAAAAATAAAGAGATACTGGAACCATGCATCCAATTAGGATAGCTAACAGGTACAATTAGACGGTCAATAAGACCAGATTGTGCACATTTGCATAATCACAATTCTCTAAATCTATATCTATATATACTGTAAAAGAGCGAAAGAACTGATAAACACCTCTCACATAAAAGGTCCCTAACCACCTTGTATCTTATCCCTTGGGTCGGTTTTTAGAAATGAATCCAACTCATGATAATGATCCATCCAACCTGACATGTTGGCCCAGATTGATACAGGTTGATATGCCATTTACATGCCTTCATCCTGCGGTTACGTTTCACCCGAACATAGACACATCAGCCTATACATACATGCCGCGCATCTTCCAATAATCACATTGTTTTCCTTATGCCTCCTGTCCCCTCCACCGAAACATTCAACCACAGAAGATTGATTATTTTCTTACTGAACCGAAACCTTCAATCACAGGAGATTGATTATTTTCTTACTCGACCGAAACCTTCAATCACAGGACATTGATTATTTTTTTTACTTGGGTGATGATTGATTGTTTTCTTTACTATTACTCATGCGTGATTATTCCTTCCAGGATCCCAAAAACACCACCATGGATACCTGGTCGCCTCTGCATTGTAGCCACCACTATTCCACCAAGGTTCATGAAGGATCGGACATGCCATTAGGACCTGATCTCCGTCGAGCAGGGCCTGCACTTGGACATGCCATTAGGCTGGTGTTCCGGTGATCAATTCTGAAGATGGTGTTATAGAGCAAGGGGATGGTGGCACGTCCCGCACCAAGGCCGATCAGTTTGGCTGGTTCTGTCTCTCCAAGGGTACGTACAGATCTTTTGGCACCCTCAGGCAACTAATTTACTCCTATTTGGGTGGGATCCGGTAGTAAAGTAAAGTTGATATGGTTTAACTAATTTACTCCTACCTGGGTGGAATCCATAGGAGTTCAGATAAGACCAGTATGTTACAGTGCAGGTAATTTCATAGGGAAGATGGCCAAAATGGAGTTAATCACTATATGGGGCTCATAGGGTTTTTCTATTGCTTCATTTGTTAGCAGTTATAAGCTTTGGCGCAGATGCAGGTAATGAAATATAAACATAGACACGTGTGTGTTGCACATCCATTGCTATTAGCAAGGTATGTCAACCTTCACATTCTGATCAAGCAAATACCACTTTGATTCCATATAAAGCACTGTTCATTATTGTTCAAAAGGCAAACATTACACAATCAGAGTGCACAAAAGTTTGATCCTAGGGTTCAAAACAATCACCTTAGAATAGTAGAAAACTGATAAATCACACTCAACCACTCAAGTAAATAAAGACAACAATTTCCCCATATAAATGGCAGAAGCACATTCAGGGGAAAAAAGTAAATATTCCGTAAGCATTCATGACTCTAACAACTATGGATCCCCATTAGAACACCACGACATACATCTCCACTAATGTCCAACATCACAGTCCAGGACATTCATTAAAACACACAATCCACAAGTGCTCACCTTGAAGTACCTGAAGAACGGCAACTTAACGAGTTCCTGTAGGATCGGATGCAGAACCTCCTCATTGATGGCCTCCACAGTCTCGTAGTTGCAGCAGCAGTCCTCCACCATCCCGGTGTACTTCCTCGCAGCCTGAAACGGACCACACCGACACCTCAGAAGTCAGAACCGCCCGCCCCCACGCCACCCCCCCCCCCCAACACCCCCCGGCCCCCCCCCCCCCCCCCCCCCCCCTACTCACACAACACACACACTGACACACACACACACACGCAAAAAAAAAAACCAAGCAAATCGCAATACCAAGTACCAACGGAGAGATTCTTACAGGGCAGCCGCAGCCTCCAGGTAGCGAGGAAGGGATTCCCCGGAAGCTGTAATAGCTCACGGCCACGGCGAGGAGCGCCACAATGAGGGCACCGGCCGCCGCATACCACCAACTACCGCCCTGCCACTTCATGCCTCCGCCGGCTCCAGCCGCGGCGCCGTTCGCCGCCGGAGCAGGGTTCATAGCCATCACCGCGCCATCGCGGAAACTTCCAGTCTTCTAGAAGCCAGATCTCAGGGGACTCACGGGGCAACCGGGCAATGACGGGTGTCTATTGTGAAGACAGGCAGGGGGCGTTGGGAAAAAACGGCCGGCCCGGCCCGACATAATCCAAGGTTGGGCCAGTACATGAGTGCTAGTTAAAAAAAAAAAAAGGGACATGAGTGCTACTGTGCTAGCACATGAGCTCGTCAAGCGGTTCCAACATGGCACTAGACAGTCTTAGGGTAGGGCCCGTTTGGTAGAGCTCCACTCCCAGATTTTTTAGCTCTGCTCCTCGATTCACCGGTGGAGTGATTCCAGTAGATTCTGTGGAGGGAGCAGGGTGAGAATCAGCAGAGAATTGATTCTCAGCTGATCTCCACCAAAATATAACAGGGAGCGGGAGAGAATCCGGGGAAGCAGATTTTTTGGCTCACACCTCCTAGTGTAAATAGAGGAGTGATTCTGTACTGATCACCACCTGAATCAGTTAGCATTTTGAGCGTTTGGTTGGTTGGGAGTGATTCTTCTCGGAAAATCTGAAGCTGGAGCTCTACCAAACGGGGCCTTAGTAGTGTTATACGCCTGTAGGTAAATTGGATGCGTACCATTGAGGCTATGTTTGGATGTAGCTACAGGCTGAGAAATTAAATTGGCCTAGAATACCAAAGCTACGGGGCATTGGAAATGTCCTGTATTTACCTATGCCATTGCTTGGATGTGCAATGTGCAATTAGTTGATAGCTAGAATCACAAGAAAACAACCAAATCCAATTTCTGTTTGGATGTACAATATGTTGAATTGTATGCTATAAAGATTTTAGGATGTTTACAATGATGTAAAAACATTCGGTATGTTTTTCACAACTTGCACATATATATTTCACACATAACCAGCGTCGGCGATGGCAGGCACTGGTTGTTGGTGAGCAGGCGTTGGCTCAGCTGTGTCGCTGCGGAAAGCGTGGAGCTGGTTGTGCGGAGGCGATCCAATGATGGCGTGGTGGTGCGACCAGGCACATTGAGACATCGTGGTGATGTTGAGTGTCTGCGCTCGTTGTGTGGCATTAGCGTCGTGGTGGCATGGACGACAACGGCCTACTCAATTTTTTGTGTCTGCGGTGCCATAGCAACGAGGCGGACGACGGTTGAGCGAACCACACTAGCTGCTACCTACGGCCTAGGGTAGACGATCATGTTGGTGGGATCAACAACAAAGGCTCACGCTGTGAGTTTTAGCTGGCCACTGTCGTGCATGGGGTTGAGAGACCATGGCGAAAGCTTTGCCAATCTTTGGGCTGATGATGTGACGCCTTCGGGCGTCGTTTACTTCTTTGGAAGCATCTACTAAAGACCCTCTCCCCTTACACGACACGTCTGAGGCGGGGATTGGAACTGTGGCGAGAAAAGTGAAGGTCTACTTGAGGATTCAAGTCTCGATGTCTACAGTGGTGGAAGGCAGCCATGACGAGTGTGTGTGACAACATGAATGGAAAGCTTTACATCTGTTTGCCAGTAGTGGATGATGATCTAGCGGTACTGTGTGACTTTGCGATGACGAAGATGGCGAGGAAGCCAGTGTGTGGCACCTAGGGAGTTGGCGAGGAGTCCCACGTGGGAGGTGGTGGGCAACAGATTTGTGTTGCCAAGGTGACCTGCATAGAGTGGTGGCAAGCAGTCCTGCTCAGCGACAATTGTTCCGGTGCAAAGAGGTGATCTGCTGGCTGCTAGAGTTGTTGTGTGACATTGCGCCTTTGTTGAGGCAGCTACGTTGCTAGAAGCGACAAGGTTCGCTCGTGGATCTCGGTGGTCGCAGTCGGGTTGGTGAGTGCCATTGGCAGCTGATCACGCTTGAGTTGGCAACTTGTAGCGGACTATGGCCTTTGCTTTGCAATGGCTAGTCTGGCATGGAACAACGTCTTGAGAGGCGGCACAAGCGGATTTGATTGTGGGAAGACTACACAGCTTACAACTAGCCCTGCTTCGCGGCGAGCTACCTCAGTGTGGGACTCCGTCGGCAATGACGGCGCAAACGACAATCCGTTGTGGTGGACGGTGGTTTGGTGGCAGGGCAGTGTGCAGCTTCCTTGAGTTTCGGCTTTGTTGTGGGCGTGTCGATGTCCCACTTATCTTTGAGTTTGCGTTCTGCGCGTGTTGATTTCTCAATCCAGCAGGTTTGAGTTTGTTTGTTTGGTTTGATTTTTTCGTGTTGTTGTTTGTTATTGTGCCTAGTCTGAGTGTTCATCTTCTTTTTAGTCGCCAGCCTGCCTGATTTGTTATTAAAAAAAAAAGACCTAAAAGAGAATAGAACATGATATTACAAATAGTTGTCTCTCCAAAGTTAATTCTAATCTTCTTTGCTGGTTTGACCTTGATGCACACCATGCCAAGTTCATCTCTCAATTGCCTTCTCCATAGGCTTACACTCCTTTGACCACTGTCAAAGATAATTCTATTTCTTGTAGCCCAAAGAACCCAGCAGGCTGTGATGACTATTTCCCTGAAGATGTTGTTGTTAAAATCTGATCTTGCTTGTAAAACCATGTCCAGAGCGCTGAGGTTCAGATTCCAATGAATGGGAATTGTATCCCAGCAGTCTACTGAATGAGCATTCAAAAAATAGGTTAAATTCTTGGTATTCAGTCTCTCTCTCAAAAGGAGCCAGAAAAAGAACTTTATGAGTGTAGCCGTAAACGAATGTGTTACTCTCCTTCTTTTTCTATCAATGAATCAAAGAATGAAAGCACTAAAGATCATGCATGGACAATCGAGCTATGAGTTCTTCGGCCTAATGAATCGATTACATTGGTCACAAGAACAATTCAAATGCAAATATGCAACAGTTCGCAAATGTTTTACAAGAAAACCATGCGACTGTCTCATTGCCTTATCTGAGGAAAAAAATTGTAAGCTGGATGATCACCAAAAGAGGGAGAAAGGATAGAGGAAACCAACAACTAGGTCAAACCATGATATAGCCTACCATGTGAAAGGCCTAGGAAAAAATATCCTTAAGCGGGTTAATAAAAGTTGTACATAACAGTCACCAAAGCAAGAACGAGAGCTAAAGCATCGTCAAACACCTTCCAGGTGCATTTCAAGCAAAATAAAACCATCAACTACCAAAGCAGATATTAGTAACATCCATGAAATGAACTTTCTTCCCAATAAATAGAAGACTACTTTCTTCCCAATAAATCGAAGATTGACTATCCGTTACTTCATTCTCTTGATGTTGCTCACTCAGCTAATACCTACAATTGTAGGGCTACCAGCCTTATCAGAATTGCTCATACAAAATGATAGAAATAAATACAAACTTATACCAATTCAAAAATACGAGGTTAGCATGGCAACTATGCACTGAATTCTATCAAAAGAGGGACTGAACATGTCTGACAATGAAGCACGTAGCAAGTAAATAACAACCTTCATGGTAAGTCCATCTACAAATCAATCTTTTCAGCTCTAATCTTATGACAACTACAAGCACCCAACTTAAATCAAATACAATTAGAATTTTTGTAATGAGCAACTGTGCATATTTGATAAATACTCCCTGCTCCTGAGAAAATAAGGTAATCTACGATGCAGGCTCTAACGAAAAGACTATGGAAGAAGATCGGATCGCCAATCAACCTTCTGATGACCTGAGGTCTTCTAAAGCAGCTGTAACCTGTTCCCGCACAAGCTCAATCCTCTTTAGATAAACCTCAAGCTCCAGAATTTGCTGCTGCCTCCACTTATCATCACTGGGCATTCCAGGATTTGGGCCAGCAACCCCTAAACCAAGA
Source organism: Eremochloa ophiuroides (assembly GCA_038502445.1). NCBI lineage: Eukaryota > Viridiplantae > Streptophyta > Magnoliopsida > Poales > Poaceae > Eremochloa > Eremochloa ophiuroides. The sequence goes on from JAHLJS010000006.1 coordinate 17,669,468, forward strand.
CCAAGAATGTCGCCAATGCCACCGAATCCTGTGCCAAGCCCCATTCCGAATCCAGTCTGCCCAGCGACAGTGACAGAGCTGATGATCTCCTTCAGTAACGGTGACATGATACTCTTGATAGCCTCCTCGGTGGCGCCACCACTGCTCACTGGCATGGGCGAAGGTGTCGCCCCCGTTTGTGATACAGTTGGAACTTGCAAAGGAGGTGGCGGTGCAATCGCCGGCGCTAAATTCTCAACAGCAACAACAAGCCGGTCCTCAGCCGCATCAGTTAGCATGAGCGCGGACGTGGCTGGCATTGGCAATGCGGGGGCGTCCGGCTCTTGCGCGGTCCTCCTCCGAACGCGCCGGCCTCCCCTGCCCCTCGCCGTCGGCGTGGGCGTGGACGTGGGCGTGGGCGTGGACGCGCTCCCGCCGCCGCCGCCATCCTCCATCGCAGCCGCGGCCACGGGGTTGATGTCGTCGTCGTCAGAGGCGTCGCCCGCGCCGGCGCCGCCGGCGCCGCCTTCGCCTCGCCTGAACGCGGGGCGCCAGATGTGGCGCGCGACGTCGTAGATGACGCCCTCGTGCGCGCTCCGGAACGCGAACGCGGCGCCCTGCGCCGCGACGCGCGCGGCGCAGACGCGGTACTTCTTCTTGAGGCGGCGCAGCTTCTCGATGAGCTGGCTCTTGGTGAAGTCGAAGGAGAGGCGGCGGCGGATCTCCTCGTAGAACGGGCCCGTGTCGTACTGGTGCGACGCGAACGTGGTGCCCCGGCGCGCCGTGAAGTCGAGGAAGCCGCGCAGGATGATGAGCTCCTCCTCGTCCGTCCACAGGCGCTGGAACAGGCGCCGCGAGTCGTCCGTGGCCGAGGCGCCCGCGGCGGGACCCTGCGGCTGCGGCTGCGGCGGCGGGATTGCGCCGGCGGGCTCGGGGGCGGGGGCGGGAGCGAGAGGGTGAGGTGGGACAGAAGCTGCGTCAAGGAAGGGTGGAGGATCCTGGCCCTGGGGATTGGCGAGGTCGGAGTTGGAGGCATCGGTGTCGGTGCCCTCGTCGTCTTCGTCGCCGCTGGCGGAGGAGGAGGCCGCGGCGTCGTGGGGGTCGTCGTCGGCCATGGCTGGGTTGGGTTGGGTTTGGGGTCGGGATTGGATTGGATGGAGAAGGGTTCGGTTGGAATCGGTTAGCGGATAGGACTGGGTCCAGCTGCGTGGCAGTGGCACTGGCACATGGCACGAGGCCACAAGGTCGAGCCGCCGGGCTGCGGTTTTGGCTCGTCCTTCTTTCACTGGTAGGTGGGTCCGATCTGTTTGTTATTGTCATGGGCGAGGATGCCAGGAGACAGGAGACAAGTGACGCGCACGGTTACGGCCTCCGAGTCCGAGACTTGTGTTTTTTTAAAAAATAATATTTTTAATAATTAATTACTCCAAATGTAGAAGCTGTTTAGTGAATGAAATTTGTAAAAATGGCAAAGTGTCAGAAGCACACGAGCTGACAGAAGGCCTGTTGGTCAACAGACCTACGTGGCGGCCAACTGCCGTCGGCGGAAGCAACAGGAGGACTGTCGGCCCTTGGATGGCTAATATGTCTAGTCGGCCCGCAGAAGGCCGATAGGCCACCTTCCTACGTCTTCCAATACGTAGAGCATCTCCAAGAGTTTGATAATTTTTATTTTCCAAATCTTGTTATTTGCCAACTTCTAAAATAATATGGAGAGGAAAAAAAGACTTCATCTTCAACTGTTTGGCAAATTTCGTCTCCCAATACACAGCTGTCCACCACTTGCCGGCTGAATGAGTCCCCAAACTGAATCCCTCATAGAGATTGACGTTGACCCCAAGCGCAACCTGCCAGCACCAATGCCGCCGGCGAGCATTCCGCCCACTAGAACCAGCAACTCGGCAGTCAAGGAGCTGCGAAAGTACATGCTGTGGCGTTGTGCTGCTTGCTGCAGGCGACACTGGCGGCCAGCATCACGTATTCGGCGAGGATGAGCCCGCCGGGCGGGTTCTGGCCCGACAACGACGGCGACGGCAGCCTCGCCGGTGACCCATGCTGCAGGTGACCTGACCGTGCCGCTACGCCGTCTGCTTCTACTTCAACGCCACCACCTTCGTGGCCTCCGTCGTCACCATCAAGCTGCTCGTGCAGCCTCTCCACCTACATCTTCTCCGTCTCGTCCATGCCCCAGCCCCACCGAGAGCGAGCTAGCACCAACAGGACCCGTCGCCGGAGATAGTGGCCAAGGTAGAGGAGCTGGGCGTCGAGCCCGTGGAGGAGGCGAGCCGCTCAAGTACAAGTCGCAGGAGGGCGTCCGGGTGCTGCTCCTCGTCCTCGCCCGCCCCGACGGCCACGGCGTGCCCAAGCCGAGGAGCTCCATCCTGCTAGGAGGACGCATGGCGTCGTCGTCCTCGAATTCTTCTAGGGCGCCCTTGGGGCCTTGTTCTGGCAACTCGTTCGCGAAGGGAGAGAGGTACGGAGCCATCACGAAGGAGAAGGCCGCGCGGATGCGCGCTCCCAGATCGCGTGCATATTTGCGCGCAGATGACCTCGATTTGGGAATTGGCAAAAGATGGAAAAGTGATATTGGAAACTGTTGGAAATGATTTTTGATCATTTTTCCCAAGAAACAAGGATGGGAAAGAGATATGCCAAATTCTTAGAGATGCTCTTAAGGGTGTTTAGTTGGTGAAAAGGAGATGAAAAGTACACTATAGCACTTTCGTTTGTATTTGATAACTTTTGTCCAATCATGGTCCAAGTAGACTCAAAAGATTCATCTCGAGCTAGCCAGACAAAAAGTACAAACATGCAACAGTTGCTACTTCATTTAGTGCTCCATGCAGACGGAAAGTACAATTGATGTGATGAAAAATAGTGATAAATTTTGCCAACTAAACAGGGCCTTAACAATCCCGTCTATTAAAGTTGTTTTACGGTTGGTCCTAAAACAAATTTGTTATGAACGTTATCTACAACTTTGATTAAGGGTTAAACGTCTTAACTTTATAGACAACGTTATCTATATAAAGTTTGTTCTAGACAACGCTATCTACTACTTTTGTTCTAAACAAAATTTAAAGCAACACATGTTCAATTAGAAAATAATTCAAAAACACATCGAATGAGCAGTGCATGGTATGTGTAGTACTCTAGGTAGTATCAGCCCTAATCCTAAAACGACTTAGGAAAAATAAACACATAACGGTTTGCAATGGCATCCGTGCATGGTGACATGACGAGATGCGACAGCCATTGTCTCCCAACTCCTGTACCCATTCCCCGGTCAAAACTAGGACAACGCTCACTGTGCTACCAACTCTAGTTACTGTGCGTGTCATTCGCCTGAGCGCCCATCTCTCATGCAACGCCTTATACGGAGGTAGGTACGCTTGAGGGGTAGCGCCCATGCCCATGCAGTGCTAGCAGGACAGCACTCCATCCTTTTAGATGATGACGCCCACATGGACAAGTACGTCCGAGGGGTGATGCCTACGTCTGCACAGTACTAGAAGACCAGTGCCCATTTCTACACAGTACTCGTAGGACGTCAGACACGCCGTGCCCTGCACCTGACAAGCAAAGTCCACCCCTACACAGTGGGAAGTACGCCTGAAGGACAGCGATCATGCCGCTGTAGCGTTGGCTATTCATCCAGAAGACGACGGACGCCCAACCCCTCGTGAATTCTCCTCGAGGAGTCCCTACTATGTGTAGACTGCATGTTAACCCTATATCACCCTTGCAACTATAAAAGGGAAGGGTAGGGGCCTCCTTAGGGACCCCGATTCGAACAAGACTCATTCCAACACACACACTCACCCACATTCTCACACACATAGACTTGGAAGCACCTCCCTCTCTCGTCTAGTTTGTAACCACTACTACGAGTCATTTCTATGCAATATTACTCGAATACTCTCTCGCACTGGACGTAGGGCAGCCTGCTGCCTGAACCAGTATACATTCTTATGTCCATCTTGCACATTATCCGGAGCCTTAGCACGCAATCACAAATTTACTAGCGGTGTTAGGACCCTCAGGTCATACCACTGACACCATACCTCTCTATTTATCTTTTTATTATTTTCTATGTAACACATTTTTTTCACTCCTCTTTAATCCTTTATCTCCAAATCTAAAATGTTGACGATTTTGGGACGGAGCGGGTACAACATTCAGATGTAAAATGGACGTTTGACCTTTCTGCGTGCACGGCTCCAACATATCAATTCAGCTTTCTCAATCAAAAAAAATGGAAAAAGAAAAAGAAAAAAGAAAAAAAAAGAAAAGCTATCAATTCAGCCCGTGAAACCGCTAACAGGCGGCCCAGCGTATATGTTCTAGGTATTTGATTCCCAGCAGCAAGCAGCATCGCCAACGCCGCCGCCGTTTCTCAAAAAAAAAAAAAAAAAAAATCAGCCCATGAAACTGCTAACAGCCGGCCCAGCCCATATGTTCTAGGTATTTGATTCCCAGCAGCAGCGGCATCTCCAACCTTCCACACCCCTGTAGGGTAGCCCCCCAACGCCGCCGCCGCCCGCCGCTCGGGGATCGCCTGCTTTTCTCTCCCGACCACATCTACACATCACCACCGGTCCTTCCAAGTGAGCTCCAACCCCCCTGCGTGTAGATGGAGAGGGTGCTCAAGGATGACGCCGTCGAGGAGAAGGGCGACCGCGCCAGGATGGTAAGACTGCCGTCTCTCTGATCCCTGCTGTTCTCTTTGTTAGGTTAGGTTTCGCTGTTTCGTTCTGCGGCGCTTCCCCAGCTTGAGTAATGATGTGATCTGTGGGAATTATCAAACTAGAAACCTTAGCGGCCCTGGCGCACAAGTGCTTCATGTCACTACTCTTGTGCGGTTAGTTTCAGCGGGTGTTCTGTAAATGGGTTTAGTTCCGTGCTTGCCTGCTATTCATTTGGGAACTTACGTCTTCCTAAGATATTTTGGTTGCCGTTCTCTTCGGATGCTTTGCTGGCGCACAAGTGCTTCACTACTCTTGTGCGGTTAGTTTCAGCCGGTGTTCTGTAAATGGGTTTAGTTCCGTGCTTGCCTGCTATTCAGTTGGGAACTTAGGTCTTTAGGTTTTTTTTTTAATTAGTGGATGATGTGTCTTACTGACAAGAAATTTAGGTGAGCGGCAAAGGAATACACTAATATGGTTTAAACTTTAGCTTGTAAAAATGAAAATGAAAATGAATAGAATGTGTGTGGGGAGCGTCCAAAACGAATGACACTTTGATCTGTGGACCTTCTGATTCTTCTGAACGGAGGCAGTATTTGCTAACGCCATGGCCATGTCCTTGCAGGCATCGTTTATTGGGGCCATGGCAATCGCGGATTTGTTGAAGACAACATTGGGACCAAAAGGAATGGTATGCTTTTGAAACATATTGGTTATGTCTTACAGAGACACCATGCACTTTTAAATGAATTATAGCAGTTCTTCATTTGTTATAGTTTTTTCTTGTTGAAGAGTTTCAAGTGCCATTTTTTTTTCCATATGTAGGACAAGATCCTGCAATCAACTGGCAGAGGGCGTAATGTTACTGTTACAAACGATGGGGCTACCATTTTGAAGTCGCTTCACATTGACAATCCTGCTGCAAAAGTCCTTGTTGGTATCCTTTGTCAATTTGATTACTGCTTGACGATAGTGTGGTAAGGTTGTAATAAGAATGCAAGTGTGCACCTAATGTTGTTTTTGGGGTCAGCCATTGTAGTTTATTCCCGTCGCCTCCCTCCTAAATTAATTATGTGGCATGCCAATTTTTGGCAAGTTTTGTGTCCACCCAATGACCCAAAACAAGTAGAACTTGCATCCCTAGTTTTAAGCCATATGGCTGAGGTTTTATAATTTCTCTTGATCTTCTATGGTGTTGATGAATATTGATCTTAGACTTATGTTCTACTTGTGACCTCATTAGGCCTCTCTTTTGTACAAATAATTTTTTCCTAACGAAAGAAAGGCCAGTTACTCCTTAATGATTGTTAGACATCTCGAAAGTTCAAGATGATGAGGTTGGCGATGGGACAACTTCTGTCGTTATTCTAGCTGGAGAACTTTTGAAGGAGGCTGAGAAGTTAGTTAACATGAAAATTCATCCGATGACTATTATTGCAGGTATTACTTGCTGAATGTGTTCTGGTTAATAGTTTGCTTTTCCATCCTTTACATTGGAAAGCTTGGTAATTATTGTAGCAGTTCTTGTTACTTGGTCTTGCTTGCACGAATCCCATAGTAACAAATCAAATCGATCAGTCATACAATACAAGGTCTAAGGACGGATTCTGCTGTTAAGCTATTCAAAATTTGAGACGTGGCTTCCTTTTTTTTTTTTTTTTACAATTCATGTTTTTAGATTAATCTACCAATTTTTTAGTAATAATATTGTATAGGCAGTGCATTGATGTTCTGATTCTTATGTCTTGGGCTGCCTGTTTTATACCGAACAAACTAGTATGTATTCTGGAGCACTACTAGTATGCATTCTAGAGCAAACTGCAACAATTGTTCTTTATGATGAGATTCAACGTCTCCAATTGTTGATTCATTTTGTAAATTTTAGGTTACAGAATGGCTCTCGAGTGCGCCAGAGATGCTTTGCTACAAAAGACCATGGACAACAAAGATAATACAGGTCAATTATTTTCCCAATCTCATGGTTAGAAAGCATAAATTTCCAGTATCTGTAAGACACCAGCTTATTTGAGCCATTATTTTCCTTAACAATATATTCGTATTTTGCATAGCACGTAGGGTTTGACGTCATTGAGATTTTGTTGGGTTGGAGTAATATTCAATCTCATAGGTGCTGTGCTTTTTATTTGTAATAAAATCTTTACAGTGGTGGTCTCCTCTGCTGTATTTAAAGTTCAAAAAATATGTGTATATATATATTCAATCTCATATAAATTCAAATTCACTTCCTCTTGCATCCCATGGATTCTCGCAGGAATATGGCATCACGCTTCTCATGACAATATCCTTTTCCTTCTGCAGATAAGTTCAGAGCTGATCTCATGAATATTGCTATGACTACTCTTAGTTCAAAAATACTCTCCCAAGACAAGGAGTACTTTGCTGAACTTGCAGTTGATGCTGTCTTGAGGCTTAAGGTATTCAAATAGTTTAATGAAAGTTGGTTATCATTTACATTAAACTCTGATATATTTATCTGTAGAATTTTAACTCTGGAAAATGTATGGTTCATACTTCATAGCTACTCAGTCATGTTGTTTTTCGATGATGTTATAATATTGACTGGTTTCAATCTGAATGGTGGCAGGGTAGCACCAACTTGGAATCTATTCAAATTCTGAAGAAACCTGGAGGATCTCTTAAGGATTCCTTTTTGGATGAAGGGTATGTTTTTATTGAAAAATTGTCAATTGATTCTTTCGACCACACAGCACTGGGCTGCATGCAAATTCTCTCACATAGCACTAAGTTCTCCTTTCTTTCTGTCAATTAATCACTCCAACCTAAGAGCCCAATTCAATTTATATTTTTTTATCAATAATCTAACCAATTAGAATTAGTGCTACATTTTCTAAAAGATCAATTGCTCATTTACCAGCTAAATAAAGTAGGAGTATCGATTTGACATTTTGGCTTCTTAACTAGTCCTTAATCAAACCTATGCCATTTTTTCTATCAATCGCGTGTTCTTTCATTAACTATATTTTGGGAAGTGTTAATCTCATCATTGATAGTCTTTAACCGTTCCAAATTATAAGATGTTTTGGCTTATCTGGATTCATACCTTTTGCTATGCGCCTAGTTATAAGTTATGTCTAGATAAACTATGTATCTAGAAATGCCAAAACGTCTTATAATTTGGAACGGAGTAGTTTATAATCAGGTAGTAGTTTCATAGTAGTTCACCGGTTAACACTCATGTGAGTACCATTTGTTGAGTTCTTGCAGGCATCTTTGTAATGGTTCCCAACAGAAAATTATCCTAATATCATTTTTTATTTGCTTATTTCTATAAATAGGTTCATTCTTGACAAGAAAATTGGCATTGGGCAGCCAAAACGCATTGAGAATGCCAAAATTTTGGTTGCAAACACTGCTATGGACACGGATAAAGTTAAGATATATGGAGCACGGGTCCGGGTGGATTCAATGTCTAAGGTTGCAGATATCGAAGCTGCTGAGAAGCAGAAAATGAGAGAGAAAGTCCAAAAGATCATAGCTCACGGAATCAACTGTTTTGTCAACAGGCAGTTAATCTACAACTTCCCCGAGGAACTCTTTGCTGATGCTGGCATACTTGCAATTGAACATGCTGACTTTGAGGGAATTGAACGGCTAGCTCTTGTTACTGGTGGTGAGATCGCATCAACTTTTGATAATCCAGAGTCTGTTAAACTTGGTCACTGCAAGGTCATTGAAGAGATTATGATTGGGGAGGACAGGCTAATTCATTTCTCTGGGGTTGCGATGGGGCAGGCTTGCACCATTGTCCTAAGGGGGGCTAGGTATGTCTTGTTTTTAACTACTTATCATTTAGGGCCTACTTTGTTCCATTTATGCATTTCAACTTTCCATAAATTGAGTCTCTTTGCTTTTTCATCCCTGCAGTGAGCATGTGCTTGATGAGGCTGAGAGGTCCATGCATGATGCCTTGTGTGTGCTGTCCCAGACAGTAAATGATACCCGTGTCTTGTTTGGAGGTGGATGGCCTGAGATGGTGATGGCCAAAGAAGTGGATGAACTTGCAAGGAAGACCCCTGGGAAGAAATCTCATGCTATAGACGGTTTCTCACGTGCTCTGCAAGCCATCCCTACAATCATAGCTGACAATGCTGGCTTGGATAGCGCAGAGTTGATATCTCAGCTCCGAGCTGAGCACCACAAAGAGAACTCCACTGCTGGAATTGATGTCATCACAGGCACCGTAAGTTCACAAAGACAAGAGTTTTCCATTCGTAGCAAATTATCTATTACAGAATCTGATACTGGTCAAATTGTGTGCTCCGCAGGTTGGGGACATGCAAAAGCTGGGGATTCAAGAGTCGTTCAAGGTGAAGCAGGCCATCCTTCTGTCTGCGACAGAGGCCGCGGAGATGATCCTTAGGGTCGATGAGATCATAACCTGTGCCCCGCGCAGAAGAGAGGATAGGATGTGATTAGGCACGCTGTTTCTCGATGTAGTGGGGATGCTTGCTACCCTAGTTTTGAGGGGTATTATGGTTCAGGGGCGTTCCAAGTTGGTCAGATTTCGAGTGTATTTGGCCCCTAAGCAACTGGGACTTGTTATTTGGTTGAAACAATCAACCTTAGGCTTGTGTTCTAGATTCTGATGTACCATTTGGTAGCGAAGTACGTTGTACGATATGCTTGTGCCATCTGCTTCTACATGTTTTTTCTATTCCCTTTTTTGACGTAAGAATGAGCTTGTCTTTGTTTCTGGGACACGGTTGCTACTTTTGGTGTTGGTTTGAGCGTCAGGCCTGGGTGGCAATTGACCTTCAATGGTCGTGTGTTAGTGTTACCAGAACACACACTCTTCATGTTATGCATATACTCCAGTATAATCATATATTCTGTATCCGAAGGCCGTGGCATGACATGACCATAATTCTCTGTTGAATCTTGGAAGTGGCGTGTAGATCTCTTAAGATTTAATGGAAGTCTTCTTTAGTAATGCTTTGACCATCAATTCCTCTTCCTAAATCAAACTTCGACTTGAAAGTATAGTATGAACATACATTTCATGTTCTAACTATACTAGTACTAGTTTTATGTCACAAATATTAGTTTCTTCCACAGAATTTGGCTATAATTTAATTTTGAAAAGTGTGTCTTATTAATACTGTAAACCACTTGATATTTAACTGGACATTTTCTGGCGCCGCCGTTGGTGGCCAATCTTCCATTCAGCTGCCGCCACCGCACGCCACAGGCACAGCTGAAAACTGCGTGCGTGTGATCGGTGGACGAGTCACCAACAACCCGCACCGCACTGCACGCGGGCGGCGAGAGAGTCATCCGGTCGGCGTCTCCAGCCTGTCCGGTGGTCTTTCAGGCGACGATCACGGAGCTGCGGAGGTGAAGCAAAGTCCGGTGGTCTTTCAGGTAGCTTCTGTTCACCAGTTGCTCCATAACCATAAGTGTATATAAGCCCGTCTGCCCGTGCATATGTTCTTTGCCATCACAGTTCGCCGTTTGGTCTAGTAATTCATGCTAATTTGGCTGCTAAGACTGCCGCACTAATCTCACCCATAAAGTGTTTGAAACAATGCCTGACTGAGCACCACTGGACATTGGCGCTGCTTTTGCACAGTAGGTGCTCAAACAAAATGCCAAGGCAGAAAGAGCCCGTGTATAGAAGCCAAAATGTCAGCATATGGGGTTAGGTTAACATGCAACATTCACATTTGAAGAGTTTGAAACAGTTCGAACTGAAAGGTTCAAAGAAAATGGGAATTCCCTTGATCGGCACTCAAAATTGCTATTTTGTAACTATTCTAACTGGGATGCTCAAAATTGCAAGTCCACAGTCTAGCAATTTGTGGTTTTAGTTGCAATATATTCAGCATTTAGATCAGCATGGCATTTACATATGGCTTTTGTTTCATGGGATTTGGACATTAGCCTCAGTATTTTGCTGCATAGTCTAAGTGTCTCCATGTTACTCGCTGATACCTATTGTAATTGGGAGATAGCATATTGCCCACATATTTGTTTTCTTCTTGGAGAGCTGGTACAATCTGTGCTTGTCAATTGCCACTTTCTTAATCAAGGATCAGCACTTGAGATAGCTATCATCTTTGGACTTTCCAACATGATCCTCTCCCTAATAAAAGCTGTCGAACAAATGAACGGTAGAACTTTTACTGTCTTTGATAGCCAAGCTTTCCTCAATTCCTCTTTTTTTCTTTCTCTTGGAATGCAATGGGTTCGGATGCTATTTTGTTGTTTTGTTTTTGAAATATGTTTAGTAAATGGCATCAATACATGACTTAGTGCATTCTGATCGTTTTGTGGTCCTTTCAGACTTTTGTTGTTAAAGACAAGTTCTGTTCTTCAGTACTTTTGTCAGGGAAGGAAGTGTAGAAAGGTGCTCCAGTCGGAACAATTGTCAAATCCAGCAGAGAAGCTGAATCTGTGCACCAAAGAAGCTCAGGATAAGGATGGCACTCCGGAGTGCATTGGGATGGTCAGAAGGGGAGGTGATGTGGCCCGAGTCAAAGCCTTGCTCGCGGTTGATGAGTCAGACCGCTGGCATCTTCTCCACTGGTGGCGCCCTTGCTTTCTGGGTGCTCTGCCGCCTTCATTACGGTCATGACTCCGATCCACCTGCTTTGAAGTATTTTTGTTGAGGTGGAACCTTTGTGCTGCCTGACTCATGCGTGTATATGTATATATTGTACAGGTCCGAAAATAACAGTCCCAAGGAGCCTCAGGTGGGCGTCATGCGGAGCTATCTCAATGAGCTTAACATCAGCCCTGCTTGTTCGGTCATTCAGCCCAGAGTGTGAACCTCAGAATATAGCTGCTTACGACAAACCTGAAGGCAAGACTGAATAGCATCGACAGGGTTCAGGCCGCTGCCACTCCCCCTATCAAATTATGTGCTTTGTTCGATTCAGTCGAGGATATACTTATTATATGTCCCTTTATATGATACTAGTGTCTTTTATACTAGTAGAGATGAGCTACGCATTGCTTCACGTGATAAGGCAATCAACTTAGAAATATATAAGGAGTATTCGTTCGCAACGTAAGGAAAAACTTGGCACTACAGTTGTGAGAGGATGGGTGTGGTTTGGAGAATATATATTAACAAAGTACAAACAAAATAAACTGAAAAGGAAGGCTATGATGATACTATGAAAACGAAACGCTCTCCCTAGGGGAACAGCTTGCTCAAAAGCGGTTTCCAGCGTGCGAGCTATTATGTCATGATCTTGTACAACATAAACGAATACGGGATTCCGATGAAGAACACGTCAATGAACAAAATTACACGACGGAAGCTCTTGTTGATCTGCCTGCAAACATGCGTGAAAAACATATACGTGTTAGATTTTGACAGATCGGAGTGAATGAAGTAGTTCTCAAAAATCAAATTACACGAGCCAACAAGACAGGTTAAACAGAAAGAATTGCACACGAGAAAAGAACTTGAGCATACATTTATTTTATATATATACTTACCCACAAAGATAATCGGCTTCTGCGTTCACCATCTTGCCGTGCCTATAACGAAGCATCCCAGAACTAGATAATCCAGTAAGCACATCCTGAGAAAAGGAAGTAACTTTGGCGTGTGGAGGTCCGGGACCGCAACGGCAAGCCGAGGGCTGGAGGAGGCGCTGGAGATAGCACGGCACGAGGTGTCCCGTAACCCAGGCCGGAGATCTGCTTTAGCGGACGTAGCACGTGTCGTAACGCTGCCATGTCGATCGTCGCTTCTTGCCGCTACTTCTTCTCGTCTCGGGCCAACGCGTCCGCGCGCCTCAAGAGTAGTTCTTGGAGGATGTGGAGTAGTAGTTGCTTGTTGAGGTCAATACTGCCTGATCGATCGATGCTTATATTTATATTCATCGTCGAGCTCATCCCCTATGTGGATGCGTACTGTGCTTCCGTTTCGCTGTGACAGGGGAAGGTGAGCATGGAGACAGAGCCATGACGTGGAGTGGACTCCATTGGAGTGTCCGGACGGAACGGGCTGTGGTTGGCGCCCAAGATGCGGAATACGCGGACTCTGCGGGAGGAGCCCGATGAGGACTCGATCTTGCGGGAAGGGCAGAGAAGCGCCGACGCAAACTCTACACGGACTGCGGGAGGAGAGGAGCCATCCCCAGCAGTACCAGTACCAGGAGGTCGAACACCATACCTGCACCCATCCACCGCCACAGCAGCAACAGTTGAAGCCCAATCCACCCGGCAACCACGTCCACCTCCTGCTCCACTCGCTCCTGCATCGGGTCCGCCGTTCTCCACGCTTCCCCGCCCCTCCTCCGGTGAGCCGATCGCCCCACTCGAAATCTCGCCAGTGCCGCGCGACTCGCTACCAGGAGGAGGAGCAAGAGGTGGAGCAGGAAAGCGAGTCGGAACCGGAGTCCCGCCCTTGCCTCCGCCGGCCGCCGCCGCGGCCACGGGCGCGCCGGCGGCGAAGGACGGGCCCGAGTCGTCATCCTCGGGCGTGGACGAGCGAGGCTCAGGGGAGAGCTGCCCCGGGTTGGAGGTGGACGCCAAGAGTAGGAAGGCATGGGTGAACAACGACACGGCCGGCGGCGCGACACATGAAGCGTCTAGCCTCCACCGCTGCACGCTGCGGCGGCCCACGCGAGGGAGGCGGAAAGTTTTTGCGCTTAGTTCAAAATAACCTAAGTACCACTCAATTGAAAAAAGATTTTTCTCTATCCTCGTATAAAATTTTGTTTACCTATATACCACTTTCGTCAATGACTCAATTTTCAAAAAATCATAACTTCTCCGTATAACATCGGATGAAGACGATTTTTATATGAAAATTATAGAGCTCGACGAAATCTACAACTTTGTAATTTTGAGTTTTTTCATTTGAGGAAGTTAATATGCTCAAAAAGATTAATTTAAGCTTTCAGTACTAAAATTAATTTTGAGCATCTTAACCAGGGTTTTTTTTACCGATCGGTTACCGCGGTAACCGGCCGGTTACCGGTCATACCGGTCCGGGCCGGTACCGGTACCGGTCGGTTTGAAAAAACAGAAATTTCAAATTTAAAATCGGTGGAAAAAATGGTAAAAAAATTCCTAAAAATACTTCATGATTTATAGATTCCAATGGTGTCAAAATTTTTCAAATTTGACTACATTTAGAATTTTTTTCGAAGTCCCGAAGTAAAAAAAAAAGGCCCATTAAGTCCCGTTAGGCCCATTAAATCATGAAGGTCGAAAAATATACTAAACGCACTCAAATTTGAAAAACTTTGACATCATTGGATTCTATAAATCATGAACTATTTTTAGAAATTTTTTTAGCATTTTTTTTAAAAAAAATAAATCTGAAATTTGAAAATGCGACCGGTTACCACCAAACCGGTCGGTAAACCGCTCAAACCGGCCGGTAACCGGTCAAACCGGTCGGTATACCGGTCCGGAACCGATTGAATTGGGGTTCAAACTCAAAATTTGAATTCGACCGGTTTCTACCGGTAACCGGTCAAACCGGACCGGTATACCGGTACCGCCGGCCGGCGGTTACCGGCTACCGGTCGGTAAAAAAAACCCTGATCTTAACGTTCTCAAAGGAAAAAAACTCAAAACTAGAAAGTTATAGATCTCGTCGAGCTCTACAATTTTCATATAAAAATCATCTTCATCCAATATTGTATGGAGAAGTTATGATTTTTTTTAAAAATTGAGTCATTGACGGAAGTGGTATATAGGTAAAGAAAGTTTTATGTGAGGGTACATGGAAATTTTTTTTCAACTCAATGGTATGTAGATCATTTTAAACTTTTATAGTGGCACACAGGTTAAAAAGCTCAAAGTTTTTTCCTTATCGTGAGGGACAGAGGGAGACGAAACGATAATGGAGATCCGGGCAAACATGTGGGCCGTCTGTGACGATTCGGAGCGGGAGCGAGTGGGCCGGTGGTTGGGTGTAACAGAATGGGTAGACAAAATTAAGTGGAGAAACTTTGCCGTATTAGGTGTACTCTAACAAAAGTACATGTGCATTGCAACGGAAGAGTATCAAAATAAAATTTTCGTCAACTCAATAGTTAGTGACGGATCGTCGCAGCTGGAGAGTGTCAAAATAATTTTTTTGTTATCTCAATTAGTTTCGTAACCAATCTAAAAAAAGTATAATTATTATACGTGTATGACTTGCGTATCAACATCTCTTTGTCAAAAAAAAAGCCAAGAAAGATAAGGGTTTTTGTAGTAGAATGTCTCTTATTTTATTTGCATCTCACCTGGTTGCCCTCCCTCACTTTACCATATGGTACTAATATCAACCGGGCACACAAAACTAAATCGAAATAAGTACACGTCTGAAAGCTCTATGTTTGGTTTTGGCTAACTGATGACACATAATATCTAACCACATGTTTAAGTGTTGTGATTACAAGTGTGGTTGAAAGATCAAGTGCGGAGCTATGACGGCATCCAAGTCCTTGGAGTAAGTCCATCAACATGAAGATCAAATGCTTCAACACTTGGTGCAATGGACGGAGCTCAAGGCAAAGGTGAAAAACAATAGGACTCTTTCCTTTTTTTTATCAAGATACTACAGAGAGTGTGATCACATTTAGGTTAGATGGCCGTACTATTAAGGGGGATGAAACTTCATTAACAATCTCGGTCATCAAGTGCCTTTAATTGACATATTTGAGCATATGCATTTAGATCAAGAGCACTAACTTAAAACCTTGCAATTGAACTTAAAATCAAGCTAACACTCGTGTCTAAGTACTTATACTCTTGGTTGTTGGCATCTAGAAACAAGGTAGTTGAAGAGAGGGCAAAAACAGCTCTCAGAGGTGCACCGGGCGCTGGACGTGTCCGGTGGGTGAGCACCGGACTCTCTGGAACCTCTCTGAGTAAGCACCGTACGCTGGAACGGTAATTCCAGCGCGCCCGGTGATTGTTTTCGAGCGTCCGGTGAGACTTCGTGTTTTCTGACTGAGTGAAAGCACCGGACGCTGGCAGCATCCGGTGACCTAACAGCGGACGCGTTCAGTTTTACTTTGAGCTCTCTGGATGCTCTCTGTTCGCGCACCGGACACGGGCGTCGGAGCGTCCGGTGCGACGTCTCCACGTCCGGTGTGTTGGCGTGCAGCGAGATAATCCAAACGGCTAGTACACGTGTCAACGGATGGTACACCGGACAACCACCGGACGCGTCCAGTGCCAACTTAACCAGCGTCCGATGTGCGCGCAGAAACTGCAAAACAGTTAGTTTATCACCCTCACTTATAAATAGCCGATCAAACGGTTTTGGGAGTCTCTCTTGCGCATTTCACTCATTGCTAAGCATCTCTTGAGCCTCCCAAGCCTCTCCCACCCACTCTAGAGTTTGATTCTCATGCATGGTGAGTTAGGGAGTGATCCAAGTGCATTGTGTTCATCTAGATCATATTTGGGCACTTGTTGATCGTTGTTGCATTCGGATTTTCATCTATTCTCTTGGTGATTGCCGTCAACTAGACAGTCTTGTAGCAGCTGAAGTGCCCCTGGTCATACAGGAACTCAAATGTGATACAAGTACTAGTCCCAGGAGGCTAGCACACACATTTATTACATTCAGATAGGTCTCATAGCAGTAGTTCAGACGAAAGCGGGCGATAAAGCCACGCTATAAAGTACAATAACCATAATACAGTAAGGGTCCAGCAGACCTAGAACAAACACGGATCGCAACACATCTGGCGAACCCCAATGCCACAGGCTTAGTTGGGTGCAGACACGACCTTACTCGAACGTAGCTCTGGGGTTGAAGTCTGGATCTTCCTCTGTACAACAAAGTAAGGGTGAGTACAAAGTACTCAGCAAATCCAACCTTACCCTACGGAATGGAATATCAGTATATGCATATGGATAAATCAAGGATAAGGCTTGGTTTTATTTGTGGAAAGCTATCTTTTTAACACATGCAGGGTTTCCTCTTATAAATATCATTTTGCAAAAGACATATACTTTTCATATATCATATTGTTTCTGAAAAGGGGTTTGTCACAATTTTTAAGTGTTGCTGAACACCTTTGTTCCCACAACACATGGCCGGCAACCATTCATTTCCAAAAATCATACTCGCTCATTTTTCCACTCATCCCAACCCATCTATTGTTGAAACCAAACCATAACCCGTCCATGACCGTGGACACGGCTATCATGATAGATTTTACACTCTGCAGAGGTTGTACACTTTCCCCACAAGTAGGGTACCGTAACTTAACACCTTAGTGCAAGCACAGATCCATCAAAGCCATTACCCTCCTAGCTGAGTACTGGCGCTCACCACGGGAACACTAAGTCCACCATCTCATAGTACAATAATTCACAGAGCTCATAACATTCAATATAATTTTCCGATGTCCATATACACCTCTTAGTGTCCCGTTGCACCCTGCCTCCAGATGATTGCCATACCAACTAGAGGGATTTAGACTAAGCCCCGCCGCATACAGGGTCGAGTGGTTGTACGAAAAATGAGTTAGGCAAGATGAATCAATTCAGTCCTAAATAGACAAGGTGGATATCTCCATGCTTAACCACAGAGGTACAAGCCACAACACCAAGGCATCCCACAAAGGGACACGATCCGCCCCATCTCATGGGTAATCATCAACTCTATTTGTTCATTAATCCCTTTCATAATACCCACAATTCTTTCTTACAACTCACACAGTTTTTCTTTGAAATCATTGTATTTGAGAAAATATAGTGAGGAGTAACCATGGCGAGTGCAGTGCTAAGCATACTAAATAACGATATTTCATCACGTCATAATATTTATTCCTAAGTTTGAACAAGATAATCATCAGGTTAGATCAACTCAAGGATGGCTATTCAAGCGGGATTTAACTAAGCAGTAAAATACTTTATGCAACATTTTAAAACGGCTTCTACGGGTTGTGTTTAAAAATAGGAGCAACATGCATCAAGAGGGAATACATTGGACTTGCCTTCGTCGGCATCCTCGTGAAACTCCTGCTGACAGCCCAGGTCCTCGGGTATGGCCTCGAACTCATGGTACTGACCACCAACGTCCTCGTTCTTCGGTTCGTTAACTCCGTCAGCTAAAATTACGTAATGAACAGAACAGACAAACAAGCACAAATAAATATTCACATATATTCAAATGAGCTTCAAAAATTATGAAATTTATATGGGAGGTAGAGTTTGATTTTAGATGAATTTAGGAAGAATAATCACTGGAATCAGAGTTAGTGCATGGGAGACATTAATTTCCAAAATAGGCTGTCTAATTGGTTCGAAGGGAAAATAGTGCATGCATGTGATTGATTGGTGGTGTGTTCGTGCAGTGCATGCTGGTGGAGGGTGCTCGGTCATGAATGAGCTTCGGCTTTTCTTTTTGGTCTTGGGCCCACAAGGAAGTACGAAGGGGAGACAAACGAACAGACAGCACGGGCATTCGTGCTCTCGGAGACGTCCGCCATTGACGAGCCTCTGGAGCTCGGGAGAGCTCGGCACAGGTAGTGAGAAAATACTGCGTAGCTTGGGGAGAGTAGAAGAAGGCTTGGGGATGCTCACCGTCGACAGAACCGAGCTATAGGGGTCCCTCCGTGGAGAACGGCAGAGCTCGCACCTTCGGTGCTCAAGGACAGAGGGAGCTTAGGAGCTGGGTTTAGGGGAAGAAGGTGAGCAGCGAAGCTGGTTTGCTCGGCGAGCTTGCTGCTGGGTGGTGCAAGGGAGGAGCTCCCTAAGCTCGCCTTTTATAGGCTGGAGGAGGTCGCTGTGCCACCGGCCCTCTAGCTCGCCATCAATGGCGTTGCTGTGGCATGCATGGACGGTGTGGAGTCTAGCGAAAGTCACTGGAGTACGGGAGATGCCCAGCGCAAGTGGTTGCATGCATGGCCTTGCTTTGCATGCCTGAGTGTAGAGCATGCATGCAGGCTTGTGTGCGTGGAGAGAGAAGCCGCGTGCTGCTCTGGTAATTACTGGTGTTCTCTACTCTACTGTGTGCTACGTTTTGCTATTCCATAAAGGAAAAAGAGGGAGAGAGTGGAAAGACGGGAGGTGGGGCCCACATGGCGTGCGAGCTGCCGCAGTCGGCGAGGGGGTCCGGGCACGAGTGCGCTGGGGCAGCGATGGTGGTGGGGTCAGCGCGTGCGCTGCGCGCAGATGCCGTCGGTGAGGGCGAGCGAGAGAGAGAGGGTCAGGCGGGAAATGCTGGTGGCGCGGTGAGAAGAATATACGTTTGGGAGAGAACTGGGAGGAATAAACGAGATGGAAGAAAGTTGGAATGAGATAAAATTAGAGCTCAAATGATTTATAGTTTTCGAAATAAGTTTTAAAAATAATTTTATGCGAGCGATTTTTAGATATGAATTTTCGGGATGTTACAGCAGCGGAGTAGTTGGCGGAATTGGAGATTTTCTCTGGCCACTCCCGGAGGTTTTTGTGAGGGGTTTGCACCATCCCCAGCGGAGAGCCGCAAGATAACTTATTGGATTGTTCGTGTGATTGAGTTATCTTGCTCGTGGTAGGTTCTATAGTGGCGTTTATTGGTTGAGCTTGACATTAGTTGTCAATTAGCCACCGAAACACCGAGTAGTGGTCGACACAACGGGGACTAGCGTGCCGGCAAGCACGTGAACCTCGTGATAAATTGGTGTTCATCTTTGTGTTGATCTTGGACCATCACCTTCGATTGTATTGGTATATCATTCGGTGATTGGCTATCTACTCTACTCGGCGGTATAACCTTTCTACACCCTCTCCTTTTATATTTGTGTATCTACTTGTGTAGTGGTAACCTTTGTAGTTTGTTTGTCCATCTAAGGGTAAAGTAGTTGCAACATAAACTAGCTTGTGTGTGCTTCTAGAGACTTAGTTAGAACGGTTAGGAATGCTTGCATTTTTTAGTAGGCTAGCACAAAACTCGCTTCGTCTTTTGTGTTACTTGTAACACCCCAGGTGTTAGTCACGAGCTAACCAGCGAGTGTGGACCTAATCAAGTTATTTCAATCAATGATCCTAATCACTATTTCATATTCATCTCCATCTACCTTGATCATTGGAGAAGTTGCATGAAGATTTAAATTGGATAGTCACATGAGATGACAAGCCCTCTGCTTGATTGGATTGCAGGACTACGTGAACATGAGCATGCAAAGCCAACCAAACCTTGCAACCTTGACCAAACAACTCTATTTGAACTCTACAACAAAAGTCATGAAGGACTCATGTTGAGCAAATGCCAAGAAAATACCTTTATTGGCCTAAACATCTACTCTGAGCTCTCTAATTACATTAGTTTGACCAAAGTGGAAATATTATTTTAGAGCAAGATATGAAGTTTGACCCAAAATAAAAGTTACAGATATTTTTGAGTAGAACAAATGTTATTTATGGACCAAGTCATGATTCAACTCCTAAGTGCCTCAAATAGTGGATACAATATCGAGGAAAACCTGATTTCATGACTTGATTATTTTCTAAGTCTGAAATCTGCCCCTATTGCAATGACGTGTTGCTTTCTCCAAATTTTGTTAAGCAACTTGAGTTGGACCAAAAATAAAAGTTGTCACAAACTCTTTGGAGCACAACATATCAAAATTTGGCATCAATCCGACCTCGTTTGACAAGGTTTGCCACTCGATCTTTGATCGTAATTAGGCTGTTGACAGCATCAACTTTAGAGCTAATTACCCGCTGATCCATTTATCCTTTGGCCGAGCACTCTTAATGAAGTTGGTAGACCTTTGTGAGAGAAACAAATTTGCTTCTGTCGTCGAGGTCCGAATCTTGCTGGAATATGCCGTTTTCCACCGCCCAAACCAGCCCCGACAGCGCACGCCACGTGTTCGATGAATTGCTGCAAAGGGGGACGTGCGGCGCCCTTGCTCAGAGCTCGCCCCACCATTGCAGCTCGCTTGAGCTCTTCTCCCTCTCGCTTCTAGAGCACAAAATGGACAGAGGGCTCCCCCATCTCGCCCTCCACTCATTCCTCCCCCAATCTGCTGCTCTCCCACTCTCTCTGCCCACTCCCCCTCGCCGGCGCGAGCGCGCAGAGCGCCGTCGCCATGGCCGAGCTCGAGCCCTGCCAATGCTACCGCCGAGCAGCGAGCTCCCCATCCTCTGTGCCATCTCCGTCCCGGCTGTTAGTTCCTCGGAGGTGCATGGATGCTGCCCTGCTCTCACGGCGCCTCTGCTCGCTGCCGGAGCTCCTCCGCATGTCGCCAGTGCCATAGAAGGAACCTCGGCCGCGCGAGCCAGGCCACTGCCGGCCTCAGCTGGCTAGGCCCGAGCCAGGCGCTCCGCGGCTGGCCGCATCCGGCTGCCCGTCGGCCGCTGCTTGGCCTCTGCTGGTCAGAGCCGGCCACCTCCCTCTGTGCCTGCGCAGGGAGCGACCGGTTTGCTCTGCTCTGTGCGAACTGAACTGGAGAAAGAAGAAGAAGCGCCCTGTGAATGACATGCGGGCCCCACCAAGTTCATTTGTGTCCCAAAAATGCAGATCTTGCTATTTATTCCAAAATTCATATCTGCAGTTTGGTAGCTCCAAAAATTGTGAAACTTGTTTTGTTAGATTCGTGGTGAAGTGCTCTGCATGTTAGATCCATAAAATAAGCTATGTTATTTACATTTATGTGCTGTAGAAATTGATTAGGAAAAGTGGTTTTTAGGATTGATTAACTTGCTTTTGGCCATAATCTGAGAAATATAAGTCCAACAATTGTGATTCTAATTTTGTTAGTCTTCTAATAACATGTACTAGCTCTTAAGAAGATAAAACATATAGGTTGTTTACTGTTTATTTGGTGTTTCACATTTATCTTGTTAAATAGGAAATAAAGGGTTGAATTGCTTGTTATTTTTGTAACTGGAGTTGTATTGCTCCAAATGGCATGAAAATTTAATTGTAGACTCTCTGTATGATTTATGATATATTATTAAAATTTCATGATTTATGGTGCATGTATGACTGAGTTGTTGATTTATCTTCTTTGGTGCATATTAAGTAGATTTAAATACATTATAAATAATATATTGTGGTAAAAATGGAAAATGGTGTTCCACTACCTTTGTATGATATTATGTTAGCCTGAGAATCAATAATATGGTCATATTGTTTCAGAAAATGTTGAGTTTCATATTTAATTTGCTCTCCAATGCTTTATTGTATTATAGATTTGTTTATTTTGTAATAATTAAATTATGGAACCTGAGCATGTAAGATTTGAACCTTGGTCATGATTTGTAATCACCTAGCTCTCATAAAAGTTTGGGACTCATTTGAGATGTTTACCATATAACTTAAATAATTAAATAATGGGTTTTTATGTAATAATGAGTGAATAATTAAAGACAAATGAATGCATATATGTTTCTTGTGACTCCTTAATATGTTTTGGTCTGAGATGAGTCTTGTATGACCATGTAATCATGTTTGGAGCTATCTAAATAGCTCATTCCTATATGTGCTTAGGTGATAAATAAGGGAAAAGCATGTTTTGCTTATATGCTGAAAATGGCTGCAGGCATAGTCCCTATTGTTGTGATGATTTACCTAGGAAGATGATGTTGCATGTAAATGTGTTCTATATAAAGGTTATAGCCAACTTCTATATCTAGCTTGTCCTAAAATTTCTTGGTCATAGGCCTAATGGTTTAGGAGTTATGGTTTTTGGATGACTGCTGTCAGGTTTTGCCAATTTTCTGTGTAGATCTGATTTATTGCATTATTTGACTGAGTTATGCTTTGAATCACCTCTTGGTGATAATAGAAGAGTTTTAGTAAATTTCATTGGCTTTCTAAATTGTCTAGGATCATCCCTTTTGGTGGTCTAGATCTCTAGTTTTGATTGTTTGAAGTGGGAGGACAGAATCTGTCCAAATCTGGACAGAGCTGTCTTCTTTGTGTTGTTTGACCTTTAGATGAATTAAATCATCTGAAGAGGATAATACCAAAGTTGTAGATAATTTCAATAGCTTTCCATAAAGGCTTAGATCACCCTGGTTGGATGTATATAGCTTCAGTTATGGTTAAATCTTGTGCTTACTGTACTGCTGTCCTTAAACTGCATATGTGAGATTAGGATTGCTTTCATGTTGCTGTGCTTGGTGTGATTGTTAGCTTATGGTTCAGTGGTGGTAGATTACCATGCCTTGTATTACTTCCTTTTATTCATACATGTGCATTGTGCATCTCATTTAGGTACGATAGATGAACACGTGGAGTGAAGGACATGATGGTGGAAATAACCACAAGACGGTGTGGTGGACTAACCACGAAGATGGAAGGACTAATCGAGTGCTTGGATGGGAAATGCTCGTCGAACAAGTGTCATCTAACAAACACTAACTTAGTGCTGAACCCCAGGCAAGCCCCGGAGCATCCCTAAGCCTCCACCTATCTCTTTTTATAAATGCACCGGTCTTTATTAAATCGTATGTTTGTGCATTTAAGTATAGGAGTTGGTTTGAAACCGTTGCTGCATATCTACCTTGTCTACTATATATGTGAACCTGATACTATTACTAGACAGGTGACCGATCTTATGCTTAGCCCTGCTTAGACCGGTAGAAGTCGGGTGATTTCCTGTCATCCGCGAGAAAGTCGGGTGATTTCCTGTCATTCGCGAGTGTAGGTGGTGACTGACGAGATCCACATGGTTGGCTATATGTGTCACCATGCCACAATGAAATAATGAGAGAATCAAGGCTAGGTAGCGGGGAGCTGCATGACATGGGTCATGTTGACTTCGGTGCTGCTTGCGGCCGACTAGGACTGAGGCCACCAGACATCAGTTGAGATTGAAAGACGTCGTCACATAGCTGGCCAGATAAGTCGTTCTGACCGCGAAGCCGAGTATTTCTTTCTGAGCCGGGAATTGGGCGTGATAAGGCAGACATATTCTGGAGGTAGGAAGGATGTGCGGAGACACCATCTTACCAAGGGCAGGTCAGGGACCTGATGCATCCTGGAAGTGGGTTTGTCTCTGAGAATATGGACCCCTCCAAGCCCGCGATACATATTATGTCTCAGAAAGATTTAACGGTGGCCCAAGAAGCCAGTGGCTCGGCTGACAGGGTTTGTGATTGGCATATTTGCCAGCTGGTACAATCGATTCGAATCGCCATCTCTCCTGGTTAGTGAGAAACTGAACTGATCTTCTGGTGAGGTAGAGGTTAACAACTTGAACGTGACTATTGGTGAGATGAGGTTGATATCTATGGATATCGGAAATCATATGGTTTTATTGATTGCTATAATATCAAGTGATTGTTTAGTATAGCTGCAAACCTTAGCTTAATAGCTTAACTGAAATCGAAGCTGAATCACATCTAAAACTTATAAGTTGAGGAATTATTGTAGTAATGCTTTTTCTGCAAAAATGATGCTATCTCCTGAACTCCACCAAATAAGCCTTGCATATCCTTGAGAGTCTTTTTATTTACTTCCTGTCGGGTAAGTCTAGCTGAGTACAATTGAGTACTCAGGGTTTTATTCCCAATGTTGCAGGAGGAATGCTTGGTTGACTAAAGAGTTACTTCTATCCTTCGGGAGAGGAAGACTAGACCTTGGGCAAGGTCATGTTATCTGTCTCATCTATGTTGCTGTGACTGGTCGGTACTTGGCACTGTATTATGAAATTAAGCTTATGTAAAATGATTTCGTTTCCGCTATTGAACTTTTATGTAAAAGTTTATCTTGTACTCTGATGCATTTGAAATATGTGCGAATCTATGTATCATGTGTATGTGTACTGCTGAGTTTCTGCGATCCTTGGGGTATGTACTGTGTAAAAGTTTGAAATCCTTCGAGATTTCACGGACTACCGGGTTTATATTGGCTCAAGTGTGGCTTGATAGCTAGGAAAATAGCTGTCGCTGTACTTGTGCTTGTATAAATTGGTCGGTTCTGTTACAGTTGGTACCAGAGCAAAAATTCAGCATGTACCGTCACATGAGTATTTAAAAATAAAAAGTTTTGAGTTTGCAAAACTAATTACCAACTTATAGCTATATATAGGTGTTTTAAACAAATGGTTTGAATAAACTAAGTGTGCCAAGGACCAAGTCT
Organism: Eremochloa ophiuroides; assembly: GCA_038502445.1. Classification (NCBI taxonomy): domain Eukaryota; kingdom Viridiplantae; phylum Streptophyta; class Magnoliopsida; order Poales; family Poaceae; genus Eremochloa; species Eremochloa ophiuroides. The sequence goes on from JAHLJS010000006.1 coordinate 17,694,170, forward strand.
TATAGCCCATATTAGGATTATTAGGTGACTTATGTAAGTACTAACTGGGGAATTGCATCATGTTTCTATTTGCGGTTCATTTGGTTTTATCGTGCGGATAATTATGAACTGTCGGTTTCTTATTGCTTCTTATGGGCCAATGTGCCACGTCGAATGAGGTAAGGTGAGATGTGAGTGTACGATCGAACAACCGTCGATCTATGGTAAGTGTTTATGGTTACTGAAGTGAGTACATGTGATTCATATGTGTACTTATGGAAGTATGATGGAGTAATTACTTTCTTGGGGTCGCAAGTGCTCATGGGAGCATTTCCGGCAAAAAGTGCTTCTTATTGCCATGCATACATGTGGGGTTGGGCTGAAATGAATCTTCTGCAGGTACACTAACCTCGAATGCGTATATGGTAGTTAACGACTAGCTATATACCGAGAGAGTACGTAGGTTATGCCACCGACTTAGAACGTATTTGCCATGTTATATAGGCAACTAAGTGAGAACGAATAGGACGAGCATGCATCATAATTGTTGCATCATGTGATGGTTGCTTGTTGCATAAGTATGCTTCTTCTCACCCTTGTTCTACGTTGTCTGAATAGCCTTATTAAGTTTACAACTTGTGTTGCCTCTCTTCCTTGCTTGCTTTGAAATCATAAGAGTTGCTAAACCTTTAAGTAGTCTCTATAAGTATTTCTCAACCATAAATCTTGTCAGAAGCTAAACCAATTCTGCCTGTAGGCTTTTCATTTGGCACAATAGACCCATCTGAGTTTTCTCTTAATGCTAGCCTATGGTTGTCATATGTTCTTGTTCAAGATCTATGAAACCATGCCTGCATTTTCTTTCATCTAAAGCTTTATCCAAATCCTATCTGGAGTGTCTCCTCTAGTCCTTCTAGATGTCATGATGATAGCTTGATCTCTGTTAAATTAGATCTTATAATCTTTTCTTTGGGAATCAGGTTATGCAAAATCGATCACCCCTACAAATGATTTGATCTAATCTGTTCCTTACTTCCAGCAGTCTTCTCCATATCTAGAGAATGTTTAGATTTCAGTCAACAAAGCTTGCCTACATCATGTTCATTGGAGTCTTTGCCCAAATCCTTGATTTGAACCTCTTCTCAGCTTACCCAGAAGTTTCCTTATAATCTTTTCATTATGGATCATGTTATGGTTTTATCAATTCAATCTCACAAATCATGCATTAAATCTGTCCCATGATCAAGTTGTTTTCCAAATCTCTCTAAAGGCCTAGCAATGTTGATCATTAAGAGTCTCCTAGTACTAATTAATGGTACACAAGCTCACGCCATTGGATGGTCTGAAGGTTTCTTAATAGATGCGACATGCATGTGGAATCATAGAATCTCATGTTAGTTATTCTTGATAGCTAACCTATAATTCTCTTATGCCATGTTTCTATCTAGACCCTCTCCTTGTTACTCACTTGAAGGAAACCATCTTGTGTGAGTTAAATCTCTCCTTCTCCATTTTTCCTTGTATTCTTTCTGTATAAATCATGATGTTTGTCAACTCAACCTATGATTATTGTATATAGTTGGTTCATGAGACCTCTGGTTGTCTAGGTTATCTTTTTCTCAAGATGCTTGTCAATCTTTGTCTCATGATTTTCCCTCCTTCTATCTAATCTCTTGTAAATCATTGGTCGGGTAATCTCCATACTAGACACATGGAAACTGCGTGGGACTGAAGCAAAGCCTCATGTACTGCTATTTTGGCAACTAATCTGTCTTCTAACTCATGTTTTCATTGCCAAATCATGCTCTTGTTGGCTATTAACCCTATAATTGATTGTAGTAGCTTACCTTCCCTCTGCGAAATGTCATCCTTTCACAAATCTATCCTTGCCACGCATGATTTTCTCATTGGTTGTATGTTCATTTATGTTGTTATGATCCGTGATCGATGATACTGCGATGAAACCGAGGACATCCTGTGGATCGCAACCACTAGGCTGTGTTGCTCGGCACGTGCGAATATCGAGATCTCTGGTCATGATACATTGCAGAACTACACCGATGCGTAATATCTCGTATCTCCCAATCTATCCATGTTTCTTAAGATTTCTCGTTGGTCATATTTGATAGTGGTGTTATGATTATTGACTGATGGTGCCATGACGAAACCGAGAACCTCTTTGTGGGGACGCCCAATAAAGTAGTGCTTCTCGGCACACGTTGGTATCACGACCTCTAATCGTAATCCATTATGAAGTAATACCAATGTGTTATCTTCCATGGACTTTCCCAAATATATCTTTGAGGTGTCTCTAATTCAAATTGATCTATCCCTATGTTTCTTGATCTATCTTGCAAAGTCTTTACCGACTCGATCCTTCAATGTTCTATCAGAAGGTACAGATGTTTGTCAAGTGTATAACTTCCTTCAGAAGTCACAAAGAGAATGATCTTTGAAGAGCAAGTCACTGACATCAACATTGACATACTACAAGATGTGGTAAACAAAGAATCTGACATGATCTACTAGGGCATATCAACCAGCACCTGCCATTATTGTGGGATCAAAAGAGCACACGAACTTTAAAGTTATTTGCAAGTATCAGTCAGGCAATAGTTAGCAGGATGTGATATGTTTTCTGATAGGTTATTTGCAAGTCCACTAGCTTCTATCCAGGTTCAATACCTATTTGCATGATGATCATACAGTTAAGATCAATCTTCTCATGTGTTGCTTCATGTCTGCTGACTGTGGTGACCATGTGCATGTATATCATCTGCAACCTTTTGCTATAGAAGCTGAAGACGTAGAGCCTTTTTAGGGACAACTAACTAGTTACCCCAGTGTGAAGAATAGTCTGCAGCTAAGCAATGAAGTGTATTTGGTTCTTGTATCAAGAAGGAACAAGACCGGCCGTTATTAGTTTCTGCCCGATGAGATGATTGCCTCTGCTGATGAAATGCAGAAGTTTGTTCATTCGCTCTCTCATGTGAGCAATGTATAGCCAAATAGATCACTATCAAGAAGTGTTGTTCCATGCTAACAAGTATGTTCCGGGGATATAAAGAAGTGTTTGACCATGTTTTTGAAGGCCATGTCTTATAGAACAATGCTATATCAGAAAACCTATAAGCCAATTGGTACTGTTTGTGGTACCCTCACCTCCAAGGCCTTGCTATAATGAAGCCAATTCCATCTTTGTCAATCACTCAGATAGTGCAAACTATGGTTTCAGCCTAGTGAAGAGCTACAAAAGACACCCCAACAGATGAAGTCAATACCATAGTACATCTTGGTGCAACCAGGTGCCCTGTTTGATACTCTATGGTATGGACAACAAAAACGACATTAAAAAAAATCAGTTCCTTATTCTTGATCGGTCAAGGTGTTCTACCACTCAACTCCTAAGAGTATGAAGTGAAGACAAGTTGAATTATGTCGAACAACATATTTCAGATTTCTATTTGGAAACCCTCTGGTCTCGGATTGCTGATAGAAAAATAAGAAGGTTTACCCAATGTCAAAAGTAGTTCAACAAGTTGGTTTTGTTAATTCATGGTTGTATCATGAAGAAAGTTGTACTCAAGTTGTTGGTAGAGGATTGCTTCTCAAAACTTTGTGAGTAAACACTCTACACAACCAACCTCATTAAACCTGCCAATCCACTTCAATCTTGTTTATTCTTGGCTGCAAATGAGAATACATAAGTTTGGGATTACTCATCGGTTTTCCTCGTGTACAAAAAGGTTTTTGAATCTATGCAGGAATTTGTGATCTGTCTCATCAACCTGCACAATTCATGTCTGTCTAGACTAACCATCGTGCAAATGTGTATGCCAAGTTGCATATTGCACAAACTTTTGCTACTGCATGGTGCACCTCAAACCATTGTCTCGGATCATGAACTATAGTTTTCAGCTCATTTTGGAAGCATTTACAAGAATCACCTTACTCGAGTAAATGCCTGCCAGAATCTTGTGTCTTGGAAGAGAATGGAGTGTAACCATATGCATCTGTATGCCTGCACTTGTCACTTGATGTCCTCTGTGCCTTTTATCACGGAGTGATAGAAAACTTTGTGTACATAATGAAACTAATCCAGAGTTCGCCCTATCTTCAGCATAGCATACCTTAGGCCAATCAGGAAAAATTGATCAAATCTTGAAATACATATTGAGAGCATATGTGTTTTCTTTTCAAGGATCTTGTTAGAAATGGCGACTGATATCATTGTTTTTCTTATAACAACAGTTATAAAGAGGTTACCTCAGGCTCTACCCAAACGACTGTTGCTACATAGACACAAGGGTTCCCTTATTGATGGACATCAAAAGCACTGAGCCGACAGAGTCAGCTATCGCATTCATCGTTCACTCAACAAACTCAAACAATACAGTGTTGCCATCAGAAAGAGAACTGTACACATGGAACATTATGTAGTTTTCCATCAGTCTGCATCTCAGTAAATTGTGTCTACAACCAACAGAAACCTTGCATGTTGTCAATCAATTTTCTCAGCCTCAGCAAATGTCTGCCTCTTCTATGATCTCACCCCATATGAAAATGGTGGTATATGCTATATCCACTAGAGAAACAGATGTTCTGAAGCTACTTTTGGACACTCCAATTCACACCCTCATACTAAGGGTGCTAATTGGGATATTTTGTCTTGGGTTCCTCCCAAATTAGCTGTGTTATCTTGGATTCATCCCAAAGTAACAATGCTTCATAGAAGTCAATGAAGAAAATTCTTCAACCAAGAGTTAACTTCTAAGAATTCTTGAATGATTGGAAAGTTGTCCTATCCATAATGATCCCTCTTGCATTTGCATCTAAGTAAATGGGAGTACATGATCTCTTGGACTGACAACTGAACCAACCTTATCGTCCGCACTTTATTGTGAGCCATGAGGTGATCACTCCTGCCTACCAGTGTTATGGAATTTTTACGTAGCCTTGGCTTGTACTAGCACCACCTTGGAAATGGATTACATGCTTCTCAACCCTTGAAAGCTCTTACGTTCCGAATCTCGGGACGAGATTCTTTTAAGGGGGGAAGGCTGTAACACCCCAGGTGTTAGTCACGAGCTAACCAGCGAGTGTGGACCTAATCAAGTTATTTCAATCAATGATCCTAATCACTATTTCATATTCATCTCCATCTACCTTGATCATTGGAGAAGTTGCATGAAGATTTAAATTGGATAGTCACATGAGATGACAAGCCCTCTGCTTGATTGGATTGCAGGACTACGTGAACATGAGCATGCAAAGCCAACCAAACCTTGCAACCTTTACCAAACAACTCTATTTGAACTCTACAACAAAAGTCATGAAGGACTCATGTTGAGCAAATGCCAAGAAAATACCTTTATTGGCCTAAACATCTACTCTGAGCTCTCTAATTACATTAGTTTGACCAAAGTGGAAATATTATTTTAGAGCAAGATATGAAGTTTGACCCAAAATAAAAGTTACAGATATTTTTGAGTAGAACAAATGTTATTTATGGACCAAGTCATGATTCAACTCCTAAGTGCCTCAAATAGTGGATACAATATCGAGGAAAAGCTGATTTCATGACTTGATTATTTTCTAAGTCTGAAATCTGCCCCTATTGCAATGACGTGTTGCTTTCTCCAAATTTTGTTAAGCAACTTGAGTTGGACCAAAAATAAAAGTTGTCACAAACTCTTTGGAGCACAACATATCAAAATTTGGCATCAATCCGACCTTGTTTGACAAGGTTTGCCACTCGATCTTTGATCGTAATTAGGCTGTTGACAGCATCAACTTTAGAGCTAATTACCCGCTGATCCATTTATCCTTTGGCCGAGCACTCTTAATGAAGTTGGTAGACCTTTGTGAGATAAACAAATTTGCTTCTGTCGTAGAGGTCCGAATCTTGCTGGAATATGCCGTTTTCCACCGCCCAAACCAGCCCCGACAGCGCACGCCACGTGTTCGATGAATTGCTGCAAAGGGGGACGTGCGGCGCCCTTGCTCAGAGCTCGCCCCACCATTGCAGCTCGCTTGAGCTCTTCTCCCTCTCGCTTCTAGAGCACAAAATAGACAGAGGGCTCCCCCATCTCGCCCTCCACTCATTCCTCCCCCAATCTGCCGCTCTCCCACTCTCTCTGCCCACTCCCCCTCGCCGGCGCGAGCGCGCAGAGCACCGTCGCCATGGCCGAGCTCGAGCCCTGCCAATGCTACCGCCGAGCAGCGAGCTCCCCATCCTCTGTGCCATCTCCGTCCCGGCTGTTAGTTCCTCGGAGGTGCATGGATGCTGCCCTGCTCTCACGGCGCCTCTGCTCGCTGCCGGAGCTCCTCCGCATGTCGCCAGTGCCATAGAAGGAACCTCGGCCGCGCGAGCCAGGCCACTGCCGGCCTCAGCTGGCTAGGCCCGAGCCAGGCGCTCCGCGGCTGGCCGCATCCGGCTGCCCGTCGGCCGCTGCTTGGCCTCTGCTGGTCAGAGCCGGCCACCTCCCTCTGTGCCTGCGCAGGGAGCGACCGGTTTGCTCTGCTCTGTGCGAACTGAACTGGAGAAAGAAGAAGAAGCGCCCTGTGAATGACATGCGGGCCCCACCAAGTTCATTTGTGTCCCAAAAATGCAGATCTTGCTATTTATTCCAAAATTCATATCTGCAGTTTGGTAGCTCCAAAAATTGTGAAACTTGTTTTGTTAGATTCGTGGTGAAGTGCTCTGCATGTTAGATCCATAAAATAAGCTATGTTATTTACATTTATGTGCTGTAGAAATTGATTAGGAAAAGTGGTTTTTAGGATTGATTAACTTGCTTTTGGCCATAATCTGAGAAATATAAGTCCAACAATTGTGATTCCAATTTTTTTAGTCTTCTAATAACATGTACTAGCTCTTAAGAATATAAAACATATAGGTTGTTTACTGTTTATTTGGTGTTTCACATTTATCTTGTTAAATAGGAAATAAAGGGTTGAATTGCTTGTTATTTTTGTAACTGGAGTTGTATTGCTCCAAATGGCATGAAAATTTAATTGTAGACTCTCTGTATGATTTATGATATATTATTAAAAGTTCATGATTTATGGTGCATGTATGACTGAGTTGTTGATTTATGTTCTTTGGTGCATATTAAGTAGATTTAAATACATTATAAATAATATATTGTGGTAAAAATGGAAAATGGTGTTCCACTACCTTTGTATGATATTGTGTTAGCCTGAGAATCAATAATATGGTCATGTTGTTTCAGAAAATGTTGAGTTTCATATTTAATTTGCTCTCCAATGCTTTATTGTATTATAGATTTGTTTATTTTGTAATAATTAAATTATGGAACCTGAGCATGTAAGATTTGAACCTTGGTCATGATTTGTAATCACCTAGCTCTCATAAAAGTTTGGGACTCATTTGAGATGTTTACCATATAACTTAAATAATTAAATAATGGGTTTTTATGTAATAATGAGTGAATAATTAAAGACAAATGAATGCATATATGTTTCTTGTGACTCCTTAATATGTTTTGGTCTGAGATGAGTCTTGTATGACCATGTAATCATGTTTGGAGCTATCTAAATAGCTCATTCCTATATGTGCTTAGGTGATAAATAAGGGAAAAGCATGTTTTGCTTATATGCTGAAAATGGCTGCAGGCATAGTCCCTGTTGTTGTGATGATTTACCTAGGAAGATGATGTTGCATGTAAATATGTTCTATATAAAGGTTATAGCCAACTTCTATATCTAGCTTGTCCTAAAATTTCTTGGTCATAGGCCTAATAGTTTAGGAGTTATGGTTTTTGGATGACTGCTGTCAGATTTTGCCAATTTTCTGTGTAGATCTGATTTATTACATTATTTGACTGAGTTATGCTTTGAATCACCTCTTGGTGATAATAGAAGAGTTTTAGTAAATTTCATTGGCTTTCTAAATTGTCTAGGATCATCCCTTTTGGTGGTCTAGATCTCTAGTTTTGATTGTTTGAAGTGGGAGGACAGAATCTGTCCAAATCTGGACAGAGCTGTCTTCTTTGTGTTGTTTGACCTTTAGATGAATTAAATCATCTGAAGAGGATAATACCAAAGTTGTAGACAATTTCAATAGCTTTCCATAAAGGCTTAGATCACCCTGGTTGGATGTATATAGCTTCAGTTATGGTTAAATCTTGTGCTTACTGTACTGCTGTCCTTAAACTGCATATGTGAGATTAGGATTGCTTTCATGTTGCTGTGCTTGGTGTGATTGTTAGCTTATGGTTCAGTGGTGGTAGATTACCATGCCTTGTATTACTTCCTTTTATTCATACATGTGCATTGTGCATCTCATTTAGGTACGATAGATGAACACGTGGAGTGAAGGACATGATGGTGGAAATAACCACAAGACGGTGTGGTGGACTAACCACGAAGATGGAAGGACTAATCGAGTGCTTGGATGGGAAATGCTCGTCGAACAAGTGTCATCTAACAAACACTAACTTAGCGCTGAACCCCAGGCAAGCCCCGGAGCATCCCTAAGCCTCCACCTATCTCTTTTTATAAATGCACCGGTCTTTATTAAATCGTATGTTTGTGCATTTAAGTATAGGAGTTGGTTTGAAACCGTTGCTGCATATCTACCTTGTCTACTATATATGTGAACCTGATACTATTACTAGACAGGTGACCGATCTTATGCTTAGCCCTGCTTAGACCGGTAGAAGTCGGGTGATTTCCTGTCATCCGCGAGAAAGTCGGGTGATTTCCTGTCATTCGCGAGTGTAGGTGGTGACTGACGAGATCCACATGGTTGGCTATATGTGTCACCATGCCACAATGAAATAATGAGAGAATCAAGGCTAGGTAGCGGGGAGCTGCATGACATGGGTCATGTTGACTTCGGTGCTGCTTGCGGCCGACTAGGACTGAGGCCACCAGACATCAGTTGAGATTGAAAGACGTCGTCACATAGCTGGCCAGATAAGTCGTTCTGACCGCGAAGCCGAGTATTTCTTTCTGAGCCGGGAATTGGGCGTGATAAGGCAGACATATTCTGGAGGTAGGAAGGATGTGCGGAGACACCATCTTACCAAGGGCAGGTCAGGGACCTGATGCATCCTGGAAGTGGGTTTGTCTCTGAGAATATGGACCCCTCCAAGCCCGCGATACATATTATGTCTCAGAAAGATTTAACGGTGGCCCAAGAAGCCAGTGGCTCGGCTGACAGGGTTTGTGATTGGCATATTTGCCAGCTGGTACAATCGATTCGAATCGCCATCTCTCCTGGTTAGTGAGAAACTGAACTGATCTTCTGGTGAGGTAGAGGTTAACAACTTGAACGTGACTATTGGTGAGATGAGGTTGATATCTATGGATATCGGAAATCATATGGTTTTATTGATTGCTATAATATCAAGTGATTGTTTAGTATAGCTGCAAACCTTAGCTTAATAGCTTAACTGAAATCGAAGCTGAATCACATCTAAAACTTATAAGTTGAGGAATTATTGTAGTAATGCTTTTTCTGCAAAAATGATGCTATCTCCTGAACTCCACCAAATAAGCCTTGCATATCCTTGAGAGTCTTTTTATTTACTTCCTGTCGGGTAAGTCTAGCTGAGTACAATTGAGTACTCAGGGTTTTATTCCCAATGTTGCAGGAGGAATGCTTGGTTGACTAAAGAGTTACTTCTATCCTTCGGGAGAGGAAGACTAGACCTTGGGCAAGGTCATGTTATCTGTCTCATCTATGTTGCTGTGACTGGTCGGTACTTGGCACTGTATTATGAAATTAAGCTTATGTAAAATGATTTCGTTTCCGCTATTGAACTTTTATGTAAAAGTTTATCTTGTACTCTGATGCATTTGAAATATGTGCGAATCTATGTATCATGTGTATGTGTACTGCTGAGTTTCTGCGATCCTTGGGGTATGTACTGTGTAAAAGTTTGAAATCCTTCGAGATTTCACGGACTACCGGGTTTATATTGGCTCAAGTGTGGCTTGATAACTAGGAAAATAGCTGTCGCTGTACTTGTGCTTGTATAAATTGGTCGGTTCTGTTACATTACTAACCACTTGATCAAGTGTTGTTTGTAGAAGTTTTAACTAGACTATTCACCCCTCTCTACTCTCTTTGGACCTATCAACGTCTTATTAAGATTTAAACATGGCCCATTAAAAAACATATAGACCTTCTAAGTCCAACCGTACAAATTATCGTCTGAGTAGTCATTTTATTAAATTAGATTGGTCCGACCCAATCTTAAATCAAATAAGCCCCAAAAATAGATTTATCAACAGACTCTAAGGCCTATGGTAGGTTGAGTGGAGTGAGCCGGTAGTTGGATGGCGTGGACGAAAAAAACACCAGAAATTTTACATATATATATATATATATATATACACATACTAGCAAAAGTGCCCATGCATTGCAATGGAAGAGTATCAAAATAAACTTTTCATCAACTGAATACGGTAAGCAACGGATCCAATCCTCTGCAACACCTGATATGGTCCAATATATCGAGGTGCTAACTTACCTCTGACTTGAAACCTTCGAGTCCCTCGTATTGGAGAAACTTTTAGATACACAAAATCTCCAACTGCAAAGCTTAACTCTCTTCTTCTTTTATCTAAATAGCTCTTCTGACGTGATTGTGCTTCTTTCAATTTTTGTCTGATTTCAGCTACATGGTCTTCTGCTTCTTTTATTAAGGCAGGTCCAAGCAAGGTTCGTTCTCCAACTTCTGACCACATTAATGGAGTCCTGCATTTCCTTCCATACAGGGCCTAAAAAGGTGACATACCCAAACTAGCCTGGTAACTATTGTTGTAGGAGAACTCTGCATAAGTCAGGCTTTTCTCCCAATCTCTTCCATAGGTGAGCACACATGCTCTTAGCATATCTTCCATGATTTGATTTACTCTTTCCGTCTGACCATTTGTCTGCGGGTGATAAGCAGAGCTGAAATCCAACTTGGTTCCCATAGCCTCATGCAAACTCTTCCAAAACTTAGAGGTAAATTGGGTACCTCGGTCGGATACAATCCTACTTGGTACACCATGCAATCTGACAATATTATCCACATATAACTGTGCTAGTCTGTCTCCACCATATTTGGTGCGTACTGGTATGAAGTGAGCAACCTTGGTAAGATGGTCCACTATTACCCATATAGAATCATTCCCTTTCATAGTTTTGGGTAATCCATTTACAAAATCCATGCCAATTTCATCCCATTTCCAAACAAGGATAGATAGCGGTTGAAGCAAACCGGCTAGTTTCTGATGCTCTGCTTTAAGTCTCTGGCAAACATCACATTGTGCAACAAATCTTGCCACGTCAGCTTTCATGCCATTCCACCAATATCTTTTTTTTAGGTCCATATACATCTTGGTGGCACCAGGGTGGATGGAGTAGGTTGAGTTATGAGCTTCATCAAGGATTAACTCTCGGAACTTTCCTTCCTTGGGTACACAAATCCTGTTCTTGTACCACAAGGTTCCTCTGTCATCCACTCTAAAATATGGAGCTTTATTTTCCCCAGTCTGCCCACGAATCTTCACGAGATCTTTATATTTATGTTGTTCCTAATTTATTTCTTCCTTCAGAGTTGGTTGCACTTTCAGACTACCCTGTTGAGGTTGGCGCACTATATGTAAGGACCTGATGTAACTAAGAGGGGCCTAGAGGGGGGGTGAATAGGCCTGTAAAATTTCAGTTCAAACAAACATTAGAACATAACCCGGCACTGCTGCTCCTGGGCGCGGCACTGCTGCTCGCCCGGCACTGCTGCTCCCCAGAGCGGCAGTGCTGCCCTGGCCAACACCCGAGACTGCACACCAAACTTTGTAGAGATGTTGTAGAGGTGTGCAGGAGCCTATTCCACCAATTAGATGGTTGCGGAAGCTTGCACACGAGTAGATCGAGTCCAATCCCTAGAATCACCACAAAGACAAGTAATACAAAGCAATAACAAGAACACAAAGAGAGAGGACAAGCGATTTATCCCGTGGTTCAGGTCACCACCAAGGCTTGCCTATGCCCACGTTGTTGAGGTATGCCACTAAGGCTTGGGCTCGCCACCAAGGCTTGCCTTTCTCCTCGTTCTCAAGTCAAGAGAGTGAACTCTTGAGATGAGGGTGTTCCACTAGATGTAAAGGGTGATAACAAACGTCCCGAGGCTGCCACAATCAAGTTGGAAGCTCCCGGGCGACGCCTAGCCGGCTAGGAGCCTTGCTCCAAGAGTAATGAACACAATCCACCGGCTTGAACGCGAACCAAGTGCTCTACGAGATGAAGAACAGTTGGGGCTGCTCTCTAATATGGTTTGGAGGCTCAAACTCTCAAGAAATCGGAGAGGAATCAAGGGGAGAAGCTTGAGGGGTTCCAATGGAGTGAGAGAGAGGGAGAGAGAGCTTCTCTGGTTGCACCTGGGAGAGGGAATGGCCGAACTAGCCGTTGGGGGCGACGAGGAGGTGATTTTGAATCACCCCCGAGTCTAACGGTCAGAATAAGTCGCGGCAGTGCTGGGCCAGAGGCCGGCAGTGCCGCGTCTAAGGCCGGCAGTGCCGCGCTGCCAAAACAGATCAGAATGATATGGAATTTTGTGGCTGGTTTTGGCAGTGGAAATTAGGATGTTTGGTGGAGACCAAAGCACTTGGTCACATGTTTAAGCTTGCGCATTGTATCCCCCTTTATAGTATGGCTTTTCCTAAACTCAAATTCAAAACATAGAAGAATTTAAACTCCTTTGAGCTTATTGCCGCTGCACTTTACAATTTAGGGATTCCACCATCAATCGTATTGTCCTCTTTCTCAATCTCTCTCCATAATAGTTTGCAATCATCCTTGTCTCATACCTTCGAGCCAATCCATCTTGAGAATGTGACTTGAACCATTCAACACATGTGAATTCAATTCATGGCTTCAAATCACTTTCACTAAAGATTTGATTCTCAACACAATATGACTCCTCATAGCTTGATTAGTTTCTCGACTAAATGCAAGTACTCTCTTCTTCACTTTAGCCATGGTATCTCGGTCCGAGCCTTTGCTTATCCTTCACCTCCGCTTAGTACCTCGAAGCCCTTTTCTTGCTATCTTCACCCCATCAAGCCATACTTAAGTCACATCATATTAAGCATCCATTGAAAACCATTTCTTCAATATTGTGATTCTTACTTGAATATCTTCTAGATTTGAATGTTGAGATCAATCAAGCTTCACATAGAGTGACATATATAAATCAACATCAATATGGTCAAGGCCAATTCACGATTCCTTATATCCTCTTCATTTTGGCTTGACACTACAAACACTCACTTCAATATCTATTTTCATACTTCTAACTTGATCACTACTAATCCATTATCAACTCTTCTTGTTCATGAAAAACAAGTCATGATTGAGACCAATCCAAGACTATCAACTCATGTCTCTTTTGCTATTTGCTAAATATGCTTGCTTTCTCATAATGCTATGATATCCCACCATATAAGCCATCTCATCAATTCCATTTGCATTGTTGTCTTTCACTTGAACTAGAGTGTATCAATGATCTTCCAACACAACAATACACAATATTGACCTTCATTGAACATTATGTGGAGTACCATCAAGTTTGCTTTCTTGTTAAACCTTTGACACACTTAGCAAACTTGTTAGACATTTAATTGTCTTGTCATTCAATTCACCAAAACCCACTAAAGGGCTAGATGCACTTACAATCTCCCCCTTTTTTGATTGATGACAACACAATTAAAGCTTACAAGAGATTGATAAATATAAGATTTTGAATCCTATGATATAGTGAGCTCTCCCTAAATGTGTGCATTGAAAGGAATTCAAACTTTGGCCTCAAATGCCAAATGCACATATTTAAGAAAAAGTATGGAAACTTTACTATATCTTAGCATCCGTGGGGTGCAAGGTGTCATCAAGATAACCGTGATGCTCATGGCAGTTCATGCACACAAGAGTTTGCTAGTCCAGCAGAGGGCGGCACTGCCACACTTGCCAGCACAGCAGGTCAAGTCAAGCACCACTCAAGGCATGAAAGGCACACACTAGCAAAAACAGTCCTATCAAGAGCATCAATTTAAACTATCATCGCACACACCATACAATTTTGAAAAATCTTATACGCCACACCTTTACCCCTCTAAATCTACATATTAATCTCTCCTCACACTTTCTCCCAATATTTCTCCCCCTTTGGCATTAATCTCCAAAAAGGATCTATCTGCCGAGAGGAAGAAATGATGGTAGACAAGTGAGGACAAGAGATAGGTAAAAGTTTAGCATATATGATCTTTCTCCTAAGTTTTCTACCAAACAAAGTATGCAACAATTTAAGTCAAGATTCTTGAGAAATTAGCATATTTGGCTCATACTTCACTTAGATGACATTTAAACATGAGACTAATTTATGCCATCATCACAAGAAGTATCAACCAAATATCTAAATAACGCTCTAATCGTCATCACAAGAGCAAACTCATGATGTGACTCAAAGTATTGCATACACATGCACACTCTAGCATGTATGGGCCTAGATGCACAAAGGTAGTACAAGAGTTCATGGAGTGATGTACCTTTGTTCTAAGCCTCATAATCTCCTCCATGATATTGAGATTTTGAATTTAGTGCTTTGATGGGTATAGTACTTTATGCAAAATGATTCCATCAATGCCCATCTTTCTTCATCATCATTATCTTCAAGGAGATATCACAAACTTGTGCTTGATCTCAATTGAAAGTCCATTGCTAGCTCTTGTTGCCATTTTGAGGTACCACTTGAAGTCATACTTCATACACCAAAGTTAAGATTATCCACCAATACTAATTGAAATATGATCTTCAGAGTCTTGACACCAATTGAAATATAATTCTGAGATCTTTGAGCCATGGGTGTAGGACCTCCCCCTAAATATGTGAATAGGGATTTGAATTCCTAATTTTGGCTTAAGATGCCAAGATCCACATTTTAGTGAAGTACGAGGCTCCCCCTACATCCATGCCTGCTGTGGAGTGCTGCATAAGCTGTCCCAATGAATATCCGTGATGCATAAGCACAGCAACAGGTTGCTGCATCAGCAGGGTACGGCACTGCCGCACTTGAGGTGCGGCACTGCCGCACTCACTTCCACAGTCCAATAAAGATGATCTTCACAGATTGATGTCAAGTGCAGTGAATACTTGTATCTCATAATGTCACCTAGAAATGCTTGCAAAGACAAGAGAGCATTAACAAGCTAAAGTTTCACAATTAGTGATCCTTTTGGATGTGGATGGAATGTAGATCACTAATTGCAAAACCTCATAACATAGACTAAATTCCCCATTTTTGGTAGTGCATACATATGTATATGTGGAAGGCAAGAACATATGCACTTTTGGCCAATTAAGTCCAAACAAGGGAACTTAAGCTATATTATGGAGAGTAGCTACTCAACATATAAAATTGCAACCCAAATGAAATATGAGAGATAACTTTACTAATTTGGATTGAGTTAATATAGCATACTCAAGAGAAACTCATTTTCACCAAGAGACTACACAAATCACACCACCAAGGTAGAGAGATCACCACACATATTTTCACGGCCATCATAAGAGAGACTTCAATGATTTGGATAGCCATAATTCTCATTTGATGAAATATGGTGAATTTGAGCTCTTGTGATCATCCAAGTTTCATATTAGGTTCCTAGTTCTTTCTTTACCTAAAGCAACTCACATAGAGAGCAAAAGGTAAAATTCATGAAATTTGCAATTTGAGAATTAGGAGTTACCACTCTTGCTAACACGGTCTTGGATGATCAATAAGATGGATCCATATGCACATGATGAGCTCTAGAGAGGAGAAATAGCAATGAAAGTCCACTTCTTCGATTATTTTCTCCAACTCATTTGAATCTGGTTCCACTAATAAAGGATTGGGGCATTCAACATTAAACTGGGAAGCACTTGGTTTATGAAGACCGAGACTTCCTAGAATAATCATGAAGCATCCAGAGAATTCAAGGAACCATCCATCCTTCTTTGATGTTCATCCTTTCTCCAATATGAGAGATTACTCAACATGAGTTTGAAAGCAATCATTAGTCCCACATGACATAGATTAAACTTTCCCTCAATTTGTGCATACATGAGTACACATAGAACACTCATGCATATCAATAATATAAGGCCAAGGGAAAAGTTTACACTGAGCTCATTCTTCTTTAAGTTACATTTAATCCAATTAGTTTCAGCTGGTTTCAATTGATTCCAATTGATTTCTGCTAGTTCCAACTGATTGTAACTTATGTGCTACAACTTGTAACTTGACTGCAACTCTTTTGGACCTTTGAATGAGTCCATCTCTTCATTGCAAATCCTTTGAACCAAACTGATGCTTCACATTTGTCTGGTTTCTTGATGTGCAACTTTGAGAGCCAACTTGATCTTGTTGCTTCTGTGCAATCCAATTCTATTGAGTGAGTTTTCAGATTCTGTCATCCTTGGAGAATAATCCATATCTCCCAGAATACTAGCCCAATATGCATAAAATTTGGTATACATGTTCATATATGAGTCCTCTAACTTATGTTCAAATTTCAGCTCATTTGGACTCCATTTGGTCAGTCAAATTATTTTTCTAACAAACCTGCTCAAGTCTGAAACTGCATAGCTGAAACTGAAAGAATTCAACTCAAAACTGATGTTCTCCTGATCCAATCTTCATGCAAACTATACAGCAACAAGATCTATATGTGTACATCATGCTCACAAAGTTTCAGCTCAATTCAATAACATTTGGATCTCCAAAACTGAGCTTGAAGGCAGCTAACTCATAATTTCAGATTTCTGGACAGATTTGCTAAGTTTCAATTGTTCTCTCCTTCTTGTCCAATCTTGAGTTGAATTTGCCTGAGAGTAATCACAAGATGTTGTTTCCATTAAGTTCTCCTATAAATTCTTGCATTCTTGTGAATTCTTCCATTGTAGTATATCCAACTCAACCTCAAACTTGATTTCATTCAAATCTGATTTCCTTAGCCTCTAGCAACCACATCTTACTTGAGGTGAAGAGCAACCATTGAGCTTGTGACTGATTCAGTTTGACAAGCATAGCCTCTTCTTATAACTTTCTATGAATAAGCTCAAGACAAGAGGGCATTAGTAACACAAGCACTAGTTTCCCATTTAGTAACCCTTTATGTGTGGAAGACAAGTGGGTCACAAAAATAGAGAAACCTCATAACATGGATTAAACCTCCCTTAATGTCTCATGCATACCCTTTTGAGTGGAATGGAATGTAAATGTGCATGGTTGGCCAATTAAGTCCACAAGGGCAGATTTAAGCCATATTATGTTGAGTGGCTAACATAGATAAATCAATTCCAAATTATCTAGCGAGAATACATCACATGGTTTTGGATTGATGACTTTCATATGATAGCACACTCCATTTGAGAAACACATTCTCATTTAGTGAGACTACATAAATCACTTAGAGAAGGAGTTAGTCTCACAACTCTAGCCATAGAGTAAATTCCCATTTGATAAGTGCTCTAAGTATTTGAATTTCTCACATAACACTTTATTCATTTAAGAACTTGGAATTTCACTCTATGTCTAGGTCATGGCAACAAAAAGATAATCAAATTGAACTATGCCAAGAGATACTCACAACCATTGGAATATGTGGATAGCCATAAGATAAGAATGTGAATTTGGCAATCTACCATATGAGAGAATTCCATCAAGTAGAGGCTTCATGAATTGTGAATAATAAGTCCCTATACTTTACTTGAGCTTGATTCTTCATTCTTGGCACTTGTATCCTCCAATATGAGCCAAGTTTTCAGATCATTTAAACCAACTCATGATATACATGGATGAACATAAACTTGCTTCATCTTGAAATTCTTGGTTTGAAGTCCATGAAGGAAACTCAAGTCATCTAAGTTGCTTGGTATGGATTATCAACTCAATTTCAATCACACTCTTCCTTCATTACCAGCAACCATAGGATATCCTCAAGTGATTTATTTCCCTAAGTGGCTACACAAGACACAAAAGGGTAAATCTAAAAATAATTCGCACTTGAGGTTTAGTTGTTACCACCCTTCTTGAATGTAATGGATGAGGTGGTGTCTTCATCTTCATCATGCTCATATGTAGGTTGTAGGTTCAGCCCTTGCAGTAAAGTAGAATCAGATGTTGCTCAGGTAGGAGGGGCGGCACTGCCGCCCTTAAGTGCGGCACTGCCGCCCTGCTGATTTCAGCAGGGGTGTGCTGCACTTCTACATGGAGTACGTCAGCGAAAATTGGTTCAGCAGCAACTTGAGAAACCTCTTGTCTCTTTGACCTAGACTTCTTGCGGTCTTATATCACTAGTGGTCATTTTCTTGATAACATTGCAAGGTGGTTCCTCATTACCTATAACATAAATACGATCTTGCTCTACTAGAGAGCCATTAAAAGCATCATATGGCAAATGATTTATTTAAACTTGAAATACTCTAACCACTTCTAATAATTCACAAACACACTCATATTTGTGAACTATTAGTGACTACACAAGTCAAGTGGCTCGCTAGCAAGGGTTAGGTACTAGTTACCGAGGTGAGTATGAAGTTAAAAATATATCCAACAATTTGCCATTGGGTCAATCTTCTGAGAATAGACAATATGAGTAAGATTGATAGCATGAGATGATATTTTCAATTAAGCTTGCTCAAGCACCCCAAAGCTTCATATCACCTTCAAGTACCTACAACACTCATTTAGGCATAATTTGGTACCCATACCAAGATGGGTCGATCAAGGTTAGTCACAAGAGACTTAGGCACCCAAATGGCCTTTGTGCTAGCACATGGTGAACTAATCACTTTTCTAGCACAAGTGTCATTTTTGGACCTCCTAAGCAAATTTGAATTGGTTGGAGAGTTGAGCTTAGAACTGTTGTTATCCATGGGACAATCCATGCTTAGATGTCCCTTCCCTCTGCAAGTGTAGCATAGGCGGTGCTTGTTCTTATAAGACATCTTCTTGTCTTGCCACCAAGGCTTGCCTTTCTCCTCGTTCTCAAGTCAAGAGAGTGAACTCTTGAGATGAGGGTGTTCCACTAGATGTAAAGGGTGATAACAAACGTCCCGGGGCTGCCACAATCAAGTTGGAAGCTCCCAGGCGACGCCTAGCCGGCTAGGAGCCTTGCTCCAAGAGTAATGAACACAATCCACCGGCTTGAACGCGAACCAAGTGCTCTAGGAGATGAAGAACAGTTGGGGCTGCTCTCTAATATGGTTTGGAGGCTCAAACTCTCAAGAAATCGGAGAGGAATCAAGGGGACAAGCTTGAGGGGTTCCAATGGAGTGTGAGAGAGAGAGGGAGAGAGAGCTTCTCTGGTTGCACCTGGGAGAGGGAATGGCCGAACTAGCCGTTGGGGGCGACGAGGAGGTGATTTTGAATCAACCCCGAGTCTAACGGTCAGAATAAGTCGCGGCAGTGCCGGGCCAGAGGCCGGCAGTGCCGCGCTGCCAAAACAGATCAGAATGATATGGAATTTTGTGGCTGGTTTTGGCAGTGGAAATTAGGATGTTTGGTGGAGACTAAGGCACTTGGTCACATGTTTAAGCTTGCACATTGTATCCCCCTTTATAGTACGGTTTTTCCTAAACTCAAATTCAAAACATAGAAGAATTTAAACTCCTTTGAGCTTGTTGCCGCTGCACTTTACAATTTGGGGATTCCACCATCAATCGTATTGTCCTCTTTCTCAATCTCTCCATAATGGTTTGCAATCATCCTTGTCTCATCCCTTCGAGCCAATCCATCTTGAGAATGTGACTTGAACCATTCAACACATGTGAATTCAATTCATGGTTTCAAATCACTTTCACTAAAGATTTGATCCTCAACACAATATGACTCCTCATAGCTTGATTAGTTCCTCGACTAAATGCAAGTACTCTCTTCTTCACTTTAGCCATGGTATCTCGGTCCGAGCCTTTGCTTACCCTTTACCTTCGCTTAGTACCTCGAAGCCCTTTCCTTGCTATCTTCACCCCATCAAGCCATACTCAAGTCACATCATATTAAGCATTCATTGAAAACCATTTCTTCAATATTGTGATTCTTACTTGAATATCTTCTAGATTTGAATGTTGAGATCAATCAAGCTTCACATAGAGTGACATATATAAATCAACATCAATATGGTCAAGGCCAATTCACGATTCCTTATATCCTCTTTATTTTGGCTTGACACTCCAAACACTCACTTCAATATCTATTTTCATACTTCTAGCTTGATCACTACTAATCCATTATCAACTCTTCTTGTTCATGGAAAACAAGTCATGATTGAGACCAATCCAAGACTATCAACTCATGTCTCTTTTGCTATTTGCTAAATATGCTTGCTTTCTCATAATGCTATGATATCCCACCATATAAGTCATCTCATCAATTCCATTTGCATTGTTGTCTTTCAGTTGAACTAGAGTGTATCAATGATCTTCCAACACAACAATACACAATATTGGCCTTCATTGAACATTATGTGGAGTACCATCAAGTTTGCTTTCTTGTTAAACCTTTGACACACTTAGCAAACTTGTTAGACCTTTAATTGTCTTGTCATTCAATTCACCAAAACCCACTAAAGGGCTAGATGCACTTACACTATATGCATGTTCAACTGTGCTAACTCTTCTTGCAGGTGAGTATTTTTGGGCACTAGGTGTTGACCATATGACTTTCTACTTAAGGCATCTGCTATCACATTAGCCTTCCCTGGGTGGTAATGAATCTCAAGGTTGTAGTCCTTGATTAACTCCAACCATCTTCTTTGCCTCAAGTTCAAGTCTGCCTGAGTGAAGATGTACTTCAAACTCTTATGATCAGTGTAGATCTCACACTTATTCCCAATGAGATAGTGCCTCCATATCTTGAGAGCATGCACTACCGCTGCTAACTCCAAATCATGGGTAGGGTAATTTTTCTCATGAGGTTTAAGTTGGCGGGATGCATAAGCAATCACTTTTCCTCCTTGCATGAGAACACATCCTAAACCTTGTCTCGAAGCATCACAGTATATGATAAAATCTTGGTGAATATCCGGCAAAGTTAACATTGGTGCTATTGTCAATCTCTTCTTTAGTTCCTGAAAACTCTTCTCACATGATTCTGTCCATGTGAATTTCTTATCCTTCCTGAGAAGTTCTGTCATGGGTCTGGCTATATTGGAAAATCCTTCTATAAACCTCCGATAATATCCAGCTAATCCAAGAAAACTCCTGATTTCGCTCACATTGGTAGGTTGTTTCCAATGAGAGACTGCTTCCACTTTTTCTGGGTCAACTGCAACTCCTTCCGCTGTTAGGATATGACCAAAAAATGCAACTTTCTCAAGCCAAAATTCACACTTGCTAAATTTGGCATACAACTTGTGCTTTCTTAGCCTTTGTAATACCACTCTTAAGTGTTGGGCATGTTCTTTAGCACTCTTGGAGTAGATAAGGATGTCATCGATGAAGACAACGACAAACTTATCTAACTCATCCATGAACACCTTATTCATGAGGTTCATGAAATAAGCGGGGGGCATTGGTTAATCCAAAGGACATCACTGTGAACTCATACTGCCCATATCTGGTTACAAATGCTGTCTTGGGGACATCACTTTCCTTGATCTTGAGCTGGTGGTAACCTGATCTCAAATCAATCTTGGAGAAATATTTGGCTCCTTTAAGCTGATCAAATAGGTCATCTATCCTCGGCAGAGGATATTTGTTCTTGATGGTGACTTCATTTAGGGACCTATAATCCACACACATCCTCATGCTACCATCTTTCTTTTTCACAAACAAGACTGGGGCTCCCCATGGTGAAGAACTAGGTCTGATATAACCTTTTTGCTGCAATTCTCTTATTTGCTCTTTCAATTCAGCTAACTCTGCTAGGGCCATTCTGTAAGGTCTCTTGGCTATGGGAGCAGTTCCTGGGACAACGTCAATGATGAACTCTATATCACTATCTGGTGACATTCCGGGTAGTTCCTCTGGGAACACATCTGGATATTCTTCAACCACTGGTACTTCTTCTACGGTCTTTGCCTCCAAGTTAAAGACCATGGGATCGACTCTAGATCCTTGGGTTTGACACTTCACCATAATTCCTTCATGGTTGACTTAGGATACTTCCTTAGCAGCACATCTAATGTATCCATCATGCTGGATTAACCAGTCCATTCCAAGAATGACATCTATTCTCTTAGACTTAAGTACTACTAGGTCTGCTAGAAAGACTGCCCCACTTAAAATGATCCTTACGTTTGAATAACCTAGATGACACTTGATGTCAGACCCAAGTGTTCGAGTTATTAGGGTTGACTTAAGTAGTACTGTGGGTATTTTATGCTTCTCAACAAAACTTGATGATATGAATGAATGTGATGCTCCAAAATCAAACAATACTGTTGCAAGTACTGAATTGACTAAGAACTCACCAAGCACAACTCCTGAAGCAGTCTGAACATCTTGAGCATTGATGTGATTGACACGGGCTCGGGCATAAGATTGTTGGTTCTGCCTCACCATCTGGCCGTTATTGTTGGTATTGGTGTTGGTGTTGTTGCGGGGGAAACGACGACTGCCTCCTGGCGCGACAGGTCTTGGTCCGTTAACAGTGTTGGACTGGGTGGACACAGCTGGGTTGTTCTTGTAGGGGCAATTGGCGATGTAGTGCCCAATTTCACCACAGTTGAAGCAAGCATTGCCATTATTGGTGACTTGACCACTGCTGTTCTGTTGAGTCTTGGCATAAGTCTGATTCTGATAAGTTGTCTTGGGCTGATATGATGGTTGAGTCTGATTAGATGCATTAGCAGGAGAGCAAAACTGCATTGGGGCCTGAGTTCGCTGGCTTGGCTGGCTAAAAGTTTTCATCCTCTGAGATGGTCTAGCTCCTTGCTGAACCTTGCACTCTAGGAACTTGCGCTTGTTTTATTTTCTTTCTTCCGTCTTGGCCACATCAGTCAGGATAGTCCTATTCATCAAGGTGTTGAGGTCTGGATAGATCTGAGGAGTCATGAGGGTCCTCAATTCACTTGCCAGTCCTTCTACGAATTTTGTCTACCTTTTGGCATCAGTGTTGACCAATTCTGGGGCATAGCGAGACAACTCAGTGAATTGGAAGATGTATTCACTCAAAGTCTTATTTCCTTGCTTTAGGTTGCGAAATTCATCAGCCTTCAGCTTCATGATTCCATCTGGAATGTGATACCGACGGAATTCTTCCACAAATTCTTCCCAAATGATGGTGTTAAAATCTTCCACAGCTCCACTATAAGCTTCCCACCAAGAAAGGGCGATTCCTGTCAGCTGGTGAGTTGCTAACAGAACTCTATCCCTTCCATTGCAGTGGATTGTGTCCAACTTCCTTTTAATAACCTTAAGCCAATCATCTGCTTCCATTGGACTCAGTCATCTTGTCTTGGCCTCTTGGTCCACGGTTATTCCCGGGACGGTTCATGCCTTGGGCCAAAGTTTCCAAAAGGCGATTTTGTGTTGCCATGAATTGTGCAAGGTCAATTGGTGGAGGAGGGGGAAGGTCATCTCCAGCATTGTTATTTCCAGTTTGACTTGCTGCATCTTCATGATTGCCATCAGCAAGTGCATTGGGCTGACTTTCAACTGGATTCTGGCTCTGCCGACTAGCTGCACAGCCACGACTTTCAACTGGGTTCTGGCTCTGTTGACTGGCTGCACGGCCACGACTTTGCTGGGAGCGAGTTGCTGGTTTGGGAGGCATCTGTTGGATGGGATAAGAGGGAGAGCATTAGGTAAGTGTTAGATCTATTTGGCTGATCTTTTGTTTGTTAAGGCGTTATATTTTTTTGAAAAAAGGTGCAAGCTTTAACGCTTGCTATCCCGTAAGGGAACATATAGAGCACTCAAGTAGTACAACCAACAAACACAAATATATATTTTGAATAGGGGGGTTACATCATAGCGAAAATAATTAGGCGTGCTACAATACGATTAACCTACTTTGGGGTGAACAAAAGTGAAGTACACTTCACTTCCCCAAGGCAAAAGGAGCAACTGGGTACAACTAATCTTCAACTTCTTCGGACCGAACGGCTTCATTCCCTTGGTGCAGAGAAGGGGTCATTCTTTTGGCACTTGTGGTCCTTCCACCTGGCTGAGAGGGGGAGGGTTGGAATCTTCTTTTGGAGGTAGCTGGGTGAGAGGGAGGAGAGACTCTGGATCTAAAACTTCTAGGGAGGCTTCTGAGGGTGGAGGAGCTAATGGTTCTTCATCATTCATCCTTCTTGTTGTCCCTCGAGGCACAACTGGGATCCCTTCTAAAATTATAGGCTCTCGATCTTCCAAGGCTAGCATCCTTCTCTTGGCCCTGGTGACGAGATAGGCATCCTTCAACTCCGAGGTGTGGTGGTCCTCAGCTTCCTTCAAGGCTTCAGCGATGGCAGCTTCACGGCTCTTCGCTGTAGCTGCTTGGGCCTGAGCTTCTGCAAGCTGAACTTGGAGCTTCCTAGTCATGATCTCAGCTTCTTCGGCTCGACGAATACACTTCCTCAGCTCCGAGGATTGCTTATCATATTGTTCATCCAAGGCAAGTGTTGACACCTAAAGTGGCAAACGGATATACCGCAAGCGTACGGCAGTCAATGTACCTTTCACCGGGAGTATTCCAGGTATCATGTTTTCCACGGGGAACGTGAAGTGTACTAACTAGATTCAAGGTTGTCAATAGGAATCAAAGGGGTTGGTGATCAAGGATAAAAGCTTGTAGGTATAGAGAGGCTCTTATGTAGCAAAAGATATCTGGTCTTAGCTTTCTGAGTATAAAGAGCTTAGTCAGCTCCTCCCTTCACAAGAGGCGACAGACGAAACAGTAGG
Organism: Eremochloa ophiuroides; assembly: GCA_038502445.1. Classification (NCBI taxonomy): domain Eukaryota; kingdom Viridiplantae; phylum Streptophyta; class Magnoliopsida; order Poales; family Poaceae; genus Eremochloa; species Eremochloa ophiuroides. Next base: position 17,719,035 of record JAHLJS010000006.1, read on the forward strand.
AGACAAAACTCCTACCCGAGGCGGCTGTACTATTGTCTTGATGCCCTGCCGTTTTAATAACTTGTCTTACACACGTGGTGGACTACGAGGACCAGACAAGGCTGTCACCACTTGCTGGCTACCACAAACAATCCGTGCGACAAGCGACCCATACTGATAAGATATAGCCTAGACACCACATCTACACTATACTTACTACTCTAATCTTAGCTAGAGACTAGAGCACTTCACAAGTAAATCAATGTGCAGGTGAAGACAGTATATACTTAAAGTACCAGAACTAGAATATTAAATGCTAGAAGAACTCGGATGGAAAACTTACTAGAAGCTTGAATCCGCTGAGGTACACCTTGAAGAAGACTCCCGACAGGCCCGGGGCTTTCTCCAGAGACTTCCCTCGCTCTCTTCCCTCTTTACACTAACACTAATCTATATTGTACACTTGATACTTGATCCTTGATTGTTCTAAAGTGAAGGACTAGGGGGGTATTTATAGGGGGATGAAGGGCAGCGCCACATCAGGGATCCGCGTGCTTCTCCACCTCCACCCTTGGATCCATCGTCCTTGAAACCGCCTTGGATGGACGGCAGAGATGAAATGAGCATGTGGGAGGCATGCTGGAAGTCGGTGGAGTGAGGCGGTGGTCTGGGTCCACCACCCCTGGTTCGCCCGACCCACCCTATGGCAGGTGGGCCCGGCCAGGGCTTCTAGAAGGCATCCCCACCTGCCTGGGAATGTGCTGGTGACTTGGGTCCATTATGCCTGGTTCGGCCGACCCACATGGAGCAAGGTGGGTCTGCCTCTGTGGTCCCCACCTGTCATGGATTGTGACCATGTGCTTGTTCTGTTTATATCTTATCGGTTGGGGCTTTGATCCATGTACTTTAATCTCTAGCCTTTGATTGACGATATGCTTGTGATCCAAAGGTGGAGATGGACTACAGGGGCTGTGCCACGGATCGTGCCACGTCAACATGGCCATGAGGGCTCCCTACCTGGTTCGACCGAACCATAAGGTGGGGCCACGTGGCCTCTGATCTCTTGTATATCACTTCATTACTTGATTCTTTGAAGTTGGAGTGCCGGGGCCACTATTCATGGTTCGGCCAAACCATGAGTAGTGTCCTTCCAGTGCCTACTCGATCCTAAAGTGAAGTCCTTAAAGATTGTGACATTGTCTTGCCATTTTGTCATAATTGGATTTGCATTATATCTTCATCTTGGGCTTCTAAACTCTGAAATCACCCGTTTTGAGTACCTGCAAACAAATGCTAACATGTACATATGGAACCAAGGTATTTGTACCTATGTTACTATGAGTTTGCTTATTTCTTCCCAAAAAGAGTGTTTTGTTGACGGCTATGATGGTAGAAAACATGGTATAAATACCGTCAACAAGACCCCCCACACTTGAGTCTTTGCTCGTCCTTGAGTAAAGTTTAGAAAAAGAAGTAGAAATGACATATCCAAGATAGTGGTGATCAAAGTTTTCATTTAGCACATAGCTTATACTAGTGGGTTATGTGGCATTGTCTAGCATACATCCTTGACATGTTGAAAAATGGAATAACTCTCAAGGCAAAATCATCTTACTTTTTACCTTCTCAGTACTTAGAATTTTTATTGGTTTCAAAAAGAAAGCACATAGTTCATTCTTACTCCTCAAATAGTACTCTCAAGTCACTCAGTTGTGTTTGATTCCTTACCAAGGCATATCTTAAAGATGCCTTCTTTGTTTTATCCTACATCTATCAGGCTTATGTGTAGTTCAGGTAGGGATAAACATGGCAAGCATACTTACATTGCATATATTGTAAAATCAAAACAAGGATCCAAGGAGAAAAATGTCATAGACCTAGATCAAGATGTGCAAGTGTGTGGAAGATGGTAAATTATAATGCTCCTTTATTTGGGATGATCTCTCTCTACTTTGTTTGGGACATGGCTATCTTTCTTTTCTTTTATTCATGAGCCTAGATTTGCTCATATATATATCCTTTTTCTTGGACTTTCACTTATCCATCTTTTCTTTCTTTTTCATTTTGCGTAGCCATTGTCCCTTTTTCTATATCAACTAAGAGAGACATTTATTGACCTTTAAAATATGGAGCAATTATTCAATGAAAATGGATGGCACGTTGTTGCGTACTTCTAGTGTAGAAGCAGCATGTTTGTGTGGTGTATACGTGATCTTGATCTTTGGACTATGACATATTTATCAACCAGGGTCAACAAGATTTGATCAAACTCAAAGCAATGGCAAGTAGCATGATTAGAAGGGTTTTCCAAACATAATGGTTATATATGGCTTTGGTAGGAATTTTCTCACTATTGAAGAGTAAGTGACACTATGGTTTTATGACGTTTTCAAAAATAAACTTCTAAATACTTTGAATGGAAAAAGTATGATTCATGAGTCAAGAGTGATCTCACATTTATCAACATCTTAATCAATATGATTTCCTATTAAGATATTTACCCACAAGCATAAGCATATATGTCAAATTTAAACTTTGTGTCACCTCTACTCTTCAAATGTCAATAAAATTTTATTCATTTAATTTTGGGATACAAGATTTCAAGTTTTTATTTTCATTTTTATCTAAAACAAAGAAAGGAATTGAATAAATGCGAAATTTGAGAGGGGGAAAGGGTGCAAACCTGCCAGGGAGCATACCTTCACTGCAGGGAGCCTGGCTGGTGGGACCAAGCCACCTAGGGTGGTTCGGCCGAACCACCAAATGTGCTGTTGTTCCACCGTTTGAATCTCCTCATCTCAAGTTACACCTCTGCAAAGTTGTTCTGCCACTGAACCTTATTTTGTGGTTCGCCTGAACCATATTTTGTGAGTTTTCAAGTCCTGTTTGATCCAGCAGACATGTTGTGAACTGTGCCATGTTCGAAATTTCCAATGGAGTTGTTGAGGGGGGGTCATCCGAACCCCCCACACTTGTTTCTTTTTATCTGATGACACAAGCAGCGAACAACATCAAGTGCAGGTGTTCTGCTGGTGGCAACACACCAACAGAATGCAAAACAGTTTTATTCAATTTCTTAAAATGAAATGTAGGCAAGATTACAATTGTAAAAATTAAAATTAAAAAGGGAAAACTAGCTAATGCCTACTTTATTCTAGGGGAGTGCTGATCTAAGGAGAAGGTGGGTTTAGGATGTCCTCTTGCCCAATGGCTTTGGCTATACGCTTGAGCTTCGCATTATTGCTAATGCGGAGTGCGCGGAACTTGTCCTCCATATCTAGGTTTGCCATCCTAAGTTTCGACACCGTCTCCTCTAATTCATTGTTCCTCTTCTTAAGACTAGTTATGATTTTTAGCATCTTCTCCATATCACTTTTCTCCTTTCGATCATCCTCAAATTGGCCTGGTGGACCATTGATCGGTGGTGGATCCATCCTCCTCCGGATGCCAGAAGGTGAGTTAGAGTTGGAGTCAAGTGATTCCCTCAATTGCTTCTTTTCATCCGAATTGAGAGGGGGGCGAACACCTTCTCTACACCCAGCCCACCACCAATGATATTGCGGCCTTTGAACATGGTGGGAGTAGACGGGGTGTAGGAGCTGATGCTCCTTGACGAGTCCGTGTAGAGCGAGCTGGGGTGCCGTTCCGGTACCTCCGGAGCCTTCCCCTTCAGCGCCAATTGGCCTGTGGTAGGTCTAATCAGCGTAACAGACCGAACAGGGGGCTTCCGGAGATCCCGACGCGGAGAGAGGGACCTGGGCGACGAAGTGGACCGAGGGGATGGCCGAGGGGTGGTCGGCCAAACCCTAGGGTCGGCCGAACCAGGCCTTCCCCCTGGTGACCCTCCGGTCGGTGGCAGTGAATTCAGGGGCTCCACCTCTAGTACGTCGACGGTCATTGCCCTCTCAATGCTCTCGGTCAGTGGTCTTTGAGGCTTGGAAGTGCCCTCTCCTATGGAGATGATGGCATTTTTGCTAGTGGGCGCTATGGTTGGGTTCTCTGGTGTTTCAAGGTCGGAGAAGGGATGCAGGAAGGAGAAGGAATGCAGGTGGAAAGAGGAAGAAGGAGAAGGAGAGGTTAAGAAGACGAGTGCCAATGTTCTCCTTTTTGAATTCGCAAGGGAACGCTGAGGGAACGTTGGCACAACGTTCTGGACCGGATGGGTCGCAACGGGTCGCGTAGGGTGGTTCGGGCGAACCAGGGTTTGGCCCCATTTGCCGTCGTAACAACTCTACACGCTCCCCTAAGGCTTCCCAAGACGTGACATGGCTGATTGGTTGCTCCTGTCACGTCTCCTGCAGGGGTTCCTGAATACTGCGCACTATCTAGATTTTCAAATTCTTGTAAAGTGAGGGTCATTCAACCTGGGTTTGTGTTGCCTAGTGTGACCAAGATGTGAATTTTGAAAATTTAAATCACTTGGATTGGTCCCAAGAGGTCACCGAGCTTTGGCTATCCACTTCTACTTGGGTGTTTTGGGGACCCAAAGTGTTAAAAGGAGAAATTTCTAATTATTTGAAACCTACCTAGTGATCAAGCTATACAAAATGAGAAAGAAGTAAGACATGTAGATTTTAATTATATGACTTCATTATCAGGGATAAATTCTATCATGTCAACTTCTTTTTTTATTGGTGCATGTTCATGAAAACTTTGAGGCGATGACCATTTACCTTAAAGATGCTGCCATCGTCATCTTGAAGCGTGACGGCTCCATGCATTGCCGCATTAATTACCAGGTACGGTCCTTCCCATTTGCTCCTTAGCTTTCCATGCCCAAATAGCTTGACCCTCGAGTTGAACATGAGGACCTTGTCTCCAGGGTGAAATTCCTTGGGCTTGATTCTCTTGTCATGCCATCTTTTGGTTCTTTCTTTATAGATTCTAGCATTGTGATAGGCTTTCTCTCTCCATTCTTCAAGCTCTGAGATCTGCATCTTTCTATTTCTTCCTGCAGAGGGTAGATCCATGTTCCATTGTTTGATTGCCCAATGTGCTCGATGCTCTAGTTCTACCGGTAGATGGCATGTCTTCCCGTATACAAGTTGGTATGGTGACATACCAATTGGGGTCTTGTATGCGGTCCTGTATGCCCAAAGTGCATCCGGTAGTTTTCTCTTCCAAGCTATTCCCATTTCATTAACAGTCTTTTGCAGGATGTTCTTGATTTGCTTATTGGAGGTCTCCGCTTGGCCACTTGCTTGGGGATGCTATGGAGTTGCAACATTATGCTTTATCCCCATATCTGCCAAAAAGCGTCGAAAGCCTTTGTCTATGAAGTGTGATCCTCCATCACTTATGACTAGTCTTGGTGTGCCAAATCTTGGGAATATAGTTTCCCTGAACATCTTCTTTGAATGTAAGGCATCTGCGGTTGCGCAAGGTATAACTTCCACCCACTTGGACATATAGTCCACTGCCACCAAGATGTACTCACAACCTTGTGATTTGAGGAACGGACCCATGTAGTCAATTCTCCAGGCGTCAAACAATTCCACTTGAAGGTTGTTTGTAAGTGGCATTGCATCTCGGGTGTTGATATTCCCATGTTTCTGGCATCTTGCACACCTCTTTACATAATCTTGTGCATCTTTGTACATGGTAGGCCAAAGGAATCCACTTTGCCATATTTTTGCGTGGGTTCTGAATACCCCATAATGGCCTCCGTATTCTGCTCCATGGCATTTCTCAATGATCTTGATTGCTTCGTTCATTGGGACGCACCTCCTCAACATTCCATCATTGCAGACTCTGTACAGATATGGCTCATCTCAGAGGTGCACCTTACTCACTTGGATGAGTTTCTTCTTGTCTGCCCCCGGTGGCACATATCCTGTGACCATGAAGTTGACAATGTTTGCGTACGAGGGGTGGTGGTCCGTGACCTTGAGGAGTGTGTCGTCTCACAGGAAGTCGTCGATAGGCAGATCCTATTTTTCTTTGAATTGCATTCTAGACAAATGATCGGCTACAGAGTTTTCTACTCCCTTTTTATCTTTAATTTCAAGATCAAATTCTTGGAGCAGCAAGATCCATCTTATTAATCTTGGTTTAGCATCTTTCTTAGTGAGCAAGTATTTTAGAGCAGCATGATCAGTGTAGACAATTACTTTAGCTCTAACTAGCTAAGATCTAAATTTATCTATAGCAAAAACCACGACCAGCAATTCTTTTTCAGTTGTTGCATAATTTAATTGCGGCCCAGTTAAGGTTTTGCTAGCATATGAGATTGCATGATGTTTCTTATCTTTGGTTTGTCCTAAGGCAGCACCTATAGCATAATCACTAGCATCACACATTATCTCAAAAGCAAGCGTCCAATCAAGGGGCTGTATGATTGGCGCAGAGACGGGTGCTTTCTTAAGATAGTAAAAAGAGTCTAAACACTCATCATCAAAGTTAAAGGGTGCATATTTAACAAGCAGGTTTGTTAAAGGTCTAGCAATTTGAGAAAAATCTTTTATAAACCTTCTATAAAATCCTGCATGACCAAGAAAGCTACGGACACCCTTAACATTCGTGGGCGGCAAAAATTGCTCTATGACCTCTATTTTAGCTCTATCCACCTCTATCCCATGCTCGGACACTATGTCCTAGCACTATTCCTTCTCGAACCATGAAGTGGCATTTCTCCCAGTTCAAGACTAAGTGCTTTTCCTCACATCTTTGTAAGACACGGTCCAAATTCTCTAAGTAGTGATCGAAATTTTTGCCATAGACTGAGAAGTCGTCCATGAACACTTCCATGATTTCTTCGATCATATCAGAGAAGATGGACATCATGCACCTTTGGAAAGAGGCAGGGGCATTGCATAGGCCAAAGGACATGCGCCTGTATGCATATGTTCCATAGGGGTACGTGAAAGTTGTCTTATTTTGATCGTCAGAATGGATTGGGATTTGGTGATAACCCGAGTACCCATCAAGGAAACAAAAGAAAGAATGTTTTGCAAGCCGTTCCAACATCTCGTCGATGAATGGTAACGAGAAGTGATATTTCTTTGTGGCCTTGTTAAGCTTTCGGTAATCTATACACATTCTTCAGCCCGTGACGGTTCGTTGAGGGATTAGTTCATTTTTCTCATTTTTCACGATCGTCATCCCCCTTTCTTCGGCACTACTTGGACGGGGCTGACCCACTCACTGTTAGGAACAGGGTAGATTATGCCTGCGTGCAAGAGTCTCAAGACCTCTTTCTTTACTACTTCTCTTATCGCATTATTTAGCCTTCGTTGCGGCTCCCTAGAAGGTGCAGCATCTTGCTCCATTGGGATGCGATGGGTGCAGAGAGTGGGTCTAATTCCCTTAAGATCTTGAAGAGAGTATTCTAAGACAGAGCGGTGTTTTTCTAGAATGGTGATGAGTTTGGAGGTTTCCTCCTCAGAAAGTTGGTCACTAATGATTACGGGAGTCTCCCTATCACCATTAAGAAAGGCATACTTAAGTTCAGAAGGAAGGGGCTTAAGTTCAATAGAGGGTTTAGATGGGGGTTCAGATTTATCCAAATCTAAAGGTTCTTCTAATTCGGCTTCTTTTTGGATAAAATCCTTAGCATCTTCTTCTAGATCAGGATGAGAAGGTTCTAGAAGTGATGCAGCCATCACTTCCTCTATCGGGTCAGTCTCGGGGAGCAATTCTACTTTAGAGTTGGCAGAATTTGCCAATGGAATTGAAACACAAAGGTTCTTCCCGAGATGACCTTCAAGGTTCCCCCCATGGAATCCATCAAGGAATCTCATGAGCGGGTGTCCAATTAACAAGTCAAATTCCTCTATATCGAAAATAAAGAAGTGCAGGAGGATATGGACTTTGTTAATTGTGACAGGAATGGTCTGTGCAATCCCGCAGCTCTCGACCAATTTCCCAGAGGGCAATTTAAGAAATTTGCTGGTCGGGGCTAGAGGTTCCTCTCCTAGGAGTGCATTTGCTAATGACTTAGACATAATGCTAACTCCTACGGCGGGGTCATAAAGAGAGTCTATGGTAGTCCTATTTATGACGCAAGGAATGGTTGTGAAGCAAGATAGGGTCCTAATAACCTCGGATGAGGCTTCGGCCTCCTTCAGCCATTCGTTACTCATAATGGACGCGAGCTCTTGAATAGTCTCCTTAAGATAGCGAGTCTCAAGGCGATGTAGGATGTGATCATTTGGAGCTCTACGAGTTGTAGACTTCTTTTGCACAGGTTGATTCGAGGCATTTCCAAAATCGGAGAAGAGATCGGCCTCGATATCAAGAGGAAATTCCAGAGGTTTAACTTCCTCTAGAGGATTTGGTGCTTTTGGTTCTGGTTCGACAGCTTGTGATGTAGGTGGTGAGGTTCCGGCTATCGTAGGTTCGTCCTTTGGGGCTTGATCTTCCTCGGGGGCTTCATCATAGATATTAGTGTAGGGGGTATTCTCGAGAATTTTCGCAAGAACTTCCTTACCTTCACTAATAGAGAGATGCAAGAACGCTCCCTTGGAGGCTAAATCAAGAAATTGTGCGGAATTTTGGCTAAGACCGAGGTAGAAATGTTGCAAGAGGGCTAGCTCGGTTATAGCTAAATCAGGGCCGGCAGATGCTAAGTCTGTGAAACGGGCCCATGCCGCACCTAGAGGCTCCTTATCCTTTTGTCTAAAGGTTAGGATCTCTACACGAAGACGAGCAACTCGGGGAATGGAGAAGAAGGTGATACAGAACTTTGATTGCAGCTTCTCCCATTCTCCATTTACACTACCTACGTGACGAGTATACCATCGTTTGGCTATTCCCGTCAAAGAGAACAGAAATAACTTCCACTTAAGGGTATCTCGTTTCATCCCATGGATATGTATGCAAGACCATAATTATTCGAAATCTCGTAGGTTTGTATAGGGGTTCTCATCTTCATCCCCAGAAAAAGGTTTCTCCTGAACCATTACTATGAGACTCGGGCGTAGCTCATAACGAACGACCAAAATGGCCGGTGATGAACTAGGCGGCTCCATACAAGCGCCCGATGGAGCACCATACTCAAAGATAGATATTTGATCCATGTGTGTGTGGAAAAACTAGTTTTGATCAAACAAGGATAACTAAGATGACTCGACTCTAGTGAAGACAGCTACCGTTCCCCGGCAACGGCGCCAAAAAGCTTGTTGACACCAGAAGTGGCAAACGGATATACCGCAAGCGTACGACAGTCAATGTAGCTTTCACCGGGAGTATTCCAGGTATCGTATTTTCCACGGGAAATGTGAAGTGTACTAACTAGATTCAAGGCTGTCAATAGGAATCAAAGGGGTTGGTGATCAAGGATAAAAGCTTATAGGTATAGAGAGTCGCTTATGCAGCAAAAGATATCTGGTCTTGGCTTTCTAAGTATAAAGAGTTTAGTCAGATCCTCCCTTCACAAGAGGCGACAGGCGAAACAGTAGGAGACAAAACTCCTACCCGAGGCGGCTGTACTATTGTCTTGATGCCTTTGCCGTTTTAATAACTTGTCTTAAACATGTGGTGGACTACGAGGACCAGACAAGGTTGTCACCACTTGCTGGCTATCACAAACAATCCATGCGACAAGTGGCCTACACTGATAAGATATAGCCTAGACACCACGTCTACACTAAACTTACTACTCTAATCTTAGCTAGAGACTAGAGCACTTCACAAGTAAAGCAATGTGCGGGTAAAGACAGTATATACTTAAAGTAGCAGAACCAGAATATTAAATACTGGAAGAACTCAGATGGAAAACTTACTAGAAGCTTGAATCCGCTGAGGTACACCTTGAAGAAGACTCCCGACAGGCCCGGGGCTTTCTCCAGAGACTTCCCTCACTCTCTTCCCTCTTTACACTAACACTAATCTATATTGTACACTTGATACTTGATCCTTGATTGTTCTAAAGTGAAGGACTAGGGGGGTATTTATAGGGGGATGAAGGGCAACGCCACGTCAGCGATCCGCGTGCTTCTCCACCTCCACCCTTGGATCCACCGTCCTTGAAACCGCCTTGGATGGACGACAGAGATGAAATGAGCACGTGGGAGGCATGCTAGAAGTCGGTGGAGTGAGGCAGTAGTCTGGGTCCACCACCCCTGGTTCGGCCGACCCACCCTATGGCAGGTGGGCCCGGCCGGGGCTTCTAGAAGGCGTCCCCACCTGCCTGGGAATGTGCTGGTGACTTGGGTCCATTATGCCTGGTTCGGCCAACCCACATGGAGCAAGGTGGGTCTGCCTCTGTGGTCCCCACCTGTCATGGACTGTGACCATGTGCTTGTTCTATTTATATCTTGTCGGTTGGGGCCTTGATCCATGTACTTTGCTCTCTAGCCTTTGATTGACGATATGCTTGTGATCCAAAGGTGGAGATGGACTCCAGGGGCTGTGCCACGGATCGTGCCACGTCAACATGGCCACGAGGGCTCCCTACCTGGTTCGGCCGAACCATAAGGTGGGGCCACGTGGCCTCTGATCTCTTGCATATCACTTCATTACTTGATTCTTTGAAGTTGGAGTGCCGGGGCCACTATTCATGGTTCGGCCGAACCATGAATAGTGTCCTTCCAGAGCCCACTCGATCCTGAAGTGAAGTCCTTAAAGATTGTGACATTGTCTTGCCATTTCGTCATAATTGGATTTGCATTATATCTTCATCTTGGGCTTCTAAACTCAGAAATCACCCGTTTTGAGTACCTGCAAACAAATACTAACATGTACATGTGGAACCAAGTTATTTGTACCTATTTTACTATGAGTTTGCTTATTTCTTCCTAAAAAAGAGTGTTTTGTTGACGGTTATGATGGTAGAAAACATGGTATAAATACCAACAGCGAGCAGGTATGTGGTCATGTATACCACAGTTGGGTCATTCTCATGCAAGTTACGTACTTGCAAGATTTCCATGCGGGTCTTCCAAACTGGTTGGTCCCTTTCTAGGGGTGGAAAGAACCTCATGGGTGTACGGGCGATTGGATTCTCACAGATCTGGCAAAGGTACCTCAAGGCTTTGCAGGCAACAGCTTGATAGGTATCTGCAAACCGAAATCCAGTTGCAGACACACTCCGTGCTTCAGCTAAGCCTTCACTTTTTCCGACATAAACGGTGACTTCACACCGCTCAGTCTCATGCTCCATGTACTCTCTGCCTACATACTCTGGGCGATCCTTGATTCCTAACCTTTGCATGGCGGTATACAGAAGCTTAGGAAAACCTTCAATCTCTAAGCAGTAGCTGTTGGTCCACACTCCTTCCGCCATCTGAGAGAGAATAGATGAGGGTAAAAATTTTTGCAATAGAGGAAAGAGAGTAAGAACTTTTGTAAAATACTTTTCATAAGTAAAATACTGGTCCAGAAAGCCTAAGGTCATGTCCTACAGCCAACTACGGCTCTGATACCACCTGAAGCGCCCCTGGTCATCCAGGAACTCAAATGTGATACACGTACTAGTCCCAGGTGGCTAGCACACACATTTATTACATTCAGATAGGTCTCATAGTAGTAGTTCAGACGGAAGCAGGCGATGAAGCCACGCTATAAAGTACAATAACCATAATACAGTAAGGGTCCAGCAGACCCAGAACAAATACGGATCGCAACACATCTGGCGATCCCCAATGCCATAGGCTTAGTTGGGTGCAGACACGACCTTACTCGAACGCAGCTTCGGGGTTAAAGTCTGGATCTTCCTCTGTAAAACAAAGCAAGGGTGAGTACAAAGTACTCAGCAAATCCAATCTTACCCTACAGAATGGAATATCAGTATATACATATGGATAAATCAAGGTTAAGGCTTGGTTTTATTTGCGGAAAGCTATCTTTTTAACACATGCAGGGTTTCCTTTTATAAATACCATTTTGCAAAAGACATATACTTTTCATATATCAGATTGTTTCTGAAAAGGGGTTTGTCACAATTTTTAAGTGTTGCTGAACACCTTTGCTCCCACAACACATGGCCGGCAACCATTCATTTCCAAAAATCATACTCGCTCATTTTTCCACTCATCCCAACCCATCTATTGTTGAAACCAAACCATAACCCGTCCATGACCGTAGACACGGCTATTATGATAGATTTTACACTCTGTAGAGGTTGTACACTTTCCCCACAAGTAGGGTACCGTAACTTAACACCTTAGTGCACAGATCCATCAAAGCCATTACCCTCCTAGCTGAGTACTGGCACTCACCACGGGAACACTAAGTCCACCATCTCATAGTACAATAATTCACAGAGCTCATAACATTCAATATAATTTTCCGATGTCCATATACACCTCCTAGTGTCCCGTTGCACCCTACCTCCAGATGATTGCCATACCAACTAGAGGGATTTAGACTAAGCCCCGCCGCATACAGGGTCGAGTGGTTGTACGAAAAATGAGTTAGGCAAGATGAATCAACTCAGTCCTAAATAGACAAGGTGGATATCTCCATGCTTAACCACAGTGGTACAAGCCACAACACCAAGGCATCCCACAAAGGGACACGATCCGCCCCATGTCATGGGTAATCACCAACTCTATTTGTTCATTAATCCCTTTCATAATACCCACAATTCTTTCTTACAACTCACACAGTTTTTCTTTGAAATCATTGTATTTGAGAAAATATAGTGAGGAGTAACCATGGCGAGTGCAGTGCTAAGCATACTAAATAACGATATTTTGTCACATCATAATATTTATTCCTAACTTTGAACAAGGTAATCATCAGGTTAGATCAACTCAAGGATGGCTATTCAAGCGGGATTTAACTAAGCAGTAAAATACTTTATGCATTTAAAACGGCTTCTACGGGTTGTGTTTAAAAATAGGAGCAACATGCATCAAGAGGGAGGTTGGACTTGCCTTCATCGGCGTCCTCGTGAAACTCTTGCTGACAGCCCGGATCCTCGGGTATGGCCTCGAACTCACGGTACTGGCCACCAACGTCCTCGTTCTCCGGTTCGTTCACTCCGTCAGCTAAAAATACGTAATAAACAGAACAGACAAACAAGCACAAATAAATATTCACATATATTCAAATGAGCTCCAAAAATTATGAAATTTATATGGGAGGTAGAGTTTGATTTTAGATGAATTTAGAAAGAATAATCACTGGAATCAGAGTTAGTGCGTGGGAGACATTAATTTCCAAAATTGGCTGTCTAATTTTTTCGAAGGGAAAATAGTGCATGCACGTGATTGATTGGTGGTGTGTTCTTGCACGTGCTTGCTGGTGGAGGGTGCTCGGTCGTGAATGAGCTTCGGCTTTTCTTTTTGGTCTTGGGCCCACAAGGAAGTACGAAGGGGAGACAAACGAACAGACAGCACGGGCATTCGTGCTCTCGGAGACGTCCGCCATTGACGAGCCTCTGGAGCTCGGGAGAGCTCGGCACAGGTAGGGAGAAAATACTGCGTAGCTTGGGGAGAGTAGAGGAAGGCTTGGGGATGCTCACTGTCGACAGAACCGAGCTATAGGTGTCCCTCCGTGGAGAACGGCAGAGCTCGCACCTTCGGTGCTCAAGGACAGAGGGAGCTTAGGAGCTGGGTTTAGGGGAGGAAGGTGAGCAGCGAAGCTGGTTTTCTCGGCGAGCTTGCTGCTGGGTGGTGCAAGGGAGAAGCTCCCTAAGCTCGCCTTTTATAGGCTGGAGGAGGTCGCTGTGCCACCGGCCCTCAAGCTCGCCATCAATGGCGTTGCTATGGCATGCATGGTTTCTGTGGAATGCATGGACGGTGTGGAGTCTAGCGAAAGCCACTGGAGTACGGGAGATGCTCAGCGCAAGTGGTTGCATGCATGCATGGCCTTGCTTTGCATGCCTGAGTGTAGAGCATGCATGCAGGCTTGTGTGCGTGGAGAGAGAAGCCGCGTGCTGCTCTGGTAATTACTGGTGTTCTCTACTCTGCTGTGTGCTGTGTTTTACTGTTCCATGAAGGAAAAAGAGAGAGAGAGTGGAAAGACGGGAGGTGGGCCCACATGGTGTGCGAGCTGCCGCAGTCGGCGAGTGGGGTCAGCGCGTGCGCTGCGCGCAGATGCCATCGGTGAGGGCGAGCGAGAGAGAGAGGGTCGAGCGGGAAATGCTGATGGCGCGGTGAGAAGAATATACGTTTGGGAGAGAACTGGGAGGAATAAACGAGATGGAAGAAAGTTGGAATGAGATAAAATTAGAGCTCAAATGATTTATAGTTTTCGAAATAAGTTTTGAAAATAATTTTATGCGAGCGATTTTTAGATATGAATTTTCGGGATGTTACAGTAGCGGAGTAGTTGGCGGAATTGGAGATTGTCTCCGACCACTCCCGGAGGTTTTTGTGAGGGGTTTGCACCTTCCCCAGTGGAGAGCCGCAAGATAACTTATTGGATTGCTCGTGTGATTAAGTTACCTTACTCGTGGTAGGTTCTATAGTGACGCTCATTGGTTGAGCTTGACATTGGTTATCAATTAGCCACCGAACCACCGAGTAGTGATCGACACAACGGGGACTAGCGTGCCGGCAAGCACGTGAACCTCGGGATAAATTGGTGTTCATCTTTGTGTTGATCTTGGATCATCACCTTCGATTGTATTGGTATATCATTCGGTGATTAGCTATCTAATCTACTCGGCGGTATAATTTTTCTACACCCTCTCCTTTTATATTTGTGTATCTACTTGTGTAGTGGTAGCCTTTGTAGTTTGTTTATCCACCTAAGGGTAAAATAGTTGTAACATAAACTAACTTGTGTGTGCTTCTAGAGACTTAGTTAGAACGGTTAGGAATGCTTGCATTTTTTAGTAGGCTACCGCAAAACTCACGTCGCCTTTTATGTTACTAACCACTTAATCAAGTGTTGTTTGTAGAAGTTTTAACTAGACTATTCACCCCTTTTTAGCCTCTTTGGACCTATCAACGTCTTATTAAGATTTAAACATGGCCCATTAAAAAACATATAGACCTTCTAAATCCAACCGTACAAATTATCGTATGAGTAGTCATTTTATTAAATTAGATTGGTCCGGCCCAATCTTAAATCAAATAAGGCCCAAAAATAGATTTATCAACAGACTCTATGGCCTATGGTGGGTTGAGTGGAGTGAGCCGGTAGTTGGATGGTGTGGACGAAAAAAACACCAGAAATTTTGCACACACACACACAGATATATATATATATATATATATATATATATATACACACACACACACACACTAGCAAAAGTGTCCATGCGTTGCAATGGAAAAGTATCAAAATAAACTTTTCATCAACTCAATAGTTAGTGACCGTGTGTTGCAGCTGGAGAGTGTCAAAATAATTTTTTTGTTAACTCAATTGATTTCGTAACCAATCTAGAAAAAGTTAATTATTATACGTGTTTGACTTACGTGTCAACATCTCTTTGCCAAAAAGCCAATAAAGATATGAGTTTTTATAGCAGAACGTCTCTTATTTTATTTGTATCTCACCTGATTGCCCTCCCTCATTTTACCATATGGTACTAATATCAACCGGACAGACAAAACTAAACTGGACTAAATATACATCTTATTAAGATTTAAACATGACCCATTAAAAATATATAGACCTTTTAAGTCCAACCGTACAAACTATCATATGTGTAGTCATTTTATTAAATTAGATTGGTCTGGCCCAATCTCAAATCAAACAAGGCCCAGAATTAGATTTAGCAACAGACTCTAAGGGCTATGGTGGGTTGAGTGAAGTGAGCCGATAGTTGAATAGGGTGGACGAAAAAAGCACCAAAAATTTTGTCGCTTTATTAACAGGTATAGATATAAGCATAGATATAGGCTCTGTTCGCTTTAGCTGAAAAGCTGAGGTGATTTTGGCTGAAGCTGATTTGTTATGAGGGGAAATACTATTTCAGAGCTGAAAAATATGTGTTGCTAGTTGAAGCGAACAGAGAGCCATAGATATCTACTCATCAGTCATCATGCATCATATCACCACGTTGAGTGAAGAATTACCTGCCTTTATGTTTGCTACTGTATGGAGTCACCATGGATTTGTGTCTGAGGTGTACTGTGTAGAATCAATGTTGAAACCTATTGCGAAACTGCAAGCCAATACTATGTTACAGTTATACACCACTTAAAAACCACTTCCGCTGTTCCAAACCATACTTCACTTCTCTTTATCTTTGTAGCTTTGTCTTAAGTCAAATCCTTTCTCTTTAACTAAATTTTCTATAAAAATACTTATTAACATCAATATGATCAAATAAATGTGATATATGAGGAATTTAGTAAAGCTAATTTGTTGTTGTGGATGGTGGTGCATTTTTGCCATATAATTTGGTCAAAATTTGATATGTTTAATATAGGATGAATAATATTAGAAACAAAATGAGTAGGCTATTCTCATTTTGACGTTACATTTGTTCTAGAGCTGGCAAAGTTATGTGGACCATTTTTTTTGGCTTGACAATGTTTCGCTTCTTTTTTTAAAAAAATACTCCAAACGAGAGATGCGCGGATTCATATCGTGACTGCAAAACCAATACGAGTACAAGTACAAGAGAAAGGGTCCCACCCCCAATGTTTCCTGCAGGAATTGATCTTTTTTTTTTAAAAAAAAATCTAGGTATTGGTCGAGTTCGATTCGGCCTTCCGGTACCACATTGATTCCGTTTATAACTGCGCTTCGCAGACGATAAACCTGTGGCGCACGCTTTATTTCTCTCGTCCCCTTGTAATCACGTAGCCACAGGCTTTCATCTGCAGCGTTTTCCGAGCGCCCGAACGAAATCTGCTAGCCGCCTGCTGGTTGGCACTTGGCAGGCGCACAGCATGTGCTGGCTAACGACGTTGTGGTCCCTGCCCGGCACGGCGCCGCCGCTGCGCGCGGACTGCGCCGACGACGGCTACGAGGAGCTGCCGCTGTCGGTGTCGTTGCCGCCGGACGTCCCGCGGGGGCTGTCCAGGGATGGCGCGCCGAGCGCAGGAGGGGAGGCCACGCCTTTCGCGGTGCAGCAGGCGGTGGTGGCGGCGGCGTCCAACGGCGGTTTCGGCATCGGAGGAGGGGCGTGGCTCGCGCTGGTCTACGCGTCGTCCATCAACGCTAAGATGGCCGGACCTTTCCAGTCGTAGGATATATACCAATCTAGGTGGAATGTCGGATCGTAGGTGTAGTAGCGGTTTAATTTGCTTGCCGTGTCAGGTGTTAGATTACTCAATTCACAGTATGTTGGCATTAGAGTTTGCTAGAAAAAAAAAAAAACAGGCTAGTTTTCTAGCAAGGCCAGCTTTATACTTTGTTAAATTGTGAAATGAACTTCATTATTATGTTTTTTTAAGTTAAATACACCATAAATCCACGTACTTGCCTGGCTGTGCCATATAGGTTCGTAAACTGTAAAATTGCATTTATGGACCCATAAACTTGATTACTCTCTCCATCCAAATTGTAAGTCACTAGCAAAAATGACCGTACGTTGCAATAGGAATCAAACTCCCTAGTTTTTGTTAAAAATAAGTTTTGTTTTTAATCAAAACTATATTAATGATTTGGTGATGGAAATATTATTTTTAGAGAAGGATTAATGATCCAAAGACAAATAATGTTGTATTGATTATTTTTTCAGAGGGAAAAATGAATAGCCATTGGAGTTAATGATCCAATATAGTTTTGATTAACAATATTAATCATTCACTAAAAAACATTAATATCCTTATCTAAAAAATCATTAATATAACGTCTGAGTATTCCATGGCCCATGAGTTAATAATCCTTTTTAAATTGTTGCCCAACCACACGTGACAGGCATGTGAGGACAGGTGCCCCATGGCCCATGGGTTTATGCAGTTTGGCCATGGTTTTTCACTTTTCACGTTTGTTGTGGGGTATTCTTCCTCACTTTTATCGTCTGCGGGAGGGAAAGGGTTGGAGAGCGGCTGAGCGGGAGTGGTGACTGGTGGCCAAGGGAGGCGATCGGTGGCAACACATAGAATCGATCGGGTGGAGAAGTAGAACCCACCTTCCGCATTCGAGGCTGGGTGCCTCGACATCTGTGAGGAAGCATCACGATGATGCTCAAACAATAACGCTCAAACCATGACGTAAAGGGGAGCCACCTCCTGAAGATTTAATCGTCCACTTAACTACCGACGGTTCTTTTCAAATTTCAACACTGAAAAGATAAAGAGCGCAAGATTAAACTAGCGCTCGCATTTTCTGTACCAAGAGGTGGAGGCCGCGATATGAAACACGGACCCAAACAGCTCTCATCACAACTTCACATGTATGTATCAGTCTAGTAAAATTCTCATGAGGTATTAAAACAAATAACTTGTATCGTTAAACATGAGCATTGAAATTTATTAAATTAAATTAAATGGGATAATAAACCTAATTATATTAATCTAGCCAAACTACGAGAAAAGGAGGACCAAACCTCACTCGCAGAAAAGAACATCCTGAGCAAGAATAAATCTCGGCGGACATGTCAGCCCTCTTGTTGTTCTCATCATGGAAAGAGTGAGAAGATTGACGACCACAATGTTGTTGGCAGCTCCCATGGGTACGCCGGGCCTGCGTACTTGTTCCTCTCGTGTCCGCGGTCGGCCTCCATCGTCTCGAGCACGATGGAGAAGAGCCACGTCTTCTCCCGTGGCGTCAAGAGCACGTACGTGTCGTGCGCATCGACGATAATAGCGTCGCCCTGGAAATAGCCGTCCTCGCGGCCCGGCAGGCCGCGCGTGGCTTCCCGCAGCCGCACGAGACCCTCGACCGCCCACTCGTGACCGCCATGGATCCGAACAAAGACCTTGAGTTCGTTGTCTATCAAGCGGACGACGCGCAGCGCACCGTCGTCGTCCTGGCGGCCAGTGACCACCCGGAAGCTGCATCTTCCGTGCGATCCGAGCATGGTCTCCGGCAGCGTGAGCATCGAGAACTCTGCGGTCGCCTCGTCAAGGACGAGCGCCGCTCCGGCGCCTTCGATGCCCCAGTAGAGAGAGCCGTGTACGCGGCCGGCGAAGTAGAAGGACCTGACCGTGCTCGGAATGCTGATCGCCGCCTCGTCGCTGCTCCAGGCCTTCTTCACGAGGTGCCAGTCGCTTCCTAAAGAGAAGACGCTGCTCCACGCTCCTCCCTTCACCTCGCTCCCCATGGAGAACACGTGGGCCACCGGCACTCCATGGCCGGAACTGCACGAGTGGGGCCGGTGCAGAGCGGCCATAACTCTGAAGTTGGACAAACTGATGCCGCCGCCGCCTGCTGGCTGATTGGTTTGGTCGCCGCCGTGGAGAAGGAACAGGCCGAGGAACTGATGGCCTTCGATGTCTTCCGGCCACCAAGGAACTGCCTTGTATTGCCGCGTCAGCGGGTCGCACACGAGGAATCTAGGAGCATCGTGGTGGCGGATCCCGGCGGCAGTCTGCGGCGCCTGCGCGTTCAAGGTGTTGGGGAACTGGACGCCTCGGTAGAGGAGGATGAGGCTGCCACGGCTGTCTGCGATTTCCCAGGCGCCATTGGCGCCGCCCGGGAGAAAGTCCAAGGGCAAACGGCGGCCGCGGGTCAGCGGTGACGACGGGACAAATATGTGGTTGCTACCGTCTAGAGGCGATTCGTAATTGGGGTCGACCGTATGATAGTGGCCTCCGATCGGCTTTGGTCCCGGCGGCGGCGGCGGAGTGGATGCCATGGCTTTGGATGTCCGTCCGCCACCGAATTCGTCGATCTCTCGTCTTTGCGCGTTGAAATCTGATGAGTCTGAGTTACATCTGCATCTAATAATATATACAGGCTAGATGGATTTTTTTTTTTTTACATGGGCTAGATGGATATCGTGTTGTATATGGACTGGATAATTGGATGGGTCTCCGAATCTACCTGAACCTTTATTCCTGTACTAGGTAGCATGCCCGTGCGTTACTACGGGATAACTAAAATTTTATAAAAAAAACACACGGATCGTAAGATAAGATAAAAACACGCATATTAAGATAGTATTTCGTTGAAAACAAATATCGAAATTAAAGTTATGGGAGTATGGCGTCCCATGCTCACAAACTCTCTACAGTAGTCCTTCAAGGGCTTGTTTCGGTTGAAACGGAGCTGCCCGTATTCAAAACCGACATATTCAGGCCAAGCACGAAAATTACACGGATCATCGTGCCGAACGAACCGGCATACTGCAGAACCGGGCCTATCCATTACACCCACGTGTCTGCTAGTCCTCGCCGCTGTCATCGTCCTACTCCAATTTTGAGAGGTGTCAGAGGTGTGCTGCCCATTCGAGTCGGGCGGCATGATGATCTAGTGCGTTACGTGCGAAAATGCAAACGATGATGATCAAACGTTCAGGATGATCGCCATAAAAAACGGCCATACATACAAACTTAAATATAATATTCGAATAATTAAATATAATAGTGTTACATGACTTTGTTTTTGAAATTTAAATAAAATATGAAATATATGACTCAAAATCACTAAATGTATTGCCGATTCATGTATGATTTGTGTTATCGATTGGCCATCTTTCTCATCGTTCGCGTAGACTCTTATCGCTCATATTTATACCTAGAAACAACAAGAAAAATATGGCGTTAAAAAATAATATTTTTATAATTTAAATTGAATGAAAAATGTGTTGTATGCGTAAGTAATATTTTAATACCTCGCCTATGGTGTTAGAACCTCCTTGTATACGATATTCTTCTTTTACTACCTCGCTTATGGCGTTAACTCTTATCGCTCATATTTATACCTAGAAACAACAAGAAAAATATGGCGTTAAAAAAATAATATTTTTACAATTTAAATTGAATGAAAAATGTGTTGTATGCGTAAGTAATATTTTAATACCTCGCCTATGGTGTTAGAACCTCCTTGTATACGATATTCTTCTTTTACTACCTCGCTTATGGCGTTAACTCTTATCGCTCATATTTATACCTAGAAACAACAAGAAAAATATGGCGTTAAAAAAATAATATTTTTACAATTTAAATTGAATGAAAAATGTGTTGTATGCGTAAGTAATATTTTAATACCTCGCCTATGGTGTTAGAACCTCCTTGTATACGATATTCTTCTTTTACTACCTCGCTTATGGCGTTAGAACCTCCTTATATACGATATTCTTCGTGAAAGTGCCATCCACGGTTGGAGTCTTATTACCCTTACATTTTTTTTATTTGACATATTCTTTTCTTGTTCCCATCGGCAATCTTTTGTGCATTTATGTTCTTCATCCTTTTGGCCTCCTCCTCATGTGCTTCCGCATCAGGTGGGAGGGCAACGATCTTAATATTCGCTCTTGACGTGGCTCTAGACATCGCAACATACAACTGTCTGTGAGAGAACACCGGCGCGGGCAAGTACACACCCACGTTCGGTCTAGTTTGGCCCTGTGACTTGTTGACTGTCATGGCGAAGCTCAGCCTGATAGGAAACTATTTCCTCTTAAACTGGAATGGGAACATCTCCTCATCGGACGGGCATAGCGGTATTCGAGGAAGGAATACCCGCTTCCCAGCATGCTGCCCCACCACAATTTCCGCATCGATTGTATTTCTTCGGAACCCACACACCAACAGCCTGGCAGGGTCAATATTCCTAAGCAATATGACAGGACACCCGAGCTTGAGCTTTAAGACATGAGGAGGCAGCCCATTGGGGTTCGGACTGTTAAGAAACTCCGATGGATAGTAGTTATGTGGATCATCTACCGCGGAGTCAAAACTGTGATACACCATCTCGTCGCCCTGGAACATATCAATCATTTTCATATTGATCTTGTCCACCCAATCATTACGTGTAGATAAAATCGCTCTGGTGGTGATGTAGCCTTTATCCACCATGTTTGCATTTAGATTTGGAAAGATGGTGTTGATCAATGTATGAGGATCCTTCTCGGCATCGCCAGAGTACGGGACACAGATCTCGTCAGGAATGCGTACATCGCCATCTCCATTAACCTCTTCCGTTCGACCACAAATGCGCAACAGACAATCTGCAAACCACGGGTCACTCTGAGCCCTCATGTTGTGGACGAGCTTTAGGTGGTGCATGGATTCCCAAAGATATGACCTCCGTAGAGAAGCACCGACTATTTGAGCCCTCGATCCTTTCCGCACAACAGGGAGGACCTGCCTGAAATCACCACCAAAGACAATAGTCTTCCCACCAAATGGCAGGTCAAACCGGCCCATTGCATCACGCAGGCTGTTGTCTAGTGCTTCCACGGCTTGCCTCTTTTTCATAGATGCCTCGTCCCAAATTATGAGTGCTGCTTGCCGCAACAACGTGGCAGTACCACTCTGTTTCGTAAAGTTACAGCTACATCCCTCTTCAAGAGTGAGGGGTATGTTGAAACGAGAGTGGGCTGTCCTCCCTCCTGGCATTATGGATGCTGCTAGTCCAGATGTAGCTGTAGCCACGGCAAGCTTGTCCTCGCTACGTAGTTTTGCAAGAAGTGCCCGATACAAAAAGGTCTTTCCTGTCCCTCCAGGTCCATCCACAAAGAACATCCTGCCTTGTTTGCTGTTGACAGCGGCCATTATCTCATCATAGGCAAATTTTTGCTCGACGTTGAGTGAGTCGCACAATCGCACATCTTCAGGATTCTGCTCGATGCTAGCTTCCTCAAATATCTCACGAGTAATATGGCTGGCATTGTCATATGTATCATCAATATCTGGAAGAGGTAATTCTGTTATGTCCTTCCCCATCGACTGCAACATGTTTCTAATATCTATCAAAACCATCTGTTGCACCAGAACTGGAGATGAATTATTGCGGCTGAAGTCCTCTGACATTGCATCGTAGTGTTTTTTCCACAACCCCATCACATCATTCGGCTCGCAGAAAACCAATATAGTTGCAAATAGCCTTCGTAGAGAAGAAGGCATCTCGAAGAAAGTAGCTTCAGTTAGACATTCATCCAGGGTATTGTCCTCTTCAATTAGACCCCTCCTTTCCGCAGCTTCACGGAAAGTAGGTAGGAGCATGCCATCAACAGTCCTCAGGTGTTTGAATGATGTAGCACCAGAAACATTGTTTAAGAGAACACGAAGAAAGTACCGTTCTCCCTCGGCAGGATGAGCCGAGATGACTCTGCCAACTTGGAAAACAGAGTTTTTCCTTTTCTGCCAGAATTTACCATCAGACTGCCAGGTGAAATGCTCTGGGAAGTCCCGATACAAGATTTGGCGGGCTTCCTCATGCTGCTTATTTGCATCGAAGTATGCTGTGAGCATAGATTCTTCTACATGTGGCTTCGTAAGGATCTATTTGATCTTGTCCTTTTTATGAAATGATACCATGTGCATGTCAGGTAGATGAAGCTGCAGTTGCTGCACTGGTGGATAGTTCTTGCTTAAGTCAAAGCCATATATCCTCCACAATGCCTCTGGAGGTGTCACCCACCGTGCCTTTCTATATTGCTTGATCTCATCAATGTCCCCTTTCTCATCTACTTTGTTAGCCTCCCTTATCACCACTGACGCTCGGTCATGTCCCTTGCATTTGTACTTGAACAGATATTTTACTGACTTAAAGCTCCCACAGGCCTCAACATTTATATGGCAGTTGAAGGTACGTAGTAGACATGGGTTGTAAGGGACGATCCATTGATTGTCCAGATAATGGCCCTGAATTTTTTCTATACGGCCATCATTGCGTCGTCGATATATGGGGTAAGAATCACTTCCTTGTGACGTTGACTCATAGAATGGGCGCGGGTAACGGTTCTTGCATGAATCGTGGCCCACCATGCACGGACAATATGGATTAAGTGTCCCGCATGGACCATGCATCATATGCTTCGTGATCATCTTGTAGAGCTCAGGGTACTTTTTCTTGTTTGGTAGCTCTGCCGTGATAATCATGTCATATTGCTCAGGACATGTGAGCTTGTATTTACGTTCCATTATTAAAAGGAAGTGTGCATGCGGCAAACCCCTCTTCTGGAACTCCACTATGCATACATAGGCCTTCACCTTTCCAAGTATGTCTTTCTCCATCAACATTTTCCTCATTGCCTCTAACTTTGCTCTGAAGACTCGTGTCATGAGATCTGGACGATCCTGCAGTGTCTGGCCTGGATAAAGTTCACTCTTGATCTCATCCCAGTTAGGGTTGCATGTCATTGTGAGGAAGATATCAGGTTTACCATACTTCCGAACTGTACCGTCGCCTCATATTACGAGGTCCTCCGATGAACGACGAAGACAGCATAGTGCGCTTTCCGACATTCTCAGAAGATCTTTCACCCGAATGCATGCTGTCAACCAGGCCTTTGTATAGTTCCGCCCTCAAAATATCCTGATTATTCCTCTGGTAGTCTAACCGGTTGCTCTCAATCTTGATGTAGGTGTCGACGGCAAACTGCTGAAAGAGACGTTTGCCAAAGAGTATTGGATTAAATACTCCTGGCCGTATCTGTAACTTGTAGCAGTAGTAGTCGCGCACGGAGACACAAATATTCCCAACGGGTTCTACAAGGAGACATTATTTGAATTAGTATCATGAATAAATGGAAGAGTTTATGTGACATTGCCGAGAAGAGATCAAGTTACCTCCATCATCATCACCACCATTCTCAGCACGTCTTTTGCGGATTGCTCGAGCTCGCTCAACTTGAGCGTCTGTCACACCCACTTTTGGAATGCTATTGTGCCACCCGAGCTCACCCCTTGGAGCGAATATTGGGTATGATAGTGGGTCATAGCATGCATTATATGAGCGAATGCTGTGTATAGATCGATCCTTCCCTTGCAGGAGAACACTATGATCGAATTGGCCTAGACGCTCACTCCCCTCAACCCAGACGGCGGCCACCTCTGATGTCAATGGCACATTATATGTTCTCTGGTCGAGCCGCTGGTCAAGGTTCAACTCAATATGGTAATCCTCGAGGTTTTCCACATGTCCCATACTCCTTAATGGCTGGGAGTAGGGATTTCCATCAAAGATCCTAACCAACTACTCTATAACTTCCCTATCTTTTTGAGCGCATTGCTCACGGCACTTGCTCATGCGATGCTCGATGGATGGATCATCGTCGTAAAAATAAAGCTCGAGGTGTCTCTTTTCCACACCATCCTCTTTACCAAATGATCGTATGTTATGATAAATCTGGACATGGGCACGGAACGTGTACACACCAGACTTTCTCATGTTTGTAGTCATACGATCTAGGTGGCAGTATAGAGAAGTGAAAGAGAAGTGACCATTAAAATATCTGATGTTTGCACGAAAGTGCCTAGCATCAGCGTCCGAGCTTGACCACAACCTTATGAGTTCTGGTGGTGTCTCTGGAGTTGAAAGATGAATCTTTCCTGCACGACAACAGAACCCGGGCGGTTCATCCTGGAATTTCTTTGCGTTGCAGTGCTCGCAGTCTGGCACTGATGATAGCATGTCCGTCTCTGATGGAACATTAGCATAAACCCCGTCGTATGGATCTGGGACATGAGGCTCATTGTTCTCTTGGTCACCCATGTTGGCATCATTATCAACGTCAGTTCCTTCCTCGTCTTCTGTTGATAAAATGTTAATGTTTTAGCATTGTAAGAAATTATGTGGAAAGAATGTTTTAAATTCTACATGGTGTACCTTGTCCGGCGAAAAAGTACGCCTCATCATCTTCCTCGTCCTCCTCAAATATGACGTTTTCATCACCATCTGTGCAACACGGGCACATATATGACAAGAAAAACATAATGGCTTTCAAAACAAATAAACGCTGATTTTAATAAAGAAAATACCATCCTCAACCCAAGAGTCTTGTGTACGATCTTGTGCACCGTTTGGAGGCTTTGAAGATGTACAGTCAACTATAGACGGCTTTGTCAGTGTACCTATGCAATTAGTAGGTGGTGGAAGAGTAGTTTCCTGGGTGATACCATCTGCAGTAAGAAGAGCTATGAGTTTTGGGAATTGGAAGAAGAGTGATGGTAAAAATGCTAACAATATACAGTGATCAAGGCTGGTTACCGTTGCAAAACGCACTCGGTTGAGTCGGGTCATTCGCATCATTGCACTTTCCATCTGCATTCTTTCTAGCCCTTCTTCCAATGTTTGCTTCAAAAGCCCGATTCTGACAAGACAGCAAGGAATTTCTTTCTCCATTGGTCACTCGATTCCTATGTATGGTATGTACCACATTGAATTCAAGGGTCTGGACCTCTGGATTTTGAACTACAGTCGGCACGACGCCAAAAGGTGTGCCACTAAATTCAGGTATTTCCATATTATGTGAAGGCGCTTCAGGAGTTTGAGGTGAAGAAGGAAAAATAAGTTGAGGGTTAAAGTGAGGGCTCTCCATGGCTATTGAGTCCGGATGTAAATTGTTCGCTCGGTGTTCTCTCATCTTTCAATTGTAATTTCTTTTGCACTCTTTTAGTTTCACAGTCTTCTCTTGTGGAGTCATTTCCAATCTTCTCGCAGCCTTTTTGGCTGCATTTTCTGCCGCATACAAGTCACGTCGTCGCTTATTTATTAGTGCCTTCTGTTCAGGAGACATTGCAGATCTTCGTGCTCTATCTAGCTCACGCTTATGCTCTTTTGGACATTTGACGATATGTTCGATGGAACTGGTTGTATTTACAACACCTATATTATTATAAAATATAAAGTAAGGTCTCAACATGTAATCAACAAGGGACACAACAATGTCAGCATATTGAAGACTGAAACTTCCTCTGTCACGATCACGCTTACGCTCTTTTGGACATTTGATAAGGCGGTTGATATCTTCCTCAGTGTCCTTGGCATCTGTTGGTATAAATTAACTGCACTCTATTTAAATAAGATTGTATTCAGATTATCCGCAAGCGCACAGATAATATACAGCTGTCACATTTCACCCGGAGGTTTTAAATATCGAATCCACAAGGAACAGTAGGTGATAATAACCAAGCTGATGAACTTAACCCTACAATTAGGCTAGATAATAATAAGAAAGAGGAAATAGCTAATGATTATCTAGTTCCAACTACTGGTAAACTTTGAATAATATTGTTCTAACTGGGCAGTGACATGAATAAGAGGCGAAATCAGAGTTCCCTCCTACCAGACACCTATACACCTATCGATCCTATCAACGGGAAGTGGACTATAGAGGACTCAACGCAGCTGTCACCTACGCAATCTACCACTATCCGGCCAATCAGGGGACATTCACAAGTAAACCTAGTCTAGGCACCACGCCTACACTACGAAATACTACTTCAGTCAAGCAATTACCAAGATCAAAGTACTCAATATGAGTTGCAAACTTAAGAACGAATAAGAACAAATGCTTACTTGAATTAGAAGTTGAATACAAAAGTACCTCATAACGCAGCTTCGAGCGAGGAAGCTGAATTCAGAAGAATACAGCTACGAAGAAGCGCCGACAGGCCGGAACTCCTCCAGAACTCTATTCCTCTACTCTATCTCTCTACTTCTCTAGACAAGACTAGATCTAGAAGAACTAGTCTCTCCTAATTGCTACATCTAACCCTAACTGGAGATATTGAATTGAAGCTCAGGAATAGGGATGCCTCCAGGGGAGGTCTGCCCCTTTATTTATAGCCCGGTGGGATGAATGTACGCCGTAGGATCAAACCGACTTCAACAAAGGGCCGAGATGACTCCTAAAAGGCGGCGGAAGAAGACTCCAGAAGCGGGGGCCGAAACCCTAGGGTGGCGCGCCGGCTGGCCCCACCCTAGGGCTGGCTGGCCCACTTTGTGGGGTCTCGGGCCCCGGTTGCTCGGGTGTGTTCTGGACTCTTTCAGGGTCTTCGTGATGATGTTTCCTTGGCGGTTAAGTTTCGTGGTAATTGTGCTTTTTAATCCCTCTTTTATGCTTTTCTATAATAGCCCCTGGAAAATACAGAACATGCAAAACTCGTGAAAATTGTCAGTTAAAACCCTAGACTATTGTGTATTCATGTGTCCTTTCATGTCTAAAGTTCTAATAAAAGTTGACGTTATCCACCGTCAACAACACCTCCAAGCTTACCTGTTTGCCAGTCCCTTGGCAAACAACCTAAGCCTAATTACTAGTATTTTTGGATCAGGAGTTGCTGAAAGTCCATCTAGGATCCTTGCTTGTTAGAGTGTGCATTTATATGACATAGGGTAGATTTTGCGAAAACCCAACTAGATGTTTTTAACTTGTGAAGGTTTATTTGCAAAAGATTGATTCTTGGTCTTTGTGACCTAGTCATGTCTAGAGTGATTATTGTTCATCATGATTGATTATTTGGCTAATCACTCAAGATATGACTTTCCTTAGTCCGCGAATATCAATCTAGATTATACCTTTATCTCTCTCTTTTGGAAAGTGTCAAGTGAAGAAACATGGACATAAGTTGGAATATGTTTGGTGCAAGCATAAAAGGAAAAGAAAGTTTCGATATTTGGAATGAATCTGACATTCATAAAAGATAGCTTGAATGGAATGCAAACATTGAAAAATGGACAAAAAATCTTGGATAAAATAAGAAAAAGTCAATTTGGAGCAAGTATTTGGTGTGGGCCTGAAAGGAAAGCCTTTGTGGCTGAGTGGGCAAAACCGGCCCAGCCGGGTCCTAGACCCGGCCAAGCCGGGTATTGCGGGCAGGGCCCCACCTGTCAGGGGTCGCGGGTTTTATAGTGGGGGACCTCCTCTTCTTCTACCGACGCCATTCACCTCAGTTCACCCGTGCTCTCTCTCTCAAGTGCTCCCATGGTGGTGTGAAGGTGCCCTCTTCCCGATCTCTCTCCCTAGGGCAAGGATTCAAGTTCCCTCTCGGCTAGGGCCTCCCTTGGGTCGGCTAAGCCGGGATTTGGAGCCCAAATCTTCTCCAAGCTCTTCTTCCTCTCTCCCCAAGTACTGTGCTGAACCTCTCATAGGTAACACTGTACCAAGCACCATCTGTCATCCAGCTCATGGTCCACAATCTCTGATACCATATACTTAAATTGCTTCAAATAAATCATACCTTGGTCTCTAGCATCCCATAAGTACTTTTAAGATTTATCATTTAAGCATGAGTACGGATAATACTTGAGAAACTTATTCTCAATGAGATTACAATAAAGTTTTTTTAGCAAACTCATTAGTCTCATGAATTCTAGTCATAGAGTGAGCACCCCCTTGATATGTGCTTTTAAGTGATGTGAATAACTCTAACTAGCACTTGTATTCAATGAAAAATATGGGAAGTGACTCTATGTCTAGATCATGGCAAAAGAAATTTAACAAGATTGAAACTTGTGCCAAAGAGATACTCACGAAGCTATTCTCAAGATCAATTGACATGAAGTATAGTTCTAGCTTGGAATAGATCTTCAAGTGGCATTTGATAGACAATGGGAAACATCCACTTGAAACATAATCCTCTCTAACTTGCATTCTATACACATGCTCTTTCAACAAGGTTAGTAACAAAGAGATTAGATATATGATGAACTCCCCCTAAAGAAGTGCACTAGAGATCTTGAATTACTCATCAAGGGACTTTAGATAAATTTATATCTATAGGGATTCAACATACACCTATTCTCCATATAACATGTAAGGCGTGAAAAGTTAGTTAGAAAGGTGATACTCACAGCCATTTTGTGTGTGAACCAATTTAATATGTGAAAGATGATTATAGGAGAGAAAACACCACAGAAAAGAGGCATCCCTGCCTTCCCCGTAGAAAACGGCTTGGCCGGGTTTATGACCCGGCTTGGCCGGCTTCCTGCCAGAACCGGCCTGGCCGGGTCTGAGACCCGGCTGAGCCGACTATGTCGGTAGTTCCGGCATTACTTCGTTACTATCGACTTTCGTTAGGACCGGTATTTTACCAGTGGTACCAGTCCTGGGTGGTCTCCTTTGGTTCATTCCTTGTGCCTTGTCACTTGTATGTCCCAAATTTGATTTTCTACAACATAGATAAGCATTGCTCCACTAGAGAGGCATTAAGAGCATCATATAGGACAAAATATAAATTTTGCACAAGGACTAGCCACTTTCATGAATATATATATCTATACAAACCTTTTCAAGAGATGCACATATATATTCAATGTCTACACTAAGTAACATGGCTAGCCAACATAAATTGAACTTGTTACCGAGATGCCATTGGATGAAGTAAGTATTGTGATAAAGTCTTGACTTGTATTGATTTTGATCTTTTTATGTCAAGGTCAATCCTCCAATGCATCTCCATTTACCTATTTGCCTATCAAGCTTGTTTTGGTACCCAACTCTTGTTGAGTCCTTTTGGGTTAGTTGACAAGCACTTAGGTACCCAAATGGCATTGACACTAGTTTGGGGTAAGCTCATCTCATTACTAGTTCCAACTCCATTTATGGTCTTCCTAAACATATTACCATGATCAAATGTGTTCGGCTTAGGAATGTTACCTTTGGGACAATCCTTGGCTAGGTGTCCTTTACCTCTATAAGTGTAGCAAATGCGACCATTGTTTGCAATGCTCTTGTTTTGCTTGTTGGGACATTCACCAATGTAATGACCCTTCTCATTGCAACCATAGCATTTTCTTGTTTCTTTTTGAGCTTGCTTTCTTTGCTCCCTATCTATTAAGCCCAAGAAGCAACTCATGAAGGAATGGCCCTTCCTCTTGCACCTCATGCAAGCACTTGGACCATCACTCTTGGCTTGCTTTTGCAACTTGGTGGATGCTTTGGCTTCGGCCGCTTCACACTTGTCGGCCCAAGTTTTGTATGGACACATAGCACCTTCGTGCCCATACAAACCACAACCATAGCATGTTCTTTTTCCATGTCTCTTGCTCTTGGATGTGTTACCATTGGTAGGAATGTGATTCTTTTGTTAGGTTATGGAGGAAGCAAGGTTTGATCCCTTCTCAAGCTTTTTCACCATGATATCACGGTTATCTTGAGAAGGTTGTGCTTCCTCTTTGCCCTTCAACCGAAACACATCCTTGTTTGGCCTTTTAAGCTTATCTGTGATTCCTTTGTTTTCTATTTGATCATGCTCAATCAAAGATTGGCTTACTTGAGAAACACACACATTAGCACAAGAAATATTTGATTGACATGGTGCATGAGTGCGTGCATGTGTAGGAGGTTGAATTGATTTTACCGATGTAGTAACAACCTCTTGAGCCATTTCAAGCATGATATGTGAGTCCACTAATTCATCATGTGAGTACTTGAGATGAACAAAGTTTGCTTTAAGAATGTTATATTTGCTAGCAAGTTCATCTAGTTTTGTCTTGAGCTCTAAGTTTTTCTTTTCTAGTTGAACAACACTAGAAGAAGATTTAGTAACCAAATCATGCTCAATTGACAATTTTTCGTACCTTTCGGTCATTGACTTTAGTTCTTTCAACTTAGAGATGGTGAATGCATCTTTTCTTTCACAGAGTTGCTTTTGTTGCTCAATCGCCATCTCAAGCTTACCATTGTGGTTGACAATCTTCATGAAGATGTATTTGTCCTTGTCATTAAGATGATCAACCGAGTAATCATCCTCAATCACAATGCCCTCGCTTTCTTCTTCATCATTCTCCTTTCTCTCATCCTCAACTTGCAATGGCCTTTGCTTAGCCATGAGGCAAGTTAAGTCAGAAATATTGGAGGAGAAGCACTCTGCAACTGGATGAAGATCAACCTCAAGAAGCTGGTTCGCCGCAGGGTCGACCAACCCGGCCTGGCCGGGTTCCATACCCGGCTTGGCCGGGTTTGTCTCCTCAGCAGCAAACCGGTCGGCATAGCCTCCATCCTCCTTCAGGTCCTCACAGCAGGAAGTGAGAGAGGCAGCTGGCTGGGCAGCCTAACCCGGCCAGGCCGGGTAGCAAAACCGGCCAGGCCGTCTTTCCCGGCCAAGCCGGGTACGCAACCCGGCCAGGCCGCTTTTCCAACGGCTAGTTGGACTTTGAACTGGCCAACCCGGCCAGGCCGGGTTTGTCGATTCAGCCCCAACGGCTAGTTTTGGAGAGGAGGCTATAAATACCTCTCCCACTCCCTCTTCCAAGGTTGCTGATTCTCCCAATACCCATCCACGACCAGAAAAGCCCTCTTGCTCTCTCTACTCTCTCTTTGTGAGTGAAAAGATTACAACTTCCTAATCCGTGATTAGTGAGTGAGCTTGAGCCTTGAGAGATTTGTCTTTGTGACAAGAGTGATCCAAAGAGCTTGTGTGAGCAATCCCATTCTTGAGCACTTGAGCAAGTCGAAGATTCTCTAGTTCATTGCGTTCTTCCGCTTGGAGCTTCGACTCTGTGGTGGCAAGGCGTCACCGACGAGCACCCGTGGGGTGTTGTAGGCTGCCTGGGTGGCCATTGTTGTAAGGGTTGCTTCCCCGCTGAAAAAGGAAAGAAAGCTCCTTAGTGAAGAAGGTGGAAAGAGACCGTTTCGGGTCCGGCCACGAGTTGACCTTGGTTGGGTCCTCACCGGCTTCCACAACGGAGAGTAGGACACCTTTGGGTGTGCCGAACTTCGGTCAAACAAATCCTTGTGTCTTCTCTTGGTTTGCCTCACCCTTGCTCATTCATCACACATTTACTTCCATATTCCACTTGTGCTACTCGGTTGTTGTGGTTTGTGTTTGCAGGAGGTGTTTGGATTTTTCCATACACTTACATAAGCTCCACAAGTCGAGTTGTAATCTTAGTGAAGAGAAGAAACGGTTCGAACCTCATTATTCAGCTGTGCAGGTCGGAAGTTCCGACGAAACCCGGAAGTTCCGGGGAACCACTAGGCAAAGTCGTGAAACCCGGCCAAGCCGGGTGGTAAAACCGGCCAAGCCGGGTTATCCGGCCCAGCCGGGTTGAGGAGCCTGCCTAGCCAGTTTTGTCGGGGTGCAGTTTGTTTACTAACCTTTGTCTAATTTTTGAAGAGCCTATTCACCCCCCCTCTAGGCATCGATTCGGTCCTTTCAGTTGCTACAATACTTTCATGCCTTCCAAGTACACATGCTTTCAAATAGAAATTCTCCTCCGGATTAGACAAAACCGCTCTAACTTTCAAACTTACCCATTGTACCTTTAACTATGGAGCTTCTTAGCTTTTGCATAAGTCTTGAGCAATCGAAAGATAGAACAATCCAGTCAAGCACTATGTCTCAAATTATTCACAGTACCAATATTCTGGAGTTTTGCAAGTTTTCGAAATAAAACTTAGAGCTTAATTGTATGACACCCTCAAGTCTCTTAATATATGTGGTATTTATGGATCTCACTGAGGAATTAATGATGTTATGCCTTCCTACAACTAAGGATTATAGTGGAGCTTATAGGAGTGGCAATAACAAGGATGAGTATACTTGCAATTCATATATTATAAAGTCAAACAATGGATCCACAGAGAGTCAAGTCATACAATCAAACCAAGATGTGCATGTGTATGGAATATGGTGGATAGGTGTATATAAGGTGGCTAATCCTAATTCTACTTTTGCTCTTTTAAAAATAGATCTCTCTCTTGAAACTTAGAACTTTTCGAAAAAACATGGGCTATCTTTATTTTCTTTTTCTTCTTTTCTTTCTCTTTCTCTCTCTTTTTCATTGGGAGGCGGGCATCTAAGTACCCATTGTTTTAATTGTTGGGACACTTGTCCATCTTTTACTCCCTTTTCTTTCTTTTTTTTCAATACTTTTGCATAGCCACATGCATCCTTTGAATATAAATAATTGGAGAGATAATGATAAGAACTTAGAGCAATTAAATAGGGGCTGTCCTATAGGGTATATTTTTGGGTGTTTACTCCCAGTGTAGGAGAAAAATATTTTAAGGTGGATCTGGTTGGAAGTGGAAAATGATTGGGCTTACTCCCAGAGTAGGAGTAATGCATATGTGGGTGGAGTGTGTAAGTGATCTTGATTTTAAAAGCATGACAAAACTCTCATAAGGTATACAACAAAGGTTGACTGAACTCAATGCAAAGCAAGTAGCATAAATGTGCAAAGGTTTTCCTATCTCTAAATGTATCATATATGGCTTTGGTAGGAATTCACACTTTGTCATACAAGATCTCATAATGTAAGATTTTAAATTTAAAATAAATTTCCAGAACTTAGTATTGCTAGGAATAAGATAAATAGCAGCTCAATCTTCATGTATCATATCAATCAATCACCTAGATTTAGCTCAAGCATATACCTCCACAAGTTTTAGGTTCAGAGTAAATTCTTAATCCAAAACAGTAGTATCAAAAACTCGGGAGAATTTGAGGTTGAAAACTAGGCACTTGAAAGGAATTACGGCCGATCAACTATTCATCATCTCCAAGATAAAATTTTAAGGTTCTCCAGTTTTTATTTGACTCTAATCTATACTGACTATAGACACACTCTAATATATAGCTAAGTTTTTATTTGGTTTTCAAATTTTATCTTACTAGCTAACTCACGCGAAAAAGCGATATGGTACAATAATAATAAGGTGGAAAACTTATACTTGGCTAGATTTTAAATGGAGGGTGCCCTCCCCCAAGCTGGATGTTTGACAGGGTCTTTGATGTTGCAAATTGAGTGATCCTTTTGGGAGCAAGTGTATCGGCAGTGTAAGGGCGTCAGGTTGACTAGCTCTTTGATCTTGTATTTTCCTGTGAAACTCAATTGCCAATAAAAATACCAAATCTCATGGAGAGAGGTTATGTTTAGTACCACTCCATGGTAAGTGATTGATTTTATATCTCTAGCAGAAGTTTTCTAATTGGGTGGACCTTCATGTGCCCACATATTTTTGGTATTTTTAGATATTCCTATGATACTATTGTGAACCTTCATGTGCTCACATATTTTTGGTATTTTATGACTTTATAAAACAGACTCGATAATCGCATAGGTATAGTTACCTGATAACTAGGGGATGCTCCTCCCCTAAACTAGATGTTTGCAATACTTGGTGTTGATGATCTTTAGATTGGGCTTACCAGCAGCAGTCTTGTGGGCGCCACTGATGGACTCATTCCTCAGACATAGTGTTATCCTGCATAATTATACTCCAACAAGAAAACCAATACTCGAGGCTTAAATGTGATAAGGGGTTAGCGGTCAGCCAAAAAGTAATTGATTATTTTCTGAGTTATTTTTAAATGACAGATTCTAGCAAGATTCTATTTTTAGGATTTTTTTCGTTTTCTTATGCAGAAAAGTAAATATGTATGCACGATAAATATTTTTATGCCACCACGGAGAATATTTATTCTCATGGGGCTTAGGATTTTCATAATGCAAGAAAGTAAATACAGATGCTATTATCATATATTTTTTATGCCATTACAGTAAATACTCCTACAGGGTTACCATAGGTTTATTCACATGGGGCTTTAATATTTTGTGATACAGTAAATAAGACAATAAAGATTTTTATTATTATTATTTTTTTATTTTTGACCTGCATAAAGATGAATATGCTATAGTGAAATTACTCATGCAGACAAAAATACTCATTAATTAGGTAACTACCATATTATCTTATGGCAAGGGTGCGGAATTTAGAGTCTACCATTAGGACTTTTCTTCACTCTTGTGTAGCTCTCCGTCTTAGAGATGGAGGTCTTGATGGTTACACCCCTTGTGATGATGATGTCACTTTTATCCTTTGTTTGGCTAGCAGGTTGGAGTAGAGCATTAATAGTGGAAGCTGGCAGCATCTTGCTCAGTGTGCATGTTCACAGAACTTTCACTTGCATAATTTTGGGAATTAACAAACTTTACTCGAAGCGTTGTCCTGTTTGCAAAACTAAGGTAGAGATCAAGTGCATGGGCTCCGCTGGTGGAAAAACACCAACAGAACCAAATCTATCTCTTTATTTTCTCTATCCTTAGGCACATGGAACAATACGAAATTGGTGTTGCATAATTTGTTTACTTATGACAGGAGTGGTAAGATCAGAAGATTAAGCATTTATGTTGCATTTAAGTTCATATGGCGGAAAAGATTTAAATTGTTTAACCAATGGAAGGGTTGTCTATCTCTACATAATATATAAATTTTCACATGAGTATGACTATCATCTTCTAAAGATAGAATACAATGTTTAGGACATTTGGTTAAGATTGAGATCAAAAGAATGGTGCCATGAACAATCTTAAAGGACAAAGCATGTTGAGTTAATTAGGTTAATCCATTAAAGCTGTAACTCTAGCATGTTTGCATCTTGATTTATGTGCATACCAAGATCAAGAGGAGAATAGTAACCACTTACTTTAAGATATTACCTTCATTATTAGAGCGTGATCACACTAAATGATGATGGGTAGATGACTGGTGGTCCTTTCCTTCTCTTGCATGTTGAGTTGTTCGTGAGCATCTTGTCTCCTTTGTTGCTTATCCTCTTTGCCATCTTTTGCTTCTTTGATCTTATGACACCTTGTCAGTCCATTCATTATTATGCCTGCAATAGATTAGTGGACAACACATACCCGAAGGGATATACAATTTTGAAACATAGGTTGTTTGTCCATAATTTTAGTCATGTTCCATCTATACTAATAAGAAGATAGGGTT
This sequence comes from Eremochloa ophiuroides, assembly GCA_038502445.1. Taxonomy (NCBI): domain Eukaryota; kingdom Viridiplantae; phylum Streptophyta; class Magnoliopsida; order Poales; family Poaceae; genus Eremochloa; species Eremochloa ophiuroides. The sequence goes on from JAHLJS010000006.1 coordinate 17,755,378, forward strand.
GATATTATGTTAGCATAGATCATGTTATATACCGGCATGGCTTGAGATAAAGTAACTTGCAGCAGAAGATAAAGTGAATGAATCATTAATACTCACAGTTCGTCCATCCATAATGAATGAGCTGTGTCTTTCTCTGCAAAGTTATTGAAGTTCAGCATGTGCCCTGTCTCATCTCTGATTTGAATTCATCTCATGACTTACCCAGATTAATTCTTGAAAGGGGTTAGTCCAACAAAATATCCAATGTCTACTACAACAATTTTTAGTTCAATAACCAAACCAAACTCCATGTCTAGTTTTAATTAAGGAAGGCTAATTAACCTAAGCAACACGCTTAATTTAAATGCCTTTGAAAATACCTATACCGTCGTACGTAGTACTTCCAAACCAAAACTTACTATGGCAGACAAAGGTGAAATAAAAGCACTTATAGAGATTTATTCATTTAGAGATGAAAAGGCGAACAATTGAACATGGATTAGAAAGGTAGAGACAACCAATATTAGCAATCATAAGATTTTCTAATTGAGCCCATTCCCCCAAGCTAGAATTTTGCAAAGCAAAGTTAAGCTTGGATAGATATAATTCAATATTACATAATGATTGGTTGGATATAGCTTGCATTGTCACTCTTCTACTTCAAACCTGGAATGGTTAGTGACAAAAATACCCAAAGGAATATTTCATGATTATAATTCTATGCTCAATTCACAAGGGCATTATAGTAAAATTAAAGGTGCAAGCTTAATTCATTTTTTCAAGAGTGGTTATTTTAGGACACAAAGTTATTCTTGGGAAATCTTCTAATTATTGTGCTTTAAGTTTATGGGGTAGTTTCCTCTAGAACACCAGTCTTTGTGCACCTATATCAAGATTACAACGAGATCTACAATAATTATGATAAACATATGCATCTACAACCACCCTTTCAAAAAATTTATGAACAGGTAGCAATGAGGGGGTTGAAGATCTCGTGTGTGATAATGTTAGAGAGACCAATTGATCCAGGAGATTTCTCATATGAGCATGGATTCGATGAGGTGTTAATGAAATAATTCCTATGCTCATCGATATGATCTCCCTTTTCAAACTCCAAGGGTGTTTCTTCATGGATGTCTATAGACAACAAGTTTGTCTCCATTATTTCATATCTATGACATTCATTGGATGTTTTATTTTCTAGGATTTCCCATGGATTGGTGTCTCTAAGATTGGTTTTGTCTAAGGCTTTCTCTAAACTTGGATGAGTTATGTTTACTACAGAAATTGATTTAAACTCACCATTTGAATCTAGACCAAGTTTAGATGCTAGCACTAAGTCTTCGTCCTCTTCCATCCATTATTTGACAATAGCGTATATGTTTCTAGTATGTTCTATGCATTCCTGCCATTGTCGTAGCTCTTGCTGATCATTCCAAAAATCTTCATGACTCCTATTCTTGGGATGTCTTAATGGGATCTTAGGGTCATTATGAGACTTAGAAGAGAGCATAAGAAGGATCATCAGGGTCAAGAATGGGTTTAGAGATGGGTTCAGATGAGACATTTAATGTGAGCATAGAAGGGGAGAAGATAGAGTTGATTCCTAAGTGGCTTGGCTCTCCTTCTATGGAATCACTAGACATGCCATCCTTGCATTCTTTCCAGTGTCTTTCAGGGGGGAAAGAAAGTTGACGACACTTTTTCCAAGATGCTTTTCTAAGAAGATCTGATTTATTTTGATTTACGAGCATCTTACCTAATTGAAAGTCTAAATCATCAAAGTTGGGTTTCGATGGTTTAGGATTGACAGCTAAATCTTGGGATTGGAGTGGTTGTGTTTTACCTACCAAAGCTTCCTCTGCTTGTTCGGGGTATGATTCCTTCTTTTCCTCGGAGAGTTCAGAATTGGCTTGAGCAACCTTGTTAATCATTGCTCTTGCTTTACTTATAGGCAAATAAAGAAAGGCTCCTCCAGAGGATAAATCAAGAGATTCCCTAGAATTCTTGGTAAGACCCAAATAAAAATGTTGAATAAGTACGGGGTCTGGAAAACCAAGGTTAGGGCCAGATGTAACAAGTTCATTAAAACTGATCCCATGATGTACTAAGAGATTTTTATTCTAGTTGCCTAAAAGTTAGAACCTCTTTTCGAAGGTTAACTACTCTATGGATGGGAAAGAAATATAAATAAAATTCAGAGCATAAAGTTTCCCAATCCCCTTACATACTTCCTACGGCTTGATTATACCAACATTTAGCTCTTCTGATCAAAGAGAACGAAAAAAGCTTCTACCTTAAAGTCTTATCAGACATGCCAGCAATGTACAAGCATGCACCGGTCTGCTCGAATTTTCGTAGGTGTAAGTATGGGTTTTCGTTACCTTCTCCCGAGAAGGGTTTATCCCGAATCATATTAATTAAACATGAGCACAACTCATAGCCAGGTGTTATGATAGGCTCTACAGATTTTGGTGGCCCGAAGCTTTTGCGCATGCCAAATAGATAGATAGGCGTGGAATTTAAAGCATCCATAAGGATGAACATAAAATGATGAAAAGGTAGGGATAAAATAGAAAAGATAAAAGTATAATATAAGATTAAGATAAACTCAGTCAAAATCAGCAAACCGTTCCCCGGCAACGGCGCCAGAAATGCTTGTTGGTATAAATTAACTGCACTCTATTTAAATAAGATTGTATTCAGATTATCCGCAAGCGCACAGATAATATACTGCTGTCACATTTCACCCAGAGGTTTTAAATATTGAATCCATAAGGAACAGTAGGTGATAATGACCAAGCCGATGAACTTAACCCTACAATTAGGCTAGATAATATTAAGAAAGAGGAAATAGCTAATGATTATCTAGTTCCAACTACCGGTAAACTTTGAATAACATTGTTCTAACTGGGACAGTGACATGAATAAGAGGCGAAATCAGAGTTTCCTCCTACCAGACACTTATACACCTATCGATCCTATCAACGGGAAGTGGACTACTGAGGACTCAACGCAGCTGTCACCTATGCGATCTACCACTATCCGGCCAATCAGGGGACATTCACAAATAAACCTAGTCTAGGCACCACGCCTACACTACGAATACTACTTCAATCAAGCAATTACCAAGATCAAAGTACTCAATATGAGTTGCAAACTTAAGAACGAATAAGAACAAATGCTTACTTAAATTAGAAGTTGAATACAAAAGTACCTCAGAACGCAGCTTCGGGCGAGGAAGCTGAATTCAGAAGAATATAGCTACGAAGAAGCGCCGATAGGCTGGAACTCCTCCAGAACTCTACTCCTCTACTCTATCTCTCTACTTCTCTAGACAAGACTAGATCTAGAAGAACTAGTCTCTCCTAGTTGCTACATCTAACCCTAACTGGAGATGTTGAATTGAAGCTCAGGAATAGGGATGCCTCTAGGGGGGTCTGCCCCTTTATTTATAACCCGGTGGGATGAACGTGTGCCGTAAGATCAAACCGACTCCAACAAAGGGCTGAGATGACTCCTAAGAGGCTGCAAAAGAAGACTCTAGAAGCAGGGGCCAAAACCCTAGAGGGGGCACCGGCCGGCCCCACCCTAGGGCCGGCCGGCCCCACTTTGTGGGGTCTCGGGCCCCGGTTGCTCGGGTGTATTCTGGACTCTTTCAGGGTCTTCGTGATGATGTTTCCTTGGCGGTTAAGTTTCGTGGTAATTATGCTTTTTAATTCCTCTTTTATGCTTTTCTGGAATAGCCCCTGGAAAATACAAAAGATGCAAAACTCGTGAAAATTATCAGTTAAAACCCTAGACTATTGTGTATTTATGTGTCCTTTCATGTCTAAAGTTCTAATAAAAGTTGACGTTATCCACCATCAACGGCATCCATGTCACCAGTGCTACCAATGCAGCTTAAAGGTGGCGGACCGTCTTACAAATATAACCATACAATAAGCAAACAATATCACCATGATAATTGTAGTTGCGACATAAATAAATATTTTATTAGCGTAATTAGTAACCTGATAATTGTTCCAATACATTACTATAGGTTGATTGCCTATGGAGCCAATCATTATTTTCGTCCGTTTCATTTATTATATTCGCATCTGCAAATTGAAACATAGTATGAATTGTTATTAATTATAATATGTATAACAATTAAATTGACACTCAGCAACACCACCATACCTGTTGAATGGGCTGCCATATGGTTATCAAGGTCAACGTGACCTTGGTTATCAATCTTACATCTCTGGCGACGTTTCTCGATGGTTTCACTCTTCCTTTCATCAGACATTGTTTCACACCATTCTCTCTCCCATTGCCTTTTTTGTTCCACCGGCTGGATATGATTCCCTTCAATAAAGTTTGGTATAAATTTTGGTGAGGAGTTGAAAACAAATGAACATAGAATATGTAGGGTATTATAAAAGTTTATTTACCAGCATTTGTTGTATTTGTAAGGTCCCCTAAAGGTATGCGATCATCGGTTGGCCTTCGTGTGTCCATCAACACTGCCTGCCACGCTTATGTAACTTATGTATATGCGTCCAATATTTTTTGAAACCATGTGTATGAAATATATTTGAGAAAGTGGAAGTTGATTTATAACGATGGTTCAATACACATTAATTATATGAGTATTTTGGATGTTGGTTTTCTGCCAATCAATGTAAAGAACGTAGTGAACATATAGGAACCAATCTACTGCTCGGTTTGTACATTAGGAAGGGAATACTATGCTAATTCAGGTTTCCCGCAAAACTCTAATATTGCACCAAAAATAAAAATAAACCATAAATCTTTTTTAAAACTTTGTAGATGCATCCAAGTAATCCAAATCTAAAACTGAATGGACGTCAACACTGCATTAGCATTTTGTGATGCATGCTTAATTATGTAATTCAGCGAGCCCCATGTGAGAGCATCATCATTGATGCTGACGTCACGATCAAAGGAGATGACCGAGCAGGCAGTAGGAGGAACAGAACAGGGTGAACAGAATTCACATATTACTGAATCCTTTATAGTTCCCAATCCAATTGCTGGAGCATGATCAATAGACGGAATGGAAAACAAAATTCAATTGTCGGTTCTTAAACAGTATGCCAATCAGCACCACCTGGGATGGGCGGCCGGTGATCACGATGGGAGAGCTCAAGTCACGAAAGAAGTCGTAGCGCCAGATGGAGTCGTCACGATGAGGTGGTGGAACCAGCGGCAAGTCGAGGACAAGCACTCTGCTCTGAATTTTTTGTATTAAAACAAATCAGATTTGCCATGCACACAAAGGATGGAATCCAAAAATAAGCATTTTAGAAGGAAGCCATGTTGACCCGCATAACTAAATAAAGCTAGAAAAAAACTAATAAATTATTCTCCCTAGATAAGACAAGCTGTATGGCACACATAAGATGAGTTTGTACAGGCAATGGAGGTCTAATACAATTATGGCAGAATCTGAAATCTAAACTAAACATTCATAAGCATGAAGTCGAACATAGAACTCAGAATGAGAGGTCAAGGCATTTGGATTTGCATTGTCCTTCACAACATATATCATGAAATCAAATGTGGATGATTTTTTTGAACCACCAGTGGTTTTATTCGGTGCGGACTATGCCTATGGACCATGGACTGGTGCATTGGTGGTGTGTGTGGTCCATCATGAACCAAATCCATAATTCAGCCATCGATCAGAACGTGAGCTGTAGGTATTTGTCCTCAGTTGGTGTTATTTCCCCATACAATGTTTCAGTTAAAGCTATCCAGTAAAAGCTTGGGAAAACCTACAGTAGGTATGATGGTTTCTCATATCAACAGTAAGGAGCAATGGAGCCAGATCAGTTGGGTTTCTTTCAAACATACAAAGGACAAAAGTCCCATCTGACAAGGGCCAAATAAGCTCCTTGCTTGCACCGTGCATGACCATCTTGTGCTAAATCATATTCTTAATCATATTTCGAGATGATGATGGTGATGTTCTGTCGACTGGAGCAGGAAAATTATAGCAGACAGTTGAGGCCTGGCAAACAGAACTGATTGCTTGCATTCAAGGTGCAAAAGCAGCAAAAGATTTGTGTATTCAGAGACTCTACAGGGCTCGGAGTACAGGTTATCTTTGATGAGGGGTCTAGTGGATGAACTGAAATAACTCCATCAGAGGTGAACTGAAACCATCGAAGTCTGATCTACCTTTTGATATGAACAAGTGTGCAGTTTGATCAGGCATCGAAAGAAAGAAAATGGTCGCTGAGTTGTCTGACCAACTGAAACTACGGTGGGTAGGCTACATGATACTAAAGATGCAACACTACATACAAAATGATTGCTATTACAATAAATAGGGTGGAAAAGAAGAAATGCTCACGTTGGGGGGGGGGGGGTCAGTTGATCCTGAAATCAATAATTTATTATCTTTTGCCTGGACTTAGCCCTCTTATTCCTCGCCTCCTCTTTCTGCCTCTCAGCCTCCTTCTCAAGCTTACGACTGTAATCAGTAAACCATAAATTTTTATGTTTTTAATCATTATAAACCACATATTAATATATTATGGTTTTCATGAAATCAATAATTTCTTCTCTTCTTCCTATACGTAGCCCTCTTTCTATAATATGTATATTTCTAGTCAAATCAATAATCAAGTCAATCAATAAATTATGATATAGTAGTGGAGGTGGTCGTACACGCGTGGAGGAACCTCTTGCAGGTGCTCACCAGCGACGTCGGCGCCGCCCTCTCGAGGCTGCAGTTGGTACACCCCTCGATTGATCTGCCGGTGGCGACATGTCGTCACCTTGCAGGGGCGGCGCGACGATGTTGCTGGAAGACGGTGGTCGGAATCGCCGACGACGACGCTTGGCTCCCTTCTTCAGTCGCTGCCGTTTCGGAGCCCCACGGCAACAATCGGCTTCGTCGCCGCTGCCTGCTTCCGCGTCCGATGCCTCAGGGACTTGGGGAGGCGGAGTACGACGAAGTCTGGAACGACAAGCCGCGGCCTCGGGCGCTTCCACGACTGGATTTGGCGCCGCTGCCTGCTTCCGCGTCCGATGCCTTGCCTCGGCGATAGGGGAGAAGGGGTACGACGAAGTCCGGATCGACAAGCCGTGGCCTCGGGCGCTTCCTTGGCCTCGGCCTCCGGATTGCCGTGGCGGTGGGGCTCCAATCAGTAGCTTCGGCACGGTGCGGCAAAGGAAGCTGTTTGGATCACAAATTCGTGAGGCTGATGGTCGACTTCGCTAGGGCGTGGGCATGGCCACGACTTCTGAAGGCGTGTGCAGGCATGTTGTCATGCGTTTCCTCTTTGGTTTTGAATCGATTGGCCCATTGTTGATTGGCGTTGTTTTGCGTTGATTGGCCAATTACTTATGTTTTCTTTTTGTTCGCTGGCGGTTGCCACAAGTCTTTGGCCAATTAGTTTTCTTTCCTTCCGTCATTGCGTTGATTGTTTGTTTCCTTTTTTAAATGTCGCAGGCGGAGGCAGGGTGCCGCGATTTTTGGCGTGGTTCGCATGCAGCGGTGGAGGAGAGACTCCAAACAAATGTCGCACGAAGCTTTTTTTTCCACTCTTTAGTTTTATTAGTAGTAGTATATATAGAATACCAAAACGCATCCCTCATGCAGCCACGTCGACAAGTTTTTCCCAGCCGTCCGATCCCAGCTCCTTTCCATCTGACTCCTCCCTCCCGGCCCCCATCCTCAACCGTCCCCTCCAGAAGCATTGCGGCACGCGGCGCTGCCTTCACGCCCGTGCCCACCAAAGAAACCCCCCCCCCCCCCCCCCAACGATAGCTTCCCTTCGTCCCCGCCGACCACGCCGTAGCCGTTGCCTCCCTCTTCCCCCTGCCGGCCTGCCCCACCCCCAGCTCGGACAGAGAAAAAAAAAAGTCGCGGCGGCGCCACCGAGAAAGCCCTGCGATCCAACCCCCCTCGCCTGCGACGCTCGCCCAGCTCCGTGTCGCTGCCGTCCTCCGTCGATCCGGCGCCCACCGTGGCCTGCACGCCTGCATCGGCGGCGGCGCGTGCGGCAAGGTCGTCTTCTTCGAGCCTCCCTCGCCTGCGACGCTCGCCCAGCTCCGTGTCGCTGCCGTCCTCCGTCGATCTGCCGCCCACTGCGCCCTGCAAGACCGCATCGGCGGCGGCGCGTGCGGCAAGGTCGTCTTCTTCCTCATGTGCACGCTAGGTCCTTCGCCTCCTATTTCCTTTGCCCCTGCTGTCCTGCGCCTTTCTGTTGGTCGATGGAATGCCAAAACAAAACAAAATTCGTAAGGCTCCATGTTTTTTGTTTCGTTTCTATTTTTAGTTGCAAAGAACTACTCCCTCCGTCCCACAATAGTCGTCGTTTTAGGATTCAAAAAACGTCCCGCAATAGAAGTTGTTTTAGGCTCTGACGCCTACTGCCTCGAACGTTATCAGCCTCCTGTCTCCCTCATGTCGCCCACTACCAGTGAAATAAAAAATAGATGGGACGACGAGCTCTCAATCTCTCGTCTTCTCGACTTCTCCATCCTCATCGATGGGCCCAGAGGAGACGCGGACGGCGGACCTGCAACTGGTGGCTGCCGGGTGCCAGCGCGCCGGTGGGGAGGTGGTGCGGCTGGCGTCCCGCACGCCGGCGGAGAGGAGCTGCGCGCGGATGAGGTGCGGTCGGGGCCCCGCACGCCGGCGGTGAGGAGCGCGGAGGTGCGGCCATGGCCTGCGAGGAGATGCGGCTGGTGGCCCGCACACCGGTGAGCCTCCAAGCGGTCCAGCGGCCCGCACACCAGTGGAGGAGCAGCAGCACGTGGGCGTGGGCGGAGGCGCGGGTTCGGCGGCTGCGCGGCACGGGAACGGGAGGAAGCATCCGCGGCGGCTCCTGGCGCTGGTGCAGGCGCTGCCGTGCCTGGCGCTGGTCCGGACGGCGCACGGGCGACGGCTCGCCAGAGGAGGTCTTCGGTGGTGGCGCCGATGCCGAGGCAAAATCGGATCTGAGAGATTCAAACGGCATGAAGGTGTACTAGTAGTGGGTTGGCCGGCATGAAGGTGAGAAGGTATACTAGTAGTGGGTTGGCGCTCTGGTCAAGGATAGCAAGTGGCCATCTCTTCCGGTGAAGCGTGGCCTGGCAACTCAATGAATGCGAGTATAGGGGCATGCAGGTCCTTTGATCGTTTCCTTGGTAGTCTCGCTCCATCCCAGAACGACCAGTATTCTGGGACGGAGGGAGTACATATTATTTTGTTTCTGGACGAAGTTCATTCACTCTCCATGTTTTGCTCAACATTGGGATTGCCGGGGTTTCTTAGCCTCAATCTAAATCGAGCCCATGCCTGTTCTCAACAAAAATTGGATTTTCAGGTGTTCGTTGACCTACCTCTATTCAAATGATTCACATATGGATGGCTTACTGGAATCAGGTAAGTTTACAGATTGCTTGGTTTGGACTAATATTATCTCAATTTATCAGTTCGATGTCATTTCATGACATGGCATATGGTTCTTTATTGGACAAATAAATGTTCATGGTTCCCAAATAATTTGTGGAATAGTCTACGCTGGCCACATTATTTGGTTGTAATTTCTTTGATGTCATTTCTGCGGATTCCATATTTCTCCTTCAGGGTAATGCAGTTTCGGACTCCCTATTTCTAGACAGGTTAACTATTGCCATGGATGGTGCTTTATTCATGTTGCCCTCTCATGTAGCAAACCTTACTTTGCATCCTCTTTTGTTATCACACTGAATAGTCGGCTGCCAGTTCATGTTACAACCAGTCAATTAATTGTTTTCTTCCTCTATGATGTTACCTGCTACTGCCTATTGCATCCTTAGTTTTTGTCAGTGTTCTCAATCATGCTATGATTTTAGCCACATAGAACTGTCATGCAGGCAATAGAAAAAGGGAGAAATCAAAAAGATTTTGCTTCTCGAACCACAAATCACAACTCCCCATCTGTTAGCCCCTTAGTTCTAACACATATTATGTTATGTTTGCCAAGGGTTGTAGTTATTGTACTGGCTGTTTTTCCATTCTGTCAAGATTTCTATCATGCCTGATCTCCTCAGCCCTCATACGTCCCAACAAAATCCAGGTGCTAGATGCCCTTTTCTTACTCGATCTGGCCACTTTTTCCTATCTCCATATTTTTCCTGATCTCCCTTTGTTCCCTTATGGTTTGGTGAATGCCTAAATTTGCAGGAGCATATTACGCGGACAATAATTGAAGATGCCGACATCCGTTGGCTACAAAAGACATAGCGGTAAATGCTATCCTGTTGCTACAATCATCACAGGTTACTTAGCCTATGAAGCAGAATTCAACATATATAGAGTGATAGTTTCCATGGCGCAGCTAAAATAGCAACATAATAGAGCTATTAAAAGAAATGTACCATGGTACCTGATTACGTTGACCTCATACGTATATATATAAATGCCTTAACCATTTACTGGCACTGTGTGTGTTAATATTTTCCTTTTGCTTCATAGGAAACTCAGATACATAGCAAATTGCGTTATATCCTCCTTTATGGTCTGCAGATAGAGAGTTCTCCAAAAAAAGAGAGGTGCCTCCTGTTTCCCTTTTATGTATTCTCCGTCTATCATTTACATGTATGTCCTTCTCCCAAAGTACTCCTATCACACTTCTCATTTCAAATTCATGGCCACCCTGCCAGTAGTCTCAATTTGTAATTAATTGCTGATTATAGAGCAAACCGTTATACAATCCCTTCTTTTTCAGGTTGCCCATCATTAATTATACAAATTTAATTTTGAAATCATTAGACCATTGTCACAATAAGCAATAATATATGCCAATTTAGCCACTGTACAAAGACAAATATTTTCTATCTGCATTTCTTTTGTCGTGGTCGTTACGTGTAAAACATTCCTGTTACTACCCTTGCATAGCAGCTGGGCGGTTCTGCAAAGCGAAATTGCTTTGGGCAACCTGATGTCACCCCGTTCAATTTAGTCATTGTGCAATTTAGTATTAAACCATGAAGCATTGTCATTTATAATTGTTTCCTTACCTTGCAATACATCCTTCGCAACATATCCAGTCATATTGTCCAGCAAGCTAAGACTATTTACATTTTAACTCTTTTACAGGTAGCCTTCCAAGTTGTTTGCACAAAACATGCCTTCAATTGTGTTCTCCTTACTAATAAGCCACTTCAACTGCGCCTTCACAAAATGACTAGGGTGCTACTTATTGGCCTAAAATAATTTCTACATGAATTGGCCTAAAATAATTTCTACATGACATTTTAGAACTAACTGCTTCACTTACACTTCTATGTATTTGCAAAACATTGTTTTTTGTTACATATCTAATTTTCAACCATTCTTCTGTATATTATTATGCTTACAACAAACTTGAACCTTTTATGATCCTCAAATCCTAATCAGCAATTAGCAAATACAGGCATGTAATGCCATACAAATATACAATTACTCAGTTAGCATCGATTGCTATTCTTGCCCGCGCAACGTGTTGCGTATATTCATTAGATTTAGGGCCATTTGGCTTGTGGATCGTTTCTGATTCGTAGAATCATCACGAGAAACACCACCAAACGGGATAAGGCTGAAACGTGAAATCTTCTACCGCATTCAAGCGAGCATATAATGTCATTGTGACGGGTATTCTGACGTCGAACAGTTTTGGACTAGTTATTTCTAGTGACTAACAATAGGGCTAGTAGAAGAGCCGTTCGTACCTGGCGTGCTTTTCTCAGTTGAGGGAGTAGAAACTAGAAAGTGTGTAGACAACAACTTAGTCGTGTATCTTTTATGTGGACGCTCGTCAGAATGTGTTGTTATATGCTTCAACTCCTCTTCTTAATTATAATGATGTTTGAACCTTTTGCATATTTAAGAAAAAAAAATCGTTTCACGACTTTGCCTTCGCACATGAAATGGCCAGAAAGTAGTTTGGCAGTGTTTTCGATTTCCTTTCCTTCTCTCGTGTACATGTTATCAATTTTAGTTTTTTAAATTATAGTTCCTTTTTAGTGCAAAAAATTAAATTGAGTTATATTCAAGTTGTTTTTCACATATAAAAATAGATTTTTTTCAAACATATTTTTATTTGTACATTTTGTAAGAAGTAAAAATAATTTTTTCTTTTGAATCCAAATCTTATCTAATAGCCAAACATTAAAAAAAAAGTTATTCTGATTTATCCCCGAAGCGTTTCTAGAGAGAATCCGAATCCAACACATTTCTATAAGAATATGGTTCTCTACTAAACGCACCTTTATATTTAAAAATGGTACTGAGTCACCTATAACCTTTTTTAAGAAAGAATATATTAATATCCCAGCTTCTACATCAACTAATTGCAAAAAAAAGTTTCTAAATCGGTCGATTCATATGGCTATTTGTTGACGGGATATCGTCGATAGTCCACCGATGGGTATACCCAAGGTGGTAGATGATCGGTAAAAGTGCGCCTGAGACGAATAAATGTTACGCAGAGAGCACGGGACACAAGATTTATATAGGTTCAGGCCGCCGCGAGGTGTAATACCCTACGTCCTGGGTGTTAGTGGATTGTATTGCTATAATATCAGATGTTTGGATCTGAGTTGACATGTTGGATCCCTGTCCCCTCCTTATATAGTCTGAAGGGACAAGGTTACAAGTAAACTAGCCAAGTTAATACAATGACCGTGCGGTGCAGCCTTGCGCCGTACGTCTTTGTCTTTCGGGCCGGGTTACCTTTAATGGTGCGGCCCATGTAGTGCCATTTGGGTATACAGGTCTATACCCCCACAGCTAGTCCCCGAGCACCTTGCATTCGTCGGGAGGTGCAGATCTTCAGGAGTTGCTTGACCAGACGGATGTAAGGAGCTTACAAAAAATTTGAAAAAGAGCTTCTCTTTGGTGTAAGTGTAGCCACTTAGACTCCGTTTACGAGGATGGATGATCTTCATCATGACGTAGCCAATAAGGAGTATAGATCCAAAAGCACTACATTCACCGGCAGGTGAAGTGTAGCCACTTAGTTCCCGAGCCTAATAGTAGGTGACGTAGTCACGTGGTGTCAGGGTCAAAGTCTTCAAATTCATCAACTGAAATCCCCGAGCACAGCAAGTGCTCGGAAAACTTCTCCGCATAGACGAGGCGACAACGAAGTCCCCGAACAGAGCAAGCGCTCGGAAACGCTTCCGACCAGACGAGGCGACGACGAAGTCCCCGAGCACAGCAAGGCGCATATCAAGACCTCCGATGTGCTGTCCAAGATCAGCACCATGGTCCGAACAGCGTGGAGTGACTTGACAGCCCGGCGACGAGTCCTCAGCGTGGTCGGTGACAACGAGGAGCGACGACGAGGACGGCGAGGAGCGGCGACGAGTCCCCAGCCTGGTCAAAGACGGTATCCGAGCAGCGCGAGGACTTTGAGGAGCGACGACGAGCCCCCAGCCTGGTCGGAGGCATAGTCTAAGCAGCGCGAGGACGACGAGGAGCGGTGACTAGCGGCGACGAGTTCCAGCCTGATCGGAGGCGTAGTCCGAGCAGTGCGAGGACAGCGAGGAGCGGCGACGAGTCCCCAGCGTGGTCGGTAGACAGAGTCCGAGCAGCGCGAGGACGGCGAGGAGCGGCAACGAGTCCCCAGCCTGGTCGGAGACGGTGTCCTGAGTAGCGCGAAGACAGCGAGCAGCGACAAGAGATCGGCGGCGAGTTCTTGCAAAATAAATATCAACAGTGGGTAGTACATGATGTAGGTTTTAGAGCAGATCCCAATATTGTAGAATGCATGATAAGATTGTCCGTTTCTTGCTCTTGTTAGGTCACGTAATTTCTCCTGGTAGTTGGTCTGTTACGTTTAATCACCTGACCCGGCGTATGGTTAAGTGGTTTAACATGACCATGTGAATTTACGGCTTACGGGGCGTAGATAGGTTTCACGGATTAAGACGTGTGCTATCAAGGTACGTTAAGCAACCCTTAAGAGAAGAAAATGGAGAGATACTTAGTATTTCGTCGGCGGAAAAAACATCTGAGTGACCGAGCGTGGTCGGTGCTTATGAAGAAATCGTCGGTGAGTTGCCTGAGTTTTATCGGGGCTTATAAAGAGGTCGGTGAAGAACCGCTGTCTCAAAGAATATGAATGTCGAAGAATATATATGATGTCGAGCCAAGTGGTCGGACTGCAGAAGTTGATCACCCGCCTCGCATGATGGCCGACATGGCTTGCCTGATGGCTTGCTTCATATCTCGAACGTCGGAATTGCTCGATTTCGGCGACGGGTTGCGTTCATACTCATGCATGCGTCTGGCTCGTGCATGCCTTCATGATCGGGCGTCACATTGGACAGAGTACCGCCGCCGGTCGAAGACTATTGTTGCCGGAGCTAGCATCACCAAATTCAATAAAATATATCTTGTATATATATGGATATATATTTTACAATATTTAATGGAAAGTCAAAATAGGACTTAGCTTCTTGATGAACGAGTGATTTGGCCTGATCGGATTTTGCCATCTCGTGGAGGTGGGGCACCGATTTGAAAATCCGACGTGATGATTTGCAAGCGTGGAACGTTGGTGTAGAACCGCATCTAGCCGAATCGATCGCAACTTGACCGTCGATCGATCTACTGGCAGAGTTGTAGACGCGTTCACCGGCCGACAGACCGACGTTCTTCTTGCTTGCTGCTCCGAGCGTGGACGCGGCGATGCAGATCGAGGCGGGATACGGAGGCGACAATAAGAAACCACGGCTGAGTTGTCGACGAGAGCTGACAGAAACCGCTGCCTCAAGCCGACGAGCCACCGTAGATATCGCTTGATCTTGGGATCCATCTGGTCCGCCGCCGCCGGATGCCGTGGCCGTGATCGGCGACGACAAAAAAATCATCAGTCGTACTCGTCATGGATCAGGAAGCATATCCCCTACCTGGCGCACCAACTGTCGATGGGATATCGTCGATAGTCCACCGAGGGGTATACCTAAGGTGGTAGATGATCGGTGAAGGTACGCCTGAAACGAACAAACGTTGCGCAGAGAGTGCAGAACACAAGATTTATACAGGTTCAAGTCGCCGCGAGGCGTAATACCCTACGTTCTGTGTGTTGGTGGATTGTATTGCTATGATATCAGATGTTTAGATCTGAGTTGACAAGTTGGATCCCTGCCCCTCCTTATATAGTCTGAAGGGATAAGGTTACAAGTAAACTAGCTAAGTTGGTACAATAACCGTGCGGTGCAGCCTTGCGCCGCACGTCTTTGTCTTTCGGGCCGGGTCAGTTTTAATGGTGCGGTCCATGTAGTGTCATGTGGGTATATGGGTCTATACTCCCACACTATTCCTTATGTATTACAAATAAGAAACTTTGGTTAGGTGGCTGACTCCTAGCCAAACTGGTTGGAACCGATTTCTGCCTATTTGGTTGTCTGTAAGTGGGCTAGAGCGTGATTAGAACTAACCAATTCGATCGCTCTCCTAAAGCCAGGCCCGAGCCAGCCTACTCCTCACATCCCGTCATCACCCCCGTCTCACCATCGAGTTCGCGCTTTGCTCCGCCATTTGCCTTTCTTCCACCTCTACGCTGGCCCCGCATGCCTAGGTGCTCGTCAGCATCTAGTCCTCTTCTGACACATTTGGTCCTCCTACGACGCTCCTTCCCATTGTCCCCTTCGGTGCTGGTGGACTCCAGGGGCCATGGTTGTATGCATTGTACGACTTCACAACAGCGGTGGCGAAGTCACCCAACAGGCGGCACGCGGAGAGCTCCTCTCTCTCTCTCTCTCTCTCTCTCTCTCTCTCTCCCCATGGCGCTCGTCATGCCTCCCATCTCCACCAATGGATCACCCCTCTCCCTGCTCCCAACTTCGTGACGCTCGGATGTGGCACCAATGTGGAGGGGACAACTCGGATGCGGCTCAGAATTAGGCGCTCGGATGCTCACTCGGATTCTCGGATGCACCTGTATTTGTTGAATCCATTAGATGCTCGCTCAAATGTTCAGATGCACTGTATTGGCACCAACAGCAATTCAGGCATTCAGTAGGAAGATGTTCTAGCTCACATACCATGAAACAATTCAGCGTCACGCTCTCCATCTATGAAACACCTCAAAGTGGTAATCTTACCAACTAGGTGATTGAATGAAAACAAACCACGCAACCAAACATATCCTAGGGTTATCTAGGCTAACATATTATAGACAACCAAACAAATAGGGGTTAGCTTGCTAAGGACAGGCTTGGGCTAGCCTGGCTTGGTTTTGCTAGCTGGCTAGTCTAGGAAATGAACTAAACACACCCAAAGTTTTAAGCCATAGTGAAAACAAATAACATTTCCAAAACCACAACTAAAAAGTAAGTCTACAACTAAATCTCTAGCCATGTCTTGCAAACACCTCAATCACGGTTGTCTTAGGCATCTATCTTCATCATACAGTGATCATCCTTCTGTAGCAGGCAGGACCTGGCTCAATAAGTCCCCTCAAGATAACCTGCAAATAAGATGGTATTAGAACGTTGTCAAATATGACATCATTGAAATGTCCTTGTTTTGTTTTGGTAATTGAGTAACAACTTAGATGGACTAGTGGTGCTTATTGTGAGAAACACAGGTTATGGCACATGTGTGTGGGTGGGCAACTATGAACTATGCCATGGAGGTGGAAATGGCTTGGATTCCTTGCTTAGATCACACATGTGATGATGGAGGAGCTTAGTGCATGAGACATGATATGGAGTCATATGGCTTGGTGGAGAAGATCAAGATATGACTTGGCTTGATGGACCGGTTGTGAGGGCAAAGGGAAAGTTGGAGGTTTTGAAACCGTTAGCACCGAGTGTTGGGAGGCTTGAGCAAAGACTTGGCGCTGGAGGCCGAAGCAAGGCTGAAGAGCATGTGAAGTCGAGGATCAATGAACCAAAAGCCATGTAATGATATGAATCGGATCATATCATTCATGAGGTGTTGATGCATGTATTGCATCGGCGTCGATAGGTATGGATATCATGAAATAGAATGCGCAAGGGAAAGGTATAACCTATAGGGCATTTCATTTCACCGGTATAAGGTTGAGTAGAGAAGAGTTTGACTAGGTTTAGGATAGATGGTCATACTATTAAGAGGAGCAAACTTGTTTGCATATCGGTCATCTAGTGCTATTTGGATACATGTTAGGATCGAGTGCCGTGTCAAGTGGGATAGAAAATCCTTTGAAAAATGTTTGTGAAAGGCTAATACACATGCACATGAGTTCGTTCACTTGGTGGTGTTAACACATTTGCAAAGGAGAAGTTTGAGTTGAAAAGGAGCTCAAAAGGTGCTCTGAATGCTGGCCAGGAGCTGGTCTAGACCATTGGCGTGAGTTCGAAACCTAACCCTTGTTTTGTCGTGCTGGTGGCATGGTTCAGACGCTAGTGAATAGAGTATATCCAGACCATGGCGTGCGTCCGGAGCAGGTGGCCTATATTAGGACTAGAGGAGGACGATTGGTCCGGGTGATGGTGTCCAAAGCATTTCTCAGCATCCGATCGCTTGGCCAAGCGTGGTGGCGACACGTAGCATGACGTAGTGATCTGGACGCTCGACGTTAGTTTGGTCGGAGAGTCCGAACGTTGTCTGAACGGTTTGGCACACTCGGGGAGCTATCTGGTCACTCTATGGAGTGCTCCGGACGGTGCTCGGCGTTGGTCCTAATGGTGCACTATGCACGTCTGGAGCCAGCGTCCGGAGCTGGATTAACAGGTCCATGAAGTAACCATTGTGTTGCAATGGTTGAATTCAAAAGGCAAGTGACACGTCGCAGACATTCATGGATCTAGACTCTGGATGATGGTACGGACCAAGTATGATCGCGCGTCCAGAGCTCTGTCCGGAGGCTGGTTTTTTTAAGGTGCGATGGCTAGTGTAGCTCTTTGGGCTCTAAATAGACGTTGTGGCCAGCAAGCTGAGCACCCTTGGGCCTATGTGGCTTGTGTAGATGTGCTTGGAGCCCTCCAACTCACTAGTGTGCATAGTGTTGATCTGATTCATCGCTAATGAGTGATTCTAGTGCCGTGTTTTGAGAGATTGCATCGAGTGGCATTAGATATTTGTGTTGAAAGTCGGTGGTGCTTATTACTCTTGGAGGTTGCTACCTTCTAGATAGTTTGGTGCCTTGTGGATCCATCAAATCAAGTAAGAAGATTGTGCTTGGTTTCGGAGAAGTCTTCTAAGGTGCGCTTTAGGACGAGCTAGCGTAACACAAGAGCAGGGACACGCGGTTTTAGACAAGTTCGGGCCATCCGGAAGTGTAATACCCTACGTCCTGTGTTCTGTAGATTATATTATGGGATGAGATCAATCTAGCGGATCCCCTGCCCGTCTTATATAGCCTGGGGGCAGGGTTACATATTGGTTATTGCTATCCCAACATATCACGAGATCTGGTTTACAAGGTAATAAAATATCGGCTAATATGGAAAGCTATCTATTTGGCCACCAAGACTCCGATCAGCTGTCGTACGGTGTATGGCAATCTAGCCGATCACCCTGGTGACGTCTTCCAGTAATATGGGCCTCCCCGAAGACTTGGCCCATGTAGCGTCGCGTGGGTATACGGGTTTATACCCCCACGACATGGCATTTACATATGACTTTTGTTTAATGGGATTTGGACATTAGCCTCAGTATTTTGCTTCATAGTATCTCCATGTTACTCACTGATACATAGCATATTTTGTTTAATGTGTTCAGATGTTACTTTGTGGTTTTGTTTTTGCAAATCAATTGATTGCTTCTAGAATTTTCTCTTATTGTATAGCGAAATATGTTTAGTGAATGACATCAATACATGACTTAGTGCATTCTGATCGTTTTGTGATCCTTTCAGACTTTTGTTGTTGACAAGTTCTGTTCTTCGGTACTTTTGTCAGGGAAGGAAGTGTAGAAAGGTGTTCAAGAGTCAGAACAATTGTCAAATCCAGCAGAGAAGCTGAATCTGTGCACCAAAGAAGCTCAGGATAGGGATGGCACTCCGGAGTGCATTGGGATGGTCAGAAGGGGAGGTGATGCGACCCGAGTCAAAGCCTTGCTCGCGGTTGATGAGTCAGACTGCTGGCATCTTCTCCACTGGTGGCGCCCTTGCTTTCTGGGTGCTCTGCCGCCTTCATTATGGTTATGGATGGGAATGGGTTGGGTCGACTCATTGGATAGTTGACCCGACCCACAAAAGTAAGGCCGGTCATAGGACTAGCCTTAATAGTTTAAAACAGGTCAATAGGGCCGGAACCTATTGACTCAATATGTATGATGGGTCGACCCAATAATAATATTTTAAAATTTATTAATTTTTTAAATAAATATGGTTGATCATAACTTGTAATACATATATGTTTAGAAGTGAACTGAGAAATATATGGTTGATTATAATTTTGAATTTATTATTTTTTAATTAATATGGTTGATTAATCTCACATTTTAAAATTGAAAATGAGTAAAATTAAAATCCTGGCGCTGATGGATTTAGATGTTCATCAGGTCAGTGTAGCAGATTGCACTAATAAGTGAGAGCGGCTTTGCTTTCATCCCTTAACATGATGATCTGAGGTAGCATTAGCGAGAGGCGATGAATGACTGCGTGTGGATCATGCGATGGCTTTTGCTATCAACGGCAAGGCAAATATGAGTATATGCTCAATTACAACTACTCGCTGGCTGTCAGGCCCTACTCCAATTTATTCTTGAGGACACATGAGCCAACAATGAACTACATTTCTGGACATTGCCGGACAAACTAGAAGATAACAGCATTAGCTTTAATCTCTTTATTTGTAGATAAGGCAGTATATAACAAAGATACTTTTCTATTTTTTATCTTATCTTTTTTAGATGTGCAGAAAGATATTTGGGTCGACCCACGTTATCCATTGGGCCAATAAGACCGTAGCATTTAGATGAAATGGGTCGACCCATGGTCCTAGAAATTTGCCTTGAGGCCATGGAGCCGGGTCCAAGGCCAGGGCCGGGTCGGCCCATTCCAATTACGGTCATGGGTGCTCTGCCACATTCATTAGGGTCATGACTCCGATCCATCAAATCACCTGCATCGAAGTTTTTTTTTTTTTGTTTTTTTTTTTTTGAGGTGAAACGTTTGTGCTGCCTGACCCATGTGTATATGTATATATTGTACAGGTCCGAACATAACAGTCCCAAGGAGCCTCAGGTGGGCGTCATGCGGAGCGATCTCAATGAGCTTAACATCAGCCCTGCTTGTTCGGTCCTTCAGCCCAGAGTGCGAACCTCAGAATATAGCTGCTTACGACAAACCTGAACGCAAGACTGAATAGCATCGACAGGGTTCAGGCCGCTGTCACTCTCACTCCCCCTATCAAATTATGTGGTTTGTTCGATTCAGTTGAGAATATACTTATTATATGCCCCTTTATATGATATACTTACTCATCAGTCATCATGCATCATAATATCATATCGCCATGTCGAGTGAAGAACTACTTGCCTTTATGTTTACTAATGTATCAAGGATTTGTGTCTGAGGTAGTGAGGAGTATTGCGAAACTGCAAGCCGATACTATGTTACAGTTACACTACTTAAAAACCACTTCCTCTGTTTGAAACCATACTTCACTTCTCTTTACCTTTGTGGCTTTGTCTTAAGTAAATCCTTCTCTTTAACTAAATTTCCTTTAAAAAAACATATTAACATCTATGCTCAAATAAATGTGGCTCAAATAAATGTGATATATGGAGAATATAATAAAGCTAATTTGATGTTGTAGATGGTGGTGTATTTTCTACAACTTAATAAGACTAAAGAGAGACAAAGTTTTTCATACGACATTTGTTTTTGTTTCCGGTCTCCCAGTCTCCTGCGATGCCTCCCTCGCTCGCTTGCTTTTCCCGGCGCCCGCGTGATCTCCTCCCCCGGCAACCGCACGATCTCCTCCTCCAATCACGGGGTCACCTCACCTACAAGGAATCATCCTCCAATCACATACGGAGGATGCAGGCAGCCGGCTCCTCGGCCGCCGCTCGCCCGCTGGACACCGCGAGGCATCGCCTTCGCCGCGAAGCCACCTCCCCACCCTCCTACGAATGCCACACGCCGCCGCTGACACGCTGGAATGCGCCACCGCCTGCGCGACCTGCCCCGTTGCCATCAACCGAGGCATCCAGGCTCCGCAGTCCCTGCTTCACGCCGCCTCCAGACGCTAACCGCTCACCGGCGAAGAGAGCGCCCAGCAGGTATGCCACCCCTTCTCTACGGTCTGCGTCATCTTCACTTGGATCTTGGACTCTGTCTACCCTAAAGCTCCACAACGGTGCCAGATCGCTCCCGCGTGTGCTCCATCCACGACAGTGCCAGGTCCAGCGAGGGGACGGGCCGCTCCCACGTGTGCACCATCTCTGGGGGTGCACTCCTTTGAGGCTTTGACCCATAGCAAGAACGGGGCTGCTTTAGCACTCGAGGGCTTGCATTGTGTGGGCTGGGTTGCAGTGGAGAAACGGTTCATCCAGCTACAGGTTGATGGTGTGTAGCTACGTAGATTTGGGAAATGCATTAGTAATTTCAGCGCTTCTATTGAATTTGTATCTCCATACAACAATTTTTTAATTTTTGAATAATGCTAATAACAGCATTGCTTTGGATTGTGCAGGGATGGATGGATCTGATGAGTTTGCAGTTCAAGTGTTCGATTCATTAGCAAGAAAGAGAGGGATAAAAGAGCAGGTGCTGACTAAGGATGAGCTGAAAGATTTCTAGCAGCAACTACGTCATCAGGGTTTTGATAACCGTCTACGGACATTCTTTGATATGTTAGTAATTTTGATGAATATCTTATTAGTCCTGTCATGGTTTCCTTCTTTATGCATAATTGTGTGATCACTTATCAAAATCCAGATTCACATAAAAAATCCATGCTGTATGTTAGGTGCTAAGCAAGTGATAATATGCTCTTGCAGATTATTACCCTCAGTGCATCAAAAAACAAACTGTCCAAGCTCAAGGAGTGAGCTGATGAGTACACAACACTAATTATGGAAGAACTTGTTCGCTACCACCTGGGATTGAGGTCTGCCCAATAATTACTCAGATTGAGGTATACATCACTCATTTTTTGGATCTCAACATCAGGTCATTATCTTTTGGAACTCATCACTAATATTATTTAGATTTAGTACAAGGCTTGGATTTGTGGGCTTTTGAGCTGGATGTTGGTCTCATGCGTTTTGGTGTATTGTTTTGCAGCCTTAGAGAGTGTTGACGGTAGATATACCATAAAAATCCACACTCAAACACCGTCAAAGCCTCGGTTCCTGATGGAAGAATAACATGACATAGACATATTTTATCAATAACTAGTTCCACTTGTACTCTTAGCTTGTGAATGCAGGGAAGATCAAACAGAGCTGAAATGAGCACTTGGAGCCCAACTAAGTGGGTCGACCGAACCACAAATTTGGCAACCAAGTCACGACACTTCAACAAATGACACAAGGAAGCAGATAGAAGAGAGTGGAGCACCTGGAGGGCCCAAAGCTGGTTCAGCCGAACCATATGTGGGGCCCATCAGGGCTCTGCTGACATGGCACGATCCGTGTGACTTCCTATCTAGCTCAACTCCACCTTCGGATCAAAACTGTGTTTCCAATCAACGGTGGAAGATTAAAGCACATGGATCAAGACGTGAAACGACAGAATCAAGACAAACCAAGTACATAGCCATACTCTATGACAGATGGGGACACTGGTGGTGGGCCCACCTTGCCATAGGTGATTCGGCCGAACCACCCATGGTGGGCCCAGGCCACCGACGTGCTCCACCGCCTTCTTGCATGCTTCCCACGTGATGGTTTTGCCACTGCCGTCCATTCAAGTCGGTTTCAATGATGGTTTATCCAAGGGCCAAGGTGGAAAGGCACACAGATCGCTGACATGGCACCCCTCTATCTCCCCCTATAAATAGAGGCAGCCTCCACCCTCTCAAGACATGATTCATTCAAGATAAAAGTGAGAAACAATATAGTTCCACTTCTAGTAGTAGTGTAGTCTAGTGTGGGAGTTAGAGTTGAGTTGAGCTGCGCTCGGGGTCTCCGGAGTCGTCTGCTGGAGAGTCTGGTATAGCTCTTGTATTTTTCTCTTTTCGTAAGACTTATTTACTTTAATATAATATTCCTGCTTTACTTTGCTGACTATTTACTTTGTTCTATACTTAGTGCATTACTATTCTAATTGAGTTATCATATTACTTGGTCGGCATACATTAGATTGTGATCCTGTAACCAATTCACGTGTGTAGTTCATCGCCTGTCATAGGGTGCTCTAGTTGCCTTGGCCACAGCTAGAGTAGTGAGAATTAGTGTAAGCATGGTGCTTAGGCTAAATCTTGTCTTTGAATGCCGCTTGTCGCACGGATTGTTTGTGGGTGCCAGCAGGTGGTGATAGCCCTATCTAGTATTAGTATCCTTCCACGTGTTTTAGGTAAGTTCTTAAAAGGTAGGCTCCCATAAGAGCATAGGCGTTTCGGGTAGAGGTTATATCCTCTATTGTCTCGTACTATCCCCTACACACCGGAAGTAAGGTAGCAGTCTTAGTGTACTTCGTTCATTTGATAGGATAGATCACAAGTGTAGAGTTTGAATCACAGGAATCTTTCTCACTCGTTGTCCTCCCATCTAGCTATACTACACTAGTTATCTTTTAGCAATTCATTTGTTATCTTTGAATCATCACCTTCTTATCATATTTCGATTACTCCATCTACACTAGTTGTACTAAGTTGAGGTAGATTTCAGGATCTCCTTCTATTAACATTTCTAACAATCGCTTTCCCTTGGGATAAAATAAATAACGATACCTTGAAATACTCCCGGGTGAAGTGCTACAGCGGTATATTCTGTGCGCTTGCGGAATTATCCAATAGACATAAGAAATATCCTAAGCACTTCTGGCGCCGTTATCAGAGATAGCCTAACACCCTCTCTCTGGTGATTGCGCTAAGAAGTGTCAACGGGGGGGAGGGAGGTAGTGTGGTATGCGGACGGTGGCAACATGGTGTGCAATAAGTATAACCTCAGCATTGCCTATTTTTTCGGTGAGTGCTCTTGATCTCATTGCAGTGCAATACTACAATGTGGAACAGGTGCAATAACATAGAGAATAGAGTGAGACATGACATGGCACTCAGATGTGTTCAGGTTCTCTCCAATCTCGATCCTTACATTGTACTGGTTTTGTCACAAGAATTTGGAGTTTGGCAATAATGAAATTGGCATACTGGTATAGGTACTCCACTTTCAGTATTAGTGTGTAGTATGCTGCCTATTTGTTTGTACTTCATCGATCACTGTCGATGTGTTTGATCAACTATATTTTAACGCCGTTGTTTACCTATGCATTTTCTTATCAATTCTTTAATGCATTTGCTATTTAGGCAGTAGTTCAGTAAAAACAACTGAATTTTGTTCTATACAGTCAGTGTAAGAGTTAAACATTTGTGTGCTACTAATTTTGTCTGAATGTAATATCACACCTAAAGTCAATCTCCTCCATCTGTTATATGGCAGGTACTTCATTTGATCCCGCCAATCCAAGGTTGTCTAATTTCTTCAGATCTTATGTTATGAAATTTCCCTATTTTATCTAGCCTAACATGTACAGCTTTTGTTCATTCAGATGCTTGCTTTTCTTTAGCCTGTGGGTTACTGCAGCAAGTATTTTTAGGACAAATGGGTTAACAGCCAGTAACTTTGTTGTAGCCTATAGGTTAGACATATAATTTCTTCTTAGTTACGATGATATATTTTTTAATTTGTTTCCCCTATTACTACTACAGTCGCTTTTCTCTATTTCTTTGCTCTTTGCAGGACACATTTTAGGTTTACAATCTTCATCAGTGTGACAATTTATAATTGCTCCAGACCTTTGCGTCTGCATTGATAGCTGAATAAAAACAGAGTATGACGACTTGCAAGTCAGATTACTCTGAAACTAATAGGTGAAAACTATGTATGTTTTGACTGCCATGGAAACTTTATGTTTTGACTGCCAGCAGTGGCGTGGTGATTTGGGGATTTCTTGGGCCTTATTTATTGTGTACTAGCCAGTGAGTCTTTGTTTCCAATTTGTTTTTTTTTTCAGTTTTAAAAAATAGAGCCTAGGAGTGTGAAACTTTGAGCATGTATGGCCTTTTGTTCTTCTATTTTGCTATTATTATTTATGGAAAACTATAGACAGCTGATGTATTAGTAAATTCATTTGTGACTAATGAAGTAATCAAGTGAGCCGGAGCACTTTTTGTGCTGCGCGGCCGAGCCCAAAAAACGAGCTTCTGGTGTGCGATCCATGTATTTTAGTATAAAAATTTACTGTCCCGTAACAACGCACGGGCACGCTACCTAGTTTAAATATAATTTTACTCAAAGTTTGATATGTTTAATATAGGATGAACTGTAATTTGAAACAAAATTAGTAGGCTGTTCTCATTTTGACGTTACATGTGTTCTAGAGACTAGAGCTGGCAAAGTTATGTGGACCATTTTTTGGCTTGACAATGTTTAGCTTTTTTTTTTATATAAAAAAAAACTCCAACCAGAGATGCGCAGATTCATATCGTGACTGCAAAACCAATACGAGTATACAAGTACAAGTGAGAACGGGCCCCACTGTTTCCTGCAGGGATTGATCTTTTTGTTTTAAAAAAAATCTAGGTATTGGTCGAGTTCGATTCGGGCTTCCGGTACCACTTCGAGTCCGTTTACAACTGTGCTTCGCAGACGATAAATCCGTGGCGCACGCTTTGATATCTCTCGTCCCCTTCACGTAGTAATCGAGTAGCCACAGGCTTTTCATCTGCAGCGTTTTCCGAGCGCCCGAACGAAATCTGCTAGCCGCCAGCTGGTTGGCACTTGGCAGGCGCACAGCATGTG
Source organism: Eremochloa ophiuroides (assembly GCA_038502445.1). Classification (NCBI taxonomy): domain Eukaryota; kingdom Viridiplantae; phylum Streptophyta; class Magnoliopsida; order Poales; family Poaceae; genus Eremochloa; species Eremochloa ophiuroides. The sequence goes on from JAHLJS010000006.1 coordinate 17,781,236, forward strand.
TTGGCTAACGACGCTGACGGCGCCACCGCTGCGCACGGACTGCGCCGACGACGGCTATGAGGAGCTGCCGGTGTCGCTGCCGCCGGACATCCCGCGGGGGCTGTCCAGGGACGGCGCGCCGAGCGCAGGAGGGGAGGCCACGCCGTTCGCGGTGGAGCAGACGGTGGCGGTGGCGGCGGCTTCGGCATCGGGGGGGGGGGGGGGCGTGGCTCCTGCTGGTCTGCGCGTCGTCCGTCAACGCGAAGATGGCCAGACCTTTCCAATCGTAGGATACCAATCTAGCCGGATCAAAGGTGTAGTAGCGGTTTAATTTGCAAGTCGTGTCAGGTGCTCAATTCACCGTATGTTGGCATATAGAATTCACCTAACTCGGCCGGTTTGCTAGAAAAACGAGACAAGTTTTCTAGTAAGGCTAGCTTTATACTTTGTTAAATTGCATAATGAACTTCATTATTATGTTAGTTAAATACATTATAAGTCCATGAACTTGTCTGCGTGTGCCATATAGGTCTATGAACTCTGAAATTACATTTATGGAACCGCAAACTTAGATTATCCATTCATTACTGGCCCAATCTACCGCGTTAGTGTCATTTTTCCGACGTGGCCTAGCCAGCGTAGACTAAATTGTTGCCCAGGCCCAGCCACACGTGACAGGCGTGTGAGGACAGGTTGCCTATGGATTTATACAACTTGGCCCTGTTTCTTTCTTTTCATGCTTGGTGTGGGGTTTTCTTCCTCGCTATTGTCGCACGTGGGAGGGAAAGGTTCGGCGAACGGCTGAGCAGGAGTGGTGACCAAGGGAGGGGATCGATGACCACATGTAGAATCTGGCGGAGAAGTAGGACTCATCACCTTCTGCTTTCGAGGCTAGGGTGCCTCGACATCCGTGATGAAGCACCACGATAATGCTCAAACCGTGACGGAAAGGGGAGCCACCTCAGAATATGGTAAGTGGCTCCAAGATCTAATCCTCGGTGTATTTATGTTGTTTGGAGTGTAGTTCTTCTCTTGGGAGTGTGGATCCTTTTTTTTTAGTTTTGGCTAGGCTATGGTTTATGATTTCGTATTGGATGTGCCATATCTAGGTTGAATTAGTTCTGAAATTATTCTATTGATGCAAATGTAGGTGCTAGTAGTGACAAGTTCACAGTTGAGATACATCATGGTGGTTTTTTTGTGGGTCATGCTAGTAATCGGGCTTATGTAGATGACAAGGTGAATTGGTTCAAAAATGTATCAGTACATACTTGGTCTCCACTGTGATTTGATAAGTTGACTTTTAGTCTTCATTTTCCCAAGAAATCTGGTCTCCAACTTTGCCAGAGTACTAGAATCTTACATCTTCAAGGAGCAACCTTGCTAGAGCTAGAAGGTTGGCTATGGAAAATGGTGTTGGGTGATGAGACACAACAATACAACATATTATGGGACTATGCACGTGACTTGAGGAAATCTAATCCACTTAGTTTCTTCTATCTAAATCTTGATGGCAACATTTTCAAATCTTTGTACGTGTCTCTTGGAGCCTACAAAAGGGGATTCTTAGCTAGATGAGGCCTCTTCTCTTCCTGGATGCGTGTCACATGTCTCTTACAGTTGTTGAAAGGATCAAGATACCCAAGAGGGGGTGAATTAGGATAATACTAAATTTTTCGAAACATAAAGTTATGCTTCCTAATTTCCAAGTTCTAAACAAGCATTTCTAATCTAGAAAAGTAAAGTACGGAATGTAAATGCTCAAAGTAAGGAGAGGAGGGACAAGCGAGTTTTTCCTGAGGCATCAAGAAGTCGGCACTCCCCACTAATCCTCGTTGGAGCACCCTCGCAAAGGGTGTGGCTCCCTCTTGATCCGTGCAAGGATCAAGTGCTCTCGACGGGCTGATTCTTCGACACTCCGTCGCGGTGAATCGCTCACGACCGCTCACAACTTGACTTGGGTCACCCACAATCTCTCTTGGTGCTCTTCAAGCCTCCGATCACCACCGGGCCATCTAGGTGATGCCGATCACCAAAAGTAACATGCTTGAACTCTCACTTGACTCACACAAGCCTATGAGATGGGTGGATGCACACTAGTTGTTCTTGATCACACTCTAGATTGGATTGCTCACTTGGATTGAAAATCACTCAATCTCTCTAGTGCTCTTGCTCTCTCTCTCTCTCTCTCTCAAGGTCTCAAGGTATTCTCAGGTGTTCAAAGTGGCAAGAGACCCCCCACAAGCCCATGGTCATTAGGCACAAAATCAGCTCACTGCGCATACACCGTACGCTGATCATGTTGCACCGGATGTGTCCAGTGTAGCGGCCGGTGTGCCATAATGGCTATTGTGTTAGAGGGTTTTCAAACGCATCGGACGCGATGTGTCCGGTGCCGAAAAACCCGTTCTAAAACCTCTTTGCATGGACACCGGACGCGTCAGCTGCAGCGTCCGGTGCTATACCATGGGAGGGGTATTGCGCCGGATGCGTGGACACAGTCTGCCCCGCGTCCGCTGCTCTCTGTGACTACACCAGACGCTCTGGCCCGTGTCCGGTGCACCAAATCGACTCCAAACTTCGCCGAATCGAAACTTTCCAAAACGAAGTTTGTTTGACTTGGTCACAAGACTCTCTCTGAGCAACCTAAAACTAATTTTGACAAGTGTGCACCACACCAAAACCTCTATGACTTGTCTAGGTCAAACTATCCATTCAAACCCTACTTAATAGTATGACCAAAGGAGAAAACAAAGACTAAACTACTCTAAGTGCCTCTCAACTCTAAACGGCTCTTAGAACTAGTCCGTCCTTAGCCTTATCATCCATACTTTGAAAACCAAATCGAATTCAATTTCAGGGGGCTTGAACCTGCTTATTATTATGACCTAATCTTTATGTTATCCTGTAAAACAGACGTTAGTCATAATAATCTTCCGTTGTCATTAATCGCCGAAACCACTAGGGTCTAGATGCTACAATTGGTATTGATCCTAATGATTAAATTACCCCATTGCATATGTTGTGATTGAAGTGGAGTGTCTGGAGTCTTAAAGATGGTTCCTGCACATACTAAAGCTGGACCTAGGCATAGAGAACACACACCCCTTGGCCCTTATGACTGACAAGCAGAGGGTGAGCATTCTACCTTCCCTTTATGAACACATCCCCCAATATCCTTGTGGTTGTTGACTAATGATACCTTTAATTGTGCAGGGACTTGCTGAAGTTTTCCTTGAATCTGAACACAGTTTATGTGTTAGACATATGTATTCTAACATCCAACAACATTTCACTTGAGTAACTGTAGTTGTTCTCCTAGTACACTAGTTGTTAGTTGCTATCTTGTTTAGTACTCTAGTGTAGCTAGTTTAATTTAGCAAGTATCTTTTGTTTGGTGAAGATCTTTAACATAGAAATCATTTTTTATTAGAATTGTGTAGGAGCTATCTTGGATGAACCAAAGTTAGTGCTAGTAGTGGCTATTATGATCATATTTTGTATTACCACTCGCTCGAGTAATCATGCTTGTAGAGAATTTTTTATAGTGAAATAATACCTAACTTGAAAACATGTATGCTAAAGGTAATGCATGTGCTAGCATATAATCGGTCTTGCCATGGCTTGAATGAGCGAATGAAAGATCTATATGTATTGATGGCGCGGAATATGGACGAACATATATGTGTGTATTGTCTGATGAAATTCTGAAACAGCTGCAAAGATATTTGTTTACTATTGATCACACTAGGTGATGTGAACATTGTTGGTATAAATTAACTGCACTCTACTAAATATTATTATTATCAGATTATCCGTAAGTGCACAGATGTAATACCGATGTAGCACTTCACCCGGAGGTTTTAAATATCGAATCCACAAGGAACAGTAGGTGATAGTGACCAAGCCGATGAACTTAACCCTACAATTAGGCTAGATAATATCAAGAAAGAGGAAATAGCTAATAATTATCTAGTTCCAACAACCGGTAAGCTTTAAATAATATAGTTCTAACTGGGCAGTGAAATGAATAAGAGTGGAAATCAGAGTTCCCTCCTACCAAACACTTATACACCTATCGATCCTATCAACGGGAAGTGGACTACAGAGAAATCAACGTAGCTGTCACCAACGCGAACTACCACTATCCGCCCAATCAGGGGCCATTCACAAGTAAACCTAACCTAGGCACCACGCCTACACTACAAAATACTACGTCAATCAAGTAATGATCAAGATCAAAACACTCAATATGAATTGCAAACTTAAGAACGAATAAGAACAAATGCTTACTTGAATTAGAAGTTGAATACAAAAGTACCTCAGAACGCAGCTCCGGGCGAGGAAGTTGAATCCAGAAGAATACAGCTACGAAGAAGCGCCGACAGGCTGAAACTCCTCCGAATCTCTACTCCTCTACTCTATCTCTCTACTTCTCTAAACAAGATTAGATCTAGAAGAACTAGTCTCTCCTAATTGCTACATCTAACCCTAACTAGAGATATTGAATTGAAGCTCAAGAATAGGGATGCCTCTGGGGGGGTCTGCCCCTTTATTTATAGCCCGGTAGGATGAATACGCGCCGTTGGATCAAACCGACTTAACGTGGGGTCGAGATGACTACTCAAAGGCGGTGGAGGAAGGCTCCAGAAGCCGAGGGCCAAAACCCTAATGGTGGGGCTGGCCAGCCCCACCCTGGCGCCGGCCAGCGCCCAACTGTGGCCTTTCGGGCCCAATTTCGCCGTGTTGTCTTCTTGGGCCTCCTGCAGTCCAATGGTGTATTTGTCGCCGCAGATTTTGATCCCGAACTCCGAATATAGCAAATGATAGGTCCGTTTCGATCGTCTCGACGAGCCCATCACAATGGTGCAGTCCAATTGCTTATTTAAGATACTTTATTGATGGAAAATTGTATATTCTTACAATACAAGTGAGAACACCAAAACTCGTGGAACTCGTTAGAATCAAAACCTATAACTATGCTTTGTGATTCATTTTGTGTCAAATCATGCTACAGTTGACGGTTATTTTTGGTACTTAACGACCGTCAACAATACCCCCAAGCTTACCCTTTGCCAGTCCCTTGGCAAACAAACTAAGCCTAATTGCTAATAAACTTGGATCAGGAGTTGCTACAATGCTTCATGCCTTCCAAGTACACATGCTTTCAAACAGAAATTCTCCTCCGGATTAGACAAAACTACTTTAATTTTTAAACTTACCCATTGTACCTTTTAACTATGGAGCTTCTCAGCTTTTGCATAAGTCTTGAGCAATCGAAAGATAGAACAATCAAGTCAAGCACTATGTCTCAAATTCTTCAGAGTACCAATATTCTGGAGTTTTGTAAGTTTTCGAAATAAAACTCAGAGCTTAATTGTATGGCATCCTCAACTCTCTTAGTATATGTGGTATTTATGGATCTCACTGAGGTATTAATGATGTTATGCCTTCCTACAACTAAGAATTATAATGGAGCCTATATGAGTGGCAATAACAAGGATGAGCATACTTGCAATTCATATATTGTAAAGTCAAACAATGGATTCACAGAGAGTCAAGTCATACAATCAAACCAAGATGTGCATGTGTATGGAATATGGTGGATAGGTGTATATAAGGTGGCTAATCCTAATTCTACTTTTGCTCTTTTAAAAAAAATAGATCTCTCTCTTGGAACTTAGAACTTTTCAGGAAAATATGGGCTATCTTTATTTCCTTTTTCTTCTTTTCTTTCTCTCTCTCTCTCTCTCTTTTTCATAAGGAGGCGGGCATCTAAGTACCCATTGTTTTAATTGTTGGGACGCTTGTCCATCTTTTACTCCCTTTTCTTTTTTTCAATACTTTTGCATAGCCACATGCATCCTTTGAATATAAATAATTGGAGAGATAATGATAAGAACTTAGAGCAATTAAACAGGGGCTGTGCTATAGTGTATATTTTTGGGTGTTTACTCCCAGTGTAGGAGAAAAATATTTTTAAGGTAGATCTGGTTGGAAGTGGAAAATGATTGCGCTTACTCCCAGAGTAGGAGTAATGAATATGTGGGTGAAGTGTGTAAGTGATCTTGATTTTAAAAGCATGACAACACTCTCATAAGGTATACAACAAAGGTTAACTAAACTCAATGCAAAGCAAGCAGCATAAATGTGTAAAGGTTTTCCTATATCTAAATGTATCATATATGGCTTTGGTAGGAATTTACACTTTGTCATATAAGAGCTCATCATGTAAGATTTTAAATTTAAAATAAATCTCTAGACCTTAATATTGCTAGGAATAAGATAAATAGCAGCTCAACCTTCATGTATCATATCAATTAATCGCCTAGACTTAGCTTAAACATATGCCTCCACAAGTTTCAGGTTCAAAGTAAATTCTTAAGCCAAAACAGTAGTATCCAAAACTCGGGAGAATTTAAGATTGAAAACTAGGTACTTGAAAGGAATTACGGTAGAGCAACTATTCATCATCTCCAATATAAAATTTTAAGGTTCTCCAGTTTTTATTTGACTCTAACCTAGACTGACTATAGACACACTCTAAGACCACTCTAATATATAGCTAAGTTTTTATTTGGTTTTCAAATTTTATCTTACTAGCTAACTTACGCGAAAAAAGCAATATGGTACAATAATAATAAGGTGGGAAACTTATATTTAGCTGGATTTTAAATGGAGGGTGCCCTCCCCCAAGCTGAATGTTTGATAGGGTTTTTGATGTTGCAAATTGAGTGATCCTTCTGGGAGAAAGTGTATTGGCAGTGTAAGGGCGTCGGGTTTACTAGCTCTTTGATCTTGTATTTTCCTGTGAAACTCAATTTTCAACAAAAATACCAAATTTTATGGAGAGGGGTTAGGTTTAGTACCACTCCATGGTAAGTGATTGATTTTATATTCCCAGCAGAAGTTTCCTAATTGGGTGGACCTTTATGTGCCCACATATTTTTGGGTTTTTTCTAAAAAGTGTGGACCTTCATGTGCCCACATGTTTTTTATATTTTTTTAGATTTTCTTATGGTACTATGGTGACCCTTCATGTGTTCACATATTTTTGGTATTTTATGACTATATAAAGCAGACATGATAATCGCATAATTATAGTTACCTAATAACTAGGGGATGCTCCTCTCTCAAGCTAGATGTTTATAATACTTGGTGTTGATGATCTTTAGAGTGAACTTGCCAGTAACAATCTGGCGGGTGCCACTGATGGACTCACTCCTCAGACACAGTATTATCCTGCATAATTATACTCCAACAAGAAAACTAAAACTCGAGACTCGAATGTGATAAGGGGTTAGCAGTCAGTCAATAAGTAATTGATTATTCTTTTGAGTTGATTTTAAATTGATAGGTTTTAACAGGATTCTTTTTAGGATTTTCTGATTTTCGTATGCCGTAATCAAATATGTATGCATGATATATATTTTATTTTTATGCCACCACGAAGAATATTTATTCTCATGAGATTTAGGATTTTTATAATGCCATGATGAATTTTTGTTTTCTTTTCTATGCCACCACAGTAAATATTCCTACGAGGTTACCATATGTTTATTCACGTGGGGCTTTAATACTTTGTGATGCAGTAAATAAGACAATAAAGATTTTTCTTTTTCTTTTGATATGCATAAAGATGAATATGATAAAGTAAAATTACTAATGTAAATTATGAATAATAATTAATTAGATAACTACCATGTTACCTTATGGCAAGGGTGCGGAATTTAAAGTCTACTGATAGGACTTTTTCTTTCACTCTTGTGTGTCTCTCCGTCCTATAGATGGAGGTCTTGATGGTTGCACCTGTGGTGATGGTGATGTCACTTTTATTCTTTGCTTGGCTAGCAGGTTGAAGTAGAGTGTTAGTAGCGGAAGCTGGCAGCATCTTGCTCAGCGTGCATGTTCACAGAACTTTCACTTGTGAAATTTTGGGAATTAACAAACTTTATTCGAAGTGTTGTCCTGCTTGCAAAACCAAAGTAGAGATCAAGTGCATGGGCTCTGCTGGTCGAAAAACACCAACAGAACCAAATCTATCTCTTTATTTTTTCTATCCTTAGGCACATTGAACATGACGAAATTAGTGTTGCATAATTTGTGTACTTATGATATGAGTGGTAAGATCAGAAGTCTAAGCATTTATATTGCATTTAAGTTCATATGGCAGAAAAGATTTAAATTGCTTAACCAATGGAAGGTTGTCTATCTCTACATAATATATAAATTTTCACATGAGTATGACTATCATCTTTCAAAGATAGAATACAATGTTTTAGCACATTTGGTTAAGACTGAGATCAAAAGAATGATGCCATGAATAATCTTAAAGGACAAAGCATGTTGAGTTAATTAGGTTAATCAATTAAAACTGTAACTCTAACATGTTTGCATCTTCATTTATGTGCATACCAAGATCAAGAGAAAAATAGTAACCACTTACATTAAGATATTACCTTCATTATTAGAGCGTGATAGCACTAAGTAATGAAGGGTAGATAACTGGTGGTCCATTCCTTCTCTTGCATCTTGAGTTGTTCATGAGCATCTTGTCTCCTTTGTTGCTTATCCTTTTTTCCATCTTTTGTTTTTTATCTTATGACACCTTGTCACTCCATTCATTATTATGACTGCAACAGATTAGTGGACAACACATACCCGAAGGGATATATAATTTTGGAACATAGGTTGTTTGTCCATAATTTTATCATGTTCCTTCTATGCTACTAAGAAGATAGAGTTGATATTACGTTAGCATAGATCATGTTCTATACAGGCATGGCTTGAGGTAAAGTAACTTGCAGCAGAAGATGAAGTGAATGAATCATTAATACTCACAGTTCTTCCATTCATAATGAATGAGCTGTGTCTTTCTCTACAAAGTTATTGAAGTTCAGCATGTGCCCTGTCTTATCGCCGATTTGAATTCACCTCATGACTTAACTAGATTAATTTTGAAAGTTTTCTGCAGGGGTTAGTCCAAAATATCCAATGTATATGACAACAATTTCTAGTTCAATAGCCAAACCAAACTCCATGTTTAATTTTAGTTAAGGAAGGCTAGTTAGCCTAAGCACCACGCTTAATTTAAATGCCTCTAGAAGTAGGATCAGTACCTCTAACCAAAACTCACTATGGCAGACAAAGATGAAATGAAAGCACTTATAGAGATTTATTCATTTAGAGACGAAAAGGCGAACAATTGAACATGGATTAGAAAGGTAGAGATAACCAATATTAGCAACATAAGATTTTCTAATTGAGCCCATTCCCCCAAGATGGAATTTTGCAAAGCAAAGTTAAGCTTGGATGGATATAATTCAATATTGCAAGATGATTGGTTGGACAAACCTTGCGTTGTTACTCTTCTACTTCAAACCTGAAATGGTTAGTGACAAAAATACCCGAGGGAATATTTTCATAATTATAATTCTATGCTCAATTCATAAGGGCATTATAGTAAAATTAAAGGTGCAAGCTCAATTTATTTTTTCAAGAGTGATTATTTTAGGACACAAAGTTATTCTTGGGAAACCTTCTAATTATTATACTTTAAGTTCATGGGGTGGTTTCCTCTAGAACACCAGTCTTTGTGCACCCATATCAAGTTTACAACGAGATCTACAATATTTATGATAAACATACGCATCTACAACCACCCTTTCAAAAAATTTATGAACAGGTAGAATGAGGGGGTTGAAGATCTCGTGTGTGATAATGTTGGAGAGACAATGAACATGGATTCGATGAGGTGTTAATGAAGTAATTCCCATGCTCGTCGATATGATCTCCCTTTTCAAACTTCAAGTTTGTCTATAGGCAACAAGTTTGTCTCTATTATTTCATGTCTATGACATTCATTGGATATTTTATTTTCTTGGATTTCCCATGGATTGGTGTCTCTATGTTTCGTCTCGTCTAAGGCTTTTTCTAAACTTGGATGAGTTATATTTATTACAGAAATTGATTTAAGCTCACCATTTGAATCTAGACCAAGTTTAGATGCTACTACTAAGGCTTCGTCCTCTTCTTGGTCATTCCAATAATCTTCATGACTCCTATTCTTGGGATGTCTTAATGGGATCCTAGGGTCATTATGAGATTTAGGAGAGAGAGCAGAAGAAGGATTATCGGGGTCAAGGATGGGTTTAGAGATGGGTTCAGATGAGGCATTTAATTTGAGCATAGAAGGGGAGAAGATAGAGTTGATTCCTAAGTGGCTTGGCTCTTCTTCTATGGAATCACTAGACATGCCATCCTTGCATTCTTCCCAATGTCTTTCAGGGGGGAAGGGAAGTTGACGACATTTTTTCCAAGATGTTCTTCTGGGAAGATCTGATTTACATTGATTTACGAACATCTTAGCTAATTGGAAGTCTAAATCATCAAAGTGGGGTTTCGATGGTTTAGGATTGACGGCTAAATCTTGGGATTGGAGTGATTTTGTTTTAGCTACCAAAACTTTCTCTTCTAATTCGGGAAGATGATTCCTTCTCTTCCTCGGGGGGCTCGGAATTAGCTTGAGCAACCTTGTCAATCATGACTCTTGCTTTACTTATAGGCAAATAAGGAAAGGCTCCTCCAGAGGATAAATCAAGGAATTCCTTAGAGTTCTTGGTAAGACCCAAATAAAAATATTGAATAAGCACAGGGTCTGGAAAACCAAGGTCAGGACCAGATGTAACAAGTTCATTAAAACGATCCCATGATGTACTAAGAGATTCTTGTTCTAGTTGCCTAAAAGTTAAAACCTTCATTCGAAGGTTAACTACTTTATGGATAGGAAAAGAAATATAAACAGAATTCAGAGCACAAAGTTCCCAATCCCCTTGCATACTTTCTACGGACTCGTTTATACCAACGTTTAGCTCTTTCGGTCAAAGAGAATGGAAAAAGCTTCCATCTGAAGGTCTTATCAGACATGCCAGCAATGTACAAGCATGCACAGGTCTGCTCGAACTCTTGTAGATGTCAGTATGGATTTTCGTTACCTTCTCCTGAGAAGGGTTTAGCCCGAATCATATTAATTAGACATGGGCGCAGCTCATAGCCAGGTGTTACGATAGGCTCTACAGATTTTGGTGGCCCAAAGCTTTTGTGCATGCCATATAGATAGATAGGCATGGAATTTAAAGCATCCAAAAGGATGAACATAAAATGATGAAAAGGTAGGGATAAAATAGAAAAGATAAAAGTATAATACAAGATTAAGCTAAACTAAGTCAAAATCAGCAAACCGTTCCCCGGCAACGGCGCCAGAAATGCTTGTTGGTATAAATTAACTGCACTCTACTAAATATTATTATTATCAAATTATCCGCAAGCGCACAGATATAATACCGATGTAGCACTTCACCCGGAGGTTTTAAATATCTAATCCACAAGGAACAGTAGGTGATAGTGACCAAGCCGATGAACTTAACCCTACAATTAGGCTAGATAATACCAAGAAAGAGGAAATAGCTAATGATTATCTAGTTCCAACAACCGGTAAGCTTTGAATAATATAGTTCTAACTGGGCAGTGAAATGAATAAGAGTGAAAATCAGAGTTCCCTCCTACCAAACACTTATACACCTATCGATCCTATCAACGGGAAGTGGACTACAGAGAAATCAACGTAGCTGTCACCAACGCGAACTACCACTATCCGCCCAATCAGGGGACATTCACAAGTAAACCTAGCCTAGGCACCACGCCTACACTACAAAATACTACGTCAATCAAGTAATGATCAATATCAAAGCACTCAATATGAGTTGCAAATTTAAGAATGAATAAGAACAAATGCTTACTTGAATTAGAAGTTCAATACAAAAGTACCTCAGAACGCAGATCTGGGCGAGGAAGCTGAATCCAGAAGAATACAGCTACGAAGAAGCGCCGACAGGCCGAAACTCCTCCGAATGTCTACTCCTCTACTCTATCTCTCTACTTCTCTAAACAAGACTAGATCTAGAAGAACTAGTCTCTCCTAATTGCTACATCTAACCCTAAATGGAGATATTGAATTGAAGCTCAGGAACAGGGATGCCTCTGGGTGGGTCTACCCCTTTATTTATAGCCCGGTGGGATGAATACGCGCCGTTGGATCAAACCGACTTAACGTGGAGTCGAGATGACTCCTCAAAGGCGGTGGAGGAAGACTCCAGAAGCCGAGGGCCAAAACCCGAATGGTGGGGCTAGTCGGCCCCACCCTGGCGCCAGCCGGTGCCCAACTGTGGCCTTTCAGGCCCAATTTCGCCGTATTGTCTTCTTGGGCCTCTTGCAGTCCAATGGAGTATGTGTCGCCGCAGATTTTGATCCCGAACTCCAAATATAGTAAATGACAGGTCCGTTTCAATCATCTCGACGAGCCTGTCGCAATGGTGCAGTCCAATTGCTTATTTAAGATACTTTATTGATGAAAAATTGCATATTCCTACAATACAAGTGAGAACACCAAAACTCGTAGAACTGGTTAGAATCAAAACCTATAACTATGCTTTGTGATTCATTTTGTGTCAAATCATGCTACAGTTGACGGTTATTTTTGGTACTTAACGACCGTCAACAAACATGTAAAGCATTAAATACCACGATCCTCTATAGATATAATCTAACCACCAATCCACTACATGAGTATTTGTTGATGTTGGCTATAATTGACATGGCATACGCAAGGTTAACAATACAGTCCATTGTTATTTGTATGAACGTTTACAGTCTACCGTTCTTCTCACTCATATAGTTATTGGCTCACCTATGGTTCATTTGTTTTTCTCATAACGTTTGGTTCTTATGCAAAAACTAGTTGTAAACTTATAACCTACATATCTTCTTTCTACCCTTTGCTATGCTTTCTCTGAGCACTTAGTCAACAGTCGGATGGCTTATTAGCCACGCTAACGACACTGAGAGGAAATAGACGTGAACCTAATAACTTGTATACAGCGAGCTCTAAAATAGTATCGTCGTCCTACCACACACATGAACATGAGCCAAACGACGGGCGAGGCCTGTGGCTATGCCACACCCAGCCCATGCGCCATAGCACTTGCCCCCGCACCCCTCTACCTGTGCGCAAGTGGGAAACATGACAGGCGCCCCTCCATTCCTTCCGCTCCCTCTACTTTGTCCCTCCTCCCTCTTGGCTCTCGCCCACAACATCTAATAACCCTTGCACGTAGCCTCAACACCTCACCACAAATCACCCCCGACTATAGTCCCCGTTGAGGTTCGTGGATGATATTGAGAAGACATAGACGTTGTACCATTGACTTGTACACAAACGCGAGCTCCAAAACAGCCTCACCATCCCTACCACGCATAGGAATGTTAGCCACGCGGCCGGCGAGCTATGTGGCCTCGCCCCACCCATGCACTGCAGTGCTCGCCCCCACTGCCCTCAAGAAACTTCGATACCTAGCCCTAGTTACACATGCCTTCAACATCTAACCCTCAAATTCATACATCTCTGGAAAATGGACCATGAGTATGCGAATTCGTTTGATTCAAGGAATTCCTCGCATTTTCTCTCCTTTAATATTTCATTTCATTTCAATAGTCTCTTCTCCTTCCAAAGACCATTGGAAAGACCAAAATACCCTTGTGACCCCCTCGCCAAGCTGCCAAGGTGCCCACCGTGACCTCCAACCCCTTCTCCAGCCCCTCCTCACGGCGCCCAAGCCTTCACCGCCTCTTGTTCGCATATATAAGCTGACGATTGATGCTGGAATAGAACGACATTAAAGAATCTAGAGAAACAGAGCCAATCAAGAAACAAGAGAGAGAGAGAGAGAGAGAGAGAGAGAGACCAGAGGCCATTTCTTGGGAAACGCCAGATCAAGAATCTCCTCTTCCTATTCGTGCTTGCCGCACTTCGTCAAGAACATGGGAGCGGCGAGCAGTTCGCTCCTCCGACGCGAAGCATGCGGAGCATGAGCTTCGTCGACCCCACTTTCTTCATGGCTAGAGACCGTGGCCTCATCGGCACCGATCCTCATGGGGCCCGCTCACGTCGTGTTATTGTGTTCGAGGTCTCCCTCGGCAACCCACGGAATCCGGAAGCGCCAAGCCTCCTCGCTTAGCGGAATTTCATCTAGAATGCGGAGGGCCCTGGCGTGTGTAGGGTCGAGATGGCAGACTAGAAGGGGTGAGTAGTCCTTTTTAACAACTAATAGCAGCGGAATAAAACCTATTCAGTTCTAGCAACGATTCACCCCTCTAACTATAACTCTAAGCACCTTGTCAAAGATTCTAGCAAGAAACAAAGGTGCAAGCCGAGCTTGAGCTTCCCTAAACCGTTCTAGTGCAAGGTCACACAAACCTAAGCACCAGTACTTGAAGCACCGGGGAAACTCCTACCAACTAGCAAGCAAAAATGCACTACGTGCTCAATGACAAGGATACATAATCCTAATCAAGGAGCACAACTTGCTTAGCTACACAAACTAAGTAAGACACTAGTTCTAAGCTACACAAGCTAAGAACGTGAGGGGCAAGCTACAAAAGCTAACCAATCTCACAAGAGAAACTACAATTACACAAGTAAAGTAATGCACAATGTAAATAACTTGTGTAGAAGGGAGCAAACCACCGCGAAGGATGGGAGGATGTTGACACGGTGATTTATTTCTCGGAGGTTCACTTGTCGCCACAAGCTACGTCCTCCGTTGAGACAAGCTCCAAGGTTGCCGCCGATCCTCTATCAAGAGGTGACCCACCACAAGTCACCACCCCCCACGTGGGGCGCTCGCAAGAACTTGCTCTTTGATCCGGCCGGACCACTTGTCGCTCTTCACGTCTCGCTCTACTAGCAATGCTTTTCGCGATCTCCCGCAGGGTGAGCTCCAACCCCTCACAATCTTGCTCCGGAGCCAAGTACAATCTCCTTGCTTGTTTCCACGGAGACTCTCGCCACCAAGCCGTCTAGGAGGTGGCGACCTCCAAGAGTAACAAGCACCACTGGCTTGTAACTCGATCACCTAGTGCCACTCGAAGCAATCCTCACGATGCAACGCACTAGCGATCGATCTCTCACTCCCAAATACGATGTTAATTAGAACAAGTGAGTAGGAGGGCACCAAGCTAAGCACAAGCAAGGGAAACACATTCGCAAGGTGCTCAACCACTTGCCTTGGCTGGCCCTCAGCTCTATTTATAGCGTGCAAGACAAATAGAGCCGTTACCCTTTCACTCCACTGAAAACGCCCACACCGGACGCGCAGACAGGAGCACTGCATCTGGTGCCCAGCGTCCGGTGCACCACAGAACGCCACGTCAGCTAACCGTTTGAAAGTTACCGTTACGCTCCAACAGCTAACTCCACGCGCCAACTTCACTGAGTCACCGGACGCGTCCGCCGTCACACCGGACGCGCGGGCTCTAGCGTCCAGTGCGCGACCAGAGAGCTCCCGAGAGCACCCAAGTACCACCGGAGGCGTCCGGTGCGCACCCACCGGACAGACCTCAGCGTCCGGTGCGCCTCTGCTCTCTCGCGCGCTGCCACATTGTTGGTATTTATTAAGTGCAAATAGAATATGAAAGATTCTACAAGCGCACAAAATACCATTGTAGCATTTTACCGAGAGTATTTCAGGTATCGTTATTCATATTTTACCACAGGGAAGCAATGGTTAAAGAATTTGATAGTTGACCGTCATGTATCTACTAACTTAATACACTAACTAGACTATAGTGGGGGTAAACGATAAATGATAGGAGTTATGCTTAAATGATATAGACACACAGGAGAATTCTATGATAAAAGAGTAGATAGCTAAAGTGAGAGGACAACGGGAGAGTTCAAGGTTCCTAAATACTTCTCTATTACTGGTTTTCTATAATAACTGATTCATGGTAGATAAAGCAATCACACAATAACACTTCGGGACATCAGAACACTAGCCACGGAACGGGATGAGAATGGGACTAGAAAGTTCTGACTACGGTCCTACAATCATTAACCTACATGAGGTGGAATACGCCGGCCATCAGGGCTGTCACCTCCTGGGGCTACCACAATTATTCGTAAGGTTGAGTGCAATCTCAGGTAACCTCTAGTCTAGACACCATGCCTACACTATTAATTACTACTCTAATCCCATATGAAAACTAGAGCACTCGATGCGAGCGGAGATCCTATGCCAAAGTATAACAACTATACTAACCAATCAAATTCAAGGCATAAAATAAATAGAGAAGATAAATATATTAAAGCGTAAGTCTTACAAAGATAATATACACAGATATACCAGACCCCTGAAGACTTCTCTAGAACCGAAGCGCAGCTCCGCTCTCCCTAACTCTCAACTAGAACTAATCTACTACATTGGAAAGTCTAGCCCTAATTCTCTAGAGTTGAGAGGTTATCCATTCGAGGGACGCCTCTACAACTCCATAATGGTGCCGTTGACTCGGGGGGTCCTGGGTACCTTATATGGGGGCGCCTGGCCTCCCATCCACCTTGGGCAAGCAATATGGTACTAAGCCTTTCCACCATGTGCACATAGGCTTTAATGGGCCAAATTCTGATTTAGGCCCAATTAATCCCGTAGCCTTTAATTAATCCCGCTAGCTCAGGTTCTAGAATCTTCCAGTGTTTGTAAAATCCATATCTCTTTATTGCAGACTCCAAAAATAGCAAACCATAGGTCTGTTTCGATCGTCTTGACGAGCTCTATGCAATGGTGAACTCCAATTCCTCATTTGAGATACTTTTAATTGGTGAAAAATTGAATATCCTTTTATACCCTTCAAAACAAGTGAGAACACCAAAACTCGTGGAACTTGTTAGAATCAAACCCCATAACTATATTGTGTATTGTTTATGCCTTTGATTCATGTTTAGTTGATGGGTAAAAATGAGCAATAACTACCGTCAAGCAAGTTCCCCCAAGCGTACCCTTTGCTAGTCACTTAACAAAGCCAAACTTTAGCATATATCAAAAGTTATAGCTACCCCTCACAAGTATTCAGTTTTAAATCAAGAAGTACTTAAGGATTAGAGTAGACCAAACTAACCTTCAGACTTACCTGTATTACCTTTACCACGGAGCTTGTAGATTTCTCCTGAGTCTTGGGTAATTGAAGGATAGAATGTCTAAGTTAAACACTATGTCTCAAGCTCTGTCGTTCAACTCTTATCCAGAAGCTTTTGCAAGTTTTCAAAATAAAACTCAGAGTTTCCTTTATATGACTCTCTCAAGTCTCTCAATATGTGATATTTGTGGATCCTTACCAAGGAAATAGTGATGCATGCCTTCTCTTCTCTCTCTCTCACCCTATAACTAATAGCTTGTGTGGAGCTTATGGGCAAGGAGACAGCTTATACATACTTGCAATGAATATATTGTAAAGTCAAACAATGGATCCAAAGGAACAAGTCATACAATCAAATCAAGATGTGCATGTGTGTGGATGTGAGGTGGTATGTGGATATATATGGTGGCTAATCCTAATTGTACTTGTTTGCTCCTTGAGACATCTCTCTCTCTCTTTCAAACACTAGGGAATTGTGTTGCAGGACAACATGGGCTATCTTTCTTTTCTTTTTCTTCTTTTTTTTCAGACGGGCATTAGGGTACCCATTGTTTTGATAAATTCGGACACTTGTCCATTTTTACCTCTCAGGCGGGCATCTTTGTACCCATTGTTTTCTCTCACCTCACTCTTTTGCATAGCCACATGCCTCTTCTCTGCAACAATACTTCCCTTTTTTTCTTTTGAGAGATAACAACAAGAACTTTGGAGCATTGATCTGGGGTAACCAATGGGATATTTTTAGTGTTCACTCCTAGTGTAGGAGTAGAACATTTTTAGGTGGATCTAGATGAAATATGTGGAATATGGATGCGCCCACTCAGATATGAGTAGTGAATTATGGGTGGAGTGCATGTGTTCTTGATTGTAAAAGCATGACAAATTCCTAAGGTATCAACAAAGCTTGACTAAACTCAAAATAAAGTAAGTAGCATATAATATGTATGTTTTTCTAATCTAGAATGTATGGCTGTGGTAGGATTATAAAGCTCTTGCATACAGGAACTCATCATGTGGTTTTATGGATTTTAAAAATTAATCTCCAGAACTCAAGTATCACTAGGAACAAGATAAATAGCAGCTCAAACTTTGCATATCATATCCCTCAATTACTTAGACTCAGATCAAGCATTTGCTACCCACAAGTTTTAGGTTCAAAGTAAATCTTCAAGTTAAAATGGTTGCGTCTAAAACTTGGGATGACTCAAGGTTGTAAACTAAGTTGGTATGAGGAATCATGGTGAGGTGCTACTTATCAAATTCCTGAGCATGGTTTCCATCTAGTCTGAGCAAAATTATTGTAAGCACTCTCTTTTTATTTTATTCAAATACACAAACTAACCTAAACACTATTTATTTGGTTTTTAAATTTTATTTCACTAGTTAACTCACACGAAAAGCATTATGATACAATAATAAAGATGGGAAAACTTATACTTAGCTGGATTTAAGTAGAGGGTGCCCTCCCCAAAGTTGGATATTGACGAGGTCTTTGATGTTGCAAGTTGAGTGATCCTTATGGGAGCAGGTGTACCGGCAGTGTAAGGGCGTCGGGTTGACTAGCTCTTTAATCTTGTATTATCCTGTAAAACTCAATTGCCAACAAGAATACCAAATTTCATGGAGAGGGGTTAGGTTAATATCACTCCATGGTAAGTGATTGGTTTTATATTTCCAGCAGAAGTTTCCTAATTGGGTGGACCTTCATGTGCCCATATATTTTTGGGTTTTTTCTAAAAGTGTGGACCTTCATGTGCCAACATATTTTTGGTATTTTTAGATTTTCTTACGGTACTTTGGTGAACCTTCATGTGTTCACATATTTTGGGTATTTTATGACTTTATAAAACAGACTCGATAATCGCATAGGTATAGTTACCTGATAACTAGGAGATGCTCCTTCCCCAAGCTAGATGTTTGCAATACTTGGTGTTGATGGTCTTTAGAGTGGGCTTACCAGGAGCAGTCTGGTGGGCGCCACTGATAGACTCACTCCTCAGACATAGTGTTAACCTGCATAATTATACTCCAACAAGAAAACCAAAACTCGAGGCTCGAATGTGTTAAGGGGTTAGCGGTTAGCCAATAAGTAATTGATTATTCTCTGAGTTGATTTTAACTGACAGATTCTAGCAGGATTCTCTTTTTAGGGTTTTCTAACTTTCTTATGCAATAATCAAATATGTATGCATGCTATATATTTTTATGCCACCACGGAGAATATTTATTCTCATGGGGCTTAGGATTTGCATAATGCAAGAAAGTAAATACAGATGCTATTATCATTTTTTTATTATTTTTTATGCCACCATAGCGAATATTCTATAAGTTTATTCACATGGGGCTTTAATGTTTTATGATACAGTAAATAAGACAATAAACACTTTTCTCTCTCTCTTTTTTGATATGCATAAAGATGAATATGCTAAAATAAAATTACTAATGTAAATTATGAATACTAATTAATTAGATAACTACCATGTTACCTTATGGCAAGGGTGCGGAATTTAAAGTCTACCGACAGGACTTTTTCTTCCACTCTTGTGTATCTCTCCATCTTAGAGATGGAGGTCTTGATGGTTGGACCTTTGGTGATGGTGATGTCACTTTTGTTCTTTACTTGGCCAACAGGTTGAAGTTAAGCATTAATAGTGGAAGCTGGCAGAACTTTCACTTGTATAATTTTGGGAATTAACAAATTTTGCTCAAAGTGTTGTTCTGTTTGCACAACCAAGGTAGAGATCAAGTGCATAGGCTCTACTGGTGGAAAAACACCAATAGAACCATTTCTATCTCTTTATTTTCTCTATCTTTAGGCACATTGAACAAGACTAAGTTGATGTTGCATAATTTGTTTTACTCATGACATGAGTGGTAAGATCAGACGATTAAGCATTAATGTTGCATTTAAGTTCATATGGCAGAAAAAGATTTAAATTGTTTAACCAATGGAAGGGTTATCTATCTCTACAAAATATATAAATTTTCACATGAGTATGACTATCATCTTCCAAAGATAGAATACAATGTTTTTAGCACATTTGGTTAAGACTGAGATCAAAAGAATGATGCCATGAACAATCTTAAAGGACAAAGTATATTGAGTTAATTAGGTTAATCAATTAAAGATGTAACTCTAACATATTTGTGTCTTTATTTATCTGCATTCCAAGAACAAGAGGAAAATAGTGGCCACTTACTTTAAGATATTACCTTCATTATTAGAGCGTGATGGCACTAAGTAATGAAGGGTAGATCATTGGTGGTCCTTTCCTTCTCTTGCATTTTGAGTTGTTCATGAGCATCTTGTCTTCTTTGTTGCTTATCCTCTTTGCCATCTTTTGCTTCTTTGATCTTATGACACCTTGTCACTCTATTCATTATTGTGCCTGCAACCGACTAGTGGACAACACATACCCGAAGGGATGTACAACTTTGGAACATAGGTTGTTTGTCTATAATTTTATACGCTTGTTGATATTATGTTAGCATAGATCATGTTCTATACCGGCATGACTTGAATCCAACTAACTTGCAGCAGAAGATAAAGTGAATGAATCATTAATACTCACAGTTCTTCTATCCATAATGAATGAGCTATGTCTTCCTCTGCAAAGTTACTAAAGTTTAGCATGTGCCCTGCCTCATCTCTGATTTGAATTTATCTCGTGACTTACCCAAATTAAATTGAAAGTTTTCTACAAGGGTTAGTTCAACAGAATATCCAATGTTTACTACAGCATACGAGCGGCTCAAAAATCAACCTAGACACCACGTCCAATTTGACTTAGGAAGGCATTTTAACCTAAGCACCGCGCTTAATTCAAAAAGCCTTTGAAAGTAAAATCATCACACCTCTTGGTTCGGAAATCAAACTAAACACCTTGTCTAATTATGATTCTAGAAAACTGGTTTAAACTAAGTACCATGCCTAATTTAGAAGGTGTATGAAATTTCTCCAAACCTTAAGTATATTATAGCGAACAAAGGTAACACGAAAGTTTATAGAGAGTTATGCAAACAGAGATGAAAGAGCATGATCATTAATTAACAATTTGAACATGGATTGACAAGGTAGAGACAACCAATATTAGCAACATAAGATTCTCTAAATAAGCCCATTCCCACAAGCTTGAATTTTGCAAAGCAAAATTAAGTTTGGATGGATTAATGTTGCATAATGATTGGTTGGACATACCTAATGATGTCATCCTTCAACTTCAAGCCTGAAATAGTTAGTGACAAAAATACTCGAGGGAATATTTTTTTAATTATAATTCTATGCTCAATTCTCAAGGGTATTATAACAAAAAGTACAAGCTCACATTATTTTTCAAGAGTGGTTATTTTAGGACACAAAGTCATTCTTGGGAGACCTTCTAATTATTACACTTTTAGTTAATAAACTTTGATTAAAAACCTTTGAATGTAAGATCAAACACTCCTAAATTAGGTACCATGCTTCATTTAAGAGATGTATGAAATTATTCTAGATATAAAATATAGTAAGTAAAGGTAGCATGAAAGTGTTACAAGGATTTATTCAAATAGAGATAAAATAATATGATCATAGCGAGGTACGTATATATATATGTATACTTTTTTTTCTTTTTAGTATGCAAGTGGTATGGATGTATGCAAGAACTGAACATGCTATGGATGAGGGATTATAAACTAAATGGTGTGAATGCATAGATTAAAATAAATATGCAATGAGATGCAAGAATTAAAAGATAACTAATTAAAAGTTTAAAATCCATGAGTAAGACTTTCTCATCTTCTTGATCATACTTACCATGACTTGTGTGTAGCACAGCCTCTATGTTCGTCACTTGAGATGTGATTTGAATTGTTGTGACGATATCCTTTTCTCCAATCTACATAGGGTTAGAAAGAAATACATATATTTGTGCAAACCTGTGAGATGGTAGGGTTCCATTGTTGATGAATCTTGAATGTTCAGGCACTCTGGGCTCTTCAATGTGGAAACTTGCCGGAAGGTCAAAACGGCTTCTGTTGTCCTGTCTTATTCCATAACTCAACAGAACAGGGGTAATCATACTAAATCTAGTAGTACACTAAATTAGCAGACATCAAGATCACTATAAAACTCTTATGCCAATTGCTTCCCCGGCAACGGCGCCAAAAATGCTTGTTGGTATTTATTAAGTGCAAATAGAATATGAAAGATTCCGCAAGCGCACAGAATACCATTGTAGCATTTTACCGGCAGTATTTCAGGTATCGTTATTTATATTTTACCACATGAAAGCAATGGTTAAAGAATTTGATAGTTGACAATCATGTATCTACTAACTTAATACAACAACTAGACTATAGTGGGGGTAAACGATAAATGATAGGAGTTATGCTTAAATGATATAGACACACTGGAGAATTCTATGATAAAAGAGTAGATAGCTAAAGTGAGAGGGACAACGGGAGAGTTCAAGGTTCCTAAATACTTCTCTATTACTGGGGTTCTATAATAACTGATTCATGGTAGATAAACCAATCACACAATAACACTTCGGGACATCAGAACACTAGCCATGGAATGGGATGAGAATGGGACTAGGAAGTTCTGACTACGGTCCTACAATCATCAACCCACACGAGGTGGAATACGTCAGGCCATCAGGGCTGTCACCTCTTGGGGCTACCACAACTATTCGTAAGGTTGAGTGCAATCTCAGGTAACCTCTAGTCTAGACATCATGCCTACACTATTAATTACTACTCTAATCCCATATGAAAACTAGAGCACTCGATGCGAGCGGAGATCCTATGCCAAAGTATAACAACTATACTAACCAATCAAATTCAAGGCATAAAGTAAATAGGAAGATAAATATATTAAAGCATAAGTCTTACAAAGATGAGATACAAAGATATACCAGACCCCTGAAGACTTCTCTAGAAACGAAGCGCAGCTCCGCTCTCCTTAACTCTCAACTAAAACTAATGTACTACATTGTAAAGTCTAACCCTAATTCTCTAGAGTTGAGAGGTTATCCATTCGAGAGATGCCTCTACAACTCCATAATGGTGCCCTTGACTCGGGGGGTCCTGGGTTCCTTATATGGGGGCGCCTGGCCTCCCCTCCACCTTGGGCAAGCAATATGGTACTAAGCCTTTCCACCATGTGCACATAGGCTTTAATGGTCCAAATTCTGATTTAGGTCCAATTAATCCCGCAGCCTTTAATTAATCCCACAGCTCAGGTTCTAAAATCTTTCAGTATTTGTAAAATCCATATCTCTTTATTGCAGACTCCAAAAATAGCAAATCATAGGTCCGTTTTGATCGTATTGATGAGCTCTATGCAATGGTGAACTCCAATTCCTCATTTGAGATACTTTTAATCGGTGAAAAATTGAATATCCTTTTATACCCTGTAAAACATGTGAGAACACCAAAACTCGTGGAACTTGTTAGAATCAAACCCCATAACTATATTGTGTATTGTTTTATGCCTTTGATTCATGTTTAGTTGGTGGGTAAAAATGAGCAATAACTACTGTCAACACACATCACAGCCACTGGACGTGGGAACAGTAACTGCTCGGCGTCCGGTGCAACTGCACCGAAACACGCTGTCCTCGGCCATCTTCACAGGACGCGCGCCTAGGCGTCCGGTGCAGCGGCTCAGCTCTAATTCTTCAACTCCTTTAGCAAATGTGCTAACACCATAAGTGTACAACCTTATGTGCAAGTGTGTTAGCTTTTCACAAATCATTTTCTCAAAGGATTTTCATTTACTTCTCCGCGCCACTCGATCCTAGCAACGTATGTAGAGTTAGATCACTTAAGTGGCACTAGATGACCGATATGCAAACAAGTTTGCCCCTCTTGATAGTACGACCATCTATCCTAAATCCGGATCAAGCACTTCTCTACTCAACCTTAGACCGGTGAAATGGAAACGCCCTAGGTTATACCTTTGCCTTGCGCTTTCCATTCCAATCACCGTCTTCATCTCCGTCTCCGACACCATCGATGCTGGTGCAACACATGCACCAACACCTCATGAATGATATGATCCACTTCATATCATCACGTGGCTTTTGTTTCATCGATCCTCGACTTGCTTGCTTTTCACCGTTGCGTTGGTCCATCGGCGCCAAGCCATCACCCGACTTGCCCTTCACACTTGCAACCGGTCCGTCGACACGAAGTCTTGTCTTGATCTTCTCCACATAGCCACATGACTCCATGTCATGTCTCATGCGTTTAGCTCCTTCATCTCCATATGTGTGAGCTAAGCATCATCTCCAAGACATTTTTACCTCCATGACATAGATGCTCACACACATGTACCTGTGGACTAATCACCTGTGTAATCAACACTTAAACACATATTAGTCCACCTAAGTTGTCACTCAATTGCCAAAACCAAACAAGGACCTTTCAGCGTGTTGCATAGGAGGCTGACATAGGTGGAGTATAGGCGACTCTGCTTCCTCTGCAACCATCCCTTCCTAGGAAGATGCCTTCGAGTTCTGCATTGCGGTCAGCGTTTCACTCGTACTGTGTCGATTTTTACTTCATTCGGGGAAATGCCGCTTGGATTCATGCTCCCCTACCCTACCTACGGTTCACTAGAGCTGTCGTGATAGATTAGCAACACAATTCATTTTGTCTATTTCTTATTGATTCAGTTTATTCAATTTCTTGAAACTGTGTTTCACGTATTATGGGCATAGAATCTAAATGAGTTTGCATCGAAATCTCCTCCCTGTCGACATAGTTTCTTGTTGATTCAATTTCTTCGTAGCGTGAGTTTGCCTGGTTCAATTGCCACCGCGCGATATCACTGTGAGCAGCCATATTCACTGTTTCTTCCCCGGCAAGGATCTCTTAGTCTCTTGTGTAGTCCGCTTGGCTCTTGCCGTGTAATGTCTCCGCGCAATTTTTGGAGCGTCATTCCAGCGACGCGCCGCGGCTCTTGAGTCACCGGCAAATCCAATTGGGGGATGTTTCCCAGCTGTCCGATCGGCTATCAATGTTTGGATTGTGTTACACCAAAGTCGACTATCTGGTCAATAGAAACGACCAGTCAACCAACGCCATGAGACTTTACGCAACTTTACAATGAAGATTTTCTCCACATCTCTGTCCTCTTGTGCCTGTGTGTGCTTGCGTGTAATTCAAGGAATGCAATTTCTAATACGTTATCAGCACGAGTTCAACAGAGGTGAGGAGGTAAAATAAGTCAAATTGATTCAACCGCTGAACACAGACATCACAACACGAGCACTTAACTTCCTGGATCGATGGCGTATTGGCAACACCCGGTGATGTCTCTGTGGAGAAACATGCACCGGACACTGCCCTGGAGAGTTTGATGACTAACCCTAGTTGAGAGTGCACTGAGTAGTGTGCACCGGACGTCGGGTGCATCCGGAGGGGGCGCACCAAACGCGTCAGATGTGAACCCCGTGCTCTCAGGTCTGTTCGGTGAGTTTTTCAATGGACACGATATGAACACTGTGGACGCGTCCGGTGAAGGCGTTCTGTGAGTAAACATGCTCTCTGGAACCTCTCTGGTAGTTCATCGAACACTAGGGCTCCAAGCATCTGGTGTGATGGTGGACGCATCCAATGGTTGAGCGCGAAACTAGACAAAGTTCAAACAGCTAGTACACATGTCGCTAGGCGATACACCGGACACGTCGAGTGCAACTTAAGGTGCGTCTGCTGCCCCCGAAAAATAGACTAACAATTGGATCTTTTGGTGGGGGCTATAGAAGGTTGAGTAGCCGGCTTATTAACCCTCTCTTGCACATTTTCATTAACACACATCCTACTTGATTGTGTTCATCATTTGGTGAGATTGGAGAACATCAAGTGCATTGTTTGAGTGTGTTCATCTAGAAGCACTTGGTGATATGATTTCGCAGCGGGTTTTCTTTTACTCTTGGAGTTTGCCGACTCCGAGACGCCTTGGAGCTATAAGGATCGTTGAAGGGAGTTGGTGATTGTCTCCGCCTCTGATCAGTGAAATTGTAAGGGGTTCTTGAACCTTCCCCATGGGAGTTTGTGAATTATCTACTCTACTGAAGTGCTCATAGCTTGTGTATCCCCATCTTGTGTTGGTTGTGCGGCTCCCTGGAGTGGGATTGGCAAATGATGCCAATTAGCGCGTGAACCTCCAAGTGGGTGTATCGCTACAACGAGAAGTTGCTTGCCGGTAAGCAAGTGAACCTCGGTAAAAAATCTTATGTCACTCTCTTGCCAAGGATTTTATTTGTATTGTGATTGATTGGTCTTCATTTCTCTACACCGGCTGTATAACATTCATACCCTGCCTCTTACATTATTGTATTTACTTTTCTAGAGTACTCTTGTGCAGTTTTCTCACCTAGGAGTAGAGTATATTAGTGACTTAGCTGTAACACCCCTGGTGTTACTGCAACTAAAATCTGCCATGTCATCATGAATTTCATGTGAAACATCCCGCATTCAACCCTGTAGTGTGCATCAACTAAAACAAATTTTCTTCTTGCATGTGATTGTTCATAAGTGATTTAGAGTGATTTATTATACAAATGATTGAGTTGATGTGTAATTATTTAAATCCAGTTAAGGAATAAAAAGAAAATCATTTATAAATCCTAAATCGGACTAAAACCCTAATCTATGCTTCAAAGTTTAAATTTGAAATACGAATTCAAAAATTAGCAAGAATCTGGTGATAGTTCCTTAATAAAAATTTTAGCCCTTTAAAAATGGAACAACTTTCATTTTTGGAGATTTTGGAGTTATTGAGTGGAATTGTAAATTAAACCTTATTATGTGTTTTGAAAATCAAATTTGAAATCCAATTTCAAAATTTATCAAGAACCTGACAAAACTTATTTAATGAAGGTTGTAGGGCTTGACAAGTAGAACAACTTTTATTTTTGTAGATTTTCAAGTTATTGAGAAAAATCTTGAGAATTTGATTGAATTTGAAATGAATTTCAAATTGAACTTTTACCCCCTTTTGAATTAATCAAAATCCATTCAAAATTTGAATTTGGTTCTAAAACCAAAGTTGTTCAGTAAGAAATTTTCTACAACTCTTATTAAGGGCACTTCTCGAGTTGCTACATGAAATCAAGGGTAATTTGGTATTTAAAAAGAGGAACACTACGGTGGGAGTACTGTGCAGCTATAGGGAATCGCCCCTCCCTACGCTGCTCGCGCGTGGGGGCCGGCTTGCCGCCGTGCGGCGCCGCTGTCCTCGCTGCCGGGTCGCACGTCACCAGCATTAACGCCTTCGTGGGTGTTGACGGTCATTAAGTACCAATTTTATGCCGTCAACTAATGCCTAGGGAAGATCAATAATAGAAGCATGGGGGTTATTACTGACAAATTCCACGAGTTTTGGTGAATTGTGTATTTTTCAGGGATTATTCCAGAAAGGCTTGAAAGAAGGATTAAAGTGCCTAATTACCACGGAACTTAACCGCCAAGGAAACATTATCACGAAGACCATGGAAGAGTGCAGAACACACTCGAAGCGACCGGGGACCGAACCCCACCAGGGTGGGGCCGGCCGGCGCCCCCCTATTAGGGTTTTGGCCCACCTTCTGAGCCTTCTTCCACCGCCTCTCTGGTGTCATCTGGGCCCTTTGTTCAAGTTGATTTGATCCCATGGCGCACATTCATCCCACCGGGCTATAAATAGAGGGGCAGACCCCCCCTCCCAGAGCACCAATTCATTCCTCCTGCTTCATTCATCAATAGACAGAAGTTAGGGTTTCCAGAGATTAGAAATAGGGCTCTAGTTCTTCAAGTTCATAGTTTAGACATCTAGTAAGGTTCAAGTAGAGTTGGGCGCTACGCTCGGGATTCTAGATCCGTTCGTCTGGAGATCGGTAATCTTATCTTGTATCTCATTACGACTCTGCTTTATTTTAATATATTGCTACTTATTCAGTTCTTAGTTTATTTTAGTTGCATATTCAATATAGTTGTTATTGATGATGATTATTGTCATTTGATAGTAAATCGCCTAATTCAGTACTCGAGTGAATTAGGTGGTATGCATTATGTAGATGTGGTATCTAGATATATTGTGTACCTACGGAGGCACCCTGACGTGCCGGGTCGTGTGGTAGTCCGCGTAGGTGACAGCTACGTTGGTTTCTCTGTAGTCCACCCCCCGTACATAGGACGAGCAGAGCGCGGTCGCGAAGGAGGTGACCCTTATGTCTTAATATCCTCATTAGATGATGCTCCTTATGATGTTTTCTGAGTTGATTATGCTATAAATGAAAATGTGTAATGTGGCGTAGGCTGTAGACTTTGTATTTAGTAATTACATAGGTTTCCTTTACTTTAGCCGAATCTCGAGATTGTCTTACTAAATTAGTGAGTCTCTATATTCTATCTCTGGAATACCATTTACCTCATTTACTCAGTTATCATTTACCATTTATCATTGACTTATTTATCGCTAAAGCACTAGAATTATGGATTATCATAGGTCTGCACATTTATCTTTTCAATCATTATAGTAGATTATCCTAATGAGTAGAATGCCCCTTTATCCTTTTGGCATAAAATAAATCAACGATACTTGGAATACCTATCGGGTGAAGTGCTACAATAGGAGAATTATCTGTGCGCTTGCGGATATATTATATAGTATTATTTTTAGGAGGCAAGTGAAGATTATTTTACCTTTGGTTTTTTGCATCATGTTAGGGATGACAACTTAACGTGAAGTGATGTTAAAAATACCAACAGTGGGGGCCCCGCCCGCGTCCCGAGTGCACCCCCGCCATATAAACCGCACCACCGCCGCCCTGTTTTTCTTCTTCCTCTTCTTCACCTCTCCACCGACGAGTTCCACTCCACCTCCAAATTCACAGCGTGTGTTGCACCTCCATCCTCTCCATCTCACAGAAAGAATCACCTTTTCCTTACGCGTCGTTTGAGCCCGTTTGTGCCTGTTCTCGCCACCGGAATCGGCCGCTCGCGATCATCTTCTCCGCGCACGGCGAGGGCACCGCCGTGGTCTGTTCGTGTGGCCCGAGTATTTTGGCAAGTCTTGGCTCGACGTGTTGCTCATTCTAGTGCTTATCTCTTCCCTATATGCTCATAGGCTCGATCGTTTTACCTCTGTTATCCCAGGAACGCCGGAACGGCGCTTACGTCGCCGAAGCGCCGCCGCCATAAGCCCTGACCTCGACGCCGTACCTCCACGGTCCGTCTCTGCTCCAACTCGTGCATGCAACGGACTGCTATGAGCACCCCAAACCTTTCTCGCCCCCTATTGCCAGCTTTGCCGCACTCTAGTAGCCGGAACGCGGCTCGCCGCCGTCGTCCGAGCTGTCTGGGCCGCCATGGCCACGGAGGAGCTCGAGCCGAGCCCTAATATGCCCAATCGAGCACACAAATCGATGCGTCAGGTCACAGGCTAGTTGCCGGAGTTTTTGGCCTCGCCGGAGCTGTCGTCACCGGCAAGCCGCTGCGGCCGGGGCCGTGCGCGCGCGAGCGGGGCCGTCGACCGAGCGGGGAGAGAGGAGGCGCGCGGCGAGGGCCGCGTTGGACCGCTCAGCCGGCCAGCTGGATCGGCCCAGTCGCGCGCGGGCGAACTGAGGGAGAGCGCGGGAGCGCGTGGGCTGGCCTGCCGAGTTGGGCCAACTCGGGCCGAATTGGAGTTTTTCTTTTTCTCGCGAATTAAAACTTGTTTTCTAATTTCTTGAGTATATGAATAGTTCTCTAGTTTGTTATTTTTGTAGAAATAAATCTATGGCACTAAAAATGATAAAAATTTTTGTGGGTACTCTCTGTGATGTGTAGAATGTAGGAAAAATATAATAAAATGGTTTCCAATACTTTCTGCGTGGACTAAAATTGTGTCTATTAAATGATAAAGGCAACTTTGAGGAATTTTAGTAAATTGTATATTGATTCAAAAATCATGACATTTAATTTGGTGCTGTTTAGGCTGAGAGCTATCTATAGAAAAAAGTTTGGGCTCAAATAGAAATAGTTTATGTATTTGATAGTTTATACCTCATTAATCGATTAATAAAATAAATAGAAAATCCTAATCAACTAGGTTTTGAGTGACTTTTGGATTGATTGTTGACCCTAGGATCATTCACTATAGTGATCCTTGGCACGTTAACTGGTGTATTGCGGTAGATGTTGAACAAGTTGAGCAGCGGATTTCTATGACTGTTAAAAGGTCAATAAAAATGAAATGCGAAAACACCCTTTTACCTTATGAGAAATGTTTTGCAACTTTACCGTGAAGGAAAGTTGTACTCAAGGTTGTTAATTAAATTTTGTTCTACATTTTCCATTCATGTCATTCTGCACCATGCAAGCATGCATCATTATTTTACGTGTAGTGATCGGGTTCTCGGAAGAATTTCTGGATTGCTCCCCGACGGAAGAATTATTTGTCAGGAGAAGTCAAGTGGGTTTCATTGGTTTACTGGCGAAAGTGACAGACCTGCAACACAGGCAAGCCCCGGTGCATTCAGCCCCTCCCTTGTGTTTTATAAAATATTTATAACTTGAGTTAATTATTGCATTAGGTTGCTAGGAGTTGATTGTCACCTATCTTGCTGCATTCTCTGCCTTGATATATTGCCCTTAAAACCTAGTTTAAAAATAAAAATGTTCGAAAAATGCTTAGCCCTGCTTAATTAATTTAGATTTGCATAAAATGCTATTTTTGACTTATGTGGATATGCTATTAAATCCTGATTACAACTTTACCGTGAAGAAAAGTTGTACTCGAGGTTATTAAATTAATGTTTGTTTATTTGTTAATCATGTCATTTGCACCATCATTAAAGCATGCATCATTATCACGTATAGTGACCGAAGGTGAGGAAGTGAAAGTCAAGCAAGTCGCCGCTGACGAAGCCCCGGAAGTTGTCGGTGGTTTTGACATTTGCGGTTCTGACCCTGATCCATCCCTCGCCGTGCAACAAGGCAAGCCCCGGTGCATTAAACCCCCACTTGTATTTACAAATTTTTATCACTTGAGTTAATCTACTGCATTAAGTTGATAGGAATTGATTGTCACCTACTTGCTGCATTTACCTGCCTTGATGAATTGATTATCATCTTTGATACCTGATTTTAAATGTAAATGTTTATGAAATGCTTAGCCCTACTTAATAGTTAAGCTTTTATGAAAATATATTTTGTATGCTTGGGGTATACAATTATGTACTATTGTAATTAGTCGACAGGGCAGCGGACTTGCATTGAGAAAGGAATCTCAATGTAGTGTCTCTGACTGTCTAATAAGAAAATGAAATGGCATCCATTAGGGACCATTTGTTGTCGGCCTGCTGGATCGAGACTTTGCAACTAGCCACACACTACAGAAAGCCTCTGACTCCGGTCGCTCCTCTACTTGAACCGACAACCACGCACTGAGAGTGGAGAGAGATAGCGTGAGTAGCGTGCACCCTCGTAGCCGAGAGCCGGATTGGAGGCGTGCTGTGCTCACGGGTGGCGCAGGACCGGTTCAAGTTTTGGAAAAACCGTGGTAGGCGGGGTTGGTATATGCAAGCTTAAGTGCTACATATGCAGTGTGGATAGGGATCCCCAGCTGGGTACTTAATCGATTCGAATCGTCATTGCTCCTTGGTCAATGGAGACTTGATCCTTCGACTTACAGCGAAGAGTGGTTCGGAACTAGGTAAATGTGGGAAAAGGGAGCTGATGATGAGATAATTAATGAATCAATCTAGCTTCGAGATTAAATGTTAACCTGATTTAGAGAGCTTTTCTGCAAAACTCTTTGATTCTTGCTAAAGCATCTCCTTGATTCCCCTCAGCCTGCATTCCTGAGTCTTCTCCCTAATTTTTAGTCGGGTAAGTCTTGCGGAGTACCCCTTGTACTTAGGGTTTGTTAACCCCATGTTGTAGGCAATCAGCAACCCAAGGTCTGCTTTGGACCTTGCTGTATGGCGGTGTTCGAGGAAGTGGTCGAGGAGGATGGTGACAGTGAGTGAGTATTTGATCCCTTGGGCAGGGATGTTATGTAATATAAGTGTTGTATAAGTTACTTACCTACTGCCACTACTCATATTTTGGTTTTTGTAATAATCGTATCTATGTTTAATTAAGAACTCTGGTTTGTAATTATATGTAATATTTTAAGTCTTCCGCTCTTGTACTCCGAATTGTATAATTTGTTTGAAATATTGTACTCTGTAATCTTTTCGCAATTAAGATAATGTTCGGAGGAAACGGGTTTACTCGTAAACCCGGCAGACCCTTTTAGGTTATACGGGTCACCTGCACGACTGTCGAAGGTCTTTGGGACGACGACAGGTGCATATGGGCCATATAGCTTAGGAGGTTCTGTTACAGTTATTGACTGGGTGAGAGTTGGAGTGAACCAAATCTGACACACTCCAAGTATTCGGTGTGAGTCATAGACCGGAAAGGATCGTGTTACTCAAAGGACCACAACGAGATGGTACACAGTACAATGGAATCAGCCTTCGGAAGAAGAAGCTGTCCGAGAAAGCGGAGAATTACTCATCCAAAAACTTTACTAAGTTCTTTGCTACCCTTTAAAAATAATTTATCCCTTTCAAGTCTTACGAAGTATAAAAACCCCCACTTGCTCTATAGTCAAGTTTGAAAAATGTTTGCTTGACACATTTTCTTTTCCATTACTAAAATTAAAGCTTTAACTGTATCTTAAATCTTGAGATGAGATTTATTTTAAGGGGAGAAGGATATAACACCCCTGGTGTTACTGCAACTAAAATCTGTCATGTCATCATGATTTCATGTGAAACATCCCGCATTCAACCCTGTAGTGTGCATCAACTAAAACAAATTTTCTTCTTGCATGTGATTGTTCATAGGTGATTTAGAATGATTTATTATGCAAATGATTGAGTTGATGTGTAATTATTTAAATCCAGTTAAGGAATAAAAAGAAAATCATTTATAAATCCTAAATCGGACCTAAAACCCTAATCTATGCTTTAAAGTTTAAATTTGAAATACAAATTCAAAAATTAGCAATAATCTGGTGACAGTTCCTTAATAAAAGTTTTAGCCCTATAAAAATATAACAACTTTCATTTTTGGAGATTTTGGAGTTATTGAGTGGAATTGTAAATTAAACCATATTATGTGTTTTGAAATTCAAATTTGAAATCCAATTTCAAAATTTATCAAGAATCTGACAAAACTTCTTTAATGAAGGTTGTAGAGCCTGACAAGTAGAACAACTTTTATTTTTGTAGATTTTCAACTTGTTGAGAAAAATGTTGAGAATTTGATTGAATTTGAAATGAATTTCAAATTGAACTTTTACCCCCTTTTGAATTAATCAAAATCCATTCAAAATTTGAATTTGGTTCAAAAACCAAAGTAGTTCAGCAAGAAATTTTCTACAACTCTTGTTAAGGGCACTTCTCGAGTTGCTACATGAAATCAAGGGTAATTTGGTATTTAAAAAGAGGAACACTAGAGTGGGAGTACTGTGCAGCTACAGGGCATCGCCCCTCCCTACCCTGCTCGCGCGTGGGGGGGCGGCTTGCCGCCGTGCGGCGCCGCTGTCCTCGCTGCCAGGGTCGCACATCGCCGGCATTAACGCCTTCGTGGGGGTTCCGGCCGCGTCCCGAGTGCACCCCCGCCATATAAACCGCACCACCGCCGCCCTATTTTTCTTCTTCCTCTTCTTCACCTCACCGCCGACAAGTTCCGGTCCACCTCCAAATTCACAGTGTGTGTTGCACCTCCATCCTCTCCATCTCACAGAAAGAATCACCTTTTCCTTACGCGTCGTTTGAGCCCGTTTGTGCCTGTTCTCGCCACCAAAATCGGTCGCTCGCGATCATCTTCTCCGCGCACGGTGAGGGCGCCGCCGTGGTCTGTTCGTGTGGCCCGAGTACTTTGGCAAGTCTTGGCTCGACGTGTTTCTCGTTCTAGTGCTTATCTCTTCCCTACATGCTCATAGGCTCGATCGTTTTACCTCTGTTATCCCAGGAACGCCGGAACGGTGCTTATGTCGCCGGAGCACCGCCGCCGTAAGCCCTTACCTCGACGCCGTACCTCCTCGGTCCGTCTCTGCTCCAACTCGTGCACGCAACGGACTGCTGTGAGCACCCCGAACCTTTCCCGCCCCCTATTGCCAGCTTCACCGCACTCTAGTAGCCGGAACGCGGCTCGCCGCCGTCGTCCGAGCTGTCCGGGCCGCCATGGCCGCGGAGAAGCTCGAGCCGAGCCCTAATATGCCCAACCGAGCACACAAACCGATTCGTCAGGTCACAGGCTAGTTGCCAGAGTTTTTGGCCTCGCCGGAGCTGTCGTCACCGGCAAGCCGCTGCCGCCGGGGCCGTGCGCGCACGAGCAGTGCCGTCGGCCGAGCGGGGAGAGAGGAGGCGCGCGGGGAGGGCCACGTTGGGCCGCTCAGCCGGCCAGCTGGGTCGGCCCGGTCGCGCGCGGGCGAACTGAGGGAGAGCGCGGGAGCGTGTGGGCCGGCCTGCCGAGTTGGGCCAACTCGGGCTGAATTTGAGTTTTTCTTTTTCTTTCGAATTAAAACTTGTTTTCTAATTTCTTGAGCATATGAATAGTTCTCTAGTTTGTTATTTTTGTAGAAATAAATCTATGAAACTAAAAATGATGAAAATTTTTGTGGGTACTCTCTGTGATGTGTAGAATGTAGGAAAAATATAATAAAATGGTTTCCAATACTTTTTGCATGGACTAAATTGTGTCTATTAAATGATAAAGGCAACTTTGAGGAATTTTAGTAAATTGTATATTGATCCAAAAATCATGACATTTAATTTGGTACTGTTTAGGGCTGAGAGTTATTTGTAGAAAAAAAGTTTGGGCTCAAATAGAAATAGTTTATGTATTTGATAGTTTATACCTCATTAATCGATTAATAAAATAAATAGAAAATCCTAATAAACCAGGTTTTGAGTGACTTTTGAATTGATTGTTGACCCTGAGTCATTCACTATAGTGATCCTTGGCACGTTAACCGATGTATTGCGACAGATTGTTGAACAAGTTGAGCAACGGCTTTCTATGACTGTTAAAAGGTCAATAAAAATGAAATGCGAAAACACCCTTTTACCTTATAAGAAATGTTTTGCAACTTTACCGTGAAGGAAAGTTGTACTCAAGGTTGTTAATTAAATTTTGTTCTACATTTTTCATTCATGTCATTCCGCACCATGCAAGCATGCATCATTATTTTACGTGTAGTGATCGGCTTCTCGGAAGAATTTCTTGATTGCTCCCCGACGGAAGAATTATTCGTCAGGAGAAGTCAAGTGGGTTTCTCTGGTTTTCTGGCGAAAGTGACAGACCTGCAACACAGGCAAGCCCCAGTGCATTCAGCCCCTCCCTTGTGTTCTATAAAATATTTATAACTTGAGTTAATTATTACATTAGGTTGCTAGGAGTTGATTGTCACCTATCTTGTTGCATTCCCTGCCTTGATATATTACCTTTGAAACATGTTTAAAAATGAAAATGTTCAAAAAATGTTTAGCCCTACTTAATTAATTTAGATTTGCACAAAATGCTATTTTTGACTTATGTGGATATGATATTATTGAATCATGAGAAAGGAAAGGGATATGAGTCCTTTCGGGGATTGTGCACTTGGGTAGCAGCCCCAATGCATCGTCACCGACGGAAAGGGATTTTCCGCTCGATGGTTGTGAATTTGGGTTTGTGTCCCAATGCTTGACCATCGGCGGAAAAGGGATTTGAAAACCGTTGGGACACTTGTACTTGGGTTAGAGTCTCAATGCAATGTCGCCAGCGAAAAAAGAATTAGAGGACCGTCCGTTGTAGGCCCGCTGTGATCGAGACTTTGCAACAAGCCACAAACTACGGAAAGCCCTATGTCCGGTGGCTCCACTGCTTGAACCGACAACCACGCACTGGGAGTGGAGAGATGGCGAGAGTAGCGTGTACCCTCGTGGTCGGCGTGCCAGGAGACGAGAGGAGTACTGTGCTCTCGGGTGGCGCAGGACCGGTTCAGGGGTTGAAAAAGCCGTGGTAGACGGGGTTGGCATATGCAAGCTTAGGTGCTACATATGTAGTGTGGATAGGGATCCCCAGCTGGGTACTAATCGATTTGAATTGTCGTTGCTCCTCGGATATGGAGACTCGATCCTTTGACTTACAATTGGAAAGTGGTTCGGAATTAGGATGTTTTTGAGATTGAATAAGTAATTGGAATTGAAGGATATATGTGAAAGAATTGAGAACTATTGATGTTGATTATAATAATATTGAGTAAAATATTGAAAGTAGGATTAGTAATGCTATTTCCGCAAAATACTTTGACTCTTGCTAAAGCCTTACCTTGACTCCCCTCAGCCTGCATTCCTGAGTCTCATTCCTTTTTCTTAGTCGGGTAAGTCTTGCGGAGTACCCCAGTACTCAGGGTTTGTTAACCCCTGTTGCAGGCGAGCCGAGAGTACAGTTCTGCTTGAGGCCGTGCTGGTTGGCAGATCAGGCATGGATGCTGATGTGTATGATATAACCCTTGGGCAGGGTGTCTAGTTATATGATGCTACTCCACTACGAAACTCTGGTTGTATGATATAACCCTTGGGCAGGGTGTCTAGTTGTATGATATAACCCTTGAGCAGCTCCGGGAACCAGAGGCACGGATGGATGAGGACCGCCTGCGCCTCACCCAGCTGCGAGCCGCGCTCGAGCGCGAGAAGCAGCAGGGCACCGGCGGAACAGCTCGTTGCCGGGCCCGAGATGTTCAGGCTCGTATCATCGCCGACGATGGAGCCGGGACACCAGGATCCCAACCACGAGCAAGCCGCAAACTCACAGAGGCGGCAATGCTGCTCCGGAGCATGCCCGAGCCTTCCGCCGAGGAGGTGCGGCAGCTCAGGAACCAGCTCAAGGATCTCCTAGAGGATGCAGCCGTCCTCTAGGCGGAGAGTTCAGCGTCACGCAATCGTGGCACTGAAAGTCACCAACGTGGCGGTGCGGCGCGCCACGAGCAAGAGACCTCGGTGCATCCTGAGGTCCCGAGGGCCCTGTCGGTTCATCAATGGCTTGGCAAGGACGTTGATGTCCGAGCCATCCTTCAAGCCTGCGGTCGGCGGAAGACCGATGGAGTCGCACGAGGCTACAACGTCCATCGGGGCGGGCGCTACGACTCGGATGAGGACCGCGAGCCCTCACCCGAGCCCTCGGGTCCTCGCGTCTTCAGCGAGGCCATCCGAAGGGCCAGATTCCCGCCCCGGTTTTGACAGCTGGCCAACATAGCCTAGTATTCGGGGGAAACCAACCCCGAACTGTGGCTTGCGGACTATCGTCTTGCATGCCAGCTTGGCGGTGCGTAGGATGATCTCATCATCATCCGCAACCTACCCTTGTTCCTCGCCGACTTTGCAAGAGCCTGGCTGGAACATCTCCCCAACGGTTGATCTTTGACTGGAGCGATCTGGTCAAGATCTTCGTAAGGAACTTCCAGGGCACATACGTGCGCCCTGGCAATTCCTGGGATCTCAGAAGCTGCAAACAGAAGCTGGGCGAGTCCCTCAGGGACTACATCCGGCGATTCTCTAAGCAGTATAATGAGCTGCCCCAGGTCGCCGACTCCGACATCGTCGGAGCATTTGCTGCAGGAACTTCCTGCAAAGAGCTCGTTCATGAGCTGGGACGCCAGGCCCCCACCAGCATCTCTGAACTCATGAAGATAGCAACCAACTTCGCCTCTGGGGACGAGGCGGTGGGAGCCCTCTTCTCTGACCCCAAGGTCAAACGGAAGGAGGAGGCCCCCGAGGGCACCTCTTCCTGAGGCCCAAACAGCAAGAAAAAGAAGGGAAAGGGAAAGACCCCCCTCCGCAATGACTCCCTCGTGGCAGCCACCGAGCCCAAGGGAGCACGCCCCCCTCGGGGCCGTTTCGACGAGATGCTCAACAAGCCGTGCCCTTATCACCAGGGTCTGGTGCATCACACGCTTGGGCAGTGTGTGATGCTTAAAAAGCACTATGGCCGGCAAGCGTTCAAGGACGACGCCGGCAAAATGCTCACCAAGGACCAGGAGGACAAGGACGGGAAGGACGATGAATTCCCGCCCATCGACAAGTGCCTCATGATCTTCGGCGGGCCTAGGACCGCTCCCACGCCGCGACAGCGAAAGCGCTGAGCGTCAGGAGGTCTACTCCATCGGGCCAGCGACACCACGCTTCCTCGACTGGTCCCTCGACGCCATCACCTTCAGCCGGGACGATCACCCGGACTACGTCCCATCGCCGGGGCGTTACCCGCTCGTTGTCGACCCCGTCGTCGGCAACACAAGGCTCTCCAAAGTCCTCATGGACGGAGGCAGCGGCCTCAACATCCTCTACACTGAGACCCTTGACTCGATGGGGATCAACTGCTCGCTCTTCCGGGCCACGACGTCTCCGTTCCATGGGATAGTGCCCGGGAAGAGCGTGCAACCCCTCGGGCAGATCGACCTGCCCGTCTATTTCGGGACTAATGATAACTTCAGGAAGGAAGTCCTGACGTTTGAAGTGGTAGGCTTCCACGGCACCTACCACGCCATCCTCGGGAGGCCATGCTACGCCAAATTCATGGTGGTCCCAAACTACACCTACCTCAAGCTCAAGATGCCGGGGCCAAAGGGGGTGATCACCATCGGCGCCTCCTACCAGCACGCGTACCAGTGCGACGTCGAGTGCTGCGAGTACGCCGGCGCGCTGGTGGAGTCCAAGGCTCTCATTGCCGATCTCAAGAGGATGGCAAAGGAGGTCCCCGACCCCAAGAAGGTCACGGGCACCTTCGAGCCCGCAGAGGGGGTGAAGGAGGTGCCCCTCAACCCAAGCTCCCCCGACGGCAAGGTGCTGAAGATCAGCACCACCCTCGACCCGAAATGGGAGGCCGTGCTCGTCGACTTCCTCCGCAAGCACGCCGACGTGTTTGCATGGAGTCCCTCGGATATGCCAGGCATTCCGAGGGAGGTCACCAATCACTCCTTGGACATCCGGGCCAGGTCCAAGCCGGTGAAGCAGTGCCTGTGCCGATTCGACGAGGAAAAAGCGCCGGACCATCGGGGCAGGAGGTGCAGAAGCTTTTGGCGGCCGGATTCATCAAGTAGATCTTCCATCCAGAATGGTTAGCTAATCCTGTTTAGGTTAAGAAGAAAAATGTAAAATGGAGAATGTGTGTTGATTACACTAGTTTAAATAAAGCTTGTCCTAAGTATCCGTTTCGATTACCTCGCATTGATCAAATAGTTGATTCCACCGCGGGCTGTGAGCGACTTTGCTTTCTTGATGCATATTCCGATTATCATCAGATTCGCATGAAAGAGTCCGACAAATTAGCGACTTCTTTCATTACTCCTTTCGGCACATATTGTTACGTAACCATGCCATTTGGCCTCAAAAACGCGGGCGTGACTTATCAGCGTTGCATGCTCAAAGTTTTTGGGGACCTCATCGGGCGAACCGTTGAGGCTTACGTAAACGATATAGTGATAAAATCTAGGAAGGCTGACGACTTAGTAGCCGACCTAGAAGAGGCGTTCGAATGCCTCAAGAAGCGAAACATAAAGATAAACCCCGAGAACTTCGTTGTCGGGGTCCCTCGGGGCATGCTCCTCGGGTTGATCGTTTTCGAACGTGGCATCGAAGCCAACCCAGAAAAGATATCGGCCATCACACAGATGGGTCCGATTCAGAACCTCAAGGGTGTGCAAAAGCTCATGGGATGTCTCGCGGCTTTGAGTCGATTCATTTCAAGGCTCTGCGAGAAGGGACTTCCCTTGTATCGGTTGCTAAAGAAAAATGAGCACTTTACCTAGATCACCGAGGCCCAGGAAGCCCTCAAAAGGCTTAAGGCTCTGCTTTCGAAAGCACCGGCGCTCGTGCCCCCTATGAAAGAGGAAAATCTCTTGCTATATGTCGCTGCTACTAACCAAGTTGTGAGTGCAGCGATCGTCGTGGAACGGCAGGAAGAAGGGCACGCGTTACCGGTACAGCGGCCGGTCTACTTCATCAGCGAAGTCTTGTCCGAGACCAAGACACGCTACCCTCAGATCCAGAAGTTGGTGTACACAATCATTCTTGCCCGGCTGCAAGTTGCGGCACTACTTCGAATCCCATCCCGTGACCGTGGTATCATCCTTTCCTCTCGGGGAGGCGATCCAGAATCGGGAGACGACTGGGAGGATCGTTAAATGGGCTATCGAGCTCATGGGTGATGGCATCACCTACGCGCCACGCAAAGCCATTAAGTCTCAGGTGCTAGCGGACTTCGTGGCAGAGTGGACCGAGACGCAGCTACCGCCACTCCCGACCCAAGAAGAGTATTGGGTCATGTACTTCAACGGGTCGATGATGAAGACCGGTGCTAGCGCAGGCATCATCTTCATTTCACCCCTCAGGGTCCGGCTCAAGTACCTGCTGCGGCTGCACTTCACTGCATCCAACAACGTGGCCGAATATGAGGCTCTAGTCAACAGACTCCACATCGCCATCGAGCTCAGGGATCTGGCGCCTCAAGGTTCGAGGGGACTCCCAGCTCGTTGTGGACCAGGTCATGAAGGAGTCAACGTGCCAGAACCCCAAGATGGTTGGCTACTGCAAGCTGGTGCGATTGCTCGAAGAAAAATTCGACGGCCTTGAGCTCAACCACATCGCGCGCAGGTACAACGAGGAGGCCGACGAGTTGGCAAAGATCGCGTCTGAAAGGGCTTCAGTCCCGACGGGCGTATTTGCCAACGACCTCCACAAGCACTCGGTCAGTATTGATTCCTCAGGGGGCAAGGGGAAGGAGACCCTCGAGCCCCCGGGGGAGTTCGGAGCATCTTCAAGCCACGAAGGCCCCTCGGGGGCTGCCGACCCCTCCGACAAAGGGGAGCCACCCGAGACCCTGGCTGAAGACGGCGACGAAGCCGAGGCGATGGAGATTGAAGTCGAGATGGACGACGACGAGCCGGACTAGCGCGAG
Organism: Eremochloa ophiuroides; assembly: GCA_038502445.1. NCBI lineage: Eukaryota > Viridiplantae > Streptophyta > Magnoliopsida > Poales > Poaceae > Eremochloa > Eremochloa ophiuroides. The sequence continues at coordinate 17,822,186 of JAHLJS010000006.1, forward strand.
CCGCTGGTCAGCTGGCTTGTCCGAGGAGTCTTACCCTCGGACAAAACCAGAGCACGACGGCTGGCACGTAAACCTATGTCTTTCACGATGGTCGGCGGCGACCTCTATCGACGGAGTCCCTCGGGAGTCCTCCAGCGCTGCATCCCCTTCAGTCAAGGCAAACGCCTACTCGAAGAGATACACGCTGGAACCTGCGGTCACCACGCCGCACCAAAAACTCTTGTTGGTAACACCTTTCGACAGGGCTTCTACTAGCCAACCGCCGTGGCTGATGCTACCGAGGTGGTACGCTCCTGTGAGGGATGCCAGTACTACGCTCGGCAGACACATCTCCCGGCCCAAGCTCTCCAGATGATTCCCCTCACTTGGCCATTCACCGTATGGGAACTGGACCTTGTCAAGCCCCTCCAAAAGGCGCCCGGGGACTTCACCCACTTGCTTGTCGCCATTGACAAGTTCTCAAAGTGGATCGAAGCCCAGCCGATCGCCCAAATTAGCTCGGCACAAGCGGTGTTATTCTTCACCGACATCGTCCATCGGTTTGGTGTCCCGAACTCCATCATCACTGACAACGGCACGCAGTTCATCGGAAAGAAATTTCTGGCCTTCTACGACGAGTACCACATACGAGTGGACTGGGCGGCCGTAGCCCACCCAAGAACGAACGGCCAAGTAGAACATGCCAATGGCATGATTCTCCAAGGTCTTAAGCCGAGAATCTTCAACAGATTGAATAAGTTCGGCAAGAGGATGGCTGGCCGAGCTCCCGGTAGTGATATGGAGACTAAGGACTACGCCAGGCCGAGCCACGGGCTTCACGCCCTTCTTCCTGGTGTACGGTACCGAGGCCGTCCTCCCCACGGACTTGGAGTATGGCGCCCCGAGGGTCCAAGCTTATGATAAACAGGGCAATCAGACTTCCCGCGAAGACGCGTTGGACCAAGTCGACGAAGCTCGGGGCATGGCCTTATTGCACTCGGCCAAGTACCAGCAATCACTACGTAAGTACCATGCTCGATGCATCCGGCCGAGCCTTCAGCGTAGGTGACTTGGTGCTGCGGCTCAGGCAGGACAACAAGGGGCGCCACAAGCTCACACCACCGTGGGAAGGACCATTCATCGTCACCGAGGTGTTGCGGCCCGGAACGTACAAGCTCGCAAACGAGAAAGGCGAGGTCTACAGCAACGCTTGGAACATTGAACAACTACGTTGCTTATATCCTTAAGATTCTGAGCATTGTATAATTTGTAAAATCTTAAAATCAATAAAAAGACCCGACTTCTACTCTTTTTACCTGATTTTTAGATTTTTGATCCGAGCCTACACTCGGGAGCGAAATGATCTTTCATTTCACCGCACATTAGAAAAGAGAGGCTCGGCCTAACCTATGGAAAGGCCGACCCTCCCTCGGGGGCCAGGACGGGGGGAACCCCCGGACTCTCCCGAACCTCAATGATTTTGAAAACGCAAAAATTTCAAAACCCGTTGAAATCGTTTCTCCCTAAAACTTGATTCTCTCCTAAAACCAAGCATGAATTTATAAGACTCGGAAGAGTAAGAGAAGTCCCAATGGACAGAGCCGGCTGAGTCGAGGAGACCGCTTACGCCCCTGAGCTACAGCATCTCCCCTCGCCACTCCGCGTTCGAAGGCTAACTCGCGCTCGGAAGAAAACTTATAAGATCTACGCTCGGCAAAGGGAGGAGGCTCGGGAAAAACCAACTAAACCTTTTTTCCAAGGATTCTTCCTGCCAAAACTCCTAGAATTATGGCTGTCTACGCTGCTAAAGCTACGACACCCGAAAAAGTCCCCCGAGGCTCGATGGCCCGGGCACAGGATCGGCAAGAAAAAACGCCCAAGGAAAAAGCACGGAACGAATCGAAAATGAGCATGCAGCAAATATTTACATAAATATTAAGGCCACGAAGGGCCGCATGTTTGTTCCTCACAATCACTCATGAAAAGTTATTTTTTACAAGGGCACTACGGCCCGGCTGTTCTTCACGGCAGGTCCAATGGAGGGAGTTCAACCTCGGCTTCGAAGAGGCCCGCCAGCGCTTCTCCGGGCTCCTTCAACGAGTCCTCCAGTACCAGGAGCTCGGTGTCGTCAGCCTCAAGGAAACCTTCGCTGACAGGGCCGGCGTCAAAGTTCCCATAATGGGACTTCACGACCGCCAATATCTTCTGGACGCCCGTCAACAAGGCCTCCTTGACCCGGCCGCCGACACTGCTGTAAAGCGCCTCCAGTCGGCTCCGAAGTGAGACCCCCGAAGGTTCCCCACCAGTGCCGATGGAGTCACACAGCGCGCGCGCTGCCTTCTGCAGTTCCAGGTGATCGACCGCCTCGCCGTCATAAGCCGCCTGCAGAACTGCGGGAGCAAAACAGGGAGGTGACAAAAATGCAACAAGCAACCAAGACGAACAGAACGAAAAGCACGACACTGCACATACCGCCAGCCTCTTCTCGAGCCTTCTGTGCATCCTCCCGGGCCGAGTCCGCCGCGCTAACCGCCTGACGCAATGCCGCTTGAGTTTCACTCAGGTCGGAAGCCAAGGCTTCACCAGCAGAAGTCTTCTCATCGGCAAGCTGTCGGGCGGCATCACGCTCCCTCGTCGCCTTGGCCATGGCGCCCTCCAGCTCCTGCACCCGTGTCACCGAGGCAGCGGCTCGGCCCTTCGCCTCTTCGACCTCCTCCTTCAAAATAGTGTTGTCGACACTCACTTCAGGCGAACTTGGAGGTCACGGCGGCGAGCGCGCTCTGGGCACGGGCAAGGGCTTTCCCCTTGAGGTCAAGCTACTTTCAGAGCCCGAGCCCGCCGTGGAGGAAGCGGGACTTGTCCCGGGAGGTGTGCATAAGGTCCTAGAAAGGAGAGAGGAGCGGAGATGGTTAAGACGACACTCATACATAGGTAAAGTTACTGAAATACGGAGGCTCACTTGAAGCTGGGCTGGGAGTTCCGTCTCGAGGACGTCGGCGATCGCACGGAGACCCGCCGCCGAACTGAGCCCGAGCTCTTGAACGGTGTCCCATTTGGGGGCCTCGAGGTCGTCCCGGAGCGAGAAGACGGGCGGCGCTTGAGGATCCGCTCGGTCCGCCCACTCGATCCGGGAGGCGGTCAACTCCTGAGGCAGGGGCTACCTCAGTGCCAAAGACCAGGGACCTTCCTCACAAGTAGGAGGAGCCCCCGCGTCGACATCCACGACCGTCGAACCCGCGGCGGCAGGCTCCGTGGGGGCAGGCATCAGCTGACGCTCCCGAGGCGTCTCCGGAGCTGATGACCGAAGCCTTGGGAGCCGGCGCTGGCTGCCACCTCCACGTCAGCAACGGGCGCTGACGACGGCGGCCACAGCCAGAACGACCTCTCCCGAAGGAGGAACCTCGGACGCCACGACCGGACCCGTGGGGGGACGGATTTCCTCGCCCGTCGATCGGGCGCTCCCCCCGGCCGTGTCGTGACCCTGCACCTTTAGGACCTTCAGGTGCGAGACCTGGAGGTCCGACCCCGAGTGCCTCCTGAAACAACAGAGGAGGGAAGGAACGTTTGTAACGCCAGGACAGATCTCTGACAAAAGAAGTAACAGGTAAAGTCACCTACCTCGTCTTCGAAACCACCATTCTCCTCCTCGCCGCCCCCGCGCTCGGCGGAACGACAGGCGGCGTGAGCTGCGCCGTCAGTGGTGGGGTGGGCAATGCCTCCACGTCACGCTCGCGCTTGGCATCGGGCGTGGCTCCCGACTGCTCGCCAGAGGTGGCCTTAACGATGCCGTCCCTCGGTAGGGGCGCCCCGGTTTGGACGGACCCCGGTTCAAGGTCCGCCGTCCGGGCGCCACCCATCTCCGACGCGGGCGGGGTCTTCTCCCTGCTCCCCTTATCCTCGACCATCGCGCCAATCAACGATGCGTCGGAGGGGAGGGTGCATGGAAACAAGAACCCTCCGGTCCCGCCGGCAGCAGCCAGGCTTGGCTCGGGCGCCGGGTCTGGGCCTGTTCCCGGCCTCCCCAGCGAGCCCTCGCGGCCGCTGGAAGGCGGAGCCATAGCTCCAATAGTCACTGCTGCCAGAGACCGCGCCTTCAAACACGGTCTCTGGCAGTTTTTCTTGGGGGCTCGGGTCATGACCCCCGGCACTTTCGCCGGCGGACGCGGACATCGGAGCCTTCCCAGGCTCAGTCGGCGCCCACCGCGGGCTTTGTGGCCACAAAGGGCCATTCCAACTCCATCAATCTTTATCATAAAAATCTTCTTCTTCGTTGTCCTCCTCCTCATCCTCGTCGGTGAGGGTGTCCTCCTCCGGCTCCCCCGCCTCCCTACGGCGACGACGGCGCTGGGAGGATTCCTTCGTCTCTCGAGCTCTCTTCTGCCTTAGCGCGGTCTTCTGGTCCTTCTTCGCCTTCGCCGCCTCGTCCCGAAGGCAGTTCTGGGTCCGCCGAGCCTTGTTCTCTGGGACAGGCGGAAGGGAAGCCTTCCCGGTCCTTGAAAGGCCCTGCGACAAACAAAGAAGAAAATCAGGAAGAAGACGGAGGAACTGCAAACTCGATAGAGCAGATAACGCTCACCAGCGCGATGAAGCCCGTGCGGGGGCGCATGGGCACCCGGTTCAGCTCGTCCCTGGTATGATAACCGCGCACCATGTACTTAACGCGGCGCACAATCTCCTGTTGGCCGATATCCTGGAGCAGCATCATTGTGCCCTCCCGCGACATCCCGATGAGCATCTGGTTCAGCACCAGCCTGCGCTCCATCAGCGGCAGCACCGTCTGCGCATGGAACTGCGCCACCATAGCGGCTCCCGTGAGACCCCGATCACGCAACACTTGGAGCGCGTCGAAGTAGGCATTTAGATGCTTGGCCTCCTTAGCCGGGCACTCCCACTCCCACTCCCACTGAGGAAGGGGAGCGATGAACGCCCTTCCTGTATACTTGGAAAAGGCGTCCCCATCATAGCGGAGGTAGAACCAGCCGTGGTGCCAGCCCTTGTTGGAGGAGGAGGCCTTGCAGGGATGTACAACCCAGAGCGGATCATGAAACCGCAGCCCCTCGCGCGCGGGATCTCCCGCGGCTTCTTCGAACCAGCCGCCTTAGTGTACCAATCAGCGCGGGAGATGCGGCGCCATAGGTCCCAGTGCGGGGGTACCACGAGGTAACCCTCGCACAGGGCGGCATAAATCGATGCCTGCGCGAAGGAGTTGGGGGTTTGCGGTGACCCGAGCCCGCGCTCGCGGAAGACGATGAAGCTCACCACGTACCCCTCGTCAGGGTTCGGCTCGTCATGGTCGCTCGACGGCACGACCCACTCTGGACGCTCCGCGTCGGTGCGGGGGCGTAGGAGTCCCAGCTCCACGAGCCGCTCCAGATCCTCCTCCGTCATGGTGCTACGCGGCCACGGCTCCTACCTGAGAATGTCGGCGGCGGCGGCGGCGGCATCAGTGGGAACAGGGGAGGAAGCCATGGCGAACTAAAGAAGAAGACCTTCGGGAAGGCAACGATGTCGGCCACGGCGGCGCTTCTCACTCGAGCAAGCAGCAAAGACGAGAAGGTGGACGACGGAAGCAAGAAGGCAAACGGCTGCGCAAAGCGAATGGCTAGGGTAGAAAGAAAAAATCGTGATTTTCCTTATATACCCAGGCGGCGAATCGAGTTAGATAGCGGAGAATCCGCCGCATTAACTGCATGGGACCCGCCATGATCCCAGCATCGCCGCCGGCCTCGCGCACGCAACCGCCTCGACTGCCCCGAACCGTCGCGTCCGTCAGGCTTCGTGCCTCAAAAGGTGAGCCAAATCATTACGCCCGTTCGCCTCGGTTCCACCGATACATTCTCCTTCACGACGAAGGAACCCCGGGCTCGGACGCCCGTTACGTTCCCAGAGGATCGAAGACTGGCCCAAAGCGGCTCGAACAGTCGCCCTAGGGAAACCGAGTTAGGGACAGCTAGCGGATGGGTCATGAAAACGGCCAGTATCCCGACGCCCGAGCGTCACAAGGGACATCCCGAGCTGTGTCCAAGTCCCAATAGCGAGTCGATTATGTGGAATCCCTCCGTGGGAGGCATCAAGGCCCTCGGGACCCAACGAAGGGATCCGACATCCACTAATTGACCCTCGGGGAACATTTGGAGTGTGCTCAGGCCACTAGCCGACCCCCAACGAACGGGGCACGGACCTCCACTTGGACTAACCCGTTTGTAGCTCACCGGGAATGCCGACTCGCGCCCCAACGGGGAAGTCGAGCAGGACCAAACCTTCCAATTCCCGAAAAAAAGAGCGTGAAGGTCGAATTAAAAAGATAGGAAAGAACCCGATCGATCTCCGATACGAAAATGGAGGCTCGGGAGCTTACTCTGCACCTTGGAAAGACCACCGAACGACCTCCCTTGCACGATGGGAGGCTCGGGGGCTCCGCTTCCAAGGGGTCAACCCCCCTAAATAAATCAAAGAACACCCGAGGACTCGTAATCACGATTTTAAGCCTTTGGAGGGATATAACATCTCTCCAAAGCCTCGGGGGCTACACCCGGCGGGTGCGCTCGCGTGCACCCACCAGAAAAAACAACCTACACTTCATTTCCTCGACAGGAAGAGCCAGCTTGAACATGTGGAGGAGTGCCTTCACTCCGCCACAAGCTCGGGGGCTACTGTCGGGTACCAAAGTATGGGGTACCAAACTTCGATGCAAAAACATCTACTCCCAACACGGCCTGGCCCAGGCAAAGCCTGTGGAAGCCCGCGAAGGCTGCGCCTACGGAGGCCCATGACGACGCAGCATCAATGCCAACCTACCCTCGGGCGCCAATTCTCTGATTTGCCCGAGCCTCCCCGAGAGAGCTCGGGAAAGCGGCACCCTCGGGCGCCAATTTTTCGATTCGCCCGAGCCTCCCCAAGAGAGCTCGGAAAAGCGGCACCCTCGGGCGCCAATTCTCCGATTCGCCCTAGCCTCCCCGAGAGAGCTCGAGAAAGCGGCACCCTCGGGTGCCAATGGTTCGATTCCCGCAAGCCTCCCCGAGAGAGCTCGAGAAAGCGACACCCTCGGGCGCCAATTCTCCGATTCGCCCGAGCCTCCCCGAGAGAGCTCGGGAAAGCGGCACCCTCGGACGCCAATTCTCCGATTCACTCGAGCTTTCCCATCCCCTCGGGCGCAATCTCTTAAAAGCATCCAATGCACAGTTGACGTCAGCGGAGCAATCTTGGACCACAAGAGACCTCTCTGACCACTTTACAAGCACTGTCCCGTCAGGCGAGATTCTCGACGTGACTGTGCTTCGCACGCGCACGACGGCCATACCACCTGTCAGGATTTTTCTCGACGGATTTGACGGACCCACTACGGCCGTCCCCTCCCCAGTATGGTCTACGGTGCTCCGCCCCGTTTTCCGTCGGGATCTACCAACTACGACTACGAAAGTCTAAGCGCCTGATGAACGGGCTACGCAAGAACGGGAAAGGCACCTATTGCACTGTCCACTCGAAAGGACGAGCATGCCTTCCATCCAGGCCCACCTGACCCTCGGGCAACACTGTCCGAAAGCCGGAAATACGCCCGAGGGAAGATATCGCCCTGCTCTGTTCCATCACGGCTCCAGGAGTCCCGAGCCTCGGGAGACAACGCCCCGAGGCGACTCACCCTCTTATCACATCGTGCAAGCAGACGGCCATCAGGTGTGACTACTATGCCATGCCGTAATCCCGACGACTATTGCCGCATTGGAACTCACCAAGATCGTACGAACCACTATGGCCATACCCCTGGGACGCGGAGACAAGACCCTAGTTGACGACAGTCAAACAGAGACAACAACTCCCCAGTGTAACATGCATGGCAATGTACGCGCTGCTCTCACCTCTCCCTTGTGACTATAAAAGGGAGAGCAGAGGTCAGCCTGAGAATAGGGACTCATTCTCACGCACCACTTCACTCCACAGACAACAACAAGCAATCTGTACGCACTTACACACTCACAAGAGATTTGGGAGCACTTTTCTCTCTCGCCCAGCTTGTAACCCCTACTACAGGCACCCCGATGCAAGGCAACACGACTCTCCTCTCCATTGGACGTAGGGCCCTCTTGGCCTGAACCAGTATAAACCCTGTGTTCCCCCTTGCACACCACCCGGAGCCTCAACCGCAAAACACAAATTCACTAGCCGGTGTTAGCACCCGCAAAAACTAGCACTGACATCTGGTTTGGGATAATGTCATGTATATTTGTAGACCTATGTCTATGTAATACTTCCGCACTCTACACTCTGATGTATATTATTTGTGTAAACTGTTGTAATGCTTGTAAGGTCTTTACAATGAGATTCTCGGGGAAATTAGGGTTTCCAAGGAAACCCGGCAGGCCACCTAAGTCAATGTGAACTCGTGCAGACTAATCGTGGGTCCTTAGGGACGATGACGGTGCACGTGGGCCCTATGATTAAGGCGGTTCTTAGCCTTGTTGGTGTGAAACTAGAGATAATAGCCTAAAAACAGTTAGGTGGCTTTCATCTTTTAGTAGGCTAGCGTAAAACTCGCCTCGCCTCATAATTGTCTAATCATATCGTTGTAAGTTTTGTTTGTGGAATTTTTATAGGCTATTCACCCCCCTCTAGCCATTTAGGACCTTTCAACGTGGCAGGATCCTAGGGTTACACTGAGGCAACGACAAGTCCAAGCAGGAAGCGGCGCCGTCGAATCGGATCGATAAAGAGGGTTGTTCTAGAATACCTTAGGGTTAGATGGTTCACCTGGTAGCTTAGAAAGTATGTAAGGGGCTAAATGTAAAATGTAATAAGCATCCTTAAATAGGAGAGAGTTCCCACTTCCCCTCTCTATCACTTCTATTAGGCACACCCTCTCTCCTAGACGTGATCTGTTGATGTTCTAGATTCAAATTCATCTGTCTATTCTTTTGGTTCAGGAAGTGAGGCAATACCCTTACCATGCCCTTTGGGCTTTTGTGGTGAAATTCTTGTGCTTGAGATTGTGTTGTATGTTCTTACACAACATATACCCATGCAAGGAAATTAGAAATTGTTCATGTTTTCTGATTTTTTTTTTGTAATAGAGAGAGAGTGAGGCGAAAGGCCATTTCTTGGGAAACGCCACAAAAATGAGTTCGCATCAAAATCTCCACCTTGTCAACTCAGTTACTTGTTGATTCAGTTTCTTCGTAGCGTGTGTTTTGCCTGGTTCAATTGTCGCAGTGCAATCTCACCGTGAGCAGTCGTCTTCGTTGTTTCTTCCCCGGCAAGGATCTCTTAGTCCCTTGTGCATTCCCTTGGCTCTTGTCGTGTAATGTCTCCGCGCAATTTTTGGAGCGCCGTTCAGGCCACGCGCCGCCGCTGTGAGTCACCGGCGAGCCCAATTGGGGGGAAAAATCTGGCCACGTGCCGCCGCTCTCGAGTCACGGGCGAGCCAATTGGGGGATGTCTCCCAGCTGTCTCATCAGCTATCAACGTTTGGATTGTGTTCCAAAATCGACTATCTAGTCAATAGAACGACCCGTCACCTAGCGCCATGTGACTTTACATGACTTTACAATGAAGATTTCCTCCACATCTGTCCCTCGTGTGCCTGTGTGTGCTTGTGTGTGATTCAAAGAATGTGATTTCTAATGCGTTATCAGCACGAGTTCAACGGATAAGGAGGTAAAAATAAGGTAAATCGGTTCAATCGACGAACACACGCATCACAACAAGAGCACTTAACTTCCTGGATCGGTGGCGTATTGGCAACACCCGCTGACATGAAGGCAGTTCAGCCGCCGTCGCCATCCACTGCCGGAGACGATCAATGCCAATTCAAGGAAGCCTCTGCCTCCGCTCTCCCGATGATACAAGAAAGGCTTTGCCACCGCTCGCCAATAACCAGCCTCGAAGGGCTAACAGAGGTGATGCAAGGACAGCTCTACCTAGGCTCACCAGGGATCTTTTGGACGATAGTAATGCAACGACGACGATGTCGCCTTGGTTGTACCGCTGAGGCACGGCAGCGGCACCAGCCTCGCCTTGTAGTCTTGTAGAGACACCGGCTCACGTTGTCAATCTCGGCGCCATAGTAGACCCAGCTCACCATCCTCTTCTCCTTGACGTCATACAGTAGAGCAGCAAGCAACAACGAGCGCTGACCACCACGAGCAGGCCTCCCTCCATGACAGCCACTTCCTCGTCGTTGGGTTGGAACTCGGACCTGCTCTACTGCTATCGAGGTAGGTCGATCCGGAGGTGGTGAGGCCAGGCGGCGCCGCGGCCGCCACCGCTACTAGCGGCTTCAAGGACCCAGACGTCCATGTGGAACGACCCTTCTGCTATGGCGAGTGTGCCTTCCATGTCAAATGCCCTGAGGTAGCGGAGGCCACGGGAACAGCCGGAACTGAAGCTTTGGATGCAACGAGTCCAGGGCTCTAGGCCTAGCGCATCTTCAGGTTCTGAAACAGGAGGTGGCGTGCATGGTGCTCAGGTGGAGATCATGCGCCTGGCATCTCGTTAGGGCATTTTTGGTAGTGAAAAGAGAAATAGAAGAACAAGAAAGAAAACAAAGAAAAATAAGGGAGTTAGGCGATGGTTATTACAGATGTTTTATATAAAATTGCAGGTACAGGTCCTGTTTAGTTTTCAAATTTTTTTAAATTTTTTCAGATTTCCCATCACATCGAATCTTTAGACGCATGCATGAAACATTAAATATAATTAAAAATAACTAATTATACAGTTTGTCTGTATATGTCGAGATAAATCTTTTAGGGTCTGTTTGGTTTCGATGTAGGTAGGCTAGGATTAGAGCCTGGCAGCGAGCCAATATAGGCTTGTTTGGTTGACTGCTATCACTGGCCTGGCTTTCATTAGAATTTGTTTGGTTGTTTCATTTGTTTTGCATAAAATCACCACATTCTAAGCCCAGTAAGGTTATACTCCTTTGACGCATTCTATCGAGCAGGTAGTCTGCATCCTCGTCAATGGATACCTCCATCGTGTCGTCTTCATCGTCCGTGAGGCTGGAGCGAGCAGCAGCTCCTCGATGAGGCCGAAGATGCGCTTCCCCGTGTCGTAGCTCGTGTCAAACTCGCTGTACGTGATGATATCGCCGGCGAGCCTTCGCCATGTGCACGCCCACCTCCACGGCTCCACCTCGTTACCATCCGGCGCCACCGCCTTCCGCAGCAAGCACACCGTTTGCCCTCGTCGTGGACCGCCACCTACTCCCACACCGTGCACCACTCGCATGGACGCCGTTCGCACGGATCTCATGCAGCTCGATCGACGCCGGTGGGCCCACGGGCGGAAGAGGAGCACTGGAGCACTGGTGGAGGAGCGCCGGATGTGAGTTCCTGTAGCTCGATACGCCGGCGGGCCCATGGGCAGGAGGAGGAGCGCCGGAGCATCGGTGTAGGACAATGGCGGATCTAGGGGGCTAGGGTGGCTGCAGCCTCCCTTGAGCATCAATTGTTAAGTATTATCTATCAACATCTTTAAATTTTAACCCCAAATTAACATGAAATCTTCATTATCAATCAATATTTTCAAGGATTAACCCTATTTTGAAGGATTATCAATCAACATTTTCAAGGATTAGCCCCCAAATTAGCATAAGATCTTCATTATCAATTAACATTTTCAAGGATTGGCCCCCCTGATGTCATCCTGGATCCGCCACTGGTGTAGGAGGACCGGATACGAGTTCGTGCAGCTCGATCGACGCCGGCGGGCCATGGGCGAATGAGGAGCGTCGGAGCTCCGGTGGAGGAGGAGCACCAGATCACCGGTGGAGGACGAGCGTCGGAGACGAGCAGAGGAGTGTCGGTCTGCTGCAGACGAGCGAGGTGAGCGAAGTAAGCGAGCAAGCCAAGCGGAAGAGGTGACCGGAACTCAGCATCGACCTAGCGCAAACCTGGCTAAAAAAAACGGAATTGATTCTCGTTTTTCCCTGGCCAGGCCAAGAGCGTACGGCTGTTCTCCCGGAGCCCGGCTTCACCCCTTTATGGTCAACCAAACAAATTCATCTTGGCTCTACCAAATAAGGCCAGGCCTTGGCCACCCTTAAGTCTAGTTAGTCCACGGTTAGGTAAAAATTGTTAAATATAAACGAAAGTGTTATAGTAACAGAATCTAAACTTTTTCTCCAATTAAACGAGGCCATAGTTCACCTTAATTTTTGTAGGCATAGTTTGCAATTTTCGGATCTAAAAATAATAAACCCGCTAGACAAAATTATAAATCCGACAAATTTTTTATTCGAATTTATACCAAGAAAATTTACAATTATTTCTATAGTTAGATAAAGACAAAATTTTGATATATTAATAACACAAAGACAATTAACTTGTACGTGCTCTATCGCACATTGGGAGAAGAGAAAGAGAAGTGAGAACGACAATTAATATATCTCTCTTGAAACATAAGATAAGTATTTTTGGACACAGGGAGTAGATAATTCTAGTCGATTATTAGTTTATTACTCCTTCCATTTAAATTGTAAGTTACTCCCTCCGCATCGAAAAAAGATAATGTTTTTGAAAAAGGTCTTATCAAACATTGAAAATATCGATCATGAATAACTTTTAAATTATTTAGTTTAGAAATATGAAAACTATATAAATAGATTTGTCTTTAAATATACTTTCATAAAAGTATGCATATATCACTTTTTAATAAGTATTTTTATACAAATATGAAGTCAAAGTCATACTTTGGAGATTGTGTCATTGTCCTAAACATTATCTAATTCCGATACGGAGGGAGTATTCTAAGAATCTCAGAGAGTCAAAACATCTTGACTTTGACTAAAATTATAGGAAGAAACGCAAAGACTTACTCCACCAAATAAATATACTATGAAAATATATTTGATGAATAATCTTATGATATTTAGTTGTTACTGATTTTTATAGAATGACTTATAATTTGGATAACGGAGCTATTAGTAGAATCAAACAGGCTTTGCTACAGGATTTATGTGAAAGTCATGTGTGAGCCTTGCCGGCCCCACTCTCCGCTCCCCCATCCGGTCCTTGCGCAAGCTCTCGCCCTCAAACAATGGCGGACGCCGCCGAGCTCGTGCGCCTCCTCTGCCTTCGGGCGCCGCCGGCGGCCATCGCTTCCGCAGAGCCTCGTATATCCGCAGCGGCCACAGAGCCTGCTTAGAGCTCTCACCCGCCTCCGCCCTCCCATCTGTCTCCGGTGCCGCGCGCTCGACGCCAGTAGGCCGGTTGCGGTGGAGGGGGAGCGGGACGAGGAGGACTTGCTCGAGGACGAGGAGGAGTCCTACTTCTCGGTCACCTCATCGGGGCTCTCGGAGGTGGACTACCTCGGGGAGAGCACCAGGGGGGATTTGAACGTGCGGAGGGAGCGCCTCGAGGCGCTTGGTGAGCTCTGGATCTCCATTAATTTTGAATTCATGCGAGTAATCGATGATGATTCGTGGGTGATACTATACTATTGTGCAAATTTATAAAGTAGTATGGAATTGTGAGACAAAAACATGGGCCACAATATTCTTATTACGCTCCAAATGGTTAATTGGAATATACCGCAACATCATCAAAATTGGATCATGATAACTTTGTAATTTCTCATAGCTGCTTTAACTTTAGGTGGGAATGGCAAGTCAACTTTGCATGGTCCTATTGAGGAGATAGCTTGGAAAGAAGCGGGAGAAGCTGAAACATTGCTTCATAACCTGGGAATTGCAGTAAGGTTCTATATCCTTTTAAGAATTATCTTGTCCTTGTTGATGTTCGGTATGCATCTTCTGTTTCTATTCATGTTCCCTGTGCAGAAGCAGAACTCTTTGATGTTGTCACCAATGTGTGTTTAGTTACCAGTAACTTATACAACTGTGTTATGTTGTGGAATTTAGGCAAAATATTATAACTATCCACTTAAGGAATAAGGGGTAAGTACTTCCTCTTATACCCTTAACATCAAAAAATTGTAGTAGCAATTTTTTTATCTCCACTCTGTTACACACTTTTTTCCTTTAAATGTCATTACCACTAGAATTCCACGATCCAGAGATGTTTGACCACTCATGTGTTTAGAATTTAGTTGACTAATAATGTGTAAGAATAAGTTACTACTCTTCATGCCTGGTGGTGACCTCTACTATTGTAGGCATTTTTAGCTTCTGGCAGGCGAGATCCAAAGTATTGACTTGTAGAGGATGCAGTCATCACGATCCTCACAGTAAATTGTGGCAATGGTATCATAATCTCATGGTCAGCCAAATGCACAGCCTTTATTTTTATCGAAAAACTAATGTGGCAGTTGAGGTTTATGACCATCAAGTAATGGCAAAAAGAGATGGTTATAAAAAACTTGTGAAGCATCAATGGCCCTTTTTTCTTCCTGGCAGAAGAGAATGAGGGTTCTCTGGGTGGTGAAAGGAAAATTTTCTCTTGCATTGACCTTTCAGTTTTCAAAATCCTTAGACGTATCCATTGCTTTAATTTTTTTATGGCCTTTTTTGTTGAGAAAGGACTCAACAAAACTATATGTTTTTTTGACTATTTAACTTTTTATAAGATTTACTGTAAAATGCTTGTAAGAAAAGGGTGCGAATGTAATCACAAGCAAACAATCAATGGTGTGTGTTGTAAGAGTTCTGGACCCTCTTTCTTCTTAATACAATGATACACAACTCTCCTGAGTCCTGCCTGTTCGAGGAAAAAAAAGATTTACTGTAAAATGCATCCCAAGATAATTGTTGTCAAATGATTTGATATTTTTTTTTGCATGATGGTTTTTGACAAGGCATTCCCTTTGATCAAGATACAAGAGGCATGCCTTTCTATCAACAAAAGCTCCAACATTCAGTGGAATATAACTTTGTTGAATGCATTAATCATGGAAATGTTAAAACATTTCAAGGAAATGAGGAATAGACAAAATCATATTCTTTTGAAAGACAAGCTATAATCGATCTCACTAACACTATTTTGCATTGTAAATCAAATTAATTTTGTAGTTATATTCTATCTGCTAACATTCTAACACTTTGTTCTTGAACCTCTATTTTTGGTTGCCCCTTCGCCAATCATATCTTGTTTGAGTATCATTACGATGACAAAACCAGTCAGCCTTCCGAAAACAATACTAACATCAGTGTGCTGAAAATGCAGGACCCGTTTTTAGTAAGACACTCTTCTCGCGGAATTTTCTGCACCAGGACACTAAATCTTCGATCTATCAGTGTGGTTGGCTACGATATGGATTATACATTGATCCATTACAATGTGATGGTACTTCATGGCCTGTTCTCTTGATTCACCTAAACTTTTCTGATACCAGGGGTTGCATTTTTAGAAAACTCTGTTAATATGTTGAGCTGGTTTGACCGGCAACTTCAAATGATAGCATATGGGTGATCTAAATTCTCAAGTGCCAATTAATGTTGTTTTTCCTTTAACTTTGTTGTTCATAAAGTTCATGTCATGACTTCATGAGATAGTTACTGTGAGTTTTCAATGTGTTTGTAATGTAGATAATTTTAGATATATAAATATTTCCTCCAATCCCTATATCCACATTAGTACACTGACTTAATGTCTATGTAAATATATTGTGTCAAATTCAAATATGAAGGGTTATATATTGTGAAAGTATTTTTCATGATGAATCTACTAACATCAGTCTTATGTTGTCAATGTATATGAATTTTAGCAATTGATAGTGAAAAGTTTAAATAATAGTTTGACATAGGATAAAACCTTGAACTTATATTTGGATTGGAACCAGTATAATTTTGCTCAATGCAACTATTATGGTAATCACATAACATTTCTGCAGGCCTGGGAAGGACGTGCATATGACTATGGGATGGACAACCTCAAGAGCATGGGTTTTCCAGTAGATGACCTTAAATTTGACCCTGACCTGGTAGTGTCTGCTGTGCACTTCTTTTGTAATACCTTGAAGCACATACATCACCTCTAGTGATACAATTGCTGTGTCACAGGTCATAATAGGTCTTGTTATTGATAAAGAGAAGGGAAACTTGGTTAAAGCTGATCGATTTGGCTATGTTAAGAGGGCCATGCATGGTACCCAGATGCTTTCCACTCGTGATGTAAGGTAGAGGTAACACAGTTCGTTAACGTTTCTGGGCTCCAGAGATGAGAACTCTAATTCATGTCTTTGAATAGTGAAATATATGGAAGAGAATTGGTGGACCTGCGGAAAGAAAGTCGATGGGAGTTCCTTAATACCCTTTTCTCTGTTTCAGAAGCTGTCATGTTCATGCAGGTTTTCTTACCTTTTCCTTATAAATGATAGTCATTTCAATGTTTATGTGATGTCACTTGAGATCTCAACTATTTAAGTCCATGTCCATCTTTCTCATTAGCGTACTCTCCATCTTTCTCATTAGCGTACCTGGGAGCTAATGGTTTCTCTGTGGATTTCCAAGTGATTGAGTTATATTTTCCAGATGCTAAGTATTTGTCTAGATTAGCTAAAGACCTGGCAAGAGTTGCAGAAATGGTACAAGTTCAAATGATATACTATGCTAAGCAAGCCAGCTGAAATATTTTTGCTAGTAGTTTGGTGCTCTTCCAAGGAATAACCCCGCAAATTTCCAAGGACTTGGAGTTTAAGCATATTTTACCTCACTGATTTGGAAATTAATTTAATATATACTCCCTCCGTACCCGTAAAGAAAGACGTTTTGGACAAGATTTTTGTCAAACATTGGGAATATAAATCATGAATAACTTTTAAGGTGTTGAGTTTGAAAATATGAAAACTATATAAATAGAATTATCTTGAAATATGCTTTTATAAAAGTATGCATATTTCACTTTTCAATAAATATTTTTATAGAAATATGAAGTCAAAGTCATGCTTTGGAGACCGTGTCGCTGTCCTAAACAACTTTCTTTATAGGTATGGAGGGAGTAGATGTAAGTGTAGACATGTCTCTTGATGATCAAACAACCAGATTGTGATACTTCTTGTTAGTAGTGGGGGTTGTAGTAGCATCAAACTGAAGTTGGTAAATGGTAATACATTGGCATTTGATTTGTCCTCGGCAGAATAAGTCACAATTAGGAGATCATCAAAGAAACATGATGTGTGCTCAGAAATCTGAATGTATTTATTCCAAATAAATTCTATTTTGATTCATTCAGTGAGTAGTTGTAGTGTTTTTCAAATGATTATGTAGACATTCTGAATTTGTATGCGATCTGTCATGTTTGAACTGAACCTGGATATTGCTATTTTCTTCAGATGGTCAACAAGTTAGATCAGGGATTGGTGCCAGCTGAACTTGGGCCGCTGGATTACAAAGGACTGTACAATGTAATGAGCCCTTCTGTTTCCTTATCATCTCTTTTAGGGATTACATCAGTGTAGAGACCTGCTTTTAGCCTTTTACCATATTATATTTAAAATAAAGTAAACGGATAAATGCACATTAGTCTATACAGAAACAGAAACAAAAAAAAAAAAGGGTCCGCCCACCAAGCAATGTCTCTTCTGACTTGTGGAATTTTGGTCCTTGCCCACTTTTGCTATGTAATAAACGAATTTTGGTGTACCTTTTTTTCCAGGCTGTTTCCAAAGCACTTTTTCGAGCACATGTAGAAGGCCAACTTAAGGTACTCTGTGGTTAATCATAATATGATTATGATATTATGACTATTATTTTTTTCTGAAAACTTCTTTAGCTGGTTGAAATGTAGAGAGAAATAATGGCTGAGCCTGAGCGGTTTGTAGAACCTGATCCAGAACTTCCTTTAGCTCTTCTTGATCAAAAAGAGGTTAGCAAAGTTCCACCTTATGGTGTCGTATGATCAGTCCAAAGTAATAGAATCATTGTACTGATATGCTGCCTTCTCCAAAAATCTATCAGGCTGGAAAAAAGTTGCTTCTCATTACTAATTCAGATTTCCATTATACAAACAAAATGATGAATCATGCATTCAATCGCTTTCTTCCTAATGGTGTGGGATGGAGAGATCTTTTTGAAATGGTAAGTTTTATCTCTCTCCCTTATACCAGCTTTTGTAGAGAAGTGGCTGTTTAACAGTCATTGCTTACAACATACTGGAAACTTCATTAATATCCATTGATTCTTTCTTACTATAGGTTATAGTCTCGGCAAGGAAGCCAGAGTTTTTCCAGCTTTCACATCCATTATATGAGGTTGTAACAGATGATGGACTGATGCGCCCCTGTTTTAAAGCAAAGTCAGGTCAAATTCTTTGCTCTATTACTGTTGTGAACCAGTAACTCATAGAACCTCCAATAATTCTTTCCTGTCATTGTGAAGGAATATGTTTCATTTCAAACTGTGAATATGCATTATGCTCTAGCATTATGTTCAATTTTCTTCGAACCTAATGAATGGAAACCAAAAATACAACTGAAAGAAAAAAAAAAAATTAAGAGGAGGGGGGGAGGCATTCTTAGATATGATGTCACAACTATAAATCTACTCCAACTTTTATGCTTATGTCACTAGACTAGATCCTGCAACCCTAGTTTCTTTATTCGATATGCTCTTGTCTATTATCCACTGCCAGTTTTGTGACTGACTTGCTACCCCTTTTATGAAATGGGTATTTAGGTGGCTTATATTCTGGTGGTAGTGCTCAGATGGTTGAGAAATCACTAGACATTCATGGGGATGAGATATTATATGTTGGGGACCATATTTACACAGATGTAAGCCAGTCAAAAGTTCATTTACGATGGAGAACAGCATTAGTCTGCAGAGAACTAGAAGATGAGGTTAGTTTGATTAGAGCTTACTTTTTTCTCACATTTTAAAAATAGTGACAAATGTGTAGAGCATTAGGCATTACAGTAGCATTTTAATTTCTGACTAGCAGGATGAAGCTTTCTCTTGAACATTTATTGATTCTCTTTGCTATTTTTCCATCACGCATTGCACTTCCGATTTAAAGGAATTTTTGAACAAAAACATCTTTAATTCTTTTCATTTTGAGTAACTGTATCAGGACTCTTAGATTTGCCTTGCCTTGTAATTTCATATGGGTGACTTCTTGGATCAGTTTTAGTTTAGTTAGTGCCTATACTCTTTATCATCCTTGCCGCTTGGGAGCTGTGGAAGCATCATAACAACTGCCTCTTAACAATGCCACTCTATGATATGGTGTTCAGGATGGTGATTGAAGGAACTGTCCAGTGTGGATCTTAGGAACTTGGTCATGGGGCTAATATAGTCCTCCATCCCTAGTTCTAAGTGTATGCTGTAGTGATGTGCTGTCGATCTCTGTTGTATGTGGTGCGTTTTTTTACATTGTGCCATTGTGGACTTGCGGTGCTCTTTGAGGTTAGGGCATCATCTTTGGGTGTTTTCTCTTTGTACCTTTTTTCCTATTTAATGAAATGGCACCCGACTCTTGTGCGGTCCGAAAAATAAACTACTTACACAAGCATAAAACTGTCTAGTGGTGATATGATGGTTTAACTACATGAAGCAGCCTGCACCATATATAACATTTAGGTGTTGTTTGGTTCGGTGATTTTTGGGCGTTATCAGATCACGCTCAGATTCCCTTACATTTGTTTATTTCATGAAATCCGTAAAATCCATTTCCACGGTATCGGATACCAGTGCTATACAATCACAACCCCCCCTCCCTTTTGACCGTTAACAGATAACGCTACATATTCTGATTACAAAACAAAAGGAAAAAAAAAAAACTGATGGCACTAAGGAAGATGATGACTCCGCCTGTTCCCTCTTCCATCCCTCCTAGGTGTGAGCTTCCTGCTTTCACCAGCGATCGTCGCGGACACCATGCACCATGACCGACGGCGCATACAGGAAAGGAAACACCACCACCATGCTCTGCAGACTTGCGGCCTCAGCCAGCGGTGTGCATAGGAAGAGGGCTGCCGCTGCCGTGTTTTGTAGCGATACTTTGTGGATCGTAAGTGTGCCATCCCCAAATCCCGTCGCCTTCCCCCTGCAATGGCAAAGACAAGAAACGACCAAGCATATTGTTGCCATAGACCTAACGAGTTTCAGGAATGTTAGTTCAGATTGTTTTTCCTCCACATGGTAACAGATACCATTACATGGGGAAACCAAACAGTCAATGGGATCACCCATTCCATCGCTGATTACACTGTGATCTGTTGCCATTTACGTTTACATTATCACTCATCAACGAAACAACACCTTTTTTTTGCGGGGAACCAAACAGCACCTTAATTCCAATATGCTAGCGATACACTTATACTGAACATCAAGTATTTGCATCTGTTGATTCCGAATTAATGTGGAAGCAAACCTAGATAGGACACCATTTGTTATGCTGTCGGTGCTATGTAGCCGATCGAGTTGTAGTCTCTTGCTGATCTATTTCCTCTTCTGTGTATGCAGTTTGATGCACTGGTCAAAAGCCATGATCATAAAGAAAAGCTTGTTACACTTATACAACAAAAAGAAATTGTGGGTGATCTTTTTAACCAGCTTCGCCTGGCTCTGCAGAGGCGCTCTAATTCACGTCCTGCACAGGTACCAGAGTGAAGTTTGATGCTTTAGCAAGCTCCAGTATGTTCAGTGTCCTCCTCAGATGTTTGAAACTTAACATTTGTATTACTTCCAGCAGTGCACTCCTGCCATGTATTTTTATACATCTTAACCAAAAATTAATATAAATCTGGTGATTTTTGGCTTAGTTTCTAGGACTCAGGGATTTTGTTAAATTCTTGAGATGCTTGCACTGATATATATTGTTTTTCAGACGCTTGCTGCAACTTGTATGGATGAACAGGAGCTTACGGAAAGTATGCAAAAGTTGCTCATTGTTATGCAAAGATTAGATGAAAAGATTGGGCCAATGCTAGAAGCAGATGGAGAACTTTTCAATAAAAGGTACATCAATCACTATGTAAATTCTTATTCTTATAGCGAATTTGGGAAATCGTTCAAATATGGGTGTTCAGATATATTATCCCTTATATTCCTTACATAAATGGCTGCTTTGAAACGTCTTTGAACCTATTTCTGCTTCTGATTTCCAATATGTAAGATTTTAATTTCCATGTATGTAATCAATTTATCAGTCTTGTTTATAAATTTCCTGGTAATTTTCTCTTTAATTGTTAGAAAAGTAAGCTAAGCAAGTACATTTTTCTTTTTCGTCTTAAGATGGGGTTGGTTGTCACGTGCTGGCCTATGGGATAAGAGTCATCTGACCAGGCAAATTGAAAAGTGAGTGGCTATAATTTTTTGATAGTGAGGAGAAATGTTGTATGGACTCCAAACTGAATGCAACTAATTTTGAGTTTGCTGTAGATATGCTGATATATACACATCTAGGGTTTCAAATTTTCTACACTATACTCCATTCACGTATTTCCAGTCTCAAGAACAGGTAAATACACAGCTCCATACTCTCCTGCGCTGTTACCTTTGGCATTTTGCTATTGTTGTGTTTATTGGTTTAGATTAAGAATACCAATTTTCTTTACAATGGCTGAAGATTAATTAGAGCAATAGAAGATGCTGCTTGCGACTAGGCTACCTTGGAGCTTGTGAAAAGAATATAAGACATGCTATGCGGGTAGGAGGAATATGGTGGCCATATTTTTTTTCCATTAGGGTGACCTTACAGTTATCAAGCATCCAAGTAGAGGTAGAAGAAAAGAGAGTGACGCAAGCATACATAAGAGAGCAAGAAGAGTAAATGATGGAGAGCGAGCAAGGAGAATGGTGATGGAAAGTGAGCAAGGAGGGTGTTCTGACTAAGCTACTAGCCACTAGAAGAGTGCACTATGATGTTGAAATAGTATACATACATCAATATGAAGTGTAGTATTTTTTTTGCGACAATATGAAGTATAGTATTAATGATTTGTCTGTTTTGTTGAAATTGAAATCGACATAAATAGCATTGGTTGCATCATATATATTATTGCAAACTCATGATCTCTATTTTTGTTTTACTATTAACATGTTGATTCTTGAAAAATGTCTCAGACACTTGCACATGATTCCTATTCCTATTCTCGGGGAGAGTCCATCAAAGGTCATTGAGCAATCCGTTCAAGTCAGAAAGTGGAGATTAGGCAGGGAAAAGAAGTCACAAAGTGGAGATTAGGCAGGGAAGAGAACATAATCACATTGTGATTATGGCTGCGATGGCTAGACAGTAACAATTGTCGTTTTGAACAAATTAATTAATACATCTTGTATGATTGTATGCATGTATAAGTAAATCTTTAGTTATAGCATGCTGAATGATTGGTCCGATAGTCTGTCATGGCCAACCAAAAGAGTTTCATTTGGGGAAGCACAATGACCTGTTTTGGTGTACCTGCTGCTATTTGCATTGTATATGTAAAGTGTAAAGTATGACAAAGTAAAGGTAAGTGATAAATCACGCCATTTGATGCCTCGCAAATCGAGATTGTCTTTTAGGCTGTGTTTGGTTTGGGCAAAGTTGGATGGGATTTGACCATCTGTGGATTTAGGATGAGCTTATCCAGGCTTTATGTTTGGTTAGATGGACGAGATGAGTTATCTTAATGTTGGTTGGATGGATGGGAATGGATGAAACGTGAATAGTTAACTAATTATATTTATTATTTATAATGACAATTAATTATACACTACTCTTTCAATTCTAAATTATAAGCCATCGTCTTTTCTATGTACTATACACTTAGATATGCCATAAAAGCTATATGCACTTAGATACAATGTATGTCTAGATGCATACGAAAAGCTAGTCACCTAAGAAATTATGACAACTTTTTTTAGATAAAGAGAAATTATAACAACTTACAACTTATAATTTAGAATAAAATATCTGAGTAATAATTATGCACCAATACTAATCTTGTCATGGTAATCACTAGTTAAATACAAAATATGTTAGTTAGCACTACTACTATCCTATTGAGCACACAAAACCTGCATTACGCACCATATTAGCACTTATTAAAAACTAATCTTGCCATCATAATTATTACTAAATAATAACATAACATACTAATAGTCATAATTTGTTATTACTAAAGACAAAGATTAAAAAAGACATAGATGAGCTTGCTCAAAAAAAAATGGTGGCAGGGATATCCAGTTCTGCAAAATATTCCTCTATCAGGATATCCATCCATACATACACAACTTGCCCGTAAACCAAACATTTGTCATGGATACACATCTAACCAAACTCACGGTTTTCTTGCTTATAAGTAATATACAAGGTAATTTGTAGTTCTCTCATGAATTCTACAAGGCTGCAATATTCCGGTGTCTATACACATAGAATTTTTATGTGTATGAATCTATTTTTTTAAAAAAGATCGGCATGAATTTATTTTTTCGGAAAGCAATCGGAATGTATTATAGAGAAGAAATCATGCACGGTGCAGCGACTGAACCACACATTTAGTCCTTACGGTGTTTATCACCTCATAGGTGTTCAAAATAAGTTAGAAAACAAAAGAAAAATGCAAGTTCTTTTGAATAGTAACAGCATCACCGCATGGTACTGAATTTTGAGAGGACAGTGGAAGAAAAAAAAAAACTAAGAAATTGGAAACTAAATTTGAGGCAAGAAAAAAAATAGCAAGAAGATAACTGGGCACACTTGTGTTGATGCAAACAAGTGAAGTTTACACTCTAGTTATTTTTTAATATGAATGATCCATGGCTGCATGCAGTAGTAGATTATTGCATGCTGTGAACTAAAATGTACTGCACTGGAGTGCAAAAGCTAAGGTTGTGTACTTGTCTCTCTAGATCAATTGCAACAACTCCCCGAGCGTTCGCGGTAGCCACATCGCCCTAAAAATTTTCTACCGTTAGATCTTTCATCGTGTGGCCACGATTGCTTGGAGCGGCTTCAGGGCAAAGCGGATTCTCGTATTTCTTTGGCTTCTCCTCAGTTTACATTTGGCTTCTCGGACTTCTCATCAGAATCCAGTCAAACAAATATGTACTCGGGATTCTGCTTCTCTCCCAACCGCTTCTCCCTCCCCTCCTCTAGACTCTTCGCTCTTTCTCCGGAGTCGCGCAGGGGCAACGCCCGTCCGCGCGGCACTCATGGCGGCGGCGGCGGCCACCTCCGCCTCCTCTTCCTCCTTCCCTTCCCTCACGTTGCAGCGGCCGCGGCGGCCACCTCTGCCTCCTTCTCCTCCTTGCCTTCCCTCGCGTTGCAGAACCGGCTGCCCCTGCGTGGAAACCCTAGGTCGGAGGCGGCGGTGCACCAGACACCACGGCGATCCCACCTCCCACTTCCTCCCCCTTTCCCTATCTCTTTTGACGTGACGGCGTGCCGGCCATCTCCGTGTATTGGGTCTTGTGTTCATCTTCCTATTCCTTCATGTTACCTTCTCCAGTCCCCTTTGATGGCCCAGTGTTGTTCGCATGTTTTCCTTCCATACTTTGTACGCTTAGGATTAGGTTGCATCAGCCCCAATTTAATTCTTAGTATGAAAAGTGAAACGACCTCGATTTCCACGAAGGGAAATCCACAGGCTCGAATTGTAATTTAACAGATTGCTTGGGACAATCCATGAAATTACCCATATCTCAGTTGCCACCAGGATCCATACAACGGTAAATAAGTCTTACATAAATATTTATTACATCGCCACACTGGCGGAATCAACAATCAGAGAAGCTTTAGAAGATGCGGAAGCGATTCATCCTTCACGGCCAACTTGAGTGTAGCACGTGACCCTATTCCTCGTCATCATCTCCCTCGAAGTCGTACTCATTCTCGTCACCTGACAGCAAATTTATCAGTACGATTTGTACTGGCCACGGAGCCCACCTATGCAGCATTTGCTTTGTGGAAAGTGGATGCAAGGCTATACAAGCAGACCTATAGGCTGAGGTTTTCCTATGCAGCTGTAATCAATGTTTAATTAGTCAAGTTTTATCACCAGTTAACACCATCATCCCTTTTCCCATCACCACACCTCACTTACCCACACCTCACTCTCATTCGACAGGCCCAACTCCCTCTCGGGCCTATCTCAGCGGCACACTACCACAACGGGTACACTGCCGGAAAAATGTCATCCAGGGGGAGAAGAGAACACTCACTACACTAGTAGAAGCTTCACAGGAAAGGTCCATAGCCAACAGGTTGGCATATGTATCGATCGATCAACCGTACACTCTGCAGAGGTTTCACTACCCACAAGATTAGCCATCATAGGTGTTGCGCAAACACCTAGGCAGAATTCCGGGTGCTTGCTTGCCTAGGTCGATGCCACCCTACCACTCAGCCCTGGGATATTCCGGATCCTACACCGTTATGCTGAGACTGGGAGACACAGTACCGGGCCCATCCAGTGGTACTGTGCATCTAGGACGGAACGGGAACCCATCGACCGTCTCCGCCCACCCTTATCACCTTTCAACCTAGCAGTAGTGGCACCGTCCTACCAAGTAGTCCAGCCGTCTCCCGCCCATCAGAAGCGAGTGAGTAGAAAAGGATTCCCATGAACCTGAAACTAGTCCATCCTAGGTTTGACCAAGCAGGCATCTTCCACTTAGGGGATACTCTCCCCGTGCCATCACAGCACCTCCGTCCACGGGCTTCAAACCACCAAGGCTATCCCACCCGGAACCTCCTCAACAACTTTACCCGCCACAGGTATCTCGCTTGGGGATGCCCAGGTTGCACCCCCGGCACGACTTGCCCCATGGGCTCGTCTCACATCCCACTTGGTCGACATCAACCCTTACCACGCACCCAAGACGCACGCAGCACTCTCTCCCAGTAGTTATAATCAGTTATACACCGTCCCAATTCCACCACATAGCATATAGCAAGTAGTAAGTAGTGGAAGAGTAACAGTAAAATAAGCAGCAGCTAACCTAACAGCGGATAGCAGGGTAAAGTCTTATCAAGGCAGGGAATTCAAATATACTACCATGCAGCCAATCCATACATAATCATAAAGCAATAGCAACAATGTCATTTGCAATGCGTAATAGGATCTAAGGATTTGGTGGGACGTGGCACCTTCGTAGTCGTCTCCTAGCTCTTGGAAGTACTCGTGGTCGTCTTCCTTAGTCAGATCCTCCTCCGGCTCTGAAATCGAACACGAAATAGTCGCGTCAGCGACTCCTATAGAGTATTTCAGAAAAATCCAATAAAACAAAGAGCCAAATGCACTCAAACATAGTCTTAGATTGTAGATCTCATTTTCCTGAGAATTTTGATATATGGTGCGCAATTTTTGGTCATCGTATGAATAAGTTATGAATTTCCGAAGATTATCCTATTTTCTGAAAATGGGAAAACTGGTCGGTTAATCAGGGGCAGCTCGGGATGTGGCGCGCGGGTCCAGTAGTGCGGCATGTGGCGCCTCAACAGAACACAGACCCGATGGTCGTCCAGGTGTTCGATGCTGGTTCCCAGAGAGTTGCCGGAGTTGGCGTAGCTCGGCGTGGCTCGGCGGTGGTCGGTGGTAGCTCGGCTGTGGTTGGGGGTATCTCGGCGGAGCTCGGCGGTGGTCGGTGGTAGCTCGGCTGTGGTTGGGGGTATCTCGGCGGAGCTCGGCGGTGGTCGGGGGTAGCTCGGCTGTGGTTGGGGGTATCTCGGCGGAGCTCGGTGTAGCTCGGTTTAGCTCGGCGGGGCTCGGGCGAATCGGAGATTCGGGACGCCGAGGGTGCCGCTCTCCCGAGCTCTCCCGGGGAGGCTCAGGCGAATCGGAGATTTGGTGCGCCCGAGGGTGCCGTTCTCCCGAGGTCTCCCGCGGAGGCTCGGGCGAATCGGAAATTTGGGTGCCCGAGGGTGCCGTTCTCCCGAGGTCTCCTGCGGAGGCTCGGGCGAATCAGAAATTTGGGTGCCCGAGGGTGCCGTTCTCCCGAGGTCTCCTGCGGAGGCTCGGGCGAATCGGACATTTGGGTGCCGAGGGTGCCGTTCTCCCGAGGTCTCCCGCGGAGGCTCGGGCGAATCGGAAATTTGGGCGCCGAAGGGGCTGCTCTCCCGAGCTCTCCTGGGGAGGCTCGGGCGAATCGGAAATTCGGTGCTAGCAGGGTTCCAGGGCGTCTGTTCAAGGCGGCGGTGTCTCTCCGGTGTGGCGGTCGGTGACAGGGCGGCGATGGCCATATTTTGGCAAGACAGGGCTCGGCTATCTAGCGGCGGTGCCGAGGCAGACTTGGCGAACCTCGGCGGCCTTTCTTCGCAGCGCGAGGCGTCCGGGGGTACTCGGAACGGATTTAGGCGAGGCGGAACCTGTCGGCGGCGATGTCGTCGCGACGGTGAGGTTCCGGCGGGGCTAAGGAGGTCTTCTAGGAGATGTATACGCGTCCAGGGTCCAAGGCGATGGTATACCAACTACCAATTTTGGCTACCGAGCTTTCCAAGGTGCTCGGTTGTGGCGGCGGCGTGTCGCCGACGACGGCGGAAAGCGGCATCGCGGCTACGACCAAGTATTGGTTCAATCGAATGCGGTCTTGTCAAATTGGTGAGGCCAGAGAGGCATACAACACTCTGGTGGCGAACTTAGCCATGGCATGACCTTCTTTTGGCTACGGCTCGCGGCGGCGCTCCGGTAAGGTCGCGGCGCACGCGGCCAAGGCGATTCAGGCTTCCTCTAGCGCTTAGATCCGCGTAGCTAGCTCAAGGGGGTCGTGGCGGTGCTCCACGACGTTCTAACCTGTACGGGTGCTAGTCGGATTGCTCGGAACGGGTGATTCGGCGTCGGAACGCGTCGGTGGTGAGCGCGCTCCGCCGAGAACGCGTCGTGCTGCGTTCTCAGTCTAGCAAGCTTGTAGTCCGGGGGTTTTGGCTGGTCGAATGAGTGCATGGTGCAGGTGATCTTCCCGAGCCGGTAAGGGCTCGTGCCTACGCGTCCCGAGGGTGGAACGCCATGGCAAAAGCAGGGCAAGGTTCGGACATGGCGTGCGGTGGCTCACCGTGGTGTCGGTGAAGCTAGGATGGCGATGCAGTGGCGAGTCGGAGCCGTGCAGAGCGATCGCAGTGCCGTGCCGCTCCTCGTCCGCAGCTCGGGCTTTTCCTCCGTGCCCGGCTCCGGCGTGCTCCGCGGCGGCGGCGCTCCGGTAGCTTCTCCTCCTCTGCTCCGCCCTTCTCCTACGCTCTCTCTCTCGGCTTGGTGCGGTGTGCCGGTCTGTGCTGCGGTGGCGGCGAGGGGAAATGAGGGTAAGGCTTCGGGGTGCTCCAATTTATAGGCGAGCTTGGCCAGCTCCAATGGCGAACGGTCCCGATTGCGCTCGGCCGATCGAAGGGCCGTGGCTCGAGTGGATCTAGGGCTCCTGATGGCGCGGGTTCGCTTGGCGGCCAAGAAAGGAGGGGACAGGAGGGGAACAGCGGGGTCCAGGGCTCTGCCATGCTGTCGGCTGTGGGACCGGGGTCACGCCATTCGCGCGACACCCCCGGCAGGCGCGTCGCCTTCGTGAGGAAGAAGAACAGTGGGGGCGAGAGTGGCTGACAGGCGGGGCCGGGTTGGCAGCGAGCGCGAGCGCGAGCGCGTGTGTGCCGATCGTGCGCGTGCGCTGCCGAGCCGCGACGTGGGCCGCGCGCGGTGGGATGAGGAGAGGAAGGTCGGGCTGGCTCGGGCTGACTGGCTGGCCGAACTCTCTTTCTCCTTTTCTGTTTTCAGTTTAGTGTATATATACATATATTGCCCATTTTAAATATTGAGTAAATACAAACATAAATTGCATTAAATTCCAAATGTGATGCATAAGTTATTATTCTATGTGAATGGAGTTAAAATGCAAACTACACTCCTTTATTTACCAATTTCATAATGAAACCTATATGCTTGCACAAGAAAAATGGGTTTTCTCAATAAATAAATGAAAAATTTTAATTGGTTGGGATTTTTAGATTGTGTGGATTTTTAGGGTTGTTACAGTCCTCCCCCCTCATTAGGATCTCGACCTCGAGATTCAGAGTTAACGTACCCATCGAAGAGGTAAGGAAACATAATCCGCAAGTCCGATTCTTTCTCCCACGTAGCTTCCCTTTCAGTGTGATTGCTCCACTGTACCTTGCACATCGGAATGGTTTTGTTTCGCGTCTCTTTGGTATCCCGTGCCAAGATCTTGATCGGATGTTCCTTGTATTCAAGTGTGTCTTGCAGGTCTAATGCATCTGTAGGAACTTGCTCCTCGGGAAGCTTCAAACACTTCCTTAATTGCGAGACATGGAACACGGGGTGTACTCCAGATAATTCCTCCGGTAGTTCCAGCTTGTAAGCAAGCTTTCCAACCCTTTTACAGATCTTGTATGGCCCAACATATCTTGGTGCCAATTTCCCTTTTACGTGGAATCTGACAGTGCCACGAAGTGGAGATACCTTGAGGTAGACATAATCCCCAACCTCGAACTCAAGCTTTCTACGTCTTCTATCTGCATAGCTCTTTTGCCTACTCTGTGCAATCCTCAAATTCTCTCTTACTTGGGCAACACCTTCTTCTGCTTCCACAATCTTAGCAGGACCGAAGAATGTCCTCTCACCTGGTTCTGACCACATTAGTGGGGTCCTACAGGGTCTCCCATACAATGCTTCAAACGGTGACATCTTGAGGCTTGTTTGATAGCTGTTGTTGTATGAGAACTCGGCGTGGGGTAGACAGCTCTCCCATCCTTCCTTGTACCTCAATACGCAAGCTCGTAACATGTCCTCGAGAATCTGGTTCACTCTTTCTGTTTGCCCATCCGTTTGCGGGTGGTATGCGGTGCTATAGTCGAGCTTGGTTCCGATGGACTTGTGCAAGGATTTCCAGAACTGTGATACGAACTGTGAGCCTCGGTCAGATATAATACTCAGAGGCGCCCCATGTAACTTCAAAATGTTTGATACGTATAGATCTGCTAGCTTTTCAACTCTATACTTCCTTTTGACCGGTATAAAATGTGCAACTTTGGTTAGACGGTCCACTATTACCCATATAGAATCATATCCATGCTCGGATCGGGGCAGTCCTATTATGAAGTCCATGGATATGCACTCCCACTTCCATTCTGGTATCTCAACTGGTTGTAGCAACCCTGCTGGTCTCTGATGTTCGGCCTTGATTCTATTGCATGTATCACATCGGGCTACATGCCCTGCAATGTCTGTCTTCATATTCTCCCACCAGAAGTGCTTCCTTAGATCATGGTACATCTTGGCTGACCCTGGGTGAATGCAATATTTGGAGTCATGGCCTTCTGACAGAATCTCTTCTCGTATCGCTGAATCCGTCGGTACACAGATTCTATCTTTGTACCATACAGTCCCCTGCTCATCTTCTCGGTATTCAGGGCCTCTTCCCAGCTTCATCAAACCACGGATATAGTCTATCTCTGGACAGTTCTTTTGTGCTTCACGGATCCGTGAGGTGAGATTGTACTCGACGCGAAGCTCATTTAGCATGCCATAGGAGACTACCTCGAGCTGGAACGCGTCAAACTCTCTCCTGAGCTCAGGTGGCATAGAGTTGGTGATGAGGGTATGGCAGTAGCTTTTGCGGCTAAGTGCATCAGCGACAACATTAGCCTTTCCTGGGTGATAATGGATCTCAAGGTCATAGTCCTTGATGAGTTCCAGCCATCTGCGTTGCCTCATATTCAGATCTTCCTGTGTGAAGAAGTACTTCAGGCTCTTGTGGTCAGTGTAGATGTCACACTTGTTGCTTATCAGATAGTGTCTCCAAATCTTGAGTGCATGTACCACGGCTGCAAATTCTAGGTCATGAGTCGGGTATCGCTGCTCATGCTCCTTCAACTGTCTTGAGGCATAAGCTATCACTCTTCCTTCTTGCATTAGTACACAGCCCAAACCTTGCCGAGAGGCATCACAATATACAACAAAATCCTTGTGAATATCGGGCAGGGCTAGTACAGGTGTAGTAGTGAGCTTCTCCTTCAAGGTCTGAAAACTCTTCTCACATTCAGGAGTCCATATAAACTTGTTCTCTTTCTTCAGCAAGTTGGTCATGGGTCTTGCAATCTTGGAGAAATTCTCAATAAATCTGCGATAGTATCCTGCAAGTCCCAAAAAGCTTCTGATTTCTGACACATTACAGGGTTGTTCCCACTCTTTCACAGCTTCAATTTTGGCTGGGTCTACTGCGACTCCTTCTCCTGACAGTACGTGTCCAAGGAAAGCAACTTCCTCAAGCCAGAATTCGCACTTGGAGAATTTGGCGTATAGCTGGTTGCGAGACAACCTCTCCAATACGGTCCTCAGATGATGTTCATGTTCCTCTTTTGTGGCTGAATAAACCAATATATCATCAATGAATACCACCACAAACTTGTCTAGCTCATTCATGAAGACCTTGTTCATCATGTTCATGAAGTATGCCGGAGCATTAGTGAGTCCAAATGAGACTATTGTGCACTCATATTGTCCATATCTAGTGACAAATGCAGTCTTCGGGATATCTTCTTCCCTGATCTTCATCTGATGATACCCTGATCGGAGATCGATCTTTGAGAAGTACTTGGCCTTACTCAATTGATCTAACAGATCATCGATGCGGGGCAATGGGTACTTATTCTTGACTGTAACCGCATTCAGATTCCGGTAGTCAATGCACATCCTCATCGTGCCATCCTTCTTCTTGACAAACAAAACGGGAGATCCCCAGGGCGAAGCACTTGGCCTAATGAAACCCTTCTCCAGTAATTCTCCCAGCTGCTTCTTGAGTTCCTTCAACTCATCAGCCGACATTCTGTAGGGTCTTTTGGCAA
The DNA here is from genome assembly GCA_038502445.1 of Eremochloa ophiuroides. Classification (NCBI taxonomy): domain Eukaryota; kingdom Viridiplantae; phylum Streptophyta; class Magnoliopsida; order Poales; family Poaceae; genus Eremochloa; species Eremochloa ophiuroides. Next base: position 17,853,820 of record JAHLJS010000006.1, read on the forward strand.
TCGGTGCAGTCCCTGGCATCAGCTCTATAACAAACTCCACATCTCTATCTGGTGGCATTCCTGGCAACTCCTCTGGAAATACGTCATTGAATTCACAGACTACTGGCACATCTCTGAATGTCAGCTCTGTCTTATCTGCTTTAGTCTCCAGGGCACATAGGAGGGCTTGGACTCTCTCGGTTTGGGGTACACATCGGACAGCTGTTCCCCAAGGGTGGGTTACCTGAACATATCTAGGTGAACAAGATATCACTCCCCGGTGTTTGGTTAGCCAGTCCATGCCTAAGATGACATCTAAGCTATTGGAGGGTAGTAGGGTTAGGTCAGCTCGAAAGTCAAGTCCCTCGATTGTGATTATCACTCCCCTACATATGTGAATGCTCCTGAAGGTTCCTAAGGGCGAGCTAGTTAGGATGGGGTTTGCTCTCGGGGTTACAGGTATGTTATGCTTACGTGCATATGCAGATGAAATGTATGAACATGTAGCTCCCGAATCGAACAGAACTGTAGCCATGTTACCCTGAACTAGGAACGTACCGTACACAGCATCAGGTGCAGCTTCAGCTTCCTCAGCGGTCATGTGGTTCAGTCTTCCTCGGGTAGCAGATCCCCGGTTCGGTGTGCCCTGTGCAGCTGCTGGTGCGCGGTTGAGGTCGGGGCACACAGCCACACGGTGTCCAGGCTTTCCGCATCCGAAGCAAGTGAAGGGCGCACTGCCTGCTGTAGCTGTCGCAGGAGCCTTCCAATTGCTTGTCCTTGGCGTGTTGGCAGCGGGGGCGGGTGTGTTCTGCACAGCTCGAGTCGGCGCAGGGTAGGTCTGAGCGGGGCGGTGATAGTTGCTGCTGTTGGTACCACCACGGCTCGTTCCCGAAGAGGGTCCCTGGCGAGTCCGAAAAGACGGAGGTGCACCCGTTCGCTGTCTCTGGGGTGGAGCAGTGCGAGCGGGTCCCTCAGAGCGGCGCTTCTTTCCCTTGTTCTGGGCCTCGAATTCCAGTCGTGCTTCCATGCGATCCTTCTCGATCTCAATACAGCGGTCAATCAGCTCACGCAGAGTGTAGCTCTTGTTCCCTGACAGAGCCAACCTGATCTTGGTCTGAAGTCCCTTCCTGTAGTAGTACATCTTTACCTTCTCGGAACTCACGCAAGACGCAGGTGCGTAGCGGAGCAAGCAGTTGAAGCGGGTGGTGTACTCGTGGATCCGGTCAGCTCCCTGGGAGATGTTGCGAAACTCGTTCTCCTTGGCCTCCATGACTCCCTCAGGAATGTGGTGGTCACGGAAAGCCTCGGTGAACTCATCCCAGTCAATGCGGGCTGGGTCCTCGTGAGCGCTGGTGTAGTTGTCCCACCATGCCCGTGCAGCACCGGTCAGCTGGTGGCTAGCAATCCCAACACACTCCTCGTCGGAGCAAGTGGTCAGGTCCAGCTTCTTCTCCATCTCCTTAAGCCAATCATCGGCAGCGAGAGGATCGCTGTCGGTCCCGTCGAAGGTAGGTGGCCTCAGCTTCAGGAAACCCTCCAGTTTCCTTTGGAAGTCATTCTGGGGTGGCCCGTGGTGCCTGTTCATCCCAGCAGCTATGGCATTCAGCAGCTGGGTCTGCTGAGCCATCACTTCCGCCAACGTCGGTGGCGGCGGCGGTGGCGGTGGCGGAGGCACGTTCTCGCCTTGTGGTGGCGGATCGTTCACCGGCGGTGCATCCTCTGCCCGGCGCAGCTCTTCTTCCAGGTTAACTCCAGCACGTCTGCCAGCTGGGCGTCCACGGTTGCGATTACGCCCACGTCCTGGCGCAGGCGCGGGGGAGGGCTGGCGGTTCTCCAAACGCGCGGAACGTCTCATCGACATCTGAAGTTATTAGGTACATGCTCAGTGCAGTAATAATCTTGTAGTGGTTTAAGTAGGAGTTAGATGTTTTCAACGATTTAAATGATTTAAAACATTTTTCATGCTATCCTACACTCAACCAAAGAAGCATAGAGATCCATAAGAAGCATAAGATCCAAATGTCACTCATCACATGGTTATTATTACATAAAGGATGTCCCTAGCTGCTAAGAAGATCGTGCTATGCGCAGATAGCCAATGACAGGATAACTCATGGTATCACTAGTCTAAGGGCCACGCAGGGTCCCATAAGCTGCTGGTGCATAAGGTCAAGTACGGCGTCGGGTATGCGGCTGTCCTCTGCCTCGATCTCGTCGTCGGTCATGGTCAGGCGCTTGACATAATCGAGTGCTACTGCTAGCTCTGGAGTGGCCTCAATCTCCTGCATCCTTTGAGACGGACACGCTCTCAGGTTGAGCGTAGTGGGTGGTATGCGGAAGTCTCCCTCTCGGGGCTTCACCATCTCCAGTGGGGGAAGTGAACTCTGCACCTTCCGGACCTCAATAGCTCTCCTGGCGTCGGACTGCTTCCAAGCTGTCTCTGTCCTCCGTAGCTTGTCCTTTAGGAACTCCACCATCTTCACGCGGTCGATCAGAATCCCTTGGTTGCGGGTGGACTTGTCCTCGGCTTTCTCCAACTGCTTCTCCAACTCCTTGATCCTGGAACGCAGCGTGATCATCTCGACTACCCTGTCTCTGCTCCTCTGCTCCTCCAGCACCTGGCGTAGTACCATGGCAAATCCGCCGTGGTTCCTCCCATTGATCGAGATCTCAATAGTGCCGTCGTGCAGTGGACAAAGTGGTGGTCCAAGGCTGGTCATCTGCAAATTTTTCAAGAAACGGATTAGCAGGTCCTTGTATTAGATAAGCCATTGCATAAAAAGTGAATGCAAGGTCGGTAATATAACCGAAAGAGAGTCTGGTTTCCTATTCTAACGTCCATTTTCTATGGGTCTCGTCCTACAGTCAAGTATGGCTCTGATACCAACTGAAACGACCTCGATTTCCACGAAGGGAAATCCACAGGCTCGAATTGTAATTTAACAGATTGCTTGGGACAATCCATGAAATTACCCATATCTCAGTTGCCACCAGGATCCATACAACGGTAAATAAGTCTTACATAAATATTTATTACATCGCCACACTGGCGGAATCAACAATCAGAGAAGCTTTAGAAGATGCGGAAGCGATTCATCCTTCACGGCCAACTTGAGTGTAGCACGTGACCCTATTCCTCGTCATCATCTCCCTCGAAGTCGTACTCATTCTCGTCACCTGACAGCAAATTTATCAGTACGATTTGTACTGGCCACGGAGCCCACCTATGCAGCATTTGCTTTGTGGAAAGTGGATGCAAGGCTATACAAGCAGACCTATAGGCTGAGGTTTTCCTATGCAGCTGTAATCAATGTTTAATTAGTCAAGTTTTATCACCAGTTAACACCATCATCCCTTTTCCCATCACCACACCTCACTTACCCACACCTCACTCTCATTCGACAGGCCCAACTCCCTCTCGGGCCTATCTCAGCGGCACACTACCACAACGGGTACACTGCCGGAAAAATGTCATCCAGGGGGAGAAGAGAACACTCACTACACTAGTAGAAGCTTCACAGGAAAGGTCCATAGCCAACAGGTTGGCATATGTATCGATCGATCAACCGTACACTCTGCAGAGGTTTCACTACCCACAAGATTAGCCATCATAGGTGTTGCGCAAACACCTAGGCAGAATTCCGGGTGCTTGCTTGCCTAGGTCGATGCCACCCTACCACTCAGCCCTGGGATATTCCGGATCCTACACCGTTATGCTGAGACTGGGAGACACAGTACCGGGCCCATCCAGTGGTACTGTGCATCTAGGACGGAACGGGAACCCATCGACCGTCTCCGCCCACCCTTATCACCTTTCAACCTAGCAGTAGTGGCACCGTCCTACCAAGTAGTCCAGCCGTCTCCCGCCCATCAGAAGCGAGTGAGTAGAAAAGGATTCCCATGAACCTGAAACTAGTCCATCCTAGGTTTGACCAAGCAGGCATCTTCCACTTAGGGGATACTCTCCCCGTGCCATCACAGCACCTCCGTCCACGGGCTTCAAACCACCAAGGCTATCCCACCCGGAACCTCCTCAACAACTTTACCCGCCACAGGTATCTCGCTTGGGGATGCCCAGGTTGCACCCCCGGCACGACTTGCCCCATGGGCTCGTCTCACATCCCACTTGGTCGACATCAACCCTTACCACGCACCCAAGACGCACGCAGCACTCTCTCCCAGTAGTTATAATCAGTTATACACCGTCCCAATTCCACCACATAGCATATAGCAAGTAGTAAGTAGTGGAAGAGTAACAGTAAAATAAGCAGCAGCTAACCTAACAGCGGATAGCAGGGTAAAGTCTTATCAAGGCAGGGAATTCAAATATACTACCATGCAGCCAATCCATACATAATCATAAAGCAATAGCAACAATGTCATTTGCAATGCGTAATAGGATCTAAGGATTTGGTGGGACGTGGCACCTTCGTAGTCGTCTCCTAGCTCTTGGAAGTACTCGTGGTCGTCTTCCTTAGTCAGATCCTCCTCCGGCTCTGAAATCGAACACGAAATAGTCGCGTCAGCGACTCCTATAGAGTATTTCAGAAAAATCCAATAAAACAAAGAGCCAAATGCACTCAAACATAGTCTTAGATTGTAGATCTCATTTTCCTGAGAATTTTGATATATGGTGCGCAATTTTTGGTCATCGTATGAATAAGTTATGAATTTCCGAAGATTATCCTATTTTCTGAAAATGGGAAAACTGGTCGGTTAATCAGGGGCAGCTCGGGATGTGGCGCGCGGGTCCAGTAGTGCGGCATGTGGCGCCTCAACAGAACACAGACCCGATGGTCGTCCAGGTGTTCGATGCTGGTTCCCAGAGAGTTGCCGGAGTTGGCGTAGCTCGGCGTGGCTCGGCGGTGGTCGGTGGTAGCTCGGCTGTGGTTGGGGGTATCTCGGCGGAGCTCGGCGGTGGTCGGTGGTAGCTCGGCTGTGGTTGGGGGTATCTCGGCGGAGCTCGGCGGTGGTCGGGGGTAGCTCGGCTGTGGTTGGGGGTATCTCGGCGGAGCTCGGTGTAGCTCGGTTTAGCTCGGCGGGGCTCGGGCGAATCGGAGATTCGGGGCGCCGAGGGTGCCGCTCTCCCGAGCTCTCCCGGGGAGGCTCAGGCGAATCGGAGATTTGGTGCGCCCGAGGGTGCCGTTCTCCCGAGGTCTCCCGCGGAGGCTCGGGCGAATCGGAAATTTGGGTGCCCGAGGGTGCCGTTCTCCCGAGGTCTCCTGCGGAGGCTCGGGCGAATCGGAAATTTGGGTGCCCGAGGGTGCCGTTCTCCCGAGGTCTCCTGCGGAGGCTCGGGCGAATCGGACATTTGGGTGCCGAGGGTGCCGTTCTCCCGAGGTCTCCCGCGGAGGCTCGGGCGAATCGGAAATTTGGGCGCCGAAGGGGCTGCTCTCCCGAGCTCTCCTGGGGAGGCTCGGGCGAATCGGAAATTCGGTGCTAGCAGGGTTCCAGGGCGTCTGTTCAAGGCGGCGGTGTCTCTCCGGTGTGGCGGTCGGTGACAGGGCGGCGATGGCCATATTTTGGCAAGACAGGGCTCGGCTATCTAGCGGCGGTGCCGAGGCAGACTTGGCGAACCTCGGCGGCCTTTCTTCGCAGCGCGAGGCGTCCGGGGGTACTCGGAACGGATTTAGGCGAGGCGGAACCTGTCGGCGGCGATGTCGTCGCGACGGTGAGGTTCCGGCGGGGCTAAGGAGGTCTTCTAGGAGATGTATACGCGTCCAGGGTCCAAGGCGATGGTATACCAACTACCAATTTTGGCTACCGAGCTTTCCAAGGTGCTCGGTTGTGGCGGCGGCGTGTCGCCGACGACGGCGGAAAGCGGCATCGCGGCTACGACCAAGTATTGGTTCAATCGAATGCGGTCTTGTCAAATTGGTGAGGCCAGAGAGGCATACAACACTCTGGTGGCGAACTTAGCCATGGCATGACCTTCTTTTGGCTACGGCTCGCGGCGGCGCTCCGGTAAGGTCGCGGCGCACGCGGCCAAGGCGATTCAGGCTTCCTCTAGCGCTTAGATCCGCGTAGCTAGCTCAAGGGGGTCGTGGCGGTGCTCCACGACGTTCTAACCTGTACGGGTGCTAGTCGGATTGCTCGGAACGGGTGATTCGGCGTCGGAACGCGTCGGTGGTGAGCGCGCTCCGCCGAGAACGCGTCGTGCTGCGTTCTCAGTCTAGCAAGCTTGTAGTCCGGGGGTTTTGGCTGGTCGAATGAGTGCATGGTGCAGGTGATCTTCCCGAGCCGGTAAGGGCTCGTGCCTACGCGTCCCGAGGGTGGAACGCCATGGCAAAAGCAGGGCAAGGTTCGGACATGGCGTGCGGTGGCTCACCGTGGTGTCGGTGAAGCTAGGATGGCGATGCAGTGGCGAGTCGGAGCCGTGCAGAGCGATCGCAGTGCCGTGCCGCTCCTCGTCCGCAGCTCGGGCTTTTCCTCCGTGCCCGGCTCCGGCGTGCTCCGCGGCGGCGGCGCTCCGGTAGCTTCTCCTCCTCTGCTCCGCCCTTCTCCTACGCTCTCTCTCTCGGCTTGGTGCGGTGTGCCGGTCTGTGCTGCGGTGGCGGCGAGGGGAAATGAGGGTAAGGCTTCGGGGTGCTCCAATTTATAGGCGAGCTTGGCCAGCTCCAATGGCGAACGGTCCCGATTGCGCTCGGCCGATCGAAGGGCCGTGGCTCGAGTGGATCTAGGGCTCCTGATGGCGCGGGTTCGCTTGGCGGCCAAGAAAGGAGGGGACAGGAGGGGAACAGCGGGGTCCAGGGCTCTGCCATGCTGTCGGCTGTGGGACCGGGGTCACGCCATTCGCGCGACACCCCCGGCAGGCGCGTCGCCTTCGTGAGGAAGAAGAACAGTGGGGGCGAGAGTGGCTGACAGGCGGGGCCGGGTTGGCAGCGAGCGCGAGCGCGAGCGCGTGTGTGCCGATCGTGCGCGTGCGCTGCCGAGCCGCGACGTGGGCCGCGCGCGGTGGGATGAGGAGAGGAAGGTCGGGCTGGCTCGGGCTGACTGGCTGGCCGAACTCTCTTTCTCCTTTTCTGTTTTCAGTTTAGTGTATATATACATATATTGCCCATTTTAAATATTGAGTAAATACAAACATAAATTGCATTAAATTCCAAATGTGATGCATAAGTTATTATTCTATGTGAATGGAGTTAAAATGCAAACTACACTCCTTTATTTACCAATTTCATAATGAAACCTATATGCTTGCACAAGAAAAATGGGTTTTCTCAATAAATAAATGAAAAATTTTAATTGGTTGGGATTTTTAGATTGTGTGGATTTTTAGGGTTGTTACAAAAAGTTCGTCATATATTAGGCCTACATTCTAGCAGCCCAAATTGATTTATAGTGTGCATGGTTTAATTACAAATAGTATTAGCCTTTTCTTAGTTCCCCTTTTAGTGAACATATTTGTCTTATGTGGTTATTTTAATTTTGATAATAGCATTTCCTTAATATGTTATTTAACATTTTAACAATGTTTATCTCCTTCCAAAGTCGTCCATCTGTTTGGTTCACTTTTTATGAATAGTGAGCACACAAAAAATTGTACTGAAGAAAATAGTTACGAAATGTTCTTGAAAGTATTTTAGACAGCATGGCCTTTTTTTTCCTTTATTGATTTTACACTATTTTGTTTGCCTCAAGATGCCGTGACTGGACAACCGGATTTGTGTTCCTCGCTGATCGAAAGGCTTTTTTCCCCTACATTCAGTTTTCTAGATTTCCAAGTAACAATAAATCATTAAAGTTCACCTATAATTATCCATACACGTGATAAAAAAAATTGAAAAACAAGACATTTATGTTACACATTCATACTGGCAATTTTTTTGTTGTTGTGCTAATTGGGAGCAATTGTATGAATGTGAAGGCAACCATTTGGTTTTTCTCCGCACTGATTTATAGATTTTCATGGAGTGGTCATATGCTGCCAGATGAATCAGTAACCGCTAAAGTGCAAATATGCCCCCCCAACTAAAGCAACAGGTGGCTGATCCTAATGTGATGTCTCATGCTTTTTTTCCTGTATGTTTGGTCGTCCATATCTCTAGCTCCTTCATAGGTGCAACCCCTTCCTACAATATAATTGGTGCCTTCAAATGCTGATGAACCATCTACCTCTGCCTGATGTGGCTATCCCTTGAGGTTTGTCCTCATGCTATTTTGTTCTACGATGAACTTTGCCTGCTTCATTGTGGGTTGGAATTTGGATTTTACAGTGTGTAACAACCCTAAAAATCCACACAACCTAAAAATCCCAACCAATTAAAATTTTTCATTTATTTATTTTGAAAACCCATTTTTCTTGTGCAAGCATATATGTTTCATTATGAATTTGGTAATAAAGGAGTATAGCTTGCATTTTAATTCCATTCACATAGAATAATAACTTATGCATCACACTTGGGATTTATTGCAATTTATGTTTGTATTTACTCAATAATTAAAATGGGTAATATATGTATTTATACACTAAAATGAAAATAGAAAAAGAAAAAGAAAATGAAAAGGGAGAGAGAGTTAGGCTAGTCATTCGGCCCAACCGGCCTGCTAAACCAGCCCAAACACCGCCGCGGCCCATCTCTCGCGCGCGCTCGCACCAACCACACTGGGCCGGCCCAACATTCGCGACCGCCCTCGACGCTCTCACGCGCGCGCGTTGAGTTACTGCCGCAACGACCCCATCCGTCAGCGTTTTTTTCCTCTCGCTACTGTTCTTCTTCTCACCTCGCGAAAGACGGTGGCCGACAGAGTCATGCGAATGGCGTGACCTCGTCCCCACGCTGTCCCCGGCCTGTCGCCGAGCCTTGGCGGCCAAGGATGCGTCCCACTCACACCGAACCCTAGCTCGCGCAAGCCACAGCCCTCCGATCGGCCCGAGCAGATCAGAGCCGCCCGCCATAGGTAGCCACTCGAGCTCCGCTATAAATTGGAGCACCTCACGGCGCCCTAGCCTCGTTCCACTCGCCGCCGCCACTGGTGGCACCGCCCTACGACACCGCACCACACCGAAAGAGAGAGCGAAGGAGGAAGGCGGAGCAAAGAAGGAGAAGCTGCCGGACCGCCGCCGCCGCGGAGCACGCCGGAGCCGGACACGGAGGGGAAGCCCGAGCTGCGGACGAGGAGCGGCACGGCACTGCGATCACTCTGCACAGCGTCACCTCGTCACCGCACCGCCATTCTTACCTCACCAGCCCCACGGTGAGCCACCGAGCACCTCATCCAACCTCGCCGTGCTACCGGTCATGGCGCTCGGCATCACGAGCGTGTAGGCCGCGGGCTGTTTCCGGCCCCTGAACACTTCGCACAACACGCGCACAAGACCGGCCATCAAACCACTGGACATCGGCTATGGACGTCAGGCCACTTCCGACGGGCATCGCCGTCACATGTGCTCGGAGCACCGCCACCTCGACGGCGTTCCCGCGCGCACAAGCCGTGAAACCGCTGACGCGACCCGTTAGCATGACCACCAACTCACCGACCACCTCGGACAAGCTTAGTTGCGGAAGATCGAACCTCCATAGCCCGGAACACCGCGAGGTGAGTTCTCGGGGAAACGTGATCACCGCCGACACGTTCCGCCTCGCCTAAATCCATTCCGAGTACCTCCGGTCACCTCGTGCTGCGGAGAAAGGCCAACGAGGTTCGCCAAGTCTGCCTCGGCACCGCCGCGTAGATAGCCGAGCCCCGAATCATGTCTGTCGCCTTGGCTACGTGCGCCTCCACCTCGTCGGAGAACCGCCGTATGCCGTGGGAGAGAAGGAGGCATACCACGACTCTAACCCGCCACCATCTAGTCGGACGACTGCCTGAGCACGCCAATTGGGGAAAGCCAAGCCCTGTCTTGCCGAAATATGGTCATCAGCGCCCTGTCATCGTCCGCCGCACCGGAGAGACACCGCCGTCTTGAACAGACGCCCTGGAACCCTGCTAGCACCAAATTGAACGTCGGATCCCTGTCAACAGAGCTCGGGGTGGCGGATTCACCACTCCTCAGACCTTGTCGCGCCTTGCCGGAGCCCTGCCGGCGCAACGGCCTCACCGCCGGCGACGGAGCATCTCAATACCGCGACCAGGAACAAAAACCGACACCTTTTGGACTCTAGAACACACCACTAGCCCGACGGCTAACTGTGAGAACCACCCCCGACCACCGTCGAGCACTCCCGACCACCGCCGAGCTACGCCGACGCCGGCGACTCTCTGGGAACCAGCATCGAACACCTGGTGGGCGACCATCGGGTCTGTGTTCTGTTGAAGCGCCACATCCGTAGACCCTGTCCACCGTAGACCGTATGGGTAAAGGGGTAGGGGAACTCGGTTCACCATGAGCCGGGTCATCGGCCCATGAACCGGCGCTCGTGCGGTTCACCGTTCACCGGCTCTCGTAGACCCGGACCGAAGCGTCCCAGCGCGACCACGTGGCGAGCCCTGGCGCTGCCACGTGTCATGCCAGAGACGTCATGATGACGTCACTATGACGTCACCCGACCCCACTAGTCAGAGGAAGCGTTGACCCGGTCAACGCTGACGTCAGCAATGACGTCATGCTGACGTCAGCAGAGCCCTTGCCGCCGAAGCCATTGACTCGGTCAATGTGAACAGTACCCGACCAACCAGAAGCTGCCACGTGTCACCCCCTGATTAATCGTTCATTTTTCCATTTTCAGAAAATAGGATAATCTTCGGAAATTCATAACTTATTCATACGATGTCCAAAAATTGCGCACCATATATCCAAATTCTCAGAAAAATGAGATCTACAATCTAAGACTATGTTTGTGTGCATTTGGCTCTTTATTTTATTAGATTTTTCTGAAATACTCTATAGGAGTCGCTGACGCGACTATTTCGTGTTCGATTTCAGAGCCGGAGGAGGATCTGACTAAGGAAGACGACCACGAGTACCTTCAGGAGCTAGGAGATGACTACGAAGGTGCCACGTCCCACCAAATCCTTAGATCCTATTTACGCATTGCAAATGACATTGTTGCTATCGCTTTATGATTATGTATGGATTGTTTGCATGGTAGTATATTTGAATTCCCTGCCTTGATAAGACTATACCCTGCTATCCGCTGCTAGGTTAGCTGCTGCTTAATTTACTGTTACTCTTCCACTACTTTCTACTTGCTATATGCTATGTGGTGGAATTGGGACGGTGTATATCTGATTATAACCACTGGGAGAGAGTGCTGCGTGCGTCTTGGGTGCGTGGTAAAGGTTGATGTCGACCAAGTGGGATGTGAGACAAGCCCATGGGGCAAGTCGTGCCGGGGGTGTAACCTGGGCATCCCTAAGCGAGATACCTGTGGCGGGTAAAGTTGTTGAGGAGGTTCCGGGTGGGATAGCCTTGGTGGTTTGAAGCCCGTGGACGGAGGTGCTGTGATGGCACGGGGAGAGTATCCCCCTAAGTGAAGATGCCTGCTTGGTCAAACCTAGGACGGACTAGTTTCAGGTTCATGGGAATCCTTTTCTACTCACTCGCTTCTGATGGGCGGGAGACGGCTGGACTACTTGGTAGGACGGTGCCACTACTGCTAGGTTGAGAGGTGATAAGGGTGGGCGGAGACGGTCGATGGGTTCCCGTTCCGTTCTAGATGCGCAGTACCACTGGATGGGCCCGGTACTGTGTCTCCCAGTCTCAGCATAACAGTGTAGGATCCGGAATATCGCAGGGCTGAGTGGTAGGGTGGCATCGACCTAGGCAAGCAAGCACCCAGAATTCTGCCTAGGTGTTTGCGCAACACCTATGATGGCTAATCTTGTGGGTAGTGAAACCTCTGCAGAGTGTATGGTTGATTGATCGATACATATGCCAACTTGTTGGCTATGGACCTTTCCTGTGAAGCTTCTACTAGTGTAGTGAGTGTTCTCTTCTCCCCCTAGATGACATTTTCTGGCAGTGTACCCGCTGTGGTAGTGTGCCGTTGAGATAGGCACGAGAGGGAGTTGGGCCTGTCGAATGAGAGTGAGGTGTGGGTATGTGAGATGTGGTGATGGGAAAAGGGATGATGGTGTAATTGGAGATAAAACTTGACTAATTAAACATTGATTACAGCTACATAGGAAAACCTCAGCCTATAGGTCTGCTTGTATAGCCTTGCATCCACTTTCCACAAAGCAAATGCTGCATAGGTGGGCTCCGTGGCCAGTACATATCGTACTGATAAATTTGCTGTCAGGTGACGAGAATGAGTACGACTTCGAGGAAGACGATGGCGAGGAATAGGGTCACGTGCTGCACTCAAGTTGGCCGTGAAGGATGAAACGTTTCCGCATCTTCTAAGCTTCTCTGAATGTTGAATCCGTCAATGTGGCGATGTAATAAATGTTTATGTAAGACTTAATTACCGTTGTATGGATCCTGGTGTCAACTGAGATATGGGTAATTTCATGGATTGTCCCAAGCAATCTGTTGAATTACAATTCGAGCCTGTGTATTTCCCTTCGCGGAAATCGAGGTCGTTTCACAGTGTATGTGCAATAGTGATGTTTATGCGTTTTCTGTACTTGACTGAGTGTATACATGCCACTTTGACCTTATTTAGAGAAATAACATATTTACAATCCTCTTATTTATGTTTAGAGTGTGCTGGATGAAAGCTATGTGCAGCCTTGACAACTAAACTATGGATTGTTCATTGTGGTATAAAAAAATGGTAGAGCATATTCCAAACCTGACAGTGCATTGTGCTGTAATAGGATGACAGCCAAAGCAATCTCCCCAATTCTCCAAGCTGTACACAGAAGCAGCCTGCACACTAGGTACTTATGTGCATATTCATTGTTCTAAATCCTCCTACACCTGTAATGTCAGTTACTGTTTGATTGAATCCCCCCCCCCCCCCCCGCCCCCCGCCGTGAAGTTTAAAAAATATATATATTCCGTGTTCTAGCACAATGCAGAAATAATAGATAGACATCATTATGCCCATCACTTCATTACTATATCACTGTGCTGCCTAACAATAAACTAAATACATATATTTGTTTCTTCTCTAATGTGCCTACAATTCTGCATGTGAGGCTTCAGTAACTTTTTTTGTTAACCTGCTTCAGTATCGCTATATAAACTGTTGGTACCAATTATTAGTCCATAGCTTATACTTAAGTGCTTTCATCTTACTTCAGTTACATGCTATCTTGCTGATGCTTCCCCCTTGGTACTTTATTGAGATTAGGTTACGTGATGGGAAAAGAACTATAGTGCTTCTTTCATATGTCAATTTATAAACCAATTATCATTATATACTCCTGTTTGATTAGGCGTATGACATCACCTTGCTCCCATAATTATGTTATGTTGTGCAGTACTCATAATCTCATCTAAATGTCATTGAACTCTAGTCGCAGTATGCTATATTGTGCACTTCAAAATAATAGAATCCTCATGTCCATTTGGTAAAATAAATTGATTTGAAATGATTCAGGGATCATGTACTCATAATAGACAACATTTTTCTAGGGGTTTCTGGTTGCGTAGGTTGTTAATGATTGCTCCAGTTCGAAATATGCCAAAAACCACATCATCTACCAAACTACTGGCAAGTTGTTTCCCCAAAAAAAAAGTTTAGGTAAATTATTTGGTTTTATGCAATCATATGACAGCCAATTATCTAACTCTAGAAAATTGCCTTTCGTCCATCTCATGAAGTGTCTCAGACTCAGTTTTCACAAGATAACTGAACATTGCCAGCTTTACATGCTCAACTTTAGTACTTCCATCTCCATGTATTCTTAGAATTTAGAAGCAGTTCAATCCTCAAATTTGGCAAATTATGTTTTTAATCTAATTTAGGCACCACACTTTTTTAAGCAGCAACTGAAGAAATGCTGCCAAATGCAAAGTGTTTACCTTGTCATTGTTACATGTATGTGAGATGCATTTTCCAGTACCCTCTTACCTCCCTGTTATTTACATAAATCTATGTACTTCCGTGAATGTGGCTCTTCTCTCATATTTTTAAGGTACTGGTGCCTCTTCTTATGAAGGTAGCCTTCTCCGGTTGACCCATTTATATTAGTATAATTTCTCAATTTGGCTTGGAAACCAACATAGTTTACTATTATATTAGCTTGGCCATTTCATAGTTTACCTATAATGTATCCTTTACTCACCGAATTTTTTTTCCATATTTATTTTTCCATGTAAAACCAGTTTGCTGGTATCACTCCAAACTTTAACCTGTATTATAACTCAGACCACTAAGTTCACTCTATATAATCAGTGTATAACCATTTTACACGACTTCCCACTTGAAATTATACAGGACATTTTATCTGAATTGGCGCGTAATGGCGCGCCTCCCACACTAGTTACCCCAAACCAACTGCAACAACTCCTAGAAAAGAACCAATGGCCACATCGCCCTGAAATTTTTTTCACCGTTAGATCTTGGATCATGTGGCTATGGTTGCTTGGAGTGGCTTCAGGTGAAAGCAGATTCTCGTGTTTCTGTAGCTTCTCCTTTGGCTTTTCTGACTTCTCATCAGAATCTAGCCAACCAAATATATACTACAGCTTCTGCTTTTCTCCCAACCACTTCTCTCCTCTTATCTAGACTCTTCATTCTTTTCCCGACCCCGTAAGGGCGACCCTCGGGCGCGCGCACTGGCGGCGGCATCGACGGCGGCGATGGCAGGCCACCTCCGCCTCTTCCTCCTCCTCCTTCCCTCATGTTTCAGTGTGCCCCGCCATGGCATATCTTCCTCTCTTCCTCTTCCCGATGCAGGCACGGCGACGCCCAGGCACAGGGCACTGGCGGCGGCGGTGATGGCGGCCACCTCCGCCTCTTTCTCTGCTCCTCCTCCTTCCCTCGCGTTCCAGCTTGCGCCGGACACGGCATATCCTCCTCTCTCTCCCTCTTCCGATGTGGTGTCGCACCGTTTGCCCTGCATGGAAACCTTAGGTCGGGAGACTGGCGGTGCACCAGACGCCACGGAGAGCCCACCTCCCTCTCCCTCTCTCTTCCGACGCGACGGCGCCCAGGCAGTCCCAACTGTGCCGACCATCTCCGTTTATCAGGTGTTGTGTTCATCTTCCGGTTCATCTTCCTATTCCTACAGTTTTCTTTGATGGCTAGCCTAGTGTTGTTTGCATATTTGCCTTTCATACTTTGTATGCTTAGATTAGGTTGCACCAGCCCCAATTTGATTTTTAGTATGAAAGGTTCAGTCATATGTTAGCAGCCCAAATTAATTCATAATGTGCATGGTTCAGCTCACTAATTACAATCCGTATTATTCTTTTCTTACTTCCTTTTTTATGAACATATCCATCTTCTGTGGTTATTTCAATTTTTATAATAGCTTCTCATTAGACTTTTTCTAAGCATCTTCATTTTCTACATATGTTATTTAACATTTCAACCATGTTTTTTGCCTTCCAGAGTTCTACTATATGGTTCAATTTTCATGATTAGTGAGCACAAGAAATTTGTACTGAAGTAAATAGTTATAAATTGTTGTTGAAAGTATTTGCGATTCTCATTTCTAGGAAAATGTAAAGCTATCCCCACAAAAAAGAACAATGAAATTGTGCTTATATCAGAATAGTGCATTCCGGATGGTATTTAGCGTTAGTATGAGAAAATTTTAAGTTAGTACTAATAAATATAATTAGTACTACATATAATTATTTTTGAAAACAAATATATACGATTATTACCACATTAGAATTTTTTCAACTCCTCACTCTTTTATTTACATAGGTATTCCTTGCTTCTAGAGACAGTACTATAGTAGCAAACCAATGCATGATGGTGACTCATGTGGTGGAGACAAATGTCATTACTACTACTGAGCCAATTGTTCTTATATATATATATATATATATATATATATATATATATATATATATATATAGAGAGAGAGAGAGAGAGAGAGAGAGAGAGAGAGAGAGAGAGCTCCTTTGCTTTGGTCTGCTACCTATAGTTCTAGAATATTCTACCTAAAAGATATTTCACATTGTACTTCTTTACAGCAATGGTATGCGCATCATCTACGCTTGTCCTTTCTCTGTTGGTCCTCAAATCCCTTCGCCTTGTGTCATCTATCGTGCAGAATGCATCCTCTCGATTTTGGATATATCAAGATAGGCATAAGGTATTTGCCTTGTGCTCTACTTCGACTTCCTTTCACTTGACTGCCATGATTTTAACTGTGCTAGAGTCTAGGCATGTCTACCAGTTCCTGTGTTTCTTCTCATGAAAACTACATGTCGTGGGTTTCTTTGCAAGGATCCATTTCGAGGTCATGATTTTAGCATGCGCTACATCCTACATATATCCAGCAAATTCTGTTCGTACACCTCTTCAGTCTACATGTGCGAGGTATAAAATTCTTGTTTCTTTTTTGTTGCTCCATGTTACAGAGATTGCCAAATTTCTAGAAATGTTAGGGTCACCGGACTATTTAGCTTAACAATTGCCTCAGTGCTTCCGTAATAAATACAATGTCACCTTTATATGTTACATTTTTAAAATTCAGAAACACTACATACTTCCATCTCATTGATATCGTTGACCTACATCCATGCCAATATAGCTTCATTGCATTTCAGCCCAGGAAAATTTCCTATCAGCATGTCATCTAAAAAAAATGAATCAGTTCCAGCACTTAAGATACTATTTGTACTGTTTATTCTTCCAATAACAATGCACTTTTGTCAAATCTGTACTACAATGCCATCACACCATGTTTTGATTTGAGCCATGATACTCCTCCTTTAACAAAGAGGGACTACAAAGATGACCATAGTAAATCTACCTTACAAAGTAAAAGGATATATCTTTTTGCAAAATAGATGATACAGGCTTCAGGTTTGGTTTTACCTACTGTTTAGAAGCAACTTCTACATTTCTTTACAAAATATTATTAGTTTGGTAGATCGTATCCCTGAAATATATGAAATACGAACAACATAAAAGTCTTTGACCTTATATCTAATATTTAGTATTAGGACCTCCTTGTTTTATGTATAAATTGTACTACCAGGTTGCATTTTTAACAACTCATTCACTTAATGGTATAAGTAATCCAGAATGGGTATCAATAATTTATTTCCCTTAAGTTCAGTTACAGTTGTATTATATAACAATCCCTGCTCATTATTTTTCATAGCAAAGTTAATCATACCAGATCTCAGTTATGATGTAAATACAAGATATCATCTACCCTATGAGTTTGTCAACAAGAGGCAAAACAACACCTTCTATTTCCTATCCCTGGCTAGGTATATCAGCAATTCTTCATAGGGATCGGTCTGTGAGGCCATTAACAACGCACTGATTATGTTGCCGAAGTTAAGATCACATTTCAAGCTTTCTTCTAGCTGCAATTTGTTTTGGTTGACATAGCACATCTGTTGCTCTCTTTCTAGCAAAGCATACATTGTCTATACTGAAAGCAAAATGCACTGAATTTTATGGTGAATTGTAAATCTAATACCCCTATTTAAACCATGCCCATATGAGATGTGCTCAATATGTACCATTATTTTTATAGGCTGCATTTTATAGCCTGCAGTTATTGCTGCTTGCCTGAGAAGCATAGCTATTCCAATAACAGCCAAACTCTGAGAGTTTTCAGATTATTTCAGATTTGAGGTTTACTAGAATCGACGAGTTTTCCTACAGTTTTTAAAGTTCCCTATGGTGTTTTGATCGTCTTAGGGAAAGATATGTTTTCCTAAAGTTGGGTGACAAAACTGTAGAGAAACTTGGCTTTCCCTAGGATTACACGTTTTGGTCGGGGCTGATTCTGAGGAAGAGGCGTCTCCCTTGCCATGCTGCCACCTTTCCCTACGCATGGACATAATTCCTAGGGACATTGACCCAATATGGCGCTAACATGACGACACCAAAATTTTTCCCCTCCCCGCAGCATACCGCCACCGTCTCGCGCCAATCTTTCTCCAGACGCTGCCCTTCTCCCGCCGCCGCCGCCACCGCCACCAATCTTCTCTCTCGCGCACTAAATCTTCTCCCATTGCTGCCCTAAAGCTCTCCCGCCACCCCAATCTAGTGCGCCGCCACCAAAGCTTCCTACCGCTGCCCCAACCCATCCAATGGGGTGCCTCCCAAATCCACTGCCCTCGCTGGATCTGCAAGCATCCCAAGCCTAGCACCACCCAGCCCTAGCTATTCCTTTGCCCCCATCCCAATTTCGTGACCCAAGCGGGCTGCCGAGGTGGCAAGAAGGACCTGCGGAGGAGGCGAGGAGAACCTTCTAGGGTGCTGCAGGAAGCGAGGGAGGTGCTGATTTGGATGAAAGAAGGACCTGCAGTGGAGGCAAGGAGAACCTGCAGAGGTGCTGGTGGCCTGCCGTTGTCCTGCGGAGGTGCTGGTGGCCTGTCGTTGTGTTGGCAAGAAGGTAGGAATTGGCAATACTCCTGCTGCATGCTGCTGTGTTACTGACAAGGAGATGTGCTTCCTATTTCTTTCGTGCTATTGAATAATGGCTCAAAGTGAGATACGAATCTACTACATGGATTTAACCAACAATTAAGATGTATATATTGCTCTTATGTGATGCACCTGCAGCCTTTATGTTGTGTTTTGCATTTTTTATACTTCCTGAAAACAATCAGGAACTGTTTAATTGACTTGAGTGGTGCAGAGACTATTGTAATTGCTAAATTTGTTTGGTCCTGAACTAATCTTTGGTCATTTCAAAAAAAAAATAGAAATTCAGGTAGACTGGCTAGTGAGTTATAAGCTACTGAATTTTAACTAGGAAATATGTAAGTTATGGTGCGAACTAATAATTCCGCTTGATGGACTTGAGAAATATACCATTCCACATTTATTCAGATTCAATAACTGTGCGCTTGATTTCTTGTTTGTGATACAAAATATTACTGCACTACTAGTTGTCTGCTCATAGGCTCTACATGCTAATTTAGACCATTATCCGCTCTGAATATTAGTCATTCAGATCTGGAACTAATATACTTTGCCTTTCCATTATGCAAACTTCAGTTTGAAGTAGGAGGAGAAGATCGTGGCTTTGTAAGGAAGACTCAAATGCGATAAAGAAGGCAGGGATCTACATCTGTGCTGCTGTGCAAGAGAAGCTTGAAGGTGAGAAGCAGATTTATCTTTTCACATCTCTTGCATACATTTGTACTAAATTATTATTTTTTTAGTAGCACAAATTGTTATCTATGGGTTTGCTCAGGGTTTTAGATATTGAACAGGGGTTTATTATTGCTACAATAACTAGCCATGTCAATAGAAGACCATAGTTGGATGTACGAAGGGTGGAATGACAATGGTTGTCATTCACAGGAGTGGGTGCAGAAGACAAATGCTTTTCTAGACCATGCTTTCAGTCTTGTTCTTGATTCTCAAAAATTTGGAGTACTTTGCCCATGTTCAGATTGCGACAATAGAGTTAGACGAAGGAGACCTACCATGAGCTTGCATTTGTGTAAAAGAGGTTTTACACCTGGGTATACTATTTGGACTGAACATGGAGAGAAACCTTTTAGTGAGCCCACATTGGAGAATGCCAATGATACTGCTGATGGTTTAGATGAAATGTTAGCTGATATTGGCGATGCAATGCATACTGTTAGTGCTGAAGATGAACCCCCAGCTGATGCAAAGGCATTTTATGCCATGTTGGAAGCTTCACAAGAGCCCGTACATAACTACACTAGTGTTGCACAGCTAACCGCAGTTGCTCGGTTAATGGCAGTTAAATCACAACATAACCTTGGTGTAGAATGCATTAATAAAATATTGAAACTGGTATGCTTCTCGCAGCTGTTCCTCCTCTCATGCCTCCCCCACCTCAGCCTCCAACATATGCTATTTCGCCTACTCCAAATATGTCTCCTGAAAATGAAGTCTGCAGAACTTTTGGCATTAAATTATGAGGTATTTTGACATTAATTGAGTTTTAGTTGAACAGTGCCTTGGAATATCTCAAGTATCATGCTCACACAGAGCTTACTTGTACAGTATCATAACAATTATATGTTAGCTGTGAAAGTACCATAACAAATATATATTAGTTGCAGCAATCTTTAGAAAGCTATGGATGTTTATGCTAGATTGATGGAATGCTGGAATTTTAGTATCTATGGCCGTCACAGTTTTTTGTGTTTTGCATCTTTATGCTGTATGTCCTACTTCATGTAGAAATGCATATGCATCTACTAAGCAAGCTGAGCATGTCACTGTGGATAGAGTTGGAGGAGGTAGATACACGGCAGTAGCATTGAAAAAAATTTGCAGCTACTGCTGTGTCTATAAAACAATTTTTATGCACATGGATACATCAATGCATTCTTTACTGTTCAATACATTTGAAAACTGAACCTACAATTTATAACACAAGTTGTTTTTCTAAAATTTTGATTGCTTTACTATCACAGGTCGGTACCTTTGGCTCAAGTGTTAGAACCGAAACTCCAGATGAAACTATAAGTAGGATTGCTCGTGGAGAATTCCATAGCCATGCAGATGGAACTCCAAATGGAGTGGATGGAACAGCAAGTGGTGGAGGCACATATTCTCCTCCGGACGAAGCATTTCCGTTCTTTTGATTGTCATCGAACTATGTGCTGCAGCTTAGTAATAGTTAGGTCTAACACCTGATGGAGGAGATAGACTTTTGCAAGCTAAGTAGGCAACTGTTGTTGCTTATTTTGTTTAAGTAATAGTTAGGTCAGCACCTGATGGAGGAGATATCTTTTAGAAGCTAAGTAGGCATGTCTACTAGGCTTTATATTAACAGACCTATAATTGTCTTATGATGATATAACTCTAAATGTTCAGTTCCATGGATTTGGCCTTTAATTAAATCAGTTCTTAAGTTCCTATTCATGTGTGTGAATCTGGATTATAAATAATTTTGTAATAATATTTGAATTCAAATATGAATTATGTATTCATGATTTGAATTTGAATGTTGTGCTTGGGTCAGCTGGTTTCCCTACAGTTCAAATTCCTAGGGAAAGTTTCCTGTAGGGTAATCGCCTTTCCACGTAAGCTTTATCAGGGCCATCTTAGGTACTTTACCTAGGGATGCAATTTCCTAGGGAAAGACTGTTTCCCTACGGGTTCCACATAAACGGTAGGGCACATCTCTCTTTCCCGTCGCTGCAATCCCTAGGAGTCTTTCCCTACCAAATACTCTAGGGAAACTACTTCCCTACCGTTTTCCGGCCTTTCTCTAGGATTCTCGGCCCAAGGGAAACTCGTTCATTCTAGCAGTGGATGTCCTTATGTGCAACGAGAATTGCTTGCTATGGTATATATCAGATTCTGAAGAAACAGAACTCAAACCTGTTGTTTTGTGATAAAAAGATGTCATAGATACAGTCACATGCCTATATATGTCAAGACTTGATAGAGCATAATTTTGCTGAAATTTTTAGTACACATTTTTTACTGCAGGTTGAAGATCTTTCAATGATGATGTTCAGTCTTTTCTGTATAATTAATGGTCACATTCTCTGGTGGTATGAGTGTTGTTTTTAAAATTTCAATGTATGTCAATGCCTTTGTCATGCTGATCAATTTTGTCGATGTCAAGTATTGGGATGCATAAAGATCGGCTTCCCTTTTTGCCTTGGTATACATAGCATGGAGACAGCACTTGGTACTAAATATATTCCCTGTATCTGAATTTTAGGTCCCTATACAACTTATTTTACATGCGAACACCCTATCTTTTCCTAAATTTTAGTATCATTACAGGCAGGTCAGAAACAAATTTACAGGACCCTATTGACTGAAACTATCCATTTTAGATATATTTAGAGGCTTGCTGAAATCAGTGCTGTGCAATTTTTACTCCTCTCAGATATCTTCAGCTAATGATACTGCCTTTTTTTTGTCACGTGCTTTTTTAGACCAGATACACACTAGTATATCCATATGCTCATCATTTATTTAATTCATATGCACTCAGCTAACGTTACCTTTTTGCTCATGTTTTGATCTTGGTACAGACAAATGGAAACAACGTCCGAAACGTATACCCTAGCAAATTTGCAGTGAGCTCAAGCAAAGTCTCATAGTTTCTAAGGTATAGCGCTTTCAGAACCCTCAAATGTTTCAACAAATGCTAATGTAATGTAGGCCACCTCTAAAATTCAGAGGCAGTCACACTTGCGTTGTATCCATCTGATACAAAATACTCCCTCTACGAGACGGTGAACACAAATTTGGTCATACTTCTTGTATGCAGAATTTCTTTTGTATCTAAACCTAATAGTGTTAGCAACCAGTAAGTTGTTACATGGTTATGTTATCATGATATTATAAGAGTTCCACCTTCTATTACTATTTCTCTCTTGATCGAAAAACTCTCAAGATTTGATTCTGAAAATTTTATATTTCCTCTCCAGCTTAGGTTTCCATTTGCATAATTATCATGCCTCTTTAACTGAATTTATTCCTGCATACTTTTTACCTATGTGGATTCTGCATACATAAGTCCAACAATACGTGCTCAAAATTTATCCATGCAATATTACAACCGATTATGCAGTCTCAAAATTTATGACCAGCTTACTACCACTTAAGACGTTTTAGTACATTTTACTTCAAATTATAAAGCATATTTTATCTGAATCGGCGCGCCTCCCTGCACTAGTGTATATACAAATGCCCAAAAAGCTCTAGTATAAAGTTAATTGTGTTGTTTAGCAATAGTACTATGTTGGCTGCCAGTTTTATTCATGAGAGTGAGCTGCCGGTAGGCATTTTTGCTTCAATCTACAAACTATTAAAAGCTTTTGTTTCACATTGATGGCATCCATTGGATCTTAGATGGAGGCTGGAGATTGAGGATGAGGAAAAGTTACAACCCTGACTTTGCTCTGCGAAGTCATTGAATCCGGCTCTGGCCGGTTGAGGCTTGACTTGAAGGGAGCTCGGCGGCTGATATTGTTTATCAGATATTTTCGAATGCAGCATCTCATTTCCTAGTACTCAATTGTTTTTCAGGTTTAACTAGATTTATAAAAATAGCATCAATATGTATAAATCTAAATCTGTTTATTACAAAATATATGCTACTATTAACATAAAAATATTTATTGTTCATCATAAATACTTGTACTTCTTATGTATTTAGTTGAGTTTAAGTTTTATTTCTTCAAAAGCTCTTTTTTTTGTCTTAGTAAGTAAGCCCGCTTAGCCTGTTAATTTCCATATATGCTTAATTTTATGAATTGTCACACATTTACTTACAAATGACAAAACACACACTAAACATTGTTCAATATAAAAACATCGTCCAATAGCATATTAACATTTTCCAAAAAAAAAAATCCTGTTTTCAGAGATGGAGCTAGGCTGCGTATTAAATATATTCACATACTTTAAGATAAAATTGCTCCATAATGAATTTTGGTGAAGTTGAGCGAAAAAGGCTAGTAAGAAGTTACAAGGACCTGAAGTCCAAGACAATATCCACATTTGATTTGACAGGATGACCAGCTTCATTTTTAGCCTCTCTTTGGTAGGCCTTGGGCTTCTAAAAAAATAGAGAAACTAGAAAAAAAACATGTTCTAGTGGCCTCAGTTTCTAACCCAAAATGACTCCAGTTTAACTATTTTTTGTTGAGAAGTCAGAGCTGAAATTCAGATGGGCTAAATTGTACAACTGAATTATTATGAGAGAAAAATACTGTCCTGTGATTGAAAATAAGCTAAATCTAGCTCAAATTAACAGAGCGATTGTGCTGATTCGATAGGTGTTTATTAACCTAGCCGAAAAACATCAATCAACTAAAGTTGTGTTTAGATGCTGGACAATTTGAATTTTAGATATTATAACATGTGTGCTAACTTTTACAATAAGTGTCCAATCATGGTCTAACTAGACTTAAAAGATTCGTCTCGTGATTTACATGCAAACCGTACATTCAATGTTTCATGTTGCGCCCAAACATTCGATGTGACGTGATGTGACGCGATATGAGGACAAAATTAGAAATTTGAAGAAAAACACAGGGCCTAAAATAGCCAAAGAGAGAGCCCTTAGGTTGTCCACAGGGCACGCCTCTAAATTGACCAGGACCTAAAAATAGAACATAGGAAAGCCCGCGCCACAAGCCTCCAAAGAAGATGCTATACTTCCGTTTGCTACAGTAAAACTCTACTCTCAGTGTGTGTTGGACACAAACGCTATCTACTGTGTATGAGATAGGAGGCAAGTGGGGGAGAGCACGTGGAGGTGGATGGTAGGCTGGGTGGTATAGAGTAGAGGATAGAAGATATATGGGGCGGGAGAAGCCGATATAGATGTGAGAATTCTTGGTGATTAGGACATAATATTTTTTTAGGGCGTATTTGGCAACTTCGTGGGAATGGGCATAGAAATTAGTGGTGGGAGTTGATAGAGGGAATTAAGGTGAGAAGTTAACTTTTAATCCTAACCACTTGTTTGGTTTGTGGAGGGAAATACGAAAGGGAATTGAAGAGGGAATTCATATCTCATGTTTGGTGTGGAGGTTTTAAGGGGGAAATTAAGAGGTAAATTATGATGGACGGTTAGAATCTAATTTTCTTTTATTAAGAGTATAATTTTTCATCCAATCATTACCCCTCCCTTAGAGAATTTATTAGTGAGAGTTGGTCTTCTAAACTTCTCTTCCCTTCTCACCAAAACTCATTCCTATAAAACAAATAGAAGAATTCTAAACTCGTATAAAAAAAACTCTTATTCCCTACTTTTGATTATATTTTAGTTGGATGAAAGGAATTTTATAGGAAAAATATAGGATTCTAGATTCCATAGGAATAGTCACTGTAGTCCCCTTGCAGGATTGAGCTGTAGGAAATTTATAGGAAAGAATACTTTGCCATTGGTTTCCGAGGAGAAACGTAGGAAAACAACAATCCAGCCGGAGCTCTTTTTTTTCCGAGGACCGAGGCAAATCTGACGCAAAGACTATAATTAACATAGACAAAAATAGATACTCCGCATGGAAACAAGCATCTGGTACTCTGCATGCGGGAGAGAGAAAGCTAGCCTACCTACTAGTACTACTCTCAAATACAGTACTAGTACTATCAAATACTCGATGCACAAAAACAGGCAGCTGGTACTCCCGATGCAAAACAGTACGATGGACAAGTTATCTGCTCCATTCCAGCGAATTTCCTGTGTGAATCCAAACAACAACTACAATAAAATTTCCTATATTTTCTAACTCATAGATTTATATATGCAATTCTATCCTATTTCTACATTTTCTCTGTTCCTATATTTTTCTAATCCTACATTCCAAAGCAGCCCTCAGAGGTTACGAGCTACGGATACCCTTAACCTGAAACCTAGGGAGGGATGTAGGGGAGCCCTCGGCCCGGCCCGGCCATCCGCAATCTTCCAAACAGGGTCAGCCAACGTTACCCTAGCCCTACCCCTAGGCCCTATCCGGCTCCTCGCCCACCGACTGTGTGTGCACACTCCGACGCCGACGCGTAGTCGGAAGGACCACCAGCTCAAAAAGGCGCCGCCCGGCGACGATGTTGCTGCGGCGGATGCGATGGATGTCGGACGAGGACGAGCGGTGGGAGCTGGACGCGGAGACCCCGGTGACGATGGAGGGCACCGCGCGCCCCGTCCCGGGGGACCCCTTGCCGCTGGGGCTCTCACGGGGTTGCCGCGTCACCCGCCCCAAGCAGCTCGACTTCTTCCACCGCTTCATGGCGTCCCCTCTGGTCCCCACCTTCTCCGCCGCCCGCGACGGCCTCTCCGTCAACCACGCCCACATCCTCTACATCACGGATAACTGGTGCGGTAACGAACCAGACCCGTTACGTATTTGTACTGCTCTGAGGATGTCGCGGTTGGGAATAGGGAGGCACTCAATGTTTTGCTTGCAGTCTTGTAGCGTCGGGCGCCAACGAGAATGTAGGCTTGGTGTGCATAGTGTGATTGAGATAACCCTGGATTTGATACATATATGAATTTAGATTGGTTAATTCTGGATCATTATATCAACACTAGGATTTTGTGCCTCCCTTATCAATATATGTTAGTATTGATGTCTCAGTGGATGAAATGTGAGTCGATTTGATTAGTATTTTATTTTAAGTGACCTGAAATGGGCTATCATTTCTGTCTCTTGCTTGTTATGTATAATAACATTGTCTGCGGGTCGAGTTTTTTTAATTATGTATAACATTGTCTCCTTGGTTAATTTAATAATGGACTAAATATCCTTCTCAATATAGATTTCTAGTAGAGGTTACACTTAGTGTTCAACAAGTTTCTCACCAAACACATGTTAACGAACAATCTGATGTGATCTGTTCAGGTCTTCTACCATCTTGGAAAAAATCAATGTTAAGAAGCTTGTGTCTGTCGTGAAAGAGAAGTTGGCAAATCGACAGGAAGGGGCCTCTTGGACCAAAGATTTGAAGAAACACTTGCATGATGTTATGTCTTTAGGTGTAGGCACGGAAATCTTGATCACACCAGACACCACTTTGCTGCTGGAGTTATTTGATATCAAGAAAGGCAATCGAGGAAAAGCGATATTTCACCACGAGGCAAAAAATCTGGATGCTCTTAACCTATTTGGTATACAGTTAGTTATTTGTGGGTATTCTTGTTGCTTGCACTACGGTTTCTCAATAAATCATGTTCTGTTTCAGTAGATTGATTAGAGCATCTAGCTGTTGATAATGGTTTGTGGAAACTTTATCCTGTTTTTTTTTCTTTCTTTTCTCTTTTGGGAATGTTTCCTTAAGTAGTTTCTGTTGTTACTGTTCTAAATGCTTGGATTAAAGGAAACCCCTTTACCTATTGCAGCTTCCTCATCATAATATTACGTTCCAAGCATCTTGGCCTGGATTATTTGTTGATAAGAAGGGAACATATTGGGATGTGCCATTGTCATTATCAGCTGACCTTGCTTCAGTTGGCTTCAGTTCTGGATTGAGTTATCATCTATTATTGCAGCAGAATAGTGGGGAACCAAAATGTTTTGGTGGTGATAAAACAGATGATGTTCCTATTGCTCTGTTACCTGGCCTATGTGCTAAAATGGCTATTTCCATCAAGAAAAGCATTGATGTTTGGAGGAAAAAAGAAGATAAGCTAAAAAAGGTTCAGCCATATGATATATTTCTCTCGGATTCACATGTTTCTCTTACTGGTATCATTGGTAAGTGTCCACTTTCCATTTGATGTTGACACTCTTTTAATGAAAATTCCTTGCATCCACTTGCTTGGAGGTTCTATGGCTGCCCCTCAAACTGCTTCGGATATATCTTCATTGACAGACCATTCATTTCCTGGATATCCAGAATGTAACCTGATCGTAACTTAGTCCTTCTGTTTCCCTTTGCTGAGCTCACTGTATTAAAAAAGTGGATACCTAACCCTTCCCTATGTGGCACCTAGGTACTACTGTACTAGACACCTCACTCAAACCTAGTGTCTAATTGATTCCTACACTGCCTAGGGGTCCAAGTAGCCTGACACTTTGCCGCCCAACCAGTGCCTAGTGCCTTTTCAAAATTTTGTTGTGATATTACTAGACTTTGAAAGCCAATAATATCCTCCACTTCATATAGATGCTGGTAGATAGTATCATGAATGACTTGATTTCCCAATATGCTTTACTGCCTGTTTTCAGCTGGTGCTGTCAAATGGTTATCAGTTTAGTAACACTGTATTGGATCGATAGGTAATCAGCAATGTTTCTCAAGTTTCCTTCCTTTTCTTTATTCAGGTGCTGTAGCCAGTGGATATTTAGGAGACTGTTCAAGGAGCGTAGCTATACGAGATGAGACACAAAAGAGTAATGCTTTTAGAATGTTTGACGAGAGGAATAGACGTGCTGCCTTTGCAGATCTCTTTGCTTCTGTTACTTTCACTGCTCAATATGGGAATTTTCAGAGGCTTTTTCTGGATTTGACTAAGGCAAGTGCCCGGTTTGATATCACCTCTGGATCATTGTTCTTATATGGTGTTTCTCGCCTTGCACAAGATTTCTTCTTCTCTAGAAGACCTGATGTAGAGTCATTCTGCGATATTTGTCCTGATGTGACCGTTTCCTTACAACAACAGGTAATTATTTTTTTTTTGTTTCATTGTTCTCTGATACCTGTTAACTAGAAATTCTAACCACTGGTTGGGGTATGGCTTCTTTCCTATGGGCACTTTGGTAGATACTGCTTACATTTCAATCTATTGTGCTCGAAAGTTATGAAAAAAAACCAAGGTACTTGGGACTAACCATGATAGTTCAGGAAAGTTTCGTTATATATTATAATAATATTAAATTATTAATGACTGCATTGCAGGAGAGCTTAATATTATTTGAAGTCTAGGCTATGCTTAGATATGCAAACACCCTAACTTTTTATCTTCTGTGCCATAATGTAAACTATGGCCAAATTATGGTTTATTAGTTACAGT
The DNA here is from genome assembly GCA_038502445.1 of Eremochloa ophiuroides. NCBI lineage: Eukaryota > Viridiplantae > Streptophyta > Magnoliopsida > Poales > Poaceae > Eremochloa > Eremochloa ophiuroides. The sequence continues at coordinate 17,882,200 of JAHLJS010000006.1, forward strand.
TTGATGCAAACCCTAGTGCTTATGACTTCGGCCACTGTTTACTCTTGTTGAGGGAAAAATTCTATCTACTGAAATGCCAGGGGGTAAACTTGTTGTGATGAATACAGCATTGCCAATGATGATGGTAGTAATAGACGGTATCAGACTATAAGTTTAGAAAATAGGGTTTGTTATCTTTTGGCCATTTCTCTCTGATTGTCTGCCATCAATAAATTATAAGAAGAATAGACAAGATGATCGTTGTGTGTGAAAGGTATCATATGGAAATTTTATCTTGTCTTAATAAAGCTCTTCCTTCTTGCTGCAGATAGTTGGGCCATTCAGTTTTCGTGTTGAATCCTCTGTAGCCATTGACCCCAGAAGCCAGGACCATTTTGTTCGAGTGGATGATCCGATCTTTGCAATTGATTGGGCTCTCAAAGTCCTGGGTTCAGCAAAGGCCACAGCGTGGTATTCACCCATGCATCAGGAGGCCATGGTGGAGCTCCGGTTCTACGAAGCCTGAAGCTGTTCATCATGAACGTTGTATAAAATAATGCCTGCACTTCAGATCGCTATGATCGCTGATTTCACTGGGATGGTATCATATGAATGGTTGACGCCGTGAGATGAATTGCCCCTCTTTTGTAAAATATATTTATGTCCTTTGACCTGTTCAGTCATCATTTTTTTTTTTTGGCTACAGGGTATGTAGCTTGTTCTGTTCTTGGCATTAGCGTAGGAAGTTATACTGTTTGGAGTCTTCGGAGTAGTGAGCTTGCTAGGTGGACCTATGTGATTATGTTTCTGATCCTTTTGTCGGTGTCAACAAGTCATGTTCCCTCCATTTTTTTTATTCTACCAGTGACTTGCCCTCTAAACTTTTATGTTTCTGATTTTTGGCTGAAATTTGGGTACTCGCGTTGCAGAATTCAAAAACAGAAATCGTAAAAGCCGAAACCCGCAGCACTCAGAAACAGAAGTCGTAAAAGCGGAAACCGTTCAGGCCCACTCGCAAGGGAGCCCGCGTGCCCGCTCGCTTTGCGCCCATTGGGCCGGGCCTTCATTCCCCTCGCGGGCTACCAGCTCAGTAAACCCTACTACTGCCCAGCAGCACCCACTCATCTCGCCGCGCCGCCGCGTAAACCCCGCCCGCACCCATCTCGCCGCCGCGCCTCCCCGCCCTCGCCCAGGCCCAACCATGGCGGCCGCCTCGAGGGGCCTGCTCGCGCGCCTCCGCGGCCTCTCACTCTCCGCCGGCGGGAGCCCGCGCCTCCCCTTCCCGCCTTCCCGGCTCTTCTCAGCGGAGGCCTTCGTCTCCCATTCCGACGACGACGACGACGCTGGGGGCGAGGGCGGCGGCGGGGGCCGGATCATCGAGGCGCGGGCCGGGTTGATGGGCCCCACATCGCGGCGCACCGGCTTGATCGGCGTCAAATGCGGGATGTCGGCGATGTGGGACAAGTGGGGCGCCAAGGTGCCCATCACCGTCCTCTGGGTCGACGACAACGTTGTTACCCAGGTCAAGACCGCCGAGAAGGAAGGTTTCTTCGCCCTGCAGGTGCTACACGAAATTTCCCCTGAGTTCTCTCTGTGAAACGTGTTCCGCCGAAACAAATGAAGTGTTGAACGGCTGCTGTTTCGATTCACTCGCTAGACTTGAAAGCAATGATGTCGCTTAAACCTGGATGATAATGGCTGAGATGTTGTAAATTATTATTTTAGATCAGTAATATCTTGTTGATTCAGTATATCTCAATGTTTCATACTTTAAAGCGGTAAGTTAGTTGGTTTTTAATGGAAATTGGCAAACTATCCGACATTCACTGGTATTTTGATCTCCACCCCATAAAGTGTTTTGTTGCAAGTGCCTAGCCCCTAGTCGATTCTGTTGTAAAACAGAAAAAACCGTCCCACAGAGCATAGGCTCAGCAGATTCCACCTGTCTTTCCCCGTGTGTAGCCACTATAGTCCATGCTAACTGAGTAAAGCTTGTTCTGGTGCTTGGATCATGTTGTTGTGAAGAATTTTGCAAATAGTATAAACCGATGGATTTAATGAAATGGGGGGAGGGGGGGCTTGTATTTTTTAGAATAACTTTTATAAAGAATGCATAAGACACTCTACGATAGCAAAAGCGGTGGAAATCAGTTGCATGTTGGTGGGATGGTTTATGCTACAAAACCGAGTTGGGTAGCGATGGGTCTTTGCAACAAAACGTTTTATGTGGTGGTATTCCAAACCAAAGAGAGACATGGTCTTGTTTTTATTTTCCATCTTTCTAAACTCATGCAGCAATGCTCTGGTTATGGCTCTTCCTGCAGTGCCTACTGCCTACGGAAAGAAATATAAAAAAATAAAGGAAGATAAATGAATACAATCGTAGTTCTTTTGGTATGTGGGTGTCAAATTTTCTTTGTTCTTGTGGCATTTTATTCTCTTTAGCAACATAATATTGGTATATGCAAGTTATCTTATCAACTTAATCCGTGATCAATTTTACTGCTAAGGGGTTCATAAGCCAATGGTGACAATTTAACTGGAGCTAGTTTTGGTAACCACTAACTATAAAGTATTTCATGCACTTGCACCATAAGACACTAGTAAGAAGTATCCTGCCTTAATTTTTTTTGTTTAGTTGATCTATTGCAATGCACAGTGGTTAACTTATATATATTTTTCTTTGTATGTTCCATTTATCTTTACTTTGCCAAAAAAAAGTATTGTTAAATCCCTAAATTATTCTCCTTGTGTTTGTTAGCTTGGTGCAGGTCAAAAGAAGGAAAAACACCTATCAAAGCCTGAAGTTGGCCACTTTAGAGCACAGGGAGTGCCTCTGAAGAGAAAGCTAAGAGAATTTCCTGTCACTGAGGATGCGCTTCTTCCTGTTGGCACAACCATAACAGTTCGCCACTTTGTGCCTGGACAATTTGTTGATGTCACTGGAATCACGAAGGGGAAAGGTTTTGCAGTATGTATTCTTCCTGTTTCACTTGTGAAGACAGTTCACTACATTGCTGTAAACCAGCTAAGCTATCACCAGGGTTTTAGTTTGTGTTTCTTTCAGCAACACCTCTATTTGATTAGTTGGAATTAATCCAGAGGGAATTATGCAAGAGATATTTGTACTACTTAAGTTTCTAGTTTATGCCCTGAATTTAAGTTCCTCCGTTTCAAATTTATTTGACTAAAATTGTTCTCTTGCAATTTATATGTTACCATTTCTGATAATGAAAGCAAACATTGTATGCGTTTCTTACAATTGGTGGAATATTCAAACGAAGTGCTGTGGCGTTAAAAACTTAAAATTTGACCAGTGCCTATTACAAATCACAGGAGTGTTATATGAGATAACAAAGATGTTAATGAGGATTTCCACCTTTTGAAATAGTAGATTCTGTCTGATTTCCTCTGAGAACTAAATGCTATAATGTCCAAAGTAGTGTGCATCTTAGAAACTATAGTTATCCTTAGTGTTATTGCGGGATCAGTGTGTTTTCATATCTTGAGTAGCTTTTCTATAAACTCTTGCACATAAAAGAGCAGAATTTGGCTGGACATGTGAGTATGTGACAGGGCAAGGCAGTGTGAGTGATTCTATTTTTATGTGCATAGTGGTGCTCTGTTAGCTGGCAACATCCATCCACTAGGAAAAAAAGCTTATTGATGTTTGAGAAACTAGGAGGACCAGTATTTGGTAAATGGCCATGCTCTTGAGGACTTCTTTGCATGGTAGTCCAAGTCCTCCCATGACTTCCAAGATCCTAGATTAATTTTCTTGGGGAAATATGCTAGTATTACAGAAGTACAGAACTTGGCAAAACTGGTCAATTCTTCATTAAGACATTGCGATTACAGAAGTAATGCGACTCTGCTGATTGTTAAACTGCTTTCCCTTCTAGAACAAAGTACTTACTTCATTATTGTCATTCTTTAACATTTAACCTTCTTTTAATCTTGTAGGGTGTAATGAAAAGACATGGTTTCAGTGGGATGCCTGCATCACATGGGGCATCTTTGTCGCATCGCAGTGGTGGCTCTACTGGTCAAAGAGATGCTCCTGGAAGGGTACGTTATATAATAGTATCACATTTATATATTGAAAAAATGTTATGCATCTCCCTTATCACAATAGTGTCATTTTACTCTCCATAGGATAGGCAGTAGTAAGTTATGCTATGAATTACACTTCTTCTTAAGTCTTAACGAGATGAATTGTGGATTTTAAGTTATGTTTTTTTCGTGTTCCTCAATGGTTAAGACGTTATGACCTTAGGTATTGTCGGTATGTTCTCATGTTTTTTATGTGTGCTGTACTAAGAACAATGTGTCTGTTAAATGATGTCATCGTACATGGTTGCCTCTTGAAGTATGTTATTTGTTCAGATCTGGGCCTTTACTAGAAAAAAATGTAGATTTAATGTTTATAATTACAAAGTTCATGAACCTTTTTTTGGTCTTGAACACAAAGCCCATGAACTAATGCTTCAAAAACACACTGGTATCTGTCATGCAGGAAGACACTTGGTTTAAATTGTTTTGATAGGAGTGCGCTTTTTTTTCCCCCCTTCAACACGCAGAACTGCATATCATTGTATTGAGTATTGACAGATAGAAACGGTCAGATTACAAGCTGATTCCATAGCAGGGTTTAGTTTTTTGTTACATTAGCGCCCATTGGTGGAATATGATAGGAGCTCGCTAATGTATGCACAAAGCAGTACTGCAGCAGCCAGCCTTGCACATGTAGTGAGACATAACAATTGGAAAATTTCAGGTTTTCAAAAACAGAAAAATGGCTGGACACATGGGTGGTGTGCAACGCACAGTGAAGAATGTATGGGTTTACCAAATAGACCCAGCCAGGAATTTACTATATCTGAAGGGCCAGGTGACTTGATTTCTGATGTCAGCACATTCTCTTCGGTCATAGATATGTGTTCTATGTATCTTTTGTTGCCCCTTTTGCAGGTTCCTGGTCCTCAAGGTAGCTTTGTTTTCGTTAAGGATTCTATATACAAGAAACCTGACATGGCTTTGCTCCCGTTTCCTACATACTTCACGCAAGAAGGCGAGCCTGAAGACTTGGAGCCCCTGATTGCTGATCTTGGAGATGTTGACCCATTCATGGCAGCCGATTAAAAGGCAGTGGACAAAGTTGGTTAACTCCCTGATTTATGCACTCATTGAGAGCTTGTCCATTCCACGAGATTGTCAAATTCTCGGTGGATAGTGAGCAGTTCCTGAATCACAAGCTTCACCCGGTTACTGGCCAGCCTGATCAATGTTGTTCAATGTACATTTCCTGGCAAGTATACCAGGGCCCTAATTCAATTAGGGTGTTTAGATGATTGTTTTGATGGACTGAATGGAAGCTTTTTATTAATAAGTTGTACGCGGTGCCACAGTTAGTATATAAAATCAGAATATTTCGCTCCTGAGATTGTGTTCTCTGCCTTTGCACGGTGCCACAGGTCTATTATTTGATAAACAGCCAAAGTATGCCACATATCTTAAGTTCGCCTTCTTTCGCCTTTATATTTTTTGGGTCGAAATATTTGTACTAAAAATAATTAGAGTTTGTAATATTTTACTATTGTGATGTTAATACTTTATATGGTGATGTGCTAGTTAACTAGTTTATTGTTGTGTATTTATGTAGTTAATTTAAATCATTTTAAATTGGGTCTGAAATTTGGTAGGAAAACACGATTTTGTTACAACAACCGTCATTAATAAAAATATTTTCAGAGGTGGTTTTATTATTGTAACCGCCCCTGCAAAAATATTTGTGAAGTTCTACATATTTAGAGATGAGAAAATTTCATTGGCGGTCCTCGAACTTGTCTCGAGTTTTCATTTAGGTCCCGGTACTTTTAAATTGCACATTTAGCTCTTTAAACTTGTTATAAGTTCTCATCTAGGTTTCGATACTTTTAAATTATGCATTTAGGTCTTAAAATTTATCTCAAGTTCACATACATGTCCTGGTATATTAAAATTGTATACTTAACTCCTGAAACTCATCCCGAATTCTCTTAGAGGTCCTGATAGTTTAAAATTGTGCACTTAGGTCTCTAAACTCATGTCTCATACTAGCGTTGCACCATGATTGACCTACCCAGCTCCTGCCTATGCTGCATTGTCGGTGCGGTGCGGTGCTGCACCCATGTTGCTAGGCCATGTCATGCCTGATGTGTCGCCATGTTACGTGCTTTACTCACCCTGCTACACTACAACGATGGCATTTATCATTGCCGAGGGAGGCAAAGAAGGTTTGGCATGTGACGAACTAAGTGCAAAGAGGATAGTTAGAGTGAGCATGAGCTCCTGCTCGACAAGGGAGCAAAAGAGTGTGGTGGTGGTTGTGGTGTTGTTGAATATGATTGGCATAAGGCAGGGGCCGACACCACGATGAGGCAAAATGGGAATGAGTCATGTGGAATCGAGGTAGGCTATAATAGTGAAGGATCAGATAGGACATGTAGTAGGGCAAGCATGACAAGGGCGGAAAAGCAGGTCCTAGGAAGCTAGGCCTACACATGCAACATGGACTAGGATTGTATAGTAATATAATTTTAGAGAGTTGGGCATGTATTTTTAAAGTATTAGAACTGAGATGAGAACTTGGGACAAGTTTAAAGAGCTAAATACACGATTCGGGATCTATATGAAAAGTTGAGACAAGTTTATGGAGCTAAATATATAATTTAAAAATACCGGGACCTGGATGATAACTCATAACAAATTTATGAAGCTAAATGTGTAATTTTAAAGTACCGGGACCTACATGAGAATTCGAGACAAGTTCGAGGACCGCCAGAGAAATTTACTCTTTAGAGATTGTTGTCTTATTGAAACTGCTCCTGAAGATGGCATTTTCAAAGGCAGATTTCGTAACAGAACTTCACAATTTAAAATTTTAGGGAGGGTTAAAAGGTCGCCGTTGAAAACGTCCTATGTTTACGATGGATGGGTTTATAGCGGTTGAACGAACCGCCCCTGAAAAGCCTATTTAGTCGCCCCTAAAGACTCTTTGTGTGGTAGTGATATATGTAGCCAGTAGGGACCACTCTCCTATTTCATCAAAGAAAAATGCGGAAATACTGCTTCAGTGATCATCCATTCATCATAAGTTAAAAACCATTTGGAGCTTGCGATGCAAAGGGTAAAGTTGTTGGACAAAGATTAAACCAGAATGCTCTCATTGATGCCAAGCAGGCGCTCGCTGATTTTGACTTCTTTTCAGCCATATAATAGTTTTTTCTCTCACAACAAATCAATAATCAACACTTTTTTTCAGACGAGCGAACAGTTGGTTGCTGGTTTTTCTTTGCTCTTTGTACTTCCTCTTCTTCCTGGTATGCCGATTTACTGCATTTGTTATTCTTACGTGGTTTAGGTGTCCCGACTTGATGGGTGTGTTTGTTCAACGTATTGCTCAGCTGACGTGCATTCTGGCTAATGTGCTGTGCATTCGGATTAGCTACAACTGAAGCTTGATGGATAGTACACACGAACTCCTCTAGCTCTTGTCTGTTGCAAATTAAGATTGGCTGAACAAGTTCTTTTATCCAACGAAATGAAGGTAATATTCTATTGCGATTGTTTTTAGATAACTGGAGTTAGTCCCTGTTTGGATGAACTAGGACTAATGATTAGTTAAAACTAGTGATTAGCTAGACTAGTAATTAGTTAACTAGTAATTAGTCTAGTCATGTTTGGATCTAAGGACAAACAAACGCTACTATACACTAGAACTAGTTGTTAGTTACAAATAGTTAGGCTTTTATGGACGAGTGAACTAACTAACTAGTTGTTAGTTCACTCACTAGTTCGCATGTTTGGATTCTCAAGAGCTAAACTTTAGCCAACTAATTATTAGTCTATGAGATCCAAACTGACCCTTAGTCTGTGGATCAATTGCTGTTCAGTCAGATGGTGCTGCGAAATTGTTTTCTTTGAAAATGCTAGCTGCAGGTTAATGCTGCGAAATCGGGGCTGATGAACTCAGTCACCACTGCCGTTTCCGTGAAACTGCCTTGTTATTTAGCGGAAGGGCAGTTCTTGTTCGGTTTTGAAATCATCCGAGTAAAAAAAAAAATAAGCGCTGATTTTAGCTAAATATAAATTTCATTCAGCTCAGCCAAATTTCAGTTCAACTCAACTCAGGCCAAAGGTATTTTTATCTCATAACAATTCAGCCATGTAACATTGTTTTATTATGACAGACCCAATACCATTCTCTCGACTGCCTCCATTTAAAGAAGGCATGAGCATTTTGAGAGTACAGTTAAAGATGGCAATGGGTACCCGTGACCCGAAACCCGATAGGTTTTTACTCTTTTAGGGCATGGGCATGGGCCAATATTCATACTCATGGGTTTACTAATGGGAATAAAGTCATACCCATCAGATTTACGGGTACGGGCCTGTTCCTAGGTACCCATACCCGTAAACCCATGGGTTTTTTTACCCAGCATATAGACTACATAAGCCTTTTATTGTGGCCCAACATTAGAATTTAGTCCAGCCTAATAACACTAGGTATAAATAGGATTGAACCCTAGAGCACCCAATCTCATTTTCCCCGATCCAACAGCCGCCGCCGCCGCACAGCAGCGACCAGTGAGTAGCTGCTCGCGTCGCTAGGTTCACGGTCGCGCACTCGCGCCAGTCGCGGCCCTGCACAGCTGCACGCGGCTCGCCCTTCACGGCGCGTGGCGCGCCCCTACGCTGCTGGCCTGCTGCAGTGCTGCTCGAGTTCCCAACTTCCCGTGCTCGCGTCGCGGCCGGTGGCCCTGCACTCGCCCGTCAAGCTCATCGCGCCCCTGTGTTGCTCGAGTCCCTTTGCGCTCGCCCACTAGTGCTAGCAAGTAGCAACTGGACGGTAGTTATCCATGGCAGTGACCACCGACAGCTCCAACGACGACGGCCGGTGATACTTCTTGCTTTTTCTGTTAACCCTAATGCAGACTTGCAGCTACTGTACAGCTCTAGCACACCTACTAACCCCTCACCTACTGACCCCTCCCATCGTCCCGAAGGGACGCCGTCGCCAACACTCCGGTGACCGCGGATCCAGATCCCGTCACGAACAACGACGGCGGCAAGCAAGGAACGACTACATCTTCGCAGGGTGATCCTACACCGCTTCCCCTTCTACTGCCGGCTGATTCTCAACATGCTATCATCGTCGACCCCTCAGATCCGCAGCGGGCTGCGGCAAATCGGCGCCTCGTCAAACCAACGACGGTAGTAGCGAGCTAACGTCCTATCAAGCCGACGGCAGCAGGAGAGGGTTATGGAGGTGAAGAACTTATTGGCTGAACTGATGAGTCAGTATCATGTGGCTGGAACTAGGTATCCAACTCTGAGAAAGATTGCTAGGGATATATATGCTATCCCTGTTACGACAGTTGCTTCTGAATCTGCTTTTAGTACTGGTGTAAGAGTACTTAGTGAGCATTGCAGTAGGATCACTACAAAAATGTTGGAGGCTCTTATGTGCTCTCAGGATTGGCTTAGGAACAAGTATAAAGGTATATTTAATATGTGCTTTCAAGATATTTAACTTGCTGTAATTTATTTCTGTAAATTTTCATCATTTCTGCAACTTCTATAGTTGATGAGAAGAATAAACAGCCTGCCACCTTCTGCTCTTGTCTCCAAGATATCCAAGAGGGCATGCAAGTGTGTAACATATGCATTTTGTTATTGTATTTTTCATTTAGTTGTCCTGTGAGATTATCTAGCGATTAACTTACTGTGTGTCTGTGTCTTTACTTTTGCTTTTGTAGGAGCTTGCCTATTTGAGATTGTTGTCCCTGATTCAAGTCAAGCGCTGACCGTGACCGGTGACTGATGCTGACATTTTATGAACAAGGACCTTTTGTGCCTCCTGCTTGATTGATATTTATTACTTGTGAACTCCTATGAACTTCAGAACTTGTAATGATCTATGCAGCCCTGCTGGTGCTGCCTTTTGTTCTGGGAACCTGTAATGTCCCATGCAGCCTTGCTGAATGCTAAGTTCTGCCTTTTGCATGGTATTGACTCTGGATGACTTGGGGTGCGTTTAGTTGAGAAATTTTGGGAACTTTTGTAACTATAGCACTTTCGTTTGTATTTGATAACTTTTGTTCAATCATGGCCTAAGTAGACTTAAAAGATTCATCTCGACCTAGGCAGGCAAAAAGTACAAACATGCAACAGTTGCTACTTCATTTGGTGCTTCATGCAGACGAAAAGTACAATTGATGTGATGAGGAGAGAGAAGAAAAATTTGTCAACTAAACGGGGCCTTGATCTGTTGATCAGTTAGTAGTTAGGACAAGTTTCTTGTCAATTTGCATGGACCCTGTATGCAATTCTGCTATTCCAGATTTCCAGTGAACTAAGTTCTATGCCTCTTCATGTCCAGTCAACCGGATGTGTTTAAATGTCTGGTACTATTAGCTTAGCTGTTACATATAAATTGTATATGTGTATGTGTTGTTGCCTCTGAAACTGAAAGGAATGGCTACTACTACTACGTTACCGCTACTACTACTACGTTACCGCACTGCTTATTCACTCATGCATGTCGGGCACGAGTGATCCGTGGTATCCGTTACCCGCGCGGGCACGGGTATGGGCACAAATCTATACCCGTCTGCGAGCATGGGTTTTTTTAACGGGTGTGTTTTTTCTTGCGAACACGGGTATGGATTTCTTATACCAGCGGGTACGTATCCATTGCCATCTTTTAAGTACAATACCATACACATGCATGCGAAATTGCGAACGGAGGGTTAAGTGGAGAAATACCAAGTGTTTTTACTGCGTGTTGGGTCGATTTATCACGTCTCCACGGACGCGGTGTGGTTGATGGGGATGCGATCGAGGACATAGGGCAGTAACTGCACCACCTATCGCAGTAAATTGCTGCAGCAGTACACATGTCTGACTTAAAAGCTGATCTTAATTTACTGAGTCTATTTTTTTTCGCTTCGTTTGAAATATACATCCAGCTGTTTGATGCTTTGTTCGTGGGTGTAATATGCAGTGCATGTGATCTGCGTTTGCTTCCGACTAGTGTAGCGAGCGTGTGGTTAAACTGGGAAATCCCAGTTACACTTGTAATTTTACATTTTAGCAAGTTCATTTGTTTTTAACAACTTTTATTCAATCATGATCCAAGTAGATTTAAAAAATTTGTCTCGTGATATACATAAAAAAATACTTTAATGCGCTATTTCATCTACATTTAATGTTCTATGCATGTGCCGCAACGTAATATAAGTAGTTGTAATTGGCAGTGGATCTAAACAGAGCAACTCTCGAATGAGGAATGGCCAGCGAAGGAATATCCTTCGGCTTCAGAAGCATGAGTAGCTGAGGTTCAAATTTGAATCTGTCCAAAAACCAAACAAAGTACGTAGTGACACGTTAATGACGTGAACAGTTCATAACAAAGACAACAGAAGCTGTATACAGCACTAGAAGCAACATGAACACAACCGGTTTACCACAATTAACAAACATCAGATCACATGTAGCATTATTCATGCCAGCTCAAGAACATCACCACCACCACCACTACAACCAGTCGCCAACAGCTAAACATGATGCATGCATGTCTCCACAGACAGACCTAATAATAAAGCAAACACCAAATGAACGAAACAACTCCAACTCTCCAATGCAGCAGGCAGGTAATTAACTAAAAGCAGTGGAAGAACACAACACAATGCAAGCTATAGCTATAGCTAGCTAGACGTACGTACACGGTGCAAGCCTAGCTGCTGCATGCTCGATGTAAACCAATGCAACGAACCAGCCAAACACATCTCCAGTTCAGGGCTTGTTGGAGTGCTCGGCCGGGACGGAGCCGGCGGTGGGGGAGCCGGGCATGCCGCCGAAGCCGCTGAAGCCCGGGGAGCCGCCGCCGCCGAAGAGGGGCATGCTGCCGATGCTGCCGCCGCCGGGCATGAACCCAGGAAGGCTGCCGCCGCCGCCGGGCATGGGCATGCTGAACACGGGGATGCTGCTGCCGGCGCCGGGGAGGCCGCCGAACGCCGGGGACGCGCCGCCGCCGAGGCGGTCGAAGGGCGGGAAGGTCTGCGGCTCCACCACCGCGTCGTCCTTCTCCGTCGCCGTCGCCGCCGTCGTCGTCTTGATGTTCCTCGCCTCGGCGGTCGCCACGGCCAGGGCCAGGGCCAGGGCCAGCAGAGCCGCCGCCGCCACCATCATCTTGGAAGACCTCGCCATCGCGCGCAAGCTCTCGGCTCTCTCTCTCTCTCTCGCTCTTCTCTTGCTTGTTGCCTGCTGCTTGCTTGCTCTTCTTGTGGCCTTTTTGTTCTCTCTCTCTCTCTCTGTTGCTGCTGCTGCTGCTGCTGTGTGGAGTGGTAGTGAGGTGGCTTGGCAGGTGCTTTATAGCGGGGGAGAGGGACGGCAGGGGAGGGCATTGAAGACGGCGCAGCGAGCTCATCGGCCGGCCGGGGTGGCGCGGGGCAGCAGCAGAGACGGTAGGTGGGGGGCGTTAAAGGAGGAGAGGATTAAAGGAGAGGCAGGCAGGGTACGTACTACTGCCGATGCTCTTTACTGCATGCCATCCTGTGACCGCCATTAAAAGGTCACTTCACTTCAATTCACCACCCCACCCAAATGCATTTCATGGATGGATGGAGGCGTGTGCATGTGCATGGGGGTGCGGGTGGAGGAGGAAAGGAGGGATTCCTTTCTCTCTCTCGGATCTCGACGACGCCGGCCCCGCCGGCTGTGCATGCCTTTGAAATTGGGAAGTCAGTGAAAGCCTGCTGCGTTGCATTGCGTTGCCTTGCGTTGCCTTGGCATTCTGGTAGCTACGGCTGCATGCATGCGTGGTGGGTGCTGATGGTGAATGGTGATGGGGGCCGGGCCGCCGGGCCGGTAGTAATGCGCGGGAGTTGCGGCTTTTACCCCTGGACGAAACGAAGACGATTGGAGAGCGTTTGCGTTTCTGTTCTATTAGCTGGCCTGGAATATGGTACGTCGTGTATCGTTACGCCAGTCCCAATGCGAGGTTTCATCTCATAGCTTTCAAAACATGACACATATCATGAAATAGATGAAACGGATTCTCTCAGTGGCGTGACGCACAACAGCACCGCGGCCGGCGGCTTCCCCGATGGAGCCCGAGCCCGTGCCCGCACGCTCGTTGACGAAGCCTGCACGCCGGCGAAGGACCGCGCCACGGAGAGGCGCTCGCGACGGAGCCGCGGAGGTCACGCGCACTAATAGAGACAAACTCTGCACTGACGGTTACAGATGTATTTTTACAGACATTTTTAACAACCGACAGTGATAGAGGCCAGCGGTTGCTTGTGAACCGCCAGTGCAAATCGATTTGTACTAACGATTCACTTAAAAAATCATCAGTACAAATCATTTTCCAAAAATCATATTTCAAAAATAGCAAAACAAAAAAAATTAAATCTAGGAAGGGGCAACCCATCGGCCAGCGCTCGCCCGTCTCCGTCGAAGTCACAAGTCACGGCATTTTTCACGCAAAATTCACGCGCTACGCGGCCGGTGGGATTCGAACCCGCGACCTCTCTCTCGCGCGTACCCCTCCCTACCACTAAACCACACTCTCACTTGTGACTATATCTCCATTTCGGCTCCTCACATATTATAACAAACCGAGAGTAAATTGATTGTTTGAGCCACTAAATGAATTCAAATGAAAAAATTGTCAACTATAAAGTTGAGTAACTTTTCGAGATCTACAACTTTCATGTAGAGTGTTTCTTCATCCGAGGCTTTTTATCAAAAAGTCAAATTTTAAATTTCAAACTTTGACCGTAATTTACATCAACAAGATGATTTCAAATGAAAAAATTTTCAACTACAAAGTTTAATAACTTTTCGAGATCTACAACTTTTATTTAGACAGTTTTTTCATACGAGGTCATTTGCAAAACTCAAAAAATTAAAATTCAGATTATTTCTATAGGCGGGTCACTTAAGGAACCACCACTAGAAATCGATTTTTACTGGCGGGTCATTTAAGGAACCGCCACTAAAAATCGATTTCTAGTGGCGGTTCTTTAAGTGACCCGTCTGTAAAAATGACGCTGATTTCTGGTGGCGGACGTCAAGCGAAACCGTCAATAAAAAAAATATATAGTGCCACTATAGATCTGGTGTGTACTGATAGCGTCGGCGGAGCCCGAGCGCCGGTAGAGCTTGCGCCTGGCGGAGCCCGTCGCGGCAGGAGGAAACCTCTCTCCTTCTCTCTGTTGCTCGCAGCCGCCGGATCCCGCTCCCGGCCGGCGGAGTCCCTCACGGCCGGCCACGCCGCGACTGCGACCGGCCTGCTAGCGATGAAACGCCTGGACGCTCTCAGTGCGGATGTCGCTCGGTTTCCAACGTCTTGAAAACGACGCTAGCGCGTTTTATCCCCACGAAACAATTTTCCTCTCTCCTCTTAGATTTATGAAAAAACTTATTTTTAGTGATGTAGCAGCCTATTTAATATACATAAAATACTCATAAAATCATCATTGACACTGGACTTACGAGATGGATCCGAGTAGTACTTACCTGCTGCTCCGATGCATGGCAGCTGGATCGATCGGAATTGATGAGAATATAGTAGTAATTGACTGATGAGTGGACGCGCGCGCGCTAGCTAGATGAACTGTGGTCATCCAAATATACTTGAGTGTGGTAATGCTATTCGCCATTTCGCCATGAAAGTACGGCGCCGTTCGGGTGGACCAGTGCTAGGGTGTGTTTAGATGTGTAAAATTTTGAGATTTTAACACTATAGTAATGAGAAATCTTTTTCAATAAGTGTCTAATCATGGTCCAAATAGACTTAAAAGATTCATCACGTGATTTACAGGCAAACTGTATAAACATGCAAAAATTTCATCTAAATTTAGTACTTCATATATGTACCGCAAAATTAATGTGATGGAAGTTTTGAAATTTTAGAAGGGATCTAAACACCCCCTAGTCGTTGCCACACTCTGTCACTGCCATTGCTACCTGCCTACCTGCATACGCACTTGGGTCGTTTTACTGTTGAAGTGGGGTCTATGCGTATTTCATTTGCATGCATGGGGTGCCTCAGTAAAGGCCCTGTTCGTTTCGTCTAAAAAGCGCTTATTTTTCAACTCTGGAACAGTGTTTTCCTCTCACAAAAAATCAGCAACAGCCGAAATCAGCTCAAGCTTATCAGCTCCAGCGAACAGAGCCAAAACTGCACCTATTTTTTCCCTTAAAAAAGGGAAGTAGTTTAATTACCTGCTAGCTACTTCTGTTGTGCGCGTAATTCACGACGACGAGGAACAAGCGAGCAAGCACAAGTGATCGCGCTACGTACTGTTGATGCATGCCAGTTGGATCGGCCGGTGCACTTGCATGAACACTTAAACAGATGTACAGTATGGTTTGTGGTAGGGATGGTAGTCGTTGGTGACATCATAATGCTATGGGCACGGGCAGCAATGCCCCAAGAGGAGAGAGGAATGAATGGGGCACCTTGTTTTTTTATAAAAATATAAGAGAACACCGGAGTAATAAATTTCTGCATCATTTGTCGGTATATATGTTTGGGAGAAAAATGATGACCTTCTAATTGTGCCTTGCTAGCTAGTATTTTTATATAGTTACATAAAAAAACACCACTTCTCTTTCCATCCATGGAATAGGGTGACCTTAACTTGCCACGTCAAAGGTTAGTTATGTCATACTTTTTTTAACTATTTGGTTCGCTCCCACATCTATGACATGCACACCACTTTTTTAGCACTATGCCCCACATGTCATAGACTTAAACCTTGCCACAATTTTTTCGTTTACCGAAAGTTAAGTATGGCAAGTTTCGTCACTAACCAAACAGGCACCAATTGCATTCCTTTTGTTTTGACCCAACTAATAACTCAGATAACTCTGTTTTTCTAATATTTTCTTGGCTTTGCCTGAAGGCCCCCATATGTTGCTACAAATTTAAAATCATGTATAGAACTCCTCCTCCACTGAACTCGTTCAACAAACAACCTGATGATGATGCCGCGTGGAGGAAACCTGCACAGAAGGGCATGCGGAAGAACAGTAAGTGCAAACTGCAAACTGCAGTAAATAAAGGTTCAAAAAGAACCTTGACCCTGGGTTTTGACCTTGAATGGCAACATAGTTAAAGGTCAAACAAGTTTGCTAAGTGTTGAACAACAAATTGACTATATTGCGTACACATGAAGATTGCATAATTATATGTGTATCAAAGGTTCAACAAGAAGGCAAGATTAATGGTATTCCATATATAGTGTTCAAATGAAGGCTAAAATTGTGTATTGTTGTATGGAAAAATTATGGAATCAATCTAATTCAAGCAAAATACAACAATGCAAATAGGGTTGATGAAATGGCTTTAATGTTGTGAGATATCATGGATTCATATGAAAACATGTATATTTGGCAAATGGAAAATGAGACATGAGTTGAGGAAGGTGGATTGGTCCCATAGGTGCCTTGCTTTGCATGAACAAGAAGAGATCGATAGTGGATTGAATTTGAGAAGGGAGGCAATGTAGAATGTAAGATTTCCTCTATATTCATTTTCTTGTATGGACAAAGACATGGAAAATCATTATGCGTCGATATTGATCAAGTTTGAAAAAATGAAGAAGAAAATTAGAGTGATACCATTATGGAAATAGATATTGAAATGAAGAATAAGGGTGTCAAGCCAAAATGAAAAGATATAACTATAAGGAATAGTGAATTGGCTTAACTATAATGTCAGTATCGATCAAGATATGTCATCAAAAGAAGATGAGCAACAAGTCATGGAAGGTTTATGAACAACATTTGGGTTATGACTTGGACATGCATAATGATTGCTATGGGACTTCAAATGAATGCTTCATGTTAGTTCAAGATACAATGTGACTTGAGGATGGCTCGATAGGGTGGAGATAGAAAGAAAAGGGTTTCGAGGGACTAAGCGGAGGTGAAGAGCAATCGATGGCTTGGCAACCGAGGTACCATGCTAGTAAGGTGAAGAAGAGAGTACTTGCACTGAGTTGAGGTACTTATCGAATTATGAGGTGTCATATTTTGTGAATAATAAAATCATTATTGGATCATAGGAAGTGACTTGAAGTCATGAATGGAACTCTCATATGTCGAAATGTTTCAAGTCAAAAGCTCAAGGTTAATTTGCTCAAAATTTTGAGAGAAAGATGGTTGCAACCCTTATGGAGATATATTGTAAAGATATGGCGTATGAGGACATTAAAGACCCAAGTGGTTAAAATAGATTTATCCTTTTGATCTTGAGTGTAG
The DNA here is from genome assembly GCA_038502445.1 of Eremochloa ophiuroides. Classification (NCBI taxonomy): domain Eukaryota; kingdom Viridiplantae; phylum Streptophyta; class Magnoliopsida; order Poales; family Poaceae; genus Eremochloa; species Eremochloa ophiuroides. Next base: position 17,899,498 of record JAHLJS010000006.1, read on the forward strand.
GTCATACTATCATGGGGAGTGCAACATGAATAGTTAGACAAATCTCAAGTGTTCAAACTAACTGAACTCCAAGCGCTAACATGAGATTAAAAAAAATGCACAATACTTGCACTTGTTGATCTTGGCGCTTGTTCTTGGTTGAGTTGTATAGACCTTGGAATAAGCTTTTCTAAAAGTCCAAGATCGGTGTAATCAGAATTTCGAGTAAAAAGTTTTGGCTTTCTTCGTAAGGTCTATTGTGTTGTGTTCTTAGACTGCGGAAGTTCAGCATCTTGGACAGTCGTAACGACTAGTTTTGAGCTCTAGTGTCTAGTTCTTGTGGGAGTGGGTATGTATACCCATCCCACGAACCTTGGTGGGCTGATGTGCCCTGATTATACACATTCAAAAGACTTGTGAGCTCTCGTCTAAACTCTCTCTTTGTGAGAGTCAAATGTTTAGAGTGAGATTAAGTGTTAGGCTGAGAGATAAGCATTTTGGGAGCAAACCAAACATTGAGCACTTGTCGGGCTTCGCCATTCTTCGTGAAACATTGGTTACTCTTTGAAGAGAAGCCTCCTAAATGGATAGGCGTCGCACAATGAGTTCCCAAACTTGTGGGAGTCGTGGAAAGTTTGTATTACCCTTTTTAACTTAGTGGAAATCCTCAAGCGCTCAACCTTTGTGGTTTGCTTGAGAATAGGTGGGAGTTGAAACAGACTTCGAGCCTTTATGGCTCTCTCAACAACGATGACGTAGGCAAGCTTTGTGGCTCCTTTGAACCTTAGGTTAAATATTATGTATTACCTCTTATTGTGGGCTCACATCTTGTTATTAAATATGATAATTATCTCGATCTACATGGTTGTATGTGTTTATGAGCGCAAATTCTTCAAGGGCTTGCTACTAGACATATCCAAACACATCTACAAGTTTAGTTTGGGCTAAAATGCTAGGCATTCATATATATTTGAGCTTTTTTGTGTTGTGATGAAGTTCTGCAGGTCACTGCGCTGAAGTTCAACACTCTACTAATCTATTGCGAAACTTTTATTGCTGATTTTTAGAAACACCTATTAAACCCCCGCACGCCCGCCCACCGCGCATCTATATGACCTAAAGATCATTTCACCTCGGGTCTCTCACAATCCGTTCTTTCCACTCCACCTCAAAGTCACTCGTAGTCACGTTACTTTAACGGATAATGTAATGAATATTTGAGACCATAAATAAATTCAAATAAAAATAGTCTAAATTAAAAATTGTTAGATCCTTTGAGTACTACAACTTTCGTTTATATCGTTTCTCCGGGCAACATCATTTCAAAAAATAAAAAAAATGAAAACTTAAAGCAGAATTTTGAGGCCCTAAATAATGTTAAGCAAAAAAAAATGTTTAAGCACAATGTTATAGTTCTCTCCGATTACTACAACTTTGATTTAAAGTTCTCCTTCATCCGATTTGATTTTTGAAATGGTTATAAAGTTCACTATGCTACACCTATTTTTAAAGGTGGACCAAATTGTCAACTGCCTTTAGAGATACTTTTTAAAGGCAGGTGGAAAGCCTATCTATTTAAATAATATTGGCTGTCTCTAAAATTTGACTTTTAGATACAGACCGGTTCAGAATATATCATTAGAGAGCTCTGGATTAAAATAGACAAACTTCCAAAAAAAATGGTTTGTGTAGTAGTATTGAATAATTTTTCTAGATAATGTAATACAATAATCCGTAAAGGTACTCTTTGTTGCTTTTCATCAAGGTTATCATTGCCTCCCTTGAGAAATGATAAATGATACATGCATGATGTCCATATATAATGTGTATCTCCCCCTTCACCTGTAAAAGAAGAACAACGTAATGTTGAGAGTTTCAAAGTTAATGCATGCAGCATGCATGCAACTGTGTGCAAGATGTCCGAGAAATGACAATCGAAGGAGCATCTCGTGTCCACGCACTAATACCTTAACAGCTCAACTTTCCGTTCTTGCTGAAGTGTTTCTGGTGTGTAATCGCAGTCATCCTGCATCGCTTCATTGTTGGAAAGTGAATCGTTTTGCCCCGGAGTAAAACTCATATATCATCCAGATTCCAGATCAACCAAGATGGTAGTATATCCTACCACCATTTTACATTAATTCATGCACATGCACAGTACATATATATGATTGCATCGCTGGCACACGTACGCGTACGGTGGATGTTGCACCGGCACAGTAGTCTACTAGCAGTGCATTATTGTACACGCGCATGCAGCTGCGCTTCCATACACACAATACGAATCACGACGATGCATATCTACCGTCCGTGGATCGAAATAACTCCCGCGTATTTGATGGATGTGCGCGCGCGGACGACCGATGATGGATGGATGAGAGCAAAAGCAAGCGCCAGTAGCTTGCTTTCCTTGGCATGCAACGCATGGGCGCGCGCGTGAGTGACCACGCTGACCACTGCACTTACCAGCTGCGAGCTGAAAGCAGTGGTCTCATATGCCGAGCACGAACAGAACAGGGGGGCGGGGGGTGTAGTAGATGAACAGTACTCACGCTGCCTGGCTGCCGCCTTCAATCTCGTCACCAGCCAACTAACTACATACCCTGGCTTCTGTGTGGCCCGCGCCACCTCAGCAGCATCAGCGATGAGCTGGTGTTTGCTTCTCATTTCTTCTTCCGCCTACAGCGCTGTTTCGTTCGCCGGGCCAGCAGGCCAGAGGTCAACCTAGCTCTGGCCTGGCCCCTGGGACTGGCTAGCCCTGCTAACGGGGTAAGCCCTCTCTAAACCCGTTCCACCTCATACATTGAGAGAGAGTGCTCAACCTACTCTGAATAAAATAAATACTTGGCTAACCCGTTCTGACCCGTCACAATCCGCTTTCTCTAAGAGATAAGATCACGGTCTCTATTCGAAAGTCATCTGAGATGGTGAGGACACTAACTCGCCCCAACCTATTTTCCCTATGAACCGAACCCGCCTCGACCCGTAAGGTAGTAAAATCCGTTTCCTCCGTATACACCCACTCTGTATTGGAACCCACCCCGAAAAACCCATTTCGCCCCGCCCCGTTGCAGGCTTAGGACTGGCGCGCTTGTCTTCGGGCTTCGGCTCTGTAATACCCTGGGTATTACGGCTAGTTAATTATGCCATGTCATCATGTTTAATTTAATCATCGGCATATGATTATGCTTAGGGCTTCTAAAGTGATTTAATTATGTTTAGGTTTGATGGTGTAATTAAACCTTTAATTGGGAATTAAAGATATTAGCAAAAGAAAAATTCCAATTAAGCTTTAAATTGACTCAAAACCCTAATTTAAAAACTGTTTGGAATTAGATGAAAGTGTCTTAATAAAAGTTGTAGACTGTTGAAATGAAACAACTTTTATTTTGGAAGATTTTGAAGTTATAATATAAAAATTCAAATTAAACTCAAATTACTATGTTGAAATTCAAATTTGAAACTTCAAATTCAAAAATATTAGGAAATTGACAAAACCTTCTTAATAAGAGTTGTATAGATCACTGAGGAGGACAACTTTTATTTTGACAATTTTTCAAGTTGTTAAAGAAATTTAAAAGTAATTTTAAAAATACAGTTTAAAATTCAAAACCCTCTTTTACCCCCTTTACTGTAGTTTTAAAACCATATGGAATTTGGGTTTGGCTCAAAAACAAAAGTTGTCCAAAATTTTGAAACCTACAACTTTTGTGTTTTCACTTTTTCAAGTTTGTATACGAAATCTTGCGAATTGGGTCAAAAACCGAGAGGGGGTACTGCATTTGCTACAGTAACCCGCCCTCTCTGTTCGCGCACAGGAGCTGGCCGCCGGGGCGCACGCGCGCGCGGCGCCGCCCGTGCCGGCCGGGATCCTGCCCCCCGGCATGGCCGCGCGTGTAGTGGACCCTGCGCCGCCCTATGCCGCTCCTGTCCCTCCCTCTGACCGGCTTAAAGGGCAACGACACCCTCCTCTGTGCCCCCCATCCTTTCTCCGACCACCGTCGCACCCGCCTCGGTTTCGAGCCAAAATTGGCCTCAACCCGTGCACCATTTTTCAATTGCTTGAGCACCCAACCTCCCTGCTCCCTTGCGCATCCTGTGCCTCCGCCTGAGTCGACGTTCGTGCTTCGAGGGCTCAGGAACGCTCATCGTCGTCCGTGTGTCCGGTCGGAGCTCCGCCATAGTCGTTCTCTCGGTGTAGCTTGCTGTGGTGAGTCTCGTCCGCGTTAGTGTTACGTTTTGAGCTCCTTAACTCTTGCTGATCTTCCTGCGTGCGGTGGTCTTTCGTTTGGTGCCCCAGAACGCTCGGAACGGAGGGGTCACCGTCGTGGAGCACCGCCGCGGCCGCTGTCGTCGTCAAGCTCGCTTTCTCCCACCACCGCTGCTCCCGCCGTCTGCCGGTCTAGGACCGTGGTGAGCTCCTGGATCTCCCCAAACCTTTTACCTAAACGCTATCGTACCCTTGCGGCCGGAATGGGTTGGCCGCGCCGCCGCGTCCGCCATGGGCGAGCTCGAGCTCGTCGGAGGCGCGTAGCTCCCTGGTTTGATATGCTAGGTTGTCTGCTGGGTCTTAGGGTTCGCTGGGCTCGGTTTCGTCCCGGGGATCGCCGGTGGCGAGCTCCGCGGCAAGCCGCCGTGCGCGCGTGTGTGCGTGTGTGCGCGAGTGGGCGCCGGCCTGGTGAGGAGGAGGAACTGACAGGCGGGGGCCGCCTGTCAGCGCCTCGGTATGGCGCCTGGGCGCGGACCGGTGCGGGAGCGGTCAAGTGGGCCGGCCTGCCTGGTTTGGGTCGTCCTGGGCTGAAAGGCGTTTTCCATTTTCCTGTTAGAATTTCAAATGGATTTCTATTTTAAATTACTATGAATAGTTCCTATGTTTGTTATTTTTTAGTATTATTTCTGTTGTTCTAAAAATCATGAAAATAATTGTGGATACTCTCTGGAGCATTTAGTATTTTATAAAAATATTAAATATAAGATTTGGATATTTTATATAGGAACTAAAAATCAGCATATTAATTAGTAAATGCAACTTTGAGCAATTTTAATAAATTCCAGATTTATCCAAAAATCATGAAAAATTATGGGGCACTGTTTTAGGGTAAGATCTATCTGTTGGGTAAGTTTGGGCTCAATTGGAAACTGTTAGGACACTTGTTATTTAAATATGGGGTGTTTGATTAGTAGAATTAAGTTATGCAAATAATCCCTGTTGTTTGGTGTGATTTTGGATTGATTGAGTTCAAGGATCTTTCACGATAGTGATCCTTGACAAAAGTATTAGAGTCACTGGTTGGTTGTAGTAAAGCTGTGCAGCGGCTTTCTATGACCGTTAAAATGGTCAATAAAACAAAAGTAAGAAAACACTGCTTTTACCTTTCGTAAAACGTTTACAACTTTACCGTGAAGGAAAGTTGTACTCAAGATCTAAATGGTTTACTTTCAAGCATTTCATTCGTTGTCCTCATGCCATGCTAAGCATACATCATTGCATACGTATAGTGCCCGTTCCCGAGGAGGTCCAAGTCGAGGCTACTGCCGAGGAAGTCAATCCAGAAGTCATCCAGGGATTCGACATCTGTGGGACCGAGCCCGACCCGACGCTGTACGCGATTCAAGGCAAGCCCCGGTGCATTCAGTCCCGCCTTGTGTTTTATAAAATTATTTATCACTTGAGTCTATTATTGCATTAGGTTGTTAGGAGTTGTTTGTCTCCTATATTGATGCATTACCTACCTTGATAAATAATATCCCGGAAACCTGTTTAAAAATAAAAATATTCAAAAATACGTAGTCCTGCTTGATCAATTTAGATTTGCATAAAAAGGCTATTTTTAACCTATGAAAATGTGATAATTATGAATCATGAGAAAAGGGAAAGGGATATGAGTCCGTTCGGAAATTGTGTACTTGGGTAGCAGCCCCGATGCACCGTAACCGTCGGAAAGGGATTTTCCGTTCGTTGGTTGTGAATTTGGGTTAGAGTCCTAATGCTTGACCATCGGCGGAAAAGAGATTTGAAAACCGTTGGGACACTTATATTTGGGTTAGAGTCCCAATGCAGTGTCGCCGGCGGAAAAAGAATTAGGGACCGTTCATTGTAGGCCTGCTGTGATCGGGACTTTGCAACTAGCCACATACTACGGAAAGCCTCTGACTCCGGTGGCCCTACTGCTTGAACCGACAACCACGCACTGGGAGTGGAGAGATGGCGAGAGTAGCGTGTACCCTCGTGGCCGGCGTGCCTGGAGAGGAGAGGAGTACTGTGCTCTCGGGTGACGCAGGACCGGTTCAGGGGTAGGATAAGCCGTGGTAGGCGGGGTTGGCATATGCAAGCTTAAGTGCTACATATGCAGTGTGGATAGGGATCCCCAGCTGGGTATTAATCGATTCGAATCGTTGTTGCTCCTCGGATATGGAGACTTGATCCTTTGACCTACAATCGAAAAGTGGTTCGGAACTAGGTGTTTTTGAGAATGATTAAGAATCTGAAGGTATGATGATACTTGGGAATGAATTTGAAATTATGGATATGATTAAAATAAGATTGAGTTAAAATATTGAAATAGGATAGTAATGCTTTTCTGTAAAACTTTTGACTCTTGCTCAAACCTTACCTTGACTCCCCTTAGCCTGCATTCCTGAGTTTCATTCCTTTTTCTTAGTCGGGTAAGTCTTGCGGAGTACCTCAGTACTCAGGGTTTGTTAACCCCATGTTGCAGGGACACAGCAGCCGGAGGTTTGTCTCGCCCCCTGCTGTGCGACAGTGGTACAGGAGGGAAGTGAGGAGGAGTAATGTTGAACCCGTGGGCAGGGTTCTTATCATTAAATACTTAATATTGTTGTATCGTCATTTCACTGCTACTTATTTTATTTATGGTCTGTAATATTTGCACTTTAATCGTATTTGGACAAATGGTTTGTAATATAAGTACCTTATAATCTTTCCGCGCTTTCACTCTGATGTAATTTGTTATGAAATGTTGTAATTCTGTAATGGCTTCGCAATGGGATCCTGTCGGAGGAAATCGGGCGCTAATGTAGCCCGGCAGAACCTTCTAGATCATTTGGGACACGGGCCAGGCTATCAGAGGTCATTAGTGACAATGACAGGCGCCTATGGGCCATGGGATTTAGGCGGTTCTGTCACAGGCTTCAATTCATCGCTTGAGTTCAGTCAAAATCAGGGTTATTTTTTAGTCATGGAACGATGTTTTTCTTTAATAACAAATTAGCATCAGCTAAAATCAGCGCTTCTTTTCAGCTAGCCAAACAGTCGTTACGTTTGTGCTAGTTGATCTAGCTAGCAGGCTTTTAGATGCATATGTGTGATTATAGTGACCATTAATCGTTGTTGTTGTATACCCACTGGCTAAATCGCGTTGTTGTATATTCACTTGCTAAATGAATAGATTCTTAGAGGTGTCTTAAGTTAAATTTTTATGCTTTGATTGAATTTCTATAAAACCCCATCAGTATTTTTATAACATGATATTAGTATTATTAGATGTACCATTAACTATTTTATAATGCCCTCATTTCATATCATAAATGTTGTTTCTCTTAACAGTAAAGATAGTCAAACTTAGGATATTAAGATTTACACGAATTCTAACGATTGATTTATTTAGGGGTAGAGGGCGAACGTATTCAGAGTCTATTCGGTAATGCCTTGACTCATCTAAAATGACTTTGGTTGTGACTCCCTTGAAGAAGCAGTTTCTTTGACGGAGGCAAAGCATGAAGCCCTTTCAAGCCAAGTGTTGGGGATTCAATTTCGAAGAACGCAGCACTCAGCGAAGCCAAAAGACCGAAGCCTCCCAAGAAGTGGCGAAGCTAGAGACGGTGAAACGAAGGTCAAAAATCCTCCTCGCATTGTCACAATGCCAAGGGGAACAAAGCAAAGCCAATATGTCTCGAGCTCACGAAACCTGTTCCGTGAAGCCCGACAAATGAGGTAGTGATACTGTTTCAACTATGTAATGGCCAAATTGCCCTTTGACGTAAGGAAAGCATAGATTTATCATATCAATTGCTCCAGGGGTGTAATAGACATTATACTATGGGGGTGTTTAGATCCCAAAAGTTTTGGGATTTTGGCACTGTAGTAGTGAGGAATCTTTTGCAATAAGTGTCCAATTATAGCCCAAGTAGACTCAGAAGATTCGTCTCATGATTTACAGGCAAACTGTGCAAACATGCAAAAGTTTTGTCTATATTTAATATTTCATACATGTGCCATAAAATTGATGTGACGGAAGTTTTGGGATTTTGGAGAGAAACTAAACACCCCTATGATTAACCAAAATTCCATCCTCTTTAAATACTCTGTTACATGCACCTTTGTCGGACATAAATTCTTATTCAGTAGAGACATCCTTTGTTTGATGCTTGAGTGTCATTTCACCCAATTCGCAGCTGGGCAGAGCAGCACCAACCTGGCCAGGGGCGAGGCACGGTTGACCATTGAGGAGCTCCGCTAGGGTCCATTCCTCTTCCCCGAGTCTAAGTGAGGGATGCGGGCGCGAGATTAGATGTAGTATTTGGCGAAAAGAATGGATAGGACCCATAAGAAGTGTTTCTGCAGATCCGGCTCTAGCAAAAAAAGGGGGGGGGGGGGGGGGGGGCGTCTTGCTTCCAATGGCTCCTACACCATTTGATAGGTCTTCAGCAGGAGCAGGAGCCGAAGCCGCTCCGAGAACGGTCCTAAGGCCTTCTGCAGCAGCCTAGTATTTAAGTGGTGCTTGAAATCACTTTTTGGTCTTTGGGCATCACTTGGAGATGCTTCATCACTGCACCTAGTGGTGCCCAAAATAAAATTCCTAGTATCGGTGCTTGTTGATTCACCGGTGCTTGCTCCTGAAAAACTATTGCTACTGCTAGTAAGAGGAGAAGACCTCACCAAAGTAGAGCAGAAAAAATTGTTGTTGTTGCTGCCAGTTATAGGAGTTAGTGATGCTCACCACTTCAGCTCCACCAGAGTGATGCCTATAATCTATGGTAGGACCTGACTTTTTTTTTGGCACCACTCAACACTACAGAAGGCCTAAGACTGACTCCAGTAACACAACCCAAACCCAAAATGCATCTTTCACAGTGTTTTTCCTCTCAAAAACAAGCTCCAACGGATGACTCAAATAGATGATGCATTTTGCGTACCATCCAATCCGAGATGCAAAAATGCCTCTGCGAGAGAGACGATGCAAATCTATTGCGAGAAGACACTGCAGCCGCTGGCAGCCATGGCCCACCGCATTGGTGCCTTCCTCCCCATCCCGCTCGCGGCCGCGTCGGAGGAAGCGCCGGAGGCGGCGGCGACCGAGGCAGCACTGCTGGTGCGGCATGCGGCGCAGCTCGCAAGGCTGGAGGACTCGGCGGAGTCGCTCGTGACGTTCGTCGACGTGCTCGAGTCCGTGCTCGCCAGATCCGCGGCGCCGCCGGCCGCCGGCCGTCGCGCGGCTCAGGGACTCCCTCCGCCACGTCTTCTCTCCCGCTGTCCCAGGCTCAGGAAGCTCACGGCATGTTGGGGTGTGTTGGGGCGCTTGGCCCACGGCCACGGCGCCATGGACATCGTGGAGGCAGCAAGTGGAAGGCCTGGTACGTGGTCTGCAGGAAGTTGTCGTACCGGAGCAGCTCGCGGCGGAGGATGGAGTCAAGCGGGTAGAGCTATAGTTGTACATGCAGTCCGGGCCCGTTGGCCCGGCACGAGGCCCGTAAATTTGGCCCGGCCCAAGCACGGCCCGAGGGAGCAGGCCGTGCCTGGGCCGATAGCCAGGCACGTGGGCCGGCACAGCACGGCCCGCTCCCAAAAGGAAGGCCCGGTGGCGGCCCGTAAATCCCACACCCCGCCGCGCCCTCGCCCCCGGCATATAAATGCCGCACGCGCCCCGCCTCAACCCTAATCCCTGTTCCCCCAGTCCCGCACCCCCCGCCGCAATCCTTCCCACGTGTGCTCGAGTGCTCGTGCACCCGCCGTCGCTCCTCCCGCCGGTGGCGAATCGGAGAACGCTGCCGTCCACTGGCCACCGTCCTTCGTCCCCGAGCTCCATCCACCTCCGCGGCTCCGCTCCCCACCGTAGCCCCCCAACCTTAACCCTAATCCCCATTCGGTGGCGATTCGGAGCCACCGTCCCCGACACCGGTGACCTCGATCCGCCGTCCCGTCGCCGTCTTCCCTCCCCTCACCTTCTTCCGGTCTCCCTCTCCTTGTCTGTGTCCTACACTCGCACTCTCCCTCTTCCTCTAGCTAAACTATGTGAGTTCGAATCATATTGGGTGTTGCCGTCGAGTCCCTCCTCCCCAGCTTGCCGTCGTCTCTAATCGGTGTCTCTCATCTCATCTGGGTGGCCGGTTTACATCTCCGGCGCTGGGCTCCAGTTGCACAGGTAAGACTGCTCCCCTAACCCTAGATCCATCTCCTTCTTCGAATCCTAGACTCTAGGTCTCTAACCATGTTTTCTGTTGCAGGTCGGTTGTCGATGCCTCGTCTTCCTCCTCTGGCGTAGACCGGGCTCGGCGGCCGCGCGCACCGTCGAGGAACGGGGCCGGACATCAGCCGTCCGCGTTGAAGGTCACCATGGCGGATGACGAGGATGCCTATCCACTCATCGGCAATGATGACCTTCGCGCGGCCGGCTTGGTCCCCGATGATGAAGACAACCTCCGAGAGGACGCTACGGCACTGCTCGGGGTCGACATCCAGATTGGTAGCGGCTCTGCTCCGATCGATGTCGACGCTGGCGACGGTGCTGGCGGAGGGACTGGTGGGACCCCGGTCGGCTCCAACTCCAACAGCACCGATGCTACTGGTACTTCCAAAGTTGGTAAGCGTAAGTCTGGTGTCTGGGTTGATTTTGATGAGATCTATGAGAAAGTGAATGGTGAGGATGTTCGTATTGCTGCTATATGTAGAATGTGCATGTCTAGATTGTCTGCTAGATCTGCTGCTGGTACTGGGCATTTGATTAGGCACCAGAAATCTTGTAGAAAAAAGGTTGATCATGCTAATAGGGTCCAATCTCGGCTTGCTTTCATTCCCGATGGGTCTCTGCATAACTGGGATTATGATCCATCTGTTGCTAGAACTGAGTTGTGTAGGCTGATTGCTAGGCTTGACCTTCCACTAGGCATAGGTGAGGCTGATGCATGGGAGGACTACATTGTTCGTGCCCACAACCCTAGGTTTAGCAAGGTCTTTAGACAAACCACAACTAGAGATCTTGGCAAGCTTTTTACTGAACGTCGTGATGTGCTTAAGAATACTGTGCTTTCTGCTGCTTCTTCTGTTGCTTTAACCTCAGACATTTGGTCTGGTAATGCAAAAGAGGACTATATTAGTGTTGTTGCACACTTTGTCAATGTTGATTGGGAATTACAAAAAAGGGTGATTGGTCTGAGGCTTATTGAAGCTAAACATACTGGTCCTAATATTGCTGAGAGGATTGCTGCTGTGGTTGAGGAGTATTATCTGATTGACAAGATATTCTCTGTCACTCTAGATAATGCTTCAGCTAATGTTAAAGCAATGGAGTCTTTGAAACCTATGTTTGCTGGTTATTTGGGTCCTGATCCTGCACTTACTCCTGATAACCCCAATAATGTTAAGTATTGTCTTATGTATCAAAGGTGTGCTTGCCATATCATTAATCTAATTGTCAAATGTGGGTTAAAAAGAATGAAAACTTATTTGGAGGATTTTAGAACTGCAATTAATTTTTTGAATTCCTCTAATTCTAGAATTGCAACTTTTAAAGAATACTGTCAAGCTAGGGGCTTTAGAGCTAGAAAATTTGGCCTGGATATGGATGTGAGATGGAATTCCACTTTCTTAATGCTTAAACATTTGCTTTCATACAAGAATGTGTTTTCTGTCTTTATTAATTCTCACTATGAGAAGCAATTGTTAACTAATAATCACTGGTATGTTGCTGAGAAAATGCTTGAGTTCCTTAAACTATTCTATGACTTAACTGTTGTGCTGTCTGGTGTGTACTATCCAACTAGTCCACTTATTCTTCACTATATTCTAGAAATTGCATCTCATTTAAAAACATGTGAAAAGGATGTCAATCTTAGATCAGTTGTATTTCCTATGCAGCTGAAATTTCTTAAGTATTGGAATGATATACCTCTGTTATATTCATATGCATTCATTCTTGATCCAAGAGCCAAGATAAGAGGTTTCTTTAATGTGCTGCAGTTACTTGGTGAATGCACTGGAACTGATTATAGTACCTATTATGCTGATGTCAAAAATGAATTGTACAAACTGTTTAACAAATATGATACCAAGTTTGGTGCAGCTAGGTCTCAAAGGGCAGCACAACCTTCAATTCATACAGGTAGGAAAAAGCAAGCATGGGGAAGAATATTTGGAGGCCGAACCACAGGTATTGTTGGTCCTCCCCCTGTCTCCACCCCTTCTTCCACCTCTGCTATTTGTGAGCTGTCAGCCTACTTAGACAGTGATAATGTCACTTCTTATGAGGATGATTTTGACATAATTCTCTGGTGGCATGATCACAAGCTAACCTATCCAATTCTGTCTATAATGGCAAAAGATATAATGTCAGTACCTGTATCAACTGTGTCCTCGGAGTCTTGTTTCAGTTTGACAGGTAGGATCATCGAGGAGCGGAGGCGGCGCTTGTTGCCTGAGAATGTAGAAATGCTAACTTGCATAAAGGATTGGGAGTTAGGAGCAAAAAGGGAGCAGCATGCTGTTGATAACCCAGAGATTAAGGAAGCATTCAAGAACTTATACCTTGATGAAGATGGACCTGGTGGTGGTGCTGAGACTGATGCTGGTACTGGTGGTAAGACTGGTGGGACAGCTTGTGTTACTTAGTGTGATTCTGTGAGCCTGAGAGGCTGAGTGATTTTTGCTTTTGCATTGAGTGAGAGTGTGAGACAGTGAGTGATCTCACTTATCTGTAATTTTGGCCACATGCAACACTTGAACAATGCTTGTTATGTAATAATTATGAGCTGGCTGTACTCTTTTTTTCTTTCTAGTGTTTCTCACAAGGGTAAGTTTTACCTAGAAAGGTTTTTAATGAGGCAGCATTGCACAAAACAGCTCAATATTTTGTCAACTTTGCTTGTTATCATCTTTTGCTTTCACTGTCTTGGCTAAGTGACTAAGTCTGTATCTATGTGAATCTGTGATCTGTTCATGTGTATATGACTTTGATCATCAAACAGTTTTGATCTGTGACTTAGCGAATATATGACTGATTCTGTGTATTCATGTTTGAATTAGTGAATGAAAGTTTTAAATTCTGTTACGAGATTAATCAAAGTACCCGTGGAGAAGTTTTAATGTATTGGGCCGTGGGCTGGCACGGCCCGTTTTTTTGTGCCGTGCTGAGCGGGTCGGCCCGGCACGAAAAAGGGCCCATAGGGCCGTGCCTGGGCCGAAGGCTAGGCATGTGGGCCATGTAGGCACGGCGTGCCATGCCGGCCCGTAGTCTATCGGGCCGTGCCGGGCCGGCCCGTTGGCCATCTATAGGTAGAGCTGTCTTCGCCGCCGCTAAGGGATGAAGACCGGGATGGGGCTCTGCGTCGCTGTTGGAGAGGTCTGTGTTTTGGGTGCGTGACCCTTTACTGTGCGTGACTCAAAATCTTGAATGGATATCGAGTTTGGGTTCTCCTTATTGGAGACAGTCTACGGCCCCTTTGGTATGGATTCAAGCCCTTCAGCTCCCGCCCTGTTGAGGACCTGTACGTAGCTTGAGCACTTGAAGCCCAGAAAACTAGCTTCGGCTACTCTGTGAGAGTAGGAGAACAGAGGTAGGAAAAGAGATCGATGAACGGTGTATAAACAATAGTGCTGCAGTAGATTTATTAGGCGAAGCCGGAGCACTAGAATCCCTACCAAATGGGGCATAAGTATTGAACATTACGATTGTATTTGCAACTATACATTAAATTTGGTTTTATTTTTGAAATTGACTGCTGTTCGATGCTACGTTTTGTATAGTATAAAATAGAATAAAATCACATTAACAAATGGAATGGTTCAAAGTTACGTTTTGTAGCATAGAAAACATTCTCATGTGTGGCCATAAAACATGGTGGTGATGAATTGTTTCGGTGCAGTAGCACGTGGTACCAGGATTCCAGGAAGACGGCATGCATGTTCTCTCGTGGTGTACGCGTACTTACATGCTGCAATACAGGTCATGTTGCCAATAGATAGGCACCGAGCTGATGCGGGTCAGCAGAGAGCAGAGGGCGGAGGCCCATGGCCATGGCCTGGCCGCTCCGCTGGACAGGCGACGTTGGCCATGGGCAAGGGCAGCAAGGAGGTGCAGGCGTGCAGCGGAGCGGGGAGCGCACCGCGCACCGTTATTACACTGCTCGCGTGCGAATCAACACGGTTTCCCGCGGTCCTGTCAGGACGTCTCGCTGGCACCGGTAATCTGAGATCCCCGCCAGGCCGGCCACGCATTTGCATTTGCATTTGCATGCATGCCCACCTGCAAGCTTTGCTTTGCTGCGCTTCACTATTGGCAGTTAACGCCTTTGCCCCAGCCCAGGGGGCGCGGTCCTCCTCCATCCTCCTCCTGCTTGGTCCTTATTACTACCAGTACTACTAGTAGTAGCTAGGAACACGGGCTGGCATGTGTGGAGGTGCATGTGTGGAGGTGATGTACTGATGTGGGCATGTGGCTTTTACCATCTCGAGATGAAAACCAGGTGGGGGCAGGCAGGTGTGATCGTTAACACGGAAGTTATGACGTGTGCTAGAAAAAAAACCAATGGCGCATGGTGTTACTAGTAACTAGTAAGGCCTTATGCCTTAGGCCAAACCACACAGAGCAGCGCTGCGCTAGTTCTCGCTACGCGTAGGCTCCTCAGCCCCGCGCGCCGAGCCACCGACGCCGACGCCATGCCTTCGCAGCTCCGCTCCCGTGCCTCGCGCGCCCACGGCCCGGATTCGGATCGGATGGAGTTTCTGGGCACCCAAAACCGAAACCCAAACTTAAAAGCCGAATCCGAACCCGAAACCGTTTCGGGTGAAAATCTATACACAAAACCGAAACCCGCGGATACCCGAAACCCGACGGATTAACCGAAACCCAAAACCCGCCACTATATAGCAATAAGAAAAATAAAAAAAATTAGCAACATATATATGATATATATTACTGTAAGTGCATTCGTCCCCTATGTGGGATTTTGGTGATTAATGACAATCAAATTAGGGACTAACGGTTTTATCAAGATTATGTGCAGGTGTTAGTCCATATGAATGAGCAAATTGAAATATTCGGTGAAACAGCACCCCTCCAACTTGACCGAATTACTTGGTGATCTTTATTCATAGTTTAGCAAGTTTTATCTTTTATTGAGTATAGGACTACCGTACTATCAAGAGGGATGCATAACTAGTTGACTAGTAGAAGGTTTAAAGTGCTCAAACATTGACTAAAAAAACATGCTTGAGAGACACCATCACACACTTGTGCACTGCCCTATTCTGTTCTGCCCCTGGAGAGCGGTAGTACCAGTCTTGGACCGGTAGTACCGGTAGGAGTTAGAGCAGGATCCTCTCCAGCGAACTGCTTGCTCTCGGGTTCCAGAAAAGTTTATTCCGGTAGTATCGGATTTTAAACCGGTAGTACCGATGTTGCACCGGTAGTACCGACTCTGCATCAGTAGTACCGGTAGGACTTAGCGCCAAATCTCCTCCCAGCCAACTCGCTGCTCTCGGGTTTCAGTAAATATATTTTGGTAGTACCGGATTTTAATCCGGTAGTACCGGTGCTAGAGCGGTAGTACCGGTCCTGGACCGGTAGTACCGGTAGGACTTAGTGTCCAAGCAGTTACTCAGGGTCTGGATCGGTAGTAACGGCTGTACTTCGGTAGTAAGTTGACTGTTGTATCAGTAGTACCGGTGTACCACCGGTAGTACCGGTCAAGTCAACTTGACTGACAAACTTTTCTACCGTTGGGGCCACGTGCTGTGCGTGTGTCAGGCTTTTAACGTTCGATCTACTGAGGTAGCATCGGTACTACCGGTGGAAATCGGTAGTACCGGTACCTCCCAGACGGAGGAAGTATAAATAATTTTTCCCTCTTCTTTATAACGTTACCCACTTCATTTGTTGCCTACCAACCCGAGACAACAGCTCTCTCCTGCTCTCCCACTCTCTCTCACACACACATTCATTGCTCCTAGCTCAATCCATTGCAAGTTTCAAGTTGAGAAGTGAGATTCGAGTGAGGAAAACTTAAATCCATTGCTTGAGCACAGATTCCTCCCTCCAGCCGGCTTTGCTTTGCATTTGTTGCTCTTGGGTTCTTGGAACCCTAGACGGCTAGGCGTTCTTCGGGAGAGCCCGGTTTGATCCATTTGTGAGAGCTCCCCAGAGTGTTTGTATCACCCCAAGATTCTAGTGAAGAAACTCAAGTGACCTTTGTGGTAACCTTGAGTGAGGAAAGGAGGTGAAATAGACTTCGACCTTTGTGGTGTAGGCCTTCCTTTGTGGATTGACCGAACCTCGGGATAAATAACTTGTCTCTTGCTCTCTTTGTTGTTGTGTCTACTTGTGGTGTCACGGTTTCGACCGTGCTCTTTCTCTCTCTACCTTATTCTTAGGTTTGGAGGCCCGATCTACGATTTGGTGGTGATTCAAGTTAGGGAGAAGGTTGCAAGGGACTCTACATATACTTGGGTGGTTTGGTATAGCATAGATCTAAACTTACTGTGTAGTTAATCTTGGTTTCGTAGCTATCTGTTCTTGACCGGTAGTACCGACGGATTGCATCGGTACTACCGACAGGTATCGGTAGTACCGGTCCAATCCCGGTAGTACCGGTCTCTATTCTCACGTTTCAATTGAGTTTGAGTTTCAGGTTTTATACTACGCCTATTCACCCCCCCTCTAGGCATTGTAGATCCTTTCAATTACGTATTCAAATGTATAAACAAGAGACAATAAACAACATATTGTTTTAATGACTCAATTTATAATAAATTTAATAGCTTTCATAAATAATTTACTAATAAAAATACAAGAGTCTTTATTCGAAATGTTATATTTTGGATATCCATTGAATATCCGTGGGTGAAAACCGAAACCCAAAACCGAACCCGATAGGTTTCGGATACCAAAACCTGAAAACCGTGGACGAAAAATTAAACCCGAACCCGAACCCGCTGAAACCGAAACCCGCGGATATCCGCCCCGAACCCGATCCGCTGCCATCCTTACCCCCCTCCCGCGCTGAAAGCTCTAGTTTGGTTTTGCCTAATTGATGACACCTAGTATCTAACCATGTGCTTAAGCATTGTGATTACAAGATTGGTTAGTAGAACAAGTGGGGAGCTATGACGATGTCCATGCAAGTGGTGTAAGTCCATCAAGATGTTGGATCAAATGCTTCTCAACTTGGATTTTGAAAAGGGCTCAAGGCAAAGGTAAACTCGATAGGGCTCCTTTCATTTTGGTGATCAAGACATTATAGAGAGTGTGATCACATTTAGATTAGATGACCGTACTATTAAAGGGGATGAAGTTTCGTTAACAACCTCTGTCATCAAGTGCTTCTAGTTGACATAGTTGAGCATATGCATTTAGATCTAGAGCACTAACCTAAAACCTTGCAAATGAACTTAAAATCAAACTAACACTCGTGCCTAAGTACTTATACACTTGGTTGTTAGCACCTAGAAGTAAGGTAGTTGAAGAGAGGGCAAAAACAGCTCTCAGAGGTGCACCGGACGCTAGGCGTGTTCGGTGGGTGCGCACCAGACGCGTCCGGTGCAGATAGAGCCTCTCTGGAACCTCTCTGTATAAGCACCGGATGCTGGAACAGTAACTCCAGCGCGTCCGGTGACCTTTCTCGAGCGTTCGGTGAAGAAACGTGCTTTCTGACTGAGTGAAAGCACCGGACGCTGGCAGCGTCCGTTGACCTAACAGCGGACGCGTCCGGTGCGACTTTGAGCTCTTTGAATCCTCTCTGTTCGCGCACCGGACACGGGCGTCGGAGCGTCTGGTGCGACGTCTCCGCGTCCGGTGAGTTAGCGCGCTGCAGGAAGTTTGAAACGGCTAGTACCCGTGGCAGCGGGCGGTATACCAGGCAACCACCGGACGCGTCCGGTGTAAACTTAACCAACATCCGGTGTGCACGCAGAAACTGTAAAACGGCTAGTTTTTCACCCTCACTTATAAAAAGCCGATCAACCGGTTTTGTGAGCATCTTTTGCGCTTTTTACTCATTGCTAAGCATCTCTTGAGCCTCCCAAACATCTCCCACTCACTCTAGAGTTTGTTTCTCATCCATAGTGAGCTAGGGAGTGATCCAAGTGCATTGTGTTCATCTAGATCATCTTTGGGCACTTGTTGATCGTTGTTGCTGCGGATTTTCATCTATTCTCTTGGTGATTGCCGTCACCTAGACGGTCTTGGAGCAGCGGAGGAGTTGGTGGAGTTGGAGATTGTTTCCGGCCACTCCCGGAGATCTTTGTAAGGGGTTTGCACCTTCCCCAGCGGAGAGCCGCAAGGTAGCCTAATATATTGCTCGTGTCATTGAGTTACCTTGCTCGTGGTAGGTTCTAGTGGCGCTCATTGGTTGAGCTTAACATTGGTTGTCAATTAGCCACCGAACCACCGAGTAGTGGTCGACACAACGGGAACTAGCGTGCCGGCAAGCACGTGAACCTCGGGATAAATTCATTGTCTCCATTGTGTTGATTGGGATTTCATTGGACCATCACCTTCAAGTGTATTGGTATATTTCTCGGTGATTGGATATCTACTCTACTCGGCGGTATAACACAACAACGCCCTCTCCTTTACTTTTGTGCACTTACTTGTGTAGTGGTAGTTGTTGTAGTTTGGTTGTCCACTTAGGAGTAGTGTAACTCAACCTAGGCTAGCTTGTGTGTGATCTTAGTGACTTAACTAGAACGGTTAGGAGGGCTTACAATTTTGATTAGGCTAGTGTAAAATGCGTTTCGCTATTTGTTGTTCTAACTCTTTGGTCAAGTGTTGCTTGTAGAAGTTTTAATTTGGCTATTCACCTCTCCTCTAGCCTCTTTGGACCTATCAATTGGTATCGGAACTGTGGTCACCGTTTGTTGCAAGGCTTAACATCCTTCGGTGTTAAATATGGCTCACAACAACTTGATCAATCATATGGGCAAGCCACCTCGGTTTGATGGCACAAGCTATGGATATTGGAAGAAGCAAATGAAAGCACATTTGAAATCAATGAATAGGAAGATGTGGAAAATTTTTGAAAGGGACTTTGTTGTGATTGATGTGAATGATCCCACACCAAGAGAAGAGGAGAAGCTTCAATTCAATGATATTGCCCTCAATGCAATATATAGTGCTCTTGATGAGAAGGTCTTTGACCAAATTAAGGACTTGGAGTTTACTCATGAGGTGTGGAAGAGGTTGGAAGACTCTTATGAAGGCACCACCGCGGTCAAGAGTGCAAAGCTATATATTCTCAAGGACAAATTTGCAAGCTTCAAGATGAAGGATGATGAGAGCATACCGGAGATGTTTCACCGGTTGAGTGTAATTGTGAGTGATCTCAAGGCTCTCGGTGAAACAATTAGTGATAGAGACTTCTCTCACCGCTTCTTGAGATGTCTACCTCCCCGGTTTGAGACTTTGGTTACTATCATTGTGAGGGAGGATCTCTCAAAGGTGACTCCAACACAAGTGCTTGGTGATGTCATGACACAAGAGACATACCAAGTAGAGAAAGATGGAGGACTCAAGGAAGAGAAGGATGAAGAGAAGAAGGACAAGAATGAGAAGAAGAGCATTGCATTCAAGGCAACTTCATCAAGGCACAAGGGCAAAGCAAAGAAGCAAGTATCTAGTGATGATGAAGATAGCTCAAGTGAAGATGATGTGGAGATGGCACTTCTTATGAGAAGGTTTGGAAGATTCATGAGGAAGAAGGGCTATGGTGCTAGAAAGAGAAGAGATTTCACCAAAGGCAAGGGTCCAACCATGAGATGCTATGGGTGCAAGAGTAAGGACCACTTGATAGCCGATTGTCCTCACAAGAATGATAGTGATGATGAGGATGACAAGAAGAAGAAGAAGTCCAAGAAGGACAAGAAGATGCAATTCAAGAAGAAGAAGAGGCATTCTTATTGTGTCACATGGGATAGTGATGCTTCCTCTTCCGATGATGATGATGATAGTGATGATGATCACAAGCTCACCAAGAAGATGGCCATTGCTAGTCTTGCTATTCCTGGCAAGCCATCTCTATTTGACTCTTCACCGACTTGTCTCATGGCTAAACCATCAAAGGTACAATCCGAATCCGATGAGAGCGGTAGTGAGAGTAAGGAGGAGAACTTCTCTAAGGAGGAGTCCTTGACATGTTGCGTGACACACACTCCTATCTTAAGAAGAAAGTGAAAGAATGCAAAGTATTGAACAAGGAGAAGACACTTCTTGAACAATCTTTTGATGAGCTTAGTGCTTCTCATGAGTGTCTAAAGGAAGACCATGAGAACCTAAAGGAAGTTCACTCCAACCTTGAGGAAGGTCATTCTTCACTTTCGAAGTTGACTAAGATAGAGGATGTGCCATCAACATGTGACGTAGGTGTTACTTGTGATTTATTTGATACACCTATTGTTGTCACCTCCACTAACACTTCTTGTAGCACATCCACCTCTATCTCATCTAAGGATGTCAGTGTCACTTGTGATGCCACAATCTTGATTGAGAACAAGAATCTCAAGAGGGAGGTGCATGAGCTTACTCTAGCTTTAGGCAATGCCTATGGTAGAGATGCCCGCTTGCTTAAGTGTTTGGGCAGTCAAAGGTTCTCTATTAACATAGAGGGTCTTGGCTATACCCCAAGAAGGGCAAAGCCGCCTTTGTCCCTCACAAGACTACTTTTGTGAAGGGCAATGGTGTGATTTGCTATAGTTGCAAGCAAGTGGGGCATAAGGAGCAATATTGCAAAAAGAGGATGATGAAGCAAAGCAAGCCTAATGTGTCATCCATTAGACTTGATTCTTGCTATGTGCTTACCAAGAGTGCAAAGGGAGTGAGAGTCAAGTATATTAGTGCACCTAAGGAGAGCACAAAGAAGAAGGGTATTTGGGTGCCCAAGAGCTTGGTCACTAACCTCCAAGGACCTAAACAAACTTGGATACCAAAATCTAATTGATTTCTTTGTAGGTGAACTACAAGTCCGGACAGAGGCATTGGGTGCTTGATAGTGGGTGCACTCAATATATGACCGGATAATCAACCATGTTCAATTCAATCAAGCCAAATGAAGATGGGAATCTTGATAGTATCACATTTGTTGACAACAAGAAGGGTAAGGTTATTGGTCTTGAAAAGATTGCTATTTTAAATGATATGTCTATCTCCAATGTCTTACTGGTTGAGAGCTTGAACTTTAACTTGTTGTCCGTGGCTCAATTGTGTGACTTAGGATTCAAATGCATCTTTGGTGTTGATGATGTGGAGATTGTTAGTGTTGATGGAAGCAACTTGATATTCAAGGGATTTCGGTATGGCAATCTCTGTTTGGTGAATTTCAATGCAAGTGAAGCTCAATTGTCATCATGCTTGTTCACAAAATCAAGTATGTGTTGGTAATGGCATAGAAGGCTTGGTCATGTTGGAATGAAGCAACTCAATAAATTGGTCAAACATGACATGGTGAGAGGATTGAAAAATGTGCAACTTGAGAAAGATAAGTTGTGTAGTGCTTGTCAAATAGGAAAGCAAGTTGGAAACACACATCCTAACAAGAGCATGATGAGTACATCTAGAGCATTTGAGTTGTTGCACATGGATCTATTTGACCCAACCACTTATGCTAGTCTCGGTAGAAATAAATATGGCTTTATGATAGTGGATGACTATACAAGATACACATGGGTTTTCTTTCTAGTTGACAAGAGTGAAGTGTTTGGGGTATTAAAGACATTTATCAAGAGAAACCAAAATGAATTTGAAGTGACAATCAAGAGCGTGAGAAGTGACAATGGAAGTGAATTTAGAAATGCAAGAGTTGATGAGCTTTGTGATGAGTTTGGAATCAAATATCAATTCTCGGCCAAATACACTCCTCAATCAAATAGCCTTGTTGAGATGAAGAATAGAACACTTATTGATATGGCAAGGTCTATGCTTAGTGAATACAATGTGAGTTTGGACTTTTGGGCCGAAGCCATCAACACAGCTAACTATTGTAGCAACCGGCTCTATTGTCACCGGCTATTGTAGAAGACACCATATGAGCTACTGAATGGAAGAAAGCCCAATATTGCATATTTTAGAGTATTTGGTTGCAAATGCTATATCTTGAAGAAGGGTGCAAGATTGGGAAAATTTGAGAATAAATGTGATGAAGGCTTCCTAGTTGGCTACTCACCACAAGCAAAGTATATAGAGTATGGAATCACACCATCAAGCTAGTTTAGAAAGTTCATGATGTGGAATTTGATGAAACCAAGGGTTCACAAGATGAAGATGAAAATCTTGATGATGTGGGAGGAACTCAATTGGTGAATGCTATGAAGAACATGGACATTGGTGATATCCGGCCAAGACAAGTGGTTGATGTGGAAGATGAAGATGACAAAGATCACGTGCAAACTCAACCTAGTGTGCAAGCAAATCCAAATGAAGCAAGCTCTAGTGGTTCTCATGATCAAACTCAAGTGCAAAATGATGAAGATCAACATGTTAGTCCATCTCAAGTGGGTTAACCGAGCTCAAGCAATCAAGTTCTCCAACCGGTTCATATTGCAAGAGATCATCCATTGGATCAAATAGTTGGGGATATTAGAAGTGGTGTTCAAACAAGATCAAAGTTAGCAAACTTTTGTGAGCACTTCTCCTTTGTTTCATTTGAAGAGCCAACAACTATTGAGAAGGCCTTGGATGATAGTGATTGGCTAAATGCTATACATGAAGAGCTCAACAACTTTGAGAGAAATCAAGTTTGGGAGCTAGTTGAGAGGCCCAAGAACTACAATGTCATTGGTACCAAATGGGTGTTCAAGAATAAGCAAGATGAAAATGGCATTGTGGTGAGAAATAAGGCAAGATTAGTTGCACAAGAATACACTCAGGTGGAAGGATTGCATTTTGGAGAGACATATGCTCTGGTTGCAAGATTGGAAGCAATTAGGATCCTTCTAGTTTATGCATGTGCACATGATATCAAGCTCTATCAAATGAATGTCAAAAGTGCTTTCTTGAATGGATACATCAATGAGCTAGCGTATGTTGAACAACCCCCAGGTTTTGAAGATGAGAAGAAGCCCGACCATGTCTACAAATTGAGAAAGGCGTTGTATGGTTTGAAACAAGCTCCAAGGGCATGGTATGAAAGATTGAGAGATTTCTTACTATCCAAGGGTTTCAAAATGGGGAAAATTGACACCACACTCTTCAACAAAAGAATTGGCAAAGAATTGTTTGTGTTGCAAATCTATGTTGATGATATAATTTTTAGGTCAACCAATCAAGACTTTTGTGAAAAATTTGGGAAGATGATGGCTAACGAGTTTGAGATGTCCATGATTGGAGAGTTGAGTTATTTCCTTGTTCTACAAATCAAGCAATTGAAGAATGGAACTTTCATAAGCCAAGGCAAATACATTAGGGACATGTTGACGAAATTTAGGATGTAAGATGCAAAATCTATTAGCACACCAGTGGGCACAAATGGTCACCTTGATGAAGACAAGAGTGGAAATATGGTGGATCAAAAGAAGTATAGGTCTATAATTGGAAACTAACTCTATGTGACCGCTTCTAGACCGGATGTGATGTTTAGCGTTTGTATGTGTGCAAGGTATCAAGCTTCACCAAGAGAGAGTCATTTGAAGGCAACCAAAAGGATATTGAGATATCTCAAGCACACACCCGATGTTGGTCTTTGGTATCCAAAGGGGTCAAACTTTGAATTGATTGGTTATTCGGATTCCGATTATGCGGGATACAAAATCAATAGAAAAAGCACTTCCGGTACATGCCAATTGTTGGGAAGATCACTAGTATCATGGTCATGCAAGAAGCAAAACACTGTTGCACTCTCTACCGCCAAAGCCGAATATGTTAGTGCGAGGAATTGTTGTGCACAATTATTATGGATGAAGGCCACATTGAGTGACTATCGAATCAAATTCAAGAATATGCTATTACTATGTGATAATGAAAGCGCCGTAAAGATAGCCACCAATCCGGTTCAACACTCAAGAACAAAGCACATTGATGTGAGTCATCACTTCATTAGAGACCACCATGCCAAAGGTGACATTCAAGTTGAGAGTGTAGGCACCGATGATCAACTCGCCGACATTCTCACCAAGCCACTTGATGAAGCAAGATTTTACAAATTGAAGAATGAATTGAACATCCTTGATTTCTCCAACATGAGTTAAGCTAGCACCCCCACTATATGACTTGCCTCTACTCTGACAAAGTAAAGGTAACATTGTTTGGCATGTCATTCATATGTTGTTAGGACTTGTGTAGAGCATATAGACATCTTTTTATTCTTAAATAGGTCATTCATGACAAACTAAATGTTTTTGAGATCATATGCCACTACTATTGCTTCTATGACTTGTTTGATCTAGTGGTGACATATGACTAGCTTGTGCGATTGTGAACCTAATATTTAACTAGAATATGAGCACTATAATATATAAGCCAACTTTGACAAGATAACCCCTAATGGCGTGAAGAAGCTTGCCAAAGGACAAACCGAGTTATATATTTGTGCAAGTAATCTAGCTAAATGCTTAAAAGAAGTAAGATAATGGAAACAATCTAACAATTTTAACAAGTGGTTATCTCCATTGATTTCAAATCTTATCCTACCCATGCTACCCTTTTATGGTCTTTGATGACATAGGGAGAGAGAATGCTACAAAGATATGGAGGTTGAGCGATGAACCATCATTAGACCGATGATGGGAGACCTTTAGGCCAAGTGAGAGGGATCACAAAACTTTTAAAAATTTGGATCTCACACTTAGGGGGAGCAAGCTCACAAGCATGATTGCAAGCATTTGATTGTGAATTCTCATATGTTTGATGCATTGCATTTGTACTTAAATTCAATATACTTGCTTGCTTGGTGTATGCTAGACTTATACTTGTGTGGTGAATTAAAGTACTAGCATGCATAGGAAGTGGTAGCTAGTTCTTGGTCTTTTCAAATGGCTCTAGAACCTTATTTCTATTGTTGATCTCATGAGGTATTCTAGTGTCTTTGGTTGCAAGAATTCTTCCAAGTGGTATCTAGCTATCCATGGTGCTAAGGATGGTTTATATGCACTCCGATGGTATCACTGAAAGGTCCTTGTTTGGTTTTGGTAATTGAGTGACAACTTAGGTGGACTAATATGTGTTTAAGTGTTGATTACACAGGTGATTAGTTCACAGGTACATGTGTGTGAGCATCTATGCCATGGAGGTGAAAATGGCTTGGAGATGATGCTTAGCTCACACATATGGTATGAAGGAGCTAAACGCATGAGACATGACATGGAGTCATGTGGCTAGGTGAAGAAGATCAAGACAAGGCTTCGCGTCGATGGACCGGTTGCAAGTGTGAAGGGCAAGTCGGGTGATGGCTCGGCGCCGATGGACCAACGCAACGGTGAAGAGCAAGCAAGTCAAGGATCGATGAACCAAAAGCCACGTGATGATATGAAGTGGATCATATCATTCATGAGGTTTTGGTGCATGTGTTGCACCGGCATCGATGGTGTCGGAGACAGTGATGAAGACGGTGATCAAAATGGAAAGCGCAAGACAAAGGTATAACCTAGGGCATTTCCATTTCACCGGTCTAAGGTTGAGTAGAGAAGTGCTTGACCGGATTTAGGATAGATGGCCGTACTATCAAGAGGGGCAAACTTGTTTGCATATCGGTCATCTAGTGCCACTTGAGTGATCTAACTTGCATACGTTGCTAGGATCGAGTGACGTGGTGAAAAGAGTGAAAAATCCTTTGAAAAATGTTTGTGAAAAGCTAACACACATGCACATGAGGTGTACACTTGTTGGTGTTAGCACTTTTGAAAAGGTGAAAGTGTTTGAAGGTGGTGTTGTGAGGTAGAGAGGGTGTGGTTCTCGGCGAAGTTGCAAGAGCGTCGGACGCTAAGGCCAGGAGGCGTCGGACCATGGGTTCGGTCCAACGGCCTGCCCTTGTCTTCTGTGCTGTGGTACGAGCGTCGAACGCTGTCTGCAGTGATAGCATCGGACCATCCTCGTGCGTCCGACGGTGTTTGGCCATGTGAGCGTCGGACGCTGAAGTTTGTGGGCGTCGGACTTTTGTCCGAGCGTCCGACGGTGCAGATCGTGCGATAGCTGACACGTGGTGAGCTCTGAGAGCGTCGGACTCTTGGGTTTAGTCCGACGGCGAGCGTCGGACGACCGTCCGACGGTTTTCAGCGCTCGGGGAGCTCTCTGGAAGCGTCGGACCGTGGAGTTCATTGGTCTGACGGTGTTCCGTCCGACGGTGAGCTGAAGCGCGGGAAGTTAGCCGTTGTGATCCAACGTTCGACTTCAACCGGCTAGTGACACGTGGTGGCTATCGGGAGCGTCGGACCGTGGACATTGGTCCGACGGTGGCACGGCTGAGCGTCCGACGCTCAGTCCGACGGCCGGTTTGAGAGGGCAACGGCTCTATTCGCTTGAGGGCTATAAATCCAAGCACTTGGCGGCCTTGGCCGACCAGCTGAGCACCCTTGGGCCTGTGTGGCTTGTGTAGGTGTGCTTCGAAGCCCTCCCACTCACTCACTTGCTTAGTGCACATCCGATTGTTTGATAGTGAGTGATTCTAGTGCGTTGCATTGTGAGATTGCATCGAGTGGCACTAGGTGATCGTGTTGCAAGCCGGTGGTGCTTGTTACTCTTGGAGGTTGCCACCTCCTAGACGGCTTGGTGGCTTGTGGCTCCGTGAAGCAAGCAAGAAGATTGTGCTTAGCTCCGGAGAAGCTTTGTGAGGGGTTGGAGCTCACCCCGCGGGAGATCACAAAGAGCATCGCTAGTAGAGCGAGACGTGAAGAGCGACAAGTGGTCCGGCCGAATCAAGTGCTAGAGCTTGTGGTAAGCACTCAACGTGGGAGAGTGTGACTTGCGGGTCACCACTAGCAAGAGGACCGGCGGCAACCTTGGAGCTTGTCTCAACGGAGGACGTAGCTTGTGGCGACAAGTGAACCTCCGGGAAATAAATCACCGCGTCAACATCTTCCCATCCTTCGCGGTGGTTTGCTCCCTTCTACACAAGTTATTTATATTGTACATTACTTTACTTGTATAGTTGTAGTTGCTCTTGTGAGACCGGTTAGCTTGTGTAGCTTGCCACTCACCTTCTTAGCTTGTGTAGCTTAGAAGTAGTTCTTACTTAGTTTGTGTAGCTAAAGTGAGTTGCGCTCTTTGATTTGGATTGTGTATCCTTGTCATAGAGCAAGTAGTGAGCTTAGGTGCTTAGTGCGTTTTTGCTTGCTAGTTAATAGGAGTTTCCCCGGTGCTTAAAGTACTAGCGCTTAGGTTTGTGTGATCTTGCGTTAGAACGGTTTAGGGAAGCTCAAGCTAGACTTGCACCTTTGCTTTTCGCTAGGATCTTTGGCAAGGTGTTTAGAGTCTTAGTTAGAGGGGTGAATTGTTGCTAGAACCGATTAGGTTTTATTCCGCTGCGATTAGTTGTTATAAAGGACTATTCACCCCCCTCTAGTCCGCCATCTCGACCCTACAATCGCGCTTTAAAGGTCCAATTCTATAAACCTTAGCATCAAATTGGTAGTAGTATCTCTCCCACACTTCTAATTCAATGCATATGTGCGAAGCCTTTCAAATCCAAACACTTGGCACATATGTAGGGGGAGCTAATACTACCAAATTGAATTCATTGAATATCTTTGTAAGAGGTTGTCATCAATTACAAAAAAGGGGGAGATTGAAAGCTCTAGTTTGGTTTTGGCTAATTGATGACACCTAGTATCTAACTATGTGCTTAAGCATTGTGATTACAAGATTGGTTAGTAGAACAAGTATGGAGCTATGACGATATCCATGCAAGTGGTGTAAGTCCATCAAGATGTTGGATCAAATGCTTCTCAACTTGAATTTTGAAAAGGGCTCAAGGCAAAGGTAAACTCGATAGGGCTCCTTTCATTTTGGTGATCAAGACACTATAGAGAGTGTGATCACATTTAGATTAGATGACCGTACTATTAAGGGGGATGAAGTTTCGTTAACAAACTCTGTCATCAGGTGCCTCTAGTTGACATAGTTGAGCATATGCATTTAGATCTAGAGCACTTGTGACGGAACCGCCTTAATCATAGGGCCCAAGTGCCCCGTCATCGTCCTTAAGGACCTTTGACTAGTCTACACGAGTTCCCTTTGACTTAGGTGGCCCGTCGGGTCTCATAGGAAACCCAAATTTCCCCGAGGATCTCATTTTAAGACCTTGCAAGTATTACAACAGTTTACACAAATAATTTGAATCAGAGTAAAGAGTGCGGAAGTATTACTTAAACATAGATTACAATTACATTATCCCAAACCAGAGTTTCGCAGTGGAGTAGCTGTATACAACTAAACACCCTGCCCAAGGGTCTCATTATATACACATCTTCATCCCTGACCGATCCGCTGACCGGCACGGTCCCACGCAGAACTGCACACTCAGTTTACCTGCAACAGGGGTTAACAAACCCTGAGTACATGGGGTACTCCGCAAGACTTACCCGACTAAAGGTGTAAAATTAGACTCAGGAATGCAGGCTGAGGGGAGTCAAGGTAAGGCTTAGCAAGATTCAAAGGATTTTGCAGAAAAGCAATACTAATCCTATTTCCAGTATTTTATCTCAATAATATTATTATTAATCATTAACCATATCTCCAAGTTCCTTCTCATATATCAACATTCCTTCATTTACTTCGTCCATTCAAAAACATCCTAGTTCCGAACCACTCTTCGCTGTAGGGGTGAGGATCATGTCTCCATTAACCGAGGATCAACGTCGATTCGAATCCAGAAGTACCCAGCTGGGGATCCCTATCCACACTGCATATGTAGCACTTAAGCTTGCATATGCCAACCCCGCCTACCACGGCTTTTCATACCCCGGAACCGGTCCTGCGCCACCCGAGAGCACAGTACCCCTCTAGTCTCCAGGCACGACGGCCACGAGGGTACACGCTACTCTCGCCATCTCTCCACTCCCAGTGCGTGGTTGTCGGTTCCAGCAGTAGAGCCACCGGAGTCAGAGGCTTTCCGTAGTATGTGGCTAGTTGCAAAGTCATGATCACAGCAGGCCGACAACGAATGGTCCCTAAATACTTTTCCGTTGGACACCATGCATTGGGACTCTAACCCAAGTACACTGGTGACCACCCGGTTTTCGCATCCCTTTTCCGATGGCGAGGATCGTTGGGACTCTAACCCAAACAGATGGTCAACCAAACGGAAAACCCATCCACGTTGATGATAATGGACTGGCCAAGTACACCATCACCAAACGAGGACAATACCAACCCCATAAAATGATTCATTTGTTTCATATCATCACAGTTTTCAAAATAGCATTTTTGCAACTCTATCATTAAGCATGACTAAGCATTTTTCAATACTTTAAATAAATCAGGGTCTCAGGTATAATATGTGGTCAAGGAAAGGTAATGCATCAATAGGTTATCACTCAACTCCTATTAACCTAATGCAGTAGATTAACTCAAGTGATAAATATTTTTAAATAACAAGGAGGGGCAAATGCACCGGGGCTTGCCTGTTGCTTGAAGTTGATCGAACCCTGAAGTCAGCCACCGATAAGGATCCACGTCTACCGAGTGAAGACCTTACTCAGGACACGCTTCAGATCATAATCGCCGCACGTTCACTACACGAAATAATAATACAACACTTACATGATGATATGTATGCCATGATGCATGGGATGCACTAACTGGTGAATTAATACTAAAGAATAAAGTTAATTTAGGAAGTTGAGTACAACTTTACTTTACGATAAAGTAGTAAAATGAACTTCATTAGACAAGGTGGTGGTGGTATAATTTATTTATTGGTCATTCTAACAGTCATAGAAAGTTGAGTGAATTTCCTTATAACACTACTTCTCATTTGCTTAAACAGGTCGTCAACCCTTATATCATATGTGAATAATATAGATGATTACTGTTCTAATTAGCAATTTAATTGAGAACTCAATTAATTAATTAAAGATGCCAAAGACCATTTTAAGTTAATGCCTCAGGGTCCACAATAAATCTGAAAGTCACGCAAAATCTAAGTCGCTAGAGTTTTTTTTATGTATTTTAATAATCATTAAATAGAGCATCAATTAACAGACCGGTAAACTATTTACATAAAATATCATTTGCATGAACTAACAAGATTTAGCATAAACTTAGCAAGTTAACAAGGTACCAAGGGTCAGCACATGATAATGACCCAAGATTAACACATAAATCCCATAATCAACCAATACTTAAGTCATCCTCTATTTCTTTTATTAATCAATTAATCAAGCATTTAATTAATAAACAATTAAACTACTTCCTTTTGAGACCAAACTCTAACAACAGGTAGCTCTTACCCTAAAACAGTGGCAAATAAAATTTCACGATTTTTGGACTAACAGAGAATTTATTAAAATTCATCCAAGTTGGGTTTTCTAATTAAAAATTGCATTTTTATCCTCAGTAAAAGGTATACAAATACCACTTCCCATATTTTTGTATTATTATACACATTGCAGGGAGTCCATACATGTATTTTCATGATTTTTGACATAGTAGATTAATCCTCACAAAAATAACAAGACTCATCACTATGCAAGTCATTAGGAAATAGAAAATGTAATTTAATTCGCGAGGAAATTAGAAAGACTCAAAACGGCCCGAGGCAGCCCAAAACGACCAGGCCGGCCCAGGACCGCTCTCCCTCTCGCTGACCCACTGCCAGGCGGTCCCCGCCCGTCAGATTCTTCTCCCTCCCCTCGCTAACGTTCGGGACGCGCGCGCAGGCGGCGGCGCTGGCCACCGAGCACGCCGTCGGTGACTTTCAGACATGACCAACGGTACCAGGGTGCTCTCCTACCTCCCGCACGCCTAACTAGGAACCTGGACCGACACCTAGAGCACGACAGCGATGGCCATGGCGGCACGAGCTCTCGGTGGGCGACACCGCGGTCGTGTCCCGACGAGAACGACCCGATAGGGTTTAAGAAGATGATGCGCTGAGCAACATAGCCTCACCCATAGTGGCGTGCTCGCGCTGGTTGGACCGAAGACGTAGTGGAGCACGACGTCGATGTTGATGGCGCGGACGGTGGTGTACTCCGACGGCGAGGTGGCGTTCTGGCCAATGCTGTGCATCACGGGGAAAAAGGATGGGTTGGTAAGTTTCATTGGGTTACTAGGAAACGAGGACACCGATTAATTCGCGCAGTTTCTCACCCGACCAAGCGCACCACGTCGAGGCGGATCCCGACCGTGCTCGGCGGAGACCGGGGAGGAAAATGGTGGTGCAGAGGTTTGTTCCAGCGAAACCATCAAGCACCAACAGATTGGAAGGGTCCGTGGGATTGTAGAGGAGCTGCTGACATGAGTGATTAGACGATGGTGGATATGCAGCACGAATTTTGTCACAAGCCAGAGAGGTGCTCGTCGGCGGCAATGGAGTAAAAAGGAGGGGCGTCGACGGCTCGAGCCTTAAATAGGACAGCGGAGAGGAGCGCAGCGCGGAGAGGACCCCCACGGGCCCGGCGTCGACGGCGACACGCGGCCGGCCGGCCCCGGGTGACACCGGCGGCCTGCGCGGCGCACGCGCGCCTGGCACCTGCACGAACAGAGAAGAAGAGGGGGGGCCGGCTACTGTAGCAGTTTGAAGTCAACCCCTAGATTTGCCAATTATTCCCTATCCAATAGGTATCAGGTGGAACATATAAAATAAAAGTTGTGAGAAATTTTATTATGAACAACTTTTCTTTTTGCACCAAATTCAGATTCGGCCCAGATTTGAAGATATTTAAAAGGGGGTAAATCCCCAATTTTGATTTCAAACACAATTTTTCAAATTACTTTCAAATTTTCAAAATAACATGAAAAATGGCAAAAATAAAATTTGCTCTACTCATTGAGCCTTACAACTTTACTTAAAGAAGTTTTGTCAGATTCTAGATAACTTTTGAGATAGCATTTCAAATTCAAATTTAAAACACTGTTTTGAGGTAAATTTGAATTTCCTATTCATAACTTCAAAATACTCAATTATAAAAGTTGTTCTATTTTAAATTCCTTACAACTGTCATTAAAGTATTTTGTCCAAATTCTTGATAGTTTTTGAAATAGCATTTTAAATTTGAATGATCAAACACTAATTGGTGTTTAATTTGAATTTTCACCGATAAACCTCAAAATCTCTAAAAATGAAAGTTGTTCTATTTTAAAAGATCCACAACTTTCATTAAACCACTTTCATTAGATTCTCTTTAGGTTTTAAATTTGTATTTCAAGTTTGAACTTTAAAACATTGACTAGGGTTTAAGTTGAAATTCTTTTTAATAACTTCAAAATTGTCCAAAATAGAAGTTGCTTAACTTTTAAAGATTTACAACTTTTGTTTAAGGCCCAACACAGGATTCTATTCAGTTTTTGATTTAGGGTTTCGGGTCCGATTAGGGTTTTTAAATGATTCCTTTTAAATTTTTCTTTTGAATTTAAAGGCATACACACAAACAAATATTTAAATCATAAAGTCACTCAAAGATACCTAAGTACAATCATACGTGAAAATAAAACTTATTTTAATTAGTACAGTGATCAAGTTTAATGCGGGATGATTAGCAACTAAGAATGATGACATGGCAGGTTTTAATTAACCGTAACACCAGGGGTGTTACAGCCTTCCCCCCTTAAAATAAATCTCGTCCTGAGATTTAAGATGCGACTAAGGCCTTAGATTTAGTAATGAAAAAAATACGTCAAGAAAACATTTTTCAAACTTGACTGTAGAGCAAGTAGAGGTCTTACATTTTGTAGGATTTGAAAGGGGTAAATTATATATATATATATTTTAAAGACGAGCTAAGAACTTAAGAATGTTTTCAGGTGAGTAATTCTCTGATCTCTCGGGTAGCTTCTTCTTTTGAAGAGTGATTCCAACATACTTGTGCATCATCCTGTTGAAGTCCTTTGAGTAACACGATCTCTTATTGGTTTACGACCTACGCTGAGTATTCGGAGTGCGTCAGGTCTAGTTCAATTCCACTCCTACCAAGTCAATAACCCGATTTGACACTTGAAGTTACTTCTCGAGTGGTGTCACATGAAATACATCCTATGCAGCTTGACAAGTGTTCAGATACTTGAGTTGATAAGCTATTAGTCCACACTTCTCTTACTACCTGTTATGAGGAAGATTCTTATTTGACCTAATCAGTTGTTTCTCAACACTAAAACTTGAAACCTTATTTCTTCGAAATACAACCCTTGTGAGGAATATCTTTTAAGGGTGGGTTTCAAGGAGAGTGAGGGCACATTAATTGCGAGCTACGATGATTCAGGAGTACCGACTACGATACCAGTGCGTACCCTGGTAAGGTCTTATGTGACTGCAGTTCACAGAAGATTCCAAGTTTTGACACGGCACCATAGTCACGGTTCGAGATACCATCATAGAATACAAATAAAGTAACCTCGGTAAAAAGAGAAAAATATATCGACTGTATCTATGATGTACAAGGACCACAGACCTTGATACGAGCATATACCCATCAGAATCTCATGTGATTGTGAGTCACAGGAGATCCCAGGTTGCTATACTGTATCGCAGCCGCAAGTCATGTTACATCATAGCAAGATGAATTTGTTTCTACATACAGTGCAGACAGGGAAACTTTATTGGTTGCGAAACTATAGTATGTCACAGCCCTGGACCTTGATACCTACACGTGCCTAGCAGAATCTCGGCGCGGCCATGGCACGTGAGAGACCCTAGGTTTCGACGCAGCACCGTGGTCGCAGGTCATGACATCACTATAGGCACAACCATAACGATTTTGGAATAACGTGTTGGATTTAAATGAGAGATACGTGTCGGATCAAGGCATAACACGTATGCAGATAAAAGTCATGGTCTAGTGCTAGGTTTTCGTACTGAGTATGTAAGTGAATTTAAATGCATCATAAAGTTTCCGTCGGAGTGAATCTTCAAAATAGATGTCAAGATATTTATAAATAACCAAGAATCGATAAAACAATACGGAATCCTCAGCGGATCACAGATACCACTTCCAAGTGATTGGATCTTAGGTATCATTTCCAAATTGGTTCCTGTTATTCTATCAGATGAAATTAAGATGATTGCAAAGATAAAGAATCTTAAGAATTCGGAGAGATCAGATGTGGATTCTCAAAGTGAGTTTTAATATAGTTATAAAGAGCAAAAGGATTTTGAAACTCATGAAGAAATATGGATACGAATTCTTGTAAAGGATATTTGGAAAAAGGGAGTGAAAGCACATTAATTGTAGGCTAGGATCATGACCATCAACCTTGACATCAGCGAGCGTCCGGCAGTAATTTCCCATGGTTGTGATCCATAGGAGACCCCAGATTTCGACGCTGTGTCACGGTCTTGGAGCACAGTATCCCATGGACTACAGTTACAATAGCTTTCAAGGAAATAGCAGTATTTTGAAAGGAGAAGATAAAAAAAATTTCATAAATGGATTTAATAAATCAAGGATTAGCCAAAGTTTTGTGTCGAGTTAGAATAGTGAATGAGTGCATCCAGAAGTTTCCCCAAGGACTAGAAACTTATGGAGCGAAGTTTAGCGGTGATTGCAAAACCTAGTCCTATGACAAAATTTACCAACTGTCGAACACCTGACACTCATAAGCCTAAGTATGAAATGATCTGGCCGATGACATAGGACTATCCGAGGTTTACACATTAGTTCACCTTGACTACTAGTTTAGGTCGACTTACTCCAACTCATGGAACTACCATTACACCAATTTCCTATCGACACAGGGTTTTGGATTACAAGGACACTTAACCTCAGACTTGACCTGATCTGACACTGGGTCTAGGAGACTATTTAGCTTCATAAACTAATCGACTCGACCACTCACTACTTCTGACTCCGAGTCACTAGCTACTTCCTCCAACTCTTCATCGGCATTCTCTGCTGAACCAGACAATTCCTGATGGTCAGCTGCTGGAACATCTATATCTGGAATTGGATCATTCATGGCATGGAGCATTTGCACTTCTCGTTGCAGATCGGCAATGTTCTGATGGGCTGCCTGAAGTTGTTGCTGATAGGTATTATGCAGGCCCCAAAACATCGCATCCTGATGCTGCAGATATCCAACGGTCTCTCTAAGACCTTCTCTTGCCATTACGGCATAAGAATGAGCTTCTTCGCGCTGCTGGATGAGAAGTCCTGTCTGAAGGTGAAGACTATCCACCAGACTCTCCAGTTCTTCTATGCGGTGCTGGTCTGCTTGCCGCTGTGCTTCGAGTGCTTCCACTTGGACGTCCAAACCGATCTTTTCCACATCACTGATCTGAGCGGCCTCTTGCCACTTTAAGGCTTTCTTATTGGCCTTCTTCTCCTTGAATTCTGTACTCTTGAGTGCTTCATAACATTCAGCGTAAAGTTCCTGTCACTCCTCGCGTCCCTGCTCACGGGTCAGATGGAGGTTAAGGACGGCTAGCATGGCTCGAGTAGTGGCTACCAATATGGGATCCTGTTGATCAGACTTCTCTTCCAATTGTTTGGCTTGTCGTTGAAGACCATCCCAACTCCCTAGTGCCTCTGACGGAAACATTCTCAGAGTAGAAACTCTGACTTCCTTCTGACACCTGAAGCAGATCTTTCTCAGGACTTCCAATGCTGTAGCCTGAGCTCCTTCCCAAGGACTCATACCTTCTGCCTGTGCTTCCCAAGCTGGCCAAAACGGAGCAGTGGTACAAGCTGGGATCCGAAGTGACACTTCGTACCACGACCGACCAAGGACAACAGTACGGGACCAACGATACTTTGGTGGTTTCGAGTAGCCTAGTTCCTGAAGTAACTGCCACAACACCGTAGGAGTTCCGAACATAGCCAGGCATTCGTCGATTCCAGTGGTAGGGTCTTGTGGATCCATCTATTGAAAAGAAAGGTATGGATTTGTTTTTAACAAAATATATATTTGGAAACAGGTTTTTATTTTAGAAAGTAGAGATTTAATTCATATCCGAGGGTATTACTAATAGTTGTGATGTCATGATGCATGAGCGTTCCAACGCAAGCCAGGATACCCTGACATATACGTAATATACTGATTAAATTGATTATTAGAGTGACATGCACTCAACGTTTTCAAACATAGGGCATACTTAAGGTGCTAATCCACTACTAAGCTGAAAACCTAACTATAGATCTATAGAAGTAATCGAGGAAAGATGCTATAGAATGAATGAGGAAAGTTCGGAAATAACTCGGACCAAACTACCCCATCAATTTTATTCATTTGAAATCCTTTTGAAGTTTTTGTAAAGTAATACTGCAAGTACTTTACAATGAAATGCTCTGATACCACTTGTGACGGAACCGCCTTAATCATAGGGCCCAAGTGCCCCGTCATCGTCCTTAAGGACCTTTGACTAGTCTGCACGAGTTCCCTTTGACTTAGGTGGCTCGTCGGGTCTCATAGGAAACCCAAATTTCCCCGAGGATCTCATTGTAAGACCTTGCAAGTATTACAACAGTTTACACAAATAATTTGAATCAGAGTAAAGAGTGCGGAAGTATTACTAAAACATAGATTACAATTACATTATCCCAAACCAGAGTTTCGCAGTGGAGTAGCTGTATACAACTAAACACCCTGCCCAAGGGTCTCATTATATACACATCTTCATCCCTGACCGATCCGCTGACCGGCACGGTCCCACGCAGAACTGCACACTCAGTTTACCTGTAACAGGGGTTAACAAACCCTGAGTACATGGGGTACTCCACAAGACTTACCCGACTAAAGGTATAAAATTAGACTCAGGAATGCAGGCTGAGGGGAGTCAAGGTAAGGCTTAGCAAGATTCAAAGGATTTTGCAGAAAAGCAATACTAATCCTATTTCCAGTATTTTATCTCAATAATATTATTATTAATCATTAACCATATCTCCAAGTTCCTTCTCATATATCAACATTCCTTCATTTACTTCGTCCATTCAAAAACATCCTAGTTCCGAACCACTCTTCGCTGTAGGGGTGAGGATCATGTCTCCATTAACCGAGGATCAACGTCGATTCGAATCCAGAAGTACCCAGCTGGGGATCCCTATCCACACTGCATATGTAGCACTTAAGCTTGCATATGCCAACCCCGCCTACCACGGCTTTTCATACCCCGGAACCGGTCCTGCGCCACCCGAGAGCACAGTACCCCTCTAGTCTCCAGGCACGACGGCCACGAGGGTACACGCTACTCTCGCCATCTCTCCACTCCCAGTGCGTGGTTGTCGGTTCCAGCAGTAGAGCCACCGGAGTCAGAGGCTTTCCGTAGTATGTGGCTAGTTGCAAAGTCATGATCACAGCAGGCCGACAATGAATGGTCCCTAAATACTTTTCCGTTGGACACCATGCATTGGGACTCTAACCCAAGTACACTGGTGACCACCCGGTTTTCGCATCCCTTTTCCGATGGCGAGGATCGTTGGGACTCTAACCCAAACAGATGGTCAACCAAACGGAAAACCCATCCACGTTGATGATAATGGACTGGCCAAGTACACCATCACCAAACGAGGACAATACCAACCCCATAAAATGATTCATTTGTTTCATATCATCACAGTTTTCAAAATAGCATTTTTGCAACTCTATCATTAAGCATGACTAAGCATTTTTCAATACTTTAAATAAATCAGGGTCTCAGGTATAATATGTGGTCAAGGAAAGATAATGCATCAATAGGTTATCACTCAACTCCTATTAACCTAATGCAGTAGATTAACTCAAGTGATAAATATTTTTAAATAACAAGGAGGGGCAAATGCACCGGGGCTTGCCTGTTGCTTGAAGTTGATCGAACCCTGAAGTCAGCCACCGATAAGGATCCACGTCTACCGAGTGAAGACCTTACTCAGGACACGCTTCAGATCATAATCGCCGCACGTTCACTACACGAAATAATAATACAACACTTACATGATGATATGTATGCCATGATGCATGGGATGCACTAACTGGTGAATTAATACTAAAGAATAAAGTTAATTTAGGAAGTTGAGTACAACTTTACTTTACGATAAAGTAGTAAAATGAACTTCATTAGACAAGGTGGTGGTGGTATAATTTATTTATTGGTCATTCTAACAGTCATAGAAAGTTGAGTGAATTTCCTTATAACACTACTTCTCATTTGCTTAAACAGGTCGTCAACCCTTATATCATATGTGAATAATATAGATGATTACTGTTCTAATTAGCAATTTAATTGAGAACTCAATTAATTAATTAAAGATGCCAAAGACCATTTTAAGTTAATGCCTCAGGGTCCACAATAAATCTGAAAGTCACGCAAAATCTAAGTCGCTAGAGTTTTTTTTATGTATTTTAATAATCATTAAATAGAGCATCAATTAACAGACCGGTAAACTATTTACATAAAATATCATTTGCATGAACTAACAAGATTTAGCATAAACTTAGCAAGTTAACAAGGTACCAAGGGTCAGCACATGATAATGACCCAAGATTAACACATAAATCCCATAATCAACCAATACTTAAGTCATCCTCTATTTCTTTTATTAATCAATTAATCAAGCATTTAATTAATAAACAATTAAACTACTTCCTTTTGAGACCAAACTCTAACAACAGGTAGCTCTTACCCTAAAACAGTGGCAAATAAAATTTCACGATTTTTGGACTAACAGAGAATTTATTAAAATTCATCCAAGTTGGGTTTTCTAATTAAAAATTGCATTTTTATCCTCAGTAAAAGGTATACAAATACCACTTCCCATATTTTTGTATTATTATACACATTGCAGGGAGTCCATACATGTATTTTCATGATTTTTGACATAGTAGATTAATCCTCACAAAAATAACAAGACTCATCACTATGCAAGTCATTAGGAAATAGAAAATGTAATTTAATTCGCGAGGAAATTAGAAAGACTCAAAACGGCCCGAGGCAGCCCAAAACGACCAGGCCGGCCCAGGACCGCTCTCCCTCTCGCTGACCCACTGCCAGGCGGTCCCCGCCCGTCAGATTCTTCTCCCTCCCCTCGCTAACGTTCGGGACGCGCGCGCAGGCGGCGGCGCTGGCCACCGAGCACGCCGTCGGTGACTTTCAGACATGACCAACGGTACCAGGGTGCTCTCCTACCTCCCGCACGCCTAACTAGGAACCTGGACCGACACCTAGAGCACGACAGCGATGGCCATGGCGGCACGAGCTCTCGGTGGGCGACACCGCGGTCGTGTCCCGACGAGAACGACCCGATAGGGTTTAAGAAGATGATGCGCTGAGCAACATAGCCTCACCCATAGTGGCGTGCTCGCGCTGGTTGGACCGAAGACGTAGTGGAGCACGACGTCGATGTTGATGGCGCGGACGGTGGTGTACTCCGACGGCGAGGTGGCGTTCTGGCCAATGCTGTGCATCACGGGGAAAAAGGATGGGTTGGTAAGTTTCATTGGGTTACTAGGAAACGAGGACACCGATTAATTCGCGCAGTTTCTCACCCGACCAAGCGCACCACGTCGAGGCGGATCCCGACCGTGCTCGGCGGAGACCGGGGAGGAAAATGGTGGTGCAGAGGTTTGTTCCAGCGAAACCATCAAGCACCAACAGATTGGAAGGGTCCGTGGGATTGTAGAGGAGCTGCTGACATGAGTGATTAGACGATGGTGGATATGCAGCACGAATTTTGTCACAAGCCAGAGAGGTGCTCGTCGGCGGCAATGGAGTAAAAAGGAGGGGCGTCGACGGCTCGAGCCTTAAATAGGACAGCGGAGAGGAGCGCAGCGCGGAGAGGACCCCCACGGGCCCGGCGTCGACGGCGACACGCGGCCGGCCGGCCCCGGGTGACACCGGCGGCCTGCGCGGCGCACGCGCGCCTGGCACCTGCACGAACAGAGAAGAAGAGGGGGGGCCGGCTACTGTAGCAGTTTGAAGTCAACCCCTAGATTTGCCAATTATTCCCTATCCAATAGGTATCAGGTGGAACATATAAAATAAAAGTTGTGAGAAATTTTATTATGAACAACTTTGCTTTTTGCACCAAATTCAGATTCGGCCCAGATTTGAAGATATTTAAAAGGGGGTAAATCCCCAATTTTGATTTCAAACACAATTTTTCAAATTACTTTCAAATTTTCAAAATAACATGAAAAATGGCAAAAATAAAATTTGCTCTACTCATTGAGCCTTACAACTTTACTTAAAGAAGTTTTGTCAGATTCTAGATAACTTTTGAGATAGCATTTCAAATTCAAATTTAAAACACTGTTTTGAGGTAAATTTGAATTTCCTATTCATAACTTCAAAATACTCAATTATAAAAGTTGTTCTATTTTAAATTCCTTACAACTGTCATTAAAGTATTTTGTCCAAATTCTTGATAGTTTTTGAAATAGCATTTTAAATTTGAATGATCAAACACTAATTGGTGTTTAATTTGAATTTTCACCGATAAACCTCAAAATCTCTAAAAATGAAAGTTGTTCTATTTTAAAAGATCCACAACTTTCATTAAACCACTTTCATTAGATTCTCTTTAGGTTTTAAATTTGTATTTCAAGTTTGAACTTTAAAACATTGACTAGGGTTTAAGTTGAAATTCTTTTTAATAACTTCAAAATTGTCCAAAATAGAAGTTGCTTAACTTTTAAAGATTTACAACTTTTGTTTAAGGCCCAACACAGGATTCTATTCAGTTTTTGATTTAGGGTTTCGGGTCCGATTAGGGTTTTTAAATGATTCCTTTTAAATTTTTCTTTTGAATTTAAAGGCATACACACAAACAAATATTTAAATCATAAAGTCACTCAAAGATACCTAAGTACAATCATACGTGAAAATAAAACTTATTTTAATTAGTACAGTGATCAAGTTTAATGCGGGATGATTAGCAACTAAGAATGATGACATGGCAGGTTTTAATTAACCGTAACACCAGGGGTGTTACAGCACTAACCTAAAACCTTGCAAATGAATTTAAAATCAAGCTAACACTCATGCCTAATTATTTATACACTTGGTTGTTAGCACCTAGAAGCAAGTTAGTTGAAGAGAGGGCAAAAACAGCTCTCAGAGGTGCACCGGACGCTGGGCGTGTTTGGTGGGTGTGCAACGGACGCGTCCGGTGCAGACAGAGCCTCTCTGGAACCTCTCTGTATATGCACCGGACGCTGGAACAGTAACTCCAGCGCGTCCGGTAACCTTTCTCGAGCGTTCGGTGAAGAAACGTGCTTTCTGACTGAGTGAAAGCACCGGACGCTGGCAGCGTCCAGTGACCTAGCAGCGGACGCGTCCGGTGCGACTTTGAGCTCTCTGGATGCTCTCTGTTCGCGCACCGGACACGGGCGTCGGAGCGTCCTGTGCGACGTCTCCGCGCCCGGTGAGTTGGCGCGCTGCGGGAAGTTTGAAACGGCTAGTACACGTGGCAGCGGGCGGTACACCGGACAACCACCGGACGCGTCCGGTGCAAACTTAACCAGTGTCCGGTGTGCACGCAGAAACTGTAAAACGGCTAGTTTTTCACTCTCACTTATAAATAGCCGATCAACCGGTTTTGAGAGCCTCTCTTGCATTTTTCACTCATTGCTAGGCATTTCTTAAGCCTCCCAAACCTCTCCCACTCACTCTAGAGCTTGTTTGTCATCCATAGTGAGCTTGTTTCTGTGTGATCTTAGTGACTTAAGTAGAACGGTTAGGAGGGCTTGCAATTTTGAGTAGGCTAGCTCAAAATTCGCTTCGCCACTTGTTGTTCTAACTCTTTGGTCAAGTGTTGGTTGTAGAAGTTTTAATTAGGCTATTCACCCCCTCTAGCCTCTTTGAACCTATCACCCGCGCGGCGCGTGCACACGCTGCCTGCCACGGTGCCGCCCAGGGCTAGCGCCCAGACTGATGCAGAGACAACAGAGTGCAGCTGCAGTTCTCCCTCCTGCCGGTGCTAATGGATGGGGACGGGCAGAGGGACGGGGGAGGAGAATAAAATTTCTGCTTAGTATGCCTTTTTCATGTGAAAGGTAACTGTGTTGTAAATTCTTCAGTAGTATTTGTTTGTTAAATTACATATTAGAATATAATTGCTATTGTCAAACCCTGGCATATATATACATACATAGCGTTCACCCTACCTCATTTCTTCGGCTAGCTCCGCCACTGACTGCGGGATGCGATGCCTCTCGTGAAAGTTGCAGTCCCAGCGATGGTCGTGGTCAGGGACGCGTCCATGTGGGTCACTCTAAGCTATTGTCGGACGATTCACATCAATTCACACGTGTTGTAGATTTGTGTGAAACTTAAACTAAATTTTACCCTAACAACCAACCCCAATACATATAGGCTGAGGTGAATCCGATAACATCCAAACAAGATTTAACCTAATCCCTTATATTACAGAACGGCAAATCGAGAGCATGGATTATGTCTAAGGTGAAATTATCCCACAATGGGAATTGGAGTGATAATTAGGGAGGTCTACTTATTCGTGAGGTGGAAAATATCAGCATGGGCATTGGATCCCCATCAACCGAACATGATTAATAAACACATAAACACAACAACATACTCATGTCGCAACCACACACCACTGGCTGAAGTTTGGATTTTTGAGCTTAAGGCTCGGTTCGCTTGAACTTACCAGCCAGCATCAACCAGCTATTCAGCAGTGTTTTTCTCTCACAACAATCAACCAGCCAGCTGTACAAGTAATCCCAACATAATAATGTATATCAAGATAGTCTTGAATACAATAAAACCAGTAATTTATTGAGAACCATTGATGCCGATTGATTTCTTCATTTTACAAAACTCTATTACGATATACATAAAATTAAGCAATTCTTCAGCATTTCAACAAAACTCTTACACTCTCTACTTGACACTAAGCCAAATTTAGAACTAAAGCCCATTTAGATCCTCTTAGCTAGCTGCTAAAAATTAGCTTGATTGATGCAAATAAGCTTAGCTAATTCTTGAACTACACACCCTATAGTTGGTCAAACTCTCTGCTAATATAAACTAACATATTATGAAAAGGTACCTTTTCACTCGATCTCTTCCACATGCTCTACTAAGGCCCTGTTTACTTCCCAAATTTTTTTCTCTTTTCTCATCACATCGATTGTCCTTTACGCCTGCATGGAGTATTAAATGAAGTAGCAGTTGTTGCATGTTTGTACTTTTTACCTGGCTAGCTTGAGATAAATCTTTTGAGTTTACTTGCACCATGATTGGACCAAAGTTGTTAAGTGATATAGTGCACTTTTCACCTCCTTTTCATACAACTAAACAGCCCCTAAAAGGTAAAGGGCATCATAGAAAATAACCATTAGTACATCTACCTTTTTGCTTCTAGATTCAAAACTGCACCCAGGTTGAGTAGCTAGCTAATGCTAGTTATGAACTATTAGTCAGGTCATTTACTAACTGCTAGTGGATCTAAACATGGCCAAAATAACAATTAATATCCTATCAAATATGGGTCATGCTTTGAATTTGATTAAAAAATATATTGACATATTTGTAATGCACCCTTGTTGCCCTACACCACGCTCCTCCTGTTAATTAGCCTTGAGGTCATCTCTGATATGCCAAGTAAAAAAAAAATCCACCTCCAAGAGTTTGGTATTTTTGACTTGGTAAAATAAAAAAGCCCGCTAACAAAACTAAGAGGCCTGCTAAGAGAACGAAGAGCCTCGCTAACGAACGAAGAGCCCCAGATACCAAGATGTATACGCGCGCGCACGCGCGTGGAGAGTTGCTATTAACGCCAAATTGTTTTGTCAAACTGTTAGAGACTATTTTTTCTTGTTTGGTTAAAATTATATAGATCCTGAGTTGGGATGGCAAACTCTTGGAAATGCTAGGATGGAAATGGGTTGGATTGGTGCAAATAAGGCCTTCCCTATATCCTGACATAATTTTATGGGATTATTAGAGGCCGAGCAGATGATATACGCAGATACAATTGTGAATACGTGTTTTTTCCTGGATGTCGGTACGGACTTGGTACGAAGGCAGACTTAAATAATTCGATAATAGTATGTGCTTATGTGCTATATTTCAAACTTTTAGTCGTTTTGATTTTTCTAGATACATATATCTTTTTATTAAAAGCATCAGTTATATATATTATGTGTAATTTATGACCGAGTATTCCCTCCGTCCTGTTAAAAATGTCTTTTTGACTTTTAAAACTTCTTGTTTGACCCATGTTTAATTTAAAAAATTTATATGAATTGTAAAATAATTAAATTATCTCTAGTGACAAACTAAATTATAACAAAATAGGTTTTATTTGAAAAAATGAATAAAATAAATGGTCAAATAAATGACACAAGGTCGGAGGGAGTACACGCATAAATTTAT
Source organism: Eremochloa ophiuroides (assembly GCA_038502445.1). Classification (NCBI taxonomy): domain Eukaryota; kingdom Viridiplantae; phylum Streptophyta; class Magnoliopsida; order Poales; family Poaceae; genus Eremochloa; species Eremochloa ophiuroides. Next base: position 17,944,093 of record JAHLJS010000006.1, read on the forward strand.
CTTTGCTCCTTACAAACAATTATCCGACGCATATTCATCTGCTATCCCATCGAGCGCCAACTGAGTTGAGCCATGCGCCAGTGGCGACGAACGTGCGTGGTGTTTTCAGCCTTTCAGGTAGAGCAAGGCCCGTATACTGTCGGCCTAGAGCCCACCGAGAGTTTCCCTTTCGGTCTGTCCATACCTCATGGAAAAATGGGCCCTTATCGGCCCATAACACACAGAACCAAAGGCCGTCGCGGCGGGAGGATCGGACTTGGACGAAAAACATGATGATGACGGTCTTAGCAGAAGACAAAACAAAACAAATGGGTGGGCCCAGTGGCTGGGGCAACCACACACAAACGCACACATATTATCGGCGTGGCCCCCTCCCTGCAGGCTGCAGCAGCGGAATCATGGCGGGTGGTTCCGCGGTCCGCCCCGACGGACGACGGACGGGAGCGCGGCGCGGACCGGCCGGCTGCCCCCGCTGATTCTGCCGTAGAAAGCGACGAAAAACAAACAGTGTTTCAGTTCGTTAGCTGTTCTGGCTTATCTGAGAGAAAAACACTGCTAGATAGCTGGCTAGTGCTGGTTGGACGAGCCAATCGAACAGAGCGGAGGCCATCAGGTTCTGCCTGCTGGTTAACTTCCCGTGTGTCAACCTGCATGCTTAGTAACATTAGGCTCCGTTTGGGTGTTGCAGTATTCTGAAACTACAGTATCTAGAAACCATAGTTTTAAGGCTACGTTTAGTTTGGTAAAAGTGGAGAAAAATTACACTGTAACACTTTTGTTTGTATTTGACAATTTTTGTCCAATCATAGTTCAAGTAGACTCAAAAGATTCATCTCGAGCTAGCAGATAAAAGGTACAAATATGTAACAGCTGCTATTTTATTTAGTGCTCCGTGTAGACGAAAAGTACAATCGACGTGACTGAGGAAGAGAGAAAAATTTTTGCGAAACTAAACGCAGCCTAAATACCACAGCCTTATAGTAAACGTCGATGACGGCCAACATACCGCCACGGCGCCTGATGCGCGCATCCCGTTGGAACGCCGCACAAGACAAGACCAAACAGACCGTCGATCTCCTACTGCTCGAGTACGCTACCGCTGCCCCAGTACCGGCTGTGTCGGCCAACGCACTTCTCGGCGTGGCAGGCAAGGAAGATGCACAAATGGGCAGGCTACCGTGGTGCTGGTGCGCTACCGTAAACGGACGACGGATGATTCCTTCTCATCCAGATCCAGTGGCCTTACCCGAGCCCCCGACGACGACGAGACAAACACCCTGGCTTCTTCTGCCCTCTGGCGCTGTAGGGAACACCCAACACCGACCGCGTGGATCCAGGGCGTTGTCCCCCGAATCCACCTCCAGCACCCAGCAGCACTGGTAACCTGGAGCCACGGCGAAAATCGCAACGTTATTAATCACGGGTTGACTGGCCTCAAAGTTCGTGCCAAACTCACAAGGATACTCCTAGATCATAGATGCAGCATGGAAAGGCAACCCTGCCTGCCCATGCCATGCAGCATCTACAGGTGGTACCTGTGCACCTGCAGCTACTACCTGTACGTGCACGGGGCCCGAGAACGAGAACAGCCAACGGGTGGCCATCGCACGCATCATCCATCCAGCAGCCCGCCCTGACATCTCTCTCGGTCTCTCACTCACTGACAGGTGTGTCTCGCCGATCCACTGGTGTACGGTACGGTGCGAGATTAACCATGGCTGCGGTCCGGAGTAACACTAGCTTTAGTAAAATACTCCTATTTAGCGGCTTAATCAAGAAGCTAAATCTACTAGTAGACTAGTAGTAGCGCCTAGCGGTGTCATCATGCTAATGATTGGCTGGGTGGTTAAGCTATTCGCTAGGGCTGTGGGGGTGGGGGCACGTCACATGCATGGGAGGGGAGGTGGTCTTATCCATAGACCATCATTATATTGATCAACAACTAGATCTACTACAGGTGATGGTATTACATTACAGGTTTGTTACCTTCCCTCCCACTCCCAGGCAATAATCAGCTACTGTAGTAGTGGTTTGTTCAAAAAATAATAATAGTAATACTCCGCTAGCTACTGGAGTAACAATCAGCTAGTTTATTGATCCTTCACTAGCGGAGCAGGTGCAGCTTGCGTCGTCATTTTTTTGGTATTTAATCTCCATCTTCTTAAAAAGATTGGTGACGCATCAACTGACCAAAAAAATTCCTTTACTGCAAAAGATGGACCGAGCAGGTACAGGTAGCAATAGGCAATAGCAACAAATGAGCTAGCGGCCCAGCCCATCGCCATCGATATCATGCATGGCAAGGTGCCAACGAACGAACAAAAGCTTCTCTCTAACCTTATTATTGTGTCGCCTTGAAAAGAAGGGAAAAAAAACTCTCGGTCCGAAATAATTCCCGGTGCAATTTCTTGCATGTCGACCATGCAAAATGCACAGCTCAGGTCTCTGACCGTGCCACCGTGGCAACGGCACAGAACTCCAGACCACCCATGAGGCCATGAGGTCCACAGCCGCGAGCGAGCGCCACCGCCACGTTTCTGAAATCTGAACCGGTCTCCGTTCCGCGTGCGCTGACGAGTCCGCGACGCCTGTCCTCGCCCTCGGCGCTGGCTGGCCGTCGCCTGGCGCTGGCGGCCGGCTCTGTGTGTCCTCTCTTCTCGTCGGCCGTCGCGATCGCCAAGCCGCAGCCGCCCCAGACCCAAGCCACTTGGCGAATCATGAATCTCTTTTTCTTCGGCCGTTGCCAGGAGTTGAACGGGCGATCCAAGAGAGGGAGCGTTGAATGGGCGCGCGCCAGGCAGGCACCCAAGAGGCCAAGACGAAGAAATCACAGCACACAAAGGGGGCCCTGTTTCTGGCACGTGTTAAACGGATCTGGATACTAGTGCCATATTATCAAGCGGCGAAATAGTCAAATTCGTCCTTAAACTATCACCGAAAGCTCAGTTTAGTAACTGAACTATGGAAACGGCCGTTTTAGTCCTCAAACTTTCACGGCCGGCTCAATTTCGTTCCTAAACTATGAAAACGACCGTTCTCGTCCTCAAACTTTCGCAGCCGGCTCAATTTCGACCTTAATCTATGAAAACGACTGTTCTCGTCCTCAAACTTTCGCAGCCGGCTCAATTTCGTCTCTGGTCCGATGTGGAGCGCCACGCTGGCTCATCTCGCCTAGTCAGTTAGAATCAGTTTTTGAAAGTCTGCAACTGATTTATTCTTATTCCAACTGGTTGCAGCTAGTTGTAACTTTTCAATACAACATTGATGAACATGATTTTTAATTGTAGATCTCAATAAAATCTACAAATTTTTAGTTTTAATTTTTTTTATTTAAGGATGTTAAGATGCTCAAAAAGTTAATATAAAATTTTAGCACCATAATAATTACCTGCTGCTGCTTGTAATTAATATAAAAGTTAATATAAAATTTTAAAACCATAATATGAACTTTTTGCATATTTTAATGTCCTCAAATAAAAAACATTAAAACTAGAAAGTTGTAGATCTTATCGAGATCTACCATTTTTATGAAAAATCATCTTCATCTCATTTTGTATCGAAGAGTTACAACTAGTTGCGACAAGTTGGAATAAGAATAAATCAGTTACAGGCTTTCGAAAACTGATTCCAGCTGACTGGGTGATGACGAGACAAGCCAGCGTGGCGCTCCACATCGGACCAAAGACGAAATTGAGCCGGCTGCGAAAGTTTGAGGACGAGAACGGTCGTTTTCATAGTTTAAGGACGAAATTGACCCGGCTGCGAAAGTTTGATGACGAGAACGGTCGTTTTCATAGTTTAGGGACGAAATTGAGCCGGCTGTGAAAGTTTGAGGGGTAAAACAGCCATTTTTATAGTTCAGGGACTAAACTGAGTTTTCGACGATAGTTGAGGGATGAATTTAGCTATTCCGCCTTATCAAGCAGACAAAACCAAGGCTTATCTCTGCCTGCCGTCATGTCGATGTGTGTAATGGAGTGGTTGATCATGACCACGGACTTCGTCCTTTTCCACGTCCGTAACCGGGACCCGCTGCAGTTATCCGGTGGTGCTAATGCAGTCGACTGTCGACAGGGGCTGCTTTTTCTTCTCATGAGAATAGAGTGCTCCCTCCTGTTTTTTAATATTTGTCCCTAAACTTCAACAGTTGTTGACTCTAGAAAACTATCCACTCTAGAAGACATGTGAGGGCCGTGACCGCGAAGGTATATATCCATATAATATGTAACCTTGCTCACATCGGCCAGTAAAAGTTTAGCATAGAAGGGTCACTGCTTAAAAAACAAAATTGTTTTCTCAGTCCTCTCCCCAATCTGTATATATTGCTTAGCAACGATTACTTGAGATTACCATCGCTCAAATAATGTTTATACCCCCCTCCAAATATGGCTCTGTGTCCTGGTAGATATCACTTTGTCTTTCATGATCAAATTCAACCAACGCCTTAAATTTGGCTCTCTATGTTCCACTTGCAAAATGTATATATAAAGTTGTTTATGTATTTTCTCTTCGATTGGAGCACTTTGTGTATAATATGACCACTGTACACGGTACACCTAGCCCTTTAGGTTAGACTAGGCCGAGATTCTATCTTCTAGCACAAGGCTTAGGGTTTAGATCCTCGCCTTTTCGTGCTGCTGCATCGGCGGCTACTTCTTGCCTTGTCTGGTGTTACGGTTAATTAAAACCTGCCATGTTATCATGATTGCATGTAATTAATTCCGCATAAAACCATTGTTACTGTGCATCACTAAGATAATTTTTATTTTTCCTTGGGATTGTGTTTAGGTACCTTTGAGTGACTTTAGGGTTTAAAGATTTGTTTGTGTGTATGTCTCTAAATCCAAATAGAAAATAAAAAGAAAAACAATTAAAAACCCTAATCAGACCCGAAACCCTAAATCAAAAACTAAATAGAATTGGGCCTTAAACCAAAGTTGTAAATCTTTAAAAGTTAAGCAACTTCTATTTTGGGCAATTTTGAAGTTATTAAAAATAATTTCAAATAAAATTTTAATTTAGGTTTTAAAGTTTAAACTTGAAATACGAATTCAAAAATTGGTAGGAATCTGATGATGGTCTTTTAATAAAAGTTTTAGACCTTTCAAAATGGAACAACTTTCATGTTTAGAGATTTTAAAGTTTACCAGTGGAAATTTAAATTTAAACTCAATTAGTGTTTGTTTAATTAAATTTAAAATGGCATTTCAAAAAATATCAATAATTGGGGAAAACTACTTTAATAAAAGTTGTAAGGATCTTTAAGTTAAACAACTTTTGTATTTGGGAATTTTGAAGTTATATGGTGAGATTTCAAAATAAACCCTAAAGAGTGTTTTAGAATTTAAATTTGAAATGCTATTACAAAAACTATGAAGAATCTAATAAAACTCCTTTAATGAAAGTTGTAGAGATGGATATATAGGACAACTTTTATATTTTAATATTTTCATGTTATTGAGAAAATTTTAGAGAATTTTATTGAATTGCAAATCAATTTCAAATCCAAGTTTTTTCCCCTTTTGAATAATTTCAAATATGAGCAGAATTTGGACATGGTTCAAAAACCAAAGTTGTTCAGAATTGAATTTTATACAACTTTTATTAAGGGCATTTTTCGAGTTACTAAATGAAATGAAGGGTAATTTTGGTAAAAAAAGGGGGAGCTTTGGACATGGCTACAGTACAGGAACCCCCCCTTCTTCCTCTGCGTTTGCAGCCGCCTGGCGCGCATGCCCGCGCCGCACGCCGGTGCGCCCGGGCCCGGCCAGGACCTTGTCGCCGATGGCGTTGTGGTCATGGGAGGCCCCGGGAACCCTATCGACCCCATGCGTTCTGCCCTTTATAAAGCTGACGCCGCCGTTTTCTCTCTATCTCCATTGCCGCCTAGGGAGAGCTCTCGGTCGCCGGCGAAGTTCATCGTGCCTCGGCAAACTCCACCTTCTCCAGCTTGTCACAACCCTCGCCACTTCTCTGCGCATTCGTAGAACCCACCCAATCGTCTTTTTGTCACCGTAATCGCCGGTGTGTCGGTTCTTTCCGAGGTCCGGTCGGAGCATCGCTGCGGTTCGTCCTCGCGTGGTCAAACCACTGTGGTGTTTTTCTCTTTGAACTTCCTTCCGTTTCCTTGCCGCTTTGGCATGGCATTGCACGACGGCTAGTCGGTTGATTATTTTCTTGATAGGCCAGTTTGGAACGCAGTTCTCAGCGTCGGAGCGTGCCGCCGTGTCCGCCGTCGACGTCTCCAGCGAGTTTGGGACCCTCTCCGCCCCAACCAGTGCAAGCATGAGGCCCGGGGTGAGCTACCGAACCTTTTAGAGCCATCCTCTTGAACTCTACCGTACCCGTTTCGTCGGAACGCGCGTGCGCCACCGTGCCGTTTACCGTCGGTCCGCCTTTGCCGCCCTGGAGCTTGCGCTCGAGCTCTCTGGTTGGGGATGGACCTCCAGACCTGTGCGGGTGGCGTTGGGGAGCGTGGTGGAGCTTCTGGCCCGCCGGTGCGGTCACCGGCGGCGGGCCGCCGCAGTAGCGCCGCCGCGCGCGTACGTTCGCGCCTGCGTGAGGAGGAAGACAAAGGGGAAGAGGGCGGGTGGGCCTAGCTGGGCCGTAGGGGTCAGCCCAATGGCTCGGGTGGAGGCAGGGGAGTAGAGGAGCGGCTCGCGGGCTGGCCGGGCCAGTTGGGCCGTTTCGGGCCGATTCCGTTATTTTTCTTTATTTGCGGATAAAATTTTGTTTATTGAATTTTATTCCAAGGAACAGTGCTGAAGTTTGCTATTTTCATATGAATTAAATTACTACAGGAAAAATTGTGAAAATATTTATGGTTACTCTATGTAATGAGTATTATTTAATAAAAATACTAAACAATGACTTTGAGTAGTTTTTGTACGAACCAAAAATCAGCATTTTAATTCATAAAAGCAAATGTGCTGAATTTTAGTAAATCACCTGTTAATCCAAAAATCATGCAATTTTATTTGGCACTGTTTTAGGTCAAGATCTGTCTGTTGGTAAAATTTAGGCTCAGTTGGGAATAATTAACTTTGTTAGTTAATTAATGTGGAATTATTTAATTAATAAAAGAAATGGAAAACTCTTTATGCATTAGGGTTTTGGGTGACTTTTGGATTGAGTGATGTCCATGGGACATTAGCTTGAGATAATTATTGGCACCTTTATTAGTGTTTGGGTTCTTAATTAAATTGTTAATTAGGGACACTAACAATTTATGTTAATCACATATGATGATAAGGTGTAATAATTTGTTTAGGCAAAGGGTTGATAGTGTTGTAGGGAAAAACTAATTTGACTTTCAACGACTGTTAAAATGGTCAATAAAATAAAGTGGTTAACACTCAATAGTAATTAGTTTCGTTGACTTGCAACTTTATCATGGAGGCAAGTTGTACTCAACTTTCAAATTAAGTTTACTTCCTATTAATCAGTGATTTAGTGCATCTCCTGCATCATGCCATACATATCATCATGTTAAGCATTGCATTATTATTTCGTGTAGTGAACGCACGGTGATTATTATCGGAAGCAAGTCCCGAGTAAGGTTTTCACTCGGTGGGCGTGCATCTTTTTCGGTGGTTGAATTCAGGGTCCCATCTACTTCAAGCAACAGGCAAGCCCCAGTGCATTTGCCCCCCTTGTTATTTAAAAATATTTATCACTTGAGTTAATCTACTGCATTAGGTTGATAGGAGTTGAGTGATAACCCATTGATGCATTACCTTTCCTTGACCACATATTATACCTGAGACCCTGATTTATTTAAAGGTATTGACTAATGTTTAGTCATGCTTAATGATAGAGTTGCAAAGATGCTATTTTGAAAACTGTGATGATATGAAACAAATGAATCAGTTTATGGGATTGGTATTGTCCTTGTTTGGTGATGGTGTACTTGGCCAGTCCATTATCATCAACGTGAATGGGTTTTCCGTATGGTTGACCATCTGTTTGGGTTAGAGTCCCAACGATCCTCGCCATCGGAAAAGGGATGCGAAAACCGGATGGTCTCCAGTGTACTTGGGTTAGAGTTCCAATGCATGGTGTCTAACGGAAAATTATTTAGGGACAAGTCATTGTCGGCCTGCTGTGATCATGACTTTGCAACTAGCCACATACTACGGAAAGCCTCTGACTCCGGTAGCTCTACTGCTGGAACCGACAACCACGCACTGGGAGTGGAGAGATGGCGAGAGTAGCGTGTACCCTCATGGCCGGCGTGCCTGGAGACTAGAGGGGTACTGTGCTCTCGGGTGGCGCAGGACCGGTTCCGGGGTATGAAAAGCCGTGGTAGGCGGGTTTGGCATATGCAAGTTTAAGTGCTACATATGCAGTGTGGATAGGGATCCCCAGCTGGGTACTTCTGGATTCGAATCGACGTTGCTCCTCGGTTAATGGAGACATGATCCTCACCCCTACAGCGAAGAGTGGTTCGGAACTAGGTGTTTTTGAGAATGAATATGAATTTGAAAGTGCATAATATACGAGAACTGATATTGGAATTATGTATATGAATAAAATAATATTGAGATCAAATAATGAAATAGGATAGAAATGCTTTTCTGTAAAATACTTTGACTCTTACTCAAGCCTTACCTTGACTCCCCTCAGCCTGCATTCCTGAGTCTAATTTTACACCTTTAGACGGGTAGTCTCGGAGTACCCATGTACTCAATTGTTACCCCCGTTGCGTAAGTTGAGTAAACAGCTACCCTCTGCATGATGGATGTGTATATAATAACCCTTGGCTTTATTGTAAAATTCCACTGTAAACCTGGTTGGAAATGTAAGCTAGTTTGTTCATTTAAATCTTGCACTTAACTTGTTTATTATTTGTGTACATTGTAATACTTTGTCTTTAAATGGACCTGGAAATGGTTCCCTAGCCCGAGGCCACTAGTCAAAGGGAATCTGCAAACACGGGCTTAAGGACAGACGGGGCACGTGGCTATGATAAGGCGGTACTGTGCTATGGTTAATTGCCGTGTACGTAGGCCTCACACGCCCGGCTATGGTGAATTGTCATGCACGTAGGCCTCACATGCCCGGCTCCACACCTGTGCGACCGCCTAGATGATCCAGGTCCCTTTTTCATACCTAGGTGCACTAAATCATGAGCTTTAGAAGACTAAGAAACAACAAAAAATTAAACCTAAGTAAAATGCATGGATAACAACACACATTGGTCAATTGATCAAATTTTGTTGATATAAAGCAGATGATAAACAAACTAAATACATCACCACAATAACATGTGACATAACATGATCCATAACCGCTATAATGTCCACCAAATAAGCTTTGCCTTCAATGCACATTGCTAGAAGATGTGAAATGATATCAAATGCCTCCAAGCACTATGTGATAGTCATGATCTCTGATCATGAACCCACCAGAGCTCTTTTTTCTTTTATATGAAGGCAGCATAAAATTTATCTTAAGAGTGTCTTTTGGTGGGTGAGACCATTTCTTCTTCTATCCCAACTCTCTTATAAAATATTTACGTTTTTTGCTCCATGACTTATATAGTTGATATCATTGGCCTCATTATTGGTAGCATGTGTTCGCCTATCTTTGCTTTGTTGTCTTCTTCCATAGACAGATTTGTTGTACAACTCTTGGAGTGGGTTTCATGATCATCAACTGCAATAGAATGTTTTAAGTCCATGTATCGTCAATAACTTTTAATATATTTGCATCTTGAGGAGCAATGTCCTTCACCTTCATCCAAGAGTCAGGGCATAATGTCAATATCGCCTCTCCTTTGAGATGTTTCTCCATAGCGCCAAACTATTATGAATCGACCTCCAAAGGAAGTGCTTCACTTTAGCTAGCCAATGTAACATCAAACTTCGTTCCAGTTGGAGTTGCCATCTTAAGTGCCCCTAAGACTAGATTTACCTCTCTATCTGATGCAGTGCCTTCCCATGTATCTTTCAGTAAGCTTCTTTATATTAATAGACAACACACCATTTCCCATCATACTGCCAAGCATGCGTGTCCTCAATACCCTGCTTTATTGAGATATCTAAAATGTTCTTTACATCTTGTTGCAAAAAATCTTATACCATTGGTTTATCCTAGTTGACTAATTTTATATTGATCAATTTACACACGCTAATAAGGATTGAATATTTGTGGATATGGAGGTGTAAATTTGGAGGAAATTGTGGTAGTGCATACCTCATGGGTATTAGGGAGGGGAAATGATGTTGTTGCCTAATATGTTTTCTTGTATCAACACCTGTGAATGTAAGATTTCACCATGTCAGTGAAAGAGGAAGTGTTATCCATTTATATGAAGAAAGGCAGATTTGTTGAAGGCACATTTATATGAGTGCTCATGTATGTGTTGCCTCTGTATATATAAGGCACTATTCTAGAAGTTCAACGCAGTGGTCTGAAAGCAGAGAACTGGTCATGTGACCGTTGCACGTGTAAGTCTTCAAATCTCAGCCACGAACTAATGCTATAGTAGCTTTATAATTTTTTTAAAAAGTAGGACTAGAGCAAGAACAGTTCACTCCTCAACCTTTTCCTTGCGTCACTCAGATATCGAATAGCCCTGCACAGTGGCAGGAGTGCTGCTCCAATTTTCTCTCTTTTTTCTAGGCACTACTTAGGCGACACATTGTAGAGGGCCTGATAGCCATGTCGCGCCTAGCTGCTCCACACAAGGCGAACATTGCGTATCATAATAGCCTATTTGGTTCATGATCAAAACTTACCATGCTTTTAGGTTAGTCATGTCACACTTTTTAGGTAGTTGTTTGCTTTACTATCGTACCTATGGCACGCTATATTTTCTTAGCACTTTGTTTCACATGTCATACACTATTTGTTTTTTTTATAAAGTTTGGTACAAGTGTAGTTTTGATATTACTCATCGCAATTTTTATAGTTTAACTACGGTTAATGGCCTCTTTGGGACTGCTTTGCTCTCAAATTTTTAGCTCTGCTCCACCAACTCTAGCATGGAGCAGCTCCACCGTGCAGTTTCTAGAGCAAGTATGGCTGTTTGGCATGCTGCTCTCCTCCTAGCTATGGTGATAGGAGGTTTTGGTGTGGATTTCTTTTAAGCACTTAGCACAACGGCTCTTGGTGACCTCCACGCGCTGGTGAAAATTTGTCGTAGTCCCGCAGCCTCGTTTCAACAGCCCACGTACCTTGCTCCGCGCTCAACCCCATGCTTCTACGTGATCTGCTTGCGTCGGCCCTGTCACCAGAATCCATTGTGCGTCGGCTTGTCACACGACCTTACGCCATGGCCGCTACAAGCACCTGTGCCGCAAGCCATGCCGTATCTGGATCTCATCTTGGCTCTCGTGCTGGCAAACTCATCTGGTTGTGGGTAGGCCAGGGGCCGGGGGAGGGGGGGGGTAGGGGGCAAGCGGGTGCAAGCAGCGATATCGTCTGGCTGTCGACGAGCATAGCCGTGGCACATGCCATGGAAGGGAAGAAGAGGGTCGCGACTTGGGCTGGATGGAAAACGTGGAGCTTGTTAGTTTGCTCGGCTCGTGGCTGGCTTCGGGTCGTTAGGGTAACTGAGCTGAGCCGAGACAAGATTTTAGCTCGTTAGCTATAATGAGCAAGTTCGAGCTAAACGAGTTACAACATCCAATGTCATCCCAACAAAAATTGACCCACATGTCTAATATACTTGTTACTTGCACACTATTTCCGAACTCTAAGTCACCTTCTCAAACTGTGTTACACTCCAAACCTGTCTATGTAATACGAACTATCTGTTATTTATTTATTTATTTATAGTCTTGGATTTGCTTCTATAGTCTAGTCATTGCAAGAAATATGATCGGATAGAACTTATATTAACCACACATCATCACTTTATCGATATATACAATGAATGATATATGTGAGGACATAATAGTTTTCCCTTAATTTAAGGCTTATTGATTAGTTTCTTTTGTATTATTGCTATTCTCAAGTTTTTTTAAAAAATAGATATATTACCTTTTTGTGTGTGTTTTTTATGTCTAGCTCGTGAGCTAAACGAGCCCGTTCAAGCTCTAAATGAGCCGAGCCAGCTTTTTGGCTCGCTAAGATAACGAGCCGAGCCAAGCCGAGCTGACTACTTATCCAGCCTTAGTAGCGGCCCTGAGCACGATTGCGGAGGGGAAGAGGGGTATGACCATGGACAAGGCGCCACAAGGGTTCCATCATGCTGCCGACGGTGACGAGAGGTGAGCCGCAACCATTGTGACCTCGGGCAAGTCAAGACGGGGAAGAAGCAAAGAGAACGAAATGTTTTTTTAATTAGGGAAAGCGTTGCTTCGCTGAATGATATTTATTTATTTATTTATAGTTTTAGATTTGCTTTTATAGTCTAGTCATTACAAGAAATATGATCGGATAGAACCTTACATAGCTACACATCATCACTTCATCGATATATACGATGAATGATATATGTGAGGACATATTATTAAGGCTTATGGATGGGTTGTTTTTGTATTATTGCTATTCTACATATATTACATTTTTTTGTATTTTTATGTCTAGCTCGTGAGCCAAACGAGCCCGTTCGAGGTCATAAACAAGCCGAGCCGGCTTTCTGCCTAGCCAAGATAACGAGCCGAGCCAAGCCAAGCCGAGCTGGCTCTTTATTGAGCCTTAGTCGCGGCCCTGAGCACGAGCGCGAAGGGAAAGAGGGGTATGACCATGGACAGGGCGCCGCGAGGGCTCCATCATGCTACTGACAGCGATGAGAGGTGAGCTGCAACCATCGTGACCTCGAGCGAGTCGAGACGGGGAAGAAGCAAACAGAACGAACTGTTTTTTTTTAATGAGTGGTATTTGTGGGTAATATTCCCACAATTCAGTGAGGAGGTTGAAAAAATAGGATTTGGAGTACAGGTGTTCGGAAAATACGTGAAGTTGGTCTTAAACTTCACTTTTTTATTGGAGTAGAGTTTTAGGAGATGGAAGTGTTTGACAAGATAAAAATTAGAGCAGGGATATAAACATAATAACAAAGCTCTACAACGTTTCACCAGCTTGCTTCTGTTTGGCGTCCAACAGCCAGTTCGCTTTTTCAATCAGCCATTTATTTTCAGCCACGGAACAGTATTTTTCTCTCACAATAAATCAGTACAAGCTAAAATCAGCGTTTATTTTCAGCGCAAGCAAACAGCTGCAAATTGTCTATCTATCGATCCACCCACGGTCGGCTAGTAGGTTTGAAATTTCAAAACCGAACGCACCGCGGGGTTGGATTCGGAGTACCTGCCCTTGCGGTCCTGATGAAAAGCCCGGCCCACCCAGCTCACCGGCACCGGTTCCAGTCAACAGTCTCTCGAGAGTGGCGGTGGTCCTCCGTGCTCTCCTCGCTGCCACCCACCACCCGTCCAGCCCTCTCCGATTACCGTTCTCGCCTCGACTTCAAAACAAGAGCCCAGATCTAACCAATCCCAGGGGCACGACCGTCTTTTCCACACCCTCGCACACCCCACAGTAGGAGTATTCGAATCTCGCGTGCCTAGATGCGGTAAAAACAACGGACAAACGCGGAACCCCCCGCCACCGGATCTCACCCTCTGCGCAGTGGGCCCAGACCACGCTCGGGGTCCACGCGGCAGCGTCGTGGGCAGCGAACGCGAGCAGTAGCCGAGGCCCCTCGACGCAGTCCGGGCAGCGGCGGGCCCCGCGGATTTGACCGGTCAAAAGGCGTGGCCCAACCAAACCCCAAGGGATCCGGCGCCCTGTCTGCACGTGACTCGTCCCGAGACCGCTCGGCTGACAGGTGGGGCCCGCTGGGGTCGTGACCCACATGTCTGCGACGTGAAAGGGGAGGGATCGGTGCGCGCGGGCGTCGTGTGGTGGTGGTGGGGGTGCTTTGACTGCAGGCCCTCGGCAGCAGCAGGCACAAATCATTTCGGCCGCTGCGTCGCGTTGGGAGCAGTACTCTGTGCTGTGCCTGCGTCCCGACAAGCGGAAAGAAGAGGCGGGGGAGGGAGGTAGTAGAAAGGGGGGAGGAAAGGAGGGAGAGCGAGGGCGAGCAGCAGCCAGAGAACAGGGAGGAGGTAGAGAGGGGGAAGGCGGAGGAGGGAGACGGCGAAGAGGGGCGGAACACCAAATCTCGGAGGGGAACAGAGGGATTTCTTTGGTGGAGGAAGGAGGAGGAGGTTAGAGGCCAGAGGTATGGGCACCCATCTGTTCTTGCTCCTAGATTTGGCCGTTTGTTTATTTTTTTCGGTTTGTTCTTCTCCGTTGGTAGTTTGTGACCGCGAATGGTCGTTCTTGGTCCATGTTTGCGTGCGCCGCTGGCGATTCTGGGAGCTCTGGTCATCCGTCTCCTGGGATCTGCCTTTTCTTAGTGAGAGTTGCGCACGGTTCGCGGCCGGGCTGGGCCTGTTCTTCGCTCGGCTCAGTGACGATTCCTGGAGCGTTTCCTGTTTTGTTGACGAAGTCGGCATCGTTATTTGAAAGATGCGCTCTTTTCTCTGAGTTTGTGTTCATGTTTTTGAGTCAGCCTTGGTAGAGCGTTTGCCGGATCTCATGACTTCTGTTGCCCTTGTCTATCGGTGCATAGGTTCTGCTCTAGGCTTCCATGTGAAATCAAAGTCCAACAATTAGTGCCCCAAGCCGTCAATTCTTTGTGGATTCGCTTGTTCCCCTTTGTTACAGGCTCGGAAATGCCCCTGAAGAGATTCAGAGGGGGTCCTAAATTAGGATTATTTGCTTTGACTCTGCAAGAGTTAGGAGCACGTCGGCTCGTTATGCTTGAGTTCTGGCCGAGACATGTGGAGCCGAGCATCCATTCTAAGTTAGGCCATTTAGAAGGGGAAGCGTTGCTTCGCCGAATGAACATAGCGTCTGAATCCTTACGAGTCTGGCTTATATCCTTAGAGTGGAGGGTCAGGGTAAGAAGGCTCTCCGTTTCCATGCCTGAACTTTGGTACAGTAAATACGGATGACTTCCTTTTGCGAGGTTTTGGAAAGCCGTGAGCGGTTCGTGCAATGTGTGTCAACTATTGGGTGTTTCTGTGCTCTATCTTCTGTCGGTTGTCTGCTTGGCTCATGACTCAGCTGTGTTTGCAAGCCTAGAAAGAACATGTTATCTTTTCTTACATTTACCTAGATTCGTGTTATGGGTTGTCCTCGTTAGCAAAGTTCAGCTCGTTAGGCAACCATTTATATGTAGAACCATCCCTCTGATCGATTGGGTTGTTTATCCACTTACAGGTAGCCCAATAGATCTGCTGTTTGGGGGAATTGATGCAAAGCTGAGTTGCTGCACGTTGGCTTTCTTCATAGATGGCTTCAGCTGGTGTAGCCCCTTCTGGGTACAAGAACAGCAGCAGCACAAGCATTGGTGCCGAGAAGCTGCAAGATCAGATGAATGAGCTAAAGATTAGAGATGATAAGGTTAAGATGCATTGACATCTTGTTTCGGGCTTACTGTAATTTCTTCAATATTATGTGTGAAATTGGACTGCGATGTAACATCTGACGTGAATGCCTAATGCAGGAAGTTGAAGCGACCATAATTAATGGGAAAGGGACCGAAACTGGGCACATAATTGTCACCACTACTGGTGGCAAGAATGGTCAACCAAAACAGGTGAGTGCTTTACTGCATTTGATCAGGATTTATCAACTATTGAACATGTTTTTAGTGTGCACCTGAATCTAATAGTCGAAGCCAAGACCATAATTTAATGTGCTACATATTGCCAGCATATTCATGATGCTAGCATATAAGATTGTGGATTTGTTCTGATTAATTTTGTCGTGGCATTTGCAGACAGTGAGCTACATGGCTGAGCGCATTGTAGGACAAGGTTCTTTTGGGATTGTCTTCCAGGTTAGTTGCAACAACTTGTGACTGACAGATATGTTTTGTTATGTAGCTATCTGTGATATTGCTATCTGGGGCTAGTAGTTTACATGTTTAGGTCTTTTGTAGCTTGTATGCTGATAATCCTTTTATAATCAGATGCCTCTCCTAATTCGTGATGCCATTTGATTGACCTTTCCATAGGCTAAGTGTTTGGAGACGGGTGAGACTGTTGCCATTAAGAAGGTTCTTCAGGACAAGCGTTACAAGAACCGCGAGCTGCAGACCATGCGCCTTCTTGACCACCCTAATGTTGTTGCTTTGAAGCATTGCTTCTTTTCAACAACTGAGAAGGATGAGCTTTATCTAAACTTGGTGCTTGAGTATGTGCCGGAGACCGTTCATCGAGTTGTGAAGCATCACAACAAGATGAACCAACGGATGCCACTTATTTATGTGAAGCTGTATATGTACCAGGTAATAATTTGTCCCATCCTTTTTGCTGTTGTTTTAATTATACTTTAAAACTTACTTTTAGGACTCTTTGAGAATGTTTAATATTGAAGCTAAAAAAGCTATTGTCTTTTGACCTGAATATTATATTGGCTGATTTGATGAATGCGCTAGTTGTTTTTTCATATTGATTTTGTAATGGTTTTTGGCAGATATGTAGGGCATTGGCTTACATTCATGGTACTATCGGCGTCTGCCACAGGGACATTAAGCCACAAAATCTTCTGGTATGCTGGAGATTCTTCTATTTTGCTCCTGTGTCATTTCTATAAGAAATAGTTTTCTACTTCGAAATTGATTTTCAAAACTTCAAAACAGGTGAACCCACACACCCACCAGCTTAAACTATGTGACTTTGGTAGTGCAAAAGTTCTGGTCAAGGGGGAACCGAACATATCATACATCTGCTCCCGATACTATAGGGCTCCAGAGCTCATATTTGGTGCCACTGAGTACACCACAGCGATTGACATTTGGTCTGCCGGATGTGTTCTTGCTGAGCTTATGCTAGGGCAGGTATGGTGTCTATAATTTTTATTGGCATTTTTAAAAGATTTCTTCAAGTTAACAAAAAATCATTTGAGTTCACATTTTCTTACAAGAACTTCTATTTCAACAGCCTTTGTTTCCGGGTGAAAGTGGCGTGGACCAACTTGTAGAAATCATCAAGGTAGTTGTCAGTTTTACAGATTTGTAAGTTACCTTCTACAGAGGCATAAATGTTGATCACCCTTGATTTGATTTTGTATTCGCAGGTCCTTGGTACTCCAACAAGGGAAGAAATTAAATGCATGAACCCGAATTACACAGAGTTTAAGTTCCCACAAATCAAAGCACACCCATGGCACAAGGTGCAAATATTTCCACATTCATTTCAATGTTCTAAGAAACTGTTGCTACTGGGTTGCTAATTGCCTTTTTTTTTGGGGATATTTAATCTTTCAGGTATTCCACAAAAGGATGCCACCAGAAGCAGTTGATCTGGTCTCTCGCCTACTCCAGTACTCCCCAAATCTGAGATGCACTGCTGTAAGTGCATGTCATTTTACATTACATGATGGAAATACACAGCATTAGTTCTGTGCACCAATTCCTGCATTACCCCTGTTGATTTTATGATTTTCTAAGATCTTTATGCCTCTTTTGTTCAGGTGGAGGCACTTGTTCACCCATTCTTTGATGAGCTTCGAGATCCTAATACTCGTCTTCCAAATGGTCGCTTCCTGCCACCCCTTTTCAACTTCAAGCCTCACGGTATGTTTCATGCCTACTTGTTTCAGCATTGTTATCTTTTTGTACAACCAGCTAGCAGTGTAGCTCCAAGTTTGTTCTCTGTATATCACCATCTTACATGCTTGCCACTTCTGTTCTGCAGAATTGAAAGGAGTCCCAGCAGACATTGTCGCAAAGTTGATTCCAGAACATGCAAAGAAGCAGTGCTCTTATGTTGGATTGTGAAATGATGTGAAATGACCAAGGGCTTGTGAGACTGGAAATTGAGGTTGCAATTGTGCATTTCCCCTGGGTTGTTGGATGATCTGAGGCATGCGAGCCTGTCGTCGAAGATGCAAGGTTACCTACTTGTACGACAATGTGACCTGGGTAGCTGAGTAGTCTATGTTGCAGTGACATGTAACGGCACCCCCTTCCCTACTAACTGACACTTACTGGAGATTTCCATAGCTGATCTTGTAATTTGTTATAGAGCAGTATGAATGTATTTATGGTAGCTTGAATCTATGTATGGATTCACGTCGTTTTTCCATGTTTCCTTGTCTCCAGACCCAGACTGCTACCGTATTTTGTTTCAGAATTCCTAGCTACCTGTTGCCTACCAGCTTGCTCCAGTCGATTATTACGCATTGGCGTTGGTCTCTGGCTCTCTGCTGTTGATTGTTGCCAAAATCTTTTGGTTAACATTGTTATTATTTGATCAGTCTGGAAGTATGCTGATTTGATCGCTGTTACCAGAAAGTTGCACATTGCAACGTTTGAGACGACTGAGGAAATGTGACACGAGCAGGTGCTACTCAATGCTTGTCAGGACCATGACTCCTTTCCAAGTGCTCGGAGTCATAAACTAGCTCCGGTTTGTTATAAAAAACGGCTTCGTGAAAAAACTTTGAGAAATGAAGTATGGTTAGCTGTCGTTAGAGTCTTCGTGGGTTACATTTTTCTGAGTCATACCCTTGCAATGTCCCACTATATTTGGTTGTGCCTCTAGGGTTTTGGCTAAGCTTCGGATTAGCAAAGGAAGTTCTCAGCTCTTGCAAAGATTTGCGAGGGATTTGTCGCTGCAGATTAGCAGAGAGCAGAGCTGCCAACACCCAACAGGATGCCCTTGGGGAAGTACTACTGCGACTACTGCGACAAGCAGTTCCAGGACACCCCCGCCGCCCGGAGGCGCCACCTCCAGGGCACCCAGCACCAGCGCGCCCGCGCCCTCTGGTACGACTCCATCCGCCACCAAGGTCAGCCGGCAACCCTTCTCTTCCCCTTCCCCTTCCTGGTCGTTGCTTCCTCTGCTCTCTGGTTGGCGCGTTTCGTCGAACACCGTGTCTGCGACCACGCTCGGGGTCCGTTCTGGTCTTTTTGGTTCACTCCTCTGTTTCCTTCGTCAGCAGACCAGCATGGCGGCGCTTCCTCCCTCCTCCTGCCAGACGGCACCCTCGCTAAGGGCATCTGTCACCACTTCGTCCGCACGGTGGGTCATCTCACGTTGCGTCGGTTGCTTATAGCCGCTGCCTCACATGCACCAAGGAGTAGAGGAGTAGGCCACTCTGAATTTTGGGGTCAATTCCGTAATATTGCAGGGGACTTGCAAGTATGGGGATGCGTGCAGATACTTCCATCCGAAGCCAGGTGTCAATCCAGCATTAGCTGCACCGGGTAAGGGTTTGCATTTTTCTTAAAGTAGGGTGCAGTGCCATTTACACATCTGGTAGGGTATAAATCAAATCAATACATGCCTACGGGTATGCTATTCGGTGCAGCTTAGGAGCTGTTTGAACATCTAATCATACTAAAATTTTAAGTAAGCATCCATCGAATTATATGTTGCATTTAGGCTAGATTCTATTTGAATGTAACACCTCATAAAACTGTAAACAACTCTAAAATGAAACACCACCTGAAGATCACATGAACTACATTTGATTTACCACATATACCGTTTCATTTGAGCAACAGACACTGTAATTGATTTTAGATGATATCTGTGCCCCTCTGCGGAATCCAAGCAGAGCTTTTGGGTAATCCTTTTCTGCCTCAGAGGAAATAATTGTCCGAACATAAATCTGCTGGAGTGTAAGAACATTTAGCCTTTTTTCCACCCTTGAGGTGTGTGTCTTAAAAAGAAGGAAAGGTGTCTAGGTGACTCATACAACCCCTTAAAAGGGCATGGCCTCATGACCAGTACAACAAGGAACTTTTAGCCTTGTTAGGTATACATCGTTTGGTATGACTAATTATCTTGAATGCAATACAAAGCCTATATTTACAATTACTATTGGTAACACCTGATGCTTATAACTTGGAGGAACATTCGTTTAGTTTTAAGTTGGTTTTGGTCCATGGATAGGCCTTATATGTTTTCAATAAATTTGTATCATTCAGGGCCTGGACCCATGGTGCAGCAGTCTGATTTTATTGGGAACCAACTCAATTTTGTTGGATACCAGGGAGCAGACATAAATTCTTCTTCAGGTGATCTTTTTTTTATTGCATGAGATTCTTATCAAACACTATTCTTATAGTTAACTGTATGATTGCATGCCTAACCTGGAAATTACTAGTTGGTTTTTGTTTCATAAATAATTACTTTTCTGCATTCTTGTTAATGCTTAGAAATTGTTTATGGTATTCTTTATGATGCCCAAACTTAAACGAAAACAAGGAATATGAAAATTTAAGAGATATATGCCGCCCGCTCAGTCAGGTAATTTGTAATAAATATGAAAAATGTGCCTTAATGTAGGTGTTTCACCAATCCATATAAACATTGCAATTCTTGTGTTACAATTTTTTGCCATCTAGGTTTTTTTTTTAATAAAAAATGTTGTCAATGAGGACATTTATTTGTTCAACATGCTACAGAGGGAAAATTCTGTTGATGAACATTCAATGAGATGAAACCTACTTGTAAGTAGAGAACACTTGCTCTTATAAGAAACACACATAATTAAGATAATAATATTATTCTCCTCCAAAACTGCTTCGAACCAAAAAAAAAAAAAAAGATTTCTAAATTCTGGATTTCTGGTACCCACCTTGACAGAAACTATTGTGATATGCGACAGCTAGATGCTTATCATATTCCTCAGTCCTCAATTTAGTCAGTTGTCATGCCATGAATTGAGCCATTGCCGCACAATCACCCTATTTAGACATTTTAAATTACTCCATCAAGTGCCAGCGGGTCTATTGGTTAATGACTTGGCGCCTACCAGAGACTGATCGGGGCCGTTTGGATGTTTTGAGTCTATTCGATTGCAAGCGGGTCTGTCGGTTGGTGCGTCAAGATGACTAGGAAGGAGGACCTACAGATTAATGGCCTTAATTTGTTTGGTCTGGAGCTGTTGTCAGCTTCCTGGTCTGCAGGAACCATCCCCTTGATCCTCTCTCTGAGTTCTGAAATGTCGCGCTGCTTTCAAGTGCTTAAGCTGCCAGTGCAGCATAGGGTTCACCGTTTTGTAAAATGCTCCATCATGATTTATCTCTTTAATGAGTTCCATCACACTTACCTTTAGCGAGTTTACATTGGCAATGTTTCATTCCTCTGTCACTGCTGCCACAGGGAACATACTGGGGCGGCACACCTCCTGGGGCAACCTGCCGCCGTCACTGCAACCTCCTCCTGAAGGCGGCTATCCTCCCCTCCCGTTCATCGACTGGGGCTGAAGGGGCCTTGTCTCCCTGATATATGAAGCATTTAAATTTTGTACCTTGATTGGTTGTGCTAAATCGCATATGCTTGGAACGAAGCAGAATAACCGCGATCCTGCCAGTTTACTTCCTTTGATCGTAAATGTATTTGTATAGATATTTACAGTCAAAGTCACACTTTGGAGATTGTGTTGATGTTTGAATGAGCTCATATTTGTGATAAGAGGAAGTGACTGAAAAATTGCACTGTGGATCAATGGTGCTCTTGGCAGTTGGAAAGCTTGGCATCCATGTGTGTACAATTAGCACTTGCTGCCTTGCAGGTGAGCCGCACCAGGCTTTCACAGAAAATTATCCTAGCAGGCACAACTTACATGGACGCTTCGCGTTGTTTCTTTGTTTGTTTCTCTTTCTTCTTGAATATATTAAAACTTCCTTGTCGCATGCTCGTCCAACACCACCGCATGCTCGTCCATCTGGTGTTGTTGGACTGGGAGTGGGCGATGGTTGCGGCAAGGGCAAGGGCAAGGGCAAGGAGAAGATGGGTCTGTGGAGATGTTCCTGCTCGTCTCCAAGCGGCAGGCCGACGCCGAAGCCGCATTTCCACTTGCTTCGGCGATCTGTGTACGCGTTGTCGCGTCCCCGGACCAGGACTTAGGTCCTGTTTGGATTTCCACATCTAAAGTTTAGAGGTCTCAAAACTTTAGAGCATTTTAAATCACTTTTGAGCTCTAAACCTCTAATGTAAGGTGGTCTAAAGTTTAGAACTAAATTAGACCATGTGTTTAGAACTTTAGTTTTAGACCTCTAAAGTTTAGAGGTGTAAATACAAACAGCCTCTTAGCATGACGGTAAACCGTCCCGTGGCCGTTGGGGGGAACCCGGGACCAACCTGAGCTTTCAGGACCTCCAGCGGTCAAGCGAGCATGAAAGACGCTTCACGCTTGGTTTTCGGCACCTCCTAAACTTTAGTTCCTGGAAACAAACACTCTACGCAGCTGGCACCACCACAGGGTAAAGGACGTTCGCACGGAATTTCAGTGAAAAAACAGAGTGACAAAGATGAATCGTCGTCGAGTAATAGTTACTATACATGCACTCAGATCGTCTCCTCAAGCAGAGCACTCGGATCCATCCATCCCATCCCAAAGACGACGCAACGCAACGCAACGCAAGAAAGTGGTCGGTCCCGGCCGTCCGTCAAACTATCTGCATCCAGGCGGACTTGCGATCGACGCGAGGCCACTCCACGCAGTAGACCAGCCACCGGTCTTCCTCCTCCGTGTCGCGTGCCGCCGCCGGCGCCATCGTCGCCGGACGCGTGGACCCGAACGTCCACTTCTCCGGCCACTGTTCACGCGTGGTGGTGGTGGTGGTCGTCGTCGTCTCCTCTGCCTCCGCGCCCGTGAGCCCCTCGTCACTGGCACTGACAATGGCTCGCAGGAACAGGAGGAGGGAAGCCATCGTTCAGTGGATCGATCGGATCGATGGATCCACTCAAAAGTCTTGCTCAGAACGCATGTGGATGATAGATAGATGGCAATGCTTGCTCAACTGCCTGCTCAAGGTGGCACCACCAACCATGGGCGGCGGCAGGGGTATGCCTGGGTATTCATTGGAATACCCAAGGTTTGAGTGAAAAAAATAAATATACATAGTATACATGTACAGTCTATTTTCTAATTGAACCAAAAGCAAACAAACCAACTAATAGCAGCGGAGCAGGCCAACGTGGCCAAGGCTCAAGCAGTCAGCTGCGTGCGTATATACCACAAGTGAATGCACCTTTAATTCATTTGTTTTTGCTCTGCTGTCTACTTGGCTGCTTGCTAATTTGCTTAGTCTTTTTACATTCTGTTCTTTATACATTGTATTGTACTCCCTTCGCCCCTAAAAAAGAGTCTCTTTCGCTTCCTGAGAAACAACTTTGACCATATATATATATTTTTAAAACTATTAATATTTATGGTACATAATTAGTATCACTGGAAAGATTTTTTGAATCTAGTTTTTTTAATAAATTTATTTAGAGATACAAATGTTGCATATATTTTCTATAAATTGAGTTAAATTTGTGACACGCACACCAATGACGGCTCTTTTTTTAGAGACAGAGGGAGTAGATAAAGAAGAAGGGTACAAGAACTAGCATATTTGCATTATGGGAGAAAAGCAGAAAGCTACTAAAGCTGTAAATTGTAATAGCCTTTACTATTTTATAACATTTCTAAATTATTAGAGATACTGCTATAAATGTTACTATGTTAACAATATGTACTTTGGGTATTACTATGGATTTTGTATGGTCATTAGTGCACTTTGATTATTGTTACGGACGTATGGTCCAATATACTTGCATTGTAATTTTTTTTATATGGAATACCCTGCCAAAAAATGCTGGCTCCGCCACTGCCACCAACAGTCGTAGTAACAGCTTCATATAGTAGTGACTACGAGCTCCGACCTTGTCTTTTTTACTGGTTTCAGGTGAATCTGCATTTCTTGCAAGAAATTTGTTGTGTTCGTGCAGGTCTATCTTTGTCAGGTACGTACAGGCCATGGTCAGGGTTTGGTTTGGTTGTGTTGCTGTCTGCTGGACTGTAGGTGAGCTAGTAGTTTGGGACGTGGTTGGTGCCTGGCAGTGATGTCATGAAGATATTCTGATAGTATTTATGCTTGTCGGTGAACGTTTGTTCACCCCACATTCTGGTTGTGCTTTTATACAGCCTGTTCTTTTGGGCTGAAAATAAAGAGCTGATTTCGCTCGTGCTGATTTGTTGTGAGAGAAAAATACTGTTTCGTGGCTGAAAATAAGCGCTGATTGGTCAAAAGAACAAGCTGATAGGCGTTTTTGTTTTTATTTGCTCCAAATCAGTATCGCACAAGTTTCTTCATTTCTGCATGTTGTCGGTCTGCAGTGTGTGCGTTACCTCACTGAATTCTTTTTGTGGACGCCGTCACCTAACTGTTGAATTTTCCCGTGTGGGAGCTCGTTAGATTCGTGTACTACATTGGCCAGTTGAGTGTACGTCTTCAGCAGAGCCCCTTCTGGTCATACCAACTCTTGGACTGCTCTAAGAAAGCTCATTTCTTTCAGTTTCAGGTTTCAGTTACTGGCATGATGCTCTGAGTGTTGATTCTAGTCGACGGAACATGCCAATTACTAGATCGCTAGAAATCAAATTCAGATTCTCTTCTTCCGATAAAATTCAGGTGGCAATAAAGCTCAGTCGACAGCCAGCCATAGGGCTTTCAAATAAACAACATACTGATGAATCCTTCTGTTGTTTGCCACTAATGTCTGTGCACAGTATCAATGGCATAACACAATTGGTTGTAGAGACGTGTGATGCACACTAGTAACAGAAGAACTTTACTGACAATCCCAACACATTCAGTATCTTCTCAGGCGTGCATCCAGTTATGAACAACAACAACAACAAAGACACTGTTTCAGGTGTGATAATAATGGCTTCAATCAGAGCGAAAAGTAGGGTAAACGCTCTTCAAAAGAAAAAGCAGGGTAAACAGTTCTTCCAACTGTATCAGAACACCTGTCGCCACGTAAATACATCGCTGCAGTGCCCTGAAGACAAATCTCATTCAACATCAATGCGGACATGCTTTCGGATCATTATAACAAAAGTTACGCACAACCAATCAACCCATCCCCATCGTTATCCTCCCTCTCCGGCCAGCCATGATCCCCGGCTAGCCGCATCGCCATCAGACGCGTATTGGAACAGCCCGGGATATGCTCGTAGTATTGTTCCGACCATTCCCAGAGAACCTTCGCATGACCCAACAACCACCACTATACTTGGCTGCTCAGCTGGCACTGCACAATGCAAGCGGGGAACACCCTGAATGTCTGAACGTGAACCGTGCGTGCAACTGTACATGGTACGCTGCAGCTAGCTGCACAACGGAATCCTGCAGGCTGCAGCAGCGCAGGTGAACGGAACGGAGCCGGGCATGCATGTTCCCGGTGTCAAGAGTCAAGACCGAGCTGCTTCGTCGTCTCCCTCCGCGGCGCCGTCGTTGTTTGCCAGCCGTGAATCGAGCCACCTCGCCAGGTTCGCCAGGAACGGGGTGTAGACGAAGTAGCAAGTCGCCGTCCAGCTCACCAGCCCCTGAACGAACAACCCACGCAATAATAAAGAGGTGTGTGATGCCGTGATCCGATCCTGTCGCTTGCCGGAGAAGAAAAACGTACCTCGCCGAGCAGGTGGACGTCCGCGTTCGGATAGCTCCAGCACCCAAGTAACTTGATCAGTGGGATCTCGGCGAGTGGGCACGCCGTGCCGACGAGGCAGGCGATGGCGAAGCCCAGCCAGGAGCCATCGAGGAAGAGCCACACCAACTCGGCGGCGGCGAACAGGATGTATGCCTCCACGTTGCTGGCCACCCCTGCTCTGTACAGTTCCGCGCTCAGCTCGATGAACAGAGCAAGAGCACTGCGTAAATCAATCAATCGATCATCCTTCACAGCACAGTTAATTCGTCTCTATCGGTACATGGCACAAGAAAAAGAAGCACGGGAGGGAGATCAAAGTGGACGCACAGTAGCGACGTCGCCGTCTTCTGCGCGGTCCCGGTGGCCTTGGAATTGGATCTTGGGGGCGCCCTCTCGTCCAAGAACAGGTGGAGCAGGCCGACGGTGAGGTAGAACGCGCCGAGCAGGGGCGGCACCAGGATGCTGGTGTGGAGGGGGACCGGCGTCGACGGCGCCGTTTCCGTAGACCTGGAGGCCGACGCGGGAGTGGAGTCCGTCGAGGAGCGGGCCTAGGAGGAACCCCGCGCCGAAGAGCGCTGCCGAGACGGCCGGCCAGGCGCGCCTCCTCGAAGATGGTGAGACCGGGGCCGGGGGCGACGGCTGTCCTGCCGCCGCCGAGCAGAGAGCGGGGTGGCTTGAAAGACCGACGGTGCGCGGTCTGGGGCGGCCGCGGTGGCGGAGGGGCGCCGGCGGCGAGCATGGCGAACTTGGCGCGCATGTCTCCCTTATCCAATTATCCTGTGGGCTAGGCCCCATCGTGGTCGTGGCCTGATTTTCCTATTCCAACGTTAAAATTAGATGTGCTATTCTATTTTTTAACCATTAAAAGCCGTTTAAGTTAAGCTCCTTATCCCAGATTGAAGTGATTTTTAAGTATTTTTATCCTTTTTCAGTTAAAAAAAATATACGCTAAGATATATGATACGGTTTTTAACTAAAAAATATCTCTAATATTCTAAAAGTCATGAGAAATTCTATAGATAAATCAAGACATGAAAACACAAAATATTTGTGGCTCGTGAAAATATCTCTAGGAACTTTCAAAATTATATTTAGTTCTGCGATGGAAATTTTACAAAACATTGCACTCGATGTATAAATGAATTTTGAAAAATTCTACCACAAAAACACAAGATGCAACCATAATGAATATAAGATGTTTTGAAAATCTACAAAACATCCTAAACAATGTTGAATGCTTTCATTCTATGCATGCATACTGGTTCGATACCATGTTATTATTGAGAAAAGTTTTCAAAATGTGTTTACACATCGATTAGAATATTATGGATCTTTTCTCATAGTTGTTGGATATTTTTTTCTCCATTTTTCTATAGCCACATCCAACAACTATGCAGGTTATCGTCTGTTTACACTCAAAGAAAATATGATCCACTAGTTTTATGAGACAGAACCGCCTAAATCACCGGGTCCACGTGCACCATCATCGACTCTAAGGACCTCCGGTTACTATGTAAGAGTTCCCGCAACCTAGGTGGCCTGTCGGGTTCCATCTGAAACTCCCGATTTTCCCGAGAATCTCATTGTAAAGACATTGCAAGTATTACAACAGTTTACACAAATAATTTTAGTCAGAGTACAGGGTGCGGAAATATTACTTAAACATAGATTACAAATATAAATTACATTATCCCAAACTAGAGTTTCGTAGTGGCGTAGCATCATACAACTAGACACCCTGCCCAAGAGTTATATCATATACACATCACCATCCATCCTGATCCGCCAACCGGCACGGTTCCGAGGAGAACCATAAGCTCGACCTTCCTACAATAGGGGTTAACAAATTCCTGAGTACATGGGGTACTCCGCAAGACTTACCCGACTAAGAAATAAAAAGGAATAAGACTCAGAAATGCAGGCTGAGGAGAGTCAAGGTAAGGCTTTAACTAAGAGTCAAAGTATTTTGCAGAAAAGCGATACTAATTTTTAATCATACTTTCAATATTTTAGCTCAGTATTATTTTAATCAATAATCATAGATCTCAGTTCTTTCACATGCATTCTTCAATTCTAATTATTTATTCATTCTTAAAAACATTCTAGTTCCGAACCACTTTTCCAATTGTAAGTCAAAGGATCGAGTCTCCATATCCGACGAGTAACGATGATTCGAATCGATTAGTACCCAGCTGGGGATCCCTATCCATACTGCATATGTAGCACCTAAACTTGCATATGCCAACCCCGTCTACCACGGGTTTTTCAAAACCTGAACCGGTCCTGCGCCACCCGAGAGCACAGTACTCCTCTCGTCTCCAGGCACGCCGGCCACAAGGGTACACGCTACTGTCGCTATCTCTCCACTCCCAGTGCGTGGTCATCGGTTCAAGTAGCGGAGCCACCGGAGATAGGGCTTTCCGTTGTATGTGGCTAGTTGTAAAGTCTCGATCACAGCGGGCCTACAACGGACGGTCCCTAATTCTTTTTCCGTCGGTGACCATGCATTGGGACTCTAAGCCAAGTACAACGCAGCCAAACGGTTTTCAAATCCCAGCCCGCCGGCGACAAAGCATTGTGACTCTAACCCAAGTGATTCAACCACCGAGCGGTCAATTCTCTTTTCCGTCGGTGGTCAAGCATTGGGACTGTAACCCAAGTGATACAACCACCAAACGGAAAATCCCTTTCCGTCGGTGACAATGCACTGGCCAAGTGCACAACCGCCGAACGGAATCATTTTCATTCTCTTTTTCCATGAATTATCAATAGTATATTACCATAACTCAGGGCTAAGCATTTTTCAAACCTTTTCATTTTAAATCAGGTTTGAAGGAGAGTATTTCAGTGGTCAAGGGTGGTAATGCATCAATTGGGTTATCACACAACTCCTATCAAATTAATGCAATAGATTAACTTAAGTTATAAACATTTTGTAAATCACGAGGAAAGAGCTGAATGCACCGGGGCTTGCCTGTTGCTTGGAGTAGATAGTACTCTGAAGTCAATCACCGAGAAAGATTCACGTCCTCCGAGTGAATACCGTACTCGGGGCTCGCTTCAGATAATAGTCACCCCGCGTTCACTACACGAAATAATAACAACGCATGCTTAACATGATGTCATGTATGCCATGATGCATGGGACGCACTAAAACGTGAATTAATAAATAAGAGTCACTTAATTTAGAGAGTTGAGTACAACTTTCCTTCACGATAAAGTTGTAAGTCAACTTCATTAAGCAATGTGGTGATTTCATAATTACTTTATTGACCTTTTTAACAGTTGTAGAAAGCCGCTGCATAGCTCTATAATTACTACTACAGATAACCATGAGGAACTCAACCCAAGGTGCCTAGGGTCATTAGGATGAATGACCCAGGGTCAACAATCAATCCAAAAATGCACCAAACCTAAAATGATTAGGATTTCTATTTAATTTATTAATCGATTAATAGAGCATTAAACAGTAAATAATAAAATTTTTCCAATTGATCCCAAACTTTTTATACAGACAATCCTTACCCTAAATAATGCCACATTAACTTTCATGATTTTTGGATTAACATAGAATTTAATAAAATTCCTCAAAGTTGCATTTATCAATTAAAAGGCTGATTTTTAGTTCCTACAGAGATTGTTCAAACTCATTATTTAATATTTTTATCAAACACTACATACTGTAGAGAGCATACATAATTATTTTCATGAATTTTAGAGCAGTGAATAATTCCCTATAAAAATAACAATATGCAGCACTATTCAAATCCTTAGGAAATGGAAAAACGGATTTTAATACGTGCGAAAATGAAAAATATGCTTTTGGCCCGAGGCGGCCCACAACTACAGGCCAGCCCACGCATGGCCCAGCTCCAGCCTTACCTCTCTCCCACGCTCTCTCGCGCGGCCGAGCGCGCGCACGGCAGCACGGACCGCGGAGCTCGCCGCCGGTGGCCATCCGGCGACGGCAAACACCATAACAAACTCCGCATGAGCAGACACACCTATCTACTTGACCAACCCAGCGTTTAGGCATGCGAGCGAGCTTGCCACTGGCTATGGCGGCTCGGCTGCAAGGCACACGGTGGCGCAACGGCGTTCCGCCCACGACGAGCCGGTAGCGTTTAAGGTAGAGATACCGCAAGCACCAGTGGCCTACCACAGAGCGGATGCGTCCCAGAACGACGGCCAATGTGAGGTGGAGCTCCAAACTCGACCGTGACAGTGGACGCGACGGCCTGCGCTGACGTCGACGAGCTCGTTCCGAGGTCTCCTGGGCACGAAACGGAAAACCACCACGAGCATGAGCTTCACGGGGTCATCAGGAAACCAAAAAGCACAAAGAAGATGGACGAAGCCCACCGGAGCAGGTTAGCCACGTCAGAGCGGCTCACGGCAAGCTCCCGCCGGAGCCGAGGAAGAAGACGACGACGTTCCGGCAACTCCGGTGGTCAACTGCCGGCACAAACATGTTGGATAGATGCGCTAGGATGTGGCGAGCTCGGTGGAAAATGGAATTGGACGATGAGGCCCTAAGTAGCGTCAATTCGACCGGGAACCGAAGTTCGGTCGGCGACGAAGGAAAAGGGGAGGAGGAGAAATGACGGTGTCGGGCTCCTTATAGAAGAAGGGAGGAGAGCAGACCGCGTCCGGGACCCCCACGACGCATCCCTCCCCCCCACAGTTGCGCGCTGGCAGGCAGGCAGGACGGCGGCGCCGCGCGGCGGCACGCCCGCCCCTGTACGCGAACAGGAGGGAGAGGGGCAGCGCACTGCTCAGGCACTGTAGCTGATTAATGGCCCCATTACTATTTTTATGCAATTAATTTTTATTTTGTGTAGAAACTCAAAAGAGTACCAATATAGAAGTTGTGCAGAATTTCAAACTGTACAAGTTTGCTTTTTGAGCCATATTCAAATTTTTAACGGATTTTGAATTATTCAAAAGGGGGTAAATGTTTATTTTGAATTTTATTTCAAATCCACTCAAATTCTCAAGATTTTTCTCAATAAGTTAAAAATCTACAAAAATAAAAGTTTCTCTAATTAACAAGCCCTACAACTTTCATTAAAGGAGTTTTGTTAGATTCTTGACAATATTTGAAATAGCATTTCAAATTTAAATTTTAGAGCATTGATTTGAGGTTAATTTGAATTTCCAATGTGTAACTTTAAAATCTCAAAAAATTAAAGTTGTTCCATTTTGAAATGGCTAAAACTTTTATTAAAGGACCATCATCAAATTCTTACTAGTTTTTGAATTTGTTTTCCAAATTTAAGCTTTAAAACATAGGTTAGGGTTTTATTTGAAATTCTTTTTAATAACTTCAAAATTGCCCCAAATAGAAGTCGCTCAACTTTTAAGGATTTACAACTTTTGTTTAAGACCAAACATCTAATTCATTTTAGTTTTTAAATTAGGGTTTGGGGTCCGTTTTTGGGTTTATAAATGATTTTCTTTTTATTTCCAAATTGGATTTAGATAATTACACATAACCACAGACACTTATACAATGAGTCACTCTAAATCACCTATGCACAATTATATGCAAAAATAAATTTTACTTTAGTTAATGCACACCTAACAGGGTTGAATGCGGGATAATTTGTATGCAATCATGATGACTATGACAGGTTTTAGATACAGTAACACCAGTAGTGTTACATTTTATTCCACAACAAAACAAACAAGAAACATCCTCAACTTACCTTCTTTCGCTCAGGTTATCTCTAGTAAGAACTTTGTTCTTAGACAACTAGGTGGGAGAAAAGTTTCGGTTTTAGAGAGTTTAAGGTGCAAACCTAAATAAAAAAAATCCCTTTTTTCTTCATGCATTTTCCATATTTTTCTAAATATGAATATAAGCTAAACAGTATTTGATTCGAGTCAGTGCTCAATGCAGGCAACAAGCCTCATCCACATCTCCCTTTCCTCCTTTTCTTGGGAAAGGTTGTCGAAGATTTAATGTACACTCTATGGTTAGCTGCGATTAAACTAGTAGTACACTTGTTTCATCATAGTAATAACGGACATGAATCGTCGGTCTTCTCCAATAACGACTTTTTTTTGTGAGATAAAAAAATAATGACTTTTTATCCTGTGCATGCATGTTAGGCCATCTTTAATGGGAGTTTCATGAGAGTTTCGTGGCATTAAAGGTTCTAATGTAGCATAGAATAGATGAAGAAAGAGAAGATAAAAGTTTCACGGAATGAATAAGTTTCGTGAGGATGGAACTCATCTGCATTGTTTCCGACGTATTGTCTCTTGGAAACTGGGAGGTGAAACTCTCCACTGAGAGTGGTCTTAGGCCCCAAAAAGTGACTTGCATATATGGAATGGAAAAGCAAGATCTCAATCATTTGAAGAGGAGCAAATAAATCTGTTAATTTTATGCCATATACACATATACTCTCTCCTTATACGAAAAAGATATTGTTTTGGAAAAGGTCTTGGGCAAACATTAGGAATATGAATCATGAATAACTTTTAAATTGCTGAGTCTGAAAATATGAAAACTATAGAAATAGATTTGTTTTTTTAATATATTTTCATAAAAGTATACATATACCACTTTTCAATAAATATTTTTGTAGAAATATAAAGTCAAAGTCATGCTTTGAAGACCGTGTCGTTATCCAAAACGACATCCTTTTTCTATACGGAGGAAGTATTGTTTATTTATAACAATATTTGACTATCACGTTTTTGTTTCATAGCATAATTAATAATGTCAACTTTATTATTATAGATTTGCCAGTCCTCCTAACACACAACTACTTTCTTTTGACATGATCTTACTATGTTGTACCATGATTGACCAACTTCTTGTGCAACACTTTGCTCTTTAATTTCATGATTAGTTTCTTCATCTTATTAATTATAGAGCCACCCTTGATGAGTCTCTGCAAGTGGGCCCCACCCTCTACACATCCTAAGGTCATCCACTCTAGCTCGAGAATGGCAGCGAGTTCCATCATCGTGTGAAAAGCGAGAACTACAATTTTGGCTAAGCAAGGGCATTAATTATATAGTATCTTTTAAGGGCAAAATTGACAGCTTGTGACTTTCACGTGATAGAAATTTCTGAAAGGAAAGCATAGCAACCGAGCAATGTAAAAGAAACGGTAGAAGAGGTAGAATCAGCTTAATGCCTCTTTCTCACAACAAATCTACCGGATAAATCAGCCACAGCTGCAGTAAGTCTTGCCAAACAGAGCCACCCTAGAACATTTCTAACACGTAATGAAAAGCACACCCCTTTAAAATCGCATGACAGCTTTTTAAAAGCACATGTAGGGAGGGGTTTGCTTCAGCAGCTAGTATTTTCTGTCATAACAAATTAGTCGTAGCCATAATAAATCTTGCCATGGTTATATAATGTAATTTTCCTTCGTCTAGTGGACAGTTCGTATCTGCAGGAATTCGATCATATACAAAATAAATAATTCATAACTGGATATCTGATATGGGTATGTAGTTCACCGCTACTAGTATCGGATCATCCATGTACCGAAACTATATGTTTATATCTGTATCCGGAACTTTTGACACTACTAGGATGCGTTTGGTTTCAGTAACACAAGA
Source organism: Eremochloa ophiuroides (assembly GCA_038502445.1). NCBI lineage: Eukaryota > Viridiplantae > Streptophyta > Magnoliopsida > Poales > Poaceae > Eremochloa > Eremochloa ophiuroides. The sequence goes on from JAHLJS010000006.1 coordinate 17,977,128, forward strand.
TAGATTTATCGGTCTATTTATAGGGATGAGCCGTATATGTGTCGTGATTATCTACATCATGTTGTACTGTGTATGGAAAACCAAGATGACCCATCTTCTTTCACTTCTCATTTTTTTTGTTTGGTTTCCGTGGAACAGTGTTGATAAAGCTGGCAATTTTCACATCAAAACCAGAACGTAAAATCATGATAATATCAGATACTAGTACGATCATTGCTCGCATACTAGTTAAATTAAACAAGATGAATAACGATACTAGCATGAGCATTGCTCGAACACTGATAGATTAATTAAGCAGCATGAACAATGACATTGGATCATGGGGCGTGTACTTTTCGTTTTCAGATGGAGGAGGCATTGCTAGTGGTGGTGATAAATTATCATCCAGTGGTCACTACTATATAAAATCTTTTACGAGGCGTTTGTCTTTTTTTTAGGCGGGTAGGAAGTATAACCGCCTCGGTTAATACCTGGGATTAACCGAGGTGGTTATTTTTATTAACCGAGACGGTGGCTTTTAATCGCCTCGCAAAATAGATTAACCTGAGGCGGTTGTCCTTAAAATAACCGCAACAATTAATATATATTTACTGAGGCGGACATCCTTACGTAACCCCCTCGGTAAATCATTAACCGAGGCGGTATTCTAACCTAACCGCCTCGGTAAATCAGGCCCAGCCCGTTAGACCACATCGACCCATTACTTATCTCCATATATAAAGAACACTTAGGGTTTCTCACTTCACATCCTCTCCACCACACATCCTTTCCCACCGTCTCTCTCTCTCTCTCCCTCCCTCCCTCCCTCCCTCTCTCTCTCGCGGAGGCGTCCTGGCAGCGAGCAGGGAGAGGCGGCCCGGCCGCACACGGGGAGGGCCGCCGGTGGCCTCCCTGCGGGAGCTCGGGTCCCCTGGCAGGCGCGACCTTACTGCAGGGGAGAGCAGTCCCGGATCAGCAGCGGCGCGGGTCCTCTGGCGGCGGCGTAGGTCCCCCGATGGCGGCGCGACCTCTGAAAGCCCATGTTTGATTTTGGGTAATTGATGAAACCTAGTTTGCTAATGTTTTTCTCTAATTGTTTCATGAGAACAATTAGCAAACAAGATGGAGCAAAGGACCGGGTCGGTGAAGGCCACAAGTGAAGGGTAATGACCGCATCCATGCAAATGGTATAAGTCCGTCATCCATGGTGTCCACAAGCTTCATCGAGAGAAGAGAAGGAAGATGGTGAAAAGTTAGGAGCTCAAGGCAAAGGTATAACCAATAGGAGCTCTTTTGCTTTTGGTGATCAAGACTCTATAGAGAGAGTGATCACATTTAGGATAGATAGCCACTATCAAGAGGGGAGAAATCGTTTGTGAAATGCGGTTATCAAAGCCAATCAACCTCAACACCGGGATCGTCTACAAGCCGCTAGGGACACGGCAATGCCCCAAGAGAATAAGAACTCAGCCTTGGCTTACTCTAAAGTGCTCTAGAATGCAAATCACTAGCAATGATGCACTTGAGGATCACTCAACTCACAAAGATGATCAAAGATGAACAAGTGAGTGAGTGGGAGGCTAGAGAGTGCTCACAAGTGTATGCAATGAATCAAATGTGCAAGAGAGTCACCAAGTGACCAGGAAGAGAGTATAAATACCCCAAGTGCACTCCTAACCGTTACTCACTGAAAAACAGCCATTAACACCCTTTTAGGGGCGTCGGACCCTACCGTCGGATGGACCCCATCGGACTAACAGTCACGGTCCGACGCTCGGATTGCTGCCACGTGTCAACTTAGTTCAACCACAGCTGATCGATTGCAACGGCTACTTCCTCGCGCCAAAACATGGATCGTCGGACTCGACAGCGTCGGACTAAACGTTCTCAGCGTCCGACGCTTCCAGAGAGCACGCAGAGAGCTAAAAACCCGTCGGACTAAACGCCACTGTCCGACGCTTTGAACTCGGCTCGCCGCCCACTGTTCCAGAGCACGAACTCGCCACGACGCATCCGTCGGACCGTGAACCCATGGTTCGATGCTCGTCCTCCACCATTAGTTGGACTGTCCAACTCTCACAGACGAGAAACCGTCCAGCCACCGTCGGACTCTACACAGTCAGTGCGTCGGACTAACGAGCTCCACCGTCCGACGCTTCCAAAGAGGTCCAGAAACGCTGTTGACACTTGTTATCGTCTAAATTTTATTATCAATTATCCCTGCATTAAACATGAATATCCAGTAGAATAGGGTTATTACTAATAATTTTCACAAGTTTTGGTGAATTGTATATTTTTCAGGGATTATTTCAGAAAAGCATAAAAGAGGGATTAAAGTGCATAAAAGAAACAAAACTTGACCGCGAAGGAAACATCATCACGAGGCCCCTGGAAGAGTGTAGAAGGCACCCGATGCAACCGGAGACCCGCACCTGACAAGGTGGGGCCGGCCGGACCCAGGGGGGCCGGGTGGCGCCCCCTAAGGGTTTCCACCCGCCGCCTTCTGGAGTCTTCTACCACCGCCTTTGAGGAGTCATCTGGGCCGTTGGTTAATTCGGTTTGATCTAACGGCACGCGTTCATCCCACCGGGTTATAAATAGAGGGTCAGACCCCCTGGAGGAGAGCCAGATTCAAGAGATGAAAACCCTGAAGCATTAGATAGATATCCAGTAGATCTAGGCTAGCAATCAAGAGAGAGATTAGAGAGATAGAGTAGATGAGTAGAGATTCGGAGGAGTCCCAGCCTGTCGGAGCTTCTTCGTAGCTGTATTCGTCTGGATTCAGCTCCCTTGTCTAGAGTTGCGTTCTAAGGTACTTTTGTATTCAACATCCTGATTCAAGTAAGCATTTGTTCTTATTCGTTCTTAAGTTTAGAATTCTATTTGAGTGCTTGATCATGGTAGCTCCTTGGTTGAAGTAGTAGTTTGTAGTGTAGACGTGGTGTCTGGGCTATAATTACTTGTGAATGTCCCCTGATTGGCCGGATAGTGGTAGTTCGCGTAGGTGACAGCTGCGTTGATTCCTCTGTAGTCCACTTCCCGTTGATAGGATCGATAGGTGTATAAGTGTTTGGTAGGAGGGAACTCTGATTTCCGCTCTTGTTCATTTCACTGTCCGATTAGAACGATATTATTCAAAGTTTACCGGTTATCGGATCTAGATAATCATTAGCTATCTCCTCATTCTTGATATTCTCTGGATTGACTGTGTTATCGGGTTAAGAATCAATAGACTTAGTCAGTATCACCCACTGTTCCTTTGGGTTCGATATTAAAACCGGGATTGTCTGGTGAAGTGCTATATCGGTGTTTTATCTGTGCGCTTGCGAATACTTAGATAATAATAATATTTAATAGAGTGCAGTTAATTTATACCAACAAATATTTCTGACACCGTTACCGGGGAACGGTTTACTGATTTTGGACTTAGTCTATCTTAATCTTGTATTATACTTTTATCTTTTACTTTTATCTTTTATCTTTACCTTTTAAAGTATGGAACCCATGTCCCAACTTTTATATCAATATGGAGCACCATCGGGATCATATCTCCAGCCAAAAGAATCATCTTTACCTATCACATCATCTGTCTATGAGTTACGCCCGGAATTAATTAAGTTAGTTCAGGATCACATTTTTTCCGATAGTTCTAGCGAAAATCCCTATTCCCATTTAGCCGATTTTGAGCAGACATGTTAATGTTTGCACATTAAGAGCATGGCAGATGAAATTTTAAGATGGAAATTCTTTCCGTTTTCATTAATGGGAAAAGTAAAGAAATGGTATAATCGCCATGTTGGGAGTAGCCAAGGAGATTGGGAAGTATTGCGTGCTAATTTTTTTCTTAAATTTTTTCCTATCGAAAAGGTCGCTAAACTTTGTTTTGAAATTTTAGGATTTAAACAATTAGATAACAAATCATTAGGCAAGGGTTGGGATCACTTTGATGGATTTATAAATTCTGAACCTAATCTTGTTTTGCCAGAACTTATGTTTTTGCAACATTTCTTTTTAGGCCTCGATGATAAAAATAAAGAATACCTTAATTTGGCCACAGGAGGAGCATTTATGCATATTACTGCTACACATGCTAAAACCATTCTTACTAATATCTTAAATGATCTTCGTGAAGAAAAAGAAGAATTATTAGAGGATGAATCTTCGTCACTTGAATCTAAACTTTTGTCTGATTCATCTCCACCTTTAGAACCTGAACTATCCAATGAAAAGGAGATAATTCCAATTTCTGATTTTATGCTTGAATTTATGGATTAACTTTTTGATGATTATGGAAACACCTCACGCTATCATAAAATTATGAAACCACAAGAATCTCTGAATTTTTAGAATTTCAATATTTCATATCCTGCTGATTTAAAATTCCTTAGAGAAATAACAAGAGAATTGATTTTTGTGATGAGTAATGAGTGGTTGATAGAATCTGAGCTTTCAAATGATATAATTCATTTAAATTCTCCTACCATTACTATTAAATATCAAATTGATACATATCCTTTTGATGCCTTTTATAATCCAATAGTAGGTGTCAATATCATGTCTCTTACATTTGCTGAAAAATTCTTAAAAGATATGCCATCAATTCCTACAAATAAATTATTAAAAAATCGTTCAGGACATACTATTTCTAGTTCAGGTGTTTTATGTTCTCTTCTTTTTGTGATTAATGAATTCCAAATTTTGCTGAATTTCTATATATTTGATGTTTGGGATTTTGATGTAATGATTGGATTACCAATAGTAAAGCTTTTGCGAGAAGGTTGTGCGGGCAATTTAGATATTAAACTTGGGAAAGGACTTAATCTCTCAGTGCCTATAACTCATGCATTAAAAGCTAAGGCAGAGCCACATCCTGAGTTAGATCCGATAGAAGAAGTTAAGGTTAGTGTCAATTGAGGAATTTATTGAACCTAATTTAGAGGATGATACTCAGTTCTTGTAACAACCCTAAAAATCCACACAACCTAAAAATCCCAACCAATTAAAATTTTTCATTTATTTATTATGAAAACCCATTTTTCTTGTGCAAGCATATAGGTTTCATTATGAATTTGGTAAATAAAGGAGTAAAGCTTGCATTTTAATTCCATTCACATAGAATAATAACTTATGCATCACATTTGGGATTTATTGCAATTTATGTTTGTGTTTACTCAATATTTAAAATGGGTAATATATGTATTTATACACTTAAGTGTAAATAGAAAAAGAAAAAGAAAAAGAAGAAGAGAGAAAGAGAAAGAGCAGATTCGGCCCAGCTAGCCGGCCCGTCTCCTCTTTATCACACCCGCGCGCGCAGCGCCTTTCGCAGCCGCTGCCAACCGGGACCCGCTTGTCAGTCACTCTTTCTTTTCCCCTGTTTCTCTTCTTCGCGAAAGACGGTGGCCGACAGTGTCATGCAAATGGCGTGACCGACAGCGCCACGCATGGCAGAGCCCTGACCCCATTGTCCCCTGCCTGTCCCCTGCCTTGCTCGCCAAGAAGCCCACGCGCACCACCGGAACCCTAGCTCGCGCAAGCCGCAGCCCTCCGATCAGCCCGAGCAGATCAGAGCCGCCCACCATAGGTAGCCACCCGAGCTCCGCTATAAATTGGAGCACCTCACGGCGCCCTAGCCTCGTTCCACTCGCCGCCGCCACTGGTGGCACCAACCACACCACAACACCACACCGTGTGAGAGAGGGAGAAGGAAGAAGGGCGGAGCAGAGAGAGGGGAGCACCGCCGAAGCCCCCGGACTACAAGCTTTGCTAGACCGAGAACGCAGCACGACGCATTCTCGGCGGAGCGCGCTCACCACCGACGCGTTCCGACGCCGAATCACCCGTTCCGAGCATTCCGACTAGCACCCGGATAGGTTAGAGCGTCGTGGAGCACCGCCACGACCCCTCGAGCTAGCTACGCGGATCTAAGCGCTAGGGGAAGCCTCGTCCGCCCTGCTCGTGTGCGTCGCGACCTCACCGGAGCTCCGCCGTATGCCGTGGGAGAGAAGGAGGCCATACCACGACTCTAACCCGCCACCATCTGGTCGGACGACTGCCTGAGCACGCCAATTGGGGAAAGCCAAGCCTTGTCTTGCCGAAATATGGTCATCGCCGCCCTGTCATCGTCTGCCGCACCGGAGAAACACCGCCGCCTTGAACAGACGCCCTGGAACCCTGCTAGCACCAAATTGAACGTCGGATCCCTGTCAACAGAGCTCGAGGAGGCGGATTCACCACTCCTCAGACCTTGTCGCGCCTCGCCGGAGCCCTGCCGGCGCAACGGCCTCACCGCCGGCGACCGGAGCTTCTCAATACCGCGACCAGGAACAAAAACCGACACCTTTTGGACTCTAGAACACACCACTAGCCCGACGGCGAACTGTGAGAACCACCCCCGACCAACGTCGAGCTCGCCCGACCACCGCCGAGCTACGCCGACGCCCCCCGACCAACGTCGAGCTCGCCCGACCAACCGCCGAGCTACACCGACGCCGGCGACTCTCTGGGAACCAGCATCGAACACCTGGTGGGCGACCATCGGGTCTGTGTTCTGTTGAGGCGCCACATGCCGCACTACTGGACCCGCGCGCCACGTGGACCAATCCCGAGCTTCCATCCCCTGATTAATCGGCCATTTTCCATTTTCAGAAAATAGGATAATCTTCGGAAATTCATAACTTATTCATATGATGTCCAAAAATTGCGCACCATATATCAAAATTCTCAGAAAAATGAGATCTACAATCTAAGACTATGTTTGTGTGCATTTGGCTCTTTATTTTATTGGATTTTTCTGAAATACTCTATAGGAGTCGCTGACGCGACTATTTCGTGTTCGATTTCAGAGCCGGAGGAGGATCTGACTAAGGAAGACGACCACGAGTACGTTCAGGAGCTAGGAGACGACTACGAAGGTGCCACGTCCCACCAAATCCTTAGATCCTACTTACGCATTGCAAATGACATTGTTGCTATTGCTTTATGATTATGTATGGATTGGTTGCATGGTAGTATATTTGAATTCCCTGCCTTGATAAGACTATACCCTGCTGACCGCTGCTAGGTTAGCTGCTGCATAATTTACTGTTACTCTTCCACTACTTACTACTTGCTATATGCTATGTGGTGGAATTGGGACGGTGTATATCTGATTATAACCACTGGGAGAGAGTGCTGCGTGCGTCTTGGGTGCGTGGTAAGGGTTGATGTCGACGAAGTGGGATGTGAGACAAGCCCGCGGGGCAAGTCGTGCCGGGGGTGCAACCTGGGCATCCCCAAGCGAAATACCTGTGGCGGGTAAAGTTGTTAAGGAGGTTCCGGGTGGGATAGCCTTGGTGGTTTGAAGCCCGTGGACGGAGGTGCTGTGATGGCACGGGGAGAGTATCCCCAAAGTGAAGATGCCTGCTTGGTCAAACCTAGGACGGACTAGTTTCAGGTTCATGGGAATCCTTTTCTACTCACTCGCTTCTGATGGGCGGGAGACGGCTGGACTACTTGGTAGGACGGTGCCACTACTGCTAGGTTGAGAGGTGATAAGGGTGGGCGGAGACGGTCGATGGGTTCCCGTTCCGTTCTAGATGCGCAGTACCACTGGATGGGCCCGGTACTGTGTCTCCCAGTCTCAGCATAACGGTGTAGGATCCGAAATATCCCAGGGCTGAGTGGTAGGGTGGCATCGACCTAGGCAAGCAAGCACCCGGAATTCTGCCTAGGTGTTTGCGCAACACCTATGATGGCTAATCTTGTGGGTAGTGAAACCTCTGCAGAGTGTTCGGTTGATCGATCGATACATATGCCAACTTGTTGGCTATGGATCTTTCCTGTGAAGCTTCTACTAGTGTAGTGAGTGTTCTCTTCTCCCCCTGGATGATATTTTTCCAGCAGTGTACCCATTGTGGTAGTGTGCCGCTGAGATAGGCCCGAGAGGGAGTTGGGCCTGTCGAATGAGAGTGAGGTGTGGGTATGTGAGATGTGGTGATGGGAAAAGGGATGATGGTGTAATTGGAGATAAAACTTGGCTAATTAAACATTGATTACAGCTGCATAGGAAAACCTCAGCCTATAGGTCTGCTGTATAGCCTTGCATCCACTTTTCACAAAGCAAATGCTGCATAGGTGGGCTCCGTGGCCAGTACATATCGTACTGATAAATTTGCTGTCAGGTGACGAGAATGAGTACGACTTCGAGGAAGACGATGGCGAAGAATAGGGTCACGTGCTACACTCAAGTTGGCCGTGAAGGATGAAACGTTTCCGCATCTTCTAAGCTTCTCTGAATGTTGATTCCGCCAATGTGGCGATGTAATAAATGTTTATGTAAGACTTAATTACCGTTGTATGGATCCTGGTGTTAACTGAGATATGGGTAATTTCATGGATTGTCCCAAGCAATCTATTGAATTACAATTCGAGCCTGTGGATTTTCCTTCGCGGAAATCGAGGTCGTTTCAGTTCTTCATTAATGAAGAGGAGGAGGATCCGATTGATCCTGAATCTTTGGATGAATTACTAGAGCCACCTAAGCCTTCTATTGAGCTTAAACAACTACCTTCTAGTCTTAAGTATGTTTTTCTGAATAATGATGAAAATTCTCCTGTGATTATTAGTGATAAACTTTCTCATGAAGAGCCTTTTAGATTAATAACTGTCTTAGAAAAATATCGTACTGCTTTTGGTTATTCACTCCAAGACCTTAAGGGGATTAGTCCTATTTTATGCACCCATCGTATTCCAACCAACCTAGAAATTACACCTTCTAGAGAGCCTCAACGTAGGCTTCAAAATACGATGAGGGAAGTTGTTAAGAAAGAGGTCTTGAAACTTTTGCATGCTGGGATTATTTATCCTGTTCGCATAGTGAGTGGGTAAGCCCTGTTCAAGTTGTACCTAAAAAGGGTGGTATGACCATAGTTAAAAATGATAAAAATGAATTGATACCCCAGAGAACTGTTATAGGATGGCGAATGTATATAGATTATAGAAAACTCAATAAAGTAACCAAGAAAGATCATTTTTCACTGCTCTTCATTGATTGAGATGTTAGAGCATTTAGTAAATAATTCTTTTTTTGTTTCCTTGATGGTTATTCTGGATATCACCAAATTTCTATCCACCCTGATAATCAAAGCAAAACGACTTTCACATGTCCTTATGAAACTTATGCTTATCATAGAATGTCTTTTGGATTATGTAATGCACCTGCTTCTTTTTAAAGATGTATGATGTCTATATTTTCTGAAATGATAGAAGAAATCATGGAAATTTTTATGGATGATTTTTCAGTTTATGGAAAAACTTTTGATGATTGTCTAGAAAATCTAGATAAGGTTTTGCAGAGATGTGAAGAAAAGCACATAGTCTTTAATGGGGAAAAATATCATTTTATGGTTAGAGAAGGAATAGTTCTAGGACATTTAGTGTCTGAAAGAGGTATAGAGGTAGACAAGGCAAAAATTGAAGTAAGTGAACAACTACCTCCACCTGTTAATATAAAAGGAATCCGATGTTTTTTTGGTCATTGTGGTTTTTATCGCAGATTTATAAAAGATTTTTCACATATTGCTAGACCACTGACTAATTTGCTAGCTAAGGATGTTCCTTTTGAATTTGATGATGCATGTTAAAATCTTTTAATATTCTTAAAGAAGCGCTTATATCAGCACCAATCATTCAACCCCCTGATTGGTCTTTACCTTTTGAAAATATGTGTGATGCTAGTGATTATGCTGTAGGGGTAGTATTAAGACAAATAAAAGATAAGAAGCATCATGCAATTGTTTATGCTAGTAAAACTATGACAGGAGCACAATTAAATTATGCAACAACTAAAAAAAACTCCTGGCTATTGTTTTTACTATTGATAAATTTAGATCTTACTTAGTAGGAGTAAAAGTATTTGTTTATTCTGATCATCCTCCTTTAAAATATTTGCTCACTAAGAAAGATGCTAAACCTCATTTGATAAGATGGATTTTGTTACTCCAAGAATTTGACTTAGAAATTAAAGATAGAAGAGGAATAGAAAATCCAGTTGCTAATCACTTGTCTAGAATACACTTTGAGAAACCTCAGGAATTGCCTATTAATGACTCATTGAGAGATGACATGTTTAAAGTGACCAAGTCAGACCCTTGGTACGCGAATATTGTCAACTTTATGGTTGCAGGTTATGTACCATCAGGGAAAAATAAAAAGAAGCTCATTTATGAAAGTCATCTCCACATATGGGATCCACCATACCTCTTCAGAATTTATTCAGATGGATTACTTAGAAGATGTGTACCAGTAGAAGAGGGCATGCAGATCATTCAGAAATGTCACGCATTACCATATGGAGGTCATTATGGAGCATTCCGCACTCATGCTAAAATCTGGCAGAATGGGTTCTTTTGGCCAACTATGTATGAAGACACCAAAGATTTTGTCCGGAGATATGGATCATGTCATAGGCACGAAAATATCAATGCAAGAGATGCTATGTCACTCACTAACAATCTCTTTGATGTATGGGGAATTGATTACATGGGGCCATTTGCGAAATCAAGAAATTATGAATACATTCTGGTGGTAGTTGACTATGTATTTAAGTGGGTAGAAGCTGAGCCATGCATGAATGCTGATTCCAAACATTCAAAGAAGATGTTCGAAGAGATTATATTTCCAATGTTTGGAACACCAAGGATGGTCATTACTGACGGAGGGACACACTTCACTGATAAAAAGTTTCACCGATACTTGCAAGCTCATGGCATCCGTCATAATGTTGCTACACCATACCATCCTTAGACAAGTGGCCAGACAGAAACATCAAATAAACAAATCAAGAATATTCTACAGAAAACAGTAAATGAGATGGGTACTGCATGGAAGGACCGATTACCCGAAGCACGTTGGGCATATCGGACCGCATACAAGACACCTTTGGGCATGTCACCTTACCAGTTAGTATATGGTAAGACCTGTCATTTACCAGTGGAGTTAGAGCATAAAGCTCACTGGGCTATTAAGAGATGGAACATGGGCTTTGAAGCCGCTGGAGAAAAGAGAAAGATGCAACTATTAGAATTAGAAGAATGGAGAGAAAAGGCTTATCACAATTCAAAGATCTATAAAGAAAGAACAAGATGGCATGACAAGAGGATTAAGAAGAAAGATTTTGCACCTGGAGATAAAGTATTATTTTTTAATTCCAGGTTCAAATTATTCGGGCTTGAAAAACTACGAAGCAAATGGGAAGGACCATTTACGGTTGTGAATGCATCGCCACATAGAGCAGTAACTCTACAATCACACGAACGTACGTTATTCAAGGTAAAGGTCACCGACTTAAATTATTTTTAGAACCATTTAATTCAAAAGTTGTTGATGGGCTGGACTTTGTCCAACTACCAACTTTTTAGTCCCGTCATCGTCCGTTACGAAAAATATTCGCGCACCGCAACAATTAGAAAGTATGTGGAGTTTGGAGGCACCATGAGCATGGCCACCTCGAGAGGCCGCTTGGTGGGGCCGGGCGGCGCCCCCCAGCCCCTCTCATCCCGACTCTTGTTCACTTTCCTTTTTACACCCTTCCTAACTGCAACCAAGCAGAATCCTGGCGCGTACGGATATTCTTTCGTACGAATCCCATAGGACCAGGATTTGAGCTGATCCTGTCTCCAGAAACCCATACAAATACGCACCTATACAGCCCTCAATTTGCATCTCATCTATTGCCTCCTCTCTCCTTCCAAAGAAAACTCTCTAGTTTAGATCTAGTACAATGGCAGACAAAGTAGTCTTCGGCGCTGACTTCATCCCAAGCGACGACTCGAAGGCCATCGTCGTCGTGCCGCCGAAGCCTCTCGCCGTCGTGCTGCCGAAGCATCTCGCTACTGTGCCACAGCAGTACGAGCAAGTCTACTTCGCGCAAGCCCAGCCTGCTCTGCCATCGCCACCCGAAAGACTGTTGCTGGAAGATGGTACCAAGGGGAAGCAGATCGCTATTCCCCGAGGTACCCCACTTCTTCCACCTAGAGACAATGAGCGACTCCTGTCGGTCAAGACCGACAAGAACGGAACGCTGGTATGTGCGAAGTACACCACTGCTTGCCCTGCCATCCAAGGAGTTCGTGCACGTTCAGGCCAAGTCCACTACATTGATTTCATATCACCTCCGCCCAAAAAGCAGAGGGCTGCATCAGCCTTAGCAGTAGAGAAAGCTCCCAGACAGCCTCAGCTCTCTCTACGAATCCTTAATGAGAAGATGGAAGCTCTCTCTAGCACCGTTAGGGGTACAGAGAGGAGTGAGGTCTTAAGGAACAAGGTTATGAGTAACATGACTAAGCAGATAGAAGTCAATGTCAAGTTAATTCACTAGTCTCAAGCACGAAAAAGATCAGCTGAAAGAAGAGGTTGATGAGCTTAAGGAAGAAATTAGGAAGATCGCGAAGAAGGGGCAGGCTTAAGTTGCCCTCATTATCTATGTAATAAGGCACAAGTGTGTTAGGTTTGATCATATTATCGAGTGTGCTAGGTTTGATTTATGATATTAAGTGTGTTAGGTTCGGCAAGCTTAATGAGCTAAGGCAGTCATTAGCTCAGTCAGTTGTCAGAGTTATCTAGTATCGTTAATGAATAAAGTGCCTTATTCTTTTTATCAATATTAATGTTTTAATCTACTCTACTCTCTATATTTTTGGTACGCATGTTGTCTTCACATGTTGCGCAGAAAAGTATGCAGGAAAACAAGTGTGGGGAGGCACATCGCGACTATGGAAATCAATTCGCTCGGGAAAATCATGTAATTCGGAAGACAATCGAACCAGGACCTCGCGCACCGAAGTGGACCCCGTGGAACCACAGAGGCACGCCGCCCGGCGCCCTACCGGGGCCGGCCGGCCCCCCTCTGCCCCCTCTGCATCCCCTTCTCGGTCATGGTCAGGTTTGTTCCCCATACAATATAATTGCACATGTGCCGATTTCTGTTTCGATCCGAATTAAAATTCACATGCTAAATTACTTTTAAAAGAGAAGAAGAGACTGTTTAATTCATGGCTTAAGAATAAATTATATAACACTTTTCTAGGAATCATGTTACTATTGGAAACTATTTATAGGGACCCAATGATTGATTAAGTTGTTGTGAAACATGATATAGTTGAATAATGAGAACTCAATCCCTGATGTTTTGTCTTTGGAGATTTTATTTCGAAAATTTAAATAATTAGTTATACCTCTCCTTTGTGGTAAAAATACTGTCCTACCAGAGCCATATATAGGATAGAAGCCTGCTACATATAATACTTATCTTTGTATTTAGTTTGGTCAACCTTTGTAACCCTTTGAAGAAATCTGTCATATTCTTGAATCAAGTGCCAATTCCACATAAACATTACTCTAATCCGGAGTAATAGCGAGTCATTCTATTAAAAATATTCCCTCCTACACTGGGAGAAAACACCAAAAATAATTATATAGTATAGTCATCCAAATAATTGCTCAATGTGAGATATGAGCTATGCAAAAGAAGAAGGGAGTATAAAAAAATAGACAAATGTCTGAAGAAATTAAAACAATAGGTACTTAGATACTCGCCTCCCTTGAAAAAAGAAAGAAAGAGAGAGAGAGATAGCTCATACTCTCTGAATATGCTCAATTGTATAAAAGAGAGATTTATCTTCTCAAAGAGCAAGGTAGAATTAGGTTCTACCATATTCCACCAAATAAAGCTTGATTCGATTATATGCCTCATTTCTCTGTGGATTCATTGTTTGACTTTACAATAAATACAATGCAAGTATGTTTTCACATTTTACCTACCTGAGATCCACATAAGATTTTTAGAAGTAGGATAAAGAAGGCAATATCATTAACGCCTTGGTAAGGATATAAAAATACCAGATATATCAGTGATTCGAGAGTACTACAAAAAGAGAAGGTAAAGCTAAGTTTATTGCAAAATTACATACCCTCCAGTTGACTTAACTAAAGGAAGAGAGTGATCTGTTTTCAAGCTATTCTTTTCTTCAACTACTCAAAGATTCATGGCTGTAACAGAACCGCCTAAATCACGTGGCCCACAGGCACCTGTCAACGTCACTAATGACATCTGACAGCCGGACCCGTGTTCCATATGACCTAGGCGGGCTCTGCCGGGCTACATAAGCACCCGTTATCTCCGACAGGATCCCATTGCGAAGCCATTATAGAGTTACAACATTTCATAACAAAATACATCAGAGTAGAATTTGCGGAAGAGTAAATAGTACTTAATATTACAAACCAGTGCTCGAATAAAATTAAGTGCAGTTATTACAGACCATAAATTTGAAAGAGTAGCAGTAGTGTTTGGAACAACAGTACGACAGGTAGTTTAATATTACACGAACCCTGCCTAAGGGCTTAACCTTAGTCTTCTTCACTCTCCTGGACAATGGTGACGCAGCACGGAGCGAGACAAATTTCAGTCTCCTGCTGCCCTCCTGCAACGGGGTTAACAAACCCTGAGTACATGGGGTACTCCGCAAGACTTACCCGACTAAAAGTGTAAGATTAGACTCAGTAATGCAGGCTGAGGGGAGTCAAGGTAAGGCTTTAGGAAGAGTTCAAAAATTTTGTGGAAAAGCATTACTATTCCTAAATCAATATTTTATTTTAATAATACTATTCATCATTATCCATTTCTCCAAGTTCTTTCTCATATATCAGCATTCTTTCATTTGCTTAATCCATTCAAAACAATCCTAGTTCCGAACCACTTTCCGATGTAGGGGTGAGGATCAAGTCTCCATATCCGAGGAGCAACGACGATTCGAATCGATTAATACCCAGCTGGGGATCCCTATCCACACTGCGTATGTAGCACTTAAGCTTGCATACGCCAACCCCGCCTACCACGGCTTTTCATACCCCGGAACCGGTCCTGCGCCACCCGAGAGCACAGTACTCCTCTCATCTCCAGGCACAACGGCCACGAGAGTACACGCTACTCTCGCCATTTCTCCACTCCCAGTGCGTGGTTGTCGGTTCCAGCAGTAGAGCTACCGGAGTCAGAGGCTTTCCGTAGTATGTGGCTAGTTGCAAAGTCTTGATCACAGCAGGCCTGACAACGAACGGTCCCTAATATTTTTCCGTTAGAAACCATGCATTGGGACTCTAACCCAAGTACACTGGTAACTACCCGGTTTTCACATCCCTTTCCGATGGCGAGGATCGCTGGGACTCTAACCCAACAGATGGTCGACCAAACGGAACAACCCATCCATGTGGTTGACAATGAACTAGCTAGGCACACTGCCAACCAACAAGGACATAACCAATCCCATAAAGTGATTCATTTGTTTCATATTATCACAGTTTTCAAAATAGCATTTTTGCAATTCTATCATTAAGCATGACTAAGCATTTTTCAATACTTTTAAATAAATCATGGTCTTAGGTATAATATGTGGTCAAGGAAAGGTAATGCATCAATAGGTTATCACTCAACTCCTAATAACCTAATGCAGTAGATTAACTCAAGTGATAAATATTTTTAAATAACAAGGAGGGGCTGAATGCACCGGGGCTTGCCTTGAATTGCGTAGAGTGTCGGATCCGGGTCAGTTCCACAAATATCAAATCCTTGTAGAACTTCCTGAGTAGTCTCCTCAGATGGACCCTCAGACTTTACCTCCGGATTCTCGGTCACTACACGTTTGCAATGAATAAATATATGAATGTGATGCACATGAAATGACACATGAAATTTAATAATCAAATAAACCACACATGTGTATAAGACCCTACCTTAGCTAGACATGAATAACCTAATTCATACTGCCCTAGGTCATAAAGGTGATTGACCTAGAATCTCAATCAATCCAAAAATCACACCAATCAACAATCATTCCATTTACTATTCCTAATATTATCATTTAAACCAACATATAATTTAATAAATATTTAACTATTTCCATTCGATGCCAAAATGCACCAACAGATAGATTTTAGTACCAAACAGTGACACAATAAATTTCATGATTTTTGGAAACATCACAGAAATTATTAAAAATCATCAAAGTTCCTTTTATCATTTAATGTGCTGATTTTTAATTAATACATAAAACACTCAAAACAAGCATTTAATATTTTTATTAAATTCTACACATCATAGAGAGTATCTAGAAATATTTTCATAATTTATGGTGCAGTAGATTAATCCACACAAAAATATTAAAACCTAACACTATTCATATTAATTAAAAATGAAAAAGCTTTTGTAAAACAACCGGAAAAAGGAAACGGCCATTCGGCCCACCACGGCCCAACAGCGCAGGCCGGCCCAACCGCACGCGCTCACGCACTCGCCCGCGCGCTCACCCCGGACCGGCCGCTGACAGAGGGGTCCCAGCCGTCAGCCCGCGAGCGCGCGCGCGCTCTCTCTCTCGGCCGCTGACAGGCGGGCCACCCCTGTCAGGGTCATCCCCGACCTCCGGTCGGACGCTCCCGCGTGCGCGCGTGAACGGCACGTCGCGGACTTCGCCGCCGGCGACCCCAACGGTGAACTCTAACGACACTACGACACCCTTAGACCCTAGCCGGCCACCCTATTAGCACATCTTACGCCCTACCGCCTCCGGCGAGCTCGTCGGGAACAATGGCGGCTCGGCGGCGGCGGCAAGCCACACGCCGGCGAGCTCAAGCTATAAACGACCGAGATGAATCGTGTTAAGGCTTCAGGGGCTCACCACGGTTTGGTCTGGCTAGGAGACTCGTACTACGATGGTACGGGTAGGCGAGAACGGCGATGAAGGTTGACGGGGCGGCTCGAGTTCCATGGCGAGGTCCTGTTCCGAGGTACCTAAGGCCCCAAACACGGAACCCGCGGGAATATGAGTATCACGACCCTGAAAGGAGCACAAAACGCAAGCCGAAACGGAGAGGGTGCTCACCGGGACGGGTTAGCCGTGCTGATGCCGCCCGCGGCGGTGTTCGGCCGGAGCGGAGGAAGAAAAACGAACGAGCGGCGCACTCCGACCACAAACTACCACCACAAGTGGTCCAGAAGACGCGCAAGGAACCTAATCAGACTACTGCACGAGGGGAGAGGTGGAGGTGATCGGAGCGGCGGCAATTTGGCCGGCGACCGAATGGGAGCGGGTGAGAAGAAATGGACGCGACCGTAGCTTTTAAGCCATCGAAGCTCGGGGATAAGGTCGGGAGGGGTCCCGGGGCCCTCAGGCGGTCGTGGCTTGATGGCGACGGGTCCATGCCTCGGCCGGACGTCGCCGGCGTGTGGCGCGGCACGCGCGCGTACGCGCGGCCACGCGGCCGGAACAGGGAGGGGGGCCCCGGTACTGTAGCAGACAGGGGGTCAACAGCTATAGATTTGAAATTCCTTCCAAACCGTGCAGCTACAGTAGGTGCTCCCAAAATAAAAGTTGTGCCAAATTTTATGTAGAACATCTTTGCTTTTTACACCATGTTCAAATTCTGCACCAATTTGAATTTATACAAAAGGGGGTAGAATTAGGTTTTGAATTTCAAACTGAATTTTTAAAATTACTTTTGATTCTTCTCAACAACTTGAAAATTGGTAAACATGAAAGTTGTCCTACTCAGAGAGCTTGACAACTTCTATTTAGGAAGTTTTTGAAGATTCTTAATATTTTTGAAATTGAAGTTTCAAATGTAAATTTCAATATAGTAATTTGAGTTTAATTTGAATTTTTATAATATAACTTCAAAATCTCCAAAAATAAAAGTTGTTCCATTTTAAAAACTCTACAGCGTTTATTAATACACTTTTCCCATATTCCATATAGATTTTGATTTGAGGTTTTAGGTCAACTTTAGGGTTTAATTTGAATTCTATTTCATTTTTATTTTGATTTTTGATTAAGGACTTAATTACACAATCAATACTTAGTTGAAATCAAATCACTCTGGGCCCTAAGCACAATCATATACAGATACTTAAATTTAAATATGATGACATGGCAAATTAATTAAATTGTAATACCAGAGGTATTACAATGGTAGACACTTTGAATTCCATAGTACATGTATGACTAGACTAGTTTTATATAATGCACTCTCAAGATATGTTTTAAATGCTTCATTCTCTCTAAAAATCTTACATTTTAAAACCAACCTTTTTCTCGGGACGAGCAAATGACTAAGTGTGGGGGTAATTGTTGACACTTGTTATCGTCTAAATTTTATTATCAATTATCCCTGCATTAAACATGAATATCCAGTAGAATAGGGTTATTACTAATAATTTTCACAAGTTTTGGTGAATTGCATATTTTCCAGGGATTATTCTAGAAAAGCATAAAAGAGGAATTAAAGTGCATAAAAGACACGAAACTAGACCGCGAAGGAAACATCATCACGAAGACCCTGGAAGAGTGTAGAAGGCACCCGAAGCAACCGGAGACCCGCACCTGCCAAGGTGGGGCCGGGCAGCACCCCCCTAGGGTTTCCACTCGCCGCCTTCTGGAGTCTTCTACCATCGTCTTTGAGGAGTCATCTGGGCCCTTGATTAAGTAGGTTTGATCTAAGGTACGCGTTCATCCCACCGGGCTATAAATAGAGGGCCAGACCCCCTAGAGGAGAGCCAGATCAAGAGATGAAGACCTTGAAGCATTAGATAGATATCCACTAGATCTAGGCTAGCAATCAAGAGAGAGATTAGAGAGATAGAGTAGATGAGTAGAGATTCGGAGGAGTTTCGGCCTGTCGGAGCTTCTTCGTAGCTGTATTCGTCTCGATTCAACTCCCTCGCTCGGAGTTGCGTTCTGAGGTACTTTTGTATTCAACATCCTGATTCAAGTAAGCATTTGTTCTTGTTCGTTCTTAAGTTTACAACTCTATTTGAGTGCTTTGATCTTGGTAGCTCCTTGGTTGAAGCAGTAGTTTGTAGTGTAGACGTGGTGTCTGGGCTATAATTACTTGTGAATGTCTCCTGATTGGCAGGATAGTGGTAGTTCGCGTAGGTGACAGCTGCGTTGATTCCTCTGTAGTCCACTTCCCGTTGATAGGATCGATAGGTGTATAAGTGTTTGGTAGGAGGGAACCTTGATTTCCGCTCTTATTCATTTCACTGCCCGATTAGAACGATATTATTCAAAGTTTACCAGTTGTCAGATCTAGATAATCATTAGCTATCTCCTCATTCTTGATATTCTTTGGATTGATTGTATTATCGGGTTAAGAATCAATAGACTTAGTATCACCAACTGTTCCTTTGGGTTCAATATTAAAACCGAGATTGTCTGGTAAAGTGCTACATCGGTGTTTTATCTGTGCGCTTGCGGATACTTTGATAATAATAATATTTAATAGAGTGCAGTTAATTTATACCAACAAACGCTAAACCACCGTCGGACGGTGTCCGACGCCTACCGTCGGACCAAGCCAAAGTGTCCGATGCCTTTGCACAGAGAACAGCACGTCTGGGGACCATCGGACCCTACCAAACAATAGTCTGACGCCCTGCATCCCCAGATTCTGACGCTCGAAAACTCAGTGTTTTTCTGATGCGACTTCTCCGGAAATCGCCTGAATCCTGCCTCACAAGCTCGGCAGGAAGGAGAGAGACCCCAAACACCTTTCTACCACTCCAACCCTTGTTCCTAAGTGCTAACACCAAAGAATCTAACGATTAGTGCACGGTGTGTTAGCTTTTGAAATCATTTTCAAGGGTTACTAAAACAAGTTCTAGGTTTGTTAGATCAATGCACATGAAATGCAACATAGAGCACTTGAAGGTAAACCAATCACTTAGTTCTCCCCTTAAGAGTTAGCTATCTATCCTAAATATGATCACACCCGCTAGATGTCTTGATCACCAAAAGAAAAGCCTACTTGGGGTTATACCTTTGCCTTGATCAACTTTTCAAGATCTTTTCTTTTCTTCTTTGATCATCTCCACTTGATCCACCTTGATCCATGGTTGAGCTTACTTGATCAACATCATTTAGCTTCCACTCACCATGGTTAGGATAACCTACACTTAGCCATCACTTAGCAAGTAGATTAGTCCTTAGAGTGTCATCAATTATCAAAACCAAACGAGGGCTTTTAGGGGTGGCCGAGCCGGATCTGGTGGCTGCGGGCCGGCAGCGCTCCTCCCTCCCTGGATCCGGAGGCGGGGGAGTCCGGATCGGGCAGTCGGAGGGCCGCGGCGAGCGACGGCCCGTGGATGGGCTCGGTGGGCTCGTCTGCGGGTTTTTCTTGTTTTTGTTTTTTTAATTGATTAACTGTGACGGTCAGGCAACCGCCTCGGTTAAGGTCACGATTAACCGTGACCTTTGATCCGAGGCGGTTGCTAAAACTACCTCGGTTAATCGAAAACACCCTCCACGGTTAATAAAAAATGTAGTAGTGGGTGGAGGTAGAGCTTGGAGCAGCTGACAACGAGTAGCCGAGACATAGCGTTATATGAAAAAGAAAAGAAACAATAATTGGTATCTAAACAAGTGTCCTCAATTGGTAGATCATGACTTAGAAAAAACTAGGAAAAAGAAACATATCGTTTGGAGTTAGCATGAGAAAGAATGGCTAGTTATAAAATTTCGCTAGCGGAATAAAACGAGAAAACTTATTCCTGAGTTTGTAGTATTTAAGCAATTTATTTTTCTACTAAAAATCAGCAACCTATATTTCGTGGCAGTGGAAGTTGACTCCCATGAAAATAGTTAATTTTGTGACAGACAGTATTCAAATACTCTCATGAAAACATTTGATTTCATGATGGTGTGTGGAGTACTTTCACGAAAATAGTGTTCGTGACGGGATTTACAGCACCCTCATGAAAAGCTTATTTTCATGAGAGTATGTTTTTATACGCTCACGGAAAACTCTTCCCTCAGAGAACATTGGGAGTAGTTACTAGTAGACAGAATGACTTGGATAGAAGACAATCCGTCGTGAAAGCTAGGAGTAGTCACTAGTATATAGAACGTTATAACTGGCGGCTGTACACCCATTTTTACTAGCGTTGTACCGGCGGGTCACTTAAGAAACCGCATGTAATAATGTTTTTCTAAAAATAGGGATTTTAAAAATAACACAAAAAATATTTATATTCGCGAAGGAGTCCACCAGCCAAAGTCATGGCATTTGGGGTCAAACCCGCAACCGACCTCACGCGTGGGCTGCTGTAACCACCCATCCACTCACTCGTGTCTATATCACAGTTTGGTTCCCCATATATTATAATGAACTGTGAAAAATTGTTTACTTGAGGTCCTAAACGAATTCAAATAAAAAAATGTCAACTTCAAAGCTACATAACTTTTTAAGATCTACAACTTTTATTTTGGTACTTTCTCCATCCGTGATTGTTTATAAAATTTGAATTCTAAATTTGACATATTCAAACGTATTTTTCGTTGACAAAATGATTTCAAATGAAAAAGTTGTCAACTACAAAGTTTCGTAACTTTTCGAGATCTACAACTTTTATTTTAATAGTTTTTTCATACGAGGTTATTCAAACATATTTTTCATTGAAAAAAATAATTTCAAATGAAAAAGTTATCAACTACAGAGTTTCGTAACTTTTCGAGATCTACAACTTTTATTTTGATAGTTTTTTCATACGAGGTTATTCAAACGTATTTTTCGTTGACAAGATGATTTCAAATGAAAAGGTTGTCAATTACAAAGTTTCATGACTTTTCGAGATCTATAACTTTTTTTTGATAGTTTTTTCATACTAAAAAAATTAATTTTGGTGGACCATTTATGCAGTTCCATACCTCGCCCCCTTGGCCCCGCAAGGCAAGGCAAAGTGAGCGTGTGTGGGTTTTCTTTCTTCTACTCACTCAGGATTTTAAGAAGTGGAGAAGGCTTTGAATATACCTATCTGCACTTCAATAAGCAAGGTGGGACTAAAGAGTTCCCACTTTCCCTCTATTCACACATGAATTAGCCTTTGAGATTTTTCTAGGAATTTCAGGATTTTTCTTATTTGGCTCCAAGCCCATGTATATTCCAATAAATAAATAAAAGGAAATGTCATCGTCTTATTCTCATGGTTACCAATAACTAGTTTGTACACAAGGAATGAGTCGATTTTAACAAAATTTATGGGTTGAACTTATAATGCACCACTTATGAATCATGGAGTCCCCCTTAACGGGTGTGGTATGTATATGAGTGTCAGAGTGTCCATGAAGAATATGATGTAAAGCAGCTAGGAAGGCGATCGAGGCAGCGAGCCGTGGTGTGTAGGAAGAGCAAGGATGGTCGGGATATGGGCAAGGAGAAATCAAAACAGCCCATCAAAGTTGTCGAGATCTCGCTCGGGACCGTGGTACCTTGACGTCGGCTGCGCTCGCAAGGACTGCGTCGTCGTCGTCGTCGTCCTCACCGCCGACGACAGGTACACACATTGATGGCCGCCAGCAGCGACGGAAGCAAAGTGAGGGCAGCTTCTTTCTATTTTCTATAAATTGAATCACAAAGTGACCGCTGCCTCTGCAAAAACCGATTTGCACAGCATGCATGACCGGCGGCATTTCACCCATCTCCGGAAAAGGAAATCACTCCTGTTTGTAAATAAACGGGCTATGTAAGGCGAATGGCGATTTTGTGACCTGTTCACCTTGGCCCAGTTTTAATAGTGTCCTTTAGTGCAAAAAGAGAAACAAATTCATTTTAATAAAAACATTGGCTAAAATGAAATTATATCACAGAACATCAATAAAAAAAGATAAGGAAAGGGAGACCATTATATCGTTCAAGTAAAGGAGCTGTTTGGACTTAGCCAGTTAAATTTAGCTGCTAGGGATCTAAACGGTCGAGTTAAAAGATCAAATAAAGTTTTGCTGAGTTTAGTTGTTTCAATCCAGTTAAACCCAACTAAAATTTAGCTGAATCTATTAGTTAGAGGATTCAAACACGTCAGCTAAAGTCTAAGAGAACTTTTAGCTGACTATAATAAAGTTTAGCTTTGAAATTTTAGGTAGATAAACTTTAGCTAATTGGGTAGATCCAAACAAGGCGTAATATGGTCCGAGTAATGAGTGATGACGGAACTTTTGGTCACAAATGTTGAAGAACTTCACATATGTGCATTTTTATTGCAAGGGCATGTGATAAGTATTCTAAGGATGAAATGCTGTTCATTTTACAGCTTTGATTTTTTTTTTTCATTTCTTGAGCACTTAACATCTGACACCAGACCAATTCAAAAAATACCTCTTGACACGCGCATGTTCTTCTAACAGTGTCATAGTAATTGCTGTTTCCAGTTTGTCACATTACATTAAGTTCAAAAACATTTGTCACATATTTCTATAGGTTTGGTGCTAGACCAGATAGTGGCAGTGATGAGAGAAAATGTCAAGGTCTTTTCAAGATAATTCATTTTCGTTTTGATAGAGAGATGCAAGTTGCTCGCAAGATTATTAGCTAGACTATGATTGGAAACGGTAACTGACGAACCTTCCAGCATTTAGTGCCCCTTTGATGATATATTCTATTAGACCCTTGCATAATTGCAGGCCGCCCAACCTACTACCGAGAAACAATATGAACGACCAATCCTGGTTCCCAACCTGTTCAGCCTGGCCAATCGGGACTAAACTCTCCATTTTTAGTTCCAATCAGGACTAAAGATGTTTATAGTTCCAATTTATTAATCAGTTCTAAAGGTCTTCGATCAAACGTCCCACCTATTGTCATCTCAACTCCATCGTACATATTTAACATATAAAAGATATACTTTCTTTCCAATTCACTTGGAAGACACCTTTAGTCCTGTTTTGACATAAACCGAGACTAAAGGTACCTTTTATAGTCCAAGTTCATGTCTCAAACTTAGCCTGGATTTGTGTCTCAAACCGTGACTAAGGGTGGAATGAATCATGGCTTGTATTACAAACTGATCAAGTCTAAAGGTCACATGTCTTTCTTTAGTCCCGGTTACAATTTTAAACCGGGTTTAAATACTTTGTGGCCATCCACGAAAGGTCATTTCTCTGTTATATGTTCATCTATACCCATATGCACCTAATATTAAAGTGCCAAGTGAATGTTTTGTTCATACTTATACCTCTCCGTTCTATAAAAAAGTCACTATAGCATTCACGCTGGTCAAACTTTTTAAAATTTGACTAGATTTTATAAAAATATGTGCAAAATTTAGTATTCTTAAATAAGTTTATTATGAAAATATATTTAATTATCTATCTAATAATACTAAATAAAAACATTAATATTTTATTATATAAATTTGTTTAAATTTGAATATTTTGTTTCTCTAGACAGAGAGTAGGCTAAAAGCATTCTTTCCACAATACCCTTTTTTTTATCTCGTTAATCTCGGTATAGGACACTAGGACTAGGACCCAACCTGTCCATGTAATCCGTTGTTTTTTTTTTTGTCGTATTTGTCTGTCCATTCATTTATGGTTTTCCCATCCGGTTGCCGGAATTGTATTTTGTTTGTTTGTTCCCAGTACCTCCTGTAATGATTACTCCATCCAAAATAAATTATGTTTTAGATTTGTTCCAAGTTAAACAATTCTAAATTTAAACAAATTTATAAAAAAACTACTATTATTTATATATCAAATAATTATTATTGGAATTATCATAAAATATATTTTCACATTCTACCTGTTTGGTTTCATAAACATTAATGATAAATTTGGTCAAATGTTAAATGATTTGACTATAGAACAAATTAAAACATCATTTATTTTAGGATGGAAGGAGTACTTTCTTTCAATACCCATTTGTCTCTAAATCGTAGACACTTTCTTGATGCTCCATTAATGCCTATTTATAATATATTTTGGATTTTCTAGATACGTAGTTTTATTATATGCACTTAGGCATACACTATGCCTAGATACATCGTAAAAGTATTGTATCTAAAAAAATTAAAATGTCTTATAATTTAAAATTTAGGGAGTAAGAAATAAAGATTCAGACCCACTACCATGATAAAAGTGTCAGCAGATGGTCAAAAACGATTCTCTAACATGGCAGCCAGTCTACCCAATTCAACTCAACGAGTGCATAAATCAACATTTACGCAGGCGGACACCTACCCACATCCGTCCATAAAAAAACAAAAAAATGATGAGCCTGTCGATGCCGGTTGAGCCCATCGATGCACCGCCATCTTCTTCCACCTAGGACAGAGCCCCCCTCTCCACGAGCCCTGTCACAGGAGCCGCTGCCAGCCCTACAATGTAGGGAGCACAGCCTCCAGTGTGTGGAGGGTGGCTCTCCATCGCTGATGTCGTGAGGGGTGAGGGTGTGAGAGAGAGGCGCGTGAAAGAGAAGCGTCGAGAGCCCCACCATGAATCTAGAGGGAGATGGATGTGAGAGAGTGAAGAAGAAACCCTAGAGTCCATGTATATATGGAATGTCTCATGATTTCCATGGGTCTGGTTGGTCCTCGATTTATTAACAAGGCAGGCCTCTTAAAAGATCCACCTTCAAAAATTATCTCTATTTTTGAAAACGGGACTCTTTAGAGTCGCTATAAGAGATATGACCTTCAATGACGATATGTTTACATCACCAACACTAAGATTTTCATCATATATGTGTATCTATCACGCTCAGGTGACGAAAATGTGAGCGTCACCTATCAAATGTGTTAAATCATGATCGGTGACGAAATGAGTTGTTTCATCACTGTTCTTTAGTGACAATACTTATGGCGTCACGTGCTTTTGACGATTGATTTTCATCACAATTCGATTGCTAGGGCTTGCTAGGCCCTTGCCCTTAATAGGCCATTATCAAGACAAAGTTAGTTGTTGGCCAAATTTTCAAACTGCCAAGCTCATTTACATAAACAATTTTCATTTCTATTCCAAAACCCAATTTGAATTCAGCCAATTCCAACAATAGTAGTTTAGTACAATTGGATATTTGCATAGATTGTTCTGGGTAATAATAATCGACAACACAAGAAAGTAGATATGTGCATAGTACATAGTACATGGACTCGACTGCATCCAGCGACAATATGACAGAGATTGTAAGCTCTTCATAGGCTTCGGCAAACATGTCATACATATCCGGATGATCAAGAACTGGTTTATCCATCAATACCAAGGTCATCTTTTTACTTCTTGCCACTTTAGCCTTGAGAAACACACACTAAACAAATAGTGAATTATAGATATAAAATACAATTTTTGGGTAATATCAGCTATAATTTTCTAGATAAAGATAACCAAATATTTGACCTAGAAAAACAGAATATTTAACAAGAACATATGTTTGTGACATTGAATTAGCATAACGATTACAAATGAACTAGACAGCCTATGTGAATGCAGATAAGAACTAAGAAAAAAAAGATCATCAAGATAATGTTGAGCAGCATGCAGATTAAAGGGCATCGGTGCCGTCGGCAGGGTGATTTTTTTAGGCCACGGTAGCATTTTGGGCAGTCAAATTGAACTATGTCAATTAGCACAAGATGGGAACGTGCAGTCCATGGGAATGGAGAGAATCTCTCCGGTTCAAAAAAAAAAATAGCACAAATTTCCTTGGAGTGCAATGGTTAAGATCACTCTATGCCTTGCCTGAAGTCTCAGGTTCGAATTACAGTTCTTTAGCGCAGATTTTAATCCCAATGGAAGAATTGATTTTTTGTTGCTATTTAATCTCATTAATATTTACGATAAATAAATAAAACATCATTGTATTTAATTTCCCACGGAAGAATGGATTTTTCATTCTTCATCTCATTTTTTTACTTGTTCATCTCATTTAATATTGATGGTAAACACACTAAAACACTACCATGGCATCTTATGACGGCACATACATCATCATAATCAAACTGCTTCTTCATGTTATGACGATTTTTATTTCAAGTGAATGATGAATACATAATTTTCGTCACAAAGTTGTTTTCCATTTAAAAGTCGTCATAAAACAGAATGACTTATTGATGAATTGACTCGTCGTCACAAAAAAATTATCATTGATCCTCATATTTCTTGTAGTGAGTCTCGCCTTCGTAAATCCATTTTAGGAGGGACAATTGTTGATCTGTAAATCTAGTTTAGGACATGGCCAGTTTTTTATTGCCTCCATAAATAAGGCGTTCGTCCCAAAAAAAATCCCCCAGTAATTTAGAAGATGGTTGGATTTTGTGATCACATCCGTTAATAATTGGACAATGTCTTGCGAAATCATTTCTTAGTAGTGACCATCAAGTTGTTAATGTATGATTACAAACAAAATCTATCCTTATTAGAACATAGATTAGCCGATGGTTCAAACTAATGAATCGTAAATTAACTGAAATCTTAAGGAGTGTGTTGTTCAATCCAGTGTAATGAAATATTTCTTTACAATTTCTAACGAGGCTACCACTGTGGAAAATCAAGAGATGACTCTTTCCAATAATCATCAGCGGACAAACTAATTCTT
The DNA here is from genome assembly GCA_038502445.1 of Eremochloa ophiuroides. NCBI lineage: Eukaryota > Viridiplantae > Streptophyta > Magnoliopsida > Poales > Poaceae > Eremochloa > Eremochloa ophiuroides. The sequence goes on from JAHLJS010000006.1 coordinate 18,004,494, forward strand.
GACACATTGCGACTAACTCCGTGCCAATTTTAACCACAGACTAGGACATGATTGTAAATTTTTATGGGTGCTTAAAGAAAGTCATAAAACTCACTATGTAATTCTAGCAACACATGGATAATATGAAAATTAAACTGATATATACATATATATCATTTTATTTTAATTCGGTAAAAGTTTAATAGGATATTTTTATATTACTGCCAACATTAAACAATATATATTATAGATGTCATGATTATAGATAAAAATAAATGTTGTTTTTAAATTCGTTTTCTACGAATGTTCGATAGTTTTTTCTCCGATTGTAACACACGTATATGTTTACTGTGCAATATTAAAGGGAGAAGCGATTCTTTTTCCTATATTTTTTTATATAAAGGAGAACAATGTTCTAGCCTCTACCATCCGAAGAATGGCCTCGCATATCCTTCTCTCATGGTGACATGGTCCATGCTGAACACGTTTCCAACGGTAGCATGAAGTTCTATTCTAAGATAGCCTTAAGTGACGGTATGAAGTTCAGTTCGAAAATATATCTAAATGACGACGATTACATCTTCGAGTCGTAAATCATCTAGATGAGACTGCAATAAGAGGTACCTTATGTTAGAAAAATGTACGACGAGTACATTTTCTAGCGTTTTCCTTAGGTAATTGCTACGCATAATGAAGTCACCGACCTCAGTTCTTGCTGCAGTCAACTACTCGCCGCGCTCGCCATGTAGGTCTGAACTCTGAAGCATTAACCAGTAGAAACCAAACCACGCGAGTATAAATAGGCCAGCGCTCTACCTATGGCTCGTTATACAGAAGCCCAGAGGACAACTATATGCAATAACTACCCAACTAGACACACAGATCTCCCCAGCGAGGCGAGGTATATAGATAGCCATGGCCATGAAACCTTTATCATTACTGTCCAAGCCATTTGTCCCCTTGTTCTTCCTCTTGCTGCACGCTGTCGCCGGTCGTCGGCACCACCGTGGCACCAGGAAGGCAGTGACGTCGACGAAGCCGAGCTCGCCGCCGCCGCCGCCGCTGCCAACCCTGGACATGCTACATGGCCGGACCCTAGTGGTGGACGTGGAGGCGTGGATCCTGCGTCCGCCGGTGTCCGCCTTCCCGTACTTCATGCTCGTCGCCGTCGAGGCCGGCGGCTTCCTCCGGGGCCTTCTCCTGCTGCTGCTCTACCCGCTGATGTTCCTCCTCCTCCTCGGCGGCGGCGACCGTGCGCGGGCCAGGGCCATGGCCACTGTGGCTCTCGTCGGGCTGGAGGAGAAGGAGGTGGCCAGGGTCGGCAGGGCAGTGCTGCCCAAGTTCTTCCTGGAGGCCGCGGCGGCGGAGGGCGTGGCGGCGGTGCAGGCGGCGGCGCGGGTGGTGGCGGTGAGCGCGACTTTCCCGACGGTGATGGTGGACGGGTTCTTGAGGGAGTATGTCGGCGTCGACGCCGTCGTGGGGCCTGAGGTGAGGTCCGTCGGTGGGGTCGTCGCCGGGCTGATGGACGAGGACGACGCGGCCGAGATGGCGGCGGCGAAGACGCTCCGGGCCCTGCTATTTGGCAACGACGACGAGCTGGAGGTGGCCGGAAAGATGAGCGCCGTGGGGCTCGTCGGACCGCCGAGCAGCGGTAGGGTGCACTACCTTTTCTCTCCTTACTACTGCAAGGTGAGACCGTGAGCATTGCTTGCTTTCGAGTCGTACGTACGTATTATTTAGAGAAAGGCTATACATTAGCCGGTTGTTTTGTGATTCTATTTCGACCGTTTTCCTGATCGTCGATAGTTAGCTTGTGCTGTTGTTTTGGAGCGTCCGATTTGCACGTAGTATGTATGTTGTGTGTCTTCGTGTGCCTCTTTGCGCGCGCGCGTGTGTCAGTGTGTGTTCTGTCATTCTGTGTGTGTGTTCCGTGTGTGTATTTGTGTGTGTGTGTCAGTGTGTTCTGTCATTGTGTGTGTGTTCCGCGTGTGTGTGTGTGTGGGTGTCAGTGTGTTCTGTTAGATCCACTGTAATTATAATTATAATTAGTCACATCAACGTTACGGTACATGTATGAAACATCAAATGCAGACGAAATATTTACATGTTTAGTACTTTTTGCATGTATATCACGAGACGAATCTTTTAAGTCTACTCTGAGCCATGATTAGATAAAAGTTATCAAATACAAACGAATATGCTTACAGTGCAGAATTGCAACTGTAACTGTGATCTAAACATAAGCAGTGTACGATATGGTTTTGTTGTAAATTAAGGTGACGTTTTGGATTTTCGTGCCACAAATTTGACTCGACTTATAGAAAATAGTGTAATCTTTCTATCACTAAATAAATTTGTTCAAAAACTAGATTTAAATATCTTTCTAATGACACTAATTATGCACCATAAATATCAATATTTTTAAAATATATTTAGTCAAAAAATTTTCGGAAAGCAAAAAATGATATGTATTTTTGGGATGGAGGAAGTATGGTTGTAGTGTATGGGTCGCCATTGGTGGTGTTTGTGTTGTTGAGTGCTCCTGCAGTGAGAGGGGAAATAAAGCTCTTATTGTCGAGATATGTAAGTCGAACGTACTTCCTTCGTACCAAAAAAAATATATCGTTCTTTGGCTTTGAGATATTGTGTTTGACCGGTTGTTTTATTTAAATATTTTGTTCAACTTATAAAATAAATAAATTATTATTAAAATATCTCTAATGATAAATTAAATTATAATAAAATAAATAATATTTATTAAATTTTTTTGAATAAAACTAATGGTCCAACAACATGCCTAAAACGAAGTAGTACATCACTATATGCATGTGTATTGACCAGAACCAATTGCACCTGTCACCTGTGACTCAACCAGCCTCAGCTCTCCGCCCCGCGTGCAGATGCCACGCAGCACATCGTCACTCCGTTGATGTAAGGTGGATGCTCGGATGTTTGGGAAGAATCTGGTTATTTCATTCCATTCAAATAGCCGGTTATTGCTCCGCACTGGAATAACCGAACATTCGGTAGATAGGCTCAGAGCTCTCCATTTCTTGGGGTTCTGTTTTTTTTTTTTTTTTTTTGACTGAACTCCGTCCAGTAGAAGCCCAAGACAGAATGACATATATATATTCAGAAACGTTGCAATATATAACACCCAGCTATTTTTTAAAACAAAAGAACTGATTTTTTCATCTTCAGATTAAGTTTTATAAAATTTATACTAACAGAGAAGAAACGGCCAAGGCATTGGGGAAAGAAAGGCTCAACATATATATATGCACCGGTGCTGATCTGATCCTTGTGAGAGCAGAGCACACGACAGCGCCCTTGACATTACGTACAACGTGCACACCTTCTCTGCCTGCAGGAAACTTTCGCTGTAAGCGAGGCCGACACGTGGGGACGGCGACCGCTGCCGCGGGACAGGTACCCGAGGCCCCTCGTCTTCCACGACGGCCGCCTCGCCTTCGCGCCCACGCCGGCGGCCGCGCTCGCCATGTACACCTTCCTCCCGTTCGGCATCGCGCTCTGCGTCTTCCGCACCATCGCCTTCTCCTTCCTCCCGTACCGCGTCTGCTTCCTCGTGGGCGCGCTCACCGGCATGCACTACCGCCTTGTGGCCGGCCGGCACGCGCCCACCGCGCGCCGCGGCGCCGGCGCCGGCGGGCGGCTGTACGTGTGCAACCACCGCACGCTGCTGGACCCCATCGTGGTGGCGGCGGCGCTGGGGACGCCGGTGACCGCGGTGACGTACAGCCTGAGCCCGGTGTCGGAGCTGATCGCGCCGATCCGCACGGCGCGCCTGACGCGGGACCGCGCCGTGGACCGGCGCAACATGGCGGCGGCGCTGGCGCGCGGCGACGGCGACCTGGTGGTGTGCCCCGAGGGCACCACGTGCCGGGAGGAATACCTGCTCCGGCTCAGCCCGCTCTTCGCCGAGCTCGGCGCCGACGTGAACCCCGTGGCGCTGGACACGCGCGTCGGCATGTTCTACGGCACGTCCACCAAGCCGGGGGCCAAGTGGATGGACCCCTTCTACTTCATGATGAACCCGCGGCCGGGGTACCGCGTCGAGTTCCTCCCGCCCACGGCGCCGGTGGACAAGGGCGGCCGCCGCGGCGACAGCATCGGCGTGGCGAACCGGGTGCAGCGCGAGCTCGGCGACGCGCTGGGGTTCGAGCTCACCGCGCTCACCCGGAAGGATAAGTACATGACGCTCGCCGGCAACGAAGGTGTCGTGCCGACAGTGCCCAAAAACCACTGACCTAAATGGTCCGAGTACGGACTAGTCACGAGTGTATCATGTGGGTTTTTTCCGTTCCAGGAGCAGCACGACTACTACTATATATGGTCCAGTCGTTTTTGCCAAAAAAAAAAAAAAATGTTTTGTAGCGTGTAAGGTTACCATTTGGTTTGCAAGTCAAACAATCTACGAACAAGGTCAACAAAAACAAATGGAGTAATAAATATGCGCAAATACTCCGTAAGCCTTACTGGAGTCTGCTGGACGGCTTGAAATTTGAAAGGTGGCATTGATTCTATTTGGAAACGGTCCATGTTACCTCCCCCAACTTATGCGAAGCAGAACTTCAAAACCAGATATCTATACTTCTCGAACTATTGGAACCGGCCGATTTACCATTCTAGGTGGTTTTCAAAGAGGTTTTGCTCTCATGAATGAAGGTAAATTGAACTTTCGCGATAGTTGAGGGAGCACTACTATAGAAAATGTCAGTCATATGGTGGGTGGCGTCACTGTTGAGGTACCAGCCATCGAGGTTGTCCTTGCCGGAGATGATGTCAAAGACGGCGCGCGCTCGCGGTTCCTCGATGTCGAGGCTGGTGGTAGACTCGGTGCAGAACACTGAAGATTGCGCCTTTGCCATGGATCTCCTCTACATACAGCTCCAAGATGTGCGCAAGAAACAAGGCAGCCTCCTCCTCTTCTTCCGTGATGTTTGTCGCGCCTCCGTGCTCGCACTGCGGGAATGGACAATCTTTGGCCCAGTGGCCAGCCCGATTGCAACTGAGGCAAGTGTCGTCGCGGTTTGCCCTGCCGGCGGCGGCACCTCCCTTGTCCGCGTGTCCGCCGCCATTACGATCACCCTTGGTCTTGTTCTTATTGCCTCCACAGGGACGTCGACGATGATCCTTGGAGAAGCCGGCGGTGTCCTCCTCCTTGTCAAAGGCACAGCACTACTCGGTGTGAAGTCCCTCCTCACAATCCTGCACCATCTTGAGCCTCCTGGTTAACTCCTCAATCGAGAGCTCCTCATAATCAAGAAGTGTCTCAATTGACAGCATGATTTTGGAGAACTTCTTGGGCACGTTTCGTAGGAGCTTCTCCACCGCCCGAGGCTCCGTGATGTCCGTGCCGCCGTTGCGCTGCATCTGCTGTATCAGATTTGATACGCGAAGTGCAAAGTCCTCAACTTGCTCACCGGGGAGAAAGGCCAGCGCTTCCCAGCACGAGGTAACTATAATGATAATATTTATGTAATATGGCACTCAGGGGATAGGTCACTAAAGATATAAACTAGTTAACTCGGTAGATCAGAGGGTGAGGTAAATTCCTATGATATTCTTATTACATGCTTAAAGTATACCCAAATATAGTTAAGACTTACGCTACTCTTGTGCACTTCAGAAGGCCGCTTAGACAGTACAGCACTGCTATTAGATAACTCCACGAACGCGATTACGATCCTACAATTTAAGAACCTGCTCAACTCAGTGTGGACTACAAAGGATAGACGGGGTTGTCACCTTCCGCTGCTACCACACAACTAGGGAACAGGATGCACTCACAGGCAGAGCATCATATAAGCACCGCGCTTACACGAGACTTAGGTACTTTCCCCTATTGCAATTTGCAACATTTTTAAGAAAAATGTTCAATCTAATCAGCAGCAGTTTGCAAATCTTACCAACAAGCATGTACACTGTGGTCCCTCTCCCAATTTCTTTGCAAACTTTTCTCTTACGCGATTTCATATTTTTAGAAATTTTCTGGATTACTTATCCGCATGACTTTCTGGATTTTTTTTGGAACTTTCTGAATTTTTAGAAGAATTTTCCAAAAAAAAATATTGAGAAAACTTACTCGAATAAGTTTATCGTGAAAACTGATTCAACTAAATAACTCTGTCCCACCCATGCAGAAAAAGGAAGGCCAGCGAGGACAATTGTGCACTGCGGGAAAGGCGTCCAGCCGTCCAGGTGAACCCCAAGTCCCCAACAACACCGTAACACCTCAAAAACCATGACTTACACAGAAGACAAAACACAGGGAGGAATGAAAAGCTCATGACAGGTACAGAAAACTCACTCAGGAATCAAGAGTACGGATTCGGTATCTTTTTTGTCTAAGCGTGAACATCCGCGGGAATCTTTTTCTGCTTACAAATTATGGACGAACTAAGCTTAATGTATGTGGTCTTACTGCAGTCACAAGAGGCGTAAGGAAAAAAAAAAAAAGCATATCTAGTTGCAATGGATTCACACAAAAGGCATAATAGCAGTGCTGTGTTAGTGGTTAGCAAGAACCAAAGCAGCATCAGCTGTAGTAGATTGATGCTAAACAAATTAACAAGTCTGTGAGGAGAAGGCCAATTGCGTCAAATACGTACTTTGGAGCAAACAAACCCCAAACCTGCAAATATACCCGATAAACAGTCTGTTACACCGAATGCTTGATAGCAACTACAAAGCAGAAATACTAAGGTAATCTGTTCTGAAAGGCAGGAGCAGCAGTTATACCATTAAGTGACGCCTCTGAATAGCAACGCATATGATTGTTAGTGTAGCAGTGATTGCTGTTATAAGACCATACATCAAAAGCACCTAAGTTTGACAAACAAATATTTGGTGTGATGAGGATTAGTGAGCAAACAACCAGACAACAGCTTTAAAAGTTCCATGGATGCATGAATATGCTACTGTATTAGTGGTCAACAGCATAACTTTTTAGCATAATTGTTCAGTAATTTGAATTTGGCATCAATGTGCACATTTGAGGATATGGGGAACATCCCTTGCCTGCCTAAGGAGGGCTTGTGGTCACTAACAATTCTAAGATGCTACAAGTTGTGGAAGGAAAGGAGCACGAGGATTTTTTTTTTTTTACTGCATAGGTTGCCTAAACTCTGTGTTGCTCCAAAAAAAAAAATTGTGTTGTTGTCAAACCTCTGAAGACCTTACAGAATTTATTTTCTTTATTCCACGAGAAGAGTTACCATGTTTAGTACCTTATTAATATTGTTGAGAATAACGTCCTTCAGTTCGTTGTCCTTGGATGTGGTGTTGTACCACACTATGGCAATAAATGGAAGGCTTAAAATTGGCAGGATATGAGAAACACCAAAGGTGTCAATGGAAAGTAGAAGGCCTTGTCGAATGATATGGAAATGATCAAAACTGCATATTGAAGCAACATCAGAACATGTAATGAAAGGAAATTTTGTTTTTGCAGTCTCAAACTCTTATAAGAAACACAAATCACACTTACCCAATGAAAGCTGCACCATATCGGAGGCCATCAAATGTACACCTGAAATTCACACTTAAATTAGCAATGATGAATATGCTAGCCACCCATTAAGATCAGTTAAACTATAAGCTAACACCAATGCACATATTAGTATAAACAGTAATGCTAGAACACTATACATCAATGAACAAAATTTCTGTTATAGGTACATCAAGTACTCTAATGTTTCTAAGGTAACATAGTATGCATATAAACATTTGCTTCATATAGAAAAAGGTAAATAACTGAAAGCAACATGAAACCTACCAGTGACCTGTCAGATAAAACAGACAAACTGCAAGAAGGCTCCACTGAATCACCGAAACAGGGTCAGCAACACAGAGTTCTGACTCTCTCTGATGTTTCTGTTGCAACATTATGATACACCAAGCTACAAAAAAAAAAGATGGCAACAGAAAACTTAGTGGCCAGAAAATTTGCACAGTACCTTCATCATGCAAATCTATATTTTTCATTGGCAATCAAGTGATTCCCGCATTACCTCCTGTCATGCAAATTAATGCCACAAACGGACCTTGCCTTCCCAACAGGATCAAAATAGTTGGACTCCAAGAACAAAGCATGACAGCCGATAAAATAATTATCCTTTTATTCATCTTCAAATGAACAGTTGAACCAAATATCCGAGAAAATGCAGAAATGGCTAGCGATAGACCTCCGATAGTGTAAACAATGTGAGGAGCTAAACTTCTTCCAAATTCTTGAACAGTCCCAGCATGAGAAAACAAAGTAGTCTCTGAAGCCCAATGAAATGCTATAGATAAATAACTCACCATCATTCCACACAAAAGAAAGTACTTCAAGAACCTCTGACAGATTGCACAGGATAGGCACTTCAACACAATGTAAGCCACAAAGGCTAGAGATATGATGGGGAATAGCTCCAAGAGGATGTTGCAAGAATTAACACCAAAAAATTTACAAATGACGCTCGCAGGATGATCCTTTGTAATTGTTGGGGCAGGCAATTGTTTTGACATCCCAACCTCAATTCCAAACCGTGTGAAAATATTTAGAAGAAGAAAAACTAAGTTCTGCAAATCAATAGAGTGAAGGATGTCAGAAGATGATTGCACCAAAGAATAATTGAAATAAAGAATTTATGTCCAGGAATACTTCTATGCTGATGTTCCCTTTCAGCACTGAGTGCCACATGCTGGTGATACAACTTGTAGCCAAAAGAAAATTTGCAACTCTACCTTCTGCCACTGTGTAAAAGAAAAAATTAACTATGTATGTGTATATATATATATATAAATATATATATAAATATATATATATATATATATATATATATATATATATATATATATATATATATATATATATAAAATGAAGTATGTATGGTAAGACTGATTCATCTGACAACACTCACATATATAGCTGTTCGATAAGAAACTAGCTGCTCGAATCACGGCTAAAGCAAAAGCAAGGGAAAGTCTAGGAATGATGCTTGAACCAGAAATTTTCTGATCTGATGAAGATTGGCTTATGGTCATATTTACAAGTGTGGATCCCTGAATGATAACTGACAATATCATAAGTAAAAGACCAATGCCCATTGACCATAAATCAAATTCTGTCCAAGCAGAGCGAGCAAGCTTTGCAAAACTCTGCAAGAAGTCATTGTATGCATCAATTTGCTGCTGCAGAACTGAACCTTTCTCCTCTACTTTTTCTTGACTACATGTCTCTGATGAACAAGTAGTTATCAGAGAAGCTGACCAATTTTCCTGAGCTCTTGAATATAGGTCCGTGATATGTTGCAGATCTTCTGATGGAAATCCAATAACAGAAGTAGCAGAATATTGATCAATGTATCTCTTTACCTACAAGGAAGATGGGTGTCAAGATTAGAAAACCACAGACCTATATGAACTAAACAAGGGAAGTTGAAGGGAACTAGAATGCAGCTTCAGACTACCTGCCAACAATTTACACATAGAACTTCAGCATATCTCCTCATCCATGCTTCTAGATCATCCTGTGAGGTACAAGCATTGGTACCCACCCTATGATTTACCCATGTCCCGGTACTCAAGGCATACAATTCTGGGTTTACACGGCCAATGCTATTTAAGAAACAGGAGACCCATTTAGCAGCTAGTGGATCAAGCTAAATAATGAGCAAAGGATGATGAAATAACACCACCACCAAGAAAAAGAAGAAAAGGCAGACAATCAAGAATACATAGCAGCTTACAATCAAGCAAGAACAGTCACTGATAACTGAATCATGGAATAAGCATCAAGTTAAACTTGCACACCTTCCAAAGGGAAAAGGTATGCCAAGAAGTGCTGATATAGTCACTGCAAAATCAAGCTGAAACCAAGAAGAGAAATAAGCAACACCGAATAAAACTGAAAATCCACATGGGACAGTGCAATAAATCCTGACCTGCTGCATAGTGCTGACGCAGACCTCTTCCCCGTGCTGTGATGTTAATTAATAAAAAATAGAAGAAAATAAATCAGTGACACAAATATTAATGTTCTAGGAAAACAAAGTAAAGCAAGAAATACGACTAACATGAGATTTCAAAAAATAAAATATTTATTGTGCTCAGCTACTAAATACTAGCATACAAAGCTGCCATATTTAATTTATATACAGTCAAAGAAATTAATTAAGTATTCAAGAATTAACTCCCTCTTTTGATTTTACAAGGCTGAAAGCATGTGTTAATAATATTTCCTCCAGGACTTTAGATGCCACCATCCAAATGCAATACTAAAGAACTACACAAATAAACAGAATCGCCCATACTCAATATTATTTTTCCCAAATATTTTATTAAAAAAGAGCGGTAGGAGATCTGCTGATCATGTATTCATATAGAATTATGCCTTTTTCCAAAATCTTGTCTACATACAACAAGTTTATTTGTTTTTGTTCTAATTGTTTATAATCTTAACCCGTCAAACAACACTTCTATTGGCATAAATCAGAAGAGCAAATGAATTACTATTAAGATGCAAATGTGATTGACAAATATACCAGATCAACATTGCACGAACTATCATCAAGAACAGATAACACTGCATCTGGTGGGGTCCTTGGACTCCATGCAAACAGCGATGTTTCAACCTACAATTCACACAGGATTAAATGTGATTGTTGTACATTGCAGCCAAACAGAAAGAAGATCACCTCTTCAGCAGTTCCCCCTCCATGGTCACCATTCAGGGTTTGACCATGATCGCCCATTACCAAAAGCAAAGTATTCTCATGGGTACCACCAGGTTTGGATAGACTTCTCAATGTGTCAATAACACCCTATAGAAGAAAATAAGAATGGACTGTACAACATTCAGAAACTTGGAAAATAAACGTGAAGAGCAATAGATAAGGTAATGCTAAATGCCTCCTAAAAAGCACAAGAAGAGAATAATAATATATGCATGAGACAACTGACCTCCAGGATCTGATTGTATTGCTCCAACTTCTGGATCATTGGGGTTGAGTCAACACCAAATATATGCCCTGCATGGTCCTAAACAAAGTTGATCTCACAAGTTTCCAGCTAAAGATAAAAGGATGAAAAATGGCAGGTAAGGCCATATTGAATGCACAATAACTTACCACACCAAGAAAATGTGCAATAAGAACATCCCAATCATTTTTGTGAAGAGATGGAAGCAAGTGCTCAATTACACCATTATCTACCTGGCATACAATCATAATTGATAATTCAGTCAAAATTTAAAGAAAGAACTAAGAGGTTCATTAAAAAGCAAGCACAAGAATTTGATTGACAGAATGTCATACTGTGTCAAGGTCTTTAACATTAAAAGAAGGGTATGGGAATGACTTGTTGAAGTGTTCAGGATACAGCTGTATCCATGTATCATCCCCCATCATGACTACTCTCTTTCCATTTTTAGCCAACTGGTTGATCACCAAGGAACAGAAAACATCACACCATCATAGCTAGTAATCCAGCATGAGCCGCAGACAGATAATTGGACCTAGTCCGTACAAAATTTAATGCGGGGTGAGACGAACCTGATGCATTATATTATCTTCGACTATCGCAGGAGCACCAAAACTATTGCCGACATCAATAAAGGTAGGGAGTCCACCCGTGGTGAGAGCCTGAGTATTGAGTTTTGAAACAATTCCGTTAAGCCCACGAAGTACCATTCTGGATCACATCAGAGAAAAATTATATAATGATACGATTTGAATGTTAGGAAGACCTTAAGGCGCTGGAGGCTAGTTGTTGGTGGATCAGCGAGTGCTTTGAAGATCCTCGCAGAGGTCTTTTCGTCGGCAGCAAGCTTCTGCAAAACCTGCAGCTTGTCCATCCACGGCTGCTTCTCTGCAGCAGATTTAGCGATTAGCTAACATATTAGGAGAGGTAACAAGCTTACAATACAGCGATTTTTTCGCTCAAAGTCACGCACCTGGAAAAAAGGTACTCGGCGCCACGAAATCAAATCTGCGAGGCAACAAATTGCTAAACCGCATCAGCTAAAAAAAAACGACTCGGTACGTGGATTATGAGGGATCCAAATCGTCGCACCTCAGCGCGTCGAGGACGACGATGACAAGGCGGTCGACGGCGGCCGGGGGCCAGGAGGCGCACCCAGGGGAGACGTTGCCCTGCGGCGAGAGGTCGTCGCGGCTGCTGTGGAGGTCGAGCTCGGTGCGGGTGAGGAGGAAGCCGCGGGTGAAGAGGTATATTGCCACCGAGTGGACTGCGAGTATCGCGACGAACAGCAGCGGCCAGCTAAGGAGCCGAGAACGGCGGAGGTGGCTCGCCGGCGGCGACATCACCTCCGATTTCGATCTGGCGCCTGGTGGCGGGCGGCAGAGCGTAGGAGAGGTGCTGGGTGGAGCGCGAAGTGGACCTCCGCTTGTTAAGCCGGGCTGCTGCTGGGAAGGTGAAAGTAACAGATGGGCCAATCACCGCCGCACATTAAACTGGGCCGTTTCATAGCCAAAAGCCCATTGTCGGCTCAGTTTAAATATTTTAAAATCCATTGGGTGCGTTGCAACGGTACATTAAAGCCTCCGAGATATATGAATTAAGCATGTTGTGGTGCTCACTAAGCACTCTCCCGTGGGTAACGGGGATGAGGGCCTGCATACAATTCCTGTCACCGTCATACCCGAAGGGGATGGCCTTTCCCCTATTTGCTTCCTCATGGGGAGAGGATTTATATCATCCCCGTCCTGGGTGAATTCCCACGGGAGTCGGAGAACGGTTCCCGATGATATATCTATCCTAAACAGTCTAAAGAACATTGTAAGCGACTCCTAAACGGTAAACGGTGGCAAACAATTTTGTTTAGGGGTTATTCGAAAATTAAACGGTTTTGACCATTTAAATAGTAAAAAAAAATGGGATTCAATGGTCTAAACACCCTAAACGGAATAGAGGTAAACGATTTTAAACGGACTAGACAATTGTTTAAATGCCTATTTAAGCAAACAGCGGGTAAATAGAGTTAAGTTTTACATACATAAATTTATATAATTTATATACTTAAGTTTATTATATTTATTAATATGTATACTTGATTTCTTACATTATAAATATGCATTTTGATTTTTTATATGCATAAATATATACATAATAAAGTAGTTGATTTTTAATTGCATAAATATGTATAAATGCTGGTAAAATTGATTTTACATCAATAAATATTTACGTTTTGATAACATTGTGTAAAACTATTTTGATCATTTAACTCCGTTGAAACACAGTATAAAAGGTCTAAATCTAAACGAAGGCCGAATGTTTATTTACCGTTTAGGATAACATTGTTGATACGTGATGCATTTTCAGTACGGGCCAAAATATCATTTACAACGATGAGCAAAGACGGCCATCTAATTGATTTCCTACCTACAAGCTCGCACACCCACTGTAATGTAGGTGTATTTGTTAGAGTAAAGTTCACTAATGGTCCTTGAATTTGTTCAGCTCTATCATCCTGATTCTTAAACTCGCCAATCAGTCATTTAAGTCCTTGAACTTGTTCATCTATGTTATGTCCCTAAACTCGCAAATCGCTCGCTTAGGCCTTTAAACTTGTTCGGTTATATCATCTATGTCCCCAAAAATTGACCGTTGAGGTCCTCAAACTTATTCAGTTGTCATCCTGGTCCTTAATAAAGTAAATATGTTAAACTTGTAAATACTATATATATATATATATATGTTAGACTCCTGATAACATGTACTTTAAATTAGAATAAAAGGTATCTCTATGTACTTTCTATTTTTAACTATGTAGTCAAATAACTAAATGGACCCATACATTTTTAGGATTATGAAAATCTATGAGCCTATTTTCTTATTTAACTGCAGAATAAAAATTATATTAAATTTATAAGTTTGCATTATTTACAGCATTTAAGGACCGGATGACACCACTGAATAAATTTAAGGACCTGAAAGTCGACATGTAAGTTTATGGACTTAGATGATGTAATTAAACAAGGTTAATGACCTAAATGAACAATTTACAAGTTTAAGGGTCCAAATGAGAACGAGTTCAAAGATCTAAACGGTAAATTTGCAAGTTTAGGAACCGAAATGACAACCAAACAAGTTCGAGGGCCATCAATAAACTTTACACTGCAAAAAAACCGCTGATTTTGGTTTCTGCATAGCGGTTTTTTATTTTTAATTTTTTAGCATATTAACAACCTTGAATTAAAAAACTCAAAACTAGAAAGTTATAGATCTCGTCGAGCAACAACTTTTGTATAAAAAGTATCTCCCTTTGATAGCCTATAAAAAAGATAGGATTTTTTCAAGACAACGAGCCCTTGTTCATATAGGATTTTCCCAAGACGATGAGCGTTTTATTTAATTTTTTTAACTCATCGAGAGCTATAATTTTTATATTATATATAAAATCATCTTCATTCGAGATCATATAAAAAAGATATATAATTTTTAGAATATTATGGAGATTATAGATACGGTACCCCGAAATTAGATTTTATCTTTTTTTATTTTGTGCTGAAAATAAAAAATAAATAGAAATATAACAAACTGACATGTGAGCCCCATATGTAGGACCATACCATGTTAGCATTCAAAGCAGGTTTGGATCTGTTGGGACAGACACCCGAAGCAAGTTTAGGAATCCGCAATGACCACTAAGTTCAGATATCACCCTCTGTCAAGTTTTAGAGACTCAATTTGAAAGTTCAGAGCACATTGATAACATCTTAAGCCAAATTTAGGACCGGTGCATTTTTTTTTTCTGGCACATAACAGGAGTTAGTTACATTGGACACGTTCCTTAGATCATGACTATTGGGCTTTGATTCCTAAAGTATGTGTTTCGATGAATGCCTTATCAGTCATTTATACATGTTTTGGATGGATTATAGGGGACTAGTACAGTGCCCGTTGAGATTGACACAATAGTACCAAACCAAAGGAACTGACGAGTCACCACTATAACGAGCGCCATCGAGTTTTGATCAAATTTCACAATCGCTCGAGATGCTGCGACAACAGGGAAACTTTACAAAAGACATGTTCCCACAGATGTCTTTACCAGACATGTTCCCACAAACTCTGTTTAACAAACTCCATCGAGCAAATCCACGAAAAACTTGAATTTCTGGAGCACCTTTTTAGGTGCTCTCTCAACTCTATTTTGTTCCCCAAAGCAGAGTTTTTTTGGGCTATAAAACATGAAGCGGAACTAAAAAACTATAGCAGAGCAGCCCTAAACAGACCATAACTTTCATATCAGATGCCAAACCTTAAAAGAAGACAATATGTGATGATGCAAACAACCATTCAAAGACCTAGCATAGTGACATGTCAAGTTTAGGGGTGGGGGGGGGACTGGGTTCACACAAACGCCAATTCGGGATATTTCTGCTAAGCAGATAAAACATTCATACTCATACAGGTTAATATTTTTTATAGCATTTTAGTGTAGCTCATTGGAAAGCAGCTTGTTACAATGCCTGAATTCCACGGAAACAACTCCACAGTCGTTGCGATTGTAGACGCTGCAAAGGAAGTAATTGGGAGACAGTTTTGCCTATACATGAATTCTTACCTCCTCAAGCTACGTAACAGCAATAGGTGATAAGAGGATCTAAGTAGCACACCATTGACACAGATTCCTCACACAGTCGCCCTGAAAATTTGGAACCGCTTTTAGGACTCAAAAGAGAAAGGGGGCATTTGGTCAACATTTTCTAATAAGACAGGCTCCCAATCCTGAATCTATTGACAGTCACAGCTCTTTAATTAGCTGACCTAGTAGAACATTAACTTACCATTGTGTCAATTGCTCAAAAAACACAAAATGATTACCTCTAAATACATTTGAACTGCAGGGTTTAACATAAAAAAAAATAAAACGAGTAATTAGCTCAATAACTCACCACTAGTCAACAGCTAATATCGTCTATAGGTCCTCCCAAGATTGTCATGTCTCTCATGTTGAAACTCGCCATAGGCTGCATGAGCCTTTGGGCCTGAATAGCTATCAGAAGCATATGGATATGTGCTCTTTGAATCCATTGGTTGATGTGCAGCTGAAATATGTGCTGTTCTCTGCTCAAAACCTAGATAGCCAGTTTGTAAGTATGAAGGCTGTGCTTCTTGTTGACTTTTAAAGGTGTCAAGAAATTCTTCCCACTTCCTTGCATGCACATTCCTCATGGTAATCACTCTCTCCATGTAATTTTCTCTAATCACTCTCAGCGACTGCATCGTAAAGGATATTGACATCAAGAAATGATAACAACAAATACACAGAGTTACTATGTCATGTAATTGGTACATATCCACTAGTGGAATTTTTTTCTAAAGAGGGGAGCACATTACAAAACATGAATCGAGCAAACATAATGAAAGGTGCAAACTTGACTTCAGTGAAAATAGTTATTTGTGACCTAGCCCTTATATAATAAAAAGTAAAGTCCACAAACCTACCACTATTTTGGTCTAATTATCACAAAACTACAACTTTGTGGAATGTGGAGTGACATCTCACTTGAAATACCCCTGTTTAGACCTTATCATGGGTGGCGAGCACAACGAACCTGACCAGAGCACAGCAAAGTCACAAACCTGACCTGACCTGTGCATCCGATGGCTCCGATTTCCAGCCTGATATGATTGCCAGGTCAGGGCTCGAGCTCTGATATTTGACCAGAAACTCGATAAAATCTGACAAATACTCAACCGATCCATCTCTGGCCTGAAGTATTTGGCCTAATTATAAGCTCGGGCTTGCAAAGTTTGCCATGAGTTTTTTTCAAATCTAACCTGAAATCGACCCAACCCAGCTGTACTATGCATCCATGTCAGCAAATGATGCTTGCTAGCCAAGCTGGTCCAATGCTAGCTATTATGCGCAGGAGAAGGGAGCAGGAGCGATAAGACATAAGGTACCCAAGCAAGACATAAGATCAATGACGTGGCATATGCCAGAAGGCCAGAAGCTAACACAGATGTGCAGGAGGGTGTAATTCAAGTGATCTGCCAGACATGGATCCAGTGGCCAGGAGCAGCAGACCTAAAAGTGGTAGTTTTGTGAAGAAACCCCAAAAGTAGCGATGGATCTATGAATTGGGCTCTCAAGAAGTTGTAGCTTTGTGACAACTAGACAAAATAGCAGTGCATTTCTAAAATTTACTCTAAGTAAAACAATTTTTTTATACAACCAGAAGTTGATTGTAGCTAAAGGATCCAAAATAATAAATTGCTCCAGCCTTGAGCAGCCTGCCACATGTTCATGCTGTAGATACATACATGTAGGCTAGAGATAGCAACTCATATTGAAACAACAAATATTAAGTAGATTTTTCCAACTCCAAATTTCAGCTGAAAAAATTAGTAATTCAATTGTATGTGTAGCTTACTCCCAAAGTCCCAATTAAAAGTAGACATGAAAAATAATACAAGACAGCAAGATTCTGCAGCCAGTAGGTATTCTATTGGATGCTTCAGATCAAATTAACAGACCCCAAATATTTTGACCTAAAATAGAACACCCAAACCTGTTTGGTGAGGTCAATGTTGGAATATGATTTCTTTTCTTGTACTTCAATAGTTCAAGTACTTATGG
The DNA here is from genome assembly GCA_038502445.1 of Eremochloa ophiuroides. Classification (NCBI taxonomy): domain Eukaryota; kingdom Viridiplantae; phylum Streptophyta; class Magnoliopsida; order Poales; family Poaceae; genus Eremochloa; species Eremochloa ophiuroides. The sequence goes on from JAHLJS010000006.1 coordinate 18,022,090, forward strand.
TCATACAATGATCTAATGCTTCCGAACCTCCCCCCCTTTTGGGGTGTGTGTGTGTGTGTTTTTTTTTTTTTTTTGGGGGGGGGGGGGGTTCTACTCATGGACAAAACATAAAAGATAACAGGGGTAACAATTAGACTCCACCAGTGAGCATCACATAGTAAAATATGGAATAGAAACGAAGTGAAAATCATGGTAACAAAATAAGCTTTACCTCTCGATGCCTAGAGTTCTCTTCATCCTCCTCTTGGTCACGAGCTCTAGCTAATTGTGTAGCTTCCCTTTTAAACTCCATCTCAAGCTCTTCCAAGGTCTGTTGGTGGGATGGCATGTCAAACTTAACACTTGAAGAGGCATCTGCTCCATGCCTCTCAATTCCCCAGTCATTGGGCACGCGTGCTGCAGCAAATTGGTCATTCTCGCCATGTGTTCTAGGGAATTCATCAAGATAAGAGGTATGGCGTGGAGATTTTGATTGGGCTGGACGGCCTTTTGCTCCGAAGTTGGCATGAGCTTCAGCAAAAGGAAGAAGATGCAACATATTGCATTTTAGTTCCAGATAGCTAAAATTGTTTCACACCTAAGTAGACTTTATTGCATAGTGAAAGGAGGATTAATGCCAGATGCAATACACAAATTCCTGGCCATCCCAACTTATATAGTATGATGTGTTCAAAACATCCTTTCTTGACCAATTAATAGGCAGACACACTTCATATACGGGCACATATTCAAGATAGTCTTGTCTGAGCGATAATCGAGAAACGCTTCATCACATAAAGCTTGAACTTACCTTGAGCTGCAAAAGGACCAAACAAGTAATACTCTAGCACAGCAATAACCAACAGAAAAGGGACCAGAGATATTTTCTTCTAGCTCAAATTGTCATTTTCTTCTGCCTCATAATGCTCATACTATAGATTATTATACCAGTGTGCCTGAGTGCCCTACCTTGTGGAGATCCTTTTGAAAACTTGGGCATATTGTTGTGTAAGCGACCATCTAGATGCCTCTCATTATAGTATCCTCTACTTTGAGAGCGTGATGCATTTCTTGGACTATGGGACCGTTGAGAATCAGAATTTCTTGGGCTATGTGAACGACGAGTATCAGAGTGTCTGGGGCGAAAATCAGTAGTGCTTCGTATAGGCGATCTAGAGCGACCCTGTTTCGGACTGCTTGGACTATTTTTACCTTTACCCTCTTGAATAATTTTATGCACAGCATCTACACCTTTGGCTAATATTAACCTATCCTTTCCACTGACAAACAGGAACTTCTCATCCATTCTGATTTTACACCCCACATCTTTCTCAATCTGGCTTATTACCCTCTCATTAAAAAGATCTCTGACTTGCTTATCTCTTGCTGGAACTCTTTCAAAAAAATCTGCATTTCTCCTATTTGCCCCAAGTGTGGAGGGGCAACCCTGTTCAGGAAGGAAATGTTAAATGAAGAGCATGCTTTGATATTTTTATGATAACATTTAGCAAGGGAAGATAACAAAAATATACACAAAGTACCATGTACACCAAAGCAGAAAGAGGAACATTCATGTCACGCACCAAATAAAAAGGGTAAAATACAAAGCAGATAATGAGACTACACCTCCAGGATTTTTCCTGTCAAGTAAATATGGCCTACTTTCTAACTTTGCTCAAAACATGCAAGACAAAATGCAAAATATAAAGATGGAGAAATGTGAAGTGCGGTTTTGTGCATCATCATCATCTTATGACTTGCACTTGCATTGGCATATACTGATAAGGCTGAAGCCTTTTTTAAAAAATGAACTGTGACAAGACAATATAACAGACCACTCTATCAACTACTAATTATTTGCAGTTGAAGATTCATGTGATGCTGCTTTTGAAAGAAACGCTGATTAAATTCACTAGGATCAATAAGCCACCACCACGAATTTGCTAACACTACCAATAATATAACAAACGCCAGGAATCCTTGTATGTTCTTTACATGTCTTTATTTTGATATACTTCCACGCAAGTTCTATTTTCGATAGGAAGAAGAGTACCTGAGTAAAATGGCCTGAGTCTCCACATATTTTACAAATCATTTCTTCCTCCTTCCTCTTCTTCCAGTTCCTTTCCGTAGCCTTAGCTTTAGCCTCCCAGACCTTAGCCTCTCGGCTAGTGAAGTCCGTAGGAACAGCATTAGGATCTGGGGCCTCATTTTCATCATCTGACTTATCACGAGTCAGGGGCCTCTTTTCAGCATTTACTTTAGGAGTCACACTATTTGTAGCTGGCGTAACTGGGCCGCTGTATGCTTTCCCATAAACCTCATTGAAAAGCTCATCATCCATTTCAGGACTCGGTTCCCTCGCCATTGGCAGAACAATATTTGCTCAACCTACAGTAACTGCAAACACACGAGAGGGGGGCATTATATCCCAGGGAAAATGGAAATAATTTCCAGCTACATTGAAGCTATAGGAAACCAAAGGACTACACAAGCATTAAGGATTTAAGGTACCATTGACCGTGGGTGTCCACATGTTCACCCAATTTTTTTCTTTTAGCAAGAACTCTAAGTTAGTAGGCTGTAGGTATCCTGTGTATACTTGTAACCTGGTCAGATCCGAATAAAAAAAATAGGGTTTGGGTTGCTCGGTTTTCGCACAGCAGGAAGGGAATAGAAGGGGGGCAGCCATACCTGGTGTGTAGTCGTCGCCGGCGCAGACCTGGCGAAGGGCGGCGGCGCCCAGTCGTCGCCCCAGAAAGGCCAGAGAGAGACGTACGGGGGAGAGGGGAGGGAGGCAGGGGCAGGCGAGCAGGAGGAGCCGAGGAGGAGGCGGGTGGTACCAACTAGGTCAGGGGCAGGCGGGCAGCGTCAGGTGGTAAGGCTTGGGCGTTGCTAGGCTCCGTCCGACCATATTTTCCGCCTCCCGAATCCCCCGCCTGTTCCGCGACAGTGGGCCGGCTTCTGCGTTGACGTGGGCTGCGAGGGTGGGCCTGCCTCTCGCGTTTTCAAGCGAGCGTGAGCTTGCCGCTCAAAAATGCAGCTCGTGGGCTTGCGCCGCTCAGAAAATGCAGCTCGTGCCTGTGCTCGGGGTTTTCTGCTCCTCTTCCCACGCACGTGAGAAAAGAAAACATTTCTGTTATTAAACAATTTCTGTTTGAAAAAACATAATTCACCTCATAAAATAATATTTTGCACAAAATATGTCATGGGGCATCTCATAAAAAATATATGTAATAGGAAAACAAACAAGGAAGAAAGAGAAGATAAAGTGAAAAATTGAAAGATCTAAGTAAAAAGCGAAACATACATAAAAGATGAAAGAAATATATAAGAAAGAAAAAAAAAGAAAAAACATACCAGAACACCACCTTGGAGTCGAAGTAAAAAAACCACAGATTGAAAGGAAAACTAAATTATAGGGATATTACTTGTGCAAAGAACATCCCACAAAGAGCTATAAAATATTAAAAAGAATCACTTATGCTATAACAACGTCCAAGAATATATTGTAGAATGAAACATCATATGTATAATAATCAATTATAATAAAACAGAAATAAATAAACAGAAAAATAAATAGAAAGATAAAATGATAAAGGAAAATGAAAAGATGAATAAACCTAACAGAGAAAGAAAAAAGAAAATGAAAGGAAAATAAAATAAAAAGAATAACAGAAGACTACATAAAACAGAAGAGAAAAGAACAGGGAAAAGAGGATACAACGAAAGATAAAAAAAAAATCATACCCTAGCATGCCACTTCTCTCGCTGAACTCAAGTGGGCCACGCGCTGCGTTGCTCTAAGGCCCTGTTTAGATACATCTTTAAATTCCAAAAATTTCGTCACATCAATGTTTGGACACATGTATGAACATTAAATTAAATGTTGATAAAAACTAAAAATAATTTGATAGTTCTACAAAAAGTTACGAGACGAATATTTTGAGTCTAATTAGATTATAATTAGATGCTTATTGTAAAAGTTAGCATGTCGCTGCAGTAAAAATCAACATCAAGTCATTTCTTCTTTTCCATATATTGCAAGCAGCACAGAGCAACGAAGGTGCCGATCGAAGTGTTTCAATGGTAATTGCCGGGGCTAGTTGACATTTGTGTATCACAGCTGATTGAGGCAATGCAGGTGTAGTAGACCTTTTCATGACCGGCTAACTTTTATAGCTACAAAAAAAAAATTCAAGTCCTTGGCTACATACATTGTACTATATCTAGCAAAAGAACAAACATTTACAGTACTAAATTAGGGTAACCAGAAGAGCAGATGTGATTTTTCTAATCAAGCACTATGAGAGCTAGCGCGCATGCATAGCATCTTTCCGGAACTAATAATGGATCGAAATTCCTCGAGAGTATCTCTACTGTAGCACTAATTAACCGCCGCCGGCGTGTTACCGGCCAGTTGGGCGCACGAGCTGCGAGAAGGCGGCGCTGTTAGCCACCTCGTCGTCGGCCTCCTCCATGATGACGCACGCCTCGTGTGCCCGGGACGTGGACGACGTCCCCAGCGTGGTGACACTCGCCGTGCTCCCGTTGCTGTTGCTGGGCTCGAACGCCGGGCGCCCCGCCGTGCCGCTGCCGCTGCCGTCACCCACGGCCGCCCGCCGGCCGCCGCCGCAGCTGCCTCCTTCGAAGGTGTCCTGCAGCTGCAGCGCGAACTCGAGGTTCCACAGGACGTCGCCCATGGACGGCCGGTCGATGCTCTGCTCGGCGAGGCACTTCTCGGCGGTGTCCGCGACCTTCTTGAAGCACTCCGGCGCGATCTGGTCCTTGATCGCCGGGTCGACCACGTCCGGCAGCGTGCCGTTCCGCTGGCAGCTGAGCGCGTAGTCGGCGAGGCTGACCTGCTCCCGCGGCAGCGCCGGGTCGAGCGCCGGGCGCGCGAGGAGCACCTCGAAGAGGACGACGCCGAAGGAGTAGACGTCGGACTTGTCCGTGAGCTGCTGCCGCCGGAAGTACTCCGGGTCGAGGTAGCCGAAGCTGCCCTTGACCATGGTGCTGACGTGCGTCTGGTTCACCGTCGTCGGGCCGGACTTGGAGAGGCCGAAGTCGGAGACCTTGGCGACCCAAGTCGCCGTCGACGAGGATGTTGGTGGTCTTGACGTCGCGGTGGATAATGGTGTACTTGGCCCCCGTGTGGAGGTAGTGCAGCCCCCGCGCGGCGCCGATGCAGATGTCGAGGCGGTGGCGCCACGACAGCGGCGGCTTGCCGCCCATGTAGAGGTGCTCCCGCAGCGTGCCGTGCTCCATGTAGTCGTACACGAGGATCATCTCGCCGGCGTCCTCGCAGAAGCCGATGAGGGAGACGAGGTGGCGGTGCCGCAGCTTGGACAGCATCTCCACCTCCGTCTGGAACTCGTGCACGCCCTGCTCCGACGACGGGTTGGAGCGCTTGATGGCCACCTTGGTGTCGCCGTCCACCACGCCCCGGTACACCTTGCCGAACCCGCCCACGCCGATCACCAGCGACTCGCTGAAGTTCTTGGTGGCCTACCTTGATGTCGGCGAAGGAGAAGTGGCGGCACATGCCCGCCAGGTTCGCCGGGAGGTGGCCCGACGACTTGCCGCTGGTGTGGGAGTGGAACAGCGGCAGCCACCCGCCGGAGGTGTGCGAGCCGCCGCCGTTGCTATTGCCGTCTCTGCCGGCCGCCGCCTCCCTGCTCCTCTTCTCGTGGTACCACACGACGCAGATGGCGGCGACGATCCCGAGCGCGGCCGCGCCGCCCGCCGTGCCGCCCATCACCCTCGCCATGTGCGGGTGCGGCTCGCTCCTGTGCGCCGCGTGCTGTCCGGCGCCCAGCTCCGCCTTGGCCAGCAGCCTGGACGGCTCCGGGTCCGGCGCGGCGAGGTTGCCGCCGGTGTCGTTGAGCTTGAAGATCTCGAGGCCGTTGAGGATGGCGTCGTAGAACTGCGGCCGGAGCGCCACGGACGGGTGCAGCGCCACCCACATGGCCGCCTGCGCGTCGGGCCCCTCGTCGGCCACGTACACCGCGTAGTCCTTGTAGATGGGCACGCCCTTCTCCGACGCCATCCCGATCACGTCGGCGTCCGCCTGCGCCGTCTTGTTGTTGACGTAGATGTCGAAGGCGCGCTGGTTGGCGCGGCTGAGCAGCAGCTCGCAGAAGTGGAGCCGCGCGACGTAGGTGAAGTTGGCGTCCACGGGCATGGTCCAGGTGAGGTTGTAGTTCTGGTTCAGGCGCGGGTCGGAGCCCATGGAGCGGGTGCCCAGGTACACCTCCGCCGGCGCCGCGTACTCGGAGACCTCGCTGGGGTACTTGATCTGGAAGTGCGGGCCGGCATGGTAGTTGACGCCCGGCGTGGCGCCGTACACGTACGGCGTGTCGTCGTACCAGTGCCTGGTCAGGCCGGAGTCGTTGGACGGCGGGATGTAGGAGCCGCCGACGTTGAAGCGGTACATGGTCTGGAGCGCGGAGCTGGCGATGTCCACGGTCTGGTCCGCGAAGCCGACCATGGTGGCCGGGTCGGCGAAGATGTCGGGCATGGAGATCACCTCGATGCCGTTGACGTAGGCGAAGGTCTCGTTGCCCGTCGCCGGCGTCGGCGTGAAGGATGAGGGCGAGGAACCCCGCGGGCGTCGGCGGGAGGGAGAACTCGCGGATCACGTACGCCTGGCTCAGCGCCTTGGTGTAGGTGTAGACGCTGAAGTTACGGAGCAGCGTGACGCCGGTGGAGGTGGACACGGAGAAGTGGAAGGCGTCGGCGCCCAGGCCGTTGTAGGAGGAAGGGTAGAAGTGGAGGCGCACCCAGTGCCGGTCCCGCGGGTTCACCGTGAAGTTGTACACGGCCTCCATGGTGAACACCCGCGCCGTCATGTAGGGGACGGTGGACGGCAGCTCGTTGTCCGCCTTGTCGGCCGCCATCATCAGGGACGACTTGCCGGAGTCGGTCAGCCACTCGTTGTCGTTCGTGTCGGCCGCCCACCGCCGCCCGTCCGCGTCCAGGCTGTCCGTCGTCGACCCACAGTTGAGCACCACCCTATCCGCCGGAGCGTACGCCTTGGACTCTGCGGTGGCAGCAACGCCGGCTGACGAGTAGCAGCACCAGCAATGGGCGCCGAGCTCTGCCAGCCATGCGATTGGGAGAGAGCTAGGCAGTCCGGCGGCCAATGGAGACGGAGCAGAAGATGCATGGGTGACGACTAGGACATAACGATTGGTTGGTGGAGAACGGGGAAGAGAGAGGTCTAGGAGGTGAGAGTGAGGGTGTTTGACCGCGGCCCGCGGTAGAACGGGATTGAAGGCACGCGTGCTACGGCAGGCCTCAGAGCCTACTCCGGGAACCAAGTACAGGGGCATGCAGCTGAGAAACCCTACAAACATTTCCATCCACACAGCGCGCGTTTGGCTTCCATGGCCCTTTAATTCAGGAGCTATGAACTGCTAGAATTCCAATCCATGGGCGTTCACTTCATTCAAAGCCAGCGAACGGTAGAGCTGTCCGTCAGCTTAGTACCTATTTTTGGCAAAAATATTTTTTCGGCAATTTTTCTTTTTGGGTAAGTTTTCTCTCGTCTCTCCGCTGTGTCGTTGCATGTGCCCGTTACTGTTTGCTGGAGCTAATAAGCTAAGCAGATTTTAGCTGATGCTGATTTGTTCTGAGAGAAAATACTGTTACAGAGCTGAAATATGAGGGCTGATAAGCTGAAGCGAACAGAGTACGTAGTTAAAAAAACAAAACATTAATTTCAAATTGCTATAACTTGGTGTATCTATTTTTAGTTTCGTTTTTACTATTATAGGCGAACAAAACTATTCTAGTTGTGCATGTTTCGAAGAATTTTATACTACTAGTAAATTATATGTATTAACTTATAATGCATAACGTATAACATATAACTTATGTCAAATCTTTGAAACACAAAAGTTAATACACAATCCTTTTTAATTTTTCCCTTTTCTCTCTTTACATTACTTTTTATAGAAGTATATCAGCTTTCCTCTTGTGCATGCTACCAACATATCTGTTAATATGTTACTATATTAATTTAGGATTAAATCCATTTTTGACCCCCTCAACTCTTGTCTTTGCCTAATTTAACCCCTAACTATAAAACCGTCTAACTTTGGCACTTCAACTATCAAAACCATTTAATTTTGACCCAGGACTCAAAATTAGACATAAGCAAGAGTCGAGAGACTAACAATAGACTTAATCAACTAATTTAGTTTTTAAATATTTATGAAAAAATAGAGTTATCAATAAATATTTATATGCATTAAAATATAACTACACATCATTTATAAGTAAATATTTATATGTATTAAAAATTTTACATATAAATATCTAATTTTACAAATACCTAAATATTTATGCAACAAATTATAAATTTAGATTTACTTATTGATAAATATTTAAACATTATATGATGGTTTTCCTAATAATGTGAAAATAACGTAGTAAATTTCAAATGAAAAGGTGACGAACTAAAGAATTATATATCTCATTGAGATTCGTAACTTTGGATTGTCATTTCTGAATCTGATTTAGGTTGAATAAGTTTTTAAAAAATATGAGAACTTCAAACATATGGATTACATTTAAAGAAATTTATACTTTTATCCAGAACAAAAAAAATCAAATGATGTGTAGGTAATAGGTAATATTTTAATACATATAAATATTTATTGATAAGTCTATTTTTTATAAGTATTTTGAAACTAAATTAGTTTAAGTCTATTTTTAACCCCTCAACTCTTGTTTATGTCTAACTTTGACACTTCAACTATCAAAACCATTCAATTTTGACCATCGAGGCGATTTGGAGTGGTTTTCGATGGCTTTGGAGTTAAATTTAAACGGTTTTGATAGTTGAGGTGCCAAAATTAGACGGTTTTATAGTTGAGGGGTTAAAATTAGACAAATGTAAGAGTTGAGGGGACAAAAGTGAACTTAATCCATTAATTTATGCATTTAAGTTGTATTCAATAACTTATATAACTTCTGTACATAAGTTCTATGTTAATATACATAAATTGATCTTTGATTAATTGTTTCTGAAACATATGAAAGCAGGATCTAGTTTTGTTTGTCTTGTTATATAGAACACACCGGTGTAAACGGAATTAAAATAGATACATTGTTGAAGAGTTATAGCAATTTGAAATTAATGTTTTGTTTTTTTATCATGTGTCAGTGGGATGAGCATGAGCGCTTCCAAAAAGAGGAAGCAGAGGGGTTCCTTTTTTCCAAAAAGGAAAAGTATTTCATGTCGAAAACTGATCGCTGGATTGGAATTGGATGAGCCTTTGAGGACAGCAGCAACTTCGAACAAAATCATTACTTCCATACAAAGCCAGAGAACGTCCTTGTGGGTTGTAATAATCTAGTAGTCTTTTGAGACGGCCCAGAAAAATGGAATTTACAGGTACCTCTTTCTTCTTCCCAATGACTGGCCAGGCCAATTGCACCACCAGCCTTTGAATGCGTGACTACATGGCTACAGGCTCTAGAGAAACAGCTCGTCAACACAACCACCCCCATCAGTCATCGACCTTCATGGAGATCTTCTGAGAAAACCGCAGTTCTTGGAATGGTTTCGGTCTCAAAGGGGCTGAGGCCTGAGAAGGGACCCGAAGAGAACATGGACGAGGTACCATCCGATTCATAGGTCGTCGACGATTGCCGGATGTTGGGGCGAGCAGGCGGTGTTGGCATAGACTCCTGGAACTCCACAGAGCGCTGCACCATCTTGAGTGACTGCACCACTTCGCCCATTGTTGGCCTTTGGTTTGCCTCTGGTGAAACACAGGCTGCTGCGATTGTGCACACCCGCACAAAATCATCTTTCGGGTACTGGCCGCCAAGCCTGGGATCAGCTAGTTCTTCTAATCTATCTTGATCTCGGAGAATTGGCCGTGCCTGCAGTTAACCAAGTAAAAGAATGTCTTCAGTGTGACATCGCCCACACAATCCGCTGACTGTCTGATAGTCATCACGTTAAAAATATTCTAATACAGCTGTAAAATCACGAGAACTGAAAATAGTACTCAAAGAAAGAAGTATTACCCAAGTCACTAGGTTTTCCTGCCCAGAGGGCTGTGACATATCCACAGGCCTCCTCCCAGTTAGTAGTTCAAGTAGAACAACTCCATAGCTATATACATCACTTTTTACAAGCAAGTGTCCTGTCATAGCATACTCAGGTGCAACGTAACTGCAAACAGGCCAGAAGTATAAGGTAAATTCAGAAAAGAAATAGCTGGGCCATGGGCATGGCTAAATGTAAAAGGACATTCACATTACCCGAAAGTTCCCATAACACGGGTAGAAAGATAATTCGTCCGACCTTCCGGTGCCTGTTTTGCCAAACCAAAATCGGACACTTTAGCATGGAAATCATTCTCAAGCAATATATTAGATGCTTTGAAATCCCTGTGGATTACGCAAGGCTGCGAATCCTCATGGAGGTATGTTAATCCCCTGGCAGCATCAAGTGCTATCCTCATCCTGGTGTCCCAGTCCAAGGGGCAGTTAGCACCTAGTGCACCTGATAAAATGCAGTATATGGTCAGAGTTATGTTTCTTATGTCTGGAAGTTACATAGTCCAAAACAAACTGAAATAGTAGGTTCAGGTGCAAATAAAATGGGGACTATGCAGAGAGGATTTGGTAAGAGAAGATGCAATAGATCATACCATGAAGCCAAGCCTCTAGGCTTCCATTGGGAACAAGCTCATAACAAAGAAGGTTCTGTGATGACTCACGGCTGCTGTAGTAACCAATCAGTTTCACAAGATTCCGGTGGTGCAACCTGCTCAGCATTTCCACTTCAACTAAAAACTCCTTATCTCCTTGGTGCCCTCCGCTAGTGAGCTTCTTTATAGCGACAGCAGTGCCATCACTCAGTACTCCCTTAAAGACACGACCAAAACCACCTTCTCCAAGCACACTTGAAGGCTCAAAGTTATTCGTTGCCACTTTTAGTTCTTCATATGAAAGAAACCTTGTGCTGGTGGGGCGAGGAAGGGACTCCACTGCAGAAACTGCATCTGGTGTCCTTTGCTTGGCTGTATGAAGAATTATGAGGTTAAACATGCAATAAGTGTGTTTAAAAAAACAGGAAGAACATAAACAACTTGGTTTTTGTTTCAGGTTAATTATGAACTTGATACACCGTTCATCTCCTAATGTCAGTGATAGGGTGCAGAGGCTGGGATCTTGAATAGCCCACTATCAGAAAATACTCGTGACACTGCTTTTAGTGTATTCAAGATGCATCTCTTATCATGACAATCATTTGAATGCTTAGTGCAAATTCATTAATTTACTGGATGATATCAATAAAGTATAGCACACATTACAAAAGCCCACAAATGCCCTAGTGCAAACTGCAAAGTATAATCACAGTTTACCTCATGTAGTCATGTTATATGGTTTGGAGTTTGGACAGTAATATGCAGTGCTTTAATGAAATAGGAGTTACATAGTTCACAACATTTTGCAAATTTTGCAATTAACATGTTTTTTTTCTTTAATAAATGACAAATCATCCAATCACCATCACGTTAACAAACAAAAGAAGTGTGTATTGGTCCCAAGAAAATAGTACACAGTAGATAGTAAGATACATACGGGTTTCAACACGAGGCACTCTCTTTTTCCCTTTCCTAAATGTGCAGAAGCATATTGTTAAAACAATCAGCAAGACTCCAATTAGAGAACCAACGCATATGATAATCACAGTAATCAGGCTTGGATGTCTATTGTTGCTTGGACCCTCACTCCGTCTTGGAAAGGTAGATGCTGTAGATGGAGACGCCCTAGGTGTTATTGTAAATGCTGGAGCTGCCAATGATACAGATAGCAATATTAAGAACAGTAACATTTTCAAAAATCAAGATACCATGACACATAAAGGCTGAGTTGGTTTCACAAAAGTAGAGCTACCTGCATCTAACTATCAAGGAACTACAACTTCTGATATCAATTTCACAAGCCTAAAAGTATTTGCACCTTAGTTTCACAAACCTGCAACATTTTGCATGGACCCACATGTCAGCCACACAAAGACACGTGTGGCCAGGCCCACCCATAACACTAGTGGGCTGGTGGCTAACATGTGGGTCCATATAAAATTTTATAGGCTGTGTAAGTGGTGGTGCAAGTAGTTGCAGTTTGATGAAATTGATCCCATAAGTTGGCAGTTTAGGCACAAATAGTTACAATTTTGTGAAATTAACAGTTTTTATAATATGTAAAAATCATCATGTCTTCGAGCTTCAATTTTGTATCAAACAAGCAAGCCAGCACATCCAGTGTTTATCGAAGAAAACTAATATACTGTGATAAAATGTAAATTGAATAGGCATGCCTCTAAACTTTTTGAACAAAAAAGAAAACTTTCCCTACAACTTACACCAGGGTCATTAAATACTCTAAAGTTTAAAGGCATAATCCATATATCCAAGAAAATTGGCTAAACCTAAATTATTAAGATGCAACTTAAATGTGGAAGGGGGATAATACGTAGTTATAAGGAGAAAGGCAAACCAGAAAACAAGTACAAAGTACTATTTTAGAAAGAAAGAAAGAAAGAAGGGGATCTTGAATATCATCGCCATACTATTCCGCCTTAATTACCATTTTTAACTCTTCATATGAAAGAGTTTGGTAGACAAGGGATCAGTATGGTGGATTGGTGGCATGGTTCTTAAGGCAATGAGGCGACAGTGTGATGGGTTGGGCAAGGCGTACACCATATTCCCATGTATATCAGAGAAAAAAATGGAAAATCTAGGCACATTAATGACCCATACAAATAAGAAGCAGTGAGCCCACAGAGCCTACTAAAGCCCAATCCAAGTAAACAACCCATAAAAGACCCCTTCCCTCCCACCTCAGTACCTCACATGCCCTCAGTCCCTGAACTCTAGGCTCTCACATCAGCACTGCCTCTGTAGTCCACGATGCCGATGCCTGACGAACCCTGCTGCTCCAATACACCTCCGCTGGCAATGAATCATCCCCTTTCCCCTGCTCAAATGGAGCACCACCACCTTTCCCTTCCAGGTCGTCACCATCACAGTTGAGCGGGGATGGATCTGCGCACCCAATATGCTGGATCCAGCGTCCATCAGGCAGAGGTGAACCAGCCACTACTTCGGAAACAACTAGGATGGGAGAAAGCAGAGGCCTGATCTCCTGCTCTTCTCCTGTTAGGCACATTAATGACCCATACGCCTGAGCTCTTGCTCTTCCTTTATCCTCTGTGGTCTCTTCGTCCCTCCCTCTCCTCACCTATTTTGGCAAGGCGACACCTTGCCCCCAGTGAGCGCCTCATCGCCTAGGTGACACCTTAAGAATCATGATTGGTGGCTAATACCAAACAGTGTCTCTTACTTTTTATACTTTTGAACCAATTTGATATATGAAAATGAAAGGTCCAAATTTCCAAACATGGTTGTAGCCTTGTAGGTCACACAAAATATACACCTCATAATATTACGCACCACAGAAATTCTCCAATCTTGCATTAGAATAAGAACAAAAACAAAGTGGGTTTCTCTTCCTGGACAGTAACAAAACTACTCTCATTATGACAAACAGAACAATTGCAAGATTGAAAGCTATTACCTGGGGCTGGAGCCAATGGTCTGAACCAAGTTAAATTAAGAAGATTATAGTCCCCAACCAATACAGGATCAATCCGAACTGTATGCAGAGTAAGTGAATAATTCATTGCCTTGACTTGATCCGCAGCAAAGCTAATTCCAGTATGGGGAGCTATATCCATTGTGATATTTAGCCCAGAAGCTCCAACAACGTAAAAATTTACGATCTCAAATTGATTAACACGCAGGTTGAGCTGGGAAGCAAGTTCTTGAAGAAATTCGTTGCTCCAGTTTGAAGTCAAGGAAACATTACGAAGGAAGAGCTCAATTCTCACTGGATAAACACAATGGCAATCCCGGGTCCCTCGTTTTTGTACCATGTTTGGTGCACAACAGCCTAACAAATAAGCGTTAATTACAATATGGTTAACAGCATATGTACAACATAAACAAGATTCTATTGGAGTCAATGATATCCGTTGCATAAAAAATGGAACAAATAGATCAGAACAAAATGAATGATGCTTTTCTAGAATCGACAAATGACCAATCCCTCAACAGCATTATGTAATTTTAAGCAGTCCGAGAGCTCATTTACGATTATAATATTTCAAGGCTCTGGCAAATAGACTTACCATTGTGAGGAGATACTGGAGGCTGCACTAATCCAGAAGGAGCTGCGCTAGAATTTGAAGCTGCATCCGGAGGGTCAGCATCTACATGAGCAGGTGCAGCTGTTGCTAAGCGTCTGGTATGTTGCACTGGAGTATGTGATAGATCTGAGGAATAAATGGCCAGATCTAAAGCACCAGGCATGGAACTATAGCTAGGCGCTGAAATAGGAGGATGTGCGGATGGCATGGCAACTGCAGATGAATATAGCTTCTTTTGTCTTTGGAGGCCATCCTCTGGTTGTGCAGAAACACTTACGAGGACTTTAGCTTGGGATGCCAAAGAATGAAACGGGCCCCAACCTTGGAATGGAGGCATGGCAGGGGCGACTACTTCTAGAGCTGACGTTTGAACAATGAAATTGATCCCACTGAGAAATTCCAGGATCAATACAGCAGCCAAGACATTGGACAAAAAATTTCTCAGTGTGTCTTCAGAAATTCCTGAAAAAAAGTTGTACACCATCCAGTCAGAATATTTTTTTAAGCGAGTACGTACATTGTGTGGAATGGGTATAAAGTGCAGACAACAGATGGTGGAGGCCCATGGCTCATTGGCTCCCTAAAAACAACATACAAATGTTATGGAGTCCTTCTAAGGTGGTAGGAAAAAAGGTCATATCTGCCCTTTACATACGCCCTTGAATGATGCAATTGTAGGTAAAGACAGAAATGTTCCATATGCACATAAATATACACTTGTGTTCCATCTAAATTACAAAACACTTCCACTCCCTTGTGCCAAACATTATTAACTGACACATTAGAATTTGATCTTCTCAATCATTTAAATCATTTTATAATACATGTCCAGCAAATCAGATCTTCTTTGTCAAGGTTTGGCATTATTAATTTAAACAGGACAGCTATGCCATTTTGCGATTCATTATCCAAGGTATTATTTCACCTCATTCAGATTTGTCCACTCTCGCGCCCATCAATTTTAGCATGAGTCCAGTTAAGCAGTGCATTTGAATAAAATATAAGCATCAGAGTCAGACAAACAAAGAGATATATGAATATAAAACTGCCTATTATCTGCTCCAGTGTCCATAGCATCCTTAGTGGTATGCACAAGCTGCACAATCTCTACCATATTATCCATGGCAGCTGGCGCCTAGCAGACTACTTGTGTAAACTCGAATCCGCCACTCCCACTAGGCCACTACCACAACCCAAACAAACTCAAATTTACAGACGAGCTTCCCACTGTGCGCCCAAATGTTGGTCACGAGCTCCCGATGGTAGCTACGATAATCCTGGAACAAATTCCATGGCAGCTATTATTAGACACCCAGCGCGCTCGCCCTCGCATCACCCAAACCCCCGCCGTGGAGTCGTCATTCCTTTCCCTCCGCCGGTAAAACCTCAAAAATCGAGAGGTGCAATCATGGCACGCCCCCCAGACTACTCGAGTCCAGCGCACGCACAAATCTGGCATCGAGCAAGGTGACCAGGGCACTCAGATCGGGGGGGAGTGGGGGGGCGCTCACCTCGACCTGGACCTGGACCGGAGCGGTAGCCCGCTCGCCCGAGCCGCCGCGCCATCCCCGGCGATGACGCGGGTCACCACAGCTGCTGCCGCTACCGGCGCCGGAGCGGCGGGGGCAAGTGCGCTGCTCGTCGCGAGGCTGGCGAGGCCGGGCCCATGCGCGCCGCGCGGGAAGAAGGGAGGCAGAGGGGGTAGGGTTTGGGCGACCGCGACTGCGAGAGCTGCGGCGGCGTGCGGGGTGGGGGAATGGATGGATTTGGCTTCCCTTTTTGGTTCCTCTCCGGCTCTCCTCTGCTTCTTCTTCCGCGGCGCGGCCTCGGCTCTCGGCAGCTGCCGGTGGTGGTGGCGGCTTTGATTTGCTTTTTGCGCCTGCGCTAGCGCAGCAGCTGCTTTTCCCTCCTGCGACTTTTCTCCCCTCGCCGCTGCTGCAGACCTGAAATCGGTGTGTCCAGTCCAGTGTGATTTCGAGGCCTCGAGGCTGACGTGAGTGAAGGGGAGGTCAAAATCCCCGTCTCCATACCCCAGACTGCTGCTGTAGCCTTTTGGGCTAAGGGCATAGAACGTCGTGCGTGCTAAGATGTCAATGCCAGCAACAAATTAACAGCATGCTACACAACGATTTTGGATGGTTGTAGTACGTATACACAAGAAAATACAGTACGTACTCATCAAAATTCTTGAATTTCGTCTGTCGCATTTCGTTCCACATGCACGCACACCGGCCAAAATCAACCAAGGTTAGGCTTCACGTGGAAGGGAAAAAAAGATAGGTCACGCGCCTAGACCGGAGCTAGCTAATAAGCCAGCAGCAGCCTACCTTGAGGACAAGCTAATCTAGCAATCCTAATAGGAGTTGTTGAACCCAGCAGCAGCCTAATAGGAGTTGTTTAACTCAGCAGCAGAGGACGAGGCCCAGTACACGCACAGGCACAGTCGTCGATCGGGGAGTCATGCATTAACGGGAGCCGCGTATCAAATCCGGGGAGACGTCGACCTCTCCTCTCATGTGTGCCCAATCATGGTCTTCCCCTTGCCGACTTCCCGTGCTAGCCTTAGCGTAGCGTAGGTACTACAAAGAGCTTGTTTGGAAGCACCAACTAAACTTTAGCTGGTTAATTTTAGTTATGATGTATCCAAACATCCCATAACTAAATCTAACTAAAGTTTAGCTGAGGGCCAAAATATGCACAATCCAATTAAGACCTGTTTGAAAGCACCTCAACTAAAATTTAGCTAACTAATTGATAGAGGTAAAGTTTACCTAGGTAAAGATCAATTTAGCTGGGGTGTTTGGATGCTCTACCTAATTCAAAATCTTGACCATGCTACCCCTTATTAATACTATTGTTTAGGTAGCTAAACTTTAGCTGATGTGTTTGGATACTCTAGCTAAACTTTAGTTGTGGATAGTTTGGTCATTTAGACCTTTTACCTGGTTTTAGCTAGGTTGAAACAGCTAATTGGATTGTGTATATTTTGTCCTCCAGCTAAACTTTAGCTAGGTTTAGCTATGAGGTGTTTGGATGCATCATAGCTAAAATTATCTAGCTAAAATTTAGTTGATGCTTCCAAACAGGGCTTTAGCTATTTTAACCCAGTTAAAACCAGCTAAAAGGTCTAAATGACCAAATTATCCCCAACTAAAGTTTAGTTAGAGCATCAAACACATTCATCTAAAGTTTAGCTATCTAAACAATAGTATTAATGAGGGATAGCATGGTCAAGATTTTGAATTAGCTAGAGCATCCAAACACCTCAGCTAAAGTGATCTTTAACTAGTTAAACTTTATCTATATTAATTAACTAGCTAAATTTTAGTTGGGTGCTTCTAAACAGCCCTATAGCGTCGTTCCACTGTTGCTGCTGGCTGCTGGCTGCTGGCTGCTGCCAGATCGACAACGACGCTTTACCTCTTCTTTAATCAACGACCACAGCCGAGCTCGTTCCAGCGTTTCAAATGCATGGAAAAAGCAGGTTGTTGGCTGCTCCCGATCCATGTTGGATCATGCGATGCATGAGATCAACGACCTCCTGTTCGCTTGAGCGGCGAACAGAGTTTCTGCTCGTTTTCTCTGCGGTAAGGATGCGGATGGCAGCGGATCGGGATTCGGGACGGATATCTACGGGTTTTGGTTCCGGTAGATTTGGGTTTGAATCTGGTTTTTCGACTACGGTTTTCGGGTTCGGGTACCCAAAACATATTAGATTCGGATTTCTGGTTTTCACCTGTTGATATCCAATGAATATTCGAAATATAATATTTTGAATAAAAAATCATATATTTTTATTAGTAAATTATTAATGTAAGCTATTAAATTTGTTATAAACTGAGTCATGAAATTATATGTTATTTATTGTCTCTTGTTTATACATTTGAATACGTAATATATATCATAAATACTGTTGCTAATTTTTTTTTTATTTTTCTTGTTGCTATATAGTGTCGGGTTCGAGTTCCGGTTAATCCGTCGGGTTCTGGGTATCCACGGGTGCCGGTTTTGGAATAGATTTTCACCGTAAATCGGATTTAGATTTTGAGTTTGGGATTTTAAGTTCAGGTTTCGGTTTTAGGATGCTCAGAGACTCCACCTAATCCAAACCTGAGCCACTGCATTACTTACATGGAACAGAGTATCCGATGGATTATGGCCTCTCTCTCTCTCACACACACATGGGGTTCGGCGGGTCGTTGTCCTTGGTTGAATTCAGGTGGCTTCTTTGACCTCCATGACAGGAGCCATACCCTCCTCTGTTTATTTACATCGAACTTTCTTCTAAGGTCTCTGACTATATGTTAGCTCGGCGAATCCGTCAAGTGTCAAGGTCAGAGTTCTTTTTCTAAGTTGTAACCGATGGAACAATGGGGGAGTTTCAGCGGAAGTCGTCACTCTCGTACCTAACTGATGATGACATGGTTGTGGAAAAAATGCACGCCTAACTTGTTATCGGCGGCAGTGGCGGTGCCCGGGCTGGCGGGCTCCCTTGCTGCTCGCCCAAGTGTCGAGGCTCCAGGCCATTCTGCACATGACGCTAACAAATGTGCAATACCATGAAGTACTGGAGCGTGTTCCAGAGTTTTATGCGCTGATTGCCACCAATTAGTATGGTACTGTATCTCGTCCAGACTCCACAAAATTTCTAACTCCGCCACTGGTTATCATCAAATTGTAGGTCAAGAAGACTGGAACGACAGATCGCTAGATCCGCATCTGTTTGTTCTGACAACATCATGCTCTTTTTTTTCTTTTCTTTTTTTTTTGCGAAAAGCTCTTTTTTTAACACAAGTGCAGGAATTGGTCAGTTAGTGTCTAGCCGGCATCATTAGTTCTTCAATATTTTTGTAGTGGAAATTAGTTCTTCGTAGCTATTATAGCTTTCGGCATGTTCTGCATTCTACACGTTCAATTCCCTGGCTACCCTGCCCACACGGATGCCCTGCCGTGCCTGCCTTGACAAGGAAAGGGCCTCCATCCTCAAACCTACTAAAGACAGGTACATTGCTACACGTTAGCGGTCTCATAACGCGTCTCATCCAATGCCACGTAAGATTTTTCTTACGTGAAGGAAAGAGAGGTGAGAGAGAATGATGTCGTTGTCTCACGAAACAACCACCTCATGAGCTAAGATTTAGGACTACGAGACAATTATTCTGCCATTGTATGAGTTGTTATTGCCATGCAACTCACAATCCTATATTTACTCTATGCATAAATTAAAGAAGTTTGAGTTAATATAAGACAACCATAAAAGTAATTATTGTATATATTGTCTGATGAGTCATCTTAAGATTATGTGGCATTACATGAGACCAGTAGATGCCCTAACCAGTAGGTGCCTTGACCGAAGAAGTGTTCGGATGGATAACAATTAACAAGCGTGCTGAAGACGAACACAAATATATCAGAATTGAGATGAAAATGTATCGAATACTTATTTTAAGAGAGAATTTTATGAGAAATTCCCTATCTGGCATCATAAAAACTTCATCTTCCGTATTTGACATCTAAAGTTCAATTCTTTCGTATTTGACATCTCTTTCATTTTCCCCTTAACACGTGCATCCTCTGTCGTGAATGTCCATGTCAGAATGCATAGCCAATGGTCTTAATCCCGTATTTGTTTCGATTAGCCGGCATGATAAGATTTTAGAAAGAAGTGTTCACCCCTCTAGTACGCCATCTCTACCCTACAACGGGTTCTTCCGGTTTCGTACATGTCGTTTAGAGTGGCTTGAAGTTACGGCGTAGATCCGGTAGGACGCGGCTCCTAGGCATGGCGAAGATCAATGAAAGCAGATCTTTGTCCTACAGAGCCCAACAAAGACGGCTCCACATCGTGGCTTCCCTTTGCTCGGGGGAGGTGCACATGTCACCAACCTGTTATAGGTCCCGTTCTGTCCCGCCCAATGTTGTTGGGGATGGTCCCCCATCGGAAACCATGCGATGGCTGGGCAGCACGGTATCCGCCCGTCCCATAATGTCTACCCATCCTATACCGTAGAGTTGTACCTGAGTATAGGCCTGGATAACACCGCGCGCGACGCGCACCACGCTTTAGGGTATGTGGTGGCCGCCAGTCACGTCAAGGCATGCTCACCTCCCCACCTGGTAGCCTGGGCAAAAATATCCGAGAACCAAAAACCGAATCAAAAGAATCGGAACAAAAAAATCGTTTTTTATTTGGTTCCTGACATTGAGGAACTGAAATAACCAAAGAAAATTCGATTCTGACTCTCGGTTAACTGAATTAACTGAAAGAACCAAATTGCATGAATAATACTTCACTTACTTGTATTTTGTAAAATTATGTTTGGTTTATGTGTAGTGTTTTATATGTGGACGGCTACATATTTATATTAATATATTATTATTGTTTTCTTATACATTATTATTATCATTATTATTATTATTATTATTATTATTATTATTATTATTATTATTATTAAAAATGAATATAGTGTTGCATAAATTTGCCTTAGAACGCATGTTTATTGTTGCTTTGCGATCTTCTAGTTAGTTCAGTTAGAACCAAAACCGAACCAAAATAATCGAGAATGGAAATGTTGAGTTCCTTTTTTTCTAACTGATTGGTTCTTATTTTCTAAGAACTGAATTTTATCAATAACCAAGGGAACCGAACCAAAAATCGAACGCCCACCCATCTGGTGTCAGAGACGTGACTCGGGCCACACGCCTTCACGCCCGCTGTGGCAAGAGACAACGCAGGCTCATGTAAGGCCTGAGCTCCTGCTTTTGATCGATTCCGACCCTTATGGGGTCGGAAGAGATGGAATTCTCCCTCTAAGGGTCATGAAGCATCTAGGCCCTACTGGTTTCGGTGATTAATGACAACAAAGAGGTTATTATGACTAACGTGTGTTTTGCAGGATAAACTAGAGGTTAGGTTATAATAACATGTAGGTTCAAGCCCCTAGCGATGAAAATCAATTCGGTTTTTAAAAGATGGAACACAAGACGGTGATAGGCTAGTCCCAAGTGTCGTTTGGAGTTGAAAAACACTTGGAGTAGTCTTAGGTTTTATTTTTCATTTTGACCGTACTATAAAGAGGGGTTTGGATGGGTAGCTTGACTTAGGGTAAGGTTAGAGAGTGTAGATGTGATGCACACTTGTCCAACATAGCTCTAGACAGCACAGGGAGTCTCTTGAGAGAGAGATGATCAAATTTCGTTTTGAAAAGTTTTCGATTCGGTGAAATTTTGATTGAGTTTTGAGCATCGGACCCTGAGCAGTATAGTCGTCGGACCAATACTCAGAGTCCATGTTGACACTTCTTAGCGCAACCACCAGAGACAGGGTGTTAGGCTATCTCTGATAACGGCGCCAGAAGTGCCTGAGGGCATTTCTTATGTCTATTGGATAATTCCGCAAGCGCACAGAATATACTGCTGTAGCACTTCACCCGGGAGTATTTCAAGGTATCGTTATTTATTTTTATCCCAAGGGAAAGCGGTTGCTAGGAATAATTAATAAAGAGAGAGAGAGAGATAGATCCTTAAGTCTATACCAACTTAGTACCAGCTAGTGGTAGGGGGGTAAATCGATAGGTAGAGGAAAGGGTAATGACACCAACACACAATAAGTATTAAGATAACTAAAAGATAACTAGTAGAGTATAGCTAGGTGGGAGGACAACGAGTGAGTATAAGACTCCTATGACACTTACTTTACTCTTGTGACTTACTCTATCAAATAGATGACTTATACTAGGATAGTTACTTTACTATCGGTGTGCAGGGGGTAGTGCGAGACAATAGAGGACAGAATATCTATCCGAAGCGCCTACACTCTTATAGGAGCCTACCTTTTAAGAATTTGCCTAAAACACGTGGAGGGATACTAAGACTAGACAGGGCTGTCACCACCTGCTAGCACCCACAAACAATCCGTGCGACAAGCGGTAATCAAAGGAAAGATCTAGTCTAAGCACCACGCTTACACTAAGCCTCACTATTCTAGCTGCGTACCAACAATTAGAACACCCTATGACAGGCAATGAACTAAAACACGTTGAGTTGGGACAAGATCACTATCAAGTATAAGACTACTATAGAATAGGACAAGACACAACAATACTATAACGAATAGTAAAGACTAAGTAAGAACTTAGTAAAGTAAAGTAAAGATAATATATTGATAAAGATAAAGTCTTACAGAAGGAAAGGTACAAGAGCTATACCAGACTCTCTAGCAGACAACTCCGGAGACTCCGAGCGTAGCTCGACTCGACTCTAACTCCCACACTAGGTTAACACTACTACTAAATAGTAGAACTTCAGTCTAGCTTGCTTCTTGTGTTGTATGGTGTGTCTTGAAGAGGAGTGGGCAGCCTCTATTTATAGTGGAGGATCAGGGGGTGCCACGTCAGCGATCTGCGTGCTCCTTGCCTCTCCACCCTTGGATCCACCGCCTTGTAACCGCCTCAAAATGGACGGCTTTGGTGATTTCAGCACATGGGAAATATGCTTAGAGTCGGTGGAGGCCAACCGACCTGGCTGGGCACCAGGGGGGTTCGGTCGACCCCCCTATGACTGGTGGGCCCAGCCGGGGTCTTCTAGAAGGAGTCCCCACTTGTCACTGAGTGTGTAGGTGGCTTGGTTCCCCTTTTGGTGGTTCGGCCGACCCACCCCTGGTGGGTGGATCCCACCACCGTGGTCCCCATCTGTCATAGACTCTTCCTATGTGCTGGTTCTGTCTTGATTACTTCGTTTCATGCCTCAATCCATGTGCCTTTGATTTCCACCGTTGAATGTAAGCACAAGTTGATCCGATGGATAAAATGACTTGGTTGGAGTGTCACACGGATCCTGCCACGTCACCAGAGCCAGGTGGGCCCCATGGCCAGTTCGGTCGACCCATGGGTGGGCCCACCCTTGGCTCTGATCTCTTCCATTTGATGTTGTATGCACTGTGTTGAAAGGTGGTGGCCTGGGGCAACATGACACGGTTCGGCCGAACCATGTAGTTAGCCCCTAGCTGCTCACTTTTGCACTGTTTTGATGTTCCCTGCAATCACAAGCTTAAGAGTACATGTGGAACTAGTTATTGATAAAATATGCTCATGATATGTTTATCTTCCCTTGAATCCGAGGCCTGTTGACGGTGTTTGAATGTGGAATTTTATAGTATATCCACCGTCAACAAGATCCCCCAAGCTTAACCTTTGCTCGTTCCGAGCAAATGATCAAACTTAGCCTCGGTGGACCAGGAGTTGCTACTATGTTCATACTTCAATAATACCATGTGTACAACTAAATACTTCTCTTTTGAATGAAAAATTTGGCTATAGATATTCACCCATTTTAGCTTAGTCCTTTATGGGGCTAATGACTTTCCCTTTGTCTTAGGTGGTTGAGAGACAGAACAGTTTAACTTGAGCACTACTTTTCTCATTCTTTGCAAGTTTCATACTGGAGGTTTTAGCAATGTTTTGCAAAAGAAAACATAATGTTTCTCATATGGTTCTCTCATGCCGCTCGAATGGTGTATGATTCCTTACCAAGGCATAAAGTAAATGTTACCTTCTCTTTATCATCCTGCTTCTAAAAAATGGCTTATGTGGAGGTTAAGGTAGGAATGAAAGAATATAGCATACTTACTTTGCATATGTTGTATAGTCAAAGCTTGGATCCAAAG
Source organism: Eremochloa ophiuroides (assembly GCA_038502445.1). Classification (NCBI taxonomy): domain Eukaryota; kingdom Viridiplantae; phylum Streptophyta; class Magnoliopsida; order Poales; family Poaceae; genus Eremochloa; species Eremochloa ophiuroides. The sequence continues at coordinate 18,045,975 of JAHLJS010000006.1, forward strand.
AGAGAAGTGTCATACCCTTAGATCAAGATGTGCAAGTGTGTGGATGATGATGGAATATAATGCTCCTCTATTTGAATTGTATCTCTCTCTAATAAATTTTGGGGACATGGTTATCATTTTTTTCTCTTTTACTTATGAGCGTAGACTTGCTCAAATATTTTTCTTTTCTTTTCTATGGACTTTCTTGTGTCCATCTTTCTTTCTTTTTATTTTTATTTTGCATAGCCTTTTGTCTCTACTACCATAATGACTAAGAGAGATTTTCTATGACTTTAACACATGGAGCATTTATTTGGTGGAAATGGAAGGCATGTGGTTGCGTACTTCCAGTGTAGAAGCAGCATGTATATATGGTGTGTACGTGATCTTGATCTTGGGAGCATGATAAGACTCTTAATAAGGGTCAACAAGACTTGACAACACTCAACACAAAGCAAATAGTTTAAGTGGAAGGTTTTAGATATGTGTAACATATATGGCTGTGGTAGGAATTTATCACCATTAAGGAACAATAAGGTTTTGATTGATTTAGAAATAAATCTCCAGTAATCATGCATGCTTAGAACAATATTATAGTAGCTCTTGTTTCACTATATCATATATCACAACAACTTAGACTTAGTTCTAGCACTTAGCATCCATAAAGTTTTTAGATTCATGATGATTTAAATGAGCCAAGTAATCCATACTCAAAGAAATACTAAGTTGTAAATTAGGCATTAAAGAAACATTAACAGAGCAACTATTTATCATTTCCATGAGAAAGTTAAATATTCATGAGACATATGGAAATAAGGAAAATATTTTTGGTATTTTTATCTTATGCATTTTTTATATGCAATAATGTAAAGAGCTAGGATAGAATACCTACCTTGATGGGGGAGAGGATCTCCCCCAAGCTTGTCCTTTTGCTCATTGTGGTGGCGGATAGTATTGGAACCATCCCGCCCAACGTTGTGCTTCTTCATCTTGGATAGCTTGCAATAGTTGAGCATTTTGTTGTGCCATATTCATAATTGCATCTTGCTCAACTTGCATTGCGCCCATGTCATTGATAAGTTGGTCTATTTTTGATCCTTGGCTTCGACGGCCCCTCGCCCGTGTGGACGGACGGGGAGTGCGCACTCTTGGAGTGTGTGTTGAGGTTGTTCCGTGGACCTTGAAATGTCCATGGAACTTGCCTCATCGTCTTCTTCTTCATATCTTCCTGCAGCTCGTGATGTGCCACCTTACTCAAATTGAGCGGCTTGTGACATGCTCCTTGTCACCCTTCTTGGTCATGCAACATTTTGGCTTCTTGGCTCTCGGTCCCAATTTATGGTTAGCATGCGCAGCGCATACAATTGACGCCTCTCACAAGGGAGAGAGATTTCGGTTGTATGGCTGGGATAAATCATTTTTATATCACCATTTTCATCTCTTTTTAGGACTTGAGTGCTTATGAAGAAATCTTCGGTTACAATATCTCTAGGACAGGCAATGTATTCAAAGTAATATTTTCCATCTAGTAAGTCCATTGTTTCAGCAATGCGCGTGATAAAAGAAGTAAAGAATATGGGCTCGCTTCTATGGAAAATACCAAGCCAAAAGTGGATCAACATCTTAGCAGGTGAAACTTTTATTTTCTTTGTCATGGCATAGAGCAGTTTTAATTCATCATTATAAAGAACTTGCACATTAGAGCCAGGAAGAAAAGTTAGAGCCATCCAATAGCGGATCAAGCGCAAAGTAGGATTATGAATTTCATCGGTTTTAGGGTCAGAGCAATCATTATATCCTGTTATAGCTTTCTAAAATTCAGTTTTATCAAATCTTCTTATTGCATTAACAAGGTCTAGATGACAGTCATTATCAAAACCAAGTGCCATGTTAAAAACTCCACATGTTAAATTATACTCTTGGTTGAATATGCGAAAGTAGACATTATTTTTAGTGGCTTGTAAAGAGCACAGAAATTCAATGGTGAGCTTTTCTATTCCAAGTTCTTGCACTTCCCAAAAACTTTCCCAACCGATTGTATTGAAAATAGTATTGAATTCCGTGATCATACCTGTGCTGTCCAAGAGGACAGGGTCGATGATGCCGGTATGTTCATACCCTCGGTGTCGGATGAAGGTGTACTTTTGGTACTCTTCTTGATTTAGCATGAGGCCACTCTCGGGATCGAACATCCTCTCGGAAGGCACTCCAAAGCTTCTTCTTAGTGGGGCTTCTCTTCCTTCATCTTCATCATGGCGGGGTCATCAGGAGGAACTCCCTACGACACTCATGGCCTTCTTGAGTGCGGAGGAGAACTTCTTCATCCTGTAACAATGAGCTAACACAAGAACACACTACAACAACAGGGATTATCGTTAGTGTTAGCGTTAGCTATCCCACTGTTAGTAGTCCTTGCGGGGTATGGCTACCTCCACAAACAAGATTTTAAGAGCAAAGATGAGAGTGAGACAAGCTTCTACTACTACAATATTTTTGGGTTTTTGGTTTGAGTGGCTAAACTTAAACTAAACTTAAGAAAGATCTTACTCAAATGGAGAGAAGAAGGGAGATTGTGTGCTTGGTAGGAATCAGCAGGTTTGGGTGTGGATTTGAGCACACATTGGAAGGGTATTTATAGGGGAAGAAGGGTTGGTGGCCAGGCCACTAGGCCCAGTTCGGCCGACCCCCCCAAGGCTAGATCTTTGTTGTTTTCCCCTTTGGACATGGAATCTAGGTGATCTCAAATTTGACCTTGCTGACAACTCTCCATTGATGGGTTGGCCGAACCCATTATGACATGATCAGAGTTGCTTTTTGCCTTTAGACAGGGAATCTATTTGAATTCAAACTCCACTTTCTTGAAAGGAGCCAAAACATGGTTCGGCCGAACCAGGGTTTGTCCCCTTTCAGCTTTAAACAGCGTGTCCAGAAAAGTAGAGACTAGTGGTGGACCAAAAGTTTTGAAATTTTCAGAGATTCCCTTGTCTAGTGTTTTGTGAAGGTAAAATGTGTATGACAAAAGTGGGGACATGTTTAAAGTGATTCCCAAGGACCATGGGAACATTCATGCATGGCCAAAGTATCCACTTTTCAAAATGTGGGTGTTGGATTCTCCTTGAAGCATATGAGAGTGGTCATGATAAAAGAATGGTCGACCAAAATTCAAAAGGAGTTGGTGTTCAAATTTTGGGAGCATGGTCAGGACACCAGGCCAACACCACCAGAGGTGGGTGGGCCCCATGGTGGGGTCGACCGACCCCACCTAGGTGGTCCCAACACCTCAGGTGTGAGCAGAGATAATCTTTTTCAAGTTTTATTCACCTACTTATTTTATTTTGTCGAAATAAAATATTGCCAAAATTAAACATGAAATGCAATGAAGAAAATTCAAAATTGAAATACAAGAATTAAATATGGGATAAATACTGATTTACCTTACCAGGAAGGGCTCCATGTTTTAGGTCCGTAGAGCAGGACCTCTCCATTTCGGGTTTATTCTTCGGGCGCTTCGATCGGTCCCGGAGATGGAGACCGTGATGATCGCACCTCTTTCTTCCGCCATTCGTTCTTGGTTGATGTTTGTGATTCAGCAGAGTCAGCCTTGTTTACCACCTCAGCCTTACTTACCAGTTTGGCCTTTTTGGACCTTGGCAGTTGATTCTTTTGGCGGGATGCATATTGTGGCTTGTTTCTCCACAGATTTTTTCTTGCCTGTTGCATTGATTTATAACCATTGAAAGGACATTTAATTATCTTACTTGGGAGTTGGAAGTGGACTTAGCCGAATCCCACATAAATGATGGCATTTACGGTGTTGAGGAACGGCCTTCTCAGGATGACAGGGACTTCGTCACCGGACCTCATGTCAAGAATGATGAAGTCGGCGGGGATGTACTCATCTTGAACTTTGACAAGGATGTCCCCTGCCACTCCCTCAGGGAACTGGATTGATTGATCGGCCATCTGTAATTTGACAAAAGTGGGGGTACAAAGGTCCCCCTAGCAAATTCTCGTACATTACCTTGGACATGATGTTCACTCCAGATCCAAGGTCGCAGAAAGCATTGTTGAAGGTGTGTGGCCCGATCTCGCAGGTGATGGTAGGAAGGCCGGGGTCACTCTTCTTGGCCATGAATGGCGGATCAAGAAGACAACCCGGGTTTTGCCTAACCGGAGGCTTACCAAACCTCGTGGAAATTAACTTAACAACCTCAATTGGTTCCTCATGTTTCCTTGGGATCTTACCTTGCTCGAAGGATGGGACAGCAGCTGCTATTTGAGTTAATTGGGTCTCTAACATTTTATTGAAGCTCAATTGATTTTTCATAGCAGTGTTAAGCTATCCATTTTCTCACTAAGATATTCAAGAATCTTATCATTAGCCATTATTTTCTTGTTTATGCTATCATTAATTTTAGATTGGCCTAAGACAAGATCTTTAAGAGAAGGTTGATTACCATAAGAATTATTGAAATTATTATTGTAACCATTACCTTGATTTCCTTGGTAGAAGGGGCGCGAGTTCTATCATCCTTGTTGCTAGGGTCGATACCATTGTTGTTATTGTTGTTGATGAAGCTCACTTCCTCCTTCGTCTCGGGACAGTTGTTGCCCAAGTGATCTTCTCCACCACATACCTCGTACCATGGATCAGCTTCGATTGCTCGTGCGGTGGCAGTGGGTCTAATGGCCTCTTGTTCCTTCTTGAAACTTTCCTCGATCTTTTTCATCAAGAGATCCATTTTTGCTGAGAGCATGTCCACCTCATGAACGGCATGCATACCCTTTTTTTTAGGCTGGAGACGTTCCTTATTCCATCCTTGGTTGATAACCATTTTCTCAATGAGGTCCTTAGCATCCTTGACATTGTGCTGCAGGAATGCTCCTCCGGCTGCAGCATCAAGGTGACTGTGGGGTAATCCAGTTAGCCCATGGTAGAAACCTTGGATTAGGAGCCATTCTTCAATCCCATGATGAGGACAGGCACGAATGTACTCCTGGAGACGTTCCCATGTTTCGGGAATCGTCTCGTCCGCTTGTTGTTGGAAACTTGAAATTTTTCCACGGAGAGCGCTTGTTTTGCCCATTGGGAAGAATTTCTTGAGAAAAGCGTTGGCACATTTCTCCCAGGTGGTGACTTCACTCTTGTTGGCATAGAACCATTACTTCACCTTCCCAAGAAGTGAGAATGGGAACAGGCGAAGACGGATGGCGTCAGCCGAGACATTATTGATGGTGAAAGTCCCACACACCTCCAGAAAGTGCTGGAGATGGGCATTGGTGTCTTCGTGTGGCTTCCCACAGAATGGATTGGCTTGCACCATGTTGATAAGTGCAGGCTTGAGCTCAAAGATAGCATCTCCAAAGTTGAGCTGCGGTCCGGTGGCAATGTTGTCAGCGGACGGCGCAGAAAACTCAGAGATAGTCTTTTGGGCCATAGCTTACTTGATTGATAATGCGGGGCCTCTTTCCTCGAACGGATTCAGGTTTAACATGAACCTTTGAGGTGGAACTTGACGGCGTCTAGTTTTCCTGAACAATTGCTCAGGATCTTCAATAAAATTTGACGGCAATTGGATACAGTTCATGCACTGTCTAGCTTCACGATAACGAGAAACACAGACAGGGGTAAGCCCTAACACTAATCGATAACTAAATTGATAGTAGACTCTGGATTCAATTTTTTTAATAATATTCCTAGACTGATGCTTTTCCCGGCAACGGCGCCAGAAATGCTTGTTGACACTTTTTAGCGCAACCACCAGAGACAGGGTGTTAGGCTATCTCTGATAACGGCGCCAGAAGTGCCTGAGGGTATTTCTTATGTCTATTGGATAATTCCACAAGCGCACAGAATATACCGTTATAGCACTTTACCCGGGAGTATTCCAAGGTATCGTTATTTATTTTTATCCCAAGGGAAAGCGGTTGCTAGGAATAATTAATAAAGAGAGAGAGATATAGATCCTTAAGTCTATACCAACTTAGTACCAGCTAGTGGTAGGGGGGTAAATCGATAGGTAGAGGAAAGGGTAATGACACCAACACACAATAAGTATTAAGATAACTAAAAGATAACTAGTAGAGTATAGCTAGGTGGGAGGACAACGAGTGAGTATAAGACTCCTATGACACTTACTTTACTCTTGTGACTTACCCTATCAAATAGATGACTTATACTAGGATAGTTACTTTACTACCGGTGTGCAGGGGGTAGTGCGAGACAATAGAGGACAGAATATCTACCCGAAGCGCCTACACTCTTATGGGAGACTATCTTTTAAAAACTTGTCTAAAACACGTGGAGGGATACTAAGACTAGATAGGGCTGTCACCACCTGCTAGCACCCACAAACAATCCGTGCGACAAACAGTAATAAAAGGCAAGATCTAGTCTAAGCACCACGCTTACACTAAGCCTCACTATTCTAGCTGCGTACCAACAATTAGAACACCCTATGACAGGCGATGAACTAACACACGTTGAGTTGGGACAAGATCACTATCAAGTATAAGACAACTATAGAATAAGACAAGACACAACAATACTATAAAGAATAGTAAAGACTAAGTGAGAACTTAGTGAAGTAAAGTAAAGATAATATATATTGAAAAGGATAAAATCTTACAGAAGGAAAGGTACAAGAGCTATACCAGACTCTCCAGTAGACGACTCTGGAGACTCCGAGCGTAGCTCAACTCGACTCTAACTCCCACACTAGACTAATACTACTACTAAAGAGTAGAACTTCACTCTAGCTTGCTTCTTGTGTTGTATGGTGTGTCTTGAAGAGGAGTGGGCAGCCTCTATTTATAGTGGAGGATGAGATACGCGTGCTCCTTGCCTCTCCACCGTTGGATCCACCGCCTTGTAACCGCCTCAAGATGGATGGCTTTGGTGATTTGAGCACATGGGAAAGATGCTTGGAGTCGGTGGAGGCCAACCGACCTGGCTGGGCACCATGGGGGTTCGGCCGACCCCCCTATGACTGGTGGGCCCAGCCAGGAGCTTCTAGAAGGAATCCCCACCAGTCAGTGATGGTGTAGGTGGCCTGGGCCCACCAATGGTGGTTCGGCCGACCCACCCCTAGTGGGTTGGGCCCACCACCGTGGTCCCCACCTGTCATAGAGACTCCCCTAGTCTTTGTTATGTCTCGTTTGCTTTGTTTCACGCTTCAATCCGTGTGCCTTTGATCTTCACCGTTGAATGAAAGCACAAGTTGATCCGATGGATGAAATGACTTGGTTGGAGTGTTACACGGATCCTGCCATGTCACCAGAGCCAGGTGGGCCCCATGCGCATTTCGGCCGACCCATGGGTGGGCCCATCCTTGGCTCTGATCTCTCCCATTTGATGTTGTTTGCACTGTGTTGAAAGGTGGTGGCCTGGGGCAACATGTCATGGTTCGGCTGAACCATGTAGTTAGCCCCTAGCTGCTTACTTTTGCACTGTTTTGGTGTTCCTTGCAATCACAAGCTTAAGAGTACTTGTGAAACTAGTTATTGATAAAATATGCTCATGATATGTTTATCTTCCCTTGAATCCGAGGCCTGTTGACGATGTTTGAATGTGGAATTTTAGGGTATATCCACCGTCAACAGTCCGACGGTACGTGGCAGCCTCTGGTGGCTTCTCAGCTCACCAGAGACCGTCGGACGTTGCTGGGATGGTCGTCGGACCATTGCCCAGTGTCCGACGTGCCAAGGGTTTTCTAGGCGAGCGTCGGATTGTGAGGAGACGAGCGTCAGACTATTGTTTCGTAGCGTCCGACACTTTCAGAGAGGTTCCAAGCGCACATTTGGGCGTCGGACTCTGTTCGACGGTCCTCGTCGGACCATTGGCACGTGTGTTTCCTGTGCAGTGACCCTGTGCAGAGAGCTCAAGAGAGTGCAGAGAGCGTCGGACTGTGGTCCAACGGTGGGCGTCGGACCATTGGTGAGCGTCCGACACCCCTCTGTCACAGTGCCGAGTACAAAACGACTGTGAGAGTCGGACCGAGGAGTTTGGTCTGACGGTTCGCAGGAAAGTGTAAAATGGCTAGTTTTGGATAGGGTGAGTATTTATACTTCACCATTGCCTCCATTCTAGCTCTGTTGCCATTTCCAACAGCTGAAGCAACGCTTGTGACCTTGTGAGAGTGCAAGAGCCCTAGGGAGGATTGAGTGAACTCCATTGCTTGTGAGCTTCTTCTCTAGAGAGATCAAGAGTGACTTGTGTGCATCTATCATCCTCTTTGGCCTTGTTCTTGGTCAAGTGAGAGTTTAGGCTTGTTACTCTTGGTGATCGGCATCACCTAGACGGTTCGGTGGCGATCGGAAGTTTGGTGACCGCTTGGAGAGCTTGTGGGCGGCCCTAAGCTAAGCTTGTGAGCGGTTGTGGGCGATCCACCGCACCGGAGAGGCAAAGGATCAGCCCGTAGAGAGCACTTGGTCTTTACGAAGATCAAGGGGGAGCTACACCCTTGCGTGGGTGCTCCAACGAGGACTAGTGGGGAGTGCCGACTCTCCGATACCTCGGGAAAAACCAGCCTTTGTCTTTCTATCTCATTTATATTCCCGCATCTACTTTGTGTTCTCTACTTTCTTAGAGTAGTATACTTGTGATAAGACCCGGCTCTAGGTTACATAACTTGTTTTAGGCTTAGAACTATACACAAGCACTTGTGGGGTGAGATTGGGCAAATGGCGATAGGTTGAATTGTATTTCAAAAAATTTACTAGTTGTCCAATTCACCCCTCTCTTGGGCATCCTCGATTCCTTCAGGTCGGACGAGACGAATTTTGCCCTCCAAGGGTTAGCGCGAGGCGAAAATTGCCCTCCAGGGGTCGGGCGCGGTGGAACTTACCCTCTAGAGGTTGGGAGAGGCAGAGCCTGTTCCCCAGTTGGTCAGATGAGACAGAACTCAACCCCTGGGCCAGGTAATAAGGCGTCGGCCCGTGTTTCTGTTATTTAGGAGGTCACTGTTTATGGTGACAGAAATGTTGTACGTCATGAAAATCAACATTGAAATAGCTGCTTTATGTAAGTCTGCCACATGACATGACGCATAACATTTGATTTAGGCCCTGTTTAGTTACACTTTAAAATTTTAAGAGTTCCATCATATCGAATATTGTGGCATATGCATGGAGCATTAAATGTAGATAAAATTTTTATATGTTTATACAGTTTGCATGTAAATCACGAGATAAATCTTTTAAACCTACTTAGACTATGATTGGACACTTATTGCAAAAGATTCCTTTTCAAATTCCAAAACTTTTTTGCCTTCTAAACGGGGCCTTACCCAAGGAATGCACAATAGGTGTTGAAAAAAAAAATCCAAATATAATAAATTAAGTTTGGATAAGGTCGTAGCAGAATTACATAAGATCCAATCTTGAAATGAACTCCACATTTTTCTTGCAAAGACTCAGCTGGTGTCATCCTGGATTTATTCACCCTTTTGTTTGAGCTTTGAACTCGTTAAATGACAACCCATGTACTTAATTTGTATTTAACAGATGTGGAGTCGTCTTGTATTAACTAGTGGTAGTCTTTTTTAAGCTTCTTCCTAAATATTATCATGACATATGTTAGATAGAACCGATTACTTTTTATAAAAGAAATCATTCGCTCGTTGAAATTGAATGATATATGGTTTACGCAATAATAGTATAGACCCTACAATTCTTGTATGAGTCTAATCACTTCCTGTCGCGATCAGAATGCAGGAGCCTCGTGTATATTTTCTTGCTAAATATTTTCATTTGTGCCAAAAAAAAGTGAAAGTAATGCACAACATATAGCAATCTTTCTTCCACATTGTAGCAACATGGTAGTGACAAGTAGTCCAGGAATCACATGCATGCCTGAAATCTGGTGCAAGGAATAATGAGTCGACTAGAGCCTAGAGGGTCAATATATATAGTTTGTTTCTAAAAACTAATTATGATAGATAATCGGAACAAATAAATGAGAAATTAAAACTACACGGTCTAGCGTTAACTACACCCTTTCATCTAACACAAGCACCTTATAAAATATACTAGAGAATATGTCTAAGGTGCCGGGCCGGATAGAGTGAGTTCACACACACAATTCCAGTTGGTAAAGTCACACATGCCTCTAGTCAACTAAGCACTAGTAAGCAAAGCACAACACAGAAGCAACACTGGCAGTACTCACTAGCAAGCTACACAAGCACACTAGAGAGCTACGCTACTTAGCTACACAAGCTAACTAGCATAAGAGAGCAATAATTAACTAAACAAGCTAACTATCTATACATAAGTAACAACCACTCACTAGCTCAAGTAATAAACAAGTAGCAAAAGTGTTTCCACAGAAAAAATCACTCAAACGAAGAGGATCTCTCTATGTAAAATAAAAATAAATGCGCGGGCGTGCCAGTGTACTAAAGTACACAAAATAAATAAGAGGAACACACTTTATTCATATTTAAGGAAAATACAAATATAAGTCTTCTAGTACATGTGTGTGCTCCATAGCCTATTAGCGGCCATCTGACTTGAGCGATGTGGTCTTCATGGTTTCTAGGGCCTTGGAAAGCTCCCAGTTAATTACCCCTATGACGTAGCTCACAGAGTACCTCCGATTAAGCTGTTGTGGTCGTCGTCGTCAATCTCTCCATGCATGTGTGTTGGTGTAGCATCGGCGTGTGGCATCGGCGTGTTCATGGCCTCGTCGGTCCATGAGCCGGTATAACATGGGTGGAAAAGGAGCCATGCCGCCTGCGTCCTTCGCCTCATCTGTATCGAACGACACATGGTGTTGTAGCGGTAATAGCACTTGCATAGTCGGTGTAGATCGGATTGATTTGAACTTCCTCGGCAACGTCGTCGTGGTACGTCGTGGAGCTTGGTCGTAGAAGTAGTCGAAGTAGAAGGCCTCGTCAGCCGCCAGTGTCGCCGATATCGGTGCGTACTTGTGGTAGTAGATGATGTAGGCAAACGTGGCTCGAGTGTCTTCACCTGATACAAGAAAGATAATAAAATTATACAAATTTAAATCAGGGCTCGAACGACAGCCGAGCTCCCATGGTTTGCTGTGCATGTAGTTTGCTCTGCGAGGCACACATTTCTTATTAGAGGTAATTCGAGCGTATGAACATACACATACATATACACATATATACATATATACATGCAGCACGGCCAAAGATGATTGTTGTGTCCTCCTGGCTTGTTAGCTTGCGTGTCAGTACGCGCAAACACACGTGCACCTGCATGCATGCGTCATCGCCGATGTCTCGAGGTGCTCCAGCACCTCACCCTTGATCTCGACGGCGCGACGCGGAGTAGCCCCACACTGAGGTGACAGGCACGGGCATTCGACGATCAACTGCTGCTTGGCGTGCGTGTTGAGCCATCGGACCGCGACGACGGCGTTGGTGTAGGTGCGGAGCCGCCGTGGACGGTGTCTGGGCTCGCATCCGTGGTGCAGAGGCATCAATGGAGTAGATGCAGCTGTTGTCGAGCTGTCAATGGTGTCCGGCATCTGCGCCGCCGAGGGTGTGTATGCATGCATGAAGTTGGCCGGCTGCAGGCTGCTTTGGCAAGAAAGCAGCTGGGACACGTGTAGACGATCGAAGGCGCTGGCCTTCACAACAGGGGCATGTAGATGAACACGTCGGCCTCCGACGCCACGGGTGTGAATGCACATGCCCCTGGCTCTGCATCTTAGCCTTCGTCACCTTGTTCATCGCATCATATGGCGCTGTCGTTAGGTGCGGGCAGTTGGTGAAGATGCAGCCTTGCTGTAGATGTGGTCGAACGCAGAAGGCACGGGCTGCAATTACCAAGCTCCGGCCATCCCACGGGCACGGCCACCTGGCTCGGAGTGGACGCGCAGAGTCGCGGCCCTTCTCCTCATGGCGCGGCCCTCCAGCCGTTACGGTGTAGTAGATGAACTGAGGCCGCCTCGCTGCAATGCTCGTCAAGCGCGGCGTAGATGCTCCTTTGGCGGCGGCGCACAGCCGTGCGGTCCTCGTCACTCGATCCCTCGGAAGCAGATGGCGCTCCTCTTAACGTGAGGATGGCCTGGCCATGGATGGATCTTGGCCGGCGCGGATGAAAGGAGCCGTCTTGACACGGGCGTCCTCGTTTGGTGGTGGCCACATGGTGCGCCTCGACGATCCAAACTTCCATATGGATGCATGCATGCTGAGCGCCCTCGACCTCCGGGCTTCTGGATGCATGGCACGGTGTCGGCGGCTGCCCTTCGCATTGATCGGCTCGGTGGTGGCGTGGAAGCTTGGCGCAGCTGATGCATTCCCTCCGAGCAGCCCGCCTTGTGCCGATGTGATTCTTGGAGGGCTGATCGTCTCTGTCTCCTCATGTAGATCCATGACGAAGATATGTGGACGATGCACTACGCCATATTTGATCATCACTACCGGTTGGAAATCCCTTTTACTGCCGGTTTTTGAACCGGCAGTACCAACTAGGGGGCAGAAAACCCATCAAATGAACCAAAAAATGCCTAAAAAATATTTTTTAAGCACCAGGAGAGGCCCACCAACCAGCCACACGGTCGCGCGAAAAACGCGCGCTTCGCGGCCACCTGCGCTCGAACCCACGACCTCTTGCTCTGCGCGATCCTCCCCTAACCACTGCACCTGTAGGACACTTGTGTCCAATAGAGATATTCATTTATCTCATTCTATCTTGATCCGGTTTTTGAATTGAGTATTTGAGACCCTAAACGAATTTAAATGAAAAGTTGTCAACTACAGAGTTACATAACTTTTCAAGATCTGCAACTTTTATGTTTGAAGTTTCTCCATTCGAGGTTATTTACAAAATTTGAATTTCAAATTTGACAAATTCAAAAATATTTTTCACTGATTTCAAATGAAAAAGTTATCAACTACAAAGTTTCATAACTTTTCGAGATCTACAACTTTTATTTTGGTAATTTCTCTATCCGAGGTCATTTGAAATCTTCGAATTTTCAAAAAAAATTAGAAAAACATAATTTTCGTTGAAAAGATGATTTCAAATGAAAAAGTTGTCAACTAAAAAGTTGTAGATCTCAAAGAGTACTACAACTTTGATATAAAGTTTATCTTCATCCGATACCATATGAGTAGTGTCGGTTTCAGCCACGAACCGGCAATGATAGTATCACATGCGGTTCGTGGTTAGAACCGGCAGTGATGCCTATTTTCAATGGCGGTTTGTGGTTAGAACCGGCAGTGATGTGAATCAGCAGTGAAGATCTGAATATCACTGCGGGTTCATCTTATCACTGTCGGTTTATGGCTAAAACTAGCAGTGATGTGTTATCACTGTCGGTTTCTAAAAATCTGGCAGTGATGGACCGACAATGATGTTTAAATCTGTAGCAGTGATGACAACAACCTCCACAACGGGGGCGTATAGACGCCGACGGCCTCCGGCTTCACGGACGTGTACATCTGCCTCATCAGCGCCATAGCGCAGCCGCCTTCCTGATCCTCAGTCGTCCGCTCCGTGCTCTTGATGGATGGCGCCGTGCGGCGGTTGATCCAATGAGCCGGCGGGCGTCCTCCATCTGGCCATCGATCCGCACCATGCCTCCTGCCTCCGGATGGATGGCGCCATGTGGTGGCGGCTGCTGCAATCAAACGCCCACGCTTAGTTGGCTGCCTTCCTCGACCTTGACACATCTCCGGCGGCGGCGCGTATGTATGTATATACGTCTGCCCTCCTCTTGTGTAGAGGTAGGTGATTATTAGCCGGGCATCGTTCTCTTCGTGCTCCTCGGCGCAGCACAGCAGATGTGCAGCCGTCTCGCGAGCAGCCTGGCGGCGCTCATTGCTTGAATTCTGATCCCCTCTCCCTTCGGCGTGGAAACCTGGGGCTCGTTTTATATAGGCAGGCAATTAGGGTAGCAACCGGCTCTCCCAGGTGCACGCGCGCCGTTAGGAAGCGCCGTTAGCCATCGCAAGATATTCGGAGACAGTTGTATCTTCCGTTGGAGATTAATTATCTGGCTCATGCATGTATACATGTATATACATTTCAATGTCGTATGCATGCATGCATATCCATTCAAACGTCATTGAACCTGTACTCCGTATACGAGATATATGAACCCTCTCCTGGCTGAGGAGTGGGCCGAAACCAATACACGGCGCTACAGATTATTTATCTTTTTCTAGTTGAGACATGGGCCTAATAAGATAGAGCTCCGTTGCATTTCTCTTGTGAGAAACAAGCACGTCCAAAATACGTACTCGTACGTAGTCCATATATGTGTATATTTAGAAGTCCAAGAATATTTTAGATCACGCATCGAGTCGTGCCGCGCCGCGACCTGCTGATCCGGTGGATGTACAATTATTATATACCAAAAATACATGGTACATGCTGACGTACATATACGAGTTGTACAGTCGGTTCTGCTTGTCTACAAGCACACGTGCATATCCGACAGCACTTGTCAGCTTTTTTATTTGCACGCCATGAACACACGCATATTTTCCGTATAATTGTACACTAGCAAAAAAAAATATGGATGCATGCCGGAGGATTTTGAGTTGATAAAATTCCATCAAACAAAAAGCTAGTGTTAGGGAATTGCAAATTGAGGTGTACTCCAAAATGAGCTTTAGCACTCAATAATCTAGCTAGATGAACTAGTTGGCGCTCTTCATACCTATTTTCTCTAAGAGTTGCTCTTCACGATCTATCACGGGATGAGCACAACATCGGTCACTGTAACGGAGTCCACAAGCCTCACTAGTAGAAAAAAGACCTTTCATCCTACTCAAGTTTTGGCTTTAGTCTCGGTATTTTTTGTGTTCGGGAGTAAAGACCTTTAGTCCGGGTTGATAACACCAACCGGGACTAAAGGGTCAACATTAGTCCCGGTTCATATTATCAACTGGGATTAAGCGCCTAAACCCTTTAATTCTGGTTGGTAACACCAAGATAGACCCTTTATTCCTCGTTGGTGTTACGAACCAGGACTAAAGGGTCATCTACGAGTTATTTCAAAAGGGAAACATCCTATCTACAGTCACATGTCTGTGTAGGTGGGGTGGTAAGTCATACTCGAGGCTATGCACGAGGTCTTGGGTTTGAATATCACAGGGTGCATTTATTTTTTATCGCAAGAAGACATTTACTCTCAGTCATTCAACCGGGACTAAAGGGGGTGCCCTTTACTCCCGGAATCTTACTCCCGGAATCTCATTTCTCTACTAGTGCCTGTAAGCCATGTAACCACTAATCATAAATGAGTGGAAGTCCAAAATGGAGCATTACACAAGGGCAACACAATGAACACATCCCCTAATGTGCTTCCCAGCGAGAGCTGCAAAACAGCTCCAAATTTTAAGTCCATATTATCCTTTTTCATCTTATTTGTACTCTTATATCACGTACTCTTTGCTCTATTACGGGCCGTAGACCACCTCAAATTAGTAGTAAAGAGCGAAACATGAGAAGGAGAAGATGCTTGTTTAGCTAGGGTCCAATAATCCCAACGCCAGCGAGGACAGCGAGCGGACCATGGGAGCCCGAGCAACGGAGGAGAAGCCGTCATTTCCGTCGTCCGTGCATGCAGAGCCACAGAAGCCACCCGTCCCACCTAGGTCGAAGCCGTATTTATCTGCCTTCGTCGGTCCCGTCCAATCGAGCGGTCTTGCTCAGCCCCCCACCGTCGTCCTGCTCGATCGCGCGTTCGTTCGTCGTTGCACAACCAAAAAGAACCAGCAGCTATAGCGATGGCCAGCAGAGCCCGCGCGCTCCTCGTCATCCTCGCGGCTGCCGTCGCGCTCCTGCAGGCCGCACGCCCCGTGGCGGCCGCCGGGGGAGCCGCCGGGGTGGCGGAGGTGTGCAAGGGCACGCCGTTCCCCGACCTGTGCGCCAGGACGGCTGGGAAGCACGCGAACAAGTACGAGGTGGTGGACGCGCTGACGGTGCTGGAGATGCAGGTGGACGCGTTCAAGAAGCGCGTGAAGGCGGCGCGGAAGCTGGCGAAGCAGGAGGTGAAGACGGCGCCGACGCCGCTGGCGCGGAGGGCGCTGAACCTGTGCAAGAGCTACTACCTGGACGCCGCGGACAACCTCGGCGCCTGCAAGCGCGCCATCGGCTTCAGGGACGCCGTCACCATCCGCGCCACCATGAGCATGGCGGCGCAGGACATGCAGAACTGCGACGAGGAGTTCAGGAAGGCCGCCTCCAGGAACCCCATGGAGGACCACAACAGGTCGCTTATCGAGATGTCCGAGATCTGTCGCACGCTCTCCAACATGATCCCTTATGATCATGTCCATTGATTTTTTGTTTCTTTCCCCCAATGTTCAGCAACGTCGTCGTCTAAGTGCGGCCGGACATGCAATTTGATGGTCTGTCGATAGAGCTTGACGCATGCCCAGTTCATGTGGAGCTAGCGCGTCCTTCTTTTTCCGTGTTGCCTCATGCGTGGCATGGGCTTGAGACTATGGGATGGCACGGCTCGTTGAGAGGCACGCGTGTAGGCCAGCCTATAATCCTATAACCTGCTAAATATTTGTGCTTATTTTTTAGTGTATATATATATATATATATATATATATATATATATATATATATATATATATATATATATATATATCACACACACACACACACACACACACATAGTCAGTATATATAATCAATTAATACAACTAACGCTGCTCAGTTCTTGGCAGCACAAAAACACTGTCTGCTGGTCTTATTCCTTGTGTATTCGCCTGAGTTGGGTGGCGGGGACAGCAGGCATTATATTGCCAATAAATTGACATCAGTAAAATCAGATGGATGGACTTCGCATTGTTGGTACAAAGATTTGTGATAGAAGAGTACAAATAACATGAAAATTCGACTTTTACCACTGTCATTCTATTTTTGCATGGGTGCACACATATGTTTGGATTCAGGGACTAGTTTGAGTATTAAAAATAGACTAACTACAAAATCAATTGCACAGATGGAAATTAATCTGTGAAATGAATCTATTAAGACTAATTAATTCATCGTTAGGAAATGCATATGTTTACTGTATCACCATATTATTAAATCATATACTAATTAAATTTAATAGGTTTGCCTCGTAAATTAATCTTCACCTGTGCAATTAGTTTCGTAATTCGTAATAGACCAATTTAGTGTTCTTAAACCCTAAACCCTATATATAGTTCCACTCATGTGTCGGCGCGTTGGATGCTGAGCCAACCTCTTTCTATGTTGTCACCGGACAACAATGATATTTTATATTTTTCCCTTGTAAAGTTTCATAGATGGAGACCATTCATGGTTTAGTAGAAGTGATATCAATGACTTTAGAACCTGGATCCACCTCTGATCCCGACGCATCTCCGATATCCGAGATCGCAACCACATGATCAATGAGGACATTACGCCTTTCGGATGCGCATGTCACTCCTCTAACCATTATACAAAGACCGATGACTAAAGCTCGGATGCAACAATCAAATCTAGAGGTGAGCATGTTCCTAAGTGACTCTTTTATATGATTATAAGAATAGGTCACTACCTAATAATGTTATTATTAATACAAACATTGGAGAGGATCATGAAGTACGCAAAGAGAGACATGGAGGTGGTGAAGACCGGCAAGGGCATCCAAGTCAAGATAGAGGCCCAATCAAAGTCAAATTTGGGTCTACCTCAGTCTCTAGAAGTAGCCCGCACTAAAAACATCGACCAATACACTTATGGACTCAGTTTTTTTGACATTCTACATATGCATGGAAAGTTAATGAGAGAAACTTTCCAATGGCATTGGAGTCATTGAAATCATAAAAATAAGTTCGTGTCCAGAATTTGTTAGGGTGCTGCGACATCATTTTTTGGTCGATTTGGTCATGTGTCGTCTTTGAGTCTACTAAGAGTGCGCCCAAGGGTATGCATGCCCCCAAAGCCCTTCTAATTGTAGCTCTCGCCTGTTTTAAGGTTTGGGGTTTGCTCTAGGCCAATCTATCACTGAATGGCCATCGTTTGTTGATTTTTGAAACCACAACTTAAGTGCTTAATCATACATCAACAATTTTTCTTTCGAGTTCTTGCTTGTTTTCTTCAATTCATAGGTAGGGATTAGCCTTATTGGCAAGATAAGCCGGGTTTGACATGGTTGATAGCTAGAGAAGACGTTGTATTAAGGTTGCATAGTTCATATATTATTGTCGTTAGCTAGATTAGTTTGTCAAGTAACTGCCAAATCGACAGTTATCTCTATCTGACAGAAGATTGGAGCCCTGTTCTCATCAAAGCTTCAGGTGTTGCTCTCAAGTTCACACCTTTACCTTAGTTTTAGTGTTTTCACCCTTGTCCCATAGTCCACCGCTAGATTTGTTTTTCCATCCTACACCCTTCTGCGTCATAGCTTTTGCAATCCAGTTTTAGAGTCCATCGTGTTTAGATCATATCTGAGTCTAGTTCGTGTGATCTCTCTGCTGATTTTCCTTCAACCCTAGCTGCCACCACCAAAATTCTGGATCATGTGTCCCTTTTGTCATCCTCTCTAGAAATCTAGATTCAGGGTGCCTCCCTTCAAACAACCATATTTTCACATACAAACTCGAGATCAGGCGAATTATATATATATATGAAGGCCAACAAAAAATGTATATGTTTTTCCCCTCTACAATGGGTTCGCTGAAATTATTTTTAAGAAGTACGGCTTGGAAGATTGTGTTTTCGAGGCCCGGAAGACCAAATGCGCTTTTAAGAGCACACGCGAAACCTTCTATAGGTCACACACCCGTCTGAGCTTTTTTTTAAGTGGCTCTTTTGTGCTCTTGTGTAAGAAAAATATTAAAAAATAGTAAAAATGTTTTTAGAAAATATTAAAAATAGTAAAATGTTTTTAGAAACAATGATTGTTGAAAAATAGTAAAAAGAAAGAAAGAAGAGCGAGAAGAACATAGAGAATCGTGTTGGCATGTGTTGTATTGTGTATTGTCTGTCATACTCTCGTTGTCTTTCTTACTTTTTCAGACTTCGAAAGACCTAATTTGGTTTTGATAATTATTGACACCCTAATGACTAACCTAGTTGCTAAGTAATGGAAGGTGTAGGTAGTCCTATCCATGGAGTAAAGAGCCAAGTGATGGTGATGAGCAAGATGGCTTAATCATGGACCAAGTGTGGTGGATCAAGTGGAGATGATCAAGGTCAAAAGAAAAGGCTTGAAGGCAAAGGCATAACCCTAAATAGGCTTTTCTTTTGGTGATCAAGACACCAAGTGGGTGTGATCATATTTAGGATAGATAGCCAACTATCAAGGGGAGAACTAAGTGTTTGGATTACCTTCAAGTGCTTTAGATTGCATTTTTGTGCATTGACTAACTCAACCTAGAGTTCAACTTAAAAACCCTTGAAAAATGTTTGTAAAATGCTAAAACTCTGTGCACAAGTGTTGAGAATCTTGAGTGTTAGCACGTAGAAGTAAGGGGTGAGAAATAGACTTGAAAAACGCTGAAAGTTGAGTGTCGGACGCTGCGATCTCCAGGGCGTCGGACCATTGGTGAGCGTCCAACGGCCCTCCCAGCAGTGCTGTTATTGTGCAAACAGCGTCGGACGGTGAGGTTAGTTCGACGGTGAGTGTTGGACGCCGTTCGAGCATTCGGGGAGCTCTCGGTGTAAAATTGACTAGTGTCGGACGGTGAAATCGTTTAGTCCGACGCACTGACGAGTGAGCGTCCGACGGTGTCTGAGTCAGCTGTCGACTGTGAGAGTCGGACAGTCCGACGGTGGAAGTGTACAGTGTGCCGGACCATTGCTTCTCGGTCCGACGCCGTGGCGTGGCGAGTTCACGCCACGGCACAGTGCACGGTGAAGAAAGTTCAGGGCGTCAGACGATGCTGGTTAGTCCGATGCTGAGCCTCGGACAGCGTCCGATGGCATTGTAGCTCTCTGTGAACTCTCTGGAAGTGTCGGACGCCAGTAATCTTTAGTCTGACGACGCTGAGTCCGGTGGATTGGGAAAAGGCGCGAACAGGTAGCCGTTGGAGATCAGCGGCTGACGTTTAACCCGAGCTGAAACGTGGCACCATCGTGTGTGTCGAACGGAGGACTTTGGTCTGACGCCTATCGTCCGACAGTAGCGTCCGATGCCACAAAAAGTGTTCTAACAGCTGTTTTTCAGTGGGCAACAGCTAGGAGTGCACTTAAGGGTATTTATACTCCTTTCCTGGTCATTTGGTGACTCTCTTGCACATTTGTTTCATTGCTATACTCTTGTGAGCACTCTCTAGCCTCCCTCACACTCACTTGTTCATCTTTGATCATCATTGTGAGTTGAGTGATCCTCAAGTGCATCAATGTTTGTGATTTGCATTCTAGAGCACTTGAGAGCAAGTCATTGCTGAGTTCTTATTCTCTTGGGGCATTGCTGTGTCCCTAGCGGCTTGGAGGTGATTCCGGTGTTGAGGTTGATTTGTGATTGTTCAAGCCCACACCAAAGGTTTGATTGTGAGGGGTTCTTTCAGGTTATTTCCCGAGGGAGTGCCAAAGCCGACTCTAGTGGATTGCTCGTCGTTGATAGCCACTTCTCTTGTGTTGGTGAGCGGCTCCCGGTGAGGGATTGGCGTGTGAAGCCTAGCTTGTAATCCAGCAAAGAAGACCGGTGCCACAACGAGGAGTAGCGTGACGGCGATCACGTGAACCTCGGTAAAAAATCGAGTGTTCTCTCTTCTCTAACTTTGAGTGGATGTTTGGCTTTCTGGTGTTCACTTGGTGATTGGTCTTCATTGTGATCATATTGGTTATCTCTTGGTGATTGGAGCTACACGCGGCATTTGGATTTCACTTCATCAAGCCTCTTGGTATAGCCTTTTCGATCACTTCTCTCTTGCGCTTATTACTTGTTTAAGTGCTCTCTCCTTAGGCTTCGAAGGAGTGGGTTTCTTGCGTTTGAGTGCATATTCTTGTGAGTAGTATATTATGCTAGGAGGCTTGCATAGAGTAGCATAGAGCTAGTGCTTAGCAATAGCCTTGTTAATTACTAACTTGTGGTCTAGTGCTTTGTGAAAATTTTTATAGGCTATTAATCCCCCTCTAGCCTATCGGGACCTTTCATTTGGTATCAGAGCCGAGGTCACCACTGTTTGAGGCTTAACAACCTTATGGTGCAAGATGGCTCAAATCAATGTGTTGGGGAAGCCACCAAAGTTTGATGGCACAAGCTATGATTATTGGAAGAAAAAGATGATAGTTTACTTTATGACCATGCACATTGAGGTGTGGAAGGCAACGGAGACAAAGATTGAGTATGAGAATCCACAAGCTCCCACTGATACCGATAAGAGGAAGATGGAGTGCAATGCCCATGCAATCAATGCACTCTACAACGCTCTTGAGTCTTATGTTTTTGAGCAAATCAAGAATCTTGATTTCACTCATGATATTTGGAAGCGATTGGAGGAGACCAATGCGGGCACACAAGAGGTCAAGAATGCCAAGGTCTACATGTTGAGAGAGAAGTTTGGGACTTTCAAGATGGAAGAAAATGAGAGTGTGCCAGGAGATATTCAACCTGTTGCAAGTGATTGTCAATGATTTGAAGAGCTTGGGTGAGGACATCAAGGACAATGACTTCTCTCACAAGTTTTTGAGGTGCTTGCCCTGCAAGATTTGCAATCATTAAGACATTGCTTGCAAGAGAAGACTTGAGCACCAAGAAGCCCAACCAAATCCTCGGTGAGATTATCACTCAAGATATGAACAATGAGGAGGTGGTTGAGGAGAAGAAGAAGAGTGTGGCTCTCAAAGTTACATCATCCAAGAGCAAGGGAAAGGTTAAGATGGTTGAGCTTGATGAGGAATCCACTTCAAATGATGATGATGATGATGAGGCTATAGCTCTTCTAGTGCGCAAGTTTGGCTGATTCTTGAAGAGAAAGGGCTATGGTTAAGGAAAAAAGAAGTTCACCTCCAAGAACAAGCAAGTGCCTAGAAGATGCTTCAAGTGTAAGAGCTTAGATCACTTCATTGCTAATTGTCCACTCAATAGTGACAGTGACAATTGAAAGGTCCTAAATGGCTAAAGGGGGGTGAATAGCCTATAAAAATCTACAAACAACACTTAACAAGCCGATTAGTAACAATAGTAAGCTTTGCAAATCACTAGCTCTAAACTATGCTATGCAAGCCACCTAGACAAGTATACTACACTATGATCACTAGTTCACACTCAAAGGCTATGTCACTACTATACACTACTCCTAAGTGAGCAACTAACTAACAAGCTACACACGAGAGTAAGTACACAAAAGTAAAGAGAGAAGGTGATTTCAATACCCCCGGTGTAGAGAAGATATGAAGTCCAATATAACCAATCAATCAAATATAAGGGAAATCCTCGGTAGAGAGATGACACAAGATTTTTTACCGAGGTTCACTTGCTTGCCGGCAAGCTAGTCCTCGTTGTAGCGATACACCCACTTGGAGGTTCACGCGCTAATTGGCATCACACTGCCAAACCCTTCTCAAGGGTGCCGCACAACCAACACAAGATGGGGATCCACCAAGCTACGAGCAATCCACTAAAGATGCCTTTCGCGATCTCCCGCGGGGATAGGCTAAGAACCCCTCACAATACCTTGATCGGAGGCGGAGACAATCACCAACTCCCCTCAACGATCCTCGCAGCTCCAAGCCGTCTAGGAGTCGGCAAACTCCAAGAGTAACAAGAGAAACCGCTGCGAATCACCACTACCAAGTGCCTCTAGATGATCTCTATCAATGCAATGCACTTGATGCTCTCCAAACTCACCAAATGATGATCACAATCAAGTAGGATGAGTGAGAGTGGAGTGGGAAGGCTCACAAATATGCTATGATGTTCAGGAGTGCCAAGAGATCCTCCCCAAACCGGCCAAGTCGCTATTTATAAACCACACACAAAGAACTAGCCGTTTAGACTTCACTGCGTACCGTCGGACTGTCCGACGGCCAGAGCGTCGGACTAATCCGCACGGTCCGACGCCTCGGATGAACGCCATGTGTCACTAGCCGTTTGAAGTCGAACGTTGGATCACAACGGCTATTTCCTCGTGCCAAACGAACCGTCGGACTGTAGGCCGTCGGACTAAAACAAACGGTCCGACGCCCTCAGCTGACACCGTCGGACTCAGCGGGATGAAGCCGTCGGACTAACGATCGCGGCCGTCCGACGTTTCCAGAGAGCTCCCCGAGCCCTGAAAACCGTCGGACGTTGGTCCGACGCTCACCGTCGGACTAACGCCGAGAGTCCGACACTCTCAGAGCTCGCCACGTGTCACCTCTTCGTCGCTCTGCACCGTCGGACGCTTCGGACAATAGCCCGACGCTCCGAAACTGAGCGTCTGACGCTCTCAGCAGTGTTAGCCGTCGGACCGAGACTAATGGTCCAACGCTCTGTGACAATACGGTCCGACGCTAGTTTTTCTATTGTAATGTCTCCGAAATTCGCCGAAGAGAGGACCAAACCCTCTCTAACCCTCAAACTTCACCCCGTTTCTTAAGGCACTAACACTCCAAAGAATCTCACACTTAAGTGCACGTGTGTTAGCCTTTTCAAAAGAGTTTTCCAAGGGTTTGTTAGTGTCACTAGCATCTATATGCAATGCAATGATCATGAACACCTAGTGGCACTTGATAACCGTATTTCATCAACGATTTCGCCCCTCTTGATAGTACGGCTATCTATTCTAAATGTGATCATTCCCTCTATGGAGTCTTGATCGCCAAAAGCAAAAGAGCTCCTATTGGTTATACCTTTGCCTTGAGCTCCCGGTTTCTTATCAACTTCCTTCTCATCTCTTGATGGACCTTGTGGACCTCTATGATGATGGACTTTTACCATTTGCATGGATGCCATCAGTAGAGCTTTCTCCTTTGTTGATGGACTTACACCATTTTCATGGACGCCGTCATTGCCCTTCACTTGTGACCTCCACCGACCCGGTCCTTTGCTCCATCTTGCCATTTGCTAATCAATTCTCATGAAACACTTAGAGCAATCGTTAGCAAACTAGGTAACATCAATTACTCAAAACCAAACATGGGCTTTCAACAATGAGAGTGATGATGACAAGAAGAAGAGCACGAAGAAGGATAAGAAGGAAAAGAAGAACAAGAATGTGACCAAGAAGAAGAAGGGGCAATCATATTGTGTTATTTGGGATGATAGTGATGCCTCTACCGAGGAGGATGATAGTGATGATGAGAGCAAGACCATCAAGAAGAATGTTATGGCAAGCATTGCTCTCAACAACAAGCTATCTCTCTTTGACACTCCATCTACATGCTTGATGGCCAAGCCATCTAAGGTACAATCCGATGATGAGAGTGATGAGGAGGAGCTCTCATGTGATGAACTTATGTCCATGCTTGATGATGCCAACACTTACATTGAGGCCAAGAGAAAGGAGTGCAAAAAATTACGCAAAGGCAAAATAGTCATTGAGCAATCCTTTGATGAGCTCTTGAAATCTCATGAGAGGATAATGGAAGCCCATTAGAACCTCAAAGTAGCTCACTCCAAACTAGAGAAAGCTCATTCCTCTCTAGTGGCCGAAAATGAGAAGAGGGCATCCATCAAGACATGTGACATGGGTTCATCATGTGACATCCTTAGTGACATATCAATTCCTTCTACTGCTATTGTTATCACTAATCCTTCTTACAGCTCTACCACTACTATTTCACCAAAATATGATGGCTTTAAGGCCTCACTTATGGTGAAAAACAAGAACCTCATGGAAAAGGTCAGCAAGCTCACCCGTGCCATAGTTAATGCCTATGGTGGGGATGCTCGCTTGCTAAAGTGCTTGGGTAGCCAAAGATTTAGTCACTCTAAGGAGGGACTAGGCTATACTCTCAAGAAAGGCAAGGCCATCTTTGTGACTCCCAAAGCTAGCTTTGTGAGGAGCAATGGTAGGTATTGCCAAAGAAGCAAGCAAGTAGGGCATAATGAGCAATATTGCATGGCCAACAAGATCAAGCAAGTAAACTTTGTTAGAGCGACTTCAATTCGTCTTGATTCTTATTACATGCTTACTAAGGGAGTGAAGGGTGTTAAAGCCAAGTACATCGGTACACCTAGTCCCAAGGATGAGATTCATTTGGGTTCACAAGTCTTTGTTCACTAACCTTCAAGGACCCAAGAATGCTTGGATATCTAAAACAAATTGATCTATTCTTTGTAGGTCAATTACAAAGTCGGAGGAAGGCATTGGATGCTTGATAGTGGATGCACTTGACACATGATCGGAGAGTCTAGTATGTTAAATTCTATCAAAACAAGTGGCAATCAAGAGTTTGATTCTATCACATTTGGTGACAATGGGAAAGGAAAGGTGAAATTTTTAGGCAGGATTGCTATCTTAAATGATATGAGCATATCCAATGTGTTGCTAGTTGAATCTCTCGATTTCTATCTATTGTCGGTTGCACAACTTTGTGATTTTGGTTTCAAGTGCATATTTGGGATTGATGATGTTGAGATTGTGAGTGTGGATGGTTCCAACTTGATCTTCAAGGGCTTTAGATATGTGAACCTATACTTGGTGGATTTCAATGATAGTAAAGCTAAGCTCTCTTCATGCTTGATTTCAAAGTCAAGTCTCAGTTGGTTGTGGCATAGAAGGCTTGGACATGTTGGAATAAAGCAACTTGGAAGATTGGTAGAGCATGACATGGTTAGAGGCTTGAAAGATGTGTACTTTGAGAAGGATAGGTTGTGTAGTTCTTGTCAATTTTGAAAGCAAGTTGAAAACACACATGCTAAGAAAGGCATGATGAGTACATCTAGTCCACTTGAGCTATTGCATATGGATTTGTTTGGTCCAACCACTTATGCAAGTATTGGAGGAAGGAAGTATGGCTTTGTGATAGTTGATGACTTCTCTAGATATACTTGGGTATTTTTTCTTATTGACAAAAGTGAAGTGTATGAAATCTTCAAATCTTTCATCAAGAGAAGCTAAAATGAGATTGATACAAGGGTGAAGCAAGTGAGAAGTGACAATGGTAGTGAATTCAAAAACACAAGAATTGATGAGCTATGTGTTGAGTGGGGTATCAAGCATTAATTCTCGGCCAAGTACATGTAACACCCTAAAAATTCATTTCCAATTTAGGAATTAATCTGAGCAATTATTTAATTTTTAATGCATTTAAACCTAGGCCAAATAATTTTTTTTGAATAAATAAAATTAAATTTAGGGTTTAGCAACATGTTTGTTGCATTCATGCTGGAGCATATATTTTGTTTGTGTAGATGAAGTGCTGAGTTTATATTTAAACTCCATTTAAATGTATTTTGGTTGGAAAAGTTTGGAAGAATAAAATGAAAAGCTATGTTTTGCTCCCTCCCTTTTAGCCCAACACCCAACACAGCCCATCCCTATATTTATTTTTTCTGCTCACTCTCGGCCTTAGGCCATAGCCAGCCCGAGCCAGCCCAAGTCGGCCTTTTCCTTTCTCCCCCTTGGCACGTGCACAGCCAGCCCGGCTGGGCCACGGCCTGCTCAGTGGCCCGAGTGACAGCCCACCTCCCACTCCCTTTCTCTCCTCTGCGCATGGGCCGCAGGCCGGCCAGCCCAAGTGGGCAGAGCCCACTGCCCCTCCATCCCGCACTGCCTCCCTCTCTGTCTCTCACTACGCCACCGTCCCCACTCGTCAGCGGCTCCTTTCTTCTTCCTTGTCGAACCGGAGGAACCGGCGGGGCATTCATGCCCTCCCCATCACTGCTCTCTTGAAGGCCCTTCAAGCTAGCCATCATAGCCCGTATTCAAGCATTGCAGTGAAGTCTAGCAGTAACCACCTCGCTCTAACCGCCCTCGATCGCCTATAAAGTCCGCAGCCAAGCCTCTCATCCCCTCCTTTCGTTCCCGGGCTGCGCACGCACTGCCTTTGTCAATCTCGACCTTCGAAGCCTCAATCGCCGTCGTGGTCGTGCCTCGGAGTTTCGCAGTGCGTCTCCGTGATCGTAGGTACCATCAATTTCACTTTTTGATCACTGGTTGCCTCGAATTGTGCTCACCGGTGGCTGTTTCTCTCTCCAGTCCGCCGCCGCTCGCCGCCAGCCATCTCGGAGCACCCTCGGACCTCGAGAGAAGCTTCTTTGAACTCGAGGTATAGCACTAGCACTCGTCGTTCCCGTGCCCTCACTTCTTCTTTGTCTGCACCGAATCATGGGTTTCACGAGCACCAATGGCTCCGGCCATGGCGCCGCCGTGGGGACTGCCATCCCGACGAGTTCCTGCCCTATCCGTTGGTCTCTCTGAGTTCGCGGGTCTTCGTACAGCGCGTAGGTGTGTCCGGTTGGGTGAATCAAGCCCTGGAGCGATGGATCGCTCGTCGCCGGCGAGCTCAAGTGGCCGGCGGCAATGGCACCACCGTGTCTAGCTCAGAGCCGCCGGGAGAACCTCCCCCTTCCATCCTGGACTGTCTGATTCCCTTTGCACGGTCACGATTAGAACTTACCTCTTCGGGGTCATAACCGGTCCACGGGACCGTTGTAGACTCGGTCCACCGCGGCCACGTAGGCAGTCCACTACACGCGTGGTGCACCGAGCCAACCAGAGTGTGCCACATGGCAGCCCAGTCAGCACGGCGCAGTTAGCCATGGTCAAACAGCCGACCCGCTCTGCCTCTTTTGCACTTAAGGCCCTCGGTTTCTTCGAAATAAACCCGAAGTCCACTCTAGTTCAAAACAGTTATTTTTCAGTCCTGTTTCTTGTAGTTCGAACGCTCACCTTTTGAAAATTAGGACCCGCCGTCCAATAGCAGAGGTGGTTTTCGTTTTTAATTGTTTTAATTCAAAAATAGATCAGTTAAATTACAGGATTGCCATTTTAAACTTGTTTTATGCATAACTTTCGCGTTTTAAATCCGATTTGTGTGATTTTCGCGCTCATGTGTTCGTAGAAATGCGTAGAATAGTTTTATAAACTTTTTATCTTCTGTTTATACTGTTTGGTGTACTGTTCTAATATAAATCTATTTGTTTGCATGTAATGGCTTGTTTTGGATGAATGAATGGTGATATGATATACGTGTAGACGGTAATCAAGTTGGTTTTGTTGAGGATCAAGGTGCTAACCAGCAGTACCAGGAGGATATTTTTGAGGAAGGCAAGTGTTACAAAGGCTCCTTGTACCTATTAACAATTAATCATTCATATATGCATATGTTAATTTGATGAACTCTAGGGACTTACCTAGTTTATTCTTGTACCACATATCCTTGTTACCCATGGGGTTGGTATGCATGTTGGATAGTTGCTGCCGCGCAAAACCAAGATTAATTATTTAACTTGATTAATGGTATATGCAACATGATAAAATGGTGTTTTTATAGCAATAAGGTATTAGGGGCTTAATCCTGAAGCGGCCACCCAGGAGGTTCCGTGCAACTCCGAGGACTAAATGGCTCTGGTCTTAATTATATAACTAGTGCGTCTCTAGCTTGTTAGTGGTTACCGAAAGGCGCAAGAGGGGTTGCCTCATGGGGTCACGGATGTTCCTGCCTCGTGTACAGTGTTGCGACCACTTACACATGTTTTGGTTTTTGAGGAGGATACGTCTGTGCACACTTGCCATTGAAACCTCGCGGCCACTAACTTGTTAGGGTGCCTATTGAAAGATTTCGTAGTGAAACCCTGCCATTCTTCCAAAGAGGAGATCTAGTGGGGCTCGAGACCCCCGGCATCTGGAAATCACGACTCGACGGGTAAAGTTGTACAAATTCTACAGAATTCTCTCATCTGATATATCAGCCGTGCTCACGGACACGAGTGGCCTGGATCCTTCATGGTTAATGTTTCTGGTTTACCATAAGCTAATGATATGATAAAGTGTTGATTTAATTATTATATTACAACTGGGATGGGTTTACTCACTATAAGTAGAATTGAGATAAATAAAATATGATCAACTTAAAATTGCTAACCGCAGTCAACCGAGTCAAGCCTTTTGAGCCTCATGAACCCCTTTGTTATACTTGCTAAGCATGATGCGCTTACACTTGTTGTAAATTCAATGAAAATCCCGGATGGGCAACAGATGATGGATATGAGGAGTTCTCTGAAGACGCCCAAGACTTCTAACTGATGTTCACCAGTTAGAGTCCCTGTGGCAGCACGGGCTAGTTTTCGCTTATGTAATATTTTGCCTTTGAGCAAAGACTATGTGTCAATAATGTAATGAATTATTCGATGTAATAACGTACTTTACTTTGATATTATGTAATTTGGCATTATATGTGTGTTTTGGACTTCCTGGGCACACATATATAAGTACTTGGTTTTGCTTTGCAAAACTGGGTGCAACAGTACACTCGACAATGAAATGGTCTTGTGGAAAGGAAGAATAGAACTCTTATTGATACGGTAAGAACAATGCTAAGTGAATACAATGTTATTGATGAGTTTTGGGCCGAAGCTATCAACACGGCTTGCTACACTAGCAACCGTCTCTATTGTCATCTAATGTTGAAGAAGACACCCTATGAGCTCTTAAATGGAAGAAAGCCCAACATTGCATACTTTAGAGTGTTTGGTTGCAAATGCTATATCTTGAAGAAGGGCACTCGTTTGGGTAAGTTTGAGAAGAAGTGTGATGAAGGTTTCTTACTTAGGTATTCAACTTCAAGCAAAGCTTATAGAGTATGGAACTTGGTACATCATATAGTTGAAGAAGTCCATGATGTTGAGTTTGATGAAACTAATGGGTCACAAGATGAGAAGGACAATCTTGATGACGTGAGAGGATCTCAATTAGTTGATGCTATGAAGAACATGGATATTGGTGATATTAGGCCAAGACAAGTTGAAGAAAATGAAGATCTTGATGTCACCCCTCTTATTGTGCAAATTAAAAATGATGAAAATCAAGCAAGCTCGAGTGACTCTCAAGGTCAAGCCCATGATCAAGATCAAGACCAAGTCCAAGATGCTAGTTCATCTCATGTACTCCAACCTACTCACATTGCAAGGGACCACCCTCTAGATCAAATTATTGGTGATATAAGTAAAGGTGTGCAAACAAGGTCAAAAGGGTAGCTTCTTTTTATGAGCACTATTCTTTTGTCTCACAAGAGGAGCCTACTAACATTGAGAAGGCTCTCAAGGATGAGGATTGGATAAATGCATTGCATGAAGAGCTAAACAACTTTGAGAGGAACCAAGTATGAGAATTCGTTCCAAGACCAAGCAAGCACAATGTGATTGGCACCAAATGGGTCTTCCGGAACAAGTAAGATCAAGATGAGATTATTGTGAGGAACAAAGCTAGATTGGTTGTATAAGGTTACACTCAAATTGAAGGCTTAGATTTTGGGGAAACCTATGGACCCATGGCAAGATTGGAAGCAATCCGGATTCTATTGGCTTAAGCATGTGCTCATAATATCAGGCTGTATCAAATGGATGTCAAGAGTGCATTGCTTAATGGCTACATCAACGAGTTAGTGTTTGTTGAACAACCTCCCGATTTTGAAGATGACAAGAAGCCCGATCATGTGTACAAGATCAATAAGGCTCTCTATGGCTTGAAACAAGCACCAAGAGCATGGTATGAGAGGTTGAGGGACTTCCTACTATCTAAAGGGTTCAAGATGGGAAAGGTTGACACCACTCTCTTCACCAAGAATATTGGTAATGACTTGTTCATTATGCAAATCTATGTTGATGGTATCATCTTTGTCTCAAGTCAAGCATTTTGTGAGGAGTTTGGAGAGATGATGGCCAAGGAGTTTGAAATGTTTATGGTTGGTGAACTTAGTTACTTTCTTGGACTCCAAATCAAGCAATTGAAGAGTGGCACTTTTGTGAGTCAAAACAAGTACATCAAGGACATGGTGAAGAAGTTTGGATTGTAAAATGGAAAGGCAATTTCAACACCTATGGGTACTAGTGGAAGTTTGGAATCGGATGAAGAAGGTGAATTGGTTGATCAAAAGCAATATCGGTCAATGATTGGTAGCCTACTCTATATAACCGCTTCTAGGCCGGATGTGATGTTTAGTGTGTGCATGTGTGCAAGATATCAATCCTCTCCAAGAGAAAGTCATTTGAAGGGTACAAAGAGAATATTGAGGTACTTGAAGAGCACACCGAACATTGGTCTGTGGTATCCTAAGGGCTCCAACTTTGAGTTGATTGGCTATATACGGATGCGGACTATGCCGGTTGCAAAATTAATAGAAAGAGCACTTCCGGTACTTGTCAACTCTTGGGAACGTCACTAGTATCATGGTCATCAAAGAAGCAAAATAGTGTTGCACTCTCTACTGTCGAAGCCGAATACATTAGTGCGGGAAGTTGTTGTGCGCAAATCTTATGGATAAAGCAAACTTTAAAGGATTTTGGTTTGAAGTTCAACAAGGTTCCATTGCTATGTGACAATGAAAGTGCGGTGAAGATCACAAGCAATCTGGTGCAACATTCAAGAACCAAGCACATAGATGTGAGGCACCACTTCATGAGATATCACCAAGCCAAAGGGGATATTGCAATCACAAGTGTGGGAACCGAAGATCAACTAGCCGATATATTCACCAAGCCTCTTGATGAAGCAAGATTTTGCAAGCTAAGGAATGAATTGAACATATTTGATTACTCCAACATGTGTTGATGCACTTTATGAATATCTTATGACATGTTTATCCTCCAAGTAAGGTAAAGGTATCATTGTTTAATATGTGCATTCATACTTTTTTAGGACTTGCTAGAACATGTAATCATGTTTTTGTTCTCTCTAGGTCATTCATTGAAAGCCAAAATGACTTGAAGTATATATGGCATCACTATTGCTTGTTTGCTTGAGTGTTCTAGTGATGGCATATAACTTGTTCATGGGATGCAAACCTAGTGTTGAATCTAGTTAAATAAGCAACTAAGTGCTTAACTCAACATAGGCAAGATAACCCCTAGTGGCATGAAGAAACTTGTCTTTGGTTCAGACCGAGTTAAATATCTTGTGTAAGTTTGCTAGATTGAACCAAAATTAGAAAATTAATCTCACTCTCCATTGATTTGACCCTTTTTGTAGTACTTGATGCCAAGGGGGAGAAAAACAAAGATAAAAAATGAGGAGAAGAAGATAGAATTGGACTAAGCTTCGCGATGAACCATCATTAAGGCAGATGATGGGAGAGCAATAGGCCAAAGTAAAGGGATCAAAATTTTGAATCACAACCTTTATTAAAATTAAGCTCACCTTGAGGGGGAGCAAACTCATGAACTTGGTTGAATGCATTTGGATTGTCCGCTTACATATGTTTGTTGCATTTGCACATGTCTTTAAATTCAATTGTCATGATCTTGAGTGGTGTATGCTAGAAATAGGATTGATTGATGATTTGTTAACTAGCATGCATAGGAGGTAACTAGATGATCTTGTTTTTTATTTGATATCGGAGCATTGCTTATAATGTTGATCTCACGGTATGCTCAAGTTTTGTGATCATCTAGTTATCAAAAGTGCTAAGGATGGAGATTTTGCAACTTCGATGTGAAATTTTCATTTGGTATCACGCTTTAAAGGTCTATCCTAACCATCTTAGCACAACTCGGTGGAAATTTACTCTCTAATTATGCATATGTGCAAGCTTTTAAATCCAAACTCATGCACATATGTAGGGGGAGCTAAATAGCCACCAAACCGAATTTGTGTTGATTGTCCATTCTAAAAACATGATAATCTTGTTTGGACAAGCTCACAAGTTCAAAAACAAACTTAACTCTTATCTTTGTAAAGGATGTCATCAATTACCAAAAAGGGGTGATTGAAAGCCCTAGTTTGGTTTTGATAATTGATGACACCCTAAGGACTAACCTAGTTGCTAAGTAATGGCAAGGTGTAGGTGGTCTTATCCATGGAGTAAAGAGCCAAGTGATGGTGATAAGCAAGTTGGCTTAATCATGGACCAAGTGTGGTGGATCATGTGGAGATGATCAAGGTCAAAAGAAAAGGCTTGAAGGCAAAGGTATAACCCTAAGTAGGCTTTTCTTTTGGTGATCAAGACACCAAGTGGGTGTGATCACATTTAGGATAGATAGCCGACTATCAAGGGGAGAACTAAGTGTTTGGATTACCTTCAAGTGCTCTATGTTGCATTTCATGTGCATTGACTAACTCAACCTAGAGATCAACTTAAAAACCCTTGAAAAATGTTTGCAAAATGCTAACAGTCTGTGCACAAGTGTTGAGAAATTTGAGTGTTAGCACATAGAAGTAAGGGGTGAGAAATAGACTTGAAAAATGCTGAAAGTTGAGCGTCGGATACTGGGATCTCCAGGGCGTCGGACCATTGGTGAGCGTCCGACGGCCCTCCCAGCAGTGATGTTACTGTGCAAACAGAGTCAGACGGTGAGGGTTAGTCCGACGGTGAGCGTCGGACGCCGTCCGAGCATTCGGGGAGCTCTCAGTGTAAAATCGACTAGCGTTGGACGATGAAATCGTTTAGTCCTGACGCACTGACGATTGAGCGTCCGACGGTGTCTGAGTCAGTTGTAGACTGTGAGAGTCGGACAGTGCGACGGTGGAAGTGTGCGGTGCGTCGGACCATTGCTCCTCGGTCCGACGCCGTGGCGTGGCGAGTTCACGCCATGGCACGGTGCACAGGTGAAGAAAGATCGGGGCATCGGACGATGCTGGTTAGTCCGACGCTGAGCCTCGGACAGCGTCTGACGGCATTGTAGCTCTCTGTGAACTCTCTGAAAGCGTCGGACGCCAGTAATCTTTTGTCTGACGACGCTGTGTCCGGCGGTTGGGAAAAAGGCGCGAACAGGTAGCTGTTGGAGATCAGCGGCTGTTGACACTTTTTAGCGCAACCACCAGAGACAGGGTGTTAGGCTATCTCTGATAACGGCGGCAGAAGTGCCCTGAGGGGTATTTCTTATGTCTATTGGATAATTCCGCAAGCGTACAGAATATACCGCTGTAGCACTTCACCCGGGAGTATTCCAAGATATCGTTATTTATTTTATCCCAATTGAAAGCTGTTGGTAGGAATAATTAATAAAAGAGAGAGATCGTTAAGTCTATAGCAACTTAGTATCAACTAGTGATAGGGGGGTAAATCGATAAATAGAGGAAAGGGTAATGACACAAAGACACGACAAAGTTTTAGGATAATTAAGGATAACTAGTAGAGTATGGCTAGGTGGGAGGACAACGAGTGAGTATAAGACTCCTATGACTCTTACTTTACTCTTGTGAACTATCTTATCAAATGGATGAATTACACTAAGACAGCTACCTTACTTACGGTGTGTAGGGGGTAGTGCGAAACAATAGAGGATATAACCTCTACCCGAAGCGCCTACGCTCTTATGGGAGCCTACCTTTTAAGAACTTGCCTAAAACACGTGGAGGGATACTAAGACTAGACAGGCCTGTCACCACCTGCTAGCACCCACTAACAATCCGTGCGACAAGCGGCATTCAAGGGTAAGATCTAGCCTAAGCACCATGCTTACACTAATTCTCACTACTCTAGCTGGGTACCAAACAACTAAAGCACCCTATGATAGGCAATGAACTACACACGTGAGCTGGTTACAAGATCACAATCTAGTGTAAATCAACAATACGGTAAGACAAGACACAACAATATTATAATGAATAGTAAAGCACTAAGTAAACATTTAGTAAAGTAAAGTAAAGATAATATATTGATAAAAGTAAAGTCTTACAGAAGGAAAGGTACAAGAGCTATATGTTGACGGTGGATATACCCTAAAATTCCACATTCAAACACCGTCAACAGGCCTCGGATTCGAGGGAAGATAAAATATCATGAGCATATTTTATCAATAACTAGTTCCACATGTACTCTTAAGCTTGTGATTGCAGGGAACACCAAAACAGTGCAAAAGTGAGTAGCTAGGGGCTAACTACATGGTTCGGCCGAATCATGTCATGTTGCCCTAGGCCACCACCTTCGAACACAGTGCATATAACATCAAATGGAAGAGATCAGAGCCAAGGGTGGGCCCACCCATGGGTCGGGCGAACTGCCGATGGGGCCCACCTGGCTCTGGTGACGTAGCAGGATCCGTGTGACACTCCAACCAAGTTAATTCATCCATCGAATCAACTTGCGCTTTCATTCAACGGTGGAGATCAAAGGCACATGGATTGAGGCATGAAACGAAGCAATCAAGACAGAACCAACACATAGGAAGAGTCTATGACAGATGGGGACCACGGTGGTGGGACCCACCCACCAGGGGTGGGTCGGCCGAACCACCAAAAGGGGAACCAAGCCACCTACACACTCAGTGACAAGTGGGGACTCCTTCTAGAAGACCCTGGCTGGGCCCACCAGTCATAGGGGGGTCGGCCGAACCCCCCTGGTACCCAGCCAGGTCGGTTGGCCTCCACCGACTCCAAGCATGTTTCCCATGTGCTCAAATCACCAAAGCCGTCCATCTGGAGGCGGTTACAAGGCGGTGGATCCAAGGGTGGTTAGGCAAGGAGCACGCGGATCGCTGACGTCGCACCCCCTGATCCTCCACTATAAATAGAGGCTGCCCACTCCTCTTCAAGACAGACCATACAACACAAGAAGCAAGCTAGAGTGAAGTACTACTCTTTAGTAGTAGTATTAGTCTAGTGTGGGAGTTAGAGTCGAGTTGAGCTACGCTCGGAGTCTCCAGAGTCGTCTACTGGAGAGTCTGGTATAGCTCTTGTACCTTTCCTTCTGTAAGATTTTATCCTTTTCAATATATATTATCTTTACTTTACTTCACTAAGTTCTCACTTAGTCTTTACTATTCTTTATAGTATTGTTGTGTCTTGTCTTATTCTATAGTTGTTTTATACTTGATAGTGATCTTGTCCCAACTCAACGTGTGTTAGTTCATCGCCTGTCATAGGGTGTTCTAGTTGTTGGTACGCAGCTAGAATAGTGAGACTTAGTGTAAGCGTGATGCTTAGACTAGATCTTGCCTTTGATTACCGCTTGTCACACGGATTGTTTGTGGGTGCTAGCAGGTGGTGACAGCCCTGTCTAGTCTTAGTATCCCTCCACGTGTTTTAGGCAAGTTCTTAAAAGGTAGGCTCCCATAAGAGTGTAGGCGCTTCGGGTAGAGGTTTTGTCCTCTATTGTCTCGCACTACCCCCTGCACACCGGTAGTATGGTAACTATCCTAGTATAAGTCATCTATTTGATAGGGTAAGTCACAAGAGTAAAGTAAGTGTCATAGGAGTCTTATACTCACTCGTTGTCCTCCCACCTAACTATACTCTACTAGTTATCTTTTAGTTATCTTAATACTTGTGTGTTGGCGTCATTACCTTTTCCTCTACCTATCAATTTACCCCCCTACACTAGCTGGTACTAAGTTGGTATAGACTTAAGGATCTCTCTTTCTTTTTATTAATTATTCCTAGCAACCGCTTTCCCTTGTGATAAAATAAATAACGATACCTTGGAATACTCCCGGGTGAAGTGCTACAGCGGTATATTCTGTGCGCTTGCGGAATTATCCAATAGACATAATAAATACCCCTCATGCACTTCTGGCACCATTATCAGAGATAGCCTAACACCCTGTCTCTGGTGGTTGCGCTAAGAAGTGTCAACACTATACCAGACTCTCCAGCAAACGACTCCGGAGACCCCGAGGATAGCTCGACTCGACTCTAACTTCCACACTAGACTAATACTACTACCAAGGAATGGAGTTTCTCTTGTCTCTTGTGTATCTTGTGTGTCTTGAAGAGAGTGATGGCAGCCTCTATTTATAGGAGAGGATGGAGGCATGCCATGTCAGCGATCCATGTGCTCCTTGCCTCTCCTCCCTTAGATGAACCGACCTTGAACCGCCTCAAGATGGACGGTATTGGTGAATCCAGCACGTGGGAAGCATGCAGGAAGGCAGCGAAGGCCAACCGACCTGGCTGGGCACCAGGGGGGTCGGCCGACCCCCTATGACAGGTGGGCCTAGCCAGGTGTTGTCCCAACCAGTCTTAGAGCATGGCTGTGTACTTGATTTGTTGGTATTCGTCGGTTCACGCCTTGATCCATGTGCCTTGATCTTCCACCGCTGAATGGAAACACAACTTTGATCCAATGGTGGAATTGAGCTGAGTGGAGTGTCACACGGATCATGCCATGTTAGCAGAGCCCTGATAGGCCCCACATGTGGGTCGGCCGACCTGCATGTGGGCCCTCCAGGTTCTCCACTCTCTTCCATGTGCTTTTTTGAGTCATTTGTTGAATTGTGATGGCTTGGTGCCCATACAAGTGGTTCGGCCGACCCACTTAATTGAGCTCCAAGTGCTCATTTCTACTCTGTTTTGATCTTCCCTGCATTCACAAGCTAAGACGACTCCGGAGACCCCGAGCGTAGCTCGACTCGACTCTAACTCCCACACTAGACTAATACTACTACTAAGGAATGGAGTTTTTCTTGTCTCTTGTGTATCTTGTGTGTCTTGAAGAGAGTGATGACAGCCTCTATTTATAGGGGAGGATGGAGGCATGCCACGTCAGCGATCCGTGTGCTCCTTTCCTCTCCTCCCTTGGATGAACCGACCTTGAACCGCCTCAAGATGGACGGCATTGGTGAATCTAGCATGTGGGAAGCATGCAGGAAGGCGGTGGAGGCCAACCGACCTGGCTGGGCACCAGGGGGGTCGACCGACCCTCTATGACAGGTGGGCCTAGCCAGGTGTTGTCCCCACCTAGTCATAGAGCATGGCTGTGTACTTGATTTATTGGTACTCGTCGGTTCACGCCTTGATCCATGTGCCTTGATCTTCCACCATTGAATGGAAACACAACTTTGATCCAATGGTGGAATTGAGTTGAGTGGAGTGTCACACGGATCATGCCATGTTAGCAGAGCCCTGATAGGCCCCACATGTGGGTCGGCCGACCTGCATGTGGGCCCTCCAGGTGCTCCACTCTCTTCCATGTGCTTTCTTGAGTCATTTGTTGAATTGTGATGACTTGGTGCCCATACAAGTGGTTCGGCCAACCCACTTAATTGAGCTTCAAGTGATCATTTCTACTCTGTTTTGATCTTCCCTGCATTCACAAGCTAAGAGTACAAGTGGAACTACTTATTGATAAAATATGCTCATGTTATGTTGATCTTCCTTGAATCCGAGACCTGTTGACAGTGTTTGAATATGGAATTTTATGGTATATCCACCGTAAACAGTGGCTGACGTTTAACCTGAGTTGACACGGGGCACCATCGTGTGCGTCGGACGGAGGACTTTGGTCCGACGCCTACCGTCTGACGGTAGCGTCTGACGCCACGAAAAGTGTTCTAACGGCTGTTTTTCAATGGGCAACGGCTAGGAGTGTACTTACGGGGTATTTATACTCCTTCCCTGGTCACTTGATGACTCTCTTGCACATTTGTTTCATTGCTATACTCTTGTGAGCACTCTCTAGCCTCCCTCACACTCACTTATTCATCTTTGATCATCATTGTGAGTTGAGTGATCTTCAAGTGCAATATTGTTAGTGATTTGCATTCTAGAGCACTTGAGAGCAAGCCATTGCTGAGTTCTTATTCTCTTGGGGCATTGCCATGTCCCTAGCGTCTTGGAGGTGATTCCGGTGTTGAGGTTGATTTGTGATTGTTCAAGCCCACACCGAAGGTTTGATAGTGAGGGGTTCTTTCGGTTATTCCCCGGCCGAGTGCCAAAACCGACTCTAGTGGATTGCTCGTGGTTGATAGCCACTTCTCTTGTGTTGGTGAGCGGCTCCCTGGTGAGGGATTGGCGTGTGAAGCCTAGCTCGCAATCCACCAAGGAATACCTGGTGCCACAATGAGGAGTAGCGTGACGGTGATCACGTGAACCTCAGTAAAAAATCGAGTGTTCTCTCTTCTCCACCTTCGAGTGGATGATTGGCTTTCTGGTGTTCACTTGGTGATTGGTCTTCATTGTGATCATATTGGTTATCTCTTGGTCATTGGAGCTACACGCGGCATTTGGATTTCACTTCATCAAGCCTCTTGGTATAGCCTTTTCGATCACTTCTCTCTTGCGCTTATTACTTGTTTAGGTGATCTCTCCTTAGGCTTCGAAGGAGTGGGTTTCTTGCATTTGATTGCATATTCTTGTGAGTAGTATATTGTGCTAGGAGGCTTGCATAGAGTAGCATAGAGCTAGTGCTTAGCAATAGCCTTGTTAATTACTAACTTGTGGTCTAGTTCTTTGTAGAAATTTTTATAGGCTATTCACCCCGCTCTAGCCTATCGGAACCTTTCAGACTTGTTTATCACATATAGTGCTAGGAATTTCTAAACAAGAGAACAGCAAGCCACAACCCGTGCATACGCTATCCACGTTAGTAAAAATTGGTTTGCACCGTTCGATTTCTACTGTAGGGTCAGTGTTTCCTCATATTTGGTCAGAACGGTTGCACATTGACATTGCTTTGCTGCCCTGCTTTCTAGTGGCTGGACAGGTTTGTTGTCTTTTCTCCATTGGCCAGCAGCTGGGGACCCATCTAGTGGTCAGCAGGCTAGCTGCACGCCTGCCCGTCGTCCTGATGAAGGAAGAGGAAATTGCAGTTGCTTTGTCGATCTAGTGTTGGTTCCTGTGCCCAGGTGTGGTCCCAGATGCAGACTTTTGGAGTGGTTGGAGTGGTTAGCCCAGGGATTGAATGAGCGTGCGTGTCAACACAAAACTACTAGCCCCAGTTCCATCGCGAAAAGGAAAAAAAGGAGGGCCGCGTCCGGAGATAAATGCTTGGCATGATAGTTCGACATTGCGACTCATGTGTCACCTACATATATATATTTCTTCTCTTGTGTGGCCCCCAAACTCGATGTATGCTTCGCATCAGTACAGAAAAAGATCCTTGTATTCTCATTTCTTAGTGCCATGCCATTACAAGTATCATGAACCAAAGATCATATGTACCATCCACTGTTTTGCATGACATGAGGTATTGTCTAAAGCTCTATGGGATCGTCATACATCTGTACATGGTGATGCTAAAAGTTACTCCTTTTAAGTTAGTGTAAGGACAAGTAGTTGTGTTGTTGTTGACGTGAAGTTGTATGCATATTGGTTGGCTAAACAATATGATCTATAATTCTATATGTTGTTGTGTATCATGAGTTAATGATGGATAACATCGATGAGGTGACCGACATAAAGAATTAAGGCTATAAACGACATTAAGAGGGGCAAAACTCGTGTTGCCCAGGCTTGTAACAAAAAAGTAAAAAGGAAATCAGTTGACGTGGAGATATGATGTGGAAAATTGTTCTGCCACTTGGGACAAAAGCAACAAGTTTGGCAAGTGGTTTTTGAACTATGAGGGACTATTAAAGCAATTGAAGCAGTTTTTGGAAGTTCCTATATGTTAGAGACATTGCAAGGTAACTGTTTTCCAAGAACAATTAACGGGGGTATTTAAAAAGGTATTTCATAAGTGTTTGCTAAGAAAACTAAGTGTTATCCAAACAATTGTGACAGAACCGCCTTAATCATAGGGCCCACGTGCACCGTCATCATCCCTAAGGACCCACGATCAGTCTGCACGAGTTCTCCTTGACCTAGGTGGCCTGCCGGGTTCCCTAGGAAACCCTAACCTCCCGAGGATCTCATTGTAAGCATTGCAGCATTACAACAGTTTACACAAATAATTTGAATCAGAGTACAAGGTGCGGAAGTATTACATAAACATACATTACAAATATGAATTACATTATCCCAGCCAGAGTTCCGTAGTGGAGTAGCATCATATAACTAGACACCTTGCCCAAGGGTTATACACATCTTCATCCATAAACGATCCGTCAACCGGCACGGTCCCACGTAAAACTGCACACTCAGCTCACCTGCAACAGGTGTTAACAAACCCTGAGTACTGGGGTACTCCGCAAGACTTACCCGGCTAAGAAAAAGGAATGAGACTCAGGAATGCAGGCTGAGGGGAGTCAAGGTAAGGCTTTAGCAAGAGTCAAAGTATTTTGCAGAAATAGCATTACTAATCCTGCTTTCAGTGTTTTACTCAATATTATTATAATCAACATCAATAGTTCTCAATTCTTTCACATATATCCTTCAATTCCAATTACATATTCATTCTCAAAAACACCCTAGTTCCGAACCACTTTTCGGGGTAAGTCAGTGGATCAAGTCTCCATTAACTGTGGAGCAACGATGATTCTAATCGATTAGTATCCAACTAGGGATCCCTATCCACACTGCATATGTAGCACCTAAGCTTGCATATGCCAATCCCGTCTACCACGGCTTTTCTATCCCTGAACCGGTCCTGCGCCACCCGAGAGCACAGTACTCCTCTCGTCTCCAGGAACGACGGCCACGAGGGTACACGCTACTCTTGCCATCTATCCACTCCCAGTGCGTCGTTGTCGGTTCAAGCACTAGAGTCACCGGAGATAGGGCTTTTCGTAGTATGTGGCTAGTTGCAACGTCTCGATCCAGCAGGCCTACAACGAATGGTCCCTAATTTCTTTTCCCCGGCAACCATGCATTGGGACTCTAACCCAAGTACAAAAGTTACCCGACGGTTTCCAAATTCATGCCTGCCGGATGACAAGACATGGGGATCGCCGCCCTATGTGCACATCAACCGAGCGAAACATTTCCCTTTTCCATCGGTGGTCAAACCTTGGGACTCTAACCCAAGAGATATAACCAGCCCAACAGAACATCCCCACCCGTCGGTGATGATGTACTGATCAGATACACAGTCACTGAACGAGAACATTACCAATTCCCTTTTTCATGAATTATTCAATAATATATATATCACAATAGCTCAAAAATAGCATTTTGTGCAAATTCTAAATTAGTTAGGCAGAGCTAAGCATTTTCCAAACATTTTATTTTAAAATGGTTTCCGAGTATTTCGGTGGTCAAGGTTGGTAATGCATCAATTGGGTTATCAATCAACTCCTATCAACTTAATGCAGCAGATTAACTCAAGTTATAAAATTTGTAAATCACAAGGAAGGGGCTAAATGCACCGGGGCTTGCCTGTTGCCTAGAGTAGACACTACCCTGAAGTCAATCACCGAGAAGGATCCACGTCCTCCGAGTGAAGACCTTACTCGGGACACGCTTTAGATAATAATCACCGCGCGTTCACTACACGAAATAATAATACAACACTTAATATGATGATATGAATGCCATGATGCAGGAGATGCACTAAATTGTGAATTAATAAAAGTAAACTAAATTTAGAAAGTTGAGTATAACTTTTCTTCATGGTAAAGTAGTAAAACAAATTTCGTTAAACAAGGTGGTGGTTATATAATTTATTCGTCGACCATTTTAACAGTCATAGAAGGCCGAGTTAATTTTCCTTGTAACACTTCTCTCCTTTGCTTAAACAAGTCACCAACCCTAATATCATACGTGAGTAATATAATTTATTAATGCTCTAATTAGCAATTTAATTAAGAACTCAAACAACTAATTAAAGTGCCAAAGATCTTCTCAAGTTAATGACCCAGGGACATCATGCATTCCAAAAGTCACACAAAACCCTAAATGGGATAGTGTTCCTATTTATTTTATTAAGTGACCTATAGAGTATTAAATAGTGATTAAGCAAACCATTTCTATTTGAACCCAAACTTTACCAACAGCTAGATTTGGCCCTAAAATAGTACCCAAAGAAATTTCATGATTTTTGGATTAACCGGGAATTAATTAAAATTATACAAAGTTGCATTTATGATTTAATATGCTAATTTTTAACTGCTGCAGAAAATGTTCAAAATACACATTTAATATTTTTATTAAATATTTCACACCTCAGAGAGTCTACATAAATTTTTCACACTTTTTGGAGCTACACATTAATTCCGGCAAAAATAAAAAATAGCAGCACTATTCACATAAAATGGAAATGAAAAGCCATTGAATATTCCCTAGGAAAAATGAAAAACTCAAACTGGCCTGGAACGGCCCATCAACGCACGAGCCGGCCCAGCACGGCCCGTGCTCAACCGCACCCCTCTCTTCAGCTCTCCCTGGGCCACTGACGGGCAGGCCCCACCCGTCAGTCCCATCTTTCTCCTCCCGCTTCCCTTCCCAGTGCGCCACGCACACACGCTCGTCGCGGCGGCCCACCGCCGGCGACCTCCCCGGCGAGGGAGACACCGCCGGACGACGACCCAGACCCCAACACACTACCCTAAGGACTTAAACGGACGAGAGCCGGCCGGTGACGAGCTCGTCGCCACCCA
This sequence comes from Eremochloa ophiuroides, assembly GCA_038502445.1. Lineage (NCBI taxonomy): Eukaryota > Viridiplantae > Streptophyta > Magnoliopsida > Poales > Poaceae > Eremochloa > Eremochloa ophiuroides. The sequence continues at coordinate 18,089,134 of JAHLJS010000006.1, forward strand.
TGGCGGCTCGACGACGGCAGCACGACGTGCTCCGACCACTATGGAATGGTAACGACTAAAATAAAGGGGCGAGGGAGGTCAGTGGCTCACCGTGATTGGTTGGGACTAGATGGTTGGGTCAGTGGTGATGTAGAGGCGCGAACGTGACGGCGTCGGCGGACGCAGCGACCTTCACCGACGACGGGCTCCGCGTTCCGACAACCCTAGAGCAGCAATTGAAGAACCAGCGCGCGCATGAGCATCACCAAGATCCAAGAGGTGCAAAACGCTAAACCGAACGGGACGAAGCTCACCACAGCAAGCTAGCCGCGTTGAGATTTCCCGCGGCGGCACTCTGCCGGACCCGAGGACGACAACACTCGCTCCGGCTCTCCGAGGGCACTAGGGATTGGGCACAAGGTTGCAAATGATGCGCAAGTGAGCGGTGGGTTTTGCAGAGACTCCAATTTGGGCAGTGGTGGGGAGGGTGTGGTGAATTTTGGCCGGAACAGTGACGGAAGTCACCGGCGGCCACACGGAGAAAAATGGAGGAAGGGAGGCGGTGCTCGTCGTTTTAAAGACGAGGCAAGGAGGGGATAAGCTCGAGCAAGACCTGGGGCCCCCAACGACCGCACCCAGGCGCCCTTGGCCAGCCCTAGCCGGACGGCGGCCGGTGTGCGCCGCGCGCACGCCTGCACGGCGGCCAGGAAATGGGTAGGGGCCGGCTGTACTGTTTATTCCTCCCTCAGGTCAAACCCTACTTGTGCCATGATCTCCCTATTTTGTGTAGTGACTCAAAAATTTCCAAAAACAAAAGTTACAGAGAATTTTGTGAAGAATACTTTTCCTTTCTGAACCAATTTCAAATTCAGAATAGTTTTAAAAATAACAGAAAGGGGGTAAATTGGGATTTGAATTCCATTTTACAATTCAATAATATTCTCCAAAATTTTCTGTACAACATGAAAATCTGTAAACATGAAAGTTGTTCAACTAACTGAGCCCTACAACTTTTATTAAGGAAGTTTGGTTAGATTCTTGATAAAATTTGAAATAGCATTTCCAATTTAAATTTCAAAACATTGTTTAGGCTTTAATTTGAAATCTCACTGCATAACATCAAAATCCTCCAATATAAAAGTTGTTCAATTTGAAAAGTATTACAACTTTCATTAAAGGAGTTCATCCAAATTCTAGATAGTTTTTGAAATGGCATTTTAAATTTGAAGCAACAAACACTAATTGGGGTTTACTTTAAATTTCCACTGGTAAACTTCAAAATCTCCAAAAATGAAAGTTGTTCAATTTTGAAAGGGCTAAAAATTTTATTAAGGGACCATCATCAGATTTTAGCTAGTTTTTGAATTTGCATTTCAAGTTTAAACTTTAAACCTAGATTAAGGTTTGATTCAAAATTATTTTTAATAACTTCAAAATTGCCCAAAATACAAGTTGCTCAGCTTTTAAAGATTCACAACTTTTATTTAAGGCCCAATACTTAATTCCTTTTAGTTTTCAAATTAGGGTTTCGGATCCAACGTAGGGTTTATAATGATTTCTTTTAAATTTCTTTAAATCTTTATTTTTATCCCACATACATACACAGACATTATTATAAACAAATCACTCTAAAGTATCTACACACGATCATAAGCAAGAATAAAATTTTACTTTAGTTATTGTATAGAAAAAAATGAGTTTATGCGGGATGTTTTCGCATGCAATCATGATGACATGGCAGGTTTTAGTTATCGTAACACCAGGGGTGTTACATTCTCCCCCCTAAAAATAAATCTCGTCTCGAGATTCAAGATGTGGCTAAAGCCTTAATTTTTGTAATAGAAAAGAAAATGTGTAAAGTAACATTTTTCAAACTTGACTATAGAGCAAGGGTTTTATATTTTGTAAGACTTGAAAGTGATAAATTATTTTAAATGGTAGCAAGGAACTTAGCAAAGTTTTCAGGTGAGAAATTCTCTGATTTCTCGGGTAACCTCTTCTCCTGAAGACTGATTCCAAAGTACTTGTGCCTCATCCTGTTGAAGCCTTTGAGTAACACGATCTCCTTTTGGGTTTAGGACTCACACTGAACACTTGAAGCGTGTCAGATCTAATTAAATTCAACTCCTACCAGGTCAATAACTCAATCTAGCACCAGAAGACGCTTCTCAAGTGGTGATACATGAAATGCATCCTACGCAACTGACAAGTGTTCAGATGCTTGAGCTGATAAGCTACTAGCCCACACTTCTGTTCCTATCTGTTATAAGGAAGATTATCATTTAATCTAATCAGTTGTCTCTCAACACTAAAACTTAAAACCTTATTTCTTCGAAAAACAACCTTTACGTGTAACATCTTTTGAAGGTGGGTTTCAAGGAGAGTGAGGGCACATTAATTGCGATCTATAATGGTTCGGGAGCACCGACTACGATACCAGTGCGTACCCGGGTAAGATCTTATGTGGCTGCAGTCCACAGAAGATTTTGAGTTTTGACACAGCACCATAGTCACAGGTCGGGATACCGTCATAGAACACAATTAAAGTAGCCTCAGTAGAAGGGGAGACAGTATATCGATGATGACTGTGATGAAAATGACCGCAGACCTTGATACGAGCATATACCCTTCAGAATCTCATGTAGTTGTGAGTTACAGAAGATTGCAGGTTGCTATATTGTATCGCAACCGCAGATCATGTTACATCATAGCAAACGAAATAGAGTTCATTGGTCGTGAAGCTATAGTAGACCACAACCTTAAAACTCGATACCTACGCGTGCCCAGCAGAATCTCAGCGTGACCATGGCACGTGAGAGACCCCAGGTTTCGACGCGACACCATGGTCACAGGTTATGGCACCACTATAGGCACAATCATAACGACTTGGAATAACATGTTGATGTTGAGTGAGCGATTAGCGTCGGATCGAGGCATGACATGTATGCAGATAAAAATCATGGTCTAGTGCTAGGTTTTCGTATTGAGTCTGTGGGTGAATTGAAGTGCGTCCTAAAGTTTCTGAAGAAGTAAATTTTCAAATAGATCTCAAGGCATTTATAAATAACCAGTAATCCATAAAATAACGAGGAATCCTCAGCGGATCGCAGATACCATTTCCATGTGATTGGATCTTAGGTATCATTTCTAAATCGGTTCCCGTTATTTTATCAGATGAGATTAAGATGATTACAAGGACAAAGAATTTTGAGAATTCGGAGAGATCAGACGTGAATTCTCAAAACAGGTTTTAATACAATTATAAAGAGCAAAAGAATTTTGAAATTCATGAAGAAATATGGACATGAATTTTGCGAAAGGTTTTTGAAGGAGAGTGAAAGCACATTAATTGCAGGCTAGGATCATGACCATCAACCCTGATAGCAGCGAGCGTCCGGCAGTAATTTTCCCATGGTTGCGATCTATAGGAGACCCCAGATTTCGACGCTGTATCATGGTCTTGGAGCATGATATCCCATAGACTACAATTACAATAGCTTTCAACCAACACATGTTGATTGACGGTCTCAAAGAAATAGCATGTGTCGTGAAAAGAGGAAATCAAGACTGACATATGCGTAGGTTTAGACAGTCAAAGTTTTATCAAGTTTTTAGTGTTGAGTTGACTGCATCCCGAAGTTCCCCATGGACTGGAAACTTTTGGAGCGAAGATTAACGGAGATTGGTAAGAATCTAGTCTTATAGCAATATTTACCAACTTTTGAACACACCTAACACTCATAAGTTTAAGCAGGAAATGATTTGACCGATGACGAAAGATTATCCAAGGTTTACACATCCGTTCACATTGACTATTAGTTTAGGTTGACTTACTCCAGCTTATTGAACTACCATTACACCAGTTTCCTACCGACACAGGGTTTTGGATTACAAAGGCACTTAACCTCAGACTTGACCACTTACTACTTCTGACTCCGAGTCACTTGCTACTTCCTCCTAACTCCTCATCGGCATTCTCTGCTGAACCAGACTCTTCCTGATGGTCAGCTGCTGGAACCTCTACATCTGGAATTGGATTATTCATGGCATGGAGCATTTGCACTTCTCGTTGCAGATCGGCAGTATTCTGATGGGCTGCCTGAAGCTGTTGCTGATAGGTGTTATGCAGGCCCCAAAACATCACATCCTGATGCTGCAAATATCCAACGGTCTCTCTAAGACCTTCCCTTGCCATTACGGCCATAAGAATGAGCTTCTTCACAGCTACTGGATGAGAAGTCCTGTCTGAAGTTGAAGACTATCCACCAGACTCTCCAGCTCTTCTATGCGATGCTGGTCTGCTTGTCGCTGTGCTTCGAGTGCTTGTATCTGGACATCTAGTCCGATCTTTTCTACATTACTGATCTGAGCAGCCTCTTGTCATTTTAAGGCTTTCCTACTGGCCTTCTTCTTCTTGAGTTCTATACTCTTGAGTACTCCAAAACATTCAGAATAAAGTTCCTTGCCACTCCTCGCGTCCTCGCTCACGTGTCAGATGCAAGTTAAGGATGGCTAGCATAGCTCGAGTAGTGGCTACCAATATGGGGTCCTGTTGATCAGAATTTTCTTCCAATTGCTTGGCTTGTTGTTGAAGACCATCCCAGTTTCCTGGTGCCTCTGACGGAAACATTCTCAGAGAAGATACTCTGACCTCTTTCTGACACGTAAAGCAGATCTTTCTTAGGACTTCCAATGTTGTTGCCTGAGCTCCTTCCCAAAAACTCATTCCTTTAGCCCTTGCTTCCCAAGCTGGCCAAAATGGAGCAGTGGTACAAGCTGAGATCTGAAGGGACACTTCGTACCACGGTCGACCAAGGAGAGCAGTACTGGGACCAATGATACTCGGGTGGTTCTGAGTAGCCTACTTCCTGTAGTAACTGCCACAACACCATAGGAGTTCCGAACATAGCCAGGCATTCGTCGATTCTAGTGGCAGGGTCTTGCGAGTCCATCTATTGAGAAGAAGGGTAAGGAATTTGTTTTTAACAAAAATATATTTGGAAATAGGTTTTATTTCAGAAAGTAGAGGTATATTTCAGTATCAGGGTATTATTAATAGTTGTAATGTCATGATGCATGAGCGTTCCAACGTAATTCGGAAAATTCTGAATATATACGTACTATACTGATTAAATTAATTGCTAGAGTGACATGCACTCAATGTTTTAAAACATAGGGCATACTTAAGGTGCTAATCCACTACTAATCTCAAAACCTAACTATAGATCTATAGAAGTAATCGAGGAAAGATGCTATAGAGTGAATGAGGGAAGTTCAGAAACAACTCGAACCAAACTACCCCATCAATTTTATTCATTCCAAATCATTTTGAAGTTTTTGTAAAGTAATACCGCAAGCTATTTTACAATGAAATGCTCTGATACCACTAGTGATAGAACCGCCTTAATCATAGGGCCCACGTGCACCGTCATCATCCCTAAGGACCCACGATCAGTCTGCACGAGGTTCCCTTGACCTAGGTCGCCTTGCCGGGTTCCCTAGGAAATCCCTAACCTCCCGAGGATCTCATTGTAAGCATTGCAGTATTACAACAGTTTACACAAATAATTTGAATCAGAGTACAAGGTGCAGAAGAATTACATAAACATAGATTACAAATATGAATTACATTATACCAACCAGAGTTCCGTAGTGGAGTAGCATCATATAACTAGACACCTTGCCCAAGGGTTATACACATCTTCATCCATGCACGATCCGTCAACCGGCACGGTCCTACGTAAAACTGTACACTCAGCTCACCTGCAACAGGGGTTAACAAACCCTGAGTACTGGGGTACTCCGCAAGACTTACCTGACTAAGAAAAAGAAATGAGACTCAGGAATGCAGGCTGAGGGGAGTCAAGGTAAGGCTTTAGCAAGAGTCAAAGTATTTTGCAGAAATAGCATTACTAATCTTGCTTTCAGTGTTTTACTCAATATTATTATAATCAACATCAATAGTTCTCAATTCTTTCACATATATCCTTCAATTACAATTACTTATTCATTCTCAAAAACACCCTAGTTTCGAACCACTTTTCGGGGTAAGTCAGTGGATCAAGTCTCCATTAACCGAGGAGCAACGACGATTTGAATCGATTAGTACCCAGCTGGGGCTCCCTATCCACACTGCATATGTAGCACCTAAGCTTGCATATGCCAACCCCGTCTACCACGGCTTTTATATCCCTGAACCGGTCCTGCCCCACCCGAGAGCACAGTACTCCTCTCGTCTCCAGGCACGACGGCCACGAGGGTCCACGCTACTCTCGCCATCTCTCCACTCCCAGTGCGTGGTTGTCGGTTCAAGCAATAGAGCCAACGGAGATAGGGCTTTCCGTAGTATGTGGCTAGTTGCAAAGTCTCGATCCAGCAGGCCTACAATGAACGGTCCCTAATTTCTTTTCTGCCAGGCAACCATGCATTGGGACTCTAACCCAAGTACAAAAGTTACCCGATGTTGGCATTTCTTAACATCGTTACAACAGAAAGACCTAAAGGTCCATCCCCGGCAACGGCGCCAAAAATGATTGTTGGCATTTCTTAACGTCGTTACAAAAGATAGACTAAAAGTCCATCCCCTGGCAACGGCGCTAGAAATGCTTGTTGGTGTTTCTTAGCATTACTACTAAAGATAGACTAAAGGTCCAGTCCTTAATAATAATACTTAGAGACATAAGTTGACATTCCCAACCATCATTACTTCAGAAAGGTAATCCTTGGCCCTTAGTGGCGCCGGCCTAGGTAATGCATTCTGATAATAGCAGATTAGAAGTGTCGGATTGGCCTTTCTAACCATCATTACTTACGATATGCAAAACTGTGGCACGGCGTCATGGGATGCAACAAGAATTACAATCCTTAAATAATGGTACTTAGGTACGCCAATCGATAGCTCAGTAAGAAATAAGATAACTCTGTAAGCGCACAGAACTATCATTGTAGCATTTTAACCCGTGAGTAGGGTGTCGTATTTATAATTTTTCGTAGGAGGGCAATATGCATCAAGCGTGGTGTAAACATGATCACTTATTGAGTGCAATGGTAGGCATAGAGTAAAAAGGAATAAAACATGATTTCAAGATAGTGGACACACATATGGAGCAACCTCAAGGAATAAAAGGAAAATAAAGAATAAAAGAATATATCTAACTGAGCAGGCATTGGTCATATATAATTATGCAAAGAACTGTTAGCAAATCATCTAATTAGTAGTTATAGTATCAGGACTAAGTCTGGGGTGATAGGGAGATCCCTGCAGCTGGTCTGCCAGCCGATAGAGACTTTACGAACTCCTACTCAATATCCGAACGTGGGGAAATGCTAGGGATGGACAGGGCTGTCACCACCTGTCCACCTACCCCTCTGCCCGTGGGATACCGACATATTCGCCGATCTCCGCATACCTGAGCACCATGCTCACGTACTTGGAAACAACTCCTAACCCCCGCGGACCCCAACCCTTCGGATTGATAGGCTAGGTAAAGAGCAACCATGACAGCACGATAAACCATCACCTCATTCCTAGTTCTTCCTCTATTCATACTAATTTGATGAACAATGAAGAACGATAATGAACAAGTCAAGAACATGATACATAAACTATGTTCTAGCTCATATACTATGCTCATAACAAGATCATAACTAGACTCTAGTTCATATGCATAATCATATAAGTATGATAAGAACTTGCTCATGGAAGAAGACCGAATTGTATTCATAACAAGATGATCCTTTTCTTCCAAGGAGACAAGCTCTCCTTGATAGCTCTTGCCTTGCTCACAAACTACTAATACTACTCTAAAGATACAAGTGAGAGGTGTGAGGTAGATGACTCCAAATGATGTGTGTTTAGAAAGGGATGGAGCACCATCTATTTATAGTGAAACTATGATGGTTTGGGCGTTCTAAACATGGAAGCAGGTGAAACCGCCATCAGAAAACCGCCTTGAGTACTGTGGCTGATGATGGGCCCGGGAAGTGCCATCTGGGTGGCGGCCGCCCCTGGGGCGGTCGGTCCCTGGGAGGCGGCAACTGGCCACCGTCTTCGGGTGGTCGGTTACTCCCTGGGCCTGGGCCTCTCCCTTGGTTGCGGATGGATCCAGTTACGCTTTGAAGGTGGGCTTCTTTAGTATTCTTTGGTTGCCCATTTGTTAGATTCGTCATTTGACTTTGCGCTTTCTTCATGTTGATGCGTATTTCCACTTGTTATGCCATAAAACCTGTAAAACATGAATGCTGGGGGTACAAGTGGAACTTGTTAGTAGTAAAGGCATATGTGCTAGAATATGATTGTTAATCCTCTTTTTAGTCTAAGTTGGTGGTATAAAATTTATCCATAAGGACCACCAACAAGTCCCCCAAGCTTAACCTTTGCTCATCCCGAGCAAATAGCTAAGTATGGTTGTTGATCAGGAGTTGCTACAATGCCGATATAATTCATAAGTGTCATACCTATAACATAGCATTCATTCATAATTTAAATAAGTTGGCATTCTATCCACTCTTTACCTTGATTTCTTATGGGGCTTGTAGTTTCTTCCAATTTCTTGGGCGGTTGCAAGATAGAATGATTATAATAGACTCACCAATCATTCATTCTTTGATAGACCTTTGATCCGGAGGTTTTATGAATTTTTTCAAAATAAACCAAGTTTCTCAAATGATTCTCTCAATCGCTCAATGTGTATGGTTTACCTTACTAAAGTCATTGTAGTGTTGCCTTTTCATCCTACTACTAAGGCTGAGAGTGGAGTTTTGGGTAGGTATGAAGGTGGACGTACTTACATTACTATATTGCTGAGTCAAAGACCGGACAATAAGGAGATACAAGTCATATACCTTGATTGAGATGTGCAAGTGTGTGGAATATGAGTATGGTAAAAACCTATCTCTAATCTTTTGGCACTCCATGCATCATGACTCTCTTTTATTGGATGGAACAAAACTCTTTGGAGGAATATGGGCTATAGAAATATCATCATTATATATATATATTGAACGGGTATTTGTATTTTCTTTCCCGTTTGTTTTCTCATGCCCTTTGGCTTTTTTTTAGCATAGCCCATATTTTGATTTGACATATGAAAACTTTTGGATGGAGAGACGTCATGATGGCGAACAAGGAGTGAAAATTTTTTTGTATGCACGGCTCTCAAAGTGAGAGTCGGCATTTTTATTTGGTGGATGAAAGGTGCATGTTGTGCGCAACTCTCAGGATGAGAGTCGGCTTTATTTGGTGGGTGTACGTGAATCTCAATCATGGGTGTATGACTATAATCTCACTAGGTCTCAGTATTTTGACTCAACTCAAAGTTCCGTAAGTAGCATATGACTAAGTTTTGTAAAATTAGAGCATGTCATATGGCCTTGGTAGGTATTTCATAATCATTGGGGAACTTTTGATTTTTGAATTTTTGAAAAGAAATCTCCGGATGTCAAGTTTCTCTTAGAACAAAGTCATAGCAAAGTCTATTTGTACCATCTCAAATCTCGCAACAACTTAGAAAAGGATCATGCAATTGCAACCCACAAGATTTCAAGTTTTCAGAATGAGATATTTTTAGCCAACAAACTTAAATCTTGAGGAATACTAAGTTATAACTTAGGCACAAATGAATTATAGATAGAGCGACTATTCATCATTTCAACAGAAGAGAAACTAACATATGCTGGCACATATGGGAGTGGAATATTTTATTTATTATTTTTATTTTATATATATTATTTTAATAAGGAAATAAAATTACAGAATTTAAAAGTGCGAGGAATAAAGTGCAAGAAATTGAAAGATAAATGTTACCTCTGTAGGGTCTCCTCCCCAAGCTAGTTCAAGGCCTAGGTCCCGAGAATTGTCCCATGGACCGAAGGTAGGCCATCTGTGCCTCGTGCCGCCGCCGGTTCGCATCTTCGAGGTTCATGAACTGCTGCTGGTACTGCTCATGCCATTGGATAAAAGTCTGGATGTGAGCATTGAGCGTACCTCGGATTTGTCTGTTTTGCAGTTCTAGTCCTCCTATGCGTGTGTTGAGGACTTCTAGTGTGACCGGTTGTGGGCGTATCGGAGGTGGCATGCCTTCAGAATCTGGAGAATGCTCGTGCTCGGGCTGCCTTGATCCCCCTGCCTCCTGCGAGTGTTGCCACCCTGACCCTCCAGCCGCATAAGGATGAGGAACATGTCCCATACCATATCCATACCCGGGGGTGAACCCAGGTGTAGATATGACCGGGGACCATTCCATCCTTGGTATCGTGGTAGGCATGGCCGGGTATGGTGTAGGCTGCACAGGCTGCGCAGGCTCTTCATCCTGTACTTCTCTCCTCAGTGATTTCCTGCGAGAAACAAAACTCCTGCGTGCTTCTTCCTTTTCAACAAGGTCGAAGGTGAGAGATAGGGATTTATATAAAGCGAGATCTGGGTTAGCTAACGGAATCTCGTTTATATATCCCGGATAATAAAATACCAGGTTTGTTCATGAGTCATCATGTTTTATGGTATGAGTTTAAGTAAAATAATACTCATTGATCATAATGCGCGGAATGCAGAGATAAACAATAGTGTTAGCACCATGAGAATCAATACTAGCAGCAAGACGTGTGATGAGTGAAGTGCACATAATTGGTGTGGAAGTTTTAAAAGAATTTAACCAGTGCTTAACAATATCATAGACAGGAGCGACTTTAATCTTTTTAAGCACGGCATAAAGCAACTTCAACTCAATATCATAAGTATGGTGAGTGTCCTCTCTAGGAAAGAAAGAATTAACAATCCATTTATACATAAGCCTTAGAGAAGGATGGTGGATGGTGTTGATGTTGGGTTGGAATTTTCCAGTCACATTCTGTCCGGTTATCAAGTGCCAAAATGTATGACGCTAATATCCCGAAAGAGTAAAACCCAAATCAACAGAGCATCGCTCATGAAAACCCAAGTGTGTAGCAAAATCTTTCCAGTAAAGGCTATGTTCTTTCCCAAAGCAGCGAAAGGTAATACCATAGTCGACAACTTGTAAAGTACCCAAGATTTGGATGGTCAAGAGACGAGATCCAAGTTCGTGCACGGGGGCAACTTGGCTCCAACCAACATTTTCGAAAATGGCATTAAATTCGACATTCATACCTGTCTGCTGGAGAAAGTGTGGGTCGAAGGCCGGTGTATGAAGGAATTCGCGTCCCTTGAGGAGGTTGTATGCTTGCATCTCCCGCTCGCTCTCCAAGTCGATGAAGGGAGCGTCGGCCTCGTCGATGGCGTGGCCTCTTGGCGCCCCCTCTTCTTCATGCAGCAGGCTCTCCTAACGTGTGGGAGGGCCTTGGCTAGATTCCCCACGAGAGCGACGGCCTTTCCGGGACATGCCGGAAATCCGACCTCCAATCCCACTCATGGTGAGCTTGGCACAAGAACTTGACTTGAGATGGGAGTGGAAGAAGTTTGTGCAGGATTTCCTTGCACTTTAAACTTTGTGGAAAAATGCTTGGAGAATGGTGGAGCAAGAGAGTGATGGAGGGAGTGAAAAATGTGAGAATGAGAGGGGTGAGGCGCTCCACCCGAATGCTCTGGTAATTATAGGCTTGATCGTAGGCGAAGGAGTGTTGTATGCAATGGCTAGTAGCCGTTGGCAAAAGGCTGCACCACAGAGCCGTTGGGCAGGGGGCGGTCGCCCCTGGGACCGGCCAGTCCCCTGACAGGGCCGGTTTGGTCCAGCCTTTTTGCAGTTCCCTCTAACGGCTATCTCCAGTATGTAGCCGGTTACGAATGACTCCCATTCGAAATTTTGCTCCAGTTTTTTTTGATTTTCCACAAGTTTTATTTGAAACTTTTTGATTTTCAAAAATTATTTAAAAATAATATTTAGTTTCAACTAAATTTATTCTTTTAGAAAATTATTTTTATTGAATTTTTTTGGAGAAGAATTTATTTTGGAATAAAATTTTATAAAACTAGGAAGAGGGAATAATTTCTTTTAATGCAAGAAAATAATTTTATGAAATATATATATTTATTATATAAATGTGTATATAAATATTCATTTATTATTATTTTTTTTCAAAAGGATAAGGTACAATACCTGATTGGGGGCACCTCCCCTAAGCTTGAATGTTGGTGTGGGCCCCTTCAGATAATTATTATGCATATATATATGTATGTAGATATATTTTTTTTTACTTTGATAACCACCGATGACCTTCAGCAAGGGCTCAACGTTTATAGTCTGTTGGCCAGACTTTCCTTCCTTTATTGATCTGTAGCTGCATGAGCAAACTCGGGAGAAGTCTCGGGTTGCCCCGGGATCTTTCCCGCATTGCTGACAGGAACAGAAGCAGCTATTTGTGCCATTTGTGTTTCTATCATTTTGTTAAAACTTGCTTGATTTTGAATAGAAGAAGACAAAGTTTCAAGCCTGGCATTTATATTTTCAAACATTTTATCGTTGAAAGATAGCTTTTTGGTCAAATTTTCATTGATTTTAGCTTGTCCTAGAACGAGATCTTTTAAGGAAGGTTGGTTTGAATTGTAATTTGAATTGAAATTATTACCTTGCGGGCGGTGTTGGTTGTTCCACCCGTTATTACCTTGCTGAGGTTGGCGAAACCCTTTGTTGACATATGAAGCTTCTTCTTGGGTTTCGAGACAGTTATTCCCTGAGTGGCCAACGCTCCCACAGACTTCACACGTCATATGTGAGTCCATGGCCTGGATGGTGCGTTGGTAGCATGATCGTCCAGCTTTTGCATCAGCAAGTCTAATTTTACGGCAAGCAAGTCCGTCTCCTTCACGGTATGCGAGCCTTTTGTGTTTTTCTTCCTTCTCCCCAACTCTGACTGGCCACCATCTTCTCAATGAGTGCAGTTGCATCCGCGATGGTGAGAGAGAAGAATGCACCTCCAACTGCGGCATCTACGTGCCCCTTTGACATGGCCGTGAGGCCTTCATAGAAGTTTTGGAGCACGAGCCAATCTTCCATTCCATGATGAGGGCAGGCTTGGATGTACTCTTGAAGCCTTTCCCATGCTTTGGGGATAGATTCAAGGGAAGATTGCTGGAAGTTTGAGATCTTTCCCCTTAGAGCGTTAGTCTTACTCATGGGGAAGAACTTGGCGAGGAATGCTGCGGAACACTTGTCCCACGTGTTGACGGCTTCCTTATTTTGATAGAACCATTGTTTCACTCTCCCCGTGAGGGAGAAAGGAAACAAGCGGAGCCTGATACTGTCTTGTGCGACGTCTTTGATGACAATGGTGTCGCACAGCTCCAGGAAGTGTTGCAAATGAGCGTTTGCATCCTCGCTTGGTAAGCCACAGAATTGGCTTGTCTGCACCATTGAGATAAGGCTTGTACGGATCTTGAAATTTCCATTTCCGATGTTGACAACGGGCCCAACAGGCACGTTGGCAACAGCGGGGATGGAGTAGTCACGGAGTGTCTTGGCCATGACGGTAGTAGCGGATGGTGCGGGAATGAACGATTCGTCTGCCGACGGAGTAGCAGAAGAAGAAACGGTACGAGACCTTTTCTTCCTTAGGAGTGCTTCCGGATTGCTGATGAAATTGTCCGGCAGAGCAAAACCGCTCATACACTATCCTGTTTTCATTCCAATAAAAAAGGAAGAAAACAGCAAAGTTAACATGTTTAAACTATGTCTACCAATGCTTATTTTGTAATCAATGTTTATGCCAGCTTAGATGTTTTTGCCCTCCCCGGCAACGGCGCCAGAAATGCTTGTTGGCATTTCTTAACGTCGTTACAAAAGATATACTAAATGTCCATCCCTGGCAACGGCGCCAGAAATGCTTGTTGGCATTTCTTAACATCGTTACAAAAGATAGACTAAAAGTCCATCCCCGGCAACGGCGTCAGAAATGCTTGTTGGCATTTCTTAACGTTGTTACAAAAGATAGACTAAAAGTCCATCCCTGGCAACGGCGCCAAAAATGTTTGTTGGCGTTTCTTAGCATCACTACTAAAGATAGACTATAAGTCCATCCTTAATAATAATAGTAGAAACGTAAGTTGACATTCCCAACCATCATTACTTCCAAAAGGTAACCCTTGGCCCTTAATGGCGCCGGCCTAGGTAATGCAGTCTAGTAATAGCAGTTAGAAGTGCCGGATTGGCCTTCCTAACCGCCATTACTTACGATATGCAAAACTGTGACACGGCACCGTGGGGTGCACAAGAATTACAATCCTTAAGTAATGGTACTTAGGTACGCCAATCGATAGCTCAGTAAGAAATAAGATTACTCTGCAAGCGCACAGAACTATCATTGTAGCATTTCAACCCGTGAGTAGGGTGTCGTATTTATAATTTCCCGTAGGAGGGCAATATGCATCAAGCGTGGTGTAAACATGATCACTTATTGAGTGCAATGGTAGGCATAGAGTAAACAGGAATAAGACATGATTTCAAGATAGTGGACACACATATGGATCAACCTCAAGGATAAAAGAAAAATAAAGAATAAAAGAATATATCTAACTGAGCAGGCATTGGTCATAAATAATTATGCAAAGAACTGTTAGCAAATTATCTAATTAGTAGTTCTAGAATCAGGACTAAGTCTGGGGTGATAGGTGGATCCCCGCAGCTGGTCTACCAGCCGATAGAGACTTTACGAACTCCTACTCAATATCCGAACGTGGGGGAATGCTAGGGATGGACAGGGCTATCACTACCTGTCCACCTACCCCTCTGCCCATGGGATACCGACATATCCGCCGATCTCCGCATACCCAAGCTCCATGCTTGCATACTTGGAAACAACTCCTAACCCCCGCGGACCCTAACCCTTCGGATTGACAGGCTAGGTTAAGAGCAACCATGACAGCACGACGAACCATCACCTCATTCCTAGTTCTTCCTTTATTCATACTAATTCGATGAACAATGAACAACGATGATGAACGAGTCAACAACATGATACATAAACTATGTTCTAGCTCATATACTATGCTCATAACAAGATCATAACTAGACTCTAGTCCATATGCATAATCATATAAGTATGATAAGAACTTGCTCATGGAAGAAGACCGAATTGTATTCATACCAAGATGATCCTTTTCTTCCAAGGAGACAAGCTCTCCTTGATAGCTCTTGCCTTGCTCACAAACTACTAGTACTACTCTAAAGATACAAGTGAGAGGTGTGAGGTAGATGACTCCAAATGATGTGTGTGTTGAAGGGGATGAAGCACCATCTATTTATTGTGGAACTATGATGGTTTGGCGCATCTAAACTTGGAAGGAGGTGAAACCGCCATCAGCAAACCGCCATCAGCACCGCCTCCGAAGATGGGCCCGAGAGGCCCCACCTGGGGGGCAGTCGCCCCCAGGGGCGGTCGGTCCCTGGGGAGCGCCATCTGGCCACCGCCTTCGGGTGGTCGGTTGCTCCCTGGGCCTGGGCCTCCCCCGTGGTTGCGGATGGATCCAATTACGCTTTGAAGGTGGGCTTCTTTAGTATTCTTTGTTTGCGCATTTGTCGGATTCGTCATTTGACTTTGCGCTTTCTCCATGCTGATGCGTATTTCCACTTGTTATGCCATAAAACCTGTAAAACATGAATGCTGGGGATACAAGTGGAACTTGTTAGTAGTAAAGGCATATGTGCGAGAATATGATTGTTAATCCTCTTTTTAGTCTAAGTTGGTGGTATAAAATTTATCCATAAGGACCACCAACAGAGGCGGTGCTCGTCGTTTTAAAGACGGGGCAAGGAGGGGATAAGCTCGAGTAAGACCCGGGGCCCGCAACGACCACACCCAGGCGCCCTTGGCCAGCCCTGGTCGGACGGCCAGGAAATGGGTAGGGGCCGGCTGTACTGTTTATTCCTCCCTAAGGTCAAACCCTACTTGTGCCATGATCTCCCTATTTTGTGTAGTGACTCAAAAATTTCCAAAAACAAAAGTTACAGAGAATTTTGTGAAGAATACTTTTCCTTTTTGAACCAATTTCAAATTCAGAATAGTTTTAAAAATAACAGAAAGGGGGTAAATTGGGATTTGAATTCCATTTTACAATTCAATAATATTCTCCAAAATTTTCTGTACAACATGAAAATCTGTAAACATGAAAGTTGTTCAACTAACTAAGCCCTACAACTTTTATTAAGGAAGTTTGGTCAGATTCTTGATAAAATTTGAAATAGCATTTCTAATTTAAATTTCAAAACACTGTTTAGGGTTTAATTTGAAATCTCACTGCATAACATCAAAATCCTCCAATATAAAAGTTGTTCAATTTGAAAAACCTTACAACTTTCATTAAAGGAGTTTGTCCAAATTCTAGATAGTTTTTGAAATGACATTTTAAATTTGAAGCAACAAACACTAATTGGGGTTTACTTTAAATTTCCACTAGTAAACTTCAAAATCTCCAAAAATAAAAGTTGTTCAATTTTGAAAGGGCTAAAACTTTTATGAAGGGACCATCATCAGATTCTAGCTAGTTTTTAAATTTGCATTTTAAGTTTAAACTTTAAACCTAAATTAAGGTTTTATTCAAAATTATTTTAAATAACTTCAAAATTGCCCAAAATAGAAGTTGCTCAGCTTTTAAAGATTCACAACGTTTGTTTAAGTCCCAACATTTAATTCCTTTTAGTTTTCAAATTAGGGTTTCGGATCCGACGTAGGGTTTATAATGATTTCTTTTAAATTTCTTTAAATTTTTATTTTTGTCCCACATACATACACAAACATTATTATAACCAAATCACTCTAAAGTACCTACACACGATTATATGCAAGAATAAAATTTTACTTTAGTTATTGTACAGAAAAAAAATGAGTTTATAGCGGGATGTTTTCGCATGCAATCATGATGACATGGCAGGTTTTAGTTATCGTAACACCAGGGGTGTTACAACAATGATCTATATATGTGTACTCATATATCACCCTTATATAGAACAAAATAGTTGATAGCTTAACGTCATTGCTATTGTTGTCATGTGTTTTTAAACTCACATACGTACACATCACTTAAGAACAAGAGGACATATGTTGATAGAAAAAAGATATTGGAGTTGACATTCGAATTGGGGAATCAAATTTAGATAAGATTAGACAAACTCAAAAAAAAAACCCATCCTAGGCTCGATGAGGGCTAAGGTTTTATAGCTGTGCTCCATTACTCTTAAGCTCGATGAGGGCAAATTGCTCTCCTCCCATATGTGCATGATTTGGATTGGAGGCAAAGTTCCTGAAGGCAAAACTCCTTCGATGGCGCATGTATGGCCTTCATTCTCTGAGCTACCACTGTCTAGAGCTCTTACAAGCTTTTTTCCCACATGGAGAGTTGCTTTTCATGCAATCTGCTCTGGTTAAGGGCTACCAAAAATGGAAAGTTGGCAAATGGCAATACTCCTACCAACGAACGGACAATGAGAATCCGGGCAAAGGAGGACAACCACCATTTCCGTTGTCCATGCATGCTGCATACAGGCAGCCCCGCCACCCATTTCGCGTACTTATCCCCTCCTCCTCCCCGTCCGAGCAGCCCCTCCTCTTCTCCGACAACACTGCACACGTAAAAATTGCACCGAGACAACAGTAGAGGCAATAATAAAGCCAACAGCTAGCCATGGCAGGAACCCGTGCCCTGTTCCTCCTCGCCGTGGCCGTCACCACGGTGCTGGTCGCCACCGCACCTGCGGCCAGTGAACGCCGCCACGCTGGCGGAGATCTGCAAGGGGACCGCGTTCCCAGACATCTGCACCAACAGCGGTGGGGCCGGGGGCGATGAGCACCGGGGTGCTGGACCCGATGGCGGTGCTGCTCTTGCAGGTAAATATAAAAATGGAACGGAAATATTCCCAAACCGACCAGTTTTCATTTTCTATATTATGATTCCGTTTTCAAACATAAAAAACTGTCAGTTTCAATTGCTTTGACAACCATTTTTGTACTCTTTAATTGCTAAAATATAGAAATTACCGAACTAACCGATTTTGTTTTCTATTTTATAAGTCCGTGTTCGACCGTTTTTTGACTGTTTTCATCCTTACTTGCAGGTGGACGCGTTCAAGAAGCGCACCGAGGCGGCGAGGATGCACGTGAGTGAGGCGGCCCAGACGGCGTCGCCGAGGGCGCGGACGGTGCTGGACCTGTGCAACAGCCTGTACCTAGGACGTGGAGGACAACCTGGGGGCCTGCCGCCGTGCCATCGGCTTCAAGGATGCCGTCACCATCCGTGCCACCATGGGCATGGCAGGCGCAGGACATGCAGAACTGCGACGAGCAGTTCAGGCAGATCGGCGAGAACAACCCCATGAAGCAGTACGACGCGTCTCTCGTCGAGATGTCCGAGAACTGCCGCTCGCTCTCCAACATGATCTGATCTCCGATTCGAATCCTTTTCTCCATGTGCCGACATGGCCGGCCGTTGGGCCCTCGATCGATCGCATCGTTGCCGCTGCAATGTTTGCGCGCATGAGTGCATGACCGCGCGCGCGACATTAATCCTTGCGTTAAGTTTATTTGCTTTGGCCATCTCACATTGTTATTTCCTGTAGAAGGAGATGTGTTAATTGGGTCTCGGAAACGGGGAGGCGAATTGAGGTTGAATATTATTTATAATTCAATTGGAATTACAGTTTGGGTTCTAGAAGAGGACCATCTCATCATGCTGCGGCTGTACTCTCTTTTCCTTCGTGCTGAATTTACCATTTAGAACATCTTCGAGAGATTAGCCAAATAATTTTGCAAAGCCAAATGTAGCAAGTATTAGAAAAAAAAAAACCCCTAACACTAGGTAAATTATTCTCTAGATTTAGTAGCCATGTAGTATTGCACTAGTTTGTTGACCCTCCGCCGCTCGTCATCCATCCCTTCTTGCATGCTGAATGTATAATGAACTTGAGGGCATCATCTGCACATCTTTATTTTGATTTAGATCTCGCTGGGATGCCTTTAATTTCAAGCCAGTTGACATGACACTTTTAAATATAGAGACTAAATTTTAGAGTCTGTTGAAGTAGGCTATGATATTTATTTACAAACTAGCTAAATTAGTAATCAAGTCAATTTATCCTTTGAAGATGCTCTTATCTATGAAAAAAATTAGCAACTATATAGTATATACCCTATAGTATTTGATCTTGTAAAGATACATGAGCCTCTTGTTAGTCCATATACAAACATGTAAATAACCATGGGTCACTACTTGAGTATTTAAAAAAAACAACGCAAAAGGACAGTAAAAATTTTGTCACAAGTTTCACGAGAAATGAAAAGGCTGGGTCTAAAAACCATACCACTGAGGATAGTGCACTACTCATTGTAACACCCCTAATTAAAACCTGTCATGTCATCATGATTGCATGCAAATCATCCCTGCATTCAACCTTGTTAGTGTGCATTAATTAAAATAAATTTTATTCTTGCATGTGATTATACATAGGTGCTTTAGAGTGACTTATTACGTAAATGTTTGTGTTGTGTGTAATTATCTAAATCCAATTGGAAAATAAAATGGAAATCATTTATAAATCCTACAATGGACCCAAAACCCTAATTTAAAAACTAAAAGAAATTAGATGTTGGACCTTAAATAAAAGTTGTACATCTTTAAAATCTGAGCGAATTCTATTTTGGGTAATTTTGAAGTTATTAAATAAAATTTCAAATAAAACACTACCCTATGTTTAAAAATGTAAATTTGAAATACAAATTCACAAACGTATCAAGAATTTGACCAAACACCTTTAACGAAAGTTGTAAAGCTTCTCAAATTGAACAACTTTATAATTGGGTATTTTCAAGTTATTGAGTGAAATTTTAAATAAAACTCAAATTGGTGTTTAAGGATTCAAATTGAAAATGTCATTTCAAAAATTATCAAGAATCTGACAAAAATCTTCTAATAAAAGTTGTAGGGCTTGTCAAGTAGAACAACTTTTATTCTTGGATATTTTCAACTTATGAAGAAAAATTTAGGAGAATTTAATTGGATTTGAGATAAGATTCAAAATGTAGTTTTACCCCCTTTTTCATAATTTCAAAAATATTCAAAATTTGGATATGGTTCAAAAAGAAAAAATGTTAATTAGGAAATTTTCCACAATGTTTATTTTGGAAAATTATCAGTGTTCCTGAATGAAATGAGAAGTAATTGCATGAAACAGTAAAAAGGGGGAAAGATTGCTACAGTGCCGTTGACACTTCTTAGCGCAACCACCAGAGACAGGGTGTTAGGCTATCTCTGATAACGGCGCCAGAAGTGCCTGAGGGGTATTTCTTATGTCTATTGGATAATTCCATAAGCGCACAAAATATACCGCCTGTAGCACTTCACCCGGGAGTATTACAAGGTATCGTTATTTATTTTTATCCCAAGGGAAAACGGTTGCTAGGAATAATTAATAAAAAGAACGAGAGATCCTTAAGTCTATACCAACTTAGTACCATGCTAGTGGTAGGGGGGTAAATCGATAGGTAGAGGAAAGGGTAATGACACCAACACACAACAAGTATTAAGATAACTAGAAGATAACTAGTAGAGTATAGCTAGGTGGGAGGACAACGAGTGAATATAAGACTCCTATGACACTTACTTTACTCTTGTGACTTACCCTATCAAATAGATGACTTATACTAGGATAGTTACCTTACTACCGGTGTGCAGGGGGTAGTGCGATACAATAGAGGACAAAACCTCTACCCGAAGTGCCTACACTCTTATGGGAGCCTACCTTTTAAGAACTTGCCTAAAACACGTGGAGGGATACTAAGACTAGACAGGGCTGTCACCACCTGCTAGCACCCACAAACAATCCGTGCGACAAGCGGTAATCAAAGGCAAGATCTAGTCTAAGCACCACGCTTACACTAAGTCTCACTATTCTAGCTGCGTACCAACAACTAGAACACCCTATGACAGGCGATGAACTAACACACGTTGAGTTGGGACAAGATCACTATCAAGTATAAAATAACTATAGAATAAGACAAGACACAACAATACTATAAAGAATAGTAAGACTAAGTAAGAACTTAGTGAAGTAAAGTAAAGATAATATATTGATAAAGATAAAGTCTTACAGAAGGAAAGGTATAAGAGCTATACCAGACTCTCCAGCAGACGACTCCGGAGACTCCGAGCGTAGCTCGACTCGACTCTAACTCCCACACTAGGTTAATACTACTACTAAAGAGTAGAACTTCACTCTAGCTTGCTTCTTGTGTTGTATGGTGTGTCTTGAAGAGGAGTGGGCAGCCTCTATTTATAGTGGAGGATGAGGGGGTGCCACGTCAGCGATCCGCGTGCTCCTTGCCTCTCCACCCTTGGATCCACCGCCATGTAACCGCCTCAAGATGGACGGCTTTGGTGATTTAAGCACATGGGAAACATGCTTATAGTCGGTGGAGGCCAACCGACCTGGCTGGGCACCAGGGGGGTTCGGCTGACCCCCCTATGACTGGTGGGCCCTAGCCAAGGTCTTCTAGAAGGAGTCCCCAGTTGTCACTGAGTGTGTAGATGGCTTGGTTCCCCTTTTGGTGCTTCGCCCGACCCACCCCTGGGTGGGTCCCACCACCGTGGTCCCCATTTGTCATAGACTCTTCCTATGTATTGGTTCTATCTTGATTGCTTCATTTCATGCCTCAATCCGTGTGCCTTTGATCTCCACCGTTGAATGGAAGCACAAGTTGATCCGATGGATGAAATGACTTGGTTGGAGTGTCACACGGATCCTGCCACGTCACCATAGCCAGGTGGGCCCCATGGGCAGTTCGGCCGACCCATGGGTGGGCCCACCCTTGGCTCTGATCTCTTCCATTTGATGTTGTATGCACTGTGTTGAAAAGTGGTGGCCTGGGGCAACATGACATGGTTCGGCTGAACCATGTAGTTAGCCCCTAGTTGCTCACTTTTGCACTGTTTTGGTGTTCCCTGCAATCACAAGCTTAAGAGTACAAGTGGAACTACTTATTGATAAAATATGCTCATGATATGTTTATCTTCCCTTGAATCCGAGGCCTGTTGACGGTGTTTGAATGTGAAATTTTATAGTATATCCACCGTCAACAAGATCCCCCAAGCTTAACCTTTGCTCGTCCCGAGCAAATGATCAAACTTAGCCTCGGTGGAGCAGGAGTTGCTACTATGTTCATACTTCAATAATACCATGTGTACAACTAAATACTTCTCTTTTGAATGGAAAATTTGGCTATAGATATTCACCCATTTTACCTTAGTCCTTTATGGGGCTAATGACTTTCCCTTTGCCTTAGGTGGTTGAGAGACAGAACAGTTTAACTTGAGCACTACTTTTCTCGTTCTTTGCAAGTTTCATAATGGAGGGTTTAGCAATGTTTTGCAAAAGAAAACTTAATGTTCCTCATATGGTTCTCTCATGTCGCTCGAATGGTGTATGATTCCTTACCAAGGCATAAAGTAAATGTTGTCTTCTCTTTATCATCCTGTTTCTAAAAAATGGCTTATGTGGAGCTTAAAGTAGGAATGAAAGAATATAGCATACTTACTTTGCATATGTTGTAGAGTCAAAGCTTGGATTCAAAGAGAGAAGTGTCATGCCCTTAGATTAAGATGTGCAAGTGTATGGATGATGATGGAATATAATGCTCCTCTATTTGAATTGTATCTCTCTCTAATAAATTTTAGAGACATGGCTATCATTTTTTTCTCTTTTACTTATGAGCCTAAACTTGCTCAAATATTTTTCTTTTCTTTTCTATGGACTTTCTTGTGTCCATCTTTCTTTCTTTTTTTATTTTCATTTTGCATAGCCTTTTGTCTCTACTACCATAACAACTAAGAGAGATTTTCTATGACTTTAACACATGGAGCATTTATTTGGTGAAAATGAAAGGCATGTGGTTGCGTACTTCTAGTGTAGAAGCAGCATGTATATATGGTGTGTACGTGATCTTGATCTTGGGAGCATGATAAGACTCTCAATAAGGGTCAACAAGACTTGACAACACTCAATACAAAGTAAATAGCTTAAGTGGAAGGTTTTAGACATGTATAGCATATATGACTGTGGTAGGAATTTATCACCATTGAGGAACAATAAGGTTTTGATTGATTTAGAATTAAATCTCCAGTAATCATGCATGCTTAGAATAATATTATAGTAGCTCTTGTTTCACTATATCATATCTCACAACAACTTAGACTTAGTTCTAGTGCTTAGCATCCATAAAGTTTTTAGGTTCATGATGATTTAAATGAGCCAAGTAATCCATACTCAAAGAAATACTAAGTTGTAAACTAGGCATTAAAGAAACATTAACAGAGCAACTATTCATCATTTCCATGAGGAAGTTAAATATTCATGAGACATATGGAAATGAGAGAAATATTTTGATATTTTTATCTTATGCATTTTTTTATATATGCAATCAAATAATGTAAATAGCTTAGGATAGAATACTTACCTTGGTGGGGGAGAGGATCTCCCCAAGCTTGTCCTTTTGCTCATTGTGGTGGCGGGTAGTATTGGAACCATCCTGCCCAGCGTTGTGCTTCTTCATCTTGGATAGCTTGCAGTAGTTGAGCATTTTGTTGTGCCATATTCAGAGTTGCGTCTTGCTCAACTTGCATTGCGCCCGATGTCATTGATGAGTTGGTCCATTTCCGATCCTTGGCTTCGACGACCCCTCGTCCGTGTGGACGGACAAGGAGTGCGCACTCTTGGAGTGTGCTGTTGAGGTCCGTTCCGTGGACCTTGAAATGTCCATGAAACTTGGCTCATCGCCTTCTTCTTCATATCTTCCTGCAGCTCGTGATGTGCCGCCTTGCTCAAATTGGACGGCTTGTGACATGCTCCTTGTCACCCTTCTTGGTCCTGCAACATTTTGGCTTCTTGCCTCTCAGTCCCAATTTATGGTTAGCGTGCGCAGCGCATACAACCGACTGTCTCTCACAAGGGAGAGAGATTTCGGCTGTATGGCCGGGATAAATCATTTTTATATCACTATTTTCATCTCTTTTTAGGACTTGAGTGCTTATGAAGAAATCTTCGGTCACAATATCTCTAGGAGAGGCAATGTATTCAAAGCAATGATTTCCATCTAATAAGTCCATTGTTTCAGCAATGCGCGTGATAAAAGAAGTGAAGAATATGGGCTCGCTTCTATGGAAAATACTAAGCCAAAAGTGGACCAACACCTTAGCAGGTGAAACTTTTATTTTCTTTGTCATGGCATAGAGCAGTCTTAATTCATCATTATAAAGAACTTGCACATTAGAGCCAGGAAGAAAAGTTATAGCCATCCAATATCGGATCAAGCGCTAAGTAGGATTATGAATTTCATCGGTTTTAGGGTCAGAGCAATCATTATATCCTATTATAGCTTTCCAAAATTCAATTTTATCAAATCTTCTTGTTGCATTAACAAGGTCTAGATGACAGTCATTATCAAAACCAAGTGCCATGCTAAAAACTCCACATGTTAAATTATACTCTTGGTTGAACATGCGGAAGTAGACGTTATTTTCAGTGGCTTGTAAAGAGCATAGAAATTGAATGGTGAGCTTTTCTATTCCAAGTTCTTGCACTTCCCAAAAACTTCTCCAACCGATTGTATTGAAAATAGTATTGAATTCCTCGGTCATACATGTGCTGTCCAAGAGGACAGGGTCAATGATGCCGGTATGTTCATACCCTCGGTGTCGGATGGAGATGTACCTTTGGTACTCTTCTTGATTTAGCATGAGGCCGCTCTCAGGGTCGAACGTCCTCTCGGAAGGCACTCCAAAGCTTCGTCTTGGTGGAGCTTCTCTTCCTTCATCTTCATCATGGCGGGGTCATCGGGAGGAACTCCCTACAACACTCTTGGCCTTCTTGAGTGCGGAGGAGAACTTCTTCATCCTTCAACAATGAGCTAACACAAGAACACACTACAACAACATGGATTAGCGTTATCGTTAGCGTTAGCTATCCCACTGTTAGTAGTCCTTGCGGGGTATGGTTACCTCCACAAACAAGATTTTGAGAGCAAAGATGAGAGTAAGACAAACTTCTACTATTATAATATTTTTAGGTTTTTGGTTTGAGTGGCTAAAATTAAACTAAACTTGAGAAAGATCTTGCTCAAATGGAGAGAAAAAAGGGAGATTGTGTGCTCGAGAGGATTCAGCTGGATTGGGTGTGGAAATGAGCACACATTGGAGGGGTATTTATAGGGGGAGAAGGGCTGGTGGCCATGCCACTAGGCCCAGTTCGGCCGACCCCCCCCCCCCCCATGGCCAGGTTTTTGTTGTTTTCACCTTTGGACGGACATGGAATCTAGGTGATCTCAAATTCAAATTTGTCGACAGGGCTTTATTGATGGGTCGAACCAAACCCATTATGACATGATCAGAGTTGCTTTTACCTTGGGGCAGAGAATCTATTTGAATTCAAATGCAACTCTGCAGAAAGGACCCCAATTATGGGTCAGCCGAACCCATTTATGACAGGTTCAGTGTTGCTTTTACCTTTGGACAGGTAATCTATTTGAATTCAAACTCCACTTTCTTGAAAGGAGCCAAAACATGGTTCGGCCGAACCAGGGTTTGTGCCCTTTCAGCTTTAAATAGTGTGTCCTAGGAAAGTAGAGACTAGTGCACCAGAAGTATTGAAATTTTCAGAGATTCCCTTATCTAGTGCTTTGTAAAGGTAAAAGGTGTATGACAAAAGTGGGGACATATTTAAAGTGATTCCCATGGACCATGGGAGCACTCATGCATGCCAAAGTGTCTACTTTTCAAAATTTGGATGGATGTGGGGGTTGGATTCTCCTTGAAGCATATGAGAATGGTCATGTCAAAAGAATGATCGACCACAATTCACAAAGGAGCTGGTATTCAAATTTTATGAGCATGATCAGGACACCAGGCCAACACCACCAGAGGTGGGTGGGCCCCATGGTAGGGTCGGCCGACCCCACCTAGGTGGTCCACCACCTCCGGTGTGAGCAGAAATGATCTTTTTCAAGTTTTATTCATCTACTTATTTTATTTTGTCGAAATAAATTGTTGCTAAAATTAAACATGAAATGCAATGAAGAAAATGCAGAAATTAAATATGAGATAACTACTGATTTACCTTACCAGTAAGGGCTCTATGTTTTAGGTCCGTAGAGCAGGACCTCTCCATTTCAGGGTTTATTCTTCGGGTGCTTCGATCGGTCCCGGAGATGGAGACCGTGATGATCGCACCTCTTTCTACCGCCATTCCTTCTTGGTTGATGTTTGTGATTCAGCGGAGTTAGCCTTGTTTACCACCTCAGCCTTACTTACCAGTTTCGGCCTTTTTGGACCTGGGCAGTTGATTCTTTCGGCGGGGTGCATATTGTGGCTTGTTTCTCCACATATTCTTCCTTGCCTGTTGCATTGATTTATAACCATTGAAAGGACATTTAATTCTCTTACCTGGGAGTTGGAAGTGGACTTGGCCCGATCCCACAAAGATGATGGCATTCACGGTGTTGAGGAACGGCCTTTCTAAGATGACAGGGACTTCAGTCATCGGCCCCCTATGTCAAGAATGATGAAGTCGGCGGGGATGTGCTCATCTTGAACTTTGACAAGGATGTCCCTTGCCAATCCCTCGGGGAAACCTGATGGATTGATCGGCCATCTGCAATTTGACAAAAGTGGGGTACAAGGTCCCCCTCTTGTACATTACCTTGGACATGATGTTTACTCCAGATCCAAGATCGCAGAAGACTTTGTTGAAGGTGTGTGGCCCTGATCTCGCAGGTGATGGTAGGATGGCCGGGGTCACTCTTCTTGGCCATGAATAGGCGGATCAAGAAGACAACCCGGGTTTTGCCTAACCAGAGGCTTACCAAACCTCGTGGAAATTAACTTAACACCCTCAATTGGTTCCTCAGGTTTCCCTGTGATCTTACCTTGTTCGAATGATGGGACAGCTGCTTGCTATTTGAGCTAATTGTGTTTCTAGCATTTTATTAAAGCTCAATTGATTTTTCATAGCAATGTTAAAGCTATCCATTTTCTCACTAAGATTTTCAAGAATCTTATCATTAGCCATTATTTTCTTGTTCATGCTATCGTTAATTTTAGATTGGCCTAAGACAAGATCTTTAAGAGAAGGTTGGTTACCATAAGAATTATTGAAATTATTACTGTAACCATTACCTTGATTTC
Organism: Eremochloa ophiuroides; assembly: GCA_038502445.1. Classification (NCBI taxonomy): domain Eukaryota; kingdom Viridiplantae; phylum Streptophyta; class Magnoliopsida; order Poales; family Poaceae; genus Eremochloa; species Eremochloa ophiuroides. Next base: position 18,116,237 of record JAHLJS010000006.1, read on the forward strand.
CTTGGTAGAAGGGGCGCGAGTTCCATCCTCCTTGTTGCTGGGGTCGATACCCATTGTTGTTGCTGTTGTTGATGAAGCTCACTTCCTCCTTCGTCTCAGGGACAGTTCTTGCCCAAATGATCTTCTCCACCACATACCTCGCACCATGGATTAGCTTCAATTGCTCGTGCGGTGGCAGTGGGTCTAATGGCCTCTTGTTCCTTCTTGGAACATTTCTCGATCTTTTTCATCAAGAGGTCCATTTTTGCTGAGAGCATGTCCACCTCATGAACGGTGTGCATACCCCTTTTCTTAGGCTGGAGACGTTCCTCATTCCATCCTTGGTTGATAACCATTTCTTCAATGAGGTTCTTAGCATCCTTGACATTGTGTTGTAGGAATGCTCCTCCAGCGGCAGCATCAAGGTGACTACGGGCTAATCCAGTCAGCCCATGGTAGGGATTAGGAGCCATTCTTCAATCCCATGATGAGGACAGGCACGAATGTACTCCTGGAGACGTTCCCATGCTTCGGGAATCGTCTCGTCCGCTTGTTGTTGGAAGCTTGAAATTTTGCCACGGAAAGCGCTTGTTTTGTCCATTGGGAAGAACTTCTTGAGAAAAGCGTTGGCACACTTCTCTCAGGTGGTGACTTCACTCTTGTTGGCATAGAACCATTGCTTTGCCTTCCCAAGCAGTGAGAATGGGAATAAGCGAAGACGGATGGCGTCAGCCGAGACATTCTTGATGGTGAAAGTCACACAGACCTCCAGAAAGTGCTGGAGATGGGCATTGGCATCTTCGTGTGGCTTTCCACAGAATGGATTAGCTTGCACCATGTTGATGAGTGCAGGCTTGAGCTCAAAGGTGGCATCTCCAAAGTTGAGCTGCGGTCCGGTGGCAATGTTGTCAGCGGACGGCGCAGAGAACTCAGAGATGATCTTTTGGGCCATAGCTTCCTTAATTGATAATGCGGAGCCTCTTTCCTCGAACGGATTCAGGTTTGAAATGAACCTTAGAGGTGGAACTTGACGGCGTCTAATTCTTCTCAACAATTGCTCAGGATTTTCAATATAATTCGACGACAATTGGAAACCGCTCATACACTGTCCTAGCTTCACGATAACGAGAAACACAGACAGGGGTAATCCCCTAACATTAATCGATAACTAAATTGATAGTAGACTCCGGATTTAATTTTTTTATTAATATTCCTAGACTGATGCTTTCCCCGGCAACGGCGCCAGAAATGTTTGTTGACACTTCTTAGCGCAACCACCAGAGACAGGGTGTTAGGCTATCTCTGATAACGGTGCCAGAAGTGCCTGAGGGGTATTTCTTATGTCTATTGGATAATTCCGCAAGCGCACAGAATATACCGCTGTAGCACTTCACCCGGGAGTATTCCAAGGTATCGTTATTTATTTTTATTCCAAGGGAAAGCGGTTGCTAGGAATAATTAATAAAAAGAAAGAGAGATCCTTAAGTCTATACCAACTTAGTACCAGGTAGTGGTAGGGGGGCAAATCGATAGGTAGAGGAAAGGGTAATGACACCAACACACAACAAGTATTAAGATAACTAAAAGATAACTAGCAGAGTATTGCTAGTTCGGAGGACAACGAGTGAGTATAAGACTCCTATGACACTTACTTTACTCTTGTGACTTACCCTATCAAATAGATGACTTATACTAAGATAGTTATCTTACTACCGATGTGCAGGAAGGTAGTACGAGACAATAGAGGACAAAACCTCTACCCGAAGCGCCTACACTCTTATGGGAGCCTACCTTTTAAGAACTTGTCCTAAAACACATGGAGGGATACTAAGACTAGACAGGGCTGTCACCACCTGCTAGCACCCACAAACAATCAGTGCGACAAGCGGCAATCAAAGGCAAGATCTAGTCTAAGCACCACGCTTACACTAAGTCTCACTATTCTAGCAGCGTACCAACAACTAGAACACCCTATGACAGGCGATGAACTAACACACGTTGAGTTGGGACAAGATCACTATCAAGTATAAAACAACTATAGAATAAGACAAGACACAACAATACTATAAAGAATAGTAAAGACTAAATTAGTGAAGTAAAGTAAAGATAATATATTGATAAAGATAAAGTCTTACAGAAGGAAAGGTACAAGAGCTATACCAGACTCCCCAGCATACGACTCCGGAGACTCCGAGCGTAGCTCGACTTGACTCTAACTCCCACACTAGGCTAATACTACTACTAAAGAGTAGAACTTCACTCTAGCTTGCTTCTTGTGTTGTATGGTGTGTCTTGAAGAGGAGTGGGCAGCCTCTATTTATAGTGGAGGATGAGGGGGTGCCACGTCAGCGATCCGCGTGCTCCTTGCCTCTCCACCCTTGGATTCCACCGCCTTGTAACGGCCTCAAGATGGACGGCTTTGGTGATTTGAGCACGTGGGAAACATATTTAGAGTCGGTGGAGGCCAACCGACCTGGCTGGGTACCAGGGGGGTTCGGCCGACCCCCCTATGATTGGTGGGCCCAGCCAGGGTCTTATAGAAGGAGTCCCCACTTGTCACTGAGTGTGTAGGTGGCTTGGTTCCCCTTTTGGTGGTTCGGCCGACCCACCCCTGGTGGGTAGGTCCCACCACCGTGGTCTCCATCTGTCATAGACTCTTCCTATGTGTTGGTTCTATCTTGATTGCTTCGTTTCATGCCTCAATCCGTGTGTCCTTTGATCTCCACCGTTGAATGGAAGTACAAGTTGATCCGATGGATAAAATGACTTGGTTGGAGTAGTCACACGGATCCTGCCATGTCACCAGAGCCAGGTGGGCCCCATGGGCAGTTCGGCCGACCCATGGGTAGGGCCCACCCTTGGCTCTGATCTCTTCCATTTGATGTTGTATGCACTGTGTTGAAAGGTGGTGGCCTAGAGCAACATGACATGGTTCGGCCAAACCATGTAGTTAGCCCCTAGCTGCTCACTTTTGCACTGTTTTGGTGTTCCCTGCAATCACAAGCTTAAGAGTACATGTGGAGCTACTTATTGATAAAATATGCTCATGATATGTTTATCTTCCCTTGAATCTGAAGCCTGTTGACGGTGTTTGAATGTGGAATTTTATAGTATATCCACCTGTCAACAAGATCCCCCAAGCTTAACCTTTGCTCGTCCCGAGTAAATGATCAAACTTAGCCTCGGTGGAGCAGGAGTTGCTACTATGTTCATACTTCAATAATACCATGTGTACAACTAGATACTTCTCTTTTGAATGGAAAATTTGGCTATAGATATTCACCCATTTTACCTTAGTCCTTTATGGGGCTAATGACTTTCCCTTTGCCTTAGGTGGTTGAGAGACAGAACAGTTTAACTTGAGCACTACTTTTCTCATTCTTTACAAGTTTCATACTGGAGGGTTTAGCAATGTTTTGCAAAAGAAAACTCAATGTTCCTCATATGGTTTCTCCTGTTTGGTGTTGAGACTGCTGCAGGTGGAGCACCATCGCGCCGCCATGCGCCGGTCCACCGTGGCCGCCATGGCCGGCTGCAAGCTTCCCCAAAGCCCTAGGTGTCCAACCGACTCACTGGAACAAGCCCGCCTGGTCATGGGGAAGCCGCCTGTGCCCTCCCCCTTGCCGAATGGTTCGCCATCGGCGAGCTTGAGCCGGGCAGTGGCGTCGAGCACCGCAGCCAGTAGCGAGAGAGGGAGGAGGGAGGTAGAAGAGAGAGGGGTGGCTGAGTAGGCCTCTGTTGGGCCGGCCTGTCCCGGTCTGGGCCGAGCTGGGCTCCTGTGAGCCTGAGAGAGACTGGGAGGGAGTGTGAGACTTGGGCTGGGCAGGCCTGCAGTTCTGGCCCGAGCAGTATGAATGAGGTTTTTCCATTTTCGAATAAATGAATAGTGCTACAAATTATGAATTTTGTATAAAAATTATTACTAATCTAAAAATTATGAAAATAATTGTGTGCCTTCACTATGTGATCAAGTTTATTGGAAAAATATGAAATGTGGATTTTGATCACTTTCTGTCTCTGATAAACATATGTATTTTAATTAATAAATGTCACTTCCATAATTTTTATAGGCCATAATATTTATCCAAAAATTATGAAATTTGTTTTGTCACTTTTTTATGGTATTAACTATCTATTGGAAAAGTTTAGGCTCAAATGGAAATAGTTTACTTATTTGTTATTTAATGTTTGCTTAATTGAATAATAAAATAAATAGAAACTTTAATGCCTTGTAGCTTTGTGTGATTTTTGGATTGATTGTTGACCTTGGATCCTTCACTGTGGTGATCCTTGGCAAGATAAAAGTTGTCACTAGGTAGTAGTTGCAAAGCTGTGCAGTGGCTTTTCTACGACTGTTAAAAGGAAATCCTAAGTTAATCGGTAGTCGGTTTTGTTGGCTTGCAACTTTATCGTGAAGGAAAGTTGTACTCAACTTTCTAAATTAAGTTTGCCTTCTATTAAATCATCATTTAGTGCATCTCATGCATCATGGCATATATATCATCATGATAAGCATGCTTTGTTATTTTGTGTAGCAAACGGGTTTCCGGAAGACTTGCTTGGTGTCCGACGGAGGGTTATTCGTCAGGAGAAGTCAAGTGGGTTTCTCTGGTACTTCGGAAGAAGTGATTCACTTGCAGCTCAAGGCAAGCCCCGGTGCATTTAAACCCTTCCTTGTGATTTATAAAATGTTTATCACTTTGAGTTAAACTATTACATTAAGTTGATAGGAGTTGCGTGATAACCCAATTGATGTATTACCATCCTTGACCACTTGAATACCATCCCTGAAACCTGATTTAAAATGAAAATGTTTGAAAAATAATTAGCCCCGCTTAATTATTTTAGTTTTGCATAAAATGCTATTTTTGCGTTATGGTGATATACTATTGATGAACCATGAGAAAGGAAAAGGGATATGAGTCCGTTCGGTGATGGTGCACTTGGGTTGCAGTCCCAATGCATTGTCGCCGACGGATGGGATTTTCCTGTTCGGTGGTCATACACTTGGGTTGGAGTCCCAATGTATCGTCACCAACGGAAAAGGGATTTGAAAACCGTGTGGTTACTTTGTACTTGGGTTAGAGTCCCAATGCATTGTCACCAATGGAAAAGGAATTAGGGACCGTTCGTTGTAGGCCTGCTGTGATCGAGACTTTGCAACTAGCCACATACTCCGGGAAGCCCTGTCTCCGGTGGCTCTACTACTTGAACCGACAACCACGCACTGGGAGTGGAGATATGGCGAGAGTAGCGTGTACCCTCGTGGGCGGCATGCAGGATTGGAGAGGAGTACTAGTGCTCTCGGGTGGCACAGGACCGGTTCAGGTTTTGGAAAAGCCGTGGTAGACGGGGTTGGCATATGCATGCTTAGGTGCTACATATGCAGTGTGGATAGTGATCCCCAGGTGGGTATTAATCGATTCGAATCGTCGTTGCTCCTCGGTTATGGAGACTTGATCCTCACACCTACACCGAAAAGTGGTTCAGAACTAGGTTTTGTGAATGGAAATGTAATTGGAATATTGAAGGATATATGTGAACCAACTTAGATCTAGGATTATTGATTTAAAATTTATGATGAGTTAAAATATTGATAATAGGCTTCAACAATAGAGATACTTGTCCGCAAAAGATTTGATTCTTGCTAAAGCCTTCACCTTGATTCCCCTCAGCCTGCATTCCTGAGTCTTCTCCCCATTTTCTTTAGTCGGGTAAGTTTTGCAAAGTACCCCATGTACTAAGGGTTTGTTAACCCCTGTTGCAGGTGAGTCGAGTGTACAGTTCTACGTGGGAACCGTGCCGGTTGACGGATCGTGCCTGAAAGAAGACGTATATATGATATAATCATTGGGCAGGGTGCTTAATTGTATGATGCTACTCCACTATGAAACTCTAGGTTTGGGATAATGTAATTTATATTTTTAAACCTGTGGTTATGTAATACTTTCGCACCCTGTACTCTAATTCAAACTATTTGTATAAACTGTTATAATATATGCAAGGTCTTTACGATCAGATCTTCGGGTGAATCAGGGTTCCGAGGAAACCCGACAGGCCACCTTGGTCAAGAGGAACTCGTGCACAGTAACCGGAGGTCCTTAGGGACGATTACGGTGCGCGTGGGCCCTGTGGTCAGGGCGGTTCTGTCACACTCATTCCACACAACTTGTACTCTAACCTAGACCACTAACAACTTCACATCACCTAGAGCCAACTTGGTCAAACGATCTAGCTAGCAACTCGATCAGCCTAGTTGATAAACCATCCTAACTAGCAACTCCACAACTAAAACAACTCAGGACACCACACGCTAGAAAACATAAAAACAACTAGCAAACACAACTCACACAACCGACCCAAAGCATTGATGCGAAGCACCACCAACAAGACAACCTGAAGCAACACCAACGCCACACAACAAGAATGGGACAACATAGTGGAGATGGAAAGCGTCACGACGCCTTCAAGTGGGAAACAACACCAAATGCATCGATGTTGCAAGCCCAACATGGGAAAGGTTTCACCTGCAAATCCCAACTAGACAAGAGAAGAGGACCAAGAAGGGTGCATCCAAGGAGGAAGCTGACGTCCGCGGACATCGCTGTTCAGGCTTTTGCCATGATTTTTCACACCCCTACTACCACATGCTACAGCCATTGCAAAGGGGACACTGACAAATGAAGGCTCCAATGATGAATGCGGGCGTCTCCGCCGGCATCCAACCCCTACCACACATACTGCGAGTGTACTCGCAGCAACGCAACTGCATGGCGACGCCCCCGACCCAACAAGGAGACGAGCATAGAGAGCCAAGGAGGTTGCCCGTCACATGAAGAAGCCAAAGAGTCGCCATGCTAACCCGAACCGTCATAGGGAACTGCAAGAAGGCACGACTGTCACCTCAAAAAAGCACAACGTGCAGGTGTAGCCACTAGCCAGCCAAGCATTGCATGAAGCTTGCCTTAGAGGATGCCCACCACTGGAACTAGCTAGAGCCAGCCAACAGCATGCTAAACTGGCCAGTAGTAAAGGAGAAGAAAGATGATGAGAAGAAGGGGCTCAGGAAGGAGAGGTAGAATGTAACAGAACCGCCTAAATCATATGGCCCACAGGCACCTGTCATTGTCACTAATGACCTCTGACAGCCGGGCCCGTGTCCCAGATGATCTAGAAGGTCCTGCCGGACTACGTCAGTGCCCTTTTCCTCCAACAGGATCCCATTGCGGAGCCATTACAGAATTACAATATTTCATAATAAAATACATCAGAGTAAAAGTGCGAAAAGATTACATAGTACTTAGATTACAAACCGGTTGTCCAAATAGAATTTAAGTACAGTTATTACAAACCATAGATAAGTAGCAGTAGTAGTAGAATAACGATACAACATACTTAGATAAATGATAACAGGAACCCTGCCCACGGGTCCAACTTCACTCTTCCTCACTTCCTTCTTGAACAATTGACACGCAGCAGGGAGCAAGACAAACCTCTGACTGCTGACCTCCTGCAACAGGGGTTAACAAACCCTGAGTACTGGGGTACTCCGCAAGACTTACCCGACTAAAGAAAAAGATGAGAATCAGGAATGCAGGATGAGGGGAGTCAAGGTAAGTCTTAGCAAGAGTCAAGTATTTTGTAGAAAAGCACTACTATTCTTTAATCCTACTTTCTAGATTTTAACTCATCATTCAATTAATAGACATTAATCTCAGTTAATCCACATATGTCCTTCAATTCTCAAATATTCATTTATTCTCATAACAACCTAGTTCCGAACCACTATTTGATGCAGGTGTGAGGATCAAGTCTCCATAACCGAGGAGCAACGACGATTCGAATCGATTAAGTACCCAGCTGGGGATCCCTAACCACACTATATATGTAGCACCTAAGCTTGCATATACCAACCCCGTCTACCACGGCTTTTCCACCCCTGAACCGGTCCTGCGCCACCCGAGAGCACAGTACACCTCCAATCCAGCACGCCGGCCACGAGGGTACAAGCTACTCTCGCCATCTCTCCACTCCCAGTGCGTGGTCGTCGGTTCAAGCAATGGAGCCACCGGAGTCAGAGCTTCCCGTAGTATCTGGCTAGTTGCAAGGTCTCGATCACAACAGGCCGACAACGAACGGTCCCTAATTCCTTTTCCGTTGAAAACCATGCATTGGGACTCTAACCCAAGTACACTGGTGACCACCCGGTTTTCACATTCCTTTTCCGCTGGTGACGATAAGTTGGAACTCTAACCTAAATATATGACCACCAAACGGAAAACCCATCCCCGTTGATGGCAATGGACTGGCCAAGTGCACTGCCAATGAACGAGGACAATACCATTCCCTTCAATGCTTCATTCTTTGCATATCATCATAACTTAAAATAGCATTTTTGCAAATCTAATAATTAAGCATGACTAACCATTTTTTAATACTTTAAATAAATCAGGTTCTCAGGTTTTGATAAGTGGTCAAGAATGGTAATGCATCAATAGGTTATCACTCAACTCCTACTAAACTAATGCAATAGATTAACTCAAGTGATAAACATTTATAAATCACAAGGAGAGGGCTGAATGCACCGGGGCTTGCCTTAGATTGCAAAAAGAGTGGGGTCGGGGTCTGTACCACAAATGTTAAATCCCTGCACCAGCTCAGAAGTAGGCTCTTCAGAAGTCACCTCAGTCTTTACCTCCTGATTCCCGGTCACTACACGTATGCAATGATGAATGCATGAATGCGATACAGCGATACGAAAATACAAGACATAACAGATAAAATAGAATACCTATACTACTGTCCTTCAAACTATTTAAAGTAATTTACCCTAAGATGTTCTAGGTCATAAGAGTGTTTGACCTAGAACCACAATCAATCATAAAAGCACACAACCCTAAGGTCATTAGCATTTATTACCCCTTTCGTTTACTCAACTATCCTAATATTAATTAACCACTAATTACATTACTTCTAAATGAGCCCAAACTTTACCAACAACTAGACCTTGAGCTCAAACAGTACCACAATTAATTATATGATTTTTGGATTAACAGGGAATTAATTAAAATTGCTCAAAGTTGCACTTTACAATTAATTTACTGATTTTTTATTCTTAAAGAAAGTGCTCAAACATAAATTTAATATTTTTATTAAATACTACATATCACTAGAAAGCATACATAAATATTTTCATAATTTTTAATGTAGTAATTTAATTCACCCCAAAATGGCAAACTACAGCACTGTTCATACAAAAATAAATTAGAAAACCCCTTGAAAATTCCCTGGAAAAGATAAAACCTAAGTCAGCCCGGGTCGGCCCACTAGGAAACAAACCGGTCCGGTCCGTACTCGCTCCCTCGCCCTCCTTCTGGCCTCACCCGAGCCACTGGGCTGGCCCCAACCAGCCCAAAGCGGCCCAACACGGCCACCCCCTCCCCTTCTTCAACCTCGCACAGGGAGGGGCGCTCCCGCGCGCGCCCGCGCCGGCCGGGGGTGGCGCTCGCCGACGGCTGTTGGTATTTCTTATGCACAACTAAAATATGAAAGATTCCGCAAGCGCACAGAATACCATTGTAACATTTTACCGAGAGTATTCCCGTTATTTATATTTTACCACAGGGAAGCAATGGTTAAAGAATATGATAGCCACCATCATGCATCTACTAACTTAGTATACCTACTAGACTAAAGTAGGGGTAAAAGATAAATGATAGGAGTTATGTATATCTGACACATACAGGAGAATTCTATGATAAAAGAGCCAGATAGCTAAAGTGAGAGGACAACGGGAGAGTTCAAGGTTCCTAAGTACTTCTCTATTATCTTAGTTCTATAAAACTAATTCATGGGTAGATAAAGCAATCACACAATAACACTTTGGAGCAACAGTACCTTTCCGACTCTCGAATAGACTGGGAAAAAGGTAGTCAGGAGAAGGCTGCCAAAAGCTCTACGAAACAACAACTCTGACGTGGTGGAATACGAAGGCCTAACAGAGCTGTCACCTCTGGGGCTACCACAACTAACCGTAAGAATTGGGCGCAACCTCAGGTAACCTATAGCCTAGACATCACGTCTACACTATCGATTACTACTCTAATCACATATGATAACTAGAGCACCTAATACAGGCGGAGATCCCATGCCAAGATGTAACAACTATACTAATCAGATATATAAAAGGCATAAAGGTAAATGAAGAAGATAAATATAAAAGCATAAGTCTTACAAAGATAAGATACAAAGATATACCAGACCCCTGAAGATTTCTCCAGAACCGAAGCGCAGCTCCGCTCTCCCTAACTCTCAACTAGAACTAATCTACTACATTAAAAAGTTTAGCCCTAATTCCCTAGAATTGAGAGGTTATCCATTCGAGGGACGCCTCTACAACTCCATCATGGTGCCCTTGATTCAGGGGGTCCTGGGTTCCTTATATGGGGGCGCCTAGCCTCCCTTCCACCTTGGGCAAACAATATGGTACTAAGCCTTTCCACCATGTACACATAGGCTTTAATGGGCCCAATTAATCCTGCAAGCCTTTAATTAATCCCGCAGCTCAGGATTCTAGAATCTTCTAGTGTTTGTAAAATCCATATCTCTTTACTCCGGACTCCAGAAATAGCAAACCATAGGTCCGTTTCGATCGTCTCGACGAGCTCTATGCAATAGGTGAACTCCAATTCCTCATTTGAGATACTTTTAATTGGTGAAAAATTGAATATCCTTTTATACCCTGCAAAACAAGTGAGAACACCAAAACTCGTAGAACTTGTTAGAATCAAACCCTATAACTATGTTGTGTATTGTTTTATGCCCTTGATTCATGTTTATTTGATGGGTAAAAATGAGCAATAACTACCGTCAACAACGGCGACCCACACGACCCGACCCAGCGTACCTCCGCGTACCTACAAGCCTAACGAGCACCCTAGCACACAGAATCTAGGAGCTACGCGCCTCCGACAAGTGCAAGCTCGTCCATGGCGGACGCGGCGATGCGGTTGGTCTGTTCCCCCCACAAGAACACGGTAGGATTTAAGGAAATGGCTCGGAAAGGACTAGTTGGCTCTCCAAGACTTCAAGACAGTGGCAGGAAAGGACGGAGGTGGGTAGAAAGATGGGCTTGACGACGACGATGTCCGCGGCGGCGTTCACCGACAGCACTCTCCTTGTCCGGATCAACCTAGACCACCAAACGAAAAACCACCACAAGCATGAGCACCACGGCTGTCCGAATAGCCTAGAACGGAATATCACCAAGAGACGAGCTCACAGGAACGGGCTCGACACGTTGAGGCGGATTGCGGCGGCGCTCCGACCGGTGCTGAGGACGATGATGGCTCTTACTTAGGGTGCCAATCAGTGCGCAAGGAGGCTAACTAGCTGGCTGCGAGCTGTAGGAGCTGGAGATGGTCGGAGCACGATGAATTTGGTCGAAGTCCGAGGCGAACTCGACGGCGACCGGCGGAAGGAGAAGACGAAGAGGAAGCGTTTGTCGTCTTTTATGGACAGGGAGGGATGGATAAGGTCGAGACTCGGTCCGGGGCCCCCTGGCGACCCTGGCACGGCGGCGACAGCGGCCTGGCCGGCCGGACAGCGCGCGGCACGGCGCACGCGCGTACGGCGGCCGGAACAGTAGGGGCCCCCCTGCACAGTAGCTTTCCCCTAAGGTCAAACCCTAGTTAATCCAATTAAGCCTATTCCATTTTGAATCAGGGAAAACACCAAAAATGAAAGTTGCGAAAAATTTCATGTAGAACATTTAAATAAAAGGTGGTAAAACTTAAGTTTGAATTTGATTTGCAATTCGATTAAATTCTTCAAAAATTTCTCAACAACTTCAAATTATGTAAAAATAAAAGTTGTTCTATTTGCTTAGCTTTACAACTTTCATTAAATAAGTTTGGTCAGATTCCTTGTATTTTTTTAAATGATGTTTCAAATTTGAATTTCAAAATAGTAATTAGGGTTTAATTCAAATTTCTATGTAACAACTTCAAATTTGCCCAAAATAAAAGTTGTTCCATTTTAAAATATCTACAGCTTCTATGAAAGGATGAACACCAAAATCCTTTTAGTTTTTGAATTAGGGTTTTGGGGTCCAATTTGGGGTTTTATTTGATTTTCTTTTGAATTTAATTTTTGTGGTTTCAATTATGGACTTAATTGCACAATCATTCCCAAACACAATCAAATCACTCTAGAAGCTCTAAGCATAATCATATGCAGACAATTAATTTAAACATGATGACATGACAGTTTAATTAACAGTAATACCAGAGGTATCACATAGAACCCCTAGCTGCCTAGCCCGCCAACGCTCCCTCCAGCTGTTCTCCACATGGCCCTGACCGTTGGACTCATGGATCCAGTTGCCATCAATGTGGCCTCCCACCATGCGGCCTTCCAGATTCAATAGCCAACCGACAGAACCTCCATAGCCATGCCAATGTAGTCACAGATGACCAATCATGTAAGAGCCAAGGTACCAAGGGGATCCACACCACACATCCAAGTGGACTAGTACATGGAGGCAACCGAATCGAGCTCTGGCCACGCTGAAAGTAGATGCCGCCGATGCAAGCAAGGTGCCTACCGGCAAAGCACGTACAACAATGGCCAACAACCCAACATTGGGACAAGCCACACCGTCGCCGTGCTCGTCATTCGCACGACCTGCAGTGGCCAGCTTTGACAACGACGCGAATGGAGAGATAGCGCGGTGGGAGTATTTGGCGGCTACGTAGGGTCCTCCCGTGTCTCCCGTGAAGGGCGATGCGGGGTTGTTGCGAGATCTGCACTGTCCTTTAACAATTCTAATTTATCTGACGCAATATAATGCAAGTGATCTAAGGACAACCAAACATGTAGGGTCATTGGATCTTGCAAAGCCTAGTTCCAAAGAATACCTCATAACAACATAATGCTCATTCATATTTTCTAGCCACATGTTTTAATATTACAAGTATTGATAGCTATATATGATATCCTTAGGGTACCCTCAGGCCTCAACATTGTAGCCAATTTGCTAGCTCATATGAATTTAAAAAATAAAACTGAGTAAACATGCTAGTATATAAAAATGTCTAAGCCAAAAACACATGAATTATAGGAGAATGTATAATCTAAGTTCTTCACTAAGAGTAGCTTATCATTCTCTCTTTTTCTTTAAGCTAACTTTTTAACACCCCCGCACTGCGGTTGCTTTACAATAGTGATAAGTTTAAAAACGATCGAAGCCACGAATGATAGCATATTTTATAAAAAAAATATAGTTTTTATCCAAGATTTATGAAGATAAGCTTTATATCCAAAATTATAGAGTTTAAAATATAACTAAAACTTTTAGTTGACAATTTCTTTAATTTTAGATGATTTCCAAGTTCAAATATTCAACATAAGCTCTCAAATCGGATTTGATGAATAATAATATTGAATAAAGACAGAGCCAACATTAATGTTGTAATACTCCAGGAGATCTACTCCATCTGTATTGGTGCTGCGTGTCACTAGTTTGACTAAATTTATAAAAAATACGTGCAATATTTGTACCTATTAAAAAGACTAGATTCAAATGCGTGCAACATCTCATCCATCAACATGCTAAATTTTGACCTTACCAAGATATAATAGAACGATTTCACGACGCAAATTCAAAGAAGGAGCAATGTTTTCTACTGGCTGGATTGTACGACTGGCTGACTGATTGTTATGAGAGAAAAACACTGCTGAATGGCTGACTGATGCTGGCTGATAAGTTCAAGCGAACAGAGCCATGTTATGTTACAAGAAAGCTTTCTTTCATCAAAACTCTTGATCATGGTTTCATCGGAGGAACTGTATTCTTCTTTTTCTCTTTTCCAGTGATGGTGATTTTTAGACCAGTATTGGTGATGAATTTGGGGCGCCTACAAGACACAATTGTTTTCCATTCCGAGAGACAAAACGAGGCTAATGGGCTGATGGCCCAGTCCGCTGTAGCTTCATGGGGGAGGTTGAGAATGTATAGGTCGGGCCAAATTATTGGTACACTCTTGTAGCTCAGATGGCCCAAACTACCTGTGGTCCTACAGCTCTCTCTACTGATATATTTCCAAATCTCGGAATGCAATTTAGCGGCCTAAAAAAACAAGGAAAAAGAAAAAGGAAAAGAAAAAGGAAAAGAAAATGAAAAGAAGAATATTTCGATCGCGGTGTGAGCTTTAACTCCGCTTTCCCTCTCGCGGCTAGGGTTTCTCCCCTCTCCTTTTCCCCTCCTCCCGCTCCCCTCGGCTCCCCCCGACGCCCGGCTAGGGTTTTGCCTCCTTACCGCCGCCGCCGTTTCAGCAAGAGGGGGTAGAGAACGAGCGTTGCTTAGCCAGCCATGTCGCTGCGCCCGAGCGAGCGGGTCGAGGTGCGGCGGAACCGCTACAAGGTGGCGGTTGACGCGGAGGAGGGGCGGCGGCGGCGCGAGGACAATATGGTGGAGATCCGCAAGAACCGCCGCGAGGAGAGCCTTCTCAAGAGGCGCCGCGAGGGGCTCCAGGCCCAAGTCCCTGCCCCTCCCTCGGGAGTCGACAAGAAGGTGAGGATACGCCTCTCGCTCCGCTCTCTGTTCTGATTTCTGATTTTTGTTTTCCTTTTGCTGTTGCGATGGTATTCTAGTGTTGTCACTATGTCGCGATTGGACTGAGTGTTCAGTACAAGTGTAGTTGATCGTTTCGACTGTTAAGCAATCCCAATATGTTAAGCTACCTTTAACCTTTTAGTATTCTGATTCTGGTTAATGTTGGCTTGAGGACTATATTAATTATCTAGAAATTAGAGTTTACACGCGGGCTAGTTGTGTTTTCACAAGCGTTTGGTATTGAATTAGATATACCAGAAGTTTTATTACTTCAGTGCTTGTGATTTCTTAGGTATATGTATCATCCATAGCATCAGAAAATAAAGTGTATGCATGTGATTCTTAGGTTCTAGATATGCAGATTTTAAGATTTCAGGATGGTATTTTTCTAGAACATGTTCCAGGTGATTTGCCAAGTTAGTGTCTCAGACATTTTTTATTATTGATTTATGAAAGATTTCTTATTCCTTTTAGTCTCTATATGTCAAGGAATGTACACTATCATCTTATGACACGTTATTGCTACATTTTAGTTTGTATCACCATGTCTTGATCACTAGACCAAGGAATAGCTCTTGATCTCTAGGGATGTTTTTCTGTTGTGGTCCTGATACGGTGCAAAATATGATGGTGGAGAACTTTTTTGGTCTTGATATTGATAGTTTTATTATCTCTTTGATCTAAGAACACTGCGCGACTGATGCTGTTTTAATATTTGGAATGAGTTTGCATAGTCGTGCTTATGAATTCTTCAGAGTCAGTGGGTACCATGTTATTGCAGTGCTGATTTGTCATGCATCTTGCTGTTATGAGATAGCATCGTAGTTTTGATGTATCCTTGCCTTCATACCTAATTGATTCAAAATTAAACTGTAGTCACTTTGCTGCCTTTTAGAACCAACCTTCACTGTGCCCAAAGATTTGTCGCACTAAATCAGGCTGGGCACTTTTAAACTGTGAACTGAAAACCGAAACGAGCCGAAATGTTAGTTTGTTCGATTTTTCGTTTTGGCTTCGGTTTTTCCATTGGAGAACATCAGCTATTGGCTTTGGTTTTGGTTTTATATCCTGCACAAACCGATGAACCGAAGAAACCGATCCTACTGCGTTCCTTTGAGCAGCGAGCGCAATCTCTGTTTGAGTCCGTACTCCGCACCAGCAGCCCAACATGCAGGCAAGGGCCCAATGACGGGAATGACCCAACACACTGATACACTTATCCCAATTACACATTGGCCCTCCTGTGGCCCAGTCGACTCCCTCTGTCTCTCCTAACTCTATCCCCAACTCCTGTTCGGCCCTCTTGTATCTCGGCGGCGGTGGTGGATGCTGCAGGCGCGCGGCCTCGTCGTTCGTCGGCAGCAGCGCGGCGGCAGTCTCCTCACTCGTCAGGGGCACGGCGGTAGTCCTGGGGCGGCGCAGTTCTCTGCGGTAGCAGAGGGGCTCGTGTGGTACCTCCTCTTTGATGCCGGCGGCTACAGGGCAACGGCGGCAGATGCTGCTGGGTGGCGCGGTGCGGAGGTAGCTTCTCTAGTTCTCTCTTCTCTGTGCCTTGCACATCGTTCGGTGGAAGCGAATAACTGAACCGACGAAACCAAAACTGAACTCATCTGTTTTTTTTTGCTGTGCAAGGAACCGATCGGCTTTCGATTTCTGGAAACCAAAGTTTACTTAACCCGAACAAACCGAACCAAAGTCTTGGTTAAAACTGATTGCCCACTCTGAGCACTAAATCTTGTTGTATACGAATGGGGTCAAAATTGTCAGAAATTAACTTTGTTTAATAACAGAAGCTTGGATCTTATGTTTTTATAGCTACGTAGTACATATGTTTGATCTTTGAATTAACATTATTTTATCAGGTTTATTTTTTATGGCATTGTTAGCCCATGTGGCTACTGACAGGTGTCTGTGTTGCATTCTTCTGAGCTGATATTTTTGCCCCCTTTTGTTTTTAAGCACTAATTTATATTTTTATATATATTTATTCGATGGTTATTTCAAAGCTTTTTATCTTAGAATGAAAAAAATAGAGTGCATGCTGCCATGCTGCTTGTGTCCTTGACTCCTTGTCAAGCTTATTTTCTTGGGCTTTATGTGGTCGTTGCACAATTTAGGCTCTTTTCGTACTGACAATATTTGGTCTGATATTTGTGATTTGTTAAATTGGTAGCTTGAAAGCCTCCCAGGTATGGTTAGTGGGGTTTATTCGGATGACAATAACCTTCAGCTTGACGCCACCACACAGTTCCGCAAGTTGCTCTCTATAGGTACTTACTCTCTTTCCAGTTCTATTCGTTTCTTAGTTTGTTTATCGAAGGTGGCCCATTATACACTGTTTGTAAACATTGGCTGAACTTGCAATGTTTCTGAACCAGAGAGGAGCCCCCCCATTGAAGAAGTTATCAAATCAGGTGTAGTTCCAAGATTTGTGCAGTTTCTTACAAGAGAGGATTTCCCCCAGCTGCAGGTATGTTGATACAATATAAAAATCTTATATTCTATTGCCACTGGATGAAAATGGATTTCTCATCAGCATTGTAATTCTTTTGTAGTTCGAAGCAGCATGGGCTCTCACAAATATTGCTTCTGGCACTTCAGAAAATACGAAGGTTGTTATTGATCATGGGGCTGTTCCTATATTTGTGAAGCTTCTTTTGTCTGGTAGTGATGATGTTCGTGAGCAGGTATTTATTTAGTCTTGGCTTTTGTGTTTTTTATTTGCTATTTACAAGTGTATGATGTGACAGTAATGTCCTTTCTCTGTTTTAAACCAATACGATAGGCTGTGTGGGCTTTGGGCAATGTTGCTGGCGATTCTCCAAAGTGCCGTGACCTTGTTCTCGCCAATGGTGCATTGATGCCTCTGCTAGCTCAGTTGAACGAGAATGCTAAGCTCTCCATGTTGAGGAATGCCACCTGGACATTGTCTAACTTCTGCAGGGGAAAGCCACAGCCATCATTTGATCAGGTTTTAGACAAGGCTGTTTTAATTGCTTTTCTGTATCAATTGTTACTAACTAAACATGTTATTATTTGGCTGATATAGACTAAGCCTGCTCTGTATTTGGCTGTTATAGACTAAGCCTGCTCTGCCAGCACTTGCACGACTTATCCATTCCAACGATGAGGAGGTTCTTACTGATGCATGCTGGGCTCTGTCGTACTTATCTGACGGCACTAATGATAAGATCCAAGCTGTGATTGAAGCTGGTGTTTGCCCCCGGCTTGTGGAGCTCCTCCTGTATGTGAAAATGCTGTGTAACAATTTCATGTTGATTACTTTCATAGTTTTTGTTATTGTCACCAGTTTTTTATCTTTTATATGACGTGTGCTGATACCACATGCAGCCATCCATCACCGTCGGTGCTTATACCTGCTCTACGAACTGTTGGTAACATTGTTACCTGGAGATGATATGCAAACTCAGGTGGGACATTAAGTTTGGCAGCTTTCTTCTTATATCTGGCACACTTTATGCAATCAGATATCAGAGCTAAATTTGTGCGGATATGATTATTTGGTATGGGTCATCATGCTATATTTTATCTCATTACATGTTTTAAAAATAAGTGGTTCTGAGTTTTTCGTTGTTAATACTGTGGTACTGGATGAAACAATGCACTGTCACAAGCATTGAATGAAGCACCGTGAAAATTAATTGTGACTATGTGCCATTTTATTGAACTTTTCTTCTATTTTTTGCAGTGCATCATTGATCATCAAGCTCTTCCCCGCCTCCTGAATCTATTGACACAAAACCACAAGAAAAGCATTAAGAAAGAGGCATGCTGGACGATTTCAAATATTACTGCTGGAAACAAAGATCAGATACAGGTAGCATACAGAAAATCCTATGCACTGATTTATTTTTACAGTTACTAAGTGGATGGCACCAAATTTCTCTAGTGCGATGGTTGTGTTGCAAATGAGTGTTCCGACTTCCAATTCCAAGTGGTGTATATAGCACATATTTGTTGACTGGAAATTAGCACCTCTTAATCTCTTGTAAACATAGTGTTCTTTCATATCTGAGCATGATTTGTTAGTTAGTACATGCTTCTGTAAATAAAAATTTGTTTGGCTGTCACTATTGTTGATTTATATTTTTTCCACAGATGAACCATGTCATGCTTCTTTGCTTTCATATGTTCGAAAATGTTAGTCATTGATTACTCACTTTGTTATGCTGTTTTTTTTAGGCTGTCATAAGTTCTGGTATTATTGCTCCTTTGTTGCAACTGCTTCAAACGGCAGAGTTTGACATCAAGAAAGAGGCTGCTTGGGCCATCTCAAATGCTACCTCTGGTGGTTCCCATGATCAAATCAAGTATACTACCTTGGCCACTGCTTTTTGTGTTGTGTAGTTGTGTGCAATGCAACTTATTCTGCTTTGAGCATAGTTTAGAACTCATGTTGTGTCTTGCATAGGTACTTGGTGTCTCAGGGATGCATCAAGCCATTGTGCGACCTTCTTGTTTGCCCTGATCCGAGAATTGTGACAGTTTGTCTGGAGGGTCTAGAGAATATTCTTAAAGTAGGGGAAAACGACAAGAGCATGGGTGCAACAGGTGACATTAATGTCTTTGCTCAGATGATTGATGAAGCGGAAGGCCTGGAAAAGATCGAGAATTTACAGAGCCACGATAATAATGAAATCTATGAGAAGGCTGTGAAGCTTCTTGAGGCATACTGGATGGAGGAGGAAGATGAGGCAATGGCTACTGCTGGGGAAGCTGCTCCTGCTGTTTTTGACTTCAGCCAACATGGCAACCCTCCTGCCAGTGATTTGCACTTCAACTAAATACAGGTTCTCCCAGCCTTACCATGCTCATCATAGAATGTTTTAACCATGTCCAACCGCCTCCTTTTATTGTTTCTGCAAAGGATTAACGGTCCTGATATTCCTCTTTGCAGTCTTTAACCAAAAAGGGGTGTTAATTCCCTCGGCGATGGGCTTGTCATGACAAATGTAGTCTGGTCGTTTCCATGTGGCAGAGCGGTTTGTGGCGGGTCCAGTAAACTCAAGATTTCGAGGGAGACGGGTTTAGCATTATTCCCATGGATATCAATGTCGCAGGGTCTGTAACAGGATTATAATCGTCGAACGTCAGAGTCTTGGTTTTTGAGAAGGCTACTCTCTAGGGTTTGCGTCATTTAGTTGTGTGTTCTATCTGGCTACTGTATAGCCTGAGTCTAATCATCAGCAAGGCCGCAAGGCATTCCTGAGTGGTTTGGTTTTGAGTTTCCTCAGGAATGGTCTGCGTTGCACGTTGTCCGGAGTTGTAAACCTTTAAATGGTTTGAGTATATTGCTCGGCCTTGCTTTACTACGGTCGGTCCAACCTGTTGGAGTCTAAATGACTTGGAAAAAGTTGTTGGCGTCTGCTTTCTTGCCGGTTGGTGCTTGATGAGGCGAAGGTTTTGATGCCAAATTCAATATCGAGTTACACGATGAGCCATTCGTAACAGAAAGGTTGATACGATACAAGGCCCTTTACAACTCAACAAGTCAGACCAATTTCCACTCCACAATGTGTACATTTACAGCGGAATACCTCGGTGATTAACTGATTGTGGGCCAATGAACAAAGAAACTTTATAAGAAGGCAAAGAATATGGCCGTAGTGGGGGAGGGGCGCTCTTGTTTGTGGGAAGCAGTTTTTTTGGTGGCTATGTGCTGAGCACATACTATCCAGCTTTGGCCTTTCTGATGACGGCAAGCCGTTTCACACGTCGGCGGTCTCCTTGGTGATGAGAGACGCACGGCTGGGTTGCACCTGGCACGGCGCCGCCGCCGTTATCTCCGGCGCAGACGGCACCGGATGAGGGTGCGGCACCGGCGGGCGCAGGTGCTGGTGCTGGTGGTAGGCGCCCGGGTGGGGAGCGCCTGCGCCTCCTCCGTAGCCGTAGCCGACGAAGTGGCCGGCGCCGTGTTGGTAAAGCTGCTGTCTCCTGACCCGCTGTGCCTGCACCGCCGTGACGTAGACGACGAAGCCGACGACGACGGTGATGAGCCCCAGGATCCCCGCCGCCGCGAACATCCCCGGGCGCACCCGGTGGCACACGGGCCGCGGCTTCCGCCAGTCGCTCATGTGGCCGGACTCCACGGCGATGCCGATCATGAGCATCACCTCGGCGAGCCCGAAGCAGATCCTGCGAGATCATGAGCGAGCATCTCTCATTCATGCGCCTTGGTCGGCGGCATTATATTATTGGTGCTTCTAATTCGATGGGAGTGTTTGAGCGAGGGTTACTGTAGTGTCGTCGTCGTTAGTTAATTAAATTATTACCAGGTGAGGAAGAAGAGGCAGCCGGTCTGCCAGGTGAGCGCGGCTGCGGTGGACGCGACGCGCGGGTGGTCCTGGGCGACGGCCATGCCGGCGGAGGCGGAGTCCGGGGCGGCGACGGCGACGAGCATGTAGGCGTGCTCGGCGAACATGGCGACGGCGAGGAGGACGAAGGCGCCGACGGCGTACGCGAGCGCGAGGCGGCCGCTGCTGCTGTAGACGCACACGTCCAGCTGCTCCTGGCTGCCGCCCACGCTCATGAGGTAGTGCGACACCTGCAGGCAGAGGCAGGCAGAGCCGTTAGCGCCAGGCGCCAGCCAACCGCCAGCGTGGTGCATGACGATGATGGGTGGACGACGACGTGTCGACGTGCCTCGGAGCGCGAACCCTCGGCGGCGAGGCAGAGGATGAAGGCGACGAGGCCGCAGAGCACGGAGAGCGCGACGAGGGAGACGGCGACCTGGCCGCCGGACCGCGCGGCGCGCCGCTCATGCGCCTTGCGCAGGGACAGGTCGTCGTGCGTCACGGCCGGCGGCGGCGGCATCGCTGTCGTCGGCGGCACCGCGTGCATGGATGAAACGTACACTGACACGACGGCCGTTGGCAACGGTTAATGGCTAGGAGAAGAACGAAGGACCTGCGGCGAGCTGAGCGAGCTGCAGGCCTGGGTGTCGGAATATATGGGCTGTATACGGCCACGGCTAGCTACTATGCTTGCAGGCCATGGCTGCGGGTGGATGCTGCTGCTGGAGAGAAGAAGAAGAAGGAGGAGATGCGCACGCCACGAGCGTTGCATTGCATCGGCGGAGAGCAAGGAATTGTACTTGTAGCGGTCGAGAGCCGCAGCTAGCTAGCTTTGGGCGCGGCAGCACGGGAGGAATATGATCCACAGTGGGGGATGGGAGCGTGGAATTCCCCGTGCCTTGCTGGAGGAGACATTCCGATTCCTCGCTTTCACCTTTCATTCACCGGGAGCTTCTTCTTTAGTCTTCTGCTTTAGCCGCGGCACGGTCCCGAGCTCGATCTCGGAGGAGGCGTCCTCGGCGTCGCCGTTGCAGCTGCGGTACCTGTTTTTTAAAATTTACCCCGGGAAAGGGACGAAGGCGCTACGCGATGCCTTTTGCGCTTTCGGGGGACTTGCGGGGGTACCTTCAGGCTCCGGAGCATACGGGCATGGTGGTGGTGGAATTTCAGAGCAGTTTGTGGCGATGCCACATATGGCTAGCTAGCCTGGTGCACGGGCACCAGGGCAAAAAAGAATTCCCTCTTTTTGATGGGGAAAAAAAAAATTCCACACGCATGCGCGTCCGTACACACACGAAACCATTAGTGCTCTTCTGTCATGAGTCCATCTTTCGATCCGTATGCATTCCATACCAACGCAGAACATATGCAAGAGAAGGTCTGGCACACATTTTCGAATTGTTGTCTTGCCTAAGGCAAAAGTCTGCAACGGCCTAAGGCAGGCAAAAAGTCTGGCACACATTCGTCTAGTTTCGATTTTGCCACGACGATTGTAGCTTAACTTCTTCCCATCCGTCCGGCTTCGACTTTGCGATCTAGGTTCCTGGAGATCTGCCATTTTACATCTCCAAGATGAATGATTTTCTCCAACGCTATACACCTCTATCATTGACTTGCCACTCACTTATGCCTATTCCTTGTTTCTATTAGATGTGAAAAGAATGCTTTAGTGCAAATAGTCGCGTGGTTATTAGTCCTTATTTCAAATTAAGTTGACTAAAATTTTGGTGAAAATTTTATTTTGTATGAAATTAGGTGAAAAATCTCAAATGGACATGAAAACCAACAAAAGTTGAAAAATGGAATTTAAAACTGAAGTTACAAAATAAAATTGAAAACTGAAATTGCTAAACTGGAGACTTCAATAACTTACAAAATACCTCTTAAATTGAGAGATGGAGGCTTCATTGGGGAATTGCCATCTTTTTTATCGGAAATTTTATTAGAAGCATCTAATATGACCTGAAGAACACTTAGAACTAAGCTTTCTGTCGGCAACATGCAAAAGTGGCACTTCGCATAAGAATTCTCAGCAACTAACTTGCACAGTTCATCAATAACCTCAATATAAAAGATATAAACAACAAATTAAAACACCAATATGAAAATTGAAGGAAAAAAACAAACAAAAATGAAGTCTTACATCTGATGGCGAATATTATCCAAAATACATGACAAATTTCTCCTTGAAACTGTTTCCTACTATTGGTTCAGCATTTAGATTTATAGGAAAACGATGAGACTTCCCTTTCTGATAAAAAAGGTCTAATAAAAAATATTTACTCCATTTACACTATAAATATCTATAAAAGATTGAATTCAAGTAAAAGAAATACAAAACAAACAACATTGAAGAAGCATGATTTCAGAAATAGAAAAAATATACATACTTTGCTGTTACAAAATTGAAGAAACTCCTCTATCAAATGAACATGAGCAGCCAAAAACTTGGAATGATCCTCATTGTCTGCAAGATTCTCTTTTACCCTTGAAGTTGACATCTACAAGAACATCCATTAATACTTAAAAAACCGATAAAATAACATTCTCTTTGATACCACTAGGATGTTGATTGTTAGATTAATTGGGCTAGGACCCATGTTTAGTTCAGCAATTAATCACTCGAATTTCAAAGGCCCACAATTAGTGTTAAGTGAAAGTGTGATTAGTACCACATAGTACACTTACTGAGAAGGAGCTCAACTTAAATAGGATGTTAGTTCACGCTCCTATGTGCAAGGAAATAGAGGAAGCGGGGAGATGACCCGCACGCCACCGTGCCGAGCCATGCCATGCCCGTGCTGTGGGCCATGGCTGGATGTGATGTTAAAAGGTCCTAGTATGGCTAGAGGGGGGGTGAATAGCCTAAATAAAAATTCTATAAACCACTAAACAAGTGATTAGAACCACAAGAGGCTATAAATGCAATGCTAAGGCAACCACTATCCTAGGCAAGCCACCTACACAATTCTAGTTAAACCTTAGTTCTAATCCACACAAGAGAGCTAGCAAAAGCTAAACAACTACACAACTACTCAAGACAAAAGAACAAGCTACTTTGCACAAGAATAAGAAAGAGATGATCGTCGAATAAACCTTTGCCTTGTGAAGAAGCCAATCACCGGGACAATCAATAAGTCACTCACTCGAAGGTGAGGAAATCAATAGAGACACCAAGATTTATCCCCGAGGTTCACGTGCTTGCCGGCAAGTTACGTCCTCGTTGTGTTGACTTCAACCGGTGGTTCGGTGGCTAATCGGTATCACACACCGAGTCTACACTAGGCGCCACAAGAACCTACCACGGAGGAAGTAACTCAAAGACACGAGCAATCCACTAGAGTTACCTTTGAGCACTCCGCTCGGGGAAAGCACAAGAACCCCTCACAATCACGGGTGTGAGCAAGCACAATCACCAAGCTCCTTCACACCTTCTTCTCCTCCAAGCCGTCTAGGGACACGGCAATGTCTCAAGAGAATAAGAACTAATCCGAGGCTTACTCTCAAGTGCTCTAGAATGCAAATCACAAGCAATGATGCACTTAAGGTTCACTCAATCTCACAAAAGATGATCAAGATGATGAACTAATGAGAGAGTGGGAGGCTAGAATGCAACAAAGTGTATGACAATGATCCAAGTGTGCAAGAGAGTCACCAAGTGACCAGGGAGGAAGTATAAATACCCCCAAGCCAACTCCTAGCCGTTACACCCACTGAAACAGCCGTTAACCCCGTTTTTATACCGTCGAACCGACAGCGTCGGACCAAACGGTAGCGTCCGACGCTCTAGATCTTCGCCACGTGTCAACAGGTTTAAACGACGTTCGTCCGATCTCAACGGTCGTTTTCGCGCCAGTTCTCACATCGTCGGACTGGGGGCGTCGGACTAAACCGCAGAGTCCGACGCCCTCTCTCAGTTCATTCTGCGCGTATCGTCGGACGATCGCGCGAGCACCGTCGGACTAAAGAAACTCAGCGTCCGACACTTCCAGAGAGGTTTGAAATTGCTAAAACATCGTCGGACTTCGTCCGACGCTCACCGTCGGACTATTCTCAGGCGTCCGACGCTTCTCAGAGTACCACGCGTCATTCTACTGCTACTCGGCACCGTCGGACTGAAGACCACAGTGGTCCGACGCTCGGTAAACGAGCGTCCGACGCTCACAGACAGGTTAGGCGTCGGACCGAAACAATGGTCCGACGCTACGCCCACTAACAGTCCGACGCTCTGAAAATAGCCCATTACAAGTCTATTTCTCACCCCTTGCTTCTATGTGCTAACACTCAAGGTCTTCTACACTTGTGCACAGTGTGTTAGCATTTTGCATGTGCCACGTTTTGCTGCTCAGCACAATGGTCATGAGCAACGGTCACATGTGGCAGTAAGTAACCCTAGCCGTCACTCTCATCCTCACCAGCCGAGCCCTTTGCGCGCACAAGGGGTCTCGGCGAGCAGGCCTCCGAAGCTCCATCTGTCAGCGTACCTGCACGGGTAGGCAGGTGATAAAGTTTTTTAGGGAGAGACGAAGACCAGAGCTGGGAACAGTGGCAATGGTGGTTCCAGAACTCCAACTTGGGTTCTACCCAAGGATATAATCTAATCTCATCTCAAGTATTATTTGCTATATATACTGTGATGTTGTGCGTAGGATTCATTGGAATCTGTTTAGGTAGCGGATCTGCATATGCAATGCTTAATATGATTTCATTATTATGGTTGCTGTCCAATTTATGGGTTAAAGCATGTCGTAAAATAACTAAACATACAACATTGATGACCCTGTCCAAAAATACATCTTACTACCACAAAATACACCTACTGTTAGTTCAAGGGTCAATGATTTAAGTTTTATTTTTTGGGTTTATTTTGCTTTTAGTTTCAGTCTTCTTCTGAATCTACTTCAGTTTTGGTTAGTTTCAGTTTTCTGAATCTCAGTTTGCTGAAAGCAAATTGAATTTGCAGATTGAAACTTCTTGGCTGATTACAATGTAAATGCGCATCGAACAGGAGATAGTACTATGAAGTACATGCTGGCATTGGATCATCTGCCAAGGAAGGCAACAAGTAAGAACATTTCCATGAAGATGGTCTAGTGATAGCTTCTCTGTGGAATCTACCATCAAAGGTTATGATAGCTCTCATCATTGAGTCTCTCTCTTCTCTCATCTGTGCTTCTGTACATTCAGAAACGGACGAGCTAGCTAAAGGCGGTCCTCTGAGCAAGTGGATGTGAAAAATAGAAGTTAACTGAAATAGGTAACTGAATTAAAATCTGATATTGCAAAATGCAAGCAAATTGAATAGGCAGCGTGGGTGTAGAATAGAATAGGCCGCAACGTTGGGTACGTGAGATGAAGTGCTGCTGGGCTGGCCCGTCGTAGAGGGAGATGAAGCATGGTCTAAGTTTAAGGGCCAGCCCAAAAAACAAGATCGTCAACTGCTCTTTCTCTGGGTGCTGTTTCACAAATTGGTTTGTCTTCCATGGGACCCCAGCTCTAACTTCACTCGAGTAGTCGAGCGCAGGAGTAGCGGTGCTTGTGGCCAGCAAAACCTTCAACCGCTTCAAGCAATCAAGCTCCACCCGTCACATTCACACGCTCACAGCAGAGAACTTCTAAAACATCTACCGATCTATAACCTTTTAATAACTACCAAGTTTTAACTGAGCGCTGCTGTCAGTACTCTACTGTGTGTGACTTCTCTTTTGATATTTGTCAGGATAGAGATGAGTTGCTTGCTTGCTGCTGCTACCAATACACGATTGGTTAGCTTCCACAGGACGTGTGCATCACTATACCAGCAGTTGCCCTGTACACTACTGGATGTGGAGGCTGAACTTAGTAGGGTCCATGGTAGGTTGCAACAAAATCCAACCCTGACCTCCAACAACCAGCGTATTGTATTCCTCCTCCTCTTCTTCTTCTTTAATTCAACCTTCACGAAATA
Organism: Eremochloa ophiuroides; assembly: GCA_038502445.1. Lineage (NCBI taxonomy): Eukaryota > Viridiplantae > Streptophyta > Magnoliopsida > Poales > Poaceae > Eremochloa > Eremochloa ophiuroides. Next base: position 18,143,091 of record JAHLJS010000006.1, read on the forward strand.
AGCTCTGCTTATTTATTCATATAATCATTCGACTCCCCTTTTTTTTGTTTTCCTCTTTGCCAGGAAGAACCATTCGATTCCTGTTCGAGAATGCGTAAGACAGCTACACGTACTTCTGCTGCACTCGTCTACATAAACCCTTGAGATGAGAAGGTGGTTTCGATTATTCCTTTGTCGCTTAGAGAGATTATTGATAGGGGATGATTGTGTACGCTTAATCGGCAGGCGGCCGGTAAACATGCCGGCCGCATCGCCATTAAGCCGACAGGGCCCGAAATCATGCATCGAGCGTGTCATGCAGATCCAAATGGACTTTTTTCTTGGATTCGTAATCTTTTCCTCCTTTCTTGAAGCGAAAACCGACGACAAAGGCATGCAGGAGAGGAGCCCCTTTTCGGACTTGCAATCCAAGGAGTGTACTTTGGCCAAGTTTATTAGTTGGGGCTTCAGAGTCTCCCGGAAAGCTGAAAGAGCTGCCTCATAACTACTTTCATCTTGCCCACAATAAACAAATGCGAATAGAGAGAACTCGTGTATATTGTCAACGTTATGCCTCGGAACAAGTCATAATAAAATGGAAAACAGACTCTAACGGTCAATAGTAACGGAAGCGAGAACATAAAACGCATTGAAGCCCAGTAGTAGTCACTGCATATAGTGCATACACGAGAGATTCGAAAAGATAAAAGTCTACATTAGTTGCTCCAAATTTGGTTTATTGGCTTATGTACATGATAATCCTCTAAACTAATGTTTGGTTCGATTTACTTCCTTGGCTACTTTATATTAGTTGTTCCAGTTTATTTTTATGTATTCTCGCAAACAAGTCAGCTTTTAATTCCAAAGTTTGTGAGTGATAGAGCACATCATAATTTATGTTTTAAAAAAATATATCATAGTCTTTCCATCATTATTTTGATGTGTTAGGAAATCTAATAATGAATCAACACTAGAGATACAAAATTGTTTGAAACAAAATGATGAAAATTCCATTATGTATTATTAACATAAAACCTGTTGTTATATATCTATCATATCATCTAACAAAATTAAAGTTAATATTCAACTTGTAAGAAAAACAATTCTTGTTAACGGGTAAATTAAACCACTTGAAAAATTAGGAGAGGAAACTGAACCAGATATTAGTTTAAGGAGTTATGTAGATATGTGCCAAATTTGGAAGAAATAATTTACAAATTTCTACAAATTTTATGGACGGCCTTTTATCGGCTATACGCCCTACCGTGTTACTGTCATGTTCAATGATAATCTCTTTCCCTGTCTGCTCCACATATTTTTACCAAATAGGTCTAGCTCCATATACGCTTCTCGAGAAAAAAAAGTGGAGTACTGGAGTTATGAGAGCACGTAAAGAGGTGTTCCAAAAAAAAACATATAATTTGTGGAGCTTCTCTATGATAGAGTGTGTGAAGTAGACTTTATTGAGCAGTCCCAAACACCCTCTACCAAACTATTTTTTAAGTCTGACCAAATTTATATAGAGAGAAATTTTCTAACATTTATGACACCAAATTATATTGCATACAAAAATAATATTTGATTATATAAATAATAATATTTTAGTGTATTTTTGCATCACTGGTTTTCTCAAGTAACAAATTTGTATAAGCTAGAATCAATATTTTTCTCCTGCCGGCTGAACAGCGCGGTATGCGTCGCATGGTTTGGTCGATTGTTGTCACCACTCCCCGGTGCTATCCAACCAGGAGACTACCTATCGTGTACTGGTGCTGCTCACGTTCATGTATTGAACAGAGAAGAAGCAAACGCGTTGTTCGATGATTAGAACCCGGCAATTAGTTAAATTTTGACCCGCCGGGGGCGTCAATCACGATCGCACGAGCCGTTGTTGCTTGCTGGGAAGAAACAATTTTTCTTTTTGAAAAATCAAACGAAGGCCGCTTTGATTACGAGCTATTTTTTGGTTATTGGTTGTTGTTTTTATGTCGAATCTGGCAGTCGCTCTTGCTCCAGTTCAGACGTGCATGCGCGCGCGATCTTAGCCGTGTGGTCCCCCAATTTATCGGTCAACGATCGATCGCCGAATTACAAAGTGAACGTGACTTACTCCATGCAGTTCCTCACCACCCCGCCCGTTTCCGTTTGCCTTCCGTTCCGTTCCGTTGCCTGTTCCCTCCCTTCAAAACCTGAAGCAGTCTCGAACCACACTGGCTGGCGCTGCCCTTGGCCGAAGATGCAGGGCGACGCCGACGACGACGGCCAGTACTTCTTCTTCAGCGCGCCGGCGAGCCCCGTGCACTACATCCTCCGCTCCCCGCCCTCCTCCACCGCCGCCGCCTCGTCCCCTTATTTCGCCGATGCCGACTGCTGCGCGGGGGACTTCGAGTTCGCCACGCACGGCGCGGGGGCGCCGAACGGTCCCGGCGCCGAGGGGGGCGGCGTGACAATGAGCTCGGCCGAGGAGCTCTTCGTCGCCGGCCGCATCCGCGTCGGCTGCCTCTCCCCGATCCGGCAGGAGGACGGCTGGGAGGAGCGCGGCGGCGGTGGCGGCGGCGACGAGGAGGAGCAGGAGCGGGACGGACGACACTCGCCGCGGGCCACTCGTCGGGCTAGGTCCGGCTCCCCGACGCGGAGCCCCGCCAGGGCCGACGACAGGAGCGCCGCCTTCGCCGATGATCCTTCCGCCTCCTCGTCGTCGTCCTCGGCAAAGAACATTCGACGGCGGATATCGCTGCGGGACCTGCTCGGTCGCACGGGCGGCGACTGCTGCGCGGGGGCGGCGGATCAGGCATCATCAGGCACCGCGAGCGCCGAGGTCACCGGCAGGTTGGGGCTGGGTTTCTGGCCGCCATCCATCTGGCCGTCGTCGCGCTCGTCCAAGAAGCCGCCGCTGCCCTGCCCAGCGCCAGCAGCGCCACAGCCGGCGGGCCGCCGCTCCACCTCCTCGGACAGGGGCGGCGCGTCGGTGCCGACGACGGCGAAGAGGGCGCCGGGCGGCGGCGGCAGTGCTCGGCGCACCACGTCGCTGCCGTACCGGCAGGGCCTGGTTCTTGGGTGTCTGGGCTTCGGGTCCCGGGGATACGGGCTCGCCAAGTCCATGCATCCCCTCCCCTCCCGCTGAAAGAAAAAAAAAAAAAAAAAAAGGAGAAAACCTAGCAGAGCAGATGAAACAAGGAGTGTGTTTAGGCCAGAAATCACGTCATGATTATGCCTCACTCCTCGGCATTTTCGGAGAAAAAATTGCAGGGGTTCCAAGCAAATGATTCGATTTCAAGTACACTGCTTGTCTGCTTACTATATCTATTACTATGAGACAGAAAACCAAGTATGGAATCTTTAAATTTTATTCTCTTCCAGGGTATGTTATATATGGAGTATATAAGTGTTTTTTTTTCTTCATCAATGGGAACAAATGCTGCAGCTATATATTTGTTTGGCGTACTTTTTTTTTTTTTTGGCGAAGAGCGTACATTAGTGATCTGATCCCTAAGAAACTCCATTTGTTCATGTTTTTTTATTTGATTAAAAATCAGAACCCTTGACTGATTGGTTCGTTGATAATTAAGCGAGGTGGCATATATATAACAACTTTGAGGATAACTTATTATACAAATGATACTACTGACTTAACTAATAGAACAGCATCCATCCCACAAATGGCGAGCAGAAAGAAGTAGAAACATGGAGGAGAACGAACGGTTCAGAAACTCCATATCTACAATCAATTAGACCAGTTCCAAACTTCCTATTGTGTAATCTTGAAAAGGCAAGGTGAAAGGCACAACCTGCACTTCGTCAAACCATTATAATTGCCACCGCCAGTCTTCTGCAAAGTATTTTGGTGGATTTCGTTTGGGCATTAGGGCAACTCGTTAAACATTTTTTTTTAAAAAAAAAATCCCGACTGGGTAGCGGCCAAAGCAGGACTACAGTTAAGCTAATGAGTACAAAAGAGACATTTTTGTTCTGTCTCTTGAATTTGTTCTTGTTGCAATCAGGTGAAAGATGAGATGTCGCAGTCAAAAGATTAATCACTTTTATATAGGTATAAGAAAGCAATATGCCACCAATCCGCCCACTCTGTAAAAGCAAGCGGTTTTGAATGATAGTGTTCAAACTTCAAAGCGTTTCTCTATAGGAATCATTCGGAATAACTCGGTCACCATCAGTATTTACTTTGCAACTGAGAACAAATGCTTCGCAACTGAAAATATGTTCAGAGGTAACAGAAGAACGATGTTGCATAATTGGCACTGGTTTAGGTATTCCAAATATTTATTTAGAATCCAAATAGAAAGAGCCATTTTTCACATCTCTCTCCACACCAAACTAGCTAGCACCAGCAGCCATTGAGCTCAGCACTGTGCAAACCATGCTCTTGAACTTGCAAGAAAACCCCAACAACCAAGCAAATACTTACACCAGGATATAGCCTGATGCCTGCTGCCGAGTAGCTATCATGGTTACAGCAGATTCAGGTACACATTTGCAGAATCATGCAAACAAGAATTTAAATCCCAAGCTTTAAACCCAATAATGAACTGAAGGGTTTCGGGTTGACTAAGGTGGATCTTGCAGACATAACATCAAAGCTTGAATTTTCAGCACATTAGAACTCAGGATCCAAATGCAGGTGACAGCAACATAACAAGCTTAGGTTTGGATTGCCTAAAAGTAGAAAAGACCATACGTTCTTCAACTACATGATATGTTCCTTGTCTTCATAGTCATACATTGCTTAGGTTAATACATACTAATAGAGTCCAGTACTGACAAGTAACAGAGTACTAGGGCGAGAGAAGGAACATTTAGAGGCGAATCATATCAATTTCAAGCAAGCTTCAGTTGGTCAAAGCCTTGAAGGTCCTCCATGCGATGATCACCTCTACAGGAACAAGTGCTTGAACTTGTCACTCGCCAGCTTGCACAAGTCATCAAAATTCTTGGCAGCTACCACATAAACATGGTGAAAAAAAATCAGTGGTGTTATGAATATACAGGAAAATAAGTATGCATGCTGTGTAATTAAAACTATTGCTGCAAGGCACAGCATAGAAGAGAGGCCAGAGTACAAGAAATTTATATGCATCTCAAGTGTAAAAAGAATATATATGTGCACAGCTTTAAGCCATAATAAGCTCTTCTTGTCAATGGATGATAGCATGATTAAAGTCCTTGCCAGATAACATGTTTCTCATCCTGAAACACATTCTAGGATCATGGTTGATATCAGATGCATACTTATCGCCATCTGAGGATAGAACAAAACCATGTAAATGTGGCTAGGAGACAAGGAAAAAAAATAAAACACACATTCCTTGTAACAATTAGAGTCAACTTTGCTATAGTTCACGACTCAACTATAAATCCAATTCCTAAATGACCAGATACTAACAGCAGTTTCAAAAATTGGCTTTCTTTGTGTAAACAGGAAAATAAGATCAAGTTGCAAATGGAAACCAGATATTTGCTCATCAAATTAGGAAAAATCCAGACACTACCTGACAGGCTGACAAGTTCACAAAAGAGGGGACAAAGATTATTTCTTGTTTACTTGCTCCTTAATGTTCATAGGTTAAGGTCAGGGGCCAAGCAAAATAATACCATAAGGGCGAGGAAAATAGTAGCCGATGACTTGTTAGGAAGGTGAAACTGAAAATTTTCACTGATTTTGCAAGGTTAAATTGATGTAAATCAGTATACTACAATTTTCTTAAGAGATGGAATGAAATAGGGCTGGCAAGCTTGGACGTTTAAACTTTTTCTTTCCATCCTGGCAGTAAACCATACTGTTGACCATGGTGTGGTAGCACTCAGAATATAGTAACAGCTCATGCTATTGCAATCAAAGGGCCAAAGGCATTTGAAATCTCACCAAAGTTGGGACCAAAATCTGTGCAAATTTCAGCACGGATGGTCTGGTTGTTTTCAGCAATTCCATAAACCTCCATAAAGTTCCCGACAGGGACATCCATGGCGCTTTTGATACTCAACTGATGCCCATCGGTGGACTGCCCGACAAGCACTCCACCTTCATTGTATTGGACTTGAACAACAGTGCGTACTCTTCGCCCAACAAACATGTTCATAATCTGTGCATTGACGAGTGCTGCAGGGGTTGATGTGTCCATCTCTGCAAAGTGAGGGTTCAGAATTTCAGATCATTCAATGCAATTCAGTGCAATCATCTAGCAAACAGTGAAGCAAGTAAATTGCACGCATCTCACTATCACAAAAAAAAAAAAAAAAAAAAAAAACCCACCATATCAAAGACTGCAATATGACGAACAAGTGCTTGGAGAGGATCTCTACTGCAAAACATGTGCTAGAGTTTTGGCTGGCATTGTGACTTGCGAGTGGGTTACAATATACATTCAGCCCGAAATAATAATTTTGGTCATTATGGATGTGATACCGCAATATTTGTAATGCCTAATAAAAATTCTCAAGAAATAGCCTTCAGAATTTCTGCTAGCATAATTATCCACAGGGTTTCAAATGCACCATCCCAGTTTTTTCTGGAAGAAGAAAATTATCAAGTGATCTACAATGCCCAGGGGCATGGTCAAAGGCGACGATTGGACTAAGACTATCTTGGTGTAGTAGACTCAGAAGGCATGGGATCCAGATGAATACCCACAGTTTTTGGCTAAAAAGCTTGCAATCTTCTCAGTTATCCACCCAGCAAACAAAGCAGGGGCGGTGGAGCATCGATCTAGAAAGAAAAATACTTGAATCGATTTCGACCAGGGCATGAATGAACGGATGAACAGATCCTTAGAGGCAGTGGCGGACCCAGCCGAAAATGTGAGCTAGGGCGGACCCCTGCCTGCTGCTGCGCCTCCGCCACGAGCTGGCCCCTTCCCGCCGTTGCGCCGCCGCCGCGCGCTGGCCCCTGGTCGCCGACGCCGCTCCCGCTCGCTCGCGCGCAGCGCAGGCACAGGGGGGAGGAAAAGCACGAGGCACGAACCTAGAGGGAGGGCCGCCCAGTCCTCCGGTGCCGCCGCCGTGCGCAGGAACCAGGAGGGAGCGCCGCCGCCGCGTCCCGGCTCGCGTGTGCCCGACTAGATTGGAACCAGGAGAGAGCAGCACGGCTCGGCCATGGAGACAAAAACCCTAACAAAATGGGCAAAATGGGGCGCCTGAAGAAATGGCGGTCTTGATCCCGCCCCCAGATCCCCACAGCTACTACCACGAATCAGACAAGGAAGAAATCAAGCATTTCGGCCAGCCTTACCACGTCCTTGAGGCGCCGAACGGATGAAGCGGACGGATTCCTCTCGCGGGAGGGCTGGCGGGCGGCGACGGAGGAGTGGAGGGCGCTTGACCGAACGGAAGAGACGGGAGAGGTAAAAGGCGGCGCCGGGGTTTTGTGGAGATATTACCTTTGTGCCCTTGTGAAATGTGGATGGCGCCAAAGGCACCACGATTCCCAATTGCCGCACACTTTTGGCGCCAAAACCTGAATCTCCCTCTTAGAGCATCTTCAAGAGTTTTCTAATTTTTTCTCCTAAAAACTCCATGTTTTGCAACTCCTAAAAAGATATTAGGAGAAAAAAGAAGGTAATCTCCAACAATACCTAATATCCTACTTCTAAAAATTCAAAATTAAGCCCACTTCTATTTTCCTGCGGTTTCTTTTTTTTTTTGCGCGATCTCGCACGAAGCCCTTGTGCGGAGGTTTTTTTCCCATCGCCGCCGCCCCCACCTGTTGGACCTCGCCGTACATCAACATTGCAGCAGGGATCGCACTAAGGCTGCTGGCTCCTCCACTCCAAGCGAGCGACGCCTCCACCAAACTGCTGGCTGCAGAACAGACATCATGAGTGGTCAGCAGGATGACGACTTGATCTTTACAGCAACCTCCCAACTACTTGAAAGAGAATTGGATGATTCATCGTCAGAGGATGATGACTACTTCATCTTTTCAGCATCAGAAGTTGTGGAAACATATTCGAATCAAAAAGGAAAACATGGTGGTTCGGTTCCAGGACATAAAGTTATTTATCGAGATAGAGAAAGCGGACACCAAAGGATGTTTTAAGATTACTTGGCCGATAATCCGACATACGGTCCAAATTTATTCCGTCGGAGGTTTGTGTGCATTCACTTATGCTTAGTACATAGCATGGTACGAAATTGTTATATGATTTTTTTATTTTTATTTTAGGTACAGAATGAGTAGGGATCTTTTCCTACGCATAATGAATGCTGTGGAATCGCACGATGATTACTTTGTGCAAAAAAGAAATGCAGCCAAAGTACTTGGACTAAGTTGCTTCCAGAAAGTCACTGTCGCATTTCGTATGCTAACGTATGGGGTTCCAAGCTGATGCAACAGATGAGTATGTTCGCATTGGCGAAAGTACCGCAATTGAAAGCCTACGTAGGTTCGTTTCTGCAATTATTGATATTTTTGAAGATGAATACCTGCGATATCCTAATGAGGCTGACACAGCACGCTTGCTGGCACTCGGTGACAAAAAAAGGTTTTCCTGGTATGTTAGGGTCCATCGATTGTATGCATTGGGCGTGGAAGAATTGTCCTATAGAATTGCAGGGTCAGTACAAGGGGCATGTGGAGAAGCCCACTATAATTTTAGAGGTTGTTGCTTCGAATGATCTTTGAATATGGCATGCCTTTTTTGGAATGCCTGGGTCTCATAATGATATCAATGTGCTTCACCGGTCTCCTTTATTTACAAAACTGGCGGAGGGCAAAGCTCCTGAGGTGAACTACACAATTAATGGTTATGATTATACGATGGGTTATTATCTAGCCGATGGTATATACCCATCATGGGCTACTTTAGTGAAGTCCATCTCTCGGCCTATGGGCAACAAGCACAAATATTTTGCCAAAACACAGGAAGCAGCGAGGAAGGATGTCGAAAGAGCTTTCGGGGTACTGCAATCTAGGTTCGCCATTGTTCGAGGACCAGCTCGCATGTGGGACACAGACACACTTGGAGACATCATGAAAGCTTGTGTGATCATGCACAATATGATTGTCGAGGATGAAGGAGTTATTGACCCTAATGAGCAGTTCGATTATGGTGGCCAAAACGTGGAACCTTCGCATGAGAATAATCGAACCCTTGAAGAATTTATTGAAGCGCATAAAAGGATCAGAGACAAGGAAACACATGTCCATAAAGCATCTAGGCCCTAGTGGTTTCGGTGATTAATGACAACAAGACGATTATTATGACTAACGTGTGTTCTGCAGGATAACCTAGAGGTTAGGTCATAATAACATATAGGTTCAAGCCCCTAGCGATGGAAATCGATTCGGTTTTCAAAGGATGAAAGACAAGACGGTGATAGGCTAGTGCTAAGTGTCGTTTGGAGTTGAGAGACACTTGGCGTAGTCTTAGGTTTTGTTTTTTCTCCTTGACCATACTATTAAGAGGGGTTTGGATGGGTAGCTTGACTTAGAGCAAGATTAGAGAGTGTAGATGTGATGCACACTTGTCCAACATAGCTCTAGACAGCCCAGGGATACTCTTGAGAGAGAGAGGATCAAACTTCGTTTTGGAAAATTTTCGATTCGGCGAAGTTTTGATCGAATTAGTGGCGTCGGACTCTACCTAGTATGGGCGTCGGACCAATAGCTAGAGTCCGACGACACGTGGCAGCCCCTGGACGAGTTTCAGCATGCCAGGGAGCGTCGGACCCTGGCCGGATGGGCGTCGGACCATTGGCCAGAGTCCGACGGTGCCTCTGGGTACTTGAGCGAGCGTCGGACCGTCGCGAGTGGGAGCGTCGGACTAATATCTGTTAGCGTCCAACGCTTCCAGAGAGGTTCCCAGAGCGAGTTTGAGCGTCGGACCATTGCTCCGTGTACTAGCCGTTGAAAGGCACTGTGCCCGCAGGCAGAAGCGTCGGACTGAGGAGCGTCGGACCATCGAGTTCGGTCCGATGCCCCTCTGTCACAGTTCTGGGCACAGTGTTTGTGTGAGAGTCGGACCGTGGCGTTTGGTCCGACGGTCGAGCCTCGGCAGAGTCCGACGGTTCGCAGGAAATTGAGAAACGGCTAGTTTTGGAGAGGGTGAGTATTTATACTTCACCAAAGCCTCCATTCTATCACTCTTGCCATTTCTAACTGCTGAAGGAACCATTGTTGATCTTGTGAGAGAGCAAGAGCCCTAGGGAGATTAGTGAGAACTCCACTGCTTGTGAGCTTCTTCCCTAGAGAGATCAAGAGTGACTTGTGTGCATCCATCACCCTCTTTGGCCTTGTTCTTGGTCAAGTGAGAGTCTAAGCTTGTTACTCTTGGTGATCGGCATCACCTAGACGGTTTGATGGCGATCGGTGGCTTGGTGACCGCTTGGAGAGCTTGTGGGCGGCCCAAGTCGAAGTTGTGAGCGGTTGTGGGCGATCCACCGCGCCGGAGTGGCAAAGGATCAGCCCGTAGAGAGCACTTGGTCTTTGCGAAGATCAAGGGGGAGCTACACCCTTGCGCGGGTGCTCCAACGAGGACTAGTGGGGAGTGCCGACTCTTCGATACCTCGGGAAAAATCGGATTTGTCTTTCTAACCCTTTATATACCCGCATTTCCTTTGTGTTCACTACTTTCCTAGAGTAGCATACTTGTGATAGGACTTGGCTCTAGGTTGCATAACTTGTTTTAGGAATAGAATTGTCACAAGCACTTGTGGGGTGACATTGGGCAAATTGCGATAGGTTGAATTGTGTTTCGAAAAATTATTAGTTGCCCAATTCACCCCCCCCTCTTGGGCATCCTTAATCCCTTCAATTGGTATCGGAGCTTCGTTGCTCATTAATTTGGCTTAACCGCCAAGAGGAAGGATGTCCGGTGGTCACGATGGTCCCCCTCCCGTCTTTGACGGTAACGATTTTCCTTATTGGAAAATTCGTATGGAGGCATACCTTGAGGCGGTGGACCTTGGTGTTCACAAAGCCGCCACACAAGGGTACCCCACTCCCAAACCCGGCGCAACCCTCACACCCGTTGAGGAAGAGCATGAGAAGTGGAATGCTAAGGCTCGAAACATCATATTTAGAGGCCTTAGCAAAGAGGTGTTCAACCGTGTGAGGAACCACAAAAACGCCCATGCACTATGGTCGGATATTTGTGCGCTCCATGAGGGAACTAAGAATGAGCGAGAGGAACGATATTATCTGATCATTGACAAGCTCAATTCTTTCAAAATGCTATCCAATGAAAGTGCTAATGACATGTATTCTCGCTTGAATATCATTGTAGAAGAAGTAAATGGCCTTGGACTCACTCAAATCTCACCGGCCGAGGTTGCAAGGAGAATCCTCAATGCTCTTCCAATTGAGAAGTATGGTCACATTGTAACCGTACTTCATCAAACGGATCTCTCAAATGCAACCCCCACCCAAATATTGGGGAAGATCAATGCTCATGAGATATACATGAGGATCACTCCTCAAGATGGATCATCATCCAAGAAAGAAGAGAAGAAAGACTTGGCCCTCAAGGCCGACAAGAAAGGCAAAGCTCTAGCAAAGTACTCTTCTCTTGACTCCACAAGTGATGATGATGATGATGATGTGGAGATCGCTCTCATGGTGAGGAAGACCACCAAGATGCTCAAGAAGCTCAACAACAAGGGAATCAAATTTGATTCCAACAAGAAGAAGTTCTTCACTAGTAGCAAGAGAAAGCCCATCTCCGAGATGGATTGCTACAATTGTGGAGAGCTTGGGCATCTTACTCATCAATGCCCAAAGCCCAAGAAAGACAAATTCAAGAACAAGAACAAGGGCAAAAGGCAAGACTCTAGTGATGAGAGTGATGATGAGAAGAAGAAGGCCAAGCCATTCAAGAAGAAAGAATTCAAGAAAAAGCAATTTCACAAAAGCAAGAAGAGTGGCAAAGCTTACATTGTTGGTGATTGGCTCACCGACATTGAATCTTCTAGTGGCTCATCCGGTGAAGAAAGTGATGATGAAAAGGAGAAGGTGGCCGCTCTTGTGATTGGGACTTCACTTCCTCCACCGCCATCACCGCCCTCATCTCCAACACACCTTTGCCTTATGGCTAAGGACAAGAAGGTACAAAGTGATGATGAGAGCAGTGATAGTGACAATGAGTATGATTCACCCACCTATGATGAACTTGCTAGCTTGCTAAATGACTATACCAAAGTTATAAGAAAGCTAACAAGGAAAAATGAAAACTTAAAACTTGAGAATGGAAACCTTTTAGCTCAAAATGAACAATTCACTAAAGCTAGTGATGAGCTTAGAGTTGAAAATCAAAATGTGTCATCCAAGGTTAAGGAGCTCAAAGCCAACATAAAAGAGCTCAAAGAAAAACATGATAAACTTGAGAGGATACACATTGAGCTCACCACTAGCTACAACAAGCTAAAAGAGGACTATACTCAAGTGAAAGTGAATCATGACAACCTTGCTATGGCCTATGACTTGCTTTCCAATGAAACACATGATGCTCCTAACCATGTTGTTAAGTGTGACATAGCTACATCATGTGATGACTTGATTGATGAGATCATTGAGCAAGGTAGTAGTAGCAAAGGCAAGGAAGTGGTGGTGGCCGATTGCCATGATGACTATTTGAAGCTCAAGATTGAAAATAACAACTTGAAGAAAGAGCTTGAGAAGCAATCAACCACAAATACCATTGTCATTGAAGCGGTGCAACAAGATGATGAAGTTGAAGTGCTTAGAAAAGAAAACAAGATTCTCAAGAATGAGAAGTGTCACCTTGCAAGCTTATTAGAAGAGAACAAGAAGTTGAAGCAAGAAAAGAGTCATCTCACTGTGGGCTTGCAAAGATTCACAAGAGGTCAATATCTCCAAAGTGATCTCCTCATGAACACCGTGATGAAATTTGATAGAAGTGGGATTGGATACATGGGTGAGAAGGTGCAAAATATTAGAGCTCAAAATCGTCTCAACAAAGCAAAGAACAAGTCCAAGCCCAAGCCAAAGAGATGCTTTGAATGTGGTCAAGAAGGTCATTTTGCTCATGAGTGCAAGACACCGCCACCACAACCTTTGCCCAAGCATGCTAGGACTTTTGCCTTTGATGCTCATTACATGCTAAGGAAAGATTCTAAGGGCAAAGTGAAAGTCATGTTCCTAGGACCCCCTAACAAGAATAGGCCTAGGCAACTATGGGTGGCGAAAGCTTTGGTTGAGAAAGTCCGGAGCCCTTCTCAAGTATGGGTTCCTAAACATCAAGCTTGATTTGTTGTGTGTAGGTGAACTACAAGACCGGTGGCTCTCATTGGGTAATTGATAGTGGATGCACTCAACATATGACCGGTGATGCTCGTATGTTCACCTCCCTTGAAGAGAATGTAGAAGACCAAGGAAAGATAACATTTGGTGATAATTCCAAGAGCAAAGTGCAAGGACTTGGCAAAGTGGCTATATCTAATGATCATTCCATTTCAAATGTGCTTCTAGTTGCTTCTTTGAGCTTCAACTTGCTATCCGTTGGTCAATTGTGTGATCTTGGCTTCCAATGCCTATTTACAAGTGAAGAAGTGGTTGTCTCCAAGAAAGATGATAATGAAGTGATATTCAAGGGCTTTCGGTACAATCATCTCTATCTAGTGGACTTCAACTCGGAAGATGCAAATTTGAAGACTTGTCTTTTCACCAAGCAATCTCTTGGGTGGCTTTGGCATAGAAGGCTTGCACATGATGGGATGAGCACACTCAAGAAGTTATTGAAGAAGGAAATGGTGAGAGGATTAAAAGATGTTGTATTTGAGAAGGACAAATTATGTAGTGCTTGCCAAGCCGGGAAGCAAGTGGCAAATACACATCCATCCAAGGCATTTGTGTCAACTTCAAGACCATTAGAGCTACTTCACATGGACTTATTTGGGCCAACAACTTATGCAAGCATTGGTGGCAAGCTCTATTGCTTAGTGATTGTTGATGACTTTTCAAGATATACTTGGGTGTTCTTTCTTCATGACAAGACCGAAGTAGCCCAATCTTTCAAGAAGTTTGCCAAGAGAGCACAAAATGAATTTGAAGTGAAGATCAAGAAGATTAGAAGTGACAATGAAAAAGAGTTTGACAACACAAACATTGAAGTATATTGTGATGAAGTTGGGATCAAGCATGAAGTCTCATCCACCTATACCCCTCAACAAAATGGTGTAGTTGAAAGGAAGAACCGGACGTTGATCACCCTTGCAAGGACTATGCTTGATGAGTACAACACACCGGAGAGGTTTTGGGCGGAGGCAATCAACACCGCATGCTATGCATCCAACCGCCTATTCCCTCACCGGTTGCTAAAGAAAACCCCCTATGAGCTACTCATTGGCAAGAAGCCGGACGTCTCCTACTTTCGGGTGTTTGGTTGCAAATGCTACATCTACAAGAAGCGGCAACACCTAGGGAAGTTTCAAAGACGTTGTGATATTGGTTTTCTTGTTGGTTACTCATTGAAGTCCAAAGCATATAGAGTATTCAACAATGTCACCGGCCTTGTTGAAGAAACATATGATGTGGAGTTCGATGAAACTAACGGCTCTCAAGGAGAGCATGAGAATCTTGATGATGTAGGTGATGAACCCTTGAGGAAGGCCATGAAGAACATGCCAACCGGAGACATCAAGCCAAAAGATGATGGTGATGATGTGCAAGTGATCGATCAACCATCTTCATCAAATGTGCCTCAAGATGATGAAGATAAAGATGGAGTGGATCCACATGAAGACACCCACATCACACAAGAAGAAATTGAGGCACAAGCACAAGATGTTGATGCTCCACAATCTCCTCCTCAAGTGGTTGATAGAAGAACCACTCCACTTCTACAAGCACATCCTCAAGATCTCATAATAGGGAGTCCTTCAAGGGGGTAATGACTCGCTCACAAAGGCATGCTCAATTCATTGAACATCACTCGTTTGTCTCTTGTATTGAGCCTACTAGCATAGAGGAAGCTCTTCAAGATCCGGATTGGGTAAATGCCATGCATGAAGAACTCAACAACTTCACCCGCAATCAAGTTTGGACACTTGAAGAGAAGCCAAAAGGAGCAAGAGTCATAGGCACCAAGTGGGTGTTCCGCAACAAACAAGATGACAAGGGCAACATTGTGAGAAACAAGACAAGGCTCGTGGCAAAAGGGTTCTCCCAAGTTGAAGGCTTGGATTTTGGGGAGACTTTTGCCCCGGTTGCAAGATTAGAGGCCATTCGTATCCTACTTGCATATGCATCTAATCACAATCTAAAACTCTTTCAAATGGATGTGAAAAGCGCTTTTTTAAATGGCTTCATAAATGAACTTGTCTATGTTTCGCAACCACCGGGTTTTGAGGACCCTAGATATCCAAACTATGTTTACAGATTGTCCAAGGCGCTATATGGCTTGAAGCAAGCCCCACGGGCTTGGTATGAGCGCCTCCGTGACTTTCTCATCAACAAGGGCTTCAAAATTGGCTTGGTTGATACCACACTATTCACCAAGAAGCACAAAGGGCATATCTTCATTTGTCAAGTTTATGTTGATGATATTATCTTTGGTTTGACTAATGAAGATTTTTGCAAGGAATTTGGTGATATGATGTCCAAGGAGTTTGAGATGTCCATGATTGGTGAGCTCACATTCTTCCTCGGCTTTCAAGTCAAGCAAATGAGGGAGGGGACGTTCGTGTCGCAAGAGAAGTACATGAAGGACCTCCTCAAGCGCTTCAAGATGGAAGAATGCAAGCCCATCAAGACCCCCATGCCTACCAATGGACATCTCGACCTTGATGAGGGAGGTAATTCGGTTGACCAAACTCTCTATCGTTCTATGATTGGTAGTTTGTTGTATTTGACCGCATCTAGGCCCGACATCATGTTTAGTGTGTGTATGTGTGCGCGCTTTCAAGCCAATCCTAAGGAACCTCACTTAGTTGCGGTAAAAAGAATCCTTAGGTACATAAAGCACACCCCGAGCATTGGCCTTTGGTATCCCAAAGGAGCTAACTTTACTCTTGTCGGCTATTCCGATTCGGATTATGCCGGTTGCAAGATTGACCGGAAAAGCACATCTGGAGGGTGCCATTTGCTTGGAAGATCACTAGTTTCTTGGTCCTCCAAGAAACAAAATAGTGTTGCCTTGTCAACAACCGAAGCGGAATACATTGCCGCGGGTGCTTGTTGTGCACAAATTCTTTATATGAAACAAACCCTACTTGATTATGGAATCAACTTAAAAAGGGTGCCTTTGTTGTGTGACAACGAGAGTGCGGTAAAACTTGCAAATAACCCGGTTCAACACTCCCGCACAAAGCACATTGACATCCGTCATCACTTCCTTAGAGATCACGTTGCCAAGGGTGACATTTCCTTTGAGGGAGTGAGAACGGATGATAACTTGGCGGACATTTTCACTAAACCATTGGAAGAGGCACGCTTTTGTACTCTAAGGAATGAACTTAATTGCCTTGATCTAAGCAACTTCACTAAAAGATGATGTTGTGTTGTCATGTGCATTGCATTGTAACATAAAACATGTCTAACATTGAATTGCACGTAGGGTTTGTCTAACTCGGTTAAGATAACCGCCTAAAAGCGTGTGAAGAAGCTTATCCAAGGAAAAACTTGACAACAACTAGTTTAATTTACGTGAATTTGCATTGCATATTGCATGGTTGTTGTTTTGTCGTTTTGTTTATGGATTTCATTGCCTATCTTCATAAAATTCACATATGCTGAAACGACCTCGATTTCCGCGAAGGGAAATCCACAGGCTCGAATTGTAATTCAACAGATTGCTTGGGACAATCCATGAAATTACCCATATCTCAGTTGACACCAGGATCCATACAACGATAATTAAGTCTTACATAAACATTTATTACATCGCCACACTGGCGGAATCAACATTCAGAGAAGCTTTAGAAGATGCGGAAGCGATTCATCCTTCACGGCCAACTTGAGTGTAGCACGTGACCCTATTCCTCGTCATCATCTCCCTCGAAGTCGTACTCATTCTCGTCACCTGACAGCAAATTTATCAGTACGATTTGTACTGGCCACGGAGCCCACCTATGCAGCATTTGCTTTGTGGAAAGTGGATGCAAGACTATACAAGCAGACCTATAGGCTGAGGTTTTCCTATGCAGCTGTAATCAATGTTTATTTAGTCAAGTTTTATCACCAGTTAACACCATTATCCCTTTTCCCATCACCACACCTCACATACCCACACCTCACTCTCATTCGACAGGCCCAACTCCCTCTCGGGCCTATCTCAGCGGCACACTACCACAACGGGTACACTGCCGGAAAAATGTTATCCAGGGGGAGAAAAGAATATGCTCTCATCTAATAGTGGTTGCAGAAACATTAGGAAAGGTCCATAGCCAACGAGTTGACTTATGTATCGATCGATCAACCATACACTCTGCAGAGGTTTTACTACTCACAAGATTAGCCATCATCGATGCTGTACAATCATCTAGGCAGAATTCCGGGTGCTTGCTTGCCTAGGTCGATGCCACCCTACCACTCAGCCCTGGGATATTCCGGATCCAACACCGTCATGCTGAGACTGGGAGACGCAGTACCGGGCCCCATCAGTGGTACTGCGCATCTAGAACGGTACGGGAATCCGCCATCCGTCACCGTCCACCCTTATCACCTCTCAACCTAGCAGTAGTGGCACCGCCCTACCAAGTAGTCCAGCCGTCTCCCGCCCATCAGAAGCGAGCGAGTAGCAAGGGAATCCAGATGTTTTCGGTCACTAGTCAGATCCTAGGTTGTGACCAAGCAGGCATCTCCACTTAGGGGATACTCTCCCCGTGCTATCACAGCACCTCCGTCCACGGGCTTCAAACCACCAAGGCTATCCCACCCGGAACCTCCTCAACAACTTTACCCGCCACAGGTATCTCACTTTAGGGATGCCCAGGTTGCACCCCCGGCACGACTTGCCCCATGGGCTTGTCTCACATCCCACTTGGTCGACATCAACCCTTACCACGCACCCAAGACGCACGCAGCACTCTCTCCCAGTGGTTACAATCAGTTATACACCGTCCCAATTCCACCACATTAAGCAGCAGCTAACCTAACAGCGGATAGCAGGGTAAAGTCTTATCAAGGCAGGGAATTCAAATATACTACCATGCAACCAATCCATACATAATCATAAAGCAATAGCAACAATGTCATTTGCAATGCATAATAGGATCTAAGGATTTGGTGGGACGTGGCACCTTCGTAGTCGTCTCCTAGCTCTTGGAAGTACTCGTGGTCGTCTTCCTTAGTCAGATCCTCCTCCGTCTCTGAAATCGAACACGAAATAGTCGCGTCAGCGACTCCTATAGAGTATTTCAAAAAAATCCAATAAAATAAAGAGCCAAATGCACACAAACACAGTCTTAGATTGTAGATCTCATTTTTCTGAGAATTTTGATATATGGTGCGCAATTTTTGGACTTAGTATGAATAAGTTATGAATTTCCGAAGATTATCCTATTTTCTGAAAATGGAAAAACTGGTCGGTTAATCAGGGGCAGCTTGGGATTGGTCCACGTGGCGCGCGGGTCCAGTAGTGCGGCAAGTGGTGCCTCAACAGAACACAGACCCGATGGTCGCCCACCAGGTGTTCGATGCTGGTTCCCAGAGAGTTGCCGGAGTTGGCGTAGCTCGGCGTGGCTCGGCGGTGGTCGGTGGTAGCTCGGCTGTGGTTGGGGTATCTCGGCGGAGCTCGGCATAGTTCGGCGGTGGTCGGGGGTAGCTTGGCGGTGCTCGGCGTAGTTCGGTTTAGCTCGGCGGGGCTCGGGCGAATCGGAGATTCGGGGCGCCGAGGGTGCCGTTCTCCCGAGGTCTCCCGCGGAGGTTCGGGCGAATCGGACATTTGGTGCGCCCGAGGGTGCCGTTCTCCCGAGGTCTCCCGCGGAGGCTCGGGCGAATCGGAAATTTGGGCGCCCGAGGGTGCCGTTCTCCCGAGGTCTCCTGCGGAGGCTCGGGCGAATCGGACATTTGGGCGCCGAGGGGGCTGCTTTCCCGAGCTCTCCCGGTGAGGCTCGGGCGAATCGGAAATTTGGGCGCCGAGGGGGCTGCTTTCCCGAGCTCTCCCGGTGAGGCTCGGGCGAATTGGAAATTTGGGCGCCCGAGGGTGCCGCTCTCCCGAGCTCTCCTGGGGAGGCTCGGGCGAATCGGAGATTTGGTGCGCCGAGGGTGCTGCTCTCCCGAGCTCTCCTGGGGAGGCTCGGGCGAATCGGAGATTCGGTGCTAGCAGGGTTCCAGGGCGTCTGTTCAAGGCGGCGGTGTCTCTCCGGTGCGGCGGACCATGACAGGGCGGTGATGGCCATATTTCGGCAAGACAGGGCTCGGCTTTCCCCAATTGGCGTGCTCAGGCAGTCGTCCGACCAGATGGTGGCGGATTAGAGTCGTGGTATGGCCTCCTTCTCTCCCTCGGCATACGGCGGTTCTCCGACGAGGTGGAGGCGCATGTAGCCAAGGCGACAGTCGTGATTCGGGGCTCGGCTATCTAGCGGCGGTGCCGAGGCAGACTTGGCGAACCTCGGCGGCCTTTCTCCGCAGCGCGAGGCGACCGGGGGTACTCGGAACGGATTTAGGCGAGGCGGAACCTGTCGGCGGCGATGTCGTCGCGACGGTGAGGTTCCGGCGGGGCTAAGGAGGTCCTCTAGGAGATGTATACGCGTCCAGGGTCTATGGCGATGGTATACCAACTACCAATTTTGGCTACCGAGCTTTCCAAGGTGCTCGGTTGTGGCGGCGGCGTGTCGCCGACGACGGCGGAAGGCGGCATCGCGGCTACGACCAAGTATTGGTTCAATCGAATGCGGTCTTGTCAAATTGGTGAGGCCAGAGAGGCATACAACACTCTGGTGGCGAACTTTAGCCACGGCATGACCTTCTTTTGGCGACGGCTCGCGGCGGCGCTCCGGTAAGGTCGCGGCGCACGCGGCCAAGGCGATTCAGGCTTCCTCTAGCGCTTAGATCCGCGTAGCTAGCTCGAGGGGGTCGTGGCGGTGCTCCACGACGCTCTAACCTATACGGGTGCTAGACGGATTGCTCGGAACGGGTGATTCGGCGTCGGAACGCGTCGGTGGTGAGCGCGCTCCGCCGAGAACGCGTCGTGCTGCGTTCTCGGTCTAGCAAGCTTGTAGTCCGGGGGTTTCGGCCGGTCGAATGAGTGCATGGTGCAGGTGATCTTCCCGAGCCGGTAAAGGCTCGTGCCTGCGCGTCCCGAGGGTGGAACGCCATGGCAAAAGCAGGGCAAGGTTCGGACATGGCGTGCGATGGCTCACCGTGGTGTCGGTGAAGCTAGGATGGCGGTGCAGTGGCGAGTCGGAGCCGTGCAGAGCGATCGCAGTGCCGTGCCGCTCCTCGTCCGCAGCTCGGGCTTCTCCTCCGTGTCCGGCTCCGGCGTGCTCCGCGGCGGCGGCGCTCCGGCAGCTTCTCCTCCTCTGCTCCGCCCTTCTCCTACGCTCTCTCTCTCGGTTTGGTGCGGTGTGCCGGTCTGTGCTGCGGTGGCGGCGAGGGGAAATGAGGGTAGGGCTTCGGGGTGCTCCAATTTATAGGCGAGCTTGGCAGGTTCCCATGGCGGACGGCCGCGATTGATCTCGGTAGATCAGAGGGCTTCGGCCGCTCGACGCTAGGGCTTCAGGGTGCACGCGGGCTCGCTTGGCGGCCAAGGAAGGAGGGGGCAGGAGGGGGACAGCGGGGTCAGGGCTCTGCCATGCTGTCGGCTGTGGGACCGGGGTCACGCCATTCGCGTGACACCCCCGGCAGGCGCGTCGCCTTCGTGAGGAAGAAGAACAGTGGGGGGGCGAGAGCGGCTGACAGGCGGGGTCGGGTTGGCAGCGAGCGCGAGTGTGTGTGCCGGTCGCGCGCGCGCTGCCGAGCCGCAACGTGGGACGCGCGCGGTGAGATGAGGAGAGGAAGGTCGGGCTGGCTTGGGCTGGCTTAGCGACCCGGCTGGCCGAAACGAATGGCTGGCCTAACTCTCTTTCTCCTTTTCTATTTTCAATTTAGTGTATATATACATATATTGCCCATTTCAAATATTGAGTAAATACAAACATAAATTGCAATAAATCCCAAATGTGATGCATAAGTTATTATTCTATGTGAATGGAATTAAAATGCAAACTACACTCCTTTATTTACCAATTTCATAATGAAACCTATATGCTTGCACAAGAAAAATGGGTTTTCACAATAAATAAATAAAAAATTTTAATTGGTTGGGATTTTTAGATTGTGTGGATTTTTAGGGTTGTTACAGTCCTCCCCCTCATTAGGATCTCGACCTCGAGATTCAGAGATAACGTACCCATCGAAGAGGTAAGGAAACATAATCCGCAAGTCCGATTCTTTCTCCCACGTAGCTTCCCTTTCAGTGTGATTGCTCCACTGTACCTTGCACATCGGAATGGTTTTGTTTCGCGTCTCTTTGGTATCCCGTGCCAAGATCTTGATCGGATGTTCCTTGTATTCAAGTGTGTCTTGCAGGTCTAATGCATCCGTAGGAACTTGCTCCTCGGGAAGCTTCAAACACTTCCTTAATTGCGAGACATGGAACACGGGGTGTACTCCAGATAATTCCTCCGGTAGTTCCAGCTTGTAAGCAAGCTTTCCAACCCTTTTACAGATCTTGTATGGCCCAACATATCTTGGTGCCAATTTCCCCTTCACGTGGAATCTGACAGTGCCACGAAGTGGAGATACCTTGAGGTAGACATAATCCCCAATCTCGAACTCAAGCTCTCTACGTCTTCTATCTGCATAGCTCTTTTGCCTACTCTGTGCAATCCTCAAATTCTCTCTTACTTGGGCAACACCTTCTTCTGCTTCCACAATCTTAGCAGGACCGAAGAATGTCCTCTCACCTGGTTCTGACCACATTAGCGGGGTTCTGCACGGTCTTCCATACAACGCTTCAAATGGAGACATCTTAATGCTTGTCTGATAACTGTTGTTGTATGAGAACTCGGCGTGGGGTAGACAGCTCTCCCATCCTTCCTTGTACCTCAATACGCAAGCACGTAACATGTCCTCGAGAATCTGGTTCACTCTTTCTGTTTGCCCATCCGTTTGCGGGTGGTATGCGGTGCTATAGTCGAGCTTGGTTCCGATGGACTTGTGCAAGGATTTCCAGAACTGTGATACGAACTGTGAGCCTCGGTCAGATATAATACTCAGAGGCGCCCCATGTAACTTCAAAATGTTTGATACGTACAGATCTGCTAGCTTTTCAACTCTATATTTCCTTTTGACCGGTATAAAATGTGCAACTTTGGTTAGACGGTCCACTATTACCCATATAGAATCATATCCATGCTCGGATCGGGGCAGTCCTATTACGAAGTCCATGGATATGCACTCCCACTTCTATTCTGGTATCTCAACTGGTTGTAGCAACCCTGCTGGTCTCTGATGTTCGGCCTTGATTCTATTGCATGTATCACATCGGGCTACATGCCCTGCAATGTCTGTCTTCATATTCTCCCACCAGAAGTGCTTCCTTAGATCATGGTACATCTTGGCTGACCCTGGGTGAATGCAATATTTGGAGTCATGCCCTTCTGACAGAATCTCTTCTCGTATCGCTGAATCCGTCGGTACACAGATTCTATCCTTGTACCATACAGTTCCCTGCTCATCTTCTCGGTATTCGGGGCCTCTTCCCAGCTTCATCAAACCACGGATATAGTCTATCTCAGGACAGTTCTTTTGCGCTTCACGGATTCGTGAGGTGAGATTGTACTCGACGCGAAGCTCATTTAGCATGCCATAGGAGATTACCTCGAGCTGGAATGCGTCGAACTCTCTCCTGAGCTCAGGTGGCATAGAGTTGGTGATGAGGGTATGGCAGTAGCTTTTGCGGCTAAGTGCATCAGCGACAACATTGGCCTTTCCTGGGTGATAATGGATCTCAAGATCATAGTCCTTGATGAGTTTTAGCCATCTGCGCTGCCTCATATTCAGATCTTCCTGAGTGAAGAAGTACTTCAGGCTCTTGTGGTCAGTGTAGATGTCACACTTGTTGCTTATCAGATAGTGTCTCCAAATCTTGAGTGCATGTACCACGGCTGCAAGTTCTAGGTCATGAGTCGGGTATCGCTGCTCATGCTCCTTCAACTGTCTTGAGGCATAAGCTATCACTCTTCCTTCTTGCATTAGTACACAGCCCAAACCTTGCCGAGAGGCATCACAATATACAACAAAATCCTTGTGAATATCGGGCAGGGCTAGTACAGGTGTAGTAGTGAGCTTCTCCTTCAAGGTCTGGAAACTCTTCTCACATTCAGGAGTCCAGATAAACTTGTTCTCTTTCTTCAGCAAGTTGGTCATGGGTCTTGCAATCTTGGAGAAATTTTCAATAAATCTGCGATAGTATCCTGCAAGTCCCAAAAAGCTTCTGATTTCTGACACATTACAGGGTTGTTCCCACTCTTTCACAGCTTCAATTTTGGCTGGGTCTACTGCGACTCCTTCTCCTGACAGTACGTGTCCAAGGAAAGCAACTTCCTCAAGCCAGAATTCACACTTGGAGAATTTGGCGTATAGCTGGTTGCGAGACAACCTCTCCAATACGGTCCTCAGATGATGTTCATGTTCCTCTTTTGTGGCTGAATAAACCAATATATCATCAATGAATACCACCACAAACTTGTCTAGCTCATTCATGAAGATCTTGTTCATCATGTTCATGAAGTATGCTGGAGCATTAGTGAGTCCAAATGAGACTACTGTGCACTCATACTGTCCATATCTAGTGACAAATGCAGTCTTCGGGATATCTTCTTCCCTGATCTTCATCTGATGATACCCTGATCGGAGATCAATCTTTGAGAAGTACTTGGCCTTGCTCAATTGATCTAACAGATCATCGATGCGGGGCAATGGGTACTTATTCTTGACTGTAACCGCATTCAGATTCCGGTAGTCAATGCACATCCTCATCGTGCCATCCTTCTTCTTGACAAACAAAACGGGAGATCCCCAGGGCGAAGCACTAGGCCTAATGAAACCCTTCTCCAGTAATTCTCCCAGCTGCTTCTTGAGTTCCTTCAACTCATCAGCCGACATTCTGTAGGGTCTTTTGGCAATCGGTGCAGTCCCTGGCATCAGCTCTATAACAAACTCCACATCTCTATCTGGTGGCATTCCTGGCAACTCCTCTGGAAATACGTCATTGAACTCACAGACTACTGGCACATCTCTGAATGTCAGCTCTGTCTTATCTGCTTTAGTCTCCAGGGCACATAGGAGGGCTTGGACTCTCTCGGTTTGGAGTACACATCGGACAGCTGTTCCCCAAGGGTGGGTTACCTGAACATATCTAGGTGAACAAGATATTACTCCCCGGTGTTTGGTTAGCCAGTCCATGCCTAAGATGACATCTAAGCTATTGGAGGGTAGTAGGGTTAGGTCAGCTCGAAAGTCAAGTCCCTCGATAGTGATTATCACTCCTCTACATATGTGAACGCTTCTGAAGGTTCCTAAGGGCGAGCTAGTTAGGATGGGGTTTGCTCTCGGGGTTATAGGTATGTTATGCTTTCGTGCATATGCAGATGAAATGTATGAACATGTAGCTCCCGAATCGAACAGAACTGTAGCCATGTTACCCTGAACTAGGAACGTACCGTACACAGCATCAGGTGCAGCTTCAGCTTCCTCAGCGGTCATGTGGTTCAGTCTTCCTCGGGTAGCAGATCCCCGGTTTGGTGTGCCCTGTGCAGCTGCTGGTGCACGGTTGAGGTCAGGGCACACAGCCACACGGTGTCCAGGCTTTCCGCATCCAAAGCAAGTGAAGGGCGCACTGCCTGCTGTGGCTGTCGCAGGAGCCTTCCAATTGCTTGTCCTTGGCGTGTTGGTAGCGGGGGCGGGTGTGTTCTGCATAGCTCGAGTCGGCGCAGGGTAGGTCTGAGCGGGGCGGTGATAGTTGCTGCTGTTGGTACCACCACGGCTCGTTCCCGAAAAAGGTCCCTGGCGAGTCCGGAAAGGCGGAGGTGCACCCGTTCGCTGTCTCTGGGGTGGAGCAGCGCGAGCGGGTCCCTCAGAGCGGCGCTTCTTTCCCTTGTTCTGGGCCTCGAATTCCAGTCGTGCTTCCATGCGATCCTTCTCGATCTCAATACAGCGGTCAATCAGCTCACGCAGAGTGTAGCTCTTGTTCCCTGACAGAGCCAACCTGATCTTGGTCTGAAGTCCCTTCCTGTAGTAGTACATCTTTTCCTTCTCGGAACTCACGCAAGACGCAGGTGCGTAGCGGAGCAAGCAGTTGAAGCGGGTGGTGTACTCGTGGATCCGGTCAGCTCCCTGGGAGATGTTGCGAAACTCGTTCTCCTTGGCCTCCATGACTCCCTCAGGAATGTGGTGGTCACGGAAAGCCTCGGTGAACTCATCCCAGTCAATGCGGGCTGGGTCCTCGTGAGCGCTGGTGTAGTTGTCCCACCATGCTCGTGCAGCACCGGTCAGCTGGTGGCTAGCAATCCCAACACACTCCTCGTCGGAGCAAGTGGTCAGGTCCAGCTTCTTCTCCATCTCTTTAAGCCAATCGTCGGCAGCGAGGGGATCGCTGTCGGTCCCGTCGAAGGTAGGTGGCCTCAGCTTCAGGAAACCCTCCAGTTTCCTTTGGAAGTCATTCTGGGGTGGCCCGTGGTGCCTGTTCATCCCAGTAGCTATGGCATTCAGCAGCTGGGTCTGCTGAGCCATCACTTCCGCCAACGTCGGTGGCGGCGGCGGTGGCGGTGGCGGAGGCACGTTCTCGCCTTGTGGTGGCGGATCGATCACCGGCGGTGCATCCTCTGCCCGGCGCAGCTCTTCTTCCAGGTTAACTCCAGCACGTCTGCCAGCTGGGCGTCCACGGTTGCGACCACGCCCGCGTCCTGGCGCAGGTGCGGGGGAGGGCTGGCGGTTCTCCAGGCGCGCGGAACGTCTCATTGACATCTGAAGTTATTAGGTACGTGCTCAATGCAGTAATAATCTTGTAGTGGTTTAAGTAGGAGTTAGATGTTTTCAACGATTTAAATGAATTAAAACATTTTTCATGCTATCCTACACTCAACCAAAGAAGCATAGAGAATCATAAGAAGCTTAAGATCCAAATGTCACTCATCACATGGTTATTATTACATAAAGGATGTTCCTAGCTGCTAAGAAGATCGTGCTATGCGCAGATAGCCAATGACAGGACAACTCATGGTATCACTAGTCTAAAGGCTACGCAGGGTCCCATAAGCTACTGGTGCATAAGGTCAATAGCCATTTGATCGAGATCTCAATAGTGCCGTCGTGCTGTGGACGAAGTGGTGGTCCAAGGCTGGTCATCTGTGAATTTTTCAAGAAACGGATTAGCAGGTCCTTGTATTAGATAAGCCATTGCATAAAAAGTGAATGCAAGGTCGGTAATATAACCGAAAGAGAGTCTGGCTTCCTATTCTAACGTCCATTCTCTATGGGTCTCGTCCTACAGTCAAGTATGGCTCCGATACCAACTGAAACGACCTCGATTTCCGCGAAGGGAAATCCACAGGCTCGAATTGTAATTCAACAGATTGCTTGGGACAATCCATGAAATTACCCATATCTCAGTTGACACCAGGATCCATACAACGATAATTAAGTCTTACATAAACATTTATTACATCGCCACACTGGCGGAATCAACATTCAGAGAAGCTTTAGAAGATGCGGAAGCGATTCATCCTTCACGGCCAACTTGAGTGTAGCACGTGACCCTATTCCTCGTCATCATCTCCCTCGAAGTCGTACTCATTCTCGTCACCTGACAGCAAATTTATCAGTACGATTTGTACTGGCCACGGAGCCCACCTATGCAGCATTTGCTTTGTGGAAAGTGGATGCAAGGCTATACAAGCAGACCTATAGGCTGAGGTTTTCCTATGCAGCTGTAATCAATGTTTATTTAGTCAAGTTTTATCACCAGTTAACACCATTATCCCTTTTCCCATCACCACACCTCACATACCCACACCTCACTCTCATTCGACAGGCCCAACTCCCTCTCGGGCCTATCTCAGCGGCACACTACCACAACGGGTACACTGCCAGAAAAATGTTATCCAGGGGGAGAAAAGAATATGCTCTCATCTAATAGTGGTTGCAGAAACATTAGGAAAGGTCCATAGCCAACGAGTTGACTTATGTATCGATCGATCAACCATACACTCTGCAGAGGTTTTACTACTCACAAGATTAGCCATCATCGATGCTGTACAATCATCTAGGCAGAATTCCGGGTGCTTGCTTGCCTAGGTCGATGCCACCCTACCACTCAGCCCTGGGATATTCCGGATCCAACACCGTCATGCTGAGACTAGGAGACGCAGTACCGGGCCCCATCAGTGGTACTGCGCATCTAGAACGGTACGGGAATCCGCCATCCGTCACCGTCCACCCTTATCACCTCTCAACCTAGCAGTAGTGGCACCGCCCTACCAAGTAGTCCAGCCGTCTCCCGCCCATCAGAAGCGAGCGAGTAGCAAGGGAACCCAGATGTTTCCGGTCACTAGTCAGATCCTAGGTTGTGACCAAGCAGGCATCTCCACTTAGGGGATACTCTCCCCGTGCTATCACAGCACCTCCGTCCACGGGCTTCAAACCACCAAGGCTATCCCACCCGGAACCTCCTCAACAACTTTACCCGCCACAGGTATCTCACTTTGGGGATGCCCAGGTTGCACCCCCGGCACGACTTGCCCCATGGGCTTGTCTCACATCCCACTTGGTCGACATCAACCCTTACCACGCACCCAAGACGCACGCAGCACTCTCTCCCAGTGGTTATAATCAGTTATACACCGTCCCAATTCCACCACATAGCATATAGCAAGTAGAAAGTAGTGGAAGAGTAACAGTAAATTAAGCAGCAGCTAACCTAACAGCGGATAGCAGGGTAAAGTCTTATCAAGGCAGGGAATTCAAATATACTACCATGCAACCAATCCATACATAATCATAAAGCAATAGCAACAATGTCATTTGCAATGCGTAATAGGATCTAAGGATTTGGTGGGACGTGGCACCTTCGTAGTCGTCTCCTAGCTCTTGGAAGTACTCGTGGTCGTCTTCCTTAGTCAGATCCTCCTCCGTCTCTGAAATCGAACACGAAATAGTCGCGTCAGCGACTCCTATAGAGTATTTCAGAAAAATCCAATAAAATAAAGAGCCAAATGCACACAAACACAGTCTTAGATTGTAGATCTCATTTTTCTGAGAATTTTGATATATGGTGCGCAATTTTTGGACTTAGTATGAATAAGTTATGAATTTCCGAAGATTATCCTATTTTCTGAAAATGGGAAAACTGGTCGGTTAATCAGGGGCAGCTTGGGATTGGTCCACGTGGCGCGCGGGTCCAGTAGTGCGGCAAGTGGTGCCTCAACAGAACACAGACCCGATGGTCGCCCACCAGGTGTTCGATGCTGGTTCCCAGAGAGTTGCCGGAGTTGGCGTAGCTCGGCGTGGCTCGGCGGTGGTCGGTGGTAGCTCGGCTGTGGTTGGGGTATCTCGGCGGAGCTCGGCATAGTTCGGCGGTGGTCGGGGGTAGCTTGGCGGTGCTCGGCGTAGTTCGGTTTAGCTCGGCGGGGCTCGGGCGAATCGGAGATTCGGGGCGCCGAGGGTGCCGTTCTCCCGAGGTCTCCCGCGGAGGTTCGGGCGAATCGGACATTTGGTGCGCCCGAGGGTGCCGTTCTCCCGAGGTCTCCCGCGGAGGCTCGGGCGAATCGGAAATTTGGGCGCCCGAGGGTGCCGTTCTCCCGAGGTCTCCTGCGGAGGCTCGGGCGAATCGGACATTTGGGCGCCGAGGGGGCTGCTTTCCCGAGCTCTCCCGGTGAGGCTCGGGCGAATCGGAAATTTGGGCGCCGAGGGGGCTGCTTTCCCGAGCTCTCCCGGTGAGGCTCGGGCGAATTGGAAATTTGGGCGCCCGAGGGTGCCGCTCTCCCGAGCTCTCCTGGGGAGGCTCGGGCAAATCGGAGATTTGGTGCGCCGAGGGTGCTGCTCTCCCGAGCTCTCCTGGGGAGGCTCGGGCGAATCGGAGATTTGGTGCGCCGAGGGTGCTGCTCTCCCAAGCTCTCCTGGGGAGGCTCGGGCGAATCGGAGATTCGGTGCTAGCAGGGTTCCAGGGCGTCTGTTCAAGGCGGCGGTGTCTCTCCGGTGCGGCGGACCATGACAGGGCGGCGATGGCCATATTTCGGCAAGACAGGGCTCGGCTTTCCCCAATTGGCGTGCTCAGGCAGTCGTCCGACCAGATGGTGGCGGATTAGAGTCGTGGTATGGCCTCCTTCTCTCCCTCGGCATACGGCGGTTCTCCGACGAGGTGGAGGCGCACGTAGCCAAGGCGACAGTCGTGATTCGGGGCTCGGCTATCTAGCGGCGGTGCCGAGGCAGACTTGGCGAACCTCGGCGGCCTTTCTCCGCAGCGCGAGGCGACCGGGGGTACTCGGAACGGAT
Source organism: Eremochloa ophiuroides (assembly GCA_038502445.1). NCBI lineage: Eukaryota > Viridiplantae > Streptophyta > Magnoliopsida > Poales > Poaceae > Eremochloa > Eremochloa ophiuroides. The sequence continues at coordinate 18,172,510 of JAHLJS010000006.1, forward strand.
TTAGGCGAGGCGGAACCTGTCGGCGGCGATGTCGTCGCGACGGTGAGGTTCCGGCGGGGCTAAGGAGGTCCTCTAGGAGATGTATACGCGTCCAGGGTCTATGGCGATGGTATACCAACTACCAATTTTGGCTACCGAGCTTTCCAAGGTGCTCGGTTGTGGCGGCGGCGTGTCGCCGACGACGGCGGAAGGCGGCATCGCGGCTACGACCAAGTATTGGTTCAATCGAATGCGGTCTTGTCAAATTGGTGAGGCCAGAGAGGCATACAACACTCTGGTGGCGAACTTTAGCCACGGCATGACCTTCTTTTGGCGACGGCTCGCGGCGGCGCTCCGGTAAGGTCGCGGCGCACGCGGCCAAGGCGATTCAGGCTTCCTCTAGCACTTAGATCCGCGTAGCTAGCTCGAGGGGGTCGTGGCGGTGCTCCACGACGCTCTAACCTATACGGGTGCTAGACGGATTGCTCGGAACGGGTGATTCGGCGTCGGAACGCGTCGGTGGTGAGCGCGCTCCGCCGAGAACGCGTCGTGCTGCGTTCTCGGTCTAGCAAGCTTGTAGTCCGGGGGTTTCGGCCGGTCGAATGAGTGCATGGTGCAGGTGATCTTCCCGAGCCGGTAAAGGCTCGTGCCTGCGCGTCCCGAGGGTGGAACGCCATGGCAAAAGCAGGGCAAGGTTCGGACATGGCGTGCGATGGCTCACCGTGGTGTCGGTGAAGCTAGGATGGCGGTGCAGTGGCGAGTCGGAGCCGTGCAGAGCGATCGCAGTGCCATGCCGCTCCTCGTCCGTAGCTCGGGCTTCTCCTCCGTGTCCGGCTCCGGCGTGCTCCGCGGCGGCGGCGCTCCGGCAGCTTCTCCTCCTCTGCTCCGCCCTTCTCCTACGCTCTCTCTCTCGGTTTGGTGCGGTGTGCCGGTCTGTGCTGCGGTGGCGGCGAGGGGAAATGAGGGTAGGGCTTCGGGGTGCTCCAATTTATAGGCGAGCTTGGCAGGTTCCCATGGCGGACGGCCGCGATTGATCTCGGTAGATCAGAGGGCTTCGGCCGCTCGACGCTAGGGCTTCAGGGTGCACGCGGGCTCGCTTGGCGGCCAAGGAAGGAGGGGACAGGAGGGGGACAGCGGGGTCAGGGCTCTGCCATGCTGTCGGCTGTGGGACCGGGGTCACGCCATTCGCGTGACACCCCCGGCAGGCGCGTCGCCTTCGTGAGAAAGAAGAACAGTGGGGGGGCGAGAGCGGCTGACAGGCGGGGTCGGGTTGGCAGCGAGCGCGAGTGTGTGTGCCGGTCGCGCGCGCGCTGCCGAGCCGCAACGTGGGCCGCGCGCGGTGAGATGAGGAGAGGAAGGTCGGGCTGGCTTGGGCTGGCTTAGCGACCCGGCTGGCCGATACGAATGGCTGGCCTAACTCTCTTTCTCCTTTTCTATTTTCAATTTAGTGTATATATACATATATTGCCCATTTCAAATATTGAGTAAATACAAACATAAATTGCAATAAATCCCAAATGTGATGCATAAGTTATTATTCTATGTGAATGGAATTAAAATGCAAACTACACTCCTTTATTTACCAATTTCATAATGAAACCTATATGCTTGCACAAGAAAAATGGGTTTTCACAATAAATAAATGAAAAATTTTAATTGGTTGGGATTTTTAGATTGTGTGGATTTTTAGGGTTGTTACATATGCCTAAGGCAAAATATTTGAAAAATTGAGGGTTTGAGAGAGGGCCTCTCATACTGGTTCCAACTGGTGTTTTTTTGACTCTTATTGGGGTTGGAACTTAGTTGGGAAGAGTCGGCGTGAAGAATTTTGGAAGAAATCAAGTTTTAGGGCGTCGGACCGAGGCGTCGGACGCTGGTTTTCCAAGCGTCGGACCAATAGCCTCAGTCCGATGGTCCCTTTCCCTGTTGTCCGAGGCGTCGGACGCTGGATTTTACAGCGTCGGACTTTCTACCTCAGTCCGACGGTGGACGGCAAAGCCGAAGGAAGCGTCGGACCAGAAATTTTCAGGCGTCGGACTTTTGGTTAATAGGGTTCACGCCGTGTCGCGCCGCGTTCACGGCGTCGGACCGAAAGTATTGGTCCGACGTGGGGCGTCGGACTAAGTCCGACGGCCGCTGGAGCTTACTGGAAGCGTCGGACTCTGCGGAGTATTGGTCCGACGCTTGCACAGTAATGGTCCGACGGTCGGTTCGAAGGCGTGCCTCAGTTCTTTTCTTTCTCTATCGCGTGGGGCCCCGCTGTCAGCTCCTATTCTTCTTCCCGAGCCGCTCGCTGCGCCGCGCCCGTTCGCCCTAACGCTAGCCGCCGCCGTCGCGCCGCGCCCTAAACCTCCGCCGCCAGCTCGCCCGCGCCCTCGCCGCCGGCAGCCTGGCCTTCCCGCGCGTGCGGGCAACCCCCCTTCTTCTTCCACGCGCGTCCGCGCCCTGCTGCCGCCGCAAGTTGCCGTGCCGAGCGCCACCGAGCAGCACCGCCGCCGCCGGTTTTCTCGCCGCCGTTGTGCTCATCGCCGCGGCTCAAGGAAGTTCCCCATTGTCGAACTCGTCATCCCTCTACTCCTCAGCTGCTCACATGGTGGTAAGATTTGAATCCCCTGTTTCAAATCTACTTCGCACTCAAGATGTTCGATGAAATGCCCTAACCATTATTCCTCGTGTTCCTCACAGTTCTATTGAGTTTGACTCTTCTCTCGGGCATTCTAGGGCTTGTGGGGGTGCTTTACACCTAGTGTGATTCCCTGTGGTGCCTCGCGTCGACAGAGTCTCTTACCCCTTCACAGGTTCCTTTTCTCGCAGGTTTCTTGCTATTCCCTTCTTATCTCATTATGCTTGCTTCCTAGGATCACTCATCTCTAGATTATATATGCTTATGTATCCCTGTCTATTTCTCTCTTGCAGCTGTCGTGGTCAGAGAGTTTGGCAGTGCGTCAGTGAATCCGGGGCCAAGCTCGCGGATACGGAACGAGGCCAAGCCTCTGAGTGTCAGGTAGCAGCTTCAGAGAGACAGTGACAGTTGGCAGAGATGGTTCGTTGCAAGCAGGTCAGTCGCAGTCAGGGAGGCACAGGTGGAGACGAGAGGCCTCCTCCTCGTCCACCTTTGGACAAGGGGAAGGCCCCTCTCGTCGAAAGCAGCAAGAAGAGAAAGAGGCTTTCAGCAGAGCAGAGGCAGGCCATCAGGGTAGCACAGTCTGCAGAAGAGGCAGAGCGTGGCAGGGGTATACACATTGGAGGCATCTCTGTCGGGCAGAGATGAGACCGAGGAGCAGCCGCAGTCTCAGAGGCAGCCGGAGACTGAGTCAGCACAACTAGTGGTGGCAGAGCCGAGGCAGCCAGAGCAGCAGGAGGTAGTTACTCAGGGGGAGCAGGCCCAGGCTCCACCTCTTCGTCGCTCGGGCCGCACTCGACCTTCGGTGCCACCCCGGCCCGCTGGTCAGAGGCGCGGCGACCGAGTTCCCAGGGTGCCTGCTACCTCCGAGCCTCAGCCGGTGCCTGAGCCGGATGTTCACTTGGACTTGCAGAGGATCTCTGCAGCCCGAGTCAGAGAGCTCCGGCTGATGTCGCTTTCCAGCTGGTTTCCGGATCAGAGAGATCCCAGAGCTTCTGAGGGCTGGTACACCACTCTTCACGAGGATTTCTTCACCGCCCTCATGGCCACAGGAGTTGGACTGCGACAGCACAGAGTATGTCCCCTAGAGGACATAGTCCAGGCAGCAGGAGAGGAGATCAGGCCATATCTGACATACCTGCCTGGACTTGCAGAGCTTCTTGGCCGATCAGGCCGATACGTGGAGTCGTGGGTCCGAGAGTTCTATGCTTCCCTATGGATCGACCCCGACCACGAGTACTTGCAGTACACCTTCGGCGGAGAGCCATACCGGCTCTACGCGAAGGCTCTGCGAGAGCTGCTTGGAGTGCCAGAGTCAGCTACCAGGTTGCACAGCATTTGCTATGCCACGACAGACCCGCCGAGGAGGGCTCACGGAGGACTGGCACCTGGTACTGCTCATATAGCAGCATGTTTTCGACCACCGTTCGGAGACGGCTCCCGCAGGACACCTTCGGAGCTTCGTCCCGTCGTTCGTCTCCTGAACGACGTGATGAGGCGTACTCTTTTACCGCGGGAGGGGTACAAGGAGGGTTTGACACACCTACAGCTATGGCTCCTTAGTGCCCTGGTCCAGCAGTCCGAGTTTGACATTGCCGATCTAATTATCAGTGAGATGGAGGACACCATAGCAGAGGGCATCAGGTCTCGGCGACAGCTCCCCTACGCTCATTGGATCTCACACATCCTTGAGCGGAGGTTGCACCGGATTTGGACAGGCATCTCTCGTGAGTTGCGCCAGACTGAGACAGAGTTTCCAGTATATCGGATGACCTCTCTGATTGACGGCCGCCGTGGCAGCCGAGCTTTACACAGAGTACAGCGCCGTCAGACTTCAGGGGCAGACATGGCAGAGGTTCAGCAGCAGGACGAGGCTATGAGGCACGTTGCCCATAGCGAGCTTGAGCAGTTACTTGCAGACGACGACCCCGTCGACACCTCCTCGTCCAGCTCTGACAGGGACTACCGGGCCATCCCTTCACGTCCACGAGCTCACGACTCGGAGGCCGGTGGGTCCAGCTCCGCTCCTCAGACTTCACAGACCGACCCTGCACTGCTTGCTATTCTTCAGACCTTACAGCAGACACAGCAGCGATAGGCAGAGGAGCAGTCCCGGTTTGCCAGGGAGCAGGCTGCAGCTCTCACTCAGATTCAGCTTCGGCAGGATCAGTTCCAGCAGCAGATGCTCCAGATGCAGCTCCAGAGCTAGCAGATACAGTTACAGACCTTTGGGTTTATGGAGCACATCATCAGGCACACCGGAGCCCCACCGTTCCTAGCCACTGCCTCTCCAGTCCAGCAGGTTGGACCGGCAGCCACTGCAGCCCAAGTGACTCCAGTGATACAGTCTAGTGGACTTCAGAGTCAGGGCACAGCTTCTCTACCGAGCCAGTTTGTCACACCTACTCAGCAGACTCAGCAGTGGTTTGCCACGCCAGGCACTCAGGGGTTCACTCCGATCCACACCGGTTTCACACCTGACCTAGGTGGCCCCTCAGTGTCCAGGAGCTTGGGTGCTACTTTCAGTGAGATCACAGGCATTCCCACACCTCCTGAGTTCAGATTGCCTGTTACCACCACCACAGCTCCACCTGCCACTGGGACTACAGAGACACTACCGTCGTCAGTCGCCTCTTCAGAGCCTCTCTCGACTTCAGCAGGGCCTGCGACAGTAGTAGTCACAGCGGCAGCTACAGAGACAGCTCAGCAGACCCGGACCGCTTCTCCTTCACGTGCTCCGACAGAGGGTCAGGATGTTCAGAGCTCCGAGTCCGAGGAAGACCCTTCTCAGTTTGAGCTTCGACCTCACTCCTCTGACCACGACGCTGCAGCTTCTTCTCCTCCTCCTGAGTCTTAGGTCTTTGGTGCTTGATGCCAAAGGGGGAGAGAGCATAGATTTAGGGGGAGCGCGTGAGAGGGTTTTGATTCTTTTGTTCTTTTGGATGTGACATTATCTTGCATTATGTTTATTTTCATGTTTGAGACTTGCTTGTGACATGTGATTGAGCTTCATGATTATTTATATATTGTGTCACTTGATTCTCTTTTGGTTACGCTCTTGTCTTAGCTTCCGCACTTCATTCCGATCTTGAGCGTATCGTTTGGTACTTGTGCTTATTTCTTATCTTATATGTACCTTGTGGTCTTGATTTGTATAAGCATGCCTAACCCTTTTGCTCTTATTGTCACATGCTTATATGAATCAAACCTTTAAAAACCTCATTCCTTCTAAATCTATTTGAGGTTGTTGTCATCAATCACCAAAAAGGGGGAGATTGAAGCATCTAGGCCCTAGTGGTTTCGGTGATTAATGACAACAAGACGATTATTATGACTAACGTGTGTTTTGCAGGATAACCTAGAGGTTAGGTCATAATAACATATAGGTTCAAGCCCCTAGTGATGGAAATCGATTCGGTTTTCAAAGGATGAAAGACAAGACGGTGATAGGCTAGTGCTAAGTGTCGTTTGGAGTTGAAAGACACTTGGCGTAGTCTTAGGTTTTGTTTTTTCTCCTTGACCGTACTATTAAGAGGGGTTTGGATGGGTAGCTTGACTTAGAGCAAGATTAGAGAGTGTAGATGTGATGCACACTTGTCCAACATAGCTCTAGACAGCCCAGGGATACTCTTGAGAGAGAGAGGATCAAACTTCGTTTTGGAAAGTTTTCGATTCGGCGAAGTTTTGATCGAATTAGTGGCGTCGGACTCTACCTAGTATGGGCGTCGGACCAATAGCTAGAGTCCGACGACACGTGGCAGCCCCTGGACGAGTTTCAGCATGCCAGGGAGCGTCGGACCCTGGCCGGATAGGGCGTCGGACCATTGGCCAGAGTCCGACGGTGCCTCTAGGTACTTGAGCGAGCGTCGGACCGTCGCGAGTGGGAGCGTCGGACTAATATCTGTTAGCGTCCTACGCTTCCAGAGAGGTTCCCAGAGCGAGTTTGAACGTCGGACTGGGTCCGACGGTGTGCGTCGGACCATTGCTCCGTGTACTAGCCGTTGAAAGGCACTGTGCCCGCAGGCAGAAGCGTCGGACCATCGAGTTCGGTCCGACGCCCCTCTGTCACAGTTCTGGGCACAGTGTTTGTGTGAGAGTCGGACCGTGGCGTTTGGTCCGACGGTCGAGCCTCGGCAGAGTCCGACGGTTCGCAGGAAATTGAGAAACGGCTAGTTTTGGAGAGGGTGAGTATTTATACTTCACCAAAGCCTCCATTCTATCACTCTTGCCATTTCTAACTGCTGAAGGAACCATTGTTGATCTTGTGAGAGAGCAAGAGCCCTAGGGAGATTAGTGAGAACTCCATTGCTTGTGAGCTTCTTCCCTAGAGAGATCAAGAGTGACTTGTGTGCATCCATCACCCTCTTTGGCCTTGTTCTTGGTCAAGTGAGAGTCTAAGCTTGTTACTCTTGGTGATCGGCATCACCTAGACGGTTTGGTGGCGATCGGTGGCTTGGTGACCGCTTGGAGAGCTTGTGGGCGGCCCAAGTCGAAGTTGTGAGCGGTTGTGGGCGATCCACCGCGCCGGAGTGGCAAAGGATCAGCCCGTAGAGAGCACTTGGTCTTTGCGAAGATCAAGGGGGAGCTACACCCTTGCGCGGGTGCTCCAACGAGGACTAGTGGGGAGTGCCGACTCTTCGATACCTCGGGAAAAATCGGATTTGTCTTTCTAACCCTTTATATACCCGCATTTTCTTTGTGTTCACTACTTTCCTAGAGTAGCATACTTGTGATAGGACTTGGCTCTAGGTTGCATAACTTGTTTTAGGAATAGAATTGTCACAAGCACTTGTGGGGTGACATTGGGCAAATTGCGATAGGTTGAATTGTGTTTCGAAAAATTATTAGTTGCCCAATTCACCCCCCCCCTCTTGGGCATCCTTGATCCCTTCAGTCCAGTTAAAAGAAGACCTAATCGAGCACCTATGGAATCATCATCCTGATTTATATTAGCAACGTAGACTTTTTTTTGGCTTTCGAGGTTGGTAATGTCGATTGACATTATTGTCTTCTTTTTCCATCAGGTCTGATTCCACTGTTTTTTCATATAATGACAGGCGCTTTTTCTCTAACTCAAACGATGCCATGAACTGCTCTTCTTTCTTCTTCTCCTTCTCCATGTCAAATGCCTCCTTCTTAGCCCACATTTTGTCTAAAGCCTCCATGCAAGCTTCACCTCCTCCTCGCCTTAGAGCATCTTTTGCCTTCTTCTGTCCCAGTGGCCTCTTTCGGGCTTCGGACTCTAGGGGTGCAATCTCAGCGACATCTTCAGTGATATTGACTTGTACATTTGTGGGAGTGGAGTCCGGGTGAACCTTCTGCTTTCTCTTAGCGGCTCGCTTCAGCTCTGCTAGTTCTGCCAGTTCCCTCCTCTTGGCCGCCCACTTGTCTTCCTTCTTCAAAATATTCCAGCAATGCATGAGAGTGAATGTCTTGTCACCGTTCATACTTTTGAACATAGTCAATGCTTCAGAAACCTGCAAACATGTATGTTTATTAAATATCAACGCGTATGTGTGTTCTAAGATTAATGAAATATAAAAAAAATTACATTAACACTAACCTTGTCTTGAATGGTTTTCCCACTTTGATTTCTACCATCAATCGCATCAACGCAAGCACAATACTTGTTGACATTCTCCAAAATATACATCCATCTATGCATTAGCGAACTCTCTGTTCGGCTTGCAAATGACTTCCTGTGGGTCTCATAGAAATCATAAATTCTACGCCAAAAGGAGGCATGGGACTGATTAGCACCTTGCACAGGATCTTTGCTGACGTTCAGCCAAGCCGAGACAACAATTTCATCCTCATCCGGAATGAAATTTTTTTGCCTCTTGGCGTTTGGCCTTGGAACGCGTGGGCGTTTATTACCACCAGCACTAGACTGCACTTCTACAACTTCAGCACTTGCTGCTGCCAGGACTTCATCTTCTTCAACACCAGCTCCTACCTGCACGTCGTCATATGGATACGTGTCCGTGTCATGGAAAAGCTGAAGTCCTCCAAGGAACGAACACCCTCAACTCCCGTGACCAATTCAGTCCAATATCCACCACCGGACATTGCGACAAGCCTGCGTATCATTACCAAATGCAATGAATAAGGTTCACTGTGCAAATCAATCAATACCAATTTCCATGAATAAGATAATCTTGTTTACAACTAAAAACATCTAAACACCGGTACTTGCACGGAGGTATGTGATCAAACAAAACTAGTATAGTACTTGCACACAGTAAGTTTTGGCTTCAGATGTACAAAAACAAGCAAGCGGAGCGGCAGGTAGGCAGAAGCCGGACAACAGGTACGAGCAGATCGATCCAAAAAACATGGCATGGAGCAATGGAAATCTAGCGGCGACGGCGGACATCACGAAGCCATGGTGGCAGCGGCCGCGCGGCAAGCCCACGGCAGTTCTTGGAGATTTGAGTACATACCTCGTCCCTACGTCGGCGGCGACGTCAATCCACTTCCTGTATGTCCAGCAATGGAGGAGCCGAGGAGGGGCTTCCTTCTTTCCTCTCGGTGACGAATGAACTTGTGAACGCCGAGCTATATACAAGCGCGCGAATGAGTATCTGGCGGCAAAAAATCCCGCGCGAAAGACCGGTCACGGCAAAAAAGAACGCGAGAAGGAGTTTCCGCGTGGGGGTGGCGCTCGCAAAGATAGGCGCGTGGGGGTGGATTTTCGGATTCCCTAAATTTTTAGGAGACGATATTAAAAACTGTTGGACAGGAATTTTTCCTCAGTTTTCTAAAAAAACAAATATTAGAAAAATGTTTAGGAAACTCTTAGGAGATGCTCTTACTCCCTCCTCCCTAAAAAAACGACGTTTTAGGTGGTCGTGCCGGTAAGTTTAACTGGATTTATAGAAAATATGTGCAACATTTATATCCCCAAATAAATTTGTTAAAAAACTAGACTCAAAGATCTATCCAATGATATTAATTATGTGTTATAAATATTTATATTTTTTAATATAAATTTAATCAAAGATACTTCTCGGGAAGCGAGAACGACACTTTTAGGGACGGAGGGAGTATGTTTCAAAAAAATCCTTTATCTCCCTCTTCTTTTGGAGTGGATATAGGAAGGAAATAGTAGGTCAAAGTCGTCATGTTACACAGGAGTATTATTGTTTAGTTGGTGGAATAATACGGTGCATTATCATCTCATTTCTCTAGGTTTTTTGGTTTGTGGAATAGAATAAGTTAGTCCATGGCCATCTTGTATATCACAAGCTAACAATTATTAGTAGTATGAAAATAGACTCACGGATGCATCACTCAATTTAGAATAAGTTATTTATAAAATCAAATAGTTCCTTAAAATCAAATAGTTACATTCACCGGGAGTTTGTTTCGGTTAAATCCATGTAAGATGTTTTGGTTAACAATGGTATAACAGTATCTCAAGATATCTGGAAAATTAAAGTCCCTACAAGAATAAAAATATTTTTATGGTATCTGAAAAGAGGGGTACTATTAACTAAAGACAATCTTGCTCGTCGAAACTGGAGTGACGATAAGAGTTGTAGCTTTTGTCATTCTGTAGAAAGTATTCATCACCTTTTCTTAAATTGTCCCTATGCCAGATTCTTGTGGCGAGCTGTTTATGTTATTTTTGGAATTGCACCCCCTCTAGATATGGATGATCTATTTACTAGGTGGTCCAAGATCTTGGGAAAGAGTATAATTCATTGTTACTGACTGCACCATCGGCATTGTGTTGGGCAATTTGGATAACGAGAAATGAGGTAGTTTTCGACAAATGCAATATTTTTTACAGGTTCTTTTCAGGGAAACTCATTGGCTCCGCCAATGGGCAATACTGCAACGGCGTGATGGGCTAAAGGAACAACTGGTCCAAGCTGGACAACACCTGGAGGTGTCGGCCTTGCACTTTTTTCTTCCAGAGGATGGTTCTCGAGTAGATTGATTTCTTCTGATTAGTCTTATGCTTTATCTTGTTTCTGTTTTGGCCATTTGCTGGCTAGTTTTGCGATATGGCCTATGGTCAAAACTTTTTAATAATTGACATGATTCTACCAGTTGGTAGAAGAAGCTGGGTATGAATTATCCTTTATAAAAAAAATAGTTCCTTGATTTTGTTTGAGCGAAACGACCGCTATTTAGTACTGACTCCAATATCAACCGATATTGATCATAATGGACTGTACCAAGATAATGTTATTCAACCGAAAATTGACCAATTTTATTAAGTTCTAGCAAAATTCTTATTGCTCATGAGTCGCAAGTAAGGACAAATGTTAGAAGTAACTGGAAGCAATGTTCCATTGACTTAGGGCCTGTTTGGAAGCACTCCAACTAAATTTTAGCTAGCTAACTGATAGAGGTAAAGTTTAGCCTAGCTAAAAATCAATTTAGCTAGGGTGTTTGGATGCTCTAGCTAATTCAAAATCTTGACCTTGCTATCCCTTATTAATACTATTGTTTAGATAGCTAAGCTTTAGTTAGATGTGTTTGGATGCTCTAGCTAAACTTTAGTTGGGGATAGTTTGGTTATTTAGACCTTTTAGCTGATTTTAGTTGGATTGAAACAGGTAATTGGATTGTGTATATTTTGGTATCCAGCTAAACTTTAGTTATGTTTAGCTATGAGATGTTTGGATGCATTATAGCTAAAATTAGCTACCTAAACTTTAGTTGGTGCTTCCAAACAGGACCTTATATTTCTTATGTAAAAAATATGTCATAAGGTTATAAAGTGGCCAAAAATATTTCTAAAGACGTAATCTAGGATATCATATATTCATAGTCAATCTTGGTAGTTCAGAACATGAAAATGTTTGCGCATTCTTCACTTTACCTTTCTTTTATATACATGGTAGCCAATGGACAAAAACCTAACTCTCACGTATATCGGTGATACTATATCACGTGTTCACGATGAACACAACAAACAACGATATTGAGGTTGAAAATAATAAATGGGCAAAATGGTGCACTGCGCTATTGTACTCATGTTTCTTTCACTAATTTTGGATGTGCACTTATTTGGACATATGGTAGTTCTAACATGGTGTAGGAAGAATTTCAGTAACATATACTCCATTCGTCCACAAATAAACGCAATTTTTGACTTCTTCGATTTGTGTTTGACCGTCCGTCTTATTCAAAAAAATTTAAGAAATATTATTTATTTTGTTATAGTGTTATTTTATTGTTAGAGATATTTTCATAATGATTTATTTAATTTATTATTTATAAAAAATTTAAATAAGACGAATGGTCAAAGAGAACTAATAGAAGTCAAAGAATTGTATCTATCTATGGACGGAGAGAGTATATAATCTATGGACGGAGAGAGTATATAGGATTGGAACTTGAGTTAAATGCACGAGAGACTCCTAAACTGGTTTATGTGTGTCACTTAGCGCCCCCTGTTGTAAATGCATTTTGACCTCTCTGATTTGTAAAATGGTACACGGGTGGTTCATATCGGTTCGGTTGGGCATTTTGCCTGCCGTGGCATTGCCAACAGGCATCCATCATGGCTCTCAGCTCACGTGAGTTGCACGTGCACAATATGTGTGTGGAGGGCCCTGGAAGTGCACTCATGCTATTTGTACTCCGCTCATCTCTTCTCTTCTGTAGCTCGACTCCGCCACACGAGAGGCGGGCTAGTCAGAGGAGGCCAAGAAGCAAGGTAATTGGCAACGAGATTGATGGATCTAGCAAAGAAGAAGGGAACAGGGGTGCCTGCTGCGACTTGGGTTCCCATGAAGAGCCCAGTTAGCTGTCATAATGGCGTCATCGATGCTCTGAGCAGGTGAACGGATCCAGTTTTTATGCCTTAGCATCTCCACCGTTGGATTAACACTGAGAAGTGTACTCACACACATTTCAATGTAGAATCCAATGCTGAAGATGTCAAGGGCACATGTCCTCAAGGGCATATTTTACTTTGCCGTGAACCACCCCCCGTGTATTATATGTTGATTCTTATAGGTAGACTAGGAATTTGTTTGTGTCCATTGTTCCACTCTTGGCTGTGAGATTAGAACCACAAATGTAAATGCTTTGTGATTCTATAGGCTTTAGGATTGTGATCCATGTTGTTCTTGTTTTTTATGGAGCATCATTCACGTCATAATTCATAGCATTTTAAGTCATGAACTCATGATTGTGATAAGTTCTTGGCGGTATTTAGAAACGACCAGAGTGGATGCATGGTAGCAATGCCACGTATGAGAAAACAAACAGTTGAACTAGTACTGGTATGGACCCATGATGTATCATTTAACAAGATTAGGAGATCAGAAATGCATTTTTAAAATTCAGGAGTGAGACACCTAGACAAGTTCAGAAGCCTCTCATGTATTTAACTCAAGTATTTGACATTACCGAATTTGCTAAAAGCAGATCTGGAAACAGACGTTCCTAAAACTACAACAATGATTTCAGTGTTGGTATAGCGTTCTTGGAGGTTAAATTTCCTTTCGAAACATACTTGGAGAGACTGTAAATCCTGGTTTGAGCCGGATTCCTTTGTTGTTGCCACTCTGTACAATTTCTAGTTCTATTTCATTACAGCAGGAATGTCAAAATCTTGACTGCCAAAGGTTCTGGTACAATTGATACTTTAATTTCATCTCCCTACAAAAACAATATTTTTAAACAAAAGAGGAAAATACACACCCGGTCCCTCAACTTGGCTCAAGATGTCATTTAGGTCCCTGAACTTTCAAAGTGATATCTATGGGTCATTGAACTTGCAAAATGTGTCATTTAGGTCCCAAACTTTCAAAGTGATTATCGTAGGTTCCTAAATTTGACATAAGGTGTCATTCATGTCCTAAACACTGTAGCTAATTCCAGCATCGATTTTTTTTTTAAAAAAAGAAAATCTAATTTTGGGTAATATAGCTACAATCTGTAAAATATTCCAAAAATTGTATTTTTTTCATACGATCTCCGATGAAAATAAGTTTTATATAAAAATTGTAGCTCGCGATGAGATCTACAACTCTCTAGTTTCGAGTTTTCTAATTTGAGGTAGTTAAGATACTCAAAAAAATTAAACAAAATTTTTCAGCATTGTATTAATCGCGCACGAAGCGCGTGTCGTCTTGGAAAAATCATATCTTTCTTATATGCTATCAAATTGAGATAATTTCTATACGAAAGTTATAGCGTTCGATGAGATCTACAACTTTCTAGTTTTAGGTTTTTAAATTTGAGGTTGTTAAGATGCTCAAAAAAATTAAAACACTAATTTCGGTTCTTGCATAGTAGTTTTGTATTTTAAATTTTTTGAGAATCTTAACGACATCCAATTAAAAAACTTAAAACTTGAAATTTGTAGATCTCATCGAGCGCTACAACTTTCGTATAGAAAGTATTTCAATTTCATAGCATATATGATTTTTCCAAGGCGACACACGCTTGTACGCGATTAATGTAGTACTGAAAAATTTTGTTTAACTTTTTTGAGTATCTTAACAACCTCAAATTAAAAAGCTCGAAACTAGAGAGTTGTAGATCTCATCACGAGCTACAATTTTTATATAAAACTCATCTTCATCGGAGATCGTACAAAAAAAATATAATTTTTAGAATATTTTACAGATTGTAACTATAGTACCCGAAATTAGATTTCCTTTTTTTAAAATTCGGTGTTAGAATTAGCTATAGTGTTTCGGACCTGGCATGACACCTTGTGTTAAGTTTAGGGACCTACGGTAATCACTTTAAAAGTTTAGGATCTAAATGACACCTTTTGCCAAGTTCAGGGACCCATAAATATCACTTTGAAAGTTCAGGGACCTATATAACACCATCAACCGAGTTAAGGGACCGGGGCATTTTCCTCTAAACAAAAAGCCTACAACAACCGGACAGTCAAACATGGAACAGAGAACAAGCTGTCGTGCAGTTTTATCTTCTGTATAATAAAGCTTTGCAGTTACTACTACTTGTCAAACATGTAGAAACGAAACCTGCTGATGAAGAGCGAGCGCGACCAGTTGTTTGCTTCCTGCTAATTGCTATGGTCCTACTAATACTATACAGTTAATAAATATATAGTACGCTCATGCCCACACGAGGATCGCGGCGGCCGCGCTCAGCAGCAGCAGCGGCACCGGTGCGAGATTCTCGGCAGACCGGCGGCGGGCGTCGTCGTAGAAGTACCCGTCGCCGTAGTTGCCGCCGTCGGCTCCTCCTCCGAGGCGGCGCTGCAGCACGTCGAAGTCGCCGCGGAGGGCCGAGTGGCCGCAGCCGCGGTCGAGCGCGAAGCGGACGTCGGCGGCGGAGGCGCCGTTGTAGAAGCGGAAGTTTGCCATGATGCCGTCGACGCAGCGGAGCACGAGCTCCGTCTCCGGCAGGCACGGCCCGCCGCAGAAGGCGTCCGCCGACCCCGGCGGCACGCCCAGCGCGCCCTCGGGGCCCAGCCGGAACGAGCCCTGGCACCCGCTGTAGATCTTGCATTGGCACGCATCAACGTTACGTTCAGTATGCACGCCGGCCATATGCATGATCGTTGTATAGTACATGATGAGAGCTCAAAACTATAATAGGACGATCGAGCACGCACAACACACTTACGTAGCGATCGTTGAAGCAGATCAGGGCTCTTCCGACTATGTCCACCACGGCGTCTCTCTTCTGGCCATCATGGAATGCTGCTGCTCCTCCATCTACATGAGTTCCACACGTACGTACCAATGATGAACAATGAACCGTGACGCGCGCGTGCGAGTACCAGACAGCGATCATGCTGTGCTCTGTGTGCCTGTGTGCACGCAGCACGCAGGACGACTAGTAGAAACAAAACAAGAGCTAGAGGAACGAGAACAAATTAAAGAGAAGAAACGACGGGGGACCTGATGAGCTGCAGCAAGCAGGGAGCCGGATCAGGAAGCAGCAGCAGACGATGCACGCCGCTGCCAGGAACGAAAATGGCGGCCTGCTGCAAACGGGCGCCATAGTTCTTGACAAATTCTCTCTGGAGCTAGCTCTTGACGTCGTCGGCGCCGTCTGTACGAGGAAGCAGAGAACGCTAAGAGCGATGAGGTTATATTATGTACAAGTAACTCTGTAAGCAATTGCTTGCACTTGCAGCAGGCGGCCGCGTGGGCGCGTGGCCCGGTCGACGATGCGTGAATGGATGATGGTTTTTATTCCGGTTGGGCGCTGGTTTCCTTGGGCAGGCCAACTAACCTGACCAGCAGAGCGCATGAGAGTTGAGAGATACAGGTTCCTGACGAGGAGTCGAAGACCATCTTTTATTTCTCTTGCTACCTTCCTCATGTCCCTTTCGCTCGCTGCAACGATATAAACTAAGCTCGTTCCTTGACACAGATTGGATCGTCTCTTTTTTTAATCTTCCTTTTTCTGTTTATATATTGTTTCGCTGACCCGGCCTTGAATTAGGGTCCCTTGGAACGCAGGAATTTCATATGTAGGAATTATGCAACAACTTTATAAAAATCAGTTCATTTTTATAGGGAAAAAAGTACAAAGGACAACCAAAAAAAATAAAAATCATGTGCTGGGCCTTAAGATCGACGTTGCTTCATAGAGTCCTCCGATTGATTTGTGCAAGCGCGGTGGATAGTTTAGATGGTCTGGTGGCTCGAGTCGAACCTACCCATAGCCATAGGGCATAGGCCATAGCCATGCACGCAGCACGCCTGCCTGCGTCCAGTCTCCAGGTTCGTTTTCTCGTGGGGTAGAAACCAGAAAGGGACGGGCGCCATGCGTGATGTGCATCCCCTGGTGTACTTGAGCACGGAAATGGCGGGAGCAGCTACTACTGCTAACCATCAGTCAGTGGCACACACGAATTCACCGTCCGCTGGGCTAACCACGACAATCTCGCCGAGGTCGGCCAGTGCTGTTTTAATTCCCCCCGAATTAGCCAGTGGTCCTCTTGTTGTTTCATGGACCAATCATAAGTATACAGCAACCTCAAAAGGGACACACGGCACGGTGGATCGACGATGGGCCCTCGCATGATCAGAACTCCAAAGACACGGTGTCCCAAATAGGTCAACCTTTTGAACTGCCTGCTGAATCCATGAGCAGGCAAGAGACAACCTGGCGAACTGAAACATCTTAATAGCCAGAGGAAAAGAAAGCAAAAGCGATTCCCGTAGTAGCGGCGAGCGAAATGGGAGCAGCCTAAACCGTGAAAACGGGGTTGTGGGAGAGCAATACAAGCGTTGTGCTGCTAGGCGAAGCGGTTGAGTGCCGCACCCTAGATGGCTAAAGTCCAGTGTGTACTATTTGTCGGGCCTAAATTAATGGGCCTTCGCAATACCAGGTTTGGCCCACCCGATCGCTCCTTCTAGTTGGAATTGAGCCCAGCTGCATGCATGGCGCGTGAGCGCGGCACGTATACGTCCGCGTCAGCGGTCTCATCCGCTGACGTGCCCCCAGCCGAACGTCGCCACCCGGCGACGCCTCCACGCCACGAAAGCAACGGTGGGATCTTCTGCGCTTGGCCTCTGGAACGAACGAGCGTCGCTGCCGACCTGCCGTGTCGCCCGCCTCACACACGCCGCTGGCGTTAGTTTAAGCCAACAGTTAAGCTTTAGCCTTGGAAGCCAGCACTACTGACTGCCGTCACGGCATTGTAATGCCAGAAAAACATAGATGTCCTACACATAATCAACCCCTTGTAATGTCCGCTCCTTCATTTTTTTTTTCATTTTTTGGAATGTTAAATCCAGATGAAGAACGCAAGGTGGCTTTGTGATTATTGTTGTACTATCTCCCATACAATTTGACCGCTGCTTGTGTACGCACAACCTCGCAATCGAATACAGCAACAGCGGGAAGAGAGGCACCACACAATCCGCAGCGAAAAGCACCACAACAAGCGGACAAATATGGAAGATCCAATCCATGTCAAAAGAACCCTTTCGAACAAGCAACCAAAAGAAGATTTTTCTCTTCTCTTCACCGCTCGCTCAGCTCCCACAAACGATCCGCAGTCATCGCCTACCTCCACCACCACGCTCCTGTTCCACTTCGCCACGTCTCCAGGTATATAGGAAGAAGAGCTCTCCTCCAATGCCCGTCCTCCCTATCCAATCACGGCAGCCACTCACCATCGTCGACCAGAAGCGAAGCTCTACTCAGAGGTGAGGTACAGAACTAGAAGAAGAAGAAGATTAACCAGCCGGCGCACGCCTCTCGAGTCTCAAGCCCCAGCCGGCAGGGATTAATTCCTAAACTTAACCGCGCCATTATTAACCAGCCGCATCTCAATTCGCGCGGCTTTAACCCAACCGCCCTCGTGCGCACGGGAGAAGGCCACGTTTTCGGAGGCCCGGCGCCATGGACGTGCTGAGGTTCGTGCGCGGCGCCGCGCCGCCGCCGCAGCCTCCGGGTATGGCGCCGGCCTCGGTGCCGCCGCCGGCGGCGACGTCGTCGGCGCAGCGGCAGCGGCTGCGCGTGTGGCCGCGCGGCGGGGGAGACAGAGACAGATCGCCCCCGGCCGGCGCCTCCGTCCGTGGCGCGGGGCCGAGGAGCGCGCCCGATGAGGAGAGGAAGGTGGAGGGGGACGAGCGGAGGCAGGGCAACTGGGTGCTGCAGATGCTGCGGGTGCAGCCGCGGTGGGTGGAGGCAGCGGACGCGGAGGCCACCGGCGGCGGCCAGGAACCGGAGGAGGCGGCGGCCGCGGCTGCAGCCATAGGTGGCGTCGAGGAGTGCGCTTCCTGCGGCTGCGGGGAAGACGACGAAGGCTGCGCCGTGGGGTACGACGACGGCGAGGTGTTCGACCGCGCGTCGTTCTCGCGGCTCCTGCGGAAGGCGTCGCTTCGGGAGGCGCAAGAGTACTCCATGATGTCCTACCTCTGCAACATCGCCTATATGATCCCCAGAATTCAGGTACCATCACCACCACCTCCACCGTCATGGTTACTACTATATACTGCACTACTGCTACTCTCTCTCTCTCTCTCTCACGCGTCAATTGCAGTTCGTCCTCGGTGAATTTGGCCAATTTTTTTTTTATCGCTTTCGGTAAATGCTCATGAGCATTTGATTGTGTCAGGCAGGTGTCGTGCTCTTTTTTCATGCCGTATGTTTTCAGCGTCAATGCAGGCGCCGGGTGCTGGTATTTTCTAGAAATGTTCAAGCTAAATTTGGTGTATTTTGGATTTTACTGTCTACTTTTCTTTTCCAGTGTGATTCTCCAATGGCTATTCTTGGATTAGTCCAAGTCCATCCTTGAGTTTTTCTTGTCTTCTCCAATTGGTTAATTGCCTTGTGCTGTTTTTCCAGCTTATGGATATATCGTTATTTCTGAACATACCGATCTAATGTCCGGTTGCAAATATCCTTTTCCACTGCCTAACTTCATGCCTCCCATCTCAGCCAAAATGTCTTCGGAGATACAATTTGCGGTTTGTGACATCGTCAATGCAAGACAAGGTCGGAGCTAGCCCTGATCAGAAGCAGGAGCATGGCACTGAGAAAGATGGATCTGGGGATCAAGCACCTGAAGCTGTCGACGGTGCGGTGCCAGGGAGCCAGGGGGAAAGAAGTGGCCTAGGGATAAACCCCTTTGGTGCATACCACGTAGTGTCTTCCGCTGCCTCTTATCTGCATTCCCGAGCCATAGGCATTATGCCATTTGGTTCCGGGAATGATGTCAAGGATGATCCAACCATCATGGCGTTCGTGAGTGGCGAGGGCAGTGACGGGTTGAGCATGGACGAAGCCTCATTCGTGGCCACAACAAATTCGGTGACCTCCATGGTTGCCGCCAAGGAGGAGACACGGCAAGCCGTTGCAGATGATCTGAATTCTTCAAGATCTTGCCCTTGTGAGTGGTTCGTCTGCGATGATGATCAAAACAGCACAAGATACTTTGTGGTTCAGGTATTGCTTATACCCAAAATTGTCATGGTGATTCAATATATATAGTTTTCTGGTCTTCTTACTTCTTAATCCAATTTTGGTGCCATTGTGGTTGTTTGCTTTTGTGACCTGCAGGGCTCAGAATCCATTGCTTCTTGGCAGGCCAACCTTTTATTTGAACCTGTCAAATTTGAGGTTTGATGATACTACTACTAGCTGTTGCTACAAAATTTCAGTTTCAGAAGTTAGCAGGTAGATGACCTCTGTCCCCATTTGTGATGCGGCGCCGCAGGAACTGGATGTGCTCGTTCACAGGGGCATATACGAAGCTGCCAAGGGGATATATCACCAGATGCTGCCGTACGTGAAGGCCCAGCTGAAGACCTGCGGCAGATCCGCGCGGCTGCGGTTCACCGGGCACTCCCTGGGCGGGAGCCTCGCTCTGCTCGTGAACCTGATGCTGCTGATGCGAGGGGAGGCGCCCGCGTCGTCGCTGCTGCCCGTGATCACGTTCGGCGCGCCGTGCATCATGTGCGGCGGCGACCACCTGATCCGCCGCCTCGGGCTGCCGCGGAGCCACGTGCAGTCGATCACGATGCACCGGGACATCGTGCCCCGGGTGTTCTCCTGCCACTACCCCGACCATGTCGCCAACATCCTCAAGCTCGCCAACGCGAATTTCCGCAGCCACCCGTGCCTCACGAACCAGGTAATTAAGGTCGAGGTGCTTGTCCTTCTTGAATCTTGAGCTGGCAAGAATGGCTTGCATTTTGCCGGCGTATAGGGTATACGAACGACGCCACGCCAGCGATCTCCTTGCTTACACTCACACCATGAATCCAATCCGATCGCATGAATGCAGAAGCTCCTGTACGCGCCGATGGGGGAGGTGCTGATCCTGCAGCCGGACGAGCGGCTGTCCCCGCACCACCACCTGCTCCCGCCGGACAGCGGCATCTACCACCTGGCCGGAGGGGGCGTCGGCGGCGAGGGGGCGTCGGCGTCGGGCGACGGCTCCCTGTCGCAGCTCCGGTCGGCGCTGTCGGCCTTCTTCAACTCGCCGCACCCGCTGGAGATCCTCAAGGACGGCGCCGCGTACGGCCCCCGCGGCTCCGTGTACCGCGACCACGACGTGAACTCGTACCTCCGGTCCGTGCGCGCCGTCGTCCGCAAGGAGGCACGGCGCGCGCGGGAGGCCCGGCGGCAGCGGTGGCGCCTGCTCCTGTGGTGGCGCGCGGCCCTCGTCGACGCCGTCGGCGAGGCGGCCAGGCGCGCGCACCTGCTGGTGGTGGTGCTCCTGCCCGCGGAGCTCCTCGCTCTCGGCGCGCTCCTGGCCGTTGTTAGATTCAGGTGATAGTGTTAGGCTCACGCCGGTTCGGTTCGGCTCGGCTCGATCCGTTCGTACGCCGCCGACTCATACGATTCTTTTGTACCAAAAACACACACACACGTACGTCTGCAAAGCAACGGCGGCCAGCGCAGCTGCGTCGCATGTAAAATGAAATGGAAAGAAAAATAGAAACTCGAATTCTTTCGTTCCGACTTAGTAATTCAGAGGAATAGTCATCAGCGACACGTGTGCTTCCGTCCAAAAGAGAATCAATGACGCGTAAATGAAATCTAGGAACAGAGGATTCGTGCAAGCAGCGCACGTGTATTATCTATATATATTGTAATATTAATCTGCAAACACACCGGCGAAGGAAAGGTGTCCGACGGTGCCTGCCGCGTTCCAGCGGACGCGGACGAGCCGCTCCTATTCCTCGCTTCGCTTTCCCCACTGGCAATTCAGGCGGGCGGGCAAGGCACGGGTCCGCGTCGTGCTCGTGCCCGCGACAGTGATCGCGTCCCGGCGTCGGGCCGGATACGATGGCGTGCGGACGTGCCGCGCCGACTCCATCCCATCCGACCTTTTTTTTTTTTCAACTCGATTTTTGCGTGGCGGCGCTCGTCGCCGGGGGGACCTCTCGGCCCACTATGGCCCTACGCCCGCCCCTACCGGGTCCAAGAGAGCGACGCGCGGAGGTGGAAGTGGAACTAGGCCGGTCGGCGAGCCGAACCTGCCTGCGAGAAAATGGGCTCAAACCCGAAACGGAGCTGACGTTTTCCATAATCTTGCCACGACTGGCTGCCCTGGTCTGCCAATCTTGCTTTGCTTAGCTTGCTTCTTTTGGCATTTTTCGCTTGTACGAGAGGAAGCAGCTTGCCCTGGTCCGCCAATCTTGCTTTTCTTAGCTTGCTTCTTTTGGAATTTTTCGCTCGCACGAGAGGAAGCAGCTGGGACTGGGAGGCTGCACCGGCCGTTGGATGGCCGCAAGAGTCGCTCTCTCCCGGGGTCTCCGACAGACTGAGAGATTCGGATAGGAACTCCAGCCCAAAAATCCAATGCCACGTCATTTTATATTTACTTACTTATCCAGCTTCCAGGCCATGTCGTGTTCCTGTGCCAAACCAAAAGTGCTGTTACCTGCTCAAATTGACATGGATGACGGCGTTAAGATTGGTGTGCTTTGGGCTGCTTCATCAACGAAAACGCAACATCTACAGTAATGCAACCTTCGCCAGCTTGTTTTATCATTTCCGTGCTAACTCAGTCACACTGTCACAGCGAACGAAAGGTTTGGAATCTGTAGAAACACAATTACCACAGGTCCACAGCTCACAGCTTAGAAACCGCAAGCTCACCATTATCGACAAAAGTCCACCAAAGCTGCTAGTGAACAATGCACCGCTTCACGTAACGTGATTACATAAAAACTACTAGCTGCCTGGAAGCAACCGCAATTTTTGTTTTGAACAGTTTAGAACTTTAGATCACCCAGAAACAATCAGAAGAGAAAGTAGACCCCATCACATATCTAGGATTAACACCAACTTACAAGCTTTGCCTATCACTAGCTACCATAAACCTTTTCTTGAAGCTGCCATGTTCTCCATAGTTACGACCAGACTTGGATTTCAACCACCTGCGAACCAGCAGCGCCACGGACAAAAGAGGACACACAACAGCGCCTCACTTGATGTACTGAGACATCCATTTGAAGCCTTCAGCCATAGCCCATCTTGCGCACCACACTGCACATGAAGATCTCCAGGGGCCGAACATTGGAGTCGGCCAAGTTCACGTTGCCCTTCCCGGTTGTGAAGTTGCTCAGGCCAAGGTAGTACCGCAGCTCCTCCTCTGAAGCCGCGTATGGGATGTCAATCTTGTTGCCCAGTATGAGGAAAGGAACGTTAGCAAGGGAGTCGTCTGCAAGAAGTGCATCAAGCTCCTTCTTCGACTCGGCAAAACGTTCCTTGTCAACAGCATCCACCAAGTACACAACAGCATCAACCTATGACAGGCAAAAATTTAGAAACAGCCAACCAAACCATATGCCAAAACATTATATAACTGGGAAGCATAGAACTGATCAGGTTCAGTTACAGCTCACAGTTAATTGTTAAAACTGTGGAGCATAGAACTCATCAAGTTCAGTTACAATTTATAGTTAATTGTTAAAGCTATGGGACCATAAAATTCATCAGGCATTGACTGAATTTAGGCCCAAGTATTACATGCCTAGTGCAAAACATACATTTTTTTCCTGACCATACGTTGTACAAAAACTGAATCCATATGGTTCAAACATGAGTTTCACAAAAAGATAAGCAGAAGGCTCAAGAAACTATACAGCAGCAGCATGTAAGCAAGATTTTTTGAAATGCAGGTGTGTGGAAAGCAAGATGCAAGGAATGAGCTTGCGGAAGAGACCCATAGGCCATAGCTATTAATGAAGTTGGGGAAGATTTGATGCAATTTACATGAATAATGAGTATACAAATTCAAGTTTTGAATTATTTCCAGACGAATTTACATGTTCCCTCCATGCATTCGCTTCCCTTGGACCAAATAGTGAAATATAATTGGTCACCAAACTAGATCATTCTGTTGTTCCCATCATTACGACAGCTTGGGGTTATTTTTGCAAAACCTACAAGGCTACAAGTGAACTCAGGGAGTCGTTTGGTTCTACGGCAGGTAACGCAAATGAAAATAAATTTGGGCTGCCGCCGACGGTAATGGTTACCGGCCGCCGAGGCGAATGAACTATTGTTTATTACGTTTGCCTTACTGTAGATAGTACCAAACAGATCGCAGGTACAATGGCAAGTCTGTTCCAAGAACAGTACAAAGCCCCTAGTCAAGGTTTCCTCTAAAGCCCTCAGTTTTCCAACACAAATAGACCATGGTTCAGTGTGCGAGAGCTTTGCACTCCAAGCACTTATTTCCCAAACCCTAGCAGAAATCTACCTCTACTTTCTCGTCCACTACTTTCTCGTCCACAGTCAGTCCCCAACAAAACTACACCTCTGCACAGGTAATGGGCTGCAGAGCCTCTTCCGGTCACTGGCCACCAATCCCAACGTGGAGTCTGTTCCTCCCAAGGTTGACACCATGGAGCCATGGAGGTGTGGGCCGTGTGGCAGCCAGGAAATACCAGTGTTTCTGAAGAGTTTGCAACCATACTTCCCACACTGCTAAATTATGAACTATCAGTCTAGCACACTCCACAATATTATCAATGGAAATTTGGTCAAGTGGGAAACCTGACTCATACATTTGTAATGCTCTCCAAACACAGTGATAGGGTTTTCATTAAAAGCTTTTCTAGTTTGTTTTTAGCAAAGATGACCAAAAACCAGTGTATCTGAAGAGCTTTGCAGCCATACTTGATACCTCCCACACTGCCAAATTATGAACTATCAGTCTAGCAGACTCCACAATATTATTAGTGGACATTTGGTCAAGTGGGAAACCTGACTCATACTGTCATACATTTGTAAAGCTCTCCAAAGTCCGAACACAGCGATACTTGTACAAATAGTCCATATTTTTTATATCAAATTATGCTTCAATGAATAAAGAACATATAAGAATCATATAGGAATAAAAAAGGACATTTGTCCCCCATTCTAGGTCCAATGGGAGTTACACGAAAAAAACCAACAAGTGAACTCAGGATTTTTCAGAGACTCGTTCAAGACTGGCACAAAGCATGAAATGTTAGAGCAGCCCAAGTGTATATACGTAAATCAAACTGCTCAATTGAATGGGGCACGTTAGAGCAGTCAAATTGGAAGTGTAAGAGGCAAAAATGAACTGCCAAGATGAATTGAGCATGAGCTACGCAGCTGAACCAGGCATGGGTGTCAGGCATGAGAATCTCCACACCTCCACCTACCTAGCAAATGAAATACTCATAGTTTTTATCATTCCTTCAGGGCGAATGACTAAATGCAGCCCTAGAACTCTGGAACCGAACTCACGTCAATGATCTTTCAATCTAAAATCGAATCAAACAAACAGTATTGCTGCTCCTAAAATTATAAAATTTATTTTAGAAAAAGTAGACCAAGAATCAGTGTCTGAATAAAATTGCACTTATAGAGCTCAAATTACCACAAAACTTTGGCATTAACCTTGGTTTTACCCTCCCATCTTCTGCCACAGTCAGGCTCAAGACCAAACCACAAAAATCTAGCAAGGTGCTGACCAGAGGTTTGATGCTTGCTGGCAAAGATGGAGGAGCAGAATTACCCAATGATTATAAGCTGGCATCAGAGTCTTATTAATGGTAACTTGGTCAAATGAGAAATATGAGCTATACATTTGAAAATATCTTCAAAACAGGTGATTCAGAAATATATTTTTCCACAATCTTATTTCAGACCGTAATTTAACAAAAAAATAAAGAACATAAAAGACAAAGGACACTGTCATGCTCCAACCACATCAGGTCAGATGGAGTTCTTTTAACATACGAAAAATAGGTGAACTCAAGTGTTTTCAGCAAGTCTCATTCATACAGATTACAAAAGCTGAGCATTCATTTTGAAGCCATATAGTTTTTTTTTTATATTTTTTAAGAAAAATTGACAACAGGATCAGTGTGTTTGGAGAACTTTGCACTCATAGCACTCAGACTTCCCACATTGCTGAATTTACCACAAAAATTGTGACCTGAACCTGTTTAGCACCGGCAGACAACTTTACCTACCCATCTTCAGCAATGGCAAGTCTCCACTGCTCCAGCTGGAGCAGGGAGCTGACAAGACTTTGATGCTTGCCAGCGAAGATGGAGGAGCAAAACAGCACAATAGTTGTAAACAGTCACCTCATAGTCTTACTAGCAGTAACTCGGTCATGCTCTCTAAGAAAAATGATTCATGGTCAGTTTTTCCATATTTTTGTTGAAGCTGTGTTCTGTCGAAATAAAGAATATCATAAAAGATTGAAACACTAGGCAAGTAGGCATAAGTTCGAAAGTTTATTCTGGTTAAGCAACGCCCTTGCTAGGAAATACTCCCTCCATTACAAATTGTAAGTCGTTCTGGCTTTTCTAGATACATAACTTTAGCTCTAGATAAGCATTATGTCTTTGTACATAATAAAAGTTATGTATCCTGAAAAGGGAATAACTTATAATTTGGAATGGAGAGAGTACAAACTAGTTCCACTTGCACAGGTGGATTATGTAATCTTCTCGTGTACAGATATCACACCTACAAACCTCACTGAATGTTTGATGGTAAAGAATCAATGTCACCACTAGGTAGCCCCACTAAAATTACAATGGGTCATAGTAAATGGGAAGCTAATATGTATGTCAGAGCTCAAATAATAGCATAACAGGGATGTTATAATATCTCTAGTAATTGCATCATGATCAGGTGGCCAAAATCAAGACCCAGTGGGTCAGTCATCCTTGGCTGCTTGAGGAGGCTATCTTCACAAGATCATAGCTCTGGGTATGCTGTAACCTTCTACAAATTTTTCTGCTTGTCCTACAGCAGCACTTTACCTATTTGGCTATTCAGATGCAGCATGCCTAACCCCAGGTACTAATATATCTAAAACCCTATTGCCTCTGTCTCAACCAAAATCCCAACGCCAAACCACACACAAACAGTACAAGGAAGCACTCAGCAATAATAAGCAAGGAAATTCAGATGTCGTTTAACCCGAGATACCACAGTACCACTAAAATTCTACTGTCTTCGTCCAAACCCAAATTCCAGTACCAAATCACACAAAAACTGCACGGGGACGCCCTCTAACAATATAATAAGCAAAGAAGCGAGCAGCTGAAGGAAGAAAGGCAACCTTGGCGTAGTAGTCCTTCCAGACGCGGCGGGCGATCTGGTGGCCCCCCAGGTCGAACGCCTTGAACTTGATCCTGCCGATGCTCAGCTCTTCCGACGTGGGGTACTGCGTCGGCTGGTGCTGCACGAGCCGCTGATGAACCCAATCGAACCAGATCAGGAACCCCCGTTAAGTCGAAAGCACATAAAGACTGGAATTCGCAAGGAAAAGGGGGCGGATGTCGGAGGAGGTAGAGAGACGACCTCGTCCTTTAGCATGTGGAGGAGGGTGGTCTTGCCGGCGTTGTCGAGGCCGAGGAAGAGGATCTTAGCCTCCTTCTGCCACAGCCCAAGCGACGCCAGCACCCCATAGAACCAGTCCACCAGGAACATCTCTGCAACTCCGGCGATCTCCTCTTCCTCTTCGCACTCCGCAGCAGATCAGACAACGACGACTATCTCTTGGCTTTGTCCCTTTTCCTCTCTCCGGCTTTCGACGGGAGGAATATTTCTTCCCCTCTTCTTCTCCTCGTGCCCTGACCTGCACCTGCGTGCTGTGCTGTATTCTAGATTCTTCGGTGGCTTCTACCTGTTCTAGAACAGCTTACCTCTACCGTCAGATCAGAGCACGAGCGGTCCTTACGCTGCGGGTTAAGAAAACCACGGTTAAGAACATAAAAATAATGGAAACGATGCTAAAAAATCTCATCTGCTACACAGAATTTTCATCAAAGTAATAATAATTAGTAAAGCGATGAGTTTCTTTAAGTGACTACAAAATAGTGGAAGCACATTATTGGGTTTCCCATGCATTTTCCAAAATCTCCATCCTAAATTATATTCTGGAAGACAATTCTACATTAAAAATCATACACTATTTATAAATCTTACCGACAGTTAAAATCATACATTATTTATAAATCTTGCTGGCAGTTTTATAATTATCTCTGGTATTTTTGCGCCGGGAACTCCTTATTCTTTCCATGTTCTTTCACCCTCGATTGGCGGATCCATACGTGCACGAATATTTGTGTACGGTTGGATAGTTTTTCCATTGCAGAAAGATTGCGATCTTTTATAGAGCAGTTTTTCCAATCTTACAACAACAAAATCTAGATTGATGGGAGTGGGTTTTTGAAACTCTTATATTCTCCAATAGTTCCAAGTGACTACAAGAAGTTGGGAGAGTATTTGTTGTCTTCCTCTAACAGTTTCTAAAATCTCGATCCTAAATATAGATTAGGAATCCTGAACTATTTATAAACCATCTTAATTACTTCTATACTTTCCATCTCTCTTGTATATTTAAATAAGGATCTATGTCCTAAAGTACTACTCCCTCCATCCCAAATTGTAAGTCATTCCAATAATCTTGGAGAGTCAAACCATTTCAAGTTTAACCAAAATTATAGAGAGAAATACAATGATTTATGACACCAAATAAGTATACTATAAAAATATATTTAATGAAGAATCTAATGATATTTAGTTGATGTTGTAAATATTATTATCTTATTATATAAACTTGGACAAAGTTAAGATGCTTTGCCTCTCCAAGATTCTTAGAATGACTTACAATTTAGGATGGAGGGAGTATTTAAATAAGAAAACTCCAACTTGAGAGGCTTGTGTTGTCAAAAAAAAAAAAACTTGGGAGGCTTGGCATTTGGCAATTGCTGTGTGGCGCAACATAGGACAATTGCTCTTATTTGAGCTCAGCAACAATAATCTGTTGTGGTCTCTTGCTTCGGAACTGTTTGTCTGGTTTTGTTGGGTGGCCGTCTGTGTGTTGTATGTGTTGTACTCTACCACATTGCGTGGGTGAGCTAGCCTTTCGCTGTGGTTAGCATCATGTTAAACTACCCTTTCACATACATAAAATTTTATTCATCTTAATTAAAAAGCAGAGCTCCTGTTATTGTTAAAAAATTACACCATATGAAGAGATCACCGAGGTATACGAGATCAAGTTTTTGATCACACAACGAGAGGATGGGTTCTCTATTTTGGCTCTGAACCGGAGGTCAATCTCGGTGGACTTGAGTTTGAGCTTACTAAATAACGGTGGACTTGAGCTTGAGCTTACTAAATAACTCTTAATTAGTTCGCACGATGAACTTGTTCCCTTGCTTTGGGTCTGGTTGGGCCAGTCTGCAAATTGATCACATATAAATGTATACTTTCCCGTTCAATATCGATGTTTCTTCCCACCCGATGTTATTTGATCCCTCGCAGGGACGATTGTCATCCCTAATTGCCCTGAGCCCCTAACCAAACACTCAACCTGCACCTTACGAATTGGCATGCCCTTCCGAACGGCTCATCGTTGAGCCCCGCTTTTGGGCTTGCGCTGTGGCGGCATTTTATAGCATTCGCCAGAGCACTGCATTTCCGTTCTCGAACAACATAAGCTATGTATAAAAACAGCGAAAATGGATCTTGAACAAAAACTATGTATTGCTTTACATGCATGAATATATAGCTTACAACATTCGAGCTATCGAGCTAAACCTGAGAAAATCTCGGAAGACACTTTATGGACACTATTACCCCCTATCGCAAACTTAATCTTCCAATGACAGGATAGTTAGGGTAGTATCTGAAAGAGCTCTCCATCTGAAAGTTAACCACACCTGAACTTAAGCCTCTCTATTCTGTCCTTTTTCCAACAAATAACAATAATATCCTAACGGCATCCACATACAAACAAGTCAGTGTAATTAGAAAGTTTTTACAGAAAAATGCTCAGGGAATACAATCTATCTTTGGATTTGGTCCGCGGCAGGGTTACTAGTAGCCGACGAAGCCGGTATCTTGCCGTTGGGGATGCCATTGTCTGCCGGAGCAGGCACTCCCCATTTCCCTTCGGACTCCAATGGCTCCAGCACTTTAACGGACCCATCTGACAGCCCGACCGCAAACTGGTTTGGCTCGTGGGGATGTGCGGCGACGACAAGAGGGTGAACAGGTGGATTGCTGGAACCATGAAACAGACATTTCTTAAGTGCCTGGTGTTATATATAATGATCATATGGCATTATGGCAATCTATGTTATAACATGAATGGGCAATCTATGTTGTAATATGAATAAACACTCAAAGCGTAGAAGCAAGTCTAAAGTTCATTATCCAATATTTTCTGAAATAATGCACCCACAATCCAAGGATTCATCAGCAGTACAGAACTGCATGAAGCCATGAATCAGCTCAATGGCACTTCGGATTGATCTATGTATGCCAACAATTGCCCCACAACTTTAACAAAATAATCTCAGAACAGTGATGATAACCTATGAAGACTTCAACCACCAACACAATCAATAATATACATGATGCTCAATTAGTGATCTAATTAATTCTCAGAACTGATTAGTCACTAAGGCAAACCACATAGAAGCAAGAATTAAAAAAAAAAAAAACTTGGCCCACAAAAAAAGTACCATCAAACTTGGCTAAAGGAACATTTAGCATCCCATTTCTCTTTTATTTTAAATCAAAAGGTTTGCACAAACGACAATGTAATGGTTGAAATTGAGAATTTGCATTGGCATCACACCTCAAATGGTAACAAGTGAACCAAAAAAAAGCACTGTCCCATCCAAATCCTCATATGGTCTTTAGCTAAATAGTATGTATCCAATGTACAAGGAGGGTACCTGTTTATCACCGATGGCGCAATTCGACATCTTAATCTCAAATTCTCCGCATCAAAAACACCTATGTTACCATCAGTGAAGGCAGCAAAAACTAGCTGGCTGTTACATGAGTATGATGCATGTGATATGGAAGCTGACAATGTGTCCTGGGGTATCCACTGAAACAAGATAAACATAATTAATAGGCAATTAGGCAATGAGAAAATAGTACTTTTTTATCAAGTATATGATGCGCAACCTGATAGATCCTCTCCATTTTTGATGCATCATATATGGCTAGTTGAGTCTCATGTACTACTAGCAAGTGACTTTGGTCAGAACTAAACTGGACCCGTGTATCTCCTGAAGGAGTCTTTCCAGCAGGCATTTGTATCGAGACTGTTCTCTTTTTTTCCCAGGTGTCATTAGTCCACACACAGAGCTGAATAGATGAGAGTCAGCAATTGCTTCATTGGTGCAAGTAAATTCAGACAGAAAAACAATGGGGAAGGAGATGGGATTTGTCAAAAACATGGTTATCTTGGGACACAAACAAGAAATTCATTAGTAACCTGTGCATCGGCGCCTGAAGAAACAAGTACGCCAAGGTTGGTAGAGAATGCCAACCCTGTTATCCTCTTTTGATGTCCTTTGAGTCTAGTTTTTACCTGAAAACCCAAAGGTCAGAAGGCTGAATGAAATGGTTCACAGAACCATAAACTGCATCAGAGATTAGGCATTTATTACCTCATCTACCCTGACATTGTATATGTGGATGGTTGAATCTTCCATTCCTATTGCTATGATGTTATTGTCTTGAGGGTGAAATGCTAAAAATGTTGATGCCGGTGGAGGTGGCATGAATGTCGTCATCACCTGCATAAAGGATGCATTATTAAATCTTCTTGAAGTTTGAAAATTTCATCAGAATAAAATAGTTAGACATACCTTAAATGTCATCATGTTAAACAAAGAAACCTTCCCACCACAAGCAGACATCACATAGGAATCATTCTTTGAGAGCGCAATGCATGGGACCGCCTCCTCTGGATTGGTATCTGCTGTATCATTTGTCATGACAAGACCGCTATTTGGCTGCCAATGGTGTGGCACAACACTGGCTGTGGCCTGCTTAGGACAGGAAAAGTTACAACATAACCTTGATTGTCCTAAAATACAAATGACCAACAGAAAAGTAACACATACTTTTCCACTCGGATTTTGCTCATTTCGACTCCATTTCCATAGCCTTTGAATGGCGTTAGACCCTAGCGCGAGCAACCCAACACCAGAATTTGTGTACAGAAGTCGGACAACCTGTACACAAAAGATGTTAAACCCTCACATATTCCATGATGACAAGCGTGAAACATACATCAAGAAAATCCAACCTTTCTGGCCTGGTCGGGAGTTTCTGGCATTGTTACTACATGGCATTGCTGGGGATTTAGAACCTCCATTAGTTCCCAAGGTTTTGCTTTGTCAAGCTTTTCTTCTGAGATTCTTGGCTTTATATCTATGCTTCTTGATGCTGTATCCCCACCATTCTATTCAAATTTATCATCAAGTCAGATGTTACTCAAAATATTGATAATAGGTAAGCAAGGAACTTTTTGTCTGAAACTATGAATCACACTACCAGTATAGGAGATGGCTTTGCAGGAGAATTCCTATCCAAGTGATCCATTCGGCCTATGTTAGGAGAGATGCTAGCAACAACAGGAGCACCTGAGACCTGTAAATTCAAAATTAGTGTCAGGGGTCAAGGTCAATCTAAAAACGAGGCTATGAAGCCCAAAATAAAACTAGCAGTTAAAAAATCTGTAGGAACCTTCATAGAAGAAGCTTCATATTGCGGCCTAAATGCTTCAAAAGGAGGCCGGCTCCCTAATGCACGTAGAGTTCTGAGCCCATCAGCATTTGCAAGTATCTTAAAACCGTTGTCCACTGTAGTAACTGCAAGAAGATTGCCTTCTTTATTGAACCTCAAGCGAGGAAGAGCCTGGCATAATGTAAAATGGTTAGATTGACCCCTCCAGAAACAAGGGACAAACATGAAAGTGAGCAGAGACTAACTGGCAGGCCTCCTTCAGCATCGGTGCAAGTCAGCATATTATTATTGTCAAAATCCCAAAATTTAATCTGGTTATCTTCACCAGCAGCCAAAATGTGATTCTGAGCTGTATCAAACTGCACTACACTGGCAACACCAGCTGACCTTTTACGGAATCCAGAATATGTCCTCTTGATAGATCCTTCACTTTCATTCCACTCAACCAAAAATGAGTCTCCCTCTTTGCTCGTTCCGCATGAGAACAACCTTCACATGATGGAAAGAGCAAATTGTTTCATTAGTAAAAATTGAAACTAGACCCAACTTTGGTGAAGAAAATAAGAGACAACCTATCTATTCTTACCTAGTCCCATCAGAGCTATACAGCATAGTAGTACACCACTTGCCAGGAGCTTCATAGTCCACCCTAGATCCCACATTGTCATAAAGCCAGGCCTTAATTTTTCCATCAAGGGAAGTTGAGAAGATGAACTGCATCAAACATAAGAAAGTCGATGTATTAAACTTGATTTTGATCATGCTGACTGGAAATTGTAAAATAATAAAATAGAGCTATCTGAATAAGTGAATAATCCAAAGCATTTTAAACTTAGATAAGAACATTCTCATATAAATAAATTAGAATCAAGGAATTTGATAAAATTGATGATAAACAAGCAGAAGCACAATAAATAATGCTTAAATCAACATTTGTTCACTTATGCAGACCTCCATCTTTTCCACCTGAATAGGGATATCACTATATTGTATGCCATAATCGTAGTAGAAACTCCATAGCCATAATCCACAAATTTAAACTAGAGCAAACAACAAAGTATAACTAGGTATAGAAAAGGTATCAATAGCAAAGATTGGTATTGGATCCAGAATGAAATGTTGATGTGTGCATATTACTCAGACAACGCACCTGAATACTCTCTTTGTGATGTGGACATATAGAATACACAGGTGCCTCGTGCCCTTCAAATGTGAACAATTTCTGTCCATGCATATCCCATACCTAAAAAACAAAAATGAAGTTCAAGGAGACAAGCCAAGTAAAAAAAGTGTATTAATTTTCCATACAAGTCGCATCTCATACCTTTATCAGTTTATCATCTCCACAGGTGACCACACAGAGTTGCTTATTTGGTCGGGAGAATGCTATATCGCTTACACCTCCAGAATGAGCCTCAATCTGACATGAAGAAAAATGATAGTAACACAAAATTTATGTTATATGGCATTTTAATTATCTATAAGAGTTTGTTGCGGTACCTCTAGGACGTGTCGTGTCTCATTTGGTGGTTGATATGCATGTAGATGGATCAAATGTTTCGTGAATGCAACTCCTACAACCAAAAAAAAAAAAAGTAAATGAAAATTGTTGCCCAACAAAGTGTTACTTAGTTTCTTTTCACAACCTAAGTATTAGCTGAAAAGGTACAATATTGATACTAACCAATCAAATCTCCATCAGGGCTCCAGGTAACTCGATTAATGGATATGGAGGAATCTTTGACAACAGCATTCTTTACACAGGAATGGCAAATAATCAGGCTAACAAGATGAAACACACACACACACATGCTAACAGACAAGGTACAAGTAAATAGATATCAGAAGTAAATTACAGCTAAGACTTCAGCTTGTATTTGAATACCTGAAATTGTGGCGAGCATGCATTTATATCCCGAATTTTGAACGGCTTTGAAAGTAATGTTTCACGCAGACCGATCTCATAAAGTTTAAATTCACCATTAGCTGATCCCACTGTGTAGTAAAACACAGGGTAAGAAAATTAATAATTGATGTATAGGCTAGCCAAGTTTAGGATTCACACAGGTTACATGAAACACTGCATACTACATTTTATAAATAAAGATAATCATATAACACACTTATCTTGATCATACCTAGAAGCAGTGTATGGCGAGTTGGATGAAAATCCATGCTAGTTACATTAGATCCATGTGGCAATGAACAAGCAACTGTCCGTGGAAGATCATCCACTGACCATGCAGGTTGAGGGATGGGAGCAGGATATGTGGCCTGCATAAGCATGATTGGTTATTAAAATTCATACAAAAATCCAAATATGTCATATTTCCTAAGTGCAAATGCAATATTACCTCATCAACGCCATGCCCACCAGGCCTCAAGCGCTTCATTAGTTGCTCAGACTCTGCACTTTGATAGTCTGTTATAGTTGGGCGTTTCAACATGGAGACAGCTGACGAAAGAATGTAATATAAATGACGTCATGTGATGTTTTGAGATATGCATATAATTGACAATGTAAATACATTTCCACATGACAACGCACACAACAATTCTAAGCAAAACTGAATGGCCATTTTTCTGACCTAAACCTTTACAGGTTAATTGAAACAGTATAAAATTACTAATTTATTGCTACACCAAATTACTATATGGACTGACATGAAAAACACAAAAGCACAAGAATCTGCACCGAAACCGTAGAGCAAACAGCATTAAACCTACCAAAGAGTAGTGTTATTTCACAGAATGGGATTGAAGCCATTAATGCATATCAGCTACATCATGTTTCATAACTGGGTAATTTGTAAATTATAACAAATTAGAAGCATCTAATATATCTCTGGAAATGAAGTTCCACATGTGTAATTGTTTCCAGAACGGACTGTTACAAAGTACAAAGGCATACTAAACTACAAATATATGTGTTTAATGCATTCATTGAATTGCATAGAAAATAGAAAATTGTTAAAATGTCTTAATGCAGATCAAATTGAACACTGTGACAAACACATATGTTCAAAATAAGCAACCAGATGAACTTTAACAGAAATTTAGCGCCATATTTGCATACCTTGATTGGGTGGAACAGGTATTGATGCTGCTGCTACAACAGCAGACTGAACAGATGACGAGGCAGCTGCATTCGCCATCCAACCAGCTAAAGATGGACCAGGTGGAGGAGGTTGGAATGGCTGCATAAATAAATGCATAATGTAAAAACAAAAAAATCATGAAATCCATGCACTAGCAGAAAATGATTAAGCAAACATACAGTATGAGCTGTGAGTGGTGGATATGCGGCACCAGCCTTTGGAACAGCTGCCAGTGGTACAGATACTGGTGATGCACGAGCTCCATTGGGTGGAGTACATGTGTGGTCAGTGAATAAAGTTTTGATATCTGGATTTGGACGAGGATTCTTACAAAGCTGATGCTGCCAATTCAAGCTGCACATTTGGGGAAAAAAAATCATAATCACACTACAAAAGTTGGAATGAAAACAGAATGTCCGTAATGTAACAGATTGCTTTCAAACCTTTGATTAATTAGAGTTCGGAGGCGTGATGCCTTAAGAGTCGGGAAGACAAGTTTTTCCCGGAAAAGGGGGTTGGCTTCAATAAGTTTTTTTAGCTCAACCAGCATAATACTTCGAGCAGATTTAGTATCCCCATACTTAGACAATTGTTCATTTTCCCTGCAAGAAAGCAACATTCATTTGATAATTTAATTGCATTGCAACAAACAGGACGTGCATTTTTAATGATTATCTTAAAAAATCTAAGTAAGAAGCTCTAAGAAATATTTATTGTAATGACTTCTCAACAATCTGATGCCATGGGTTGAGAAAGCAAAATGAACAAACCTAAAATTCTCAAGAGTGAGAAGCTGTGTTATCTCCTTATATAACTCCTCATTGAATGTCGAGAAGACTTTAAGATCCTTGACAAGAATATCTACAGCCTTTGCTCTATCATGCCTGTTTGGAACATGGAGAAAGAAAAAAGTCAGTACAATTTTACAATTCCCCAAACAGTGGCTTGAAATTCAAAAACCCAGCTCCTCATTCAAATGAAGTTTGAAATATGAAAGAACAGTACCTATCAAGCGCTTCCAAATACTTCTGCTTCCTGATCTCAAAGAAGATCTTCATCGAATACCTATTGTCATCTACCTTGGTGAAACCTGACAAGTATTTCTCCACCTCATCCCACTCCCCAGAATGTACCTTCTCCTCGAAGTACTTCATATTGAAGAAGAACCCTGACTCTTGCTCAAGCCTACAACACAATGTGAAGTAGGGAATTACTACAGTATCAATCCCACAGATAATTCCATTTCTGGATTAAAGAACGTGGTAGAACATCAGTTGCCAAATTTTTCTCATCAATCAAGAGAATGAGTACATTAAAGAGCTCACAGCTCCAATGGTCAAAACTGAAAACCATCCAGTAACCTCTTAACCAGCCAACCACACTGCAAGATTGATTGAGCTTGGAAAATTGGTACTAAACGACCAACCGAGATCGTGGCATTTATTGTTAAAAAAAAAAAAAACTAAAGTTGCAACGTACAATTCTGACTAACCAACCGTGTGTTTTCCTCAATGCAAAATTTTGGAGCAAGCAGAGCAGAGTGCAGAACACGTTCAAAACAGAACGTTGTAAGAGTTCCAATTGTCTAGTAGTTAAAATTATGACGCAATCCAGCTAAATTACCGTCTAGTGCGTCGTTTACTGATTATTACCAGCAGGACACGACAAGGGGACCAAAGCAGCCAGTACACCAAACAGAGTAGTATTAATTAACAAAATTAATCTATGAGATGAGATTCACTTGTTCCGACGCGAAGGCCAGTTGACAAAAGAAGAACACGCGATTGGTGTAACTGGCACATGCAACCTCCATATTGATTTTTTTTCCGGAATAAAAGAAAAGCTACAACACCCCGAAAATCGATTTTGACCGGATTAAATAAAAACAACGACCAGAAAACCACGAGGGGATAAAATGTATTTTGACAGAAATGACCTCCAAACGTGGATATTATTACACGGTTCATAACAAATCGAACAAAGCTCGAGAAACTTTCGCGCAGCAACTCGTCAAAAGCCAGAACCAGAGGAAAAGAAAGGACTTTAAAAAAAAACAAGAGCCGCGTCTGGCCGAATTCACGAAAAAAAAAGTGGAAACAGAACACGGCGGCAGGCTGCGCGACAAATCAAATCCCCCTAACTACTCACCAACGAAAGGTAACCACCGCAGGCAGAGGGGAGGGAAGGGTGTACGCACGACGCACCTATGCACGGTCTCCTTGAACTTCTCCTCGTCGAGGAACTGGAGGATGAGGAAGACGAGCTCGCGGCTGAGCGACGACATGTCGGCGTCGGCAGCCCGGCCGGTGCTCGCTCGATCCGCGCGCCCTGGAGCTTGGGCTGGCGCCCCCGAGTCCAGAGGGGCGCGGTCCTGGTGGCTTGGCCGCCCAGGCGGGCGCGAATCCTAGGGTTCCGTCGCCGGCCCCCTTCCCTCTCGCGAGCGAGCGAAGCGGAGGGGCGAGAGAGAAGCGGAGATGTGGAAGAGGGTGGGGGGAGAGAGAGAGAAACTTTAGTCTCGCTTTCTTCGATGCGTTGCAGACCTCTCGCCCTTTTCTCTCTCCCCACGCCACCCACCACTGGCTTATCTGAGAGAAGCCAGTGCCCCTATCGATAAGCGGAATAGCGTATCGATAATCGCGCGTGCTTATGTGATAGGCCGGGAGCGGCGGAATCGAAGGGGCCAGGATTAAATTGGGTGGATATTCGTGAGCTGGCGTCCGGTCGTGAGGGGGACGTGCGCGCGAGAACGGTACAGATCGCGCGACGCTGCGAGGGGCTCGATCTCGATCGGGTGGATGCCGCGCGAGACGACACGACACGACACGAGACTGGCTTTGCATTTCCCGGGTGTGGTTCTGGACTTGAGGGCGGTTTGCATGCGTCGCGCGTTTTCTCGGATCAGCGGGCGTTTCCACTGGGAAAACAGTGGCGCACGGCACGGCACCGACTGTGGGAGGGGGCTGGCTGGGCCAGGGTCACGTGTCCTGGGATTAATTGGTGGAGTCCTCTGCCAGCCGGCTCGCTTTTAAGAGGCTTTTTTTTTTTGGCTGGATTTGTCGCATCCGCTCCTTCCTTGAATAAACTCACGTCTTGTTCTATCGAAGATTATTTTTTTTATTTGCTAGAGGTAGGAGTACACATCAATTTTGTATCTTTAAATAAATTTATTATATACAATATATTTCTTAATTTGTTAGTGATACTTATTGTATGTCATAAATATTACTCCCTCATTTCATTTATAAAGTAGTTTTGTCTTTATATATATAGTTTTTATTACTTCCTCCCTCTCAAATTTCATATATTATATCTTGATATAGATAAAGTATGTGTACTAAAAAATCAAAGAGTTTATAATTTGGAACGGAGGAGTGCGTATCTAGACTATCTGTATATTTAACAAAATCTATATATCTACAAAAGCCAAAACGACAAATAATTTAGGATAGAGAGTGATAGTATATAGTATATCGAAAGATTTAAATTTCCATTAGACGAAAGTGAGTACTCCCTATGTCCCACCTTCTCAAAATTAAGTGTCATCTCGCTACCAAGAAGTCAAACTCTTTTAAAGTTGATTAAGTATAGGTATAAAATAATTACAATGTTTATATCTCCAAATAAATCTTGCATAAAGATATATTCCAAAAACTATCTAGTGATACTTATTAAACAACATAGATATTACTATCTTTTTAGATATATTTGATTAAATTTATAAAAGTATGACTCACTAATAAACACTATTTAAAATAAAGGGGATTCTATATATGGGTGGGTGATAGACCTACACGAGGAGTCTATGACACTAGGGATATAGTGCTAAGAGCAACTCTACCAGATTGATTAAAAGCAATATGCTTTCTATATATTAGAGAAAAAAAGGAGACCAAAGATGAAGAAGATGGAAGAGTCGAGGCTGACACTCGGGTTACACAAATAAAAAGGGATGGATTCTCTCAATAGTCAATCTCTGTACAGGGTAATGAGAAAGGAAATTCAGTGGAGTTGCTTTACAAAAATGTGACGTGCTATAGTCATGGCACTGAACTAAACAGCTACTGTAAAAGACTGTAATATGAATATGCTTTTGTTATAAACCAAAAAAAAAACCTAATAAAAGCATATTTCATTAATTACATATCCAGGGCTTCATTTGATAAATTCTCTAGTTTTATCTCTGCAGCTCTTTTTCACGAGTATACAAGGAGAGGCGGCAGCAGAATTCTTCGCCTACGATGTAGAAGTAGTATTATAGTAGAGTATAAACACCCATCATGTTACCGCTTTCAGCATCTCACCAAGTTTAACTTTGTTATTAGCAGCGCTGCAGTTCGTAGGAATATTTTTGTTCAGACACATAAAGTAATTTTGGTCTCGAAGATTATATTTAATTAATGAGTAAAGTACATATGTGGTCCCTAAACTCAAAAATCGACCGTTTAGGTCCTTAAACTTGTTCGGCCGTGTCATCCCGGTCCCTAAACTCACAAATCGACCGTTTAGGTCCTCAAACTTGTTCGGCCATGTCATCCCGGTGCCTAAACTCACAAATCGACCGTTTTGGTCCTCAAACTTGTTCGTCCGTGTCATCCCAGTCCCTAAACTTATTCAGTTATGTCATCCCGGTCCCTAAACTCGAAAATCACTCGTTTATACTGTCAAACTTGTTCAATTGTGTCATTTTGATCCCTAAACTTAATTTTAAGTGTCATCTAAGTCAAAACAGGATGATCTAAAAGTATATGTAAAAAAATAACTTCTTGGTATGAATTCGAATGAAGTAAAACTTTATATTAAAATTGTAGGCCTCGACGTGATTATAACCTTGTAGGTGAAAAGTTTTTGAATTAAAATTGTTTAAGGTCCCAAAATATTGTTTTAAGTTTATATATTTTGAAATTTAAAATTTAAAATTGAACTTTGTGACACCAAACGACTTCACATAAAAACTTTTCAACTAAAAAGTTATAGATCGCACCGAGGGCTATAATTTTGACATAAAATTTGTCTTGATTCAAGTTTGTACGAAAAAGTCATGAATTATTCTTTTATATAGAGTTTTTAGTTCGCCGTAGATAAGATTTAAAATCAAGTTTAGAGACTGAGATGATAAAAGTGAACAAATTTGATGATCAAAATAGACGATTTCTAAGGACCAGGATGACATAGCCGAACAAGTTTGAGGATTTAAACAATTAAATTATAAGTTTAGGAATCGGGATAACACGGTCCGATAAATTTAGGTATCGATCATAACCTTGCAAGTAAGCAGATGCTTCCTCGGCAAGCTGCAAGCCCGTGCGCGGGTGGTGAAAAGGCAACGCCCACATCTTTTCCCTGTGCTGGCTGCTGAGCGACGCACACCCATGACCATGAAGCGCGTGGGGCGTCGGCATGTGGGTCGAGCCTGAAGAAAAGTCGCCAATCAAGAAAGGCACAGGGGAAGCTAAGCTAACCCTCCGAACCCAACCCCCATCATCTCCTCCTCGTTCGTTCGCCGCCCCCTCTCGCGTCGACGCGCATCTCGCGCGTCGCGGAGCGCGAACGAGGCACGGGGCCACGGCGAGCGCGCGCAGGCGCGGCATCGCGTTCGCGTCTCGCCGCCCGCGGCACGAGAAGGAGACGCGGAGCAGGCGAGCGAGCGAGACGAGGATAGAGGAGCGAAGCCGACAGCGACGGGTGTGTGGCGCCACGCCCGGGGCCAGCCGTGTCGGCCTCTGGAGTCTGGACGGGTGGTGCTGGATCTCTCTAGAAACCACGGGGCCGCCCGGGATAATCTCGCGTCGTGGGACGCGCGAGCGGCGAGCTGGAACCGACGGCGCGTTCGGAACGCGAGGACGTCGTCTCGCCGTGCTCTTCTCTCCGAGGCGAGGAGACAGGACAGAGAGAGAGAGAGGGTCCGTTACGTGTTCGTGCTCACGGAATAAAAAAAAAAATCTCGTTTCGGGTGGCGAAGTGGACGGGAGATGGAGTGATCGACACGACAGGACCGGAGCAGCCGTAGTAGTACGGCCCTGTTTAGTTGCGAGAAAAACACTTTTGTTTATACTTATTTAATAACTTTTATTTAACTATAAACTAATTAATTTAAAAGATTCGTCTTGACATATATAGATAAACTATATGATTAGTTATTTTTTATTTATATTTAATGTTTTAGGTATGTGTTTAGAGATTTGATGTGACGGAGAATCTGGAGAAAAAAAAGAAGAGAAAGTTTGGGGCCGTAGTAGTAGGGGTCTGGCCTGGCTGGAGTTGAACGGGCCACATGCAAGGAGCAGGCAGCAGGCGTGGCCTAGTCGCCTGGGCACCGCACAAGTGAAAGCACAAAGGAGAGAGAGAGAGGGATAGCCGTGTCACGCGCGTGAAGGAGGAGATTCCTTTTGGGACGTCCGACAAGAGCGGCCGCGGGGAGGGTACAGTCACCTCCGGTGAGTTGAGCTTTTGGCCTTTGAGGAGTGATGAAATCATCAACCTTGCGTCCTTGGAGCCTTTGGATTTTGGCCCGTTTAGATCCTAGTTGCAGTTACAATTCTGTACTGTACCACGTTCGTTTGTATTTGATAACTTTTGTTTAATCATGGTTAAATAGGCTTAAAAGATTCATCTCGTTATGTACACAAAAAATACAAACATATAAACATTTTATTTATATTTAATGCTCCATACATATGACGTAACGTAGATATGACTAACAGGGCCTTTACTGCACGTTGCGCAACTTGCAGCGGCAGACGTAGTAGTACTTGCCAGTGGTGACGTATCTCGGGCGGTGTGGTGGTCCGGGCTGGGCGGGTGGGCAAGCGGCAGCTCGCTGCAATCGCTCTCACAGATGTGTTTGGAGCACCATCAATCATCATCAGTCACGAAACACTATTTTTCCTTTACACCTCGTTTGGATTTTTAAAATTAGATAAATTAAAATTTAGTTAATAACTTAGACTATTTTACTTAGAATGTGATATTCCATTATTTTTTAAAGTTCATATCTTAGCCTACATCAAATTCATAGGTAAGAGGTGGAATTTGATTCTACAGATCACCATGCTATATTTCCACTTTGTAATTTGTAGCACGCTCTTCAACTTGGTCTCACACGATAAAAATACAACATATAACTATCTCTCTCGTATAGCCAACAATAATATACAAATATAATCTATACGTAACTATATTAAGTTAATTAATACGTATATAAATTATGATTCTTAAAATGAGTTCAATTTCAAGGATACAAACAGGTCCTACAGTAAATTAACATTAATTAGGATCAGTGTTTATTTTCAATTTAAATGGTATGTACACGTACCAGCATGCCATAGGCTGCGTCGAAACCATCGGCTCACCATTTCGCCAACTCAGCAGCAAGGGCGAGAAACGAGCTGCTGTACTCCCTCCGTGTCATAACAAACTGCACAAATCGTAAGACTGGACATGGGCAGCAAGGCCTCTACTCGTCCCGTCTATAAATAAACACAATTCTTTAACTTCTATTATTATTATTTTTAAGCATTTCTCTTATTTTAATTTTTTATATAAATAATAAATTAAATAAATCATTATGAAAATATCTTTAATAATAAAATAAGTCATAACAAAACAAATACTATTTATTATATTTTTTGAATAATATTAATGGTCAAACAGAAATCGTAGAAGTTATAGAATTACGTTTATTTGTGGACAAAGAGAATGGTGAACTATACCAAAATACATCTCCGTTCACTCATCTGTAGCAGCTAACTTATCTCGTTTGCTGCACATGCGTGGATTTCATGCATGGAACTCTATGGAACATAAATGAACCTTGGCCTGCTGTCGTAGCGAGTGGATGAGAAAGCGTTTTAGTCTAATTTTCCTTTTTTTTTTCTTTATGAGAAGTGTTGTGTCCGAGGTAGCAGCAGCCTCAGCCTGATCGATGGCTTTGGTGTGGGTTCCAACCTAGACCTAATACCTAGCCTAATGGCTATTCGAGTGTTTTTTTTGACAAATTTTGAACTTTTGGATTACATTATTTTTAAGACGGAGGGAGTTAACAGTAGTAGATCCGTGATGTTCTATATGGTTAGCGCGTGTTTGGTTAGACGTCAC
Organism: Eremochloa ophiuroides; assembly: GCA_038502445.1. Taxonomy (NCBI): domain Eukaryota; kingdom Viridiplantae; phylum Streptophyta; class Magnoliopsida; order Poales; family Poaceae; genus Eremochloa; species Eremochloa ophiuroides. Next base: position 18,215,737 of record JAHLJS010000006.1, read on the forward strand.
GACCAGCCACATAGTACGTTCCGCAACGCCATAGCTGTGTGCCGGAAAGAATGTTCATCACACGTGACATCTTATTGCGTCAAAATGACATATCAGAGAAGCAAAATGATAGTTGCAGTGGTCAATAAACTTTACATGACAACCAAGCAACGACTAACGTTGCCAAACTTTTGGTGTGGCGTATTGCGGCGTGCGACCAAACGCGCCTTTATAGAGTTCCATTTGGACACATATGAACCTAGTTCTTGTAGTTGGGTTAGACTCCACGACCAGCCACACGTAGGTTCGGCAACGCCATAGCTGTGTACTGGAAAGAATGTTCATCACATGCCACACCTCATTGGCCACAACAAAATGACAAGTCAGAAGCAAAACGACAGTTGTGGTGGTCATGAATTTTACATGACAATCAAGCAACGGCTAATGTTGCCGAACTTTTGGAGCGGCGTATTGCAGCGTGCGACCAAACACGCTTTTATAGAGTTCTATTTGGACACATACGAACGTAGTTCACGTAGTTGGGTTGGACGTCACGACCAACCACATTGTAGGTTTGACAGCGCCTAGCTGTGTGCCAGAAAGAATGTTCATCACATGCCACATTTTATTGGCCATAGACAAAATGACAAGTCAGAGAAGCAAAACGACAATTGTGGTGGTCAATCAATTTTACATGACAACCAAGCAAGAACTAACATTGCCAAACTTTTGGTGTGAGTATTGTGGCGTGCGACCAAACACGCATTTACAGAGTTCCATTTTGACACATTCGAACCTAGTTCACATACGTAGTTGGGTGACACTAAAGACCAAGTTTAAGGGCCACAATGTGTAGTTTGGGAATTTACTGACATGAATGACACTCGGGGCATGTTTACTTCCTTTAAAATTTCAGCTTTTCCATCACATCGCATCACCATCAAGTGTTTGACGTATACATGGAATATTAAATATTGATTAAAAATTAAACTAATTGCATAGTTTACATGTAAATCACGAGTTGAACCTACTTAAGTCATGATTGAATACTTATTGCAAAAGTTAACATGCATGCTACAGCAGTCAAAACTCCAAACGTTTAAATCTAAGCACAGCCTCATTGCCAAATTCAAAATCCGCTAGAGCATTTTACTCAGCAATTTAGCGAGGTTATAGATACCTTACATGAAGCAATTAATAAGGTTAGAGACCCCAATATGGATTTTAGGAGAGGCTATAGGATAAGATAACTTCTACATTACCGTTGCATGCCTCCTTTAGGAGATCGCTGGTAGGAGATAACTTGCGAGCCTGGCATACGATAGTGCTCATGTTGACACATGTTAACTTTAGTAACCAGAGAGACCGTTTTGTCTGGGGTTTACAGCGGACCAGATTGTTTTCAGTGCGGTCAATGTATAGAGAGTCATTAAACACCCAGTTCTTACCCTTCAATAAGGCCATTTGGAAATTGAAACTACCTCTTAAAATCAAAATATTTCTTTGGTACCTATATAAAGGGGTAATTTTGACAAAGGATAATTTGGCTAAGAGGTGTTGGCAGGGTGATTTGAAGTGTACATCCTGTTGTTCTAATGAGTCAATACAATATTTATTCTTTCGATGTCATGTGGCAAGATTTTTGTGGAGAATTGTTCATGTCACTTATAATATGAGTCCTCCGAATAATGTCCATAGTTTGTTTACAGTTTGGCTGCAACAGGTAGACAAACGTCTGAGAGCCAAAGTATTAGTGGGTGCGGCTGTGATCTGCTGGGTACTTTGGTCAAGTCGTAATGATGTTATTTTTAATAAAACCATGCCATATTCGTATTTACAGGTATTATTCAGAGCGACGTATTGGATCAGATCATGAGCGATTTTTCAAAAGGAGGATGCTCGCCAGGAGTTTAAAGCGGGGTGCACTTTGCTTGAGACAGCCGCGATGGAGGTTTTCGCTTCATACGGCTGGAGATTTAGCAATAGGATTGCTATCTAGTTCGAACCTCCTTGCTTAAATGTGTCAGTATCTTTTGTTGTAGAACTTTGTGTTCAAGGTACCTTAATGCTCGAGATCGGAGTCTAGTGTATAATAATTAAGGGCTATATGCATCGATCGATGCAGAGGCCGGGATATTTTAATATATTCCCTTTTTTAAAAAAAAAGTTCAATCTTTACCCGGCCAGGAATGTAATCCCAGGCCTCAGAGAGCCTTCCATCACCATACATGTCATTGTTCACCATTCACCTTAATCGCTTTTTCGTTACACGCGTTCTACTGTTTGCTGCTCTGTTCATATACCCCTGCAGGAACCAGCACCGCGGCAGTTTTCCTCAATCTTGCGGAAGTTGCACATATGCCAGGTGGCTGGCTGCTTCATTCCACAAAGTCATACGTACATGCAAAAACAAAGTAACATACCACATAAATAAACTCGCAAAACGAAGGAATTAAAATTATAGGAAGCCTAATGAATGAATTTTTCATATGCTGCCATAAAAATGTAGAACTTCCAAACTGTTTTTTTACTCATGATGTGGTTATTTTTCACTAGTTGATAATAAAAACATCTGTATTACGATAGTTGGGCCCCACAAGAACCATTAACTGTCAGTAGCAACATTGACTTCCTCGTTCTTCGTGCACATGAGTTTCACCGAGATTTTTAAATGGGTACTCCGTAGCAAATTTCAAGCGGTTTTCTCTAGAATAGCAGGCAAGGGAATATCAGTTTCTGTGAACAGAAGGCATAATAAGCTGTAACAATTTCTTTAGGATCTCTATCTGATACAGCGAGACGCCTGTGGTGATTTCGTCAATCTCGAGATCTGCTGGCGTAGTCTTTCAAAAGTGCTTATAGGGGTAGGGCTTACGTGTGTGTTCACATGTGTAAGTGTACGTGCGTTGTGAGCGTTTGTGTCTGTACTGTGTAATTAAAAAAAAGTAAAATAAATAAAGAAACCGTTCCATGAAACTTTGTATTGCGAGAGAGACTAATTTTATATCAAAGTCTTACGCATTGGAAACTGAAAAGTGAAACTTACAATTGACACTGACGTTATTGGCGCTATAGTCCCCTACTAGGCCTGTTTGGTTCGTGTACTAGTAGAGCCTGGCTCGTATCTGAGAGCCAGGCTCACTTGGGACAGGCTGAGTGTATGCAACGGTGTTGTGTTTGGTTGATTGTATCAATTCAGCCTGGCTGAGAAGAGATGTTGTTTGGTTGCCTGTAGAAGATACGTTGCATGAGATAAAATAATTATAAAATAATGATTAGGATTTTTATTTTCTACCAATAAACTTTTATATTTTATCTAATTATGTCTTAATCATATTGTTGGCACGAAATCTGGTTCGCGCTCAGCATACCGGCGAAACCGGAACGGTCCTGGAAGCATGGAGCGAACAGACCCAGCTAGCTTCGACAATCGGCGTTGACGAGCACCGATGAATCTCCAAACGTGCCAGTCAATTTGACCTGCAATTGACAAGGAAACAGGATTAATCAGTAACACAATGCGGAACCACTGGTGTGTCCCAAGTGGTTCCAGATATCCGGTCCAATGGGCCTTCTCAAGAGGCCATCTGCTAGAGAGCCGATATCCGATTGCATGAATCGATAGCGCAGGTATAACAGAAACATCCGATACGCATTTTAGCCGATTCATAGATACATACAAATGAAAGCAAGTTATATTAAACAGATCTAATCTATACATTGTCTTTTGTGACCGAGACAAATCTTAATCTATCACATCTATTAATTAGGATCAATCAGATCGTTGCAGCTAATTAACACACTTGAATCGATCTCGATCTGACTCGAAACACAAGACAGCATATAAAGAAGATCGGAAGAATATAACGTGTAGCAAGCAAGCACAAACAGTATCGGCTGAACAGCCGATCTGAAGTATAGGCACCATACAAGCCTATAAAGTAAATGATGCTTTCTCTTTGACTAATCTACCTAACCCGTCGCTTATGTCAAGGGGATCGACCGGATCGTTACAGCCCATGACGTAAGCTAATGATTAGATCTATTAATCAAAGACTCTCCACGCAATTTACTTTATTACTTGAGTGCGGCCTATACACAATTAAGATATGAACTAACCAGCTAATGACAAACAGATCTACTCGCCTAAACATGATAATCAATTAATATTCAATTAAACAAGATAGATACAGAGATTTAAGCCGACAAGAACAGATCAAGATTGGGTAGATTGATGGTGCTTAAAGTAGATAAACAATAAATGATTATAAGCAACATCGGTAACTTAATGAATCTAATCAACATGCCAAGTTAATTAGAGCCGATAACTAACCCTCAATTCAATCTAAGCATGGCTTAGATCAAACGAGGATCGATAACTACTCGAATTCATCAAGAACTGCACGAGCCAGAATCGTACTAGTAAGACATGATAAACACGAGCGTGACGGTACTTACAGCAAGCCTGCGTCCACCGGATAACACCCAACTTGTCGAAGGACTCGCCAGTTCTACATTACTCCTACTCCTAGGGTTTTGGCCGGGGGCCGAAAAAGAAAGGAACTGTTGTTGTATTGATTGATGATTTACAATGTTCTTTGGGCTTATATTTATACCCAGCAGCTAGAGAAGAAATCTCAACCGAATGAAAACCCTAACTAAAAGTAAGGAAATAATATGATTTCCTAATTCTAAGATAAATCAGAGCCCATCTTTCCATTCGTGTGGGCCCCCTTCTTGATCGCTATTTACTCGACGCATCTGTACACTTTCGTCTGTATGTGCCAATTACCCGATTACCGTATGCTTCGATGACGTCAGCACGCATCCGATCCACCTTCACACCTGTTGATAACACTCGATCCAGCTCTCTGATCGGCTAACCTATCCTCCCGGGCACTATCCAAATTCTGGTGTAAACACATGCCCCCCAATTTTGGGATGAAATTAATTTCTTCCCAAAATTCTGAATCTTTTCTTTGCATCCCAATTATCGGTATCTCTGCGTGGACGCCTCATCTCCCGTGTGCCACGTCCAGATTTATGCCGCCTGATTCAATCGAGTGCATACCTGAAGCGTCGTCTCGCTTCTCGAGGAAAATGCCCCTGGCCATAACTCAATACCAAAGCAACCTAATATAACACGCCTTCTTTCAACCCTTCCGGTCACTTCAGTCACCCTTTGCTCCCTTCGTCTTCTTCCTCTCATCGCCAAGAAACCCCAATGGCAGGCAGTGGGGATCACAACAAGCGCCCGGCCGGCGGCCCTGCCGAAGGCGATGAAGGAACTAGCCGCTCTCGTCCAAGGTACGCAGGCTTTTGCACCTTCAGACTGTAAGCTAGATTTCTCTGTAAAACCTTTTCTTCATCCTTTATCTGAATCTGCATTACGCTTACATTCCAACCAAAACAGAGCCCCTTGCCCGAAAGCCGTTTCTGGAATCCCGGTCCCCGGACCTTCTTCCCCTTCATCAGTGGACGACCACCGCTGTCAAGTAGAGGAACTCCGCCGCCTGCACCAGGAGGCATCCCAGGAGATCGAGCACCTGCAAAGCCATCTGCGGGACCAACGGGCCGTGTATTCAGCAGCTCTTGATGCGGCTGAATCCGAGGTCATCGCCATGCGAGCCCGCCTCAATCCCATAGCCAGCTAGCCAACTTCCTTGCGCACCGCCTGAGCCACTTGTTGAGGTTTGCCGTTGTCGGAGTCTTGCGTGGCTGCTGCTTCTTCCTCCGCACCGACCGAGCGCCGCCGAGGGTCTTCTCGACGCGGACAGCTCGTGTCGGTGAGCCTCTCTCCGATAACACGTGTGTTGTACATCCCGTGTCTCGCCGTGGTGCTCATGTGCGCGACGGTTTCTTGTTTGGAGCTCAGGGTTCGCCGGAACGGGAGGTCGCCGTCGAGTCCGACCTGCTGTTTCCGACCGCCACCGTCAAGCTCGTCGTTCCGAGCCTTCTCCGTCTCAACCACCTATGATTCATGATCTCAGTGAGCTCTGTGGTACCCTCGATGTCGCTGGTTTGGCTTGTGATGATCCGTAGGTCTCGGAAGTTGAGTCGCTGCCGCGGTGAGCCGCCATGGCCGCTCTCGGTCGAGCTCGAGAGGCCGGGGAGCGGTGCGGAGTCCGTAGCAGGGGTGCGGATGCTAGTGGGGAGCTCGTCGGAGTGTTGATCTCCAGTGTCGGTTCTGCCGGCAAGGCCGCGCCGGTGGCGCAGAGCCGCCGCGCGCGCGCGCGTGTGGGAGTCGGCGGGAGGAAGAAGAAAGGGGAGAGAGGGAGTGACTGACGGGCGGGGCCCGTTTGTCAGTGGCGCGGGGCAGAGGGAGGCCACGCTGGGCCGGCCTGTGTGCTGTTGGGCCGACCCGGGCCAGTTTGGCGTTTTTTTTTGGGAATTTCCAAAGGGTTTTCTATTAATATTTGAAATGAATAGTTCTGCGTTTTAATCTTTTTGTGAGAATTAATATACTGCACCAAAAATTATGGAAATTTTTGTGAATACTCTTTGTAGTGTGTAGTATTTTATAAAAATATTAAATATAGGTTTTGAACACTTTCAATAGTAGTTAAAAATCAGTATATTAAATAAAAAATACAACTTTAGGCATTTTTAATTAATTCTCTGTAATTCCAAAAATCATGAAATTTTATTTTGCCCTGTTATAAGTCAAGATCTATCTGTTTGTGAAGTTTGAGGTCAAATGGAAATAATTTAATTAAGTGTTAATTATATGCTTGGTTAATTGATTAATAAAATAGATAGGAAATTTTTGTGATTAGGGTTTGATGTGGATTTTGGATTGATTGTAGTTCTAGGTCAAACACCCTTATGACCTAGGGCACCTTAGTCTAGTATGGTTATGACTAAGTGATGAGGTACAGTTATGCTTGAATTAGGTATTATTTATTCTGGGATTTTGCATTTGTCATTTTATGTTGCATCGCATTGAAACATTCATCATTGCATGCGTATAGTGACCGAGGAACCAGAGGTAAAAGTGAAGGCAGTCACTGAGGAGATTGTTCTCGAGGTCGTTCTGGATTTTGACATCTGTGGTACTGGTCCGGATCCGACACTCCACGCAATCCAAGGCAAGCCCCGGTGCATTTAGCCCTTCCTTGTGTTTTAAAAATTTTATCACCTTGAGTTAAATAATTGCATCAGGTTGATAGGAGTTGATCGTCACCTACTTGCTGCATGACCTGCCTTGGTATATAACCCCGAAACCTGTTTAAAAAAAATGTTTGAAAATGCTTAGCCCTGCTCTTTAAAGTTAGTTTTGCATAAAACGCTATTTTCTGAGCTATGATGATATACTAGAGATGGATATGAATTTGCAACCGTGCGGGTGACTTGCACTTGGGTTAGAGTCCCAATGTATTGTCATCGACGGATTGGAAACCGTTCGGTTGGTCTTGCACTTTGGGTTAGAGTCCCGATGCATTGCCGCCGCCGGAAAAATAAAAATAAAAAAGGAAGTCCGTTCGGATGGATGTGCACATGTGGCGGCGTTCCCATGTCTTGTCACCGACGGGCACGGATTTGGAACCGTTCGGCTACTTTGTACTTGGGTTAGAGTCCCAATGCATGGTAACCAACGGAAAACTGTTTTAGGGACCGTTCGTTGTCGGCCTGCTGGATCGAGACTTTGCAACTAGCCACATACTACGGGAAGCCTCAGACTCCGGTGGCTCTACTGCTGGAACCGACGACCACGCACTGGGAGTGGAGAGATGGCGAGAGTAGCGTGTACCCTCGTGGCCGGCGTGCCTGGAGACTAGAGGAGTACTGTGCTCTCGGGTGGCGCAGGACCGGTTCCGGGGTATGAAAAGCCGTGGTAGGCGGGGTTGGTATATGCAAGCTTAAGTGCTACATATGCAGTGTGGATAGGGATCCCCAGCTGGGTACTTTCTGGATTCGAATCGACGTTGCTCCTCGGTTAATGGAGACTTGATCCACTGACTTACACCGAAAAGTGGTTCGAAACTAGGTGCTTTTGAGAATGATTAAGCAATTGAAAGAATGTGACATATAAAAAGGAATAAGGAACCGTGGTTATGATTAAAATAATATTGAGATGAAATATTGAAATATGATAGTAATGCTTTTCCGCAAAACTCTTGAACTCTTGCTATAGCCTTACCTTGACTCCCCTCAGCCTGCATTCCTGAGTCTAATTTTACACCTTTTCGTCGGGTAAGTCTTGTGGAGTACCCCAGTACTCAGGGTTTGTTAACCCCTGTTGCTGGAAGTCAGCAGCCGGAGGTCTATCTTGCTCCCTGCTGTGGGATGCTCATTGTGAAGGAACTGCTGATGAATGATATTGGGCCCTTGGGCAGGGTCCATATTACTATGTGTATCTGCTACCCTGATGCTTCCTCTATTTAGGTCTAGATTGTAATATCTGTACTTGAGTTTATATTTGAACACCTGATTTGTAACCTATGTACTATAAAGTCTTCCGCACCTTTACTCTGATGTATTTTATTATGAAACGTTGTAACCCTGTAATGGCTTCGCAATGGGATCCTGTCGGAGAATAAGGGCGCTTATGTAGCCCGGCAGAGCCCGCCTAGTTCATCTGGAACACGGGCCCGGCTGTCAGATGTCATTAGTGGCGATGACAGGTGCCTGTGGGCCACGTGATTTAGGCGGTTCTGTTACAGCTTGTTTGCCTTAATATTTTCTAGAGCCTTTAGCCGATGACAATTTAGGTCTTCCAAACTGTCCATCGTGATGTCCTTATATTCACCAGCTGTAAGCTGATTTTGCAATGTGACCCGGCGCGACCCGGACTGCCTTTCCCATGGCAATAGAGCAGCATGCCGATACACTAACTCATACGGTGTGGCTTTAGTCGAACCATGCTGAGACATCCGATAGGCCCATAATGCCTTATTCAAGGTCAAATACCACTTCTTTGGGTACTGCTCAATCTTCTTCTTTATAACCTTGTTCAGAATTTGATTCGATGCCTCTGCCTGACCATTTTCCTGTGCTTATAAGGGGAAGAATTGTACAACTTAATCCCCATGCTATCTGCAAACTCTCTAAACTCCTCCAAAGTTAACATGGTGCCCTGATCGGTTGTTATGGTCTGACGGATACCTAACCGATAAATGATATGCTCTTTGACGAAATCAACCATGTTTTTAGAGGTAACAGTCTTTAAAGGAATTGCTTCAACCCACTTGGTAAAATAATCCGTCGCCACCAATATGAACTTATGTCCTTTATTATACGAAGGATATATCTGGCCGATCAAGTCAATTCCCCAACCTCTGAACGACAATGGCTTGATTATGAGATTCATAGCAGAAGCCGGTGATTTCTGAATATTGCCGAATTTCTGGCAATTCTGGCATCCCCTATAATATCTAAAGCAGTCCTTCAACATTGTTGGCCAAAAGTATCCGGTCCTTCTGATAATCCACTTCATTTTATGAGCAGACTGATGAGCCGCACATATCCCTTCATGCACTTCGCTCATCAACTTCTCTGCATCCTGCTTCCCCAAACACTTGAGCAGCACACCTTCAACTGCTTTGTAATACAATTATCCATCGAGTAACACATATTTGATGGACTTGTACCTGAGTTTCCTGCTTACTTTCTGTGAAGGGTCTCTGAGGTAATTGGTTATCTCAGTCATCCAGTCTCCTTCTGCCCTTTCTGTGTTGAACACCTCCTGGGCTGAACGATACCCGGATGCATCGTGTGCTAGCCGATTAGCCTCCTCATTTTGCCCCCTAGGAATATGAACCAAGGAAAATGCCAAAAAAATTATCCAACAATGCCTTGCATTGGTCATAATACCCCCTGAGCACATCATCCTTGCACTCATATTGGCCGAGCAACTGGTTGATCACTAATTGTGAATCTCCAAACACCTCAATTACCACGGCGTTTGCCTCCTGTAGAAGCTGAAGTCCTTTTAACATAGCCTCATACTCTGCTTGATTGCTGGTCACCACTGGGCCAATTTGATAGGCAAACTCAAAATACCGCCCTTGAGGCGAAATCAAAACAATGCCAATGCCCCCGCCTTACTTGCACGAGGATCCATCGAAAAACATAGTCCATGACATCGCTTCGGAATAGCTTGCCTGACCTCCATGGTGCTAAGTCACGAAGTCTGACATCACCTGCCCTTTGACTGCATTGGCTGATTCAGACCTCAAATCAAACTCTGATAACGACAGAATCCACTTGCCGATCCTCCCATTCAGAATCGGCATAGACAACATGTGCTTGATGACATCCGATTTAGACACTACCACACACTCCGCCGTCAGAAGATAATGCCTCAACTTGGTGCACGAATAATATAGGCATAAGCACAACTTTTCAGTGGGAGTGTATCTTATCTCTGGGTCTAACAATCTCCGACTCAAATAGAAGACCACCCTTTCTTTTCCTTCAAATTCTTGCATAAGGACCGAACCAATTGTGTGGCTCTCGGCTGTCACATACAGCTTAAAAGGCTTCCCCGCTGGCGGAGGAATTATCACAGGAGGAGATTTCATGTACTCCTTTATACTTTCAAACACCTTCTGCTGCATGTCACCCCATTTGAATTCTTGATCATTCTTCAATTTTAAGAGCGGTGAGAATGGCAACACCTTTTCTGGCAAATTAGATATAAACCTCCTTATAAAATTGATCTTTCCAAGCAATGACTGCAACTCCTTCTTGTTCGTTGGAGGCACTGCATCATTGATTGCCTTCCTGCTCTTCTCGCCAATCTCGATGCCACTCCTGTGCACATGAAGCCCAAGAATTGACCAGCTGACACCCCAAATGCACATTTGTTAGGATTCATTTTCAACCCATGCTTCCGAGTGCATTCCAAGGCCGCCCGCAAATCGGCCAGATGGTCCTGGTAGCTCTTCGACTTTATTACCACATCATCAATGTATATCTCAACGATCTTGCCGATTAGCTGATGGAAGATATAGTTCATCCCCCATTGGTATGTGGCACTGGCATTCTTGAGGCCAAACGTCATGACTACCCATTCGTACAACCCGAGGGCTCATGGACACCTGAAGGCCGTTTTGGAAATGTCCTCATCGGCCATAAAGATCTGATTGTAGTCCGCGTTACCGTCCATGAAGCTGATGACCCGATGTCCCACTGCAGCATCGACTAGCACGTCGGCTATTGGCATCGGATACCCATCCATAGGAGTCGCCTTATTCAGATTTTGGAAATCAATGCACACCCTCATTTTATCGTTTTTCTTGTACATAGGGACCATATTCGATATCCACTCCGCGTACCGGCACGGCCGTATGAACTTAGCTTCTAACAACCTTTCTACTTCTTTCTTGACATCTTCAAATATTTCTGATCTAAACCTTTTGGGATCCTGCTTAAAAGGACGATACCCATCCTTTATCGGCAATCGGTGCTCGACAATAGACTTATCTAGCCCTGGCATTTCATAGTACTCCCATGCGAAGCAATCTCTGTATTCTTTCAACAGGCTAATCAATTTCTTCTTGAAATCAAGCTCCAAATTCACAGCTATGTACGTCGGTCTCGGTCTATCACCAGGTCCAATATCCACTTGCTCCAACGTATCAGCCGCTGTGAAACCTCCCCAGTTTCCCATCGGTTCCATCTATCGGATTATCCATCAAACATAATTTTTTGAGATGATTGCTCGTATCGGCTGTTGACACTTGCCATTGGCCTCAGCAGTGCCTCCATTCTTGATCTTCCCTGAGAAACATCCAAATCTTTCTACCTCCCTGTGGGCATTGTTGGTGATGGCTTCGGCCTCAGGGCTATCTTCCTCAACTATCTCCACCTGGTCTCCGAACCATTGGATTACAACTTGATGCATCGTCGAGGGGACACAGCAGTTGGCGTGTGAAAGGATCGAGGATGCCGAAGAGGGAGGGTGAATTGGGCAACTAATAATTTTTCGCAAATCAAATCAACCTATCGCTATTGCCCAATATCACCCACTTGTGTTTGTGTCAAGTTCTAATCCTAAAACAAGTTATGCAACCTAGAGCCGGGTCCTATCACAAGTATACTACTCTAGGAAAGTAAAGCACACAAGACAGTATTGGAATGTAAATGAGTAAGAGAATGCAAGCCGAGTTTTTCCTGAGGTATCGGAGAGTCGGCACTCTCCACTAGTCCTCGTTGGAGCACCCACGCAAGGATGTAGCTCCTCCTTGATCCTCGCAAGGAGCAAGTGCCCTCTATGGGCTGATCCTTTACCTCTCCGGTGCGGTGGATCGCCCACAACCGCTCACATGCTTGGCTTGGGCCGCCCACAAGCTCTCCAAGCGGTCACCAAGGCTCCGATCGCCACCGAACCATCTAGGTGATGCCGATCACCAAGAGTAACAAGCCTAGACTCTCACTTGACCAAGAACATGGTCAAAGAGGGTGATAGATGCACACAAGTCACTCTTGATCACACTCTAGGGAAGAAGCTCACAAGCAATGGAGTTCACTCAATCCTCCCTAGGGCTCTTGCTATCTCTCGAAGTCACAAAGGTTCCTTCAACTGTTAGAAGTGGCAAGAGGGATAGAATACAGGCAATGGTGGAGTATAAATACTCACCCTCTCCAAAACTAGCCGTTTCTCACTTTTCTGCGTACCGTCGGACTGATCAGACGGCAACCGTCGGACCAAAGTCCACGGTCCGACTCTCACAAACACGCTGTGCAAGGTACTGTGTCAGAAGGGCGTCGGACCAACACCAAAGGTCCGATGACCCAGCGTCCGACGCTCGCACAGTGACTTGCAACGGCTACAACACGGGACAGTAGTCTGATGCCCACCGTCGGACTAAGTCCGACGCTCAAAACTGTTCTCAGAACCTCCCTGAAAGTGTCGGACTCTACGAACGATTGGTCCGACGCTGCCACAACAACAGTCCGACGCTCACAGAATAACCCTCAGGCACCGTCGGACACTCGCTGATGGTCCGACGCCCATTCCAGTAGCGTCTGACGGTCTCTGGTTCGCTGGGGTGCAACCAGAGACTGCCACGTGTTGTCGGACTGTGCACATTGGTCCGACGGCCATACTGCACAACAGTCCGACGCCTCTAAAATGATCAAAACTTCATCGAATCGAAAACTTTCCAAAACGAAGTTTGATCCTCTCTCTCTCAAGAGTCTCCCTGGGCTATTAGAGCTATGTTGGACAAGTGTGCATCATACCTACACTCTCTAACCTTGCCCTAAGTCAAGCTACCCATCCAAACCCCTCTTAATAGTACGGTCAAAGTGAAAAACAAAACCTAATACTATTCCAAGTGTCTCTCAACACCAAACGACACTTGGCACTAGCCTATCACCGTCTTGTCTTTCATCCTTTGAAAACCGAATCGATTTCCATCGCTAGGGACTTGAACCTACATGTTATTATGACCTAACCTCTTGGCTATCCAGCAAAACACACGTTAGTCATAATAACCTCTTTGTTGTCATTAATCACCGAAACCACTAGGGCCTAGATGCTTCAGCGTGGATCTAGTCATGCCCGAGGAGCACACTGTACATACTCCCAGCATCCATGATGAAGAATGTGGTTGTCAGGGACTTCTTCCCAGCCTTCAATCGACATCAATTGCCCCCTCCCCCCGAGTCGGAGTTATTTTGCCACCGAAGTCTCTAACCTTTATACCAGTCCTCGTCAGATCTTCTGGAACCTTGCCAAGTGTTGACGGTCGTTAAGTACCAATTTTATACCGTCAACTAATGCCAAGGGAAGATAAATAATAGAAGCATAGGGGTTATTACTGACGAATTCCATGAGTTTTGGTGAATTGTGTATTTTCTAGGGATTATTCCAGAAAGGCTTAAAAGAAGGATTAAAGAGCATAATTACCACGAAACTTGATCGCGACGGAAACATACTTCATCAGCAAGTTAGAAGGATCCAGAACACGCCCAAAGCACCGGGGCCCGAGACCCACCAGGGTGAGGCCGGCCGGCGCCCCCCGCTAGGGTTTCGTCCGACCTTCTGGAGTCTTCTTCCACTGCCTCTCTGGAGTCATCTGGGCCAATTCGGTTTGATCCCACAGCGCACGTTCGCCCCACCGGGCTATAAATAAAGGGGCAGACCCCCCTCCGAGAGCACCAATTCATTCCTCCTGCTTCATTGGTCAAGAGTAGACAGAAGTTAGGGTTTCCAGATATTAGAAATAGGGCTCTAGTTCTTCAAGTTCATAGTTTAGGCGTCTAGCAAGGTTCAAGTAGAATTGGGCGCTACGCTCGGGATTCCAGATCCGTTCATCTGGAGATCGGTAATATTATCTTGTATCTCATTATGACTTTGTTTTATTTTAATATATTGCTACTTATTCAGTTCTTAGTTTATTCTAGTTGCATATTCAATATAGTTATGATTGGTGATAATTATTGTCGTATGATCGTAAAGCGCCTAATTCAGTACTCGAGTGAGTTAGGTGGTATACATTATGTAGACGTGGTGTCTAGATATATTGTGTACCTACGGTAGCACCCTGACGTGCCGGGTCGTGTGGTAGTCCGCGTAGGTGATAGCTGCGTTGGTTCCCCTGTAGTCCACCCCCCGTACGTAGGACTAGCAGAGCGCGGTCGCGAAGGAGGTGACCCTTTGATAGGTTCAAATAGGCTAGAGGGGGGGTGAATAGCCTAATTAAAACTTTCTACAACAACAACACTTGATCACAATATTAGTCACAAAGGTGGCGAAGTGAATTCTTGCACTAGCCTAAAAGGGGGTGCCAAGCCTTCCTAACCGTTCTAGCTAGAATCACTAGGAGAACACAAACTAGCCTAAGTTGAGCTACTTACTCCTAAGTGGTCAGGTATACTACTCTAGCAACTCTATACAAGTAAATACACAAAGTAAAGAATGGATTGTAGAGATGATTATACCGCCTTGTAGAGGAGGAAGCCAATCACCGAGAGAGAGAATACCAACTCACACGAAGGTGGTGGTCACAATAAAGCCAATGATCAACACAAAGATGAACACCAATTTAACCCGGGGTTCACGTGCTTGCCGGCACGCTACGTCCCCGTTGTGTCGACCACGACTCGGTGATTCGGTGGCTAATCGACGACAATCGTCAAGCTCACCAAGAGCGCCACAAGAATCGACCACGAGAAGGGTAACTCAACGACACGAGCAATTTACTAGAGTACCTTATGGCTTCTCCGCCGGGGAAGGTGCAATACCCCTCACAAGATCACTGGGAGTGGCCGGAGACGATCTCCAACTCCGCCAAGCTCCTCTGCTGCTCCAAGCTGTCTAGGTGACGGCAAACACCAAGAGAAATTAGAGAATTCCGCAGCAAACATGATCAACAAGTGCCAATGAATGCAAAGATCAAGCAAAGCACTTTGATCAACTCTCTAGCTCACAATGGATGAGAATTATGCAATCTATGTGAGTGAGAGTGTTGTGAGGGTGCTCAAGAGGTGTATCAACAAGTTAGAGAGCCAAGAGCTAGAGTATGAACCGGCTAAGTGGCTTAAATAGACAAGCACACATAAACATAGCCGTTACTCACTTTCTGCGCACCGTCGGACGCTAAGCGTCGGACGGTGCGCGCGGGGCGTCGGACTAATGATCCCGGTCCGACGCTTTCTTCCTCGGCAAATCGGCGCGTGCCACGTCAGCTCGACCGTTTGAAATCGACCGTTGGTGCCATGAACTGCAGACCGTCGGACTGAGCGAAATAGTCTGACGCTCGTCGGCTGAGGCCGTCGGACCAAAGCGCTGAGGAGTCTGACGTTTCCAGAGAGGTCCACGAGCGCCAAAATTCGTCGGACATCGGTCCGACGCTCGGCCTCGGACCAACGACGATTGTCCGACGCCCTCTGCGGATGCCACGTGTCGAACTACCGAACGATCGATCGTCGGACGCTGGAGACATATAGTCCGACGCCCGGAAAACTCCAATCCGACGCTCCTGTTCACTGAAACGCGAAGACACCGTCGGACGAAACAATTAGTCCGATGCAGTGCCTCCGATCGATCTGACGCTCTCAAAACACAGAGCTGCAGGGCTACCGTTGGACGCTGGGAATTGGTCCGACGCCTGTCGACCAAAGCGTCCGACGCTCGTTTTCAGCGCGTTTCGAGCTCGTGTCAAGTCCTTTGCTTATGTTGGCTTACACATGTTATATGTAAAACATTTCTTGCAAAGTGCTAGCCATTTTCAAAAGGTTTTGCAAAGGGTTTAGAGTTAGCCACTAGATCTAAATGCAATGCATGATCCAAACATCTAATGGCACTTGATAACCGTGTTAACCATGGAATTACTCCCCTCTTTATTGTACGGCTATCTATCCTAAATGTGGACACACTCTCTATAGTGTCTCGTCCACCAAAATGGAAAGAGCCCTATTGATATACCTTTGCCTTGAGCTCAATCCAAATCACCAAGTGTTGGAGTTCTTGATCCTCACTTTGATGGGCTTACTCCAAGTCTTTAGATGCCTTCATCACCTCCACACTTGATCCTCTAACCATCTTGTAATCAAACACTTAGGCACAATGGTTAGATACTTTGGTGTCATCAATTAGCCAAAACCAAGCATAGAGCTTTCACCCTTGTGTCTTAATATCCTCATTAGATGACGCTCCTTATGATGTTTTCTGAGTTGATTATGTTATAGATGAAGATGTGTAATGTGGCGTAGGCTGTAGACTTTGTATTTAGTAATTACATAGATTTTCTTTACTTTAGCCGAATATCGATATTGTCTTACTACATTAGTGAGTCTCTATATTCTATCTCTGGAATACCATTTACCTCATTTACTCAGTTATCATTTACCATTTATCATTGACTTATTTATCGCTAAAGCACTAGAGTTATGGGTTATCATAGGTCTTCACATTTATCTTTTCAATCATTATAGTAGCTTATCCTAATGAGTAGAATGCCACCTTTATCCTTTTGGCATAAAACAAATCAATGATACTCGGAATACTTACCGGGTGAAGTGCTACAATGGGAGAATTATGTGTGCGCTTGCGGATATATTCTATAGTATTATTTTTAGGAGGCAAGTAAAGATTATTTTACCTTTGATTTTTGGCATCATGTTAGGGATGACAACTTAACGTGAAGTAATGTTAAAAATACCAACAAGCATTTCTGGCGCTGTTGCCGGGGGTTGCAATTGTATTCACTAGGATAATTTATTGGGATCTGAACTTCAAGATCGACTGTCCCTGCTTTCTTTGCTTTCTTAGAGGCCAGGATTCGAACGCTGCCCCTAGGGACTGACGCCTCTACCATACTCTGACTGCCCGAATGAGCGCTCCCTCCAGCAGCTATGGGTTTGGCACCTTCGAATTTCAAGACCCCTTTTTGGATGGCTTTCCGGATATGCTGCCTGAAAGTCCAGCAATCATTGGTGCTGTGAGAATCTCTCGCGTGAAACTTGCAGAAGCTTTTCGCCTTCAGTTGCCTATCGCTTGGCACGGCATAATCCGCCGGGAACTCTATCTGTCCCTTTTCTGCCAGGAAATCGAACAGTTGGTCGAGACTGTAACCCCCAAAATCATTTGTTTTCTGTTGCTCCTGGTCTTAGGGACCTCTGTCGCCTTTCTTCCCCATTTCATCTCAACGGCGGTCACTTCATCACCAGAGTCGTCGTCCTCATTGGAGCGCCTACTGTTGAAGAAAGAACTCTTGAAACGGCTTTCCCGCTGGTGGTTCTGCAGCTGCTCTTCTGTTGCTGTAACCTTCTGCAAGAGCTGGCTCAAACTTTCACAATCTGTGCCGGCTAAGTTCTCCTTCGCTGCCGACGGAAGCCCGACGATAGCCAACTGCACTAGCTGGCTGTCAGGTAAATCCAGAGAGTAGCATCGACTGCTGACATCTCTGAACCTCCTAATAAAATCAGCACCCGACTCATTAGGTCCGTGTCTCGTGACCGCCAAGTCAGCGATTCCCTTCTCTCCATTCCCGGTGTAGAAGTGTGCATGGAACCTTTTCTCCAAATCATCCCAGCAGTTGATTGAGTTTGGGGGCAGGGACGCGAACCACGTGAACGCTGGACCGGTCAATGACATGTGAAAGAGCCGGACCCTATGGGCATTCACTCTTGAGGCTTCCCCTAACTGCGTGATGTATCGGATGACATGTTCCCTTGTGGTTACCTCGTCCTGACTGCTGAATTTTGAAAACTCAGGAATCCGGTAGCGATAAGGCAGAGCCACCCAATCGAACCATTCTAGGTACGGATGCATGTACAAGATGGCCGTGTCCTTTGGCTTGAGACCAAATTGCTCTTTGAGCATATTGGTCATGTGCCACACCAGATCATCATCTCTCCTTGGCGGCTGCTGGTTGACATATGGGTTGTAGCCTTGCCCTGCTGGTTGGCCTAAGCCGCCGCTTTGTCCCGGTTCATGGTGACCAAGGGCTACTTTTCCAGTCGATTGCAGGTCTACACCTGCCTCACGGGGATCCTGTGCTCCCCCTTTGTAACACCTCTGGTGTTACGATTAATTAAATCTGCCATGTCATCATTATTAGCTGCTAATCATCCTGCATAACACCCTAACCCTGTGCATTAATTAAAATAATTTTAATTCCCTGCATATGATTGTGTATAGGGCATTAGAGTGATTTGGTATGCAAATATATGGTTGATTGTGTATTCAAAATTAATTTGGAAATTAAAAAGAAAAATTGATTTAAACCCTAATTGGACACCAAAACCCTAATTCAAAAACTAGAAGGATTTTGATTTTGGTACCTTAATATAAGTTGTAGATCTTTTAAAATGGAACAACTTTTATCTTGGGGGATTTTGAAGTTCTTAAATAAAAATTTGAATTAAACCCTAATTATTGTTTTGAAATTCGAATTTGACACATTATTTAAAAAACTACAAGTAATATGACCAAACTCCCTTAATGAAAGCTGTAGAGCTTAATAAGTAGAACAACTTTTATCTTTATAGATTTGCATGTTATTGAGAAATAATTTGAGAATTTAATTGAATTGCAAATTGAATTCAAATTTGACTTTTACCCCTTTTGAATATTTTCAAAACCGAGCAGAATTTGAACATACTTCAATAATAAAAAATGTTCTACATAAAATTTGGCACAACTTTTGTTTTTGGTGCTTCACTTGAATCTGCACAGAATAGGACATATTAGGCAATGTAGGGTTTGACCCCTTTGCACTGCTAGAGTGCCAGGCCCCTACCTCGGCCATGCGCACCGCGCCGCACGCCGGCATCGTCCGACCGGGCAGGGCCCTGTCGTCGTCGCGCCGTGAGCGCTGTGGGGCCCCGGAACCCGTCTCGACCTTATCCTCTCCTCGCCCGCAGTTTAAAGGCGACGGACACCCCTTTCTGTTCTTTCCTCTCTCTTGGCCGCCGGCGAAGTGCCCCTCTGTCCGCGGTCGAATTGGCCATCCCCGATCCGCCACTGTCCAATTCAACTTGCAGCCAGCCTCCTAGCTCCCCTGCGCGCCGTTTGGGTCCGGTTTGGCAGTTTGGTACTGCCGGAGTTGCCCGGGAGTCGTAGTCGTCTCTCTCGGTACCGGTCGGAGCTCCGCCGTGGTCCTCATCTTCGTAGTCGAGTTCCTCGGGTGAGCTCTGGCTCTGTTTTGGTGTGTTTCGGCTTAAATGTGATGTCTAGATGCTCATGCGCGCGGCGTTCTCTTGTTTGGTGCCCTAGGATCACCGGAACGGGAGGGTCATCGCCGGTGCACATCGTCGCGGGTTGGCTCGTCGTCAAGCTTACTCCTCCACACCGCCTCCGTCCCAACCAGCTATCGGTATAGGACTTAGGTGAGCCCCTGATCCTCCCCACACCCCTTATTTTGACTCTACCACGTTCGCCTCGCCGAAACACGGCTCACCGCCGGTCGCCGCGCGAACCGAGCCGCCCTAACCACTGTTGTGCACGTATTGGTCGCCAAATCACCTGTTTATCTAGGTCAATATGTGCGCTAGGTGATGTAGGACGCGTAGGTGCCCTCAGTTTGGTCCGAGGACTCACCGGCGGCGAGCTATCGACGGTCAACCGCCGGTGACTGTCAGTCAGCGCCCCTGGGAGAGTGGAAGGACCTCGGGTTAGAAGAAAAGAAAATATAGGGGGGTATTTGTAAAGTGCATGACTCATATGAATAGTATAGCTCGGGCTGCGGGTTGATTTCTATTTCGTCCGGGGGGTTTTATGCAAGCTGGCCGGGCGCGTGCGTGGCAGGACGACTTGGGCTGGCCTGGTCCGTAGCGGGCCGTCTCGGGCTGAATGATGTTTTTCCTTTTTCGGTGGATTTAAATAGCTTTACTGATTTTGAATTAATGTGAATAGTGCTACAGTTTGTTCTTTTTGTATGAATTAATTTGTTGTGCCAAAAATTATGAAAATAATTGTGGATGTTCTCTGCAGTGTGTAGTATTTAATAAAAATACTAAATAATGACTTTGAGCAATTTCTGTAAGAACTAAAAATCAGTAGTTTAAATGTTAAATGAAAGTTTAGGGATTTTTAATAAATTATGGGTTGATCCAAAAATTATGAAATTTTATTTAATACTGTTCTAGGTCAAGATCTATCTGTTGGTGGAGTTTGGGCTCAATTGGAAGTAGTTAAGGTTACTAATCACGTATTGTTGGATTATTTGATAAACATAAAACAATAATCATTTAGACATTTTGTGATTTTGAGATTGATTGTCGTTCTAGGTCAATCACCCTTATGACCTAGGGCATCTTGAATTAGAGTTGTCATGACTAGCTCATGAAGTAGAGTTGTACTCAAGTATGTTTTATTTATGATTCAATTTTTGCACGTCATTTCATGATTGCATCATATTAAGCATACATCATTGCATACGTGTAGTGCCCGTGAACGAAGAGGTGAAAGTTGAGGCTGCTACTGAGGAGGTGATTCCCGAGGTGGGTTCAGGGCTTTGACATTTGTGGGACTGATCCCGATCCGACACTCTTCGCAATTCAAGGCAAGTCCCGGTGCATTAGCCCCTCGTTGTGTTTTATAAAATTTATCACTTGAGTTAAACTACTGCATTAGGTTGATAGGAGTTGATTGTCACCTAAATTGCTGCATTACCTGCCTTGATATATCACCCGTGAAGCCTGATTTAAAATAAAATGTTGAAAAGTGCTTAGCCCTGCTTGATTAATTTTAGATTTTCATAAAATGCTCTTTTCTGAGCTACCGTGGTATACTATTGATGATCATGAGAAATGAAAAAGAAATGTGTCCGTTCGGTTGATGTGCACGTGGGGCGGCGCCCCCATGTCTTATCACCGGTGGGCATGGATTTAGAAACCGTTGGGTAATTATGTACTTGGATTAGAGTCCCAATGCATAGTCACTGACGGAAAAGGCTTAGGGACCGTTCGTTGTAGGCTTGCTGGATCGAGACTTTGCAACTAGCCACATACTCCGGAAAGCCCTATCTCCGGTAGCTCCATTGTTTGAACCGACGACCACGCACTAGGAGTGGAGAGATGGCGAGAGTAGCATGTACCCTCGTGGGTTAGAGTCCCGGATTGGAGGTGTACTGTACTCACGGGTGGCATAGGACCGGTTCAGGGATGGAAAAGCCGTGGTAGACGGGGTTGGCATATGGAAGTTTAAGTGCTACATATGCAGTGTGGATAGGGATCCCCAGCTGGGTATTTAATCGATTCGAATCGTCATTGCTCCTCGATTATGGAGACTTGATCCACTGCCCTACTTCGAAAAGTGGTTTGGAGCTAGGATGTTTTTGAGAATGAATAAGTAATTGGAATTGAAGGATATATGTGAAAAAATTGAGAACTATTAATATTGATTATAATAATGTTAACTAAAATACTAAAAATAGGATTAGTACTGCTTTTCTGCAAAATACTTTGACTCTTGCTAAAGCCTTACCTTGACTCCCCTCAGCCTGCATTCCTGAGTCTCATTCCCTTTTTCTTTAGTCGGGTAAGTCTGGCGAAGTACCCCAGTACTCAGGGTTTGTTAACCCCTGCTGCTGGAAATCAGCAGCCAGAGGTTTGTCTCGCTCCCTGCTATGTGACCATCGTTCCGGAAGAAAGTGAGGAAGAGTGAGGTTGGACTCGTGGGCAGGGTTCTGGTATCATTTATCTAAGTATGTTGTATCGTTGTTCCACTGCTACTGCTACTTATCTATGGTTTGTAATAACTGCCCTTAAATTCTATTTGGACAACTGGATCATAATCTAAGTACTATGTAACCTTTCTGCACTTTTATTCTGATGTATTTTATTATGAAATGTTGTAATTCTGTAATGGCTTCGCAATGAGATCCTGTCGGAGAAAAACGGGTGCTGATGTAGCCCGGCAGGACCTTCTAGATCATCTGGGACACAGGCCTGGCTGTCAGAGGTCATTAGTGACAATGACAGGAGCCTGTGGGCCATGTGATTTAGGCGGTTCTGTTACACCCTTTCGGCTGTTGCGACTGAGTTGACGTTCCCGCCGCTTCAGATGCATCAGATTGCTTGTTTTGAGGGTATCCAGGAAATGCCTTGTCCTGATACACGAAACCCTCCTTGTTTTGGTGAAGCACTCAAGGCAGGCCTCACGGAACTTGGCGACGTACTGCTCCAAGTAACCGGCTGACGACGGAGCCAAGTCTTCCATGGTTATGACGGGGGCCTTGCCTTTGTTGGAAGTCATATCTTGACGAAGGTGTCCCACCGAGCGTGCCAAAAAGTGTGTTGGCGCGAAATCTGGTTCGCACTCAACACACCAGCGAAGCCGGAATGGTCCTGGAAACATGGAGCGAACAGACCTAGCTAGCTTCGATAATTGGCGTTGACGAGCACCGATGAATCTCCAAGCGTGCCAGTCAATTTGACCTGTAATTGACAAGAAAACAGGATTGATCAGTAACACAATGCGGAATCACTGGTGTGTCCCGAGTGATTCCAGATATCCGGCCCAATGTGCCTTTTCATGAGGCCATCGGCCAGAGAGCCGATGCCCGATTGCATGAACCGATAGCGCAGGTATAACAGAAACATCCGATACGCATTTTAGCCGATTCATAGATACATACAAATGAAAGCAAGTTCTATTAAATAGATCTAATCTATACATTGCCTTATGTGCCGAGACAAATCTTAATCTATCCCATCTATTAATTAGGATCGACCAGATCGTTGCAGCTAATTAACACACTTGAATCGATCTCGATCTGACTCGAAACACAAGACAGCATATAAAGAAGATCGGAAGTATATAACGTGCAGCAAGCAGGCACAAACAGTATCGGTTGAACAGCCGATCTGAAGTATAGGCACTATACAAACCTATAAAGTAAATGATGCTTTGACTCTTTAACTAATCTACCTAACCTGTCGTTTACGTCAAGGGGATCGACCGGATCGTTACAGCCCATGACGTAAGCTAATGATTAGATCTATTAATCAAAGACTCTCCACACAATTTACTTTATTACTTGAGTGCGGCCTATACACAATCAAGATCTGAACTAACCAGCTAATGACAAACAGATCTACTCGCCTAAATATGATAATCAATTGATATTCAATTAAGCAAGATAGATACAGAGATTTAAGCACCTGAATTAGCAAAGAACAAGGTTGAGGAAGAAAGTATGAATAAGGTGAGAAAAGCACATCCTAAAGTATCCATTCTATCTAGACTTGCGTCCTACAGTCAACCTATGCTCTGATACCAATCTGTCACACACAATTTTAAGGATAAAATTGAATGAACCAACTTATGTGCGCCCAGAGATCAATCACACATAAGCGACAAATTACATAGTACCATCACAAGGTTCAATATATAACGAATAATATCACAGAGTCTTTACATATATAGCGGCGGATTAATAAATATAATCTCTCGCGGAAGCTCCAATTCACAGGGAAGTAGTTGACTGGTGAACCACAATCCTAGTAATCCTCAGAAGAGTCATCATAGTCATCTGTTACCCATCCGGGATTTTTATCCAAATATGAAAAATAAAGCAAGCGTAAGTACTTGTCGTACTCAACAAGAATAGCATGGGTTCATGAGGCTCAAATAAGGCATGACACTGGTTGACAGCGGTTGCTTTTAGTTGATCATATTTTAGTAATTTGAATAGCAGCAATAGAATATACCAAGAAAATATGGTTGCATGATCACATAAACATGATAATTAATATGGAATAAACATCAACAGAAACTTCAAATTAATAAATCAATATTCAATTATTATTATTCTGTAAGACGTCCAAGCCTGCTCGTGACCATGAGCGCGGCTGATATATCAGTTTTACACTCTGCAGAGGTTGCACACTTTCACCATAAGTCGTGATTCCCATATGCCAAGGGTCATGACTCCCATGTCACCTCACCAAGGAAGTGCGGCAGGGTACACTATGAAGTCTTTCAAAAGCCTTCCTAACATGGCACTAATCAATCCGGGCGCAATGGCAAGGGGTGGTAGAGCCCTCCTTCTAGTGGCACACACACGCAGCAGTACACACAAAGACAGGAGCCGCAAAACAACCGGCTCGACAAGGAACCTTTCAAGATTAACAACATGATAGAAAGTAACTTCATACTTAACTAAAGTCAGAGGCATATGACCCTCATGGTTGCGCTGTAAGTCCCGGTGTCATACTTACAGTTAAGTCCTTAGTCCATGTTGCTAAAAAACATCTTTTAATCTTTATTTCATAATTAATTAATCAAGTTCATAAGATCATGACATCATCAAGCACTAGCATCACTACTCAAATGCAATCTCATAGGTAATAAGGATCAAGTGATCAAAAGTTAGGAATAAATACTAGGGTTACCAAGGTAGACATATGCATCATGAATTTTAATGGTTAAGCTGAATAGGCAATAAGGATGGTCCATGCTATACTTGCCTTACACTTGAGATCCTTTTCTCTTATTTAAACCTCCGATGACTGCTTCTTGATCACCACGTAATTCTCACCGACTGGACATGACTATATTGCACCATACAAGCATCCAACACATACATGCATAGCATACAAATATAATACTCTATTAGAACAATACACCAATCAATGAGAAGAGAAGTTAAAAAGTTTATAAAACGAATCTACGTGTTGCTATGAGCATACAGACACGAAGACCACGCTAATCGGAATTATGGTTGAAAAGATACAACTACTAGAGGATTTGCTTTTTATAAAAGAAAACAAAATACAACTATAAACTTTGTCTAACTTTGTCTAAATAAATAATAAATATTATATTTTAGAGAAACATCTACAAGCTTGATTCATGTTAATTAAGAAAACTACGTAAATAGTTTTAATTAAGATTAACCAAAACATATTTAATTTTAAAAGTCAAGTTATAGATATATATATTTTATTTACAAAAGATCAAATATCTTTATATTAATAGTTTATAAAACATAGGATAAGTGAGACTAACTAATCGATTCATTATGTGTTTCATGTTTAACCTAAACAAGTTATAATTAACAAGCAAATATTAAAGTTGGTGTTAATCTAATTAACATTTATTATAGAAGACCGATATATAAACCTCAGTTTATTTTATTATAAACCTGATTACATAAATATTAAACAAATTAATATTTGAGTTATAAATTTCAGAGACATAAGACATGAAAAACCACGTCGCTCGCACTTAGCGAGGGTTGGCAAAATCGCAACGTAGTAAGAACGGATTAAAAACACTAGATGGCTTTTATTAATTGTAAAGTGATTAAATAATCATTATTAAATTACATTTAATAAATAAATTCATAAGAGTGACGTGATAAACATTAACACTAATGTATAGAGCAGAACGCCATGAATCTAACGCAAGTTGAAACACGCGAATCAGAGTTAACACGAATAAATTATGAATTAAACAATATTTGCTTTTACAAAATAATATATTAAATCTAACCACGAATTTTATAAAATTGAAAACAGATCTAATAAAAGTGTAAATATGTAGACAGTGTAAACATGAATCTAACACAATCTGAACGAGTCAATTCGGAGTTAAAACAAAGAACCGGCGGAAATTACAAGATTGATGGCAAACCGTAGATACCTCTACCTCCTCTTCTTCGATCATCTTTTTCATGTTGCTAGACACGTACAGACCATGGTGGTGACTTGCTGCTGCGTGCTGTGCCGCGGCAGAGAGGACGGAGATGGACTAGTGCATGGCCGTCGTATGGCCTGGCAGCAACACTCGAGAGCAACACGAACTGGTACTAGAACAATGGCATCGGCAACATGCTAGCTCCAGCGACAGATGAACGACGGCACCAACAAAATCGATGAGGGCGTTGCTGCCGAGAGCTGAAAATGCCGGATGGGAACTTGGGAAAATTCAATTTGCTACGTCAGAATTCCCAAATGAGGGGCTTTCCTTTCTATAGCATTGGTGTGATTTGCTCAAGGGGTTGGCCGATATATAGGAAGGAAAACTCCTCACACCAACATCAATTAGCAATATGGTATTAATTGGTATTGCACCCTCCACTTTTACTAATGGGCCTAATTAATTATTAAACCTTGTTAGTAAATAATGCATGGGCTAAAGAGATTTATTAGGATAATTGCTCTTGGGCTTTGTGGACCGGAGAACAATGAAAGATTTTATTATTTTCGGAATTGAATAATTTCACAAATAAAATAATTCTATAAAAGTTTAGAATTAGTATTTAGTGTGCGAAAAATATTCCGAAGGCTCCAAAAATTATGGGAAAATTTCCGGAGACATTTTGGAACATGATAAATCTAAATAAAGTATTTGGACATTATGAGAAGATATTTTGGAGCATCTAAAAATTAGATTTTGCTCGCAGAAAAATAGGAGAAAGGTCCAGACAAAGCCGGAAAAATTCCCGGGAAGTTATTAGAGATAATTTGATGAATGATGAGCACCAAAGAGTGATTTGGAGCTGAAGAAAAGGTTTTGATAAAGTTTGACTGAATGATATGAGTTGGAAATCAAGGAATTTGATTGAAGATAGACACAGAGACACGCAGAAAAGATCGTTTACTAAACATGTTTTAAAAACTTTACTCACTCATATCATTAAATCATTTTTAATCATTTTGAGCTTTGGCAAAGATCACTCAACCAAAATAAATCATATGCAAGCGCATGAATGCACAACTATGTTGCTAAAACCTAGCTGGATTTCAACTTAATGAAAAATTTTAATTTCCCTATGTTTTCATGAGCTCAAAAATGCCGAATTAAATAATTTTACCTATATTTCAAAAGTAGCAAAATTTAGGGTGTTACAAGAACAGATCAAGATTGGGCAGATTGATGATGCTTAAAGTAGATAAACAATAAATGATTATAAGCAATATTGGTAACTTAATGAATCTAATCAACATGCCAAGTTAATTAGAGCCGATAACTAACCCTCAATTCAATCTAAGCATGGCTTAGATCAAACGTGGATCGATAACTACTTGAATCCATCAGCGAACTGCACGAGACAGAATCGTACTAGCAAGACATGATAAACACGAGCGTGACGGTACTTACAGCAAGCCTGCGTCCACCGGATGACACCCAACTTATCGGAGGACTCGCCGGTTTTACGTTACTCCTACTCCTAGGGTTTTGGCCTGGGGCCGGAAAAGAAAGGAACTGTTGTTGTATTGATTGATGATTTACAATGTGCTTTGGGCTTATATTTATAACCAGTAGTTAGAGAGGAAATCTCAAAAGAATGAAAATCTTAGTTAAAAATAAGAAAATAATATGATTTCCTAATTCTAAAATAAATCGGAGCCTATCTTTCCATTCGTTTGGGCCCCCTTCTTGATCGCTCTTTACTCGACGCATCTGTACACTTTCGCCTGTATGTGCCAATTACCCGATTACCGTATGCTTCGATGACGTCAGCACACATCCGATCCACCTTCACACCTGTCGATAACACTCGATCCAGCTCTCTGATCGGCTAACTTGTCCTCCCGGGCACTATCCAAATTTCGGTGTAAACACATCTTTAAAATATATTAATATCGCTTGATATTTACTAATTATACACTAATAAATCATCAGTCGCATAAACAGTTGCACCGAGCCAGCCTAGCCCGATCGAAACGGTCGATTCCGGCGTTTCCCCGGAGCCTGGCTGGGCGCTGCTCCTTGCATGGCTAGAGCCTAGCCTGACACCCCCGCGCAGGCAACCAAACACGGCCACCCTGCATCCCGCCAACCTGGTTCGGGCAGATGCAGGGAACCATACATCCCCTAATTCCCTCTCGTGAGTCGGGATGCCACCAACACAGGAGAATAGAGTTGTTACCACTAACTACAGTGTGCATGCATAATTAAATAAGACATGAGATTTAGATCAGTCTCCGTGGAGAGTTTCATTTCGTCGTTTCCAATACTGGCATGTCACATAGAATAAAATGAAACCCGAGTGAAACTTTGCATTGTGAGTGAGAGTTGATGAGTTAATAATCGTTTGAAGAGAGTTTCATCTAGTTGAAACCCATTTCTTCTCTCACTTCTTAAATACACTGCCATGTCATCAAATATGGCTATGTGATAATTTATTTAATGCAAATGAAATTCAATTGAAACTCTCATTAAGACTGACATAACCTCTTAACGTAGCCATAGACACACAACCTCTTGATGCAGGTTTGAATCACGTCCCCACAACTTTTATTTAGATAACGTGCCAGCTGCCTAGCGTGGTCCCAAGATAAAAGTATATTCTGTCCATCCACAACTATAGAAACGTATCGGTCAAGTGGTGTCAATTTTGACTAAGTTTATACTAAAAGGTATTAATATTTATGTCTCGAAATAAATTTATTACGAAAATATAGTTAGAGGTACCTCCTGGTATCTTCTAGTACCTAATCAAAATAAAAGCTTTAATTAACTATATATATTTATGGTTAATCTGGTCATTAACGTCCTCTCCCTTTCACCCGCCCATCAGCACAAGAACAGGCACCCGAAGCCCCGCAGGCACTACTCGCGAGTTGCGGTTCGCGACCATAGGTGAATCAATGCATATGGCATCAACAGAACGAGCATCAGCCAATTAAGCCCGGTGGAGGAGGAACAGCTGTAGCTGCTGCACCTGCCCGTTGGCGATCACCTTGGACAGCAGCAGCAACCGCCTGAACAACTCCAACGCTCTTTTCCTCACTCGACTGCCCGCTTTCTTTCGCTCGCTTGATCGCCGCCGTGAACGGATCGGCCGCCGCCACCACCGCGAACGGATCGCCTCTTCCACCGCCTTCGCCGGATCTACACAGTGCGGCCCATTGGCGGGGAATGGTGAGGACGGACCGCTTGCCCTGGACGCCGCAGCCCTGCTCTCGCCTCGCAGCCGCCGCCGCCAGCCTCGTCTTCAACCTTGCTTGCCGTCATACATAGGAAAAGAACAAGAACACAGAAAAAAAGCAATCATCCCTAAAGTAACTAAAATATTACTTAATCCGTCCCAAATTATAGGTCGTTTGACTTTTTTAACCCTAAGTTTGACCACTCGTCTTATTCAGAAAATTTGCATAAAAAGAGTTAAATTTAATATATTCTTGAAGAACTTTCGTTAATAAAGCAGATCATAACAAAAAATATCATGTTTTGAACAAATTTTCGAATAAGACGAGTGGTCAAACTTACCGTCAAAAAAGTCAAATGACTTATAAATTGAAACGGAGGGAGTATTTCTTATTACGAATTTACCATTCTACCCTTAATTATATAATAAAATTTCAAAAATGGTATTATCATGCTTTTTTTTTCTAAGAGTTGGTCCCACCAATTTTAATATGTGTCAGGTACCTACAACTTTAACATTTAGAGGGTACCATGTACCTTTTGATTACTCTAAAATTAGTACCTCTTAGTTACTATTCCTTTCTAGCCATCGGATCGGTGATCGTGAGCCATTCATTTTTCTTCAACAATATTAAAAAAATTCTTCATAACAAATCTAATAATACTTATTTTATTTCATAAGAGTATATAATTTTAGTTAAAGTTTGCAATGGTTGATTTTTTAAAAAGTGAGAATTACATATTTACTTGGACAGAGGAAATACCACGGACACCTTCCATCTGCATCTGCTCGAATGTGAGATCGAGAGGAGGCTTCAGTTTTTCATCAGACGAACCCTCACCGCCTCTACAAGCCAGTCTCATTGCAACACTACCGCTTGGTGCGACGTGAAAGTAGAAGGTTAAAACCACTGACACAGCGTCACGTTGGGACTGCTCTCATGTCCAAATCGAATCTAATTAATTACTCCCTCTATCTAAAAAAAAAAGTATCCTTTTAGAACTTCAGATTATATTGTTTGACCATTTATTTTATCAAAATTTTTAATAATTACTCCCTCCGTACCAAAATAGATGTCGCTATGGGTTACGTGTAGGTCAAACTTTCTTAATTTTGACTGAGTTTATAGAAAATACATGCAACTTTTATATCTCTAAATAAATATATTATAAAGTATATTAAAAAAAATCTATCTAATGATACTAATTATATATTATAAACATTAATATTTTCGTATATATATTTGGTCAAAGGTAAAAGGTGGTTGACTTCTCGAGAAGTGAAAATGACATCTATTTTAGAACGAAGGGAGTATTATTTATCTTGTTATGACTTATTTTATCATTATAGATACTTTACTATTTATTTATTTTATAATTTACATAAAAAATTTGAATAAAATAATCGGTCAAAAATGATATGTCAAAGTAAAAAAAATTACGCTATTTTTGAGATTGAGGAGTACATGTACTACCTCATCGGTGCCAGAAAAAAGAAACTAAAGCAGTGCCCGCGCAACCTTTTGCCTTGTTAAAAAAAAGTTAAAGATTCATCGTCATATCAATTGTCCTTTACGTTTGCATGGAGCATTAAATAAAGTAGCAGCTGTTATATGTTTGTATTTTTTACCTGACTTTCTGAAGATGAATCTTTTGTGTCTATTTAAATCATGATTGAATAAAAGTTATTAAATACAAACGAAGGTGTTATAATGTATTTTTTTTGCAACTTTTTATCAACTAAACATACCCTTTGTTGCACAACTACGGCTTACACAGTTACACTTGTGGGAATAAAAGAAAAACGCCTGCTTTCGCCAAATGCGTCCGCCGACGGAGTCCCGAGCCGACGGTTCGCGATGACGGAGTTCCCTATGCCATGTCCCTCAACGATTTCTCGCGGTTGCCGTGGGTTATTAAGCAACCTCGTACTGATCAGAGCGACCAGCTACCCTTTTCACACTGCTTGTTCTTTGTTTTCCTTTTTTTTTTTTTGTGAAGAGCTTGTTCTTTGTTTTCCTTCCTAGTACCAGCAGAGTTTTTTTTTTCCCTGCATATGGAACCAACTTGACTTTTCACTTTTTTCAGCGACGATGATTCGTTGATTGATGAGCAAATGGCGGAAACATTAGGACGCCATGACGTACGTACCTGGGGCCACCGTCAGTGAGTACGGTGTCGTCATTTGATCATTAGCTGCACCACCCAAAAGCAAGTAATTTATGTGCTACTAGACGCTGGTGTACCTTTCGTACTTGCTTCTCCGTGGACGTATCGCCCGTGCGTCTATATGCATGTTTGCTAATAATAATGCCGTCGCTCACCAAAAGCCATGATTGGATTGGGACCGCGTATCAGATTAATACAGCTATCTAATCAATTGGTTAGGTAATTTACTATATATATTCCCATATATATATCTCATTCTACCGACAAGGTAAATCGGCGAAACTGACCTTTGGGGTCTTGAAATCAGACAGTTCAATTCAGCTGATATCTGCTTAATCCTATTTAATTACACTTATGGAAGAGACCAAAGCTGTGGATCAGACTGCGTAGTTTCCAGTTACGACTAATTGAGAGTTGGGAGGCTGGAACTTTGTTCCGTTATCTAAAAAAAATTAAGGGTCTGTTTGGAACATAGGAATTTCGTAGGAATTTCACAGGAATTTCGCTAGGAATCTGTTCAATTCCCGTAGGAATTGGAGGAAAATCCTTCTATTCCAAACGGGCCCTGAGAGTTGAGAGAGTTTGGGACACCTTGCTTGGCAAGCTGCACTTAGAGTTGGTAAACTGTTTGGTATCTTCCTCTTGCTCCTGCATTTCACCTCTTTATTAGGTGACACATGTGGTGATGTGGACATGATAAACGTGTTCTCCCCCAAAAGCCTCTATAAATGGCCATGGTCTATGCACAGGTTAAGTAAGTGCTATGCTACGCCTACGAAGAAAATCAATGTCAACAGTGACACTAGATGACCTAGTGATGACATGTCATAGCGGTTAACTTTGACGGCAGTGAAGAAGTTACCAAAGGCAGAGAAGTTACGTGGTGTCACCAGGGTTCCATATATCCTCAGAGAAAAAAATACAACGCCTGTTCCTCAACTTGGCTTGATGTGTCATTTTTAGGTCTCTTAATTTTTAAAATAATATCTATGAGTCTTTAAATTTACAGAAGGTGTTATCCGTGTCCCTAAACTTTCAAAGTGATTACCACAACTCTCTAAACTTGTCTTCGGGAGTCATCCACATCTCAACAGGTCCAAACCCGCTCTAGATGGTGACGTGGTGCGATACTACATGTGGGACCCACATGTTAGTTCGTTATATTTCTATTTTTTATTTTCAGCACATCATAAAAATATATAATTTTAGGGTATTGTAGCTACAATATGTAGAATATCCTTAAAAATTGTATCTCTTTCATACAATCTCGGATAAATTGTTTTTTACATAAAAATTGTTCTCGATGAGATCTACAACTTTTTAGATGACACACTCTACTGAGTTTCAGGATACACAAATATCGCTTTGAAATTCAGGAGCCTAGATGATACCTTGATGAGCCAAGTTGAGAGATCGTATGTGTATTTTCTCTGTACTTCATGTTGTTTGGGGCCTAGCTAGGCATGTATACAAAAAAATAAATATTGCAATAGAGCTCGTCTTAACGATTATTTTCATCCATGGTATTATATTATAACAGAAACATCTTTTGGCACCTCAAGTGCTACTTCCACGAGCTAAATTCAAATTCTACCTCAGACATCAATTAGACCGTCTACATGCATATATATGTTAATTTTATTGAGTTGAACAGTAACAGCTAAAATAGATA
The DNA here is from genome assembly GCA_038502445.1 of Eremochloa ophiuroides. NCBI lineage: Eukaryota > Viridiplantae > Streptophyta > Magnoliopsida > Poales > Poaceae > Eremochloa > Eremochloa ophiuroides. The sequence goes on from JAHLJS010000006.1 coordinate 18,248,838, forward strand.
GGTATGACGAGTGCTGAAACCATGCATATAAGAGTCCAACGGGTGCGTGACAGACACGTTGCGATAACATAACAGTCAACAATGGTGACTAGATCCGAACTAGTTTAGTAGAGCGACTGACTAGGCAACATTGTCGTATCATTTGGTATGTTGGAAATCTTTCTCCTAGGCAAGACACCGGGAGTTCTGGGAACGGCAGTCTTCTGACAGTTCTCAGGTTTTATTATTATAGGACCTATTTAGTACAGCTTACAATAGTTTTATGAGCTGTTGTGAGCTATTTTGTTTATCAAATATCTTTCTTCAAAATAACTTCACATGTAAGGCTGTTCTTTCATTCTCTTACAAAGAAAAGAAATAGAATGAAAGAGAGCGGAAAAAAGTAGCTCACACCAGCTTCACCTGCCATTTTTGTGGGCCCTACCATGTGCACAAGGACAAGATTTGCCGAAGTGCTGAAAAATAAGCACTTATAGCTCAACCGAGCGCGAGAGGACGAACGCCGCTGCCGCCGGGCGCCGGCGCTAGCGAGGGCCACCGCGGCCGGAGAGCGAGCGGGCGCACCCAACGGAGCCGCGCGTGGCAGCAGTGGCCGGAGAACGAGCGCCGGGCACGGCCGACGGGGCGCGTGACGCGGCCTCCAGAGCACCTGCAGGCTGCAGCGCCGGACGCGGACGTTGCCGGGGCCACGCAGCGCGAAGGTTGCCGGCGACGAGGTGAGGCGCAGCCGTTGAGCTCGCAGGTCCGGCTGCTCGGGACGCGAGGCTGGGGGGCGCGGCGCCGGAGCACGCACGTCGGAGGCGCGGAACTAGAGCAGCAAGCTGGGGCACGGATGTCGGAGCGCGCGGGCCCGGGCATGGCCCATCTGTTGCGCAGGCATGGCCGCCGGGGACGCAGCCACCGGGCTCAAGCAGCTCGGCCGCCGGAGCCATGCGCGAACACACCTGGGCGCAAGCAGCTCGACGAAAACATCGCCGCCGGATGCGCTCTCGGGAAGAAGATGAGTGACCCATGACCGTGAGTGGGTAAGGAAAAAAAAGGTACTAAAAGAAAAGAAAAGAAAAGCAAAGGGCATTTTAGTCATTTATTTTATTTGGTCCATCATATGAAGCTGTTTTGCCGAACATTTTTTTTAAAACAGTTTAGCTTCACCAAGAGAGCTGATTGTGAAGCTAATTTCCAAAAAAAACAGTTTTACTGCTGAAGCTGAGCTGTGCAAAACGGGGCCTTATTATCCATTGCAAATACTAGCAGCAAGTACTATATATATATGATCTCATGAACTGTATTTCCTTTTGTTTAACGAAAGAATGAAAACATGAACGTTTTTGTCCCCGTCTATCGCTTACAGTGAAAATAAAGCGTGCACGATGTTCCCAAAAATCTACACTTTATTATAGCAAACTCTAAGAGTCTTTTTACATCATTTCTAATGGATAGAGATTGAAATTTTAGTGAAAACAATATCGTCTAACAGTTTATTAATTTATTTATTGGAGATATATTGTGTAGTTTATCGGAGCAACCACAATCCTTCATATTGTGTTTTTATTGGGATGAGATAAGTGCACTATTTGCACAAACGTTGTATCTACGTACCTATATATACTAAAAAAAATGCTTTTTTTGATCCAAAACAAAGTCCGGTTTCGTCCAAGGCAGCGGTCAGCCCTATTATTATTTCCTCAACCGCGACGGAGATCGGAGAGAGAGATGGAGAGACTCGCTCGATGGCTACTTGTCCCGCCAATGGCTGTTAGCAGTAGCAGGGAATTAATAGGCGAGAGAGCGACGCTCGATTCTCTTCTCTCTTCTCGCCCGACGGTAGACGGCTGCTGGTCATGCGAGGAAGCAACTCGGTTCTCTCCCGTCCGACCGCGACCGGTACAATACAATACAGTAATAATAAAGGATACAATGCAATTCAGTCTTGCGTGCTTGTACGAGTATACCTTGGACGTTCAGCAGCCTCCGGCATCCGTTGATTTTTACTGCTGGTGCTGGACTGTGGATGTTAGGTGTGGCACAGTCGCCGTCGCCCCCCTGCAAGCGACAGCTCGTCGTCTCCATGCTATTGCCTGCTCGCCTCCGTTCACACACAAAACCTCCCTCCATGTAAAGCTCTCTTTCCTCTACCCTCCCAGACTTATCACGTCCACAAACGCACTCTTTATTATTTTTATTTGAAAATGACTCATTTCTTGGGAAATTGCAAGGAGAAAAGGAGGAAATAGAGAGAAGCAAGATATACTTGTACTACGTGTAAGAACAACATCCATTGCCTACGCTCTGATCTTGGTCTACTATCTATATTTAATTAAAACTTGTTTCAAGTTTTGACTTGTGGGGAGCATGTCCAAGACTGGCACAAAAGTAGTACAACGTGGTAGGATAAACACGTTTCCTGCCGTAAGTTTGGTGCACCAAACGTCACTAACGTCGGTCCCGGCCAAGCAGAGCAGGCACAGGCAGGCAGCAGCCCGGAATGGAGAACTTTCGCAATCACATGGCGGAATAGCCCTCACCGGCCAGCGACTGGAGTCCGTGTGGGCGTGAGATCATCACATTGCTGAATCACGAGACAGGATATGTCAATCATTGATCCCACCCACGACCACGAGAGCTTAAGCACCACTCTGTCTCGCATGGGCCGGGCCGCCTTCTGAAAACAAGGGACAGAGCATTGCCCAGTGCCCACGGCCCACCTGCTACTTTTGTGCTGATGATAACTGCAAGGAAAACAATTGCCACCATCCACACAAAAAGTTCACTCTTTTCAGGCTTCAGAATGTCAGAAAATATTCATTTTTTTTTTCTTTCCACTGCCACCATGCACACAAAAGTTAAACTTATGCTACATCATTGCTGTGCATAAACAAACGAACTCTTTCCGTCTAATGAAAAGACTGCCATTAAGTTCAGGGGAAAAAAAACTATGCCGCATTGACTATTGGGGAATGTCACAGGCTCATAGTTCACCAAAAAAGCAGTTCAGGCTGAGGCAACCAGATCAAAGGAAGAAATTTAACATACATATCAATATAATTTACCAAGGGTTACAGTATAACTGTAGCAACATACACTCTATCCATGTTCCATGAATCCATTCACTAGACAGCAACAACCAAAATTATCCAACTTGGATGATTGTACAACAACAAAATCAGTAACATAGTTGGGGATTAGTTCCCCTGGACGCCCACTGCCTCCACTGGTCCTTTGCCTGTCAAGTATTTGTAGGCAGCATAAACAGAGGATACGACCAGGACGCCAAGGATCATGTAGGTAAGGATGGTAGCCACACCGATTTGGCTAGGGGCCTTCTTCACTTTGCTTTGTGCAAGCAATGCCTTTGGCTTGATCTTTGCCATGCTGCACTTCTTCTGCTGGTCCAAAGAACAAAAGAGGGGAATTAGTGTAAGCAAGGTGCGCATAGGATCAAAAGAAAAAAACTAATGATTTTTGGTGGACCATCGTCAATTAAACAACAGACTCCTATCAACAGTAAGTTTCTAATAGCTACGGGCAGGCATCAGGCTGTCAAAAACTCAAAACAAACATGTTATTGAGGTGATTGTTTCTTCCCAAGCTAATAGCCTGATTCATAGTGTACGATATAAGCAGAATATGGTAATATGCAAATCTTAAACAATTGATGGATTGGAAAAATGACACGTATCAGAACAGGATGCAACCGTGATATGCGGCATGAAATGGTAATACTGGGAAACAATTGCATCTCTAGTGAACCAGAAATTTTCATGCATCAGGCGAATGGCTTTCAGTTTCAGTTTCAGACATCACAAAGTACAGTGTCATCTTAAGGAAATAGTGGTACTGTGATTCAAATGAGAAGATTATTAAGTAATGGATGTGACTGTGCAGAAAACCTTAACTATATTATTTTTTTCATGTACTACGAAGTTCTGCAATTCATGCTCATATGCAAATTATAGGATGTATCATTTACAGTAGAAACTTGAAAGACTTGGTGGACAGGGAAAACGAAGATATTCTCATGGAGTTATTAGAGATTATGATACCAGAAGCAATGAACCTACTTGGAACCTCCATGGCAGAATATAGGTTTCAGGTAAGAGTTGCTTGTCTTATTACATGGCATAAGGCCCAGACTAATAAAGAATGGCACAGATAAAAAGGTTCATGAGTTCATTTATCTAACTTTGCATCCTGACTTGACTTTGGCACTCCTCCATCAATTTAATGGCTATGACTTCATAGGTAGCAGGTGAGCAGCAGTAACCAGCAAGGTAATTAAACAAGTCACCCTCTTCTTCCATCCTCTGAGAACCTCTTTTACTATTTCTTCAAATACAGGCAAGGTGGGTTCATGGTTTTTGTTGCATTTATATAGTTACTGAATAGCAGTTAACCATATGAGCTACAGAGCTAAGCATGTTGAAACTACTGATAGGGGAAAAACAGATAATTTGATGGGGGTTATATGATTACTGAACCAAAAGCAATGAACCTTGTTAGAAAACTCCAGGGCACAACAAAAGTTTCAGGTCAATGTCACTCATATGACATGGAATAAGGTACTTTAATAAGGATAGAGAAAATAAAAAAGGTTCATGAATCTATTTCTTCAGCTTGGCAGCCTGACTAGACTTCTACACACCTCTATCAATTTACTGCCTTGATAGGAAGCAGCACTGACTAATCAATCAAGACACTCCTCTCTTGCACTCTCCTCCAAGAATCTCTCTTACAAATTAAAATTAGGGTCAGGGCATTTTCATACTTTGCTTTTGTGCTAGTTGAATCTCAAGTCTAAATTACTAGTAGCGCAGGAAAGACTTACAGAAAATCTAAATGATTAAGAAAAGATATTTTACTCAGCAAAGAGAGTTTTAACAAGAATCTATTTGAGCACTAGTATTTACAATAGCATCGTGTTTTTTTCCTTGCTGTGCATATGAAAATGCTAGGTAATCAAGCACAACAACAAAAAAAAAAAAGAGTTTTTGTTTACACCATGGATAATGTCCTAAGTTAGCATAAATGTTGACTCGCCACCTAAAAGCACCTGGACACGCTTCGGTTCAACATGTATATCAACTGCTCACATACTGTGGAATGTAGATTCCTTCACTAAATGGCACTATGATTCTCTTAATTATGGGTACAGACCAAGGCTATGTGTACTGGTCATCCTTGTACTTGTACTGGTCTAAACCCTTTTCCGACTGGGTCAAAGAAGACGATCGGACTAATACTGCATGACCAAGGGCGGACTCAGAATAAGCCACAGGGATTCAAATGCACCATCCCAGTTTTTTTTTTCTGGAAGAAGAAAATTACCAAGTGATCTACAATGCCCAGGGGCATGGTCAAAGGCGACGATTGGACTAAGACTACCTTGGTGTAGTAGACTCAGAAGGCATGGGATCCATATGAATACCCACAGTTCTTGGCTAAAAAGCTTGCTATCTTCTCAGTTATCCACCCAGCAAACAAAGCAGGGGCGGTGAAGCATCGACCTAGAAAGAAAAATACTTCAATCGATTTCGACCAGGGCATGAATGAACGCATGAACAGATCCTTAGAGGGTGCGAAATCACACGGGTGGTTTATCACTGTCGATCCCCGCAAGTACGCACGGAAGTAATGACTGCAACTCTACTAACGATCCCGCTACCAGTAGTAGGTCCACGACGCAGTAGAGCAGACCAAATCATGGACAAGCTGGATGGATCGGAGAGGAAAAAAAAAAAGATAACTGGAATTGAGGTCTCCCAACGAAATAAAGATCCTGCAGATGAAACCGAGCAGTTTATCTAAGAAAAGGCAGGGCTTCCGTCCTTACCCGGAAGGATGAGAGCAGCCAAAGCGCGGACGAAGTAGCACCCCTATTCGAAACGAGAAGCCGAGAACGAGGCCGCGGACGCCTACCGCCTATATGAATAGTCTCGGGGGTAAGACTGGGAGGAGAACGAGAATAGTCTCGGGGGAGCCTGGATCTAGAATTCTAGATCGAGGCGTGTTGCCATGTTGGAAGTTGGGGAGGAAACAACGAAACGCGCTGTTCAACTGCTGGAAAGGAATCAGCTCTCGTGCGACCGGTTGGGTGTATTTGCCTATTTGGGTAGGCCTGGCGCAAGATTTTTGGCCTGTGCGCAGGTTATGAAGTGTCTGTTTGGTTGGATAGCTAATTTCCAACCAGATTTAAAAGTCACTCTTTAATTATTTGGTTATCTGTAAATATTATTGAGGTAGATCTAACGTAGTCGACCGTACATCCCTAGCCTAAACCTGTAAAAACGGATCGACTATCCGTTTTCTTGAAGCCTGGCCTGCGCTAGCCACCACGCAGTTTCGCATCACCGCATCGACACATCCCCTTCTCTCACCGTCATCGGCACCGCTCAGTCATCGCTGCTGCTCACCACCCTCTTCCCACTTCCTCTCCTTGCCGTGGTGGTCGTGGTGTTGGCCGCTTGCCGTTCTGCTCCATGCCACCGTGCCCCTTGTGGTTGTCCTGCTCCATGCCACCGCGCCCCTCGCGGCCGTCTTGCTCCACGCCGCCGCCACCACCGTGCCCCTCACCATCGTCGTGCTTGTCTTGCTCTGCGTCATCGTGCCCCTCGCCGCCTTGCTCGGTGTTGGGGATCATGGAAGCTCGAGAAGGCTGGTAGGCCTATAGGGGTGGTTAGCTGAACCCCCCTTGGTGGTCCCACCTGCTCATTTCTCTCCAATTCTAAATTTGTAGAAAATACTCCATGGATATGTGAAACTTGTTTTTTTGATAAAATATAATCATGATATGCTTATCTTGTTTTTATATTAAGGCTATTGAAGGCGTTTTGAGTATGTGAAAGTATGACATTTTCGCCATCAACACATACCCGCTTTAAAATTTGTCTTATGTTCTTTTGTAATATTGTCCTTTTGTTGGTTGTTGGTTTGATCAATTGGCAATATTGAGACTTTGTCCAAACGCAATGCCATCACAAGAATGAGAATTATAAGAATAAAAGAATTGGAATGGATTTTATGTGAAATCGGTCTTGGAAAGAAAGAAGATATTTGGATGGTTTGAAAAAGTGCATAATTGGTTTGGAAATTATTGGAAAGAAATGCACAAAGGGACAACAAACGGATTGTGCAAAAATGTCAGGCGCATACTGTCCGCCACTTTGTCTAGACTATATGCAATACAATAAATAGTCACCAATAGATTTTGTACAAAAAAACTTAGGGTAGGGAAAAAAATCAACCACAGTATTTGCCACATAGACACAGACTGTTCGTGGGTTGGGTTTTAACCCATACCAGACGTGGTTGAAGGGTTATTCTCCCCATACCCCTTCGTGGAAGCCCAAGCTCTCCCCATCTCTCTCACCGTGAAAGAAGAAGAAGGAAAAGGAGAGGGGACCAAGGGTTTGGAGGCTTCCTCAGGCACTCTGCGAACTCCTCCACCATGTCCTCTCGGTATTTCAATGTCTCTCCTTCATTTTTTGGATGGATTTTGAGTTTGAATAGCATTTAGGGTTTGATTCTTGATCTACTTTCGAGCCATTGATTCATAAAACAAAGTGGGGGAATTTGTTGGTAGTTATGATAGGAAGCTATCCCTAAAATTTGGTTGGAAATAACCGGTTAAATCAAGAGTTTTTTGGGTTGTTAAGATTGTCCGTGCCCACAACAGTAGATTGTTCGCGTGCACTAGTTATTGTTTCTGCAGTAGTAGTTTGTTGATCTACCCTTTCACATATCTTTGATGATCATGTTAGCACAAGTAGTAACACTTCTGTCATGTAGATGACATTGCCATATCTTGATTGAAATGAATATTGGACTATGGAAAGTTCTCTATTTATCAAAATGGCACATGATTATAATTCCCTTTCAAATTCCTTGCAACAAGTTGTGATTGCTTGATCTTAATATGGTAGTGGTAGATAACAATGATATTTATTCTTGGGTGTTCATGCATGTCATTTATATATTGCTATATGTTTGTGAATTGACAGTGGCAAAGATCTGGCCAAGCAAATATTCACCTCTAAGAAAAAGAATGGAAGCACATCCAAGAGAAGGAGAACTCTTGATGAGGAGGAGGATTGGAACCCAAATCTAAATGAGGTTGTGGAAGAAGATGATGAAGGTGATGATGAGGAGATGAATGTATCTGGATACACTGGAGCTATCAGGCCATGGAACTTTCACTCTTATCAGAGATTGAGAAGACTATATCAATATGAATTGAACAATGATGCTAACTTGCCATGCTTCTATACCTAAGGTACAAGAAGATGCATATTTTGGGTACATTAATGGTTGCACCATTCATAAGCATCAATACATCAATATGGGATACATGATGGACAATAAGAAAACTTTTGGATTGGTTGCTAATTTGCATGCTATGGGGCTGTATGATTTTCTTGAGCATAAGTGCAACTGGAATGACATGATTGTTAGGCAATTCTATGCTACCATGGAAATTGACACTAAGAAAGAAAAAATTGAGTGGATGACCGGCAAGAGAAGATATTCTGCTACCTTTGATGAGTTTGCTATAGCAAATGAGCTAGACAATGGTTTCTTTGCAAACTCTATTGATCTTAATGAGGAAGAGCCATTGCCCATGGAGCAAAGAAGGCAGTTTTATGAACCCGAGCACACTAAGATACAATTCAAAATTGGTGGCCTAAAAGGATTGAGGCATCATCCAGCAGTGATTAACAAAATTGCTAGAGTGACATTCATGCCAAAAGGTGACAGAGGAGAAATCAGGGATAAGTATTGGAATGTAATACATCATATCATGTATTGCAACAAGTTTGATGTTGTAAAATTCATGATGAATCAGCTGGCAGTTCTAAAGCATGACATGAAAACAAGGCTTTACTTTGCATCCTTATATCATGTCCCTTATACTTCAGAAGACCAAATTCAAAGGGAACTGTAGAGTTAAGCATGACCGCTTGATGCCTTTCATTAACGATAAGGAGTTTCAAAGCTAGAGAGCTTACTCCTTTTCTTGAGGCATCTGAAAGAGAACAAAGGGGCAAAGTTGTAGCTCAGGAAGGTCACATAGTAACTGATGAAATTCTAGAGTCCTCTAAGCCACAGCCACAGCCAAAGGCACAAACACAACCACAGATGCATGTATGGATGCCACTTGCACCGAACTTTGACCTATTTTTCCACAACATGCATAATACCTGGAACAACACCTTCACTCAGTTTGGTGAGAGCTTTCAGCAGCAGATGAACCAAGGATTCCATACTATAGGGCAACAGTGGCAGGGTCACATGGACACTAGCTTTCAACAGTTTGGCCAGCATCTCCACAACACCATGTATCAACCCATCATGTCTAGCCTTCAGAGTGTCCACCACAGGCTGCACAATGATATTGATGCTCTTGGTTTACAGCTTGGCACCTTATCCACACAAGAGCAGTGCCAACAGCTTCAGGATAGGCTAGTTCACCTTGAGCACCGCTTTGATGTATTAAACAACAGCTTCAATACATTTAGTGATCATTACAACACAATCTATCCAAGTCCTGTACCTCCTCCAACTCAGTTTCCATATCAACCCTTCTTTCCTCCACAATTCCATACTCCACAGTACTGCCCTCCACCACCTCTTGGAGATGATGATGAATGAGGTCGCCTTTTTGGGCAAAATGACGACAAAGGTGGAGAAGTGAGTGAGCATGAAGAAAAATTGAAGATTTTTTTGATGGAGGCTTGTTTGTGGGGCTTATTTATGGACATTGCATGTTTTTATTTATATGTTTTAGACAATACATTAGTGTCTATTGCATTTTGTATTATGATAACTTTAAGTCAGTATTTGGTGTTCTAGAACTTAAACTTTTGGTGCTTAATTTTTTGTAATGTGCATGGCACTTTAAGTCTAATATATGTTTTTGCACTAATTTTCTTATGAAGTTGTTTTTTGTGACTTATTCTTGTGAAGTTGTTGGTTCTAGCATACTTTTGGCATTCAAGGATGTTTTTTAGGTTTATTGCTTCTAAAGGTGAATATCATATGACATTGTTATCATTATGTAGGGGAAACTTTACTAAAATTTCCAAAATTATGCACATGTGAATGAATTAAACCTAAATCTTTATGCACATATATAGGGGAAGCTTTCACTACATAGTTGAGTTTTGGGCATTTATCCATCCTAACCCTTGTTCTTCATGCTATGGATAAATGGTGCAAAACTCATGTTCAAGCCCACAAAATACATTGTATATGGAGTTTACTTTCAATTTTCAATTATTCTTAACTCCTTAGTGTGGTTTCATCGATTACAAAAATGGGGAGACTGAAAGATCTGTGCCCTTGCTTGGGTTTAGTAACTAATGACAGTGCTTGTTGACTAACCTTTCACTTTCAACGTGAAGGAAAGTTCGTTTAGGTCACTAGAAATATTAGGCATTGATATGGACTGGACTGATAGCATGTTGGAAAACTCAAATCAAGCATAACATAGAGAAGTCCACCAAAGCATGGCTTGGCTAGGAAGGATCATGTGCAAGACAATGGTGAGGGGCAACGTAGAGGCTCGAACACGATAGACTATTGAGGCAGTGAAGTGTGAGTAGAGGGCTGGGCACCAATGGATTGAGGCAATGGTGATCGACAAGCTAGAGACTCAAGTCATGACGGATTGTCTAGGCGGTGAAGCGTGAGTACAGAGCTTGGCGCCAATGGACTATATCAATGGAGAAGAGAAAACAAGGCCAAGGTCTATGGACTTGAAGACTATGTGATGCTTTGAGTGATCAACGTCACTTATGAAGATCATATCAAGTGGCCTGGTGAATATGCCCGACAACGTCTTTCTTTGTGAGCCTAAATTTGAGAGACATTGAATTTGTGCGAGGCAAAAATTGAAACAAAGGGTGTTTGATTTCCCCTCCCATGAGGTGTGTACAGAAGTTTAAATGGTCAGATTTATGATAGATATCCGTACTATTCAGAGGAGAAAAGGGGCTTTGCATTATGGTTATCTAGTGCTAGTTGTGAGCTCTTACATTGTGATACGTTTAGTTGTGAGTGGCGAAGAAAAGTTTGTTTTCAACCTTTGAGGAAAGTATGCTAAAAGATAACCAGTGGTGAGTTGAATGATCATCTTGCAGCCTTGTGGGAGATCATTTCTTCGTGTTGGCTTTGTTCTAACTTTGGAAAGCTTTGGAACCCTCCACAGTGGAATGGAGTGGTGAACCGAAGTTAAAGAGGCAATGCGCTAATCGTGTTGTTTTCTTGGTAACCACGAATAGACTAGCCTTGAGGTAGTGAACTATTCACCAGTTAACCAAAGAAAAAGCAACGTATTGTTTGCAATCTATTCGTGGGCTGTCAAGATAATGGGGGACAGTCCGCTAGCTAATTTCTGCTAGGAACAGAGTTGTTGGACATTCTGTTCAAGACATTATGGTTCAATAGTGGATGGTCCAGGTTGTGTTGTCATTTCTAAACATCAGTACCAAAAATAGAGATAGAATCCATCCCCAATGATAGCATTAGAAAGCTTGTAGGCATTTGTAAACACAAACAGAGAAATCCGCAAGTTCATGGATACCGTTGTAGCTTTCATCCAGGAGTATTTCAAGGTATCGTATTTATCATCAGGGAAGCAATGGTTAAAAAAATTGATAATTAACCATCATGCATCTACTAGCTAGTATATCGACTAGACTAATGTGGGTGTAAGTGATAAAATATGAGTTTTATATAGCACCACACCTAGGAGAACTCCAAAATAAGATAAAAGAGTAGATAGTCTAAGCCAGGAGGACAATGAACAAGGTCAAGGTTCCTATTTACTTCTCCCTGTGGTTCTATTATAGTTCAGACCAAAGGGATAACTAAGCATATGGTAAAGCATAACGATCACACCATGGCACTTCAGAGAAACAGTTCCTTTCTGATCCTCGAAAAGACTGGGAAGGGATGATCGAGAGAAGGTTGGCAAAAGCTCTATGAAAACTGTAGGATCACTGGCTGGCCTAGAAGGGGGGTTGAATAGGCCTGCAAAATTTCTTCGCAAACGGAGATTAAACACAGGCGCGGCAGTGCCGGCCTGTAGAGAGGCACTACCAGGGTTCCCGGCACTGCTGCTCCTAGAGCGGCAGTGCTGGACCTCTGTAACAGAACCGCCTAAATCACGTGGCCCACAGGCACCAGTCAAAGTCACTAATGACATCTGACAGCCGGGCCCATGTTCCATATGACCTAAGCGGGCTCTGCCGGGCTACATAAGCACCCGTCATCTCCGACAGGATCCCATTGCGAAGTCATTACAGAGTTACAACATTTCATAACAAGATACATCAGAGTAGAAGTTGCGGAAGAATAAATAGTACTTAATATTACAGACCAGTGTTCGAATAAAAATTAAGTGCCGTTATTACAGACCATAAATATAAAAGAGTAGCAGTAGAGTTTGGAACAACCGTACGACAGATAGTTAAATATTACACGAACCCTGCCCAAGGGTTTAACCTTAGTCTTCTTCACTCTCCTGGACGATAGTGACGCAGCACGGAGCGAGGCAAACTTCAGTCTCCTGCTGCCCTCCTGCAACGGGGTTAACAAACCCTGAGTACATGGGGTACTCCGCAAGACTTACCCGACTAAAAGTGTAAGATTAGACTCAGGAATGCAGGCTAAGGGGAGTCAAGGTAAGGCTTAGCAAGAGTTCAAGAATTTTTGCGGAAAAGCACTACTAATCCTATCTCAATATTTTATTTCGATAATACTATCCATCATTATCCATTTCTCCAAGTACTTTCTCATGTATCAACATTCTTTCCTTTACTTAATCTATTTCAAAACAATCCTAGTTCCGAACCACTTTCCGATGTAGGGGTGAGGATCAAGTCTCCTTATCCGAGGAGCAACAACGATTCGAATCGATTAATACCCAGCTGGGGATTCCTATCCACACTGCGTATGTAGCACTTAAGCTTGCATACGCCAACCCCGCCTACCACGGCTTTTCATACCCCGGAACCAGTCCTGCGCTGTAACAGAACCGGCTAAATCACCTGGCCCACTGGCACCTGTCATTGTCACTAACGACTTCTGACAGCCGGGCCCGTGTCCCAAATGATCTAGACAGGTCTGTCGGGCTACATTAGCGCCCTTTTCTCCGACAGGATCACCATTGCAGAATCATCACAGGATTACAACGTTTCGTAATAAAATACATCAGAGTAACAGTGCGGAAGATTACATAACATTTAGATTACAAACCGGTTGTTCAGATAGGATTCAACTATAGTTATTACAGACCAGAGGACATAACAGTAGCAGTGGAATAGTTACACAATACTAGATAAGATAACTCGAACCCTGCCCACGGGTTCCACTTCACTCATCGCCGCTATCTTCTTCGACCACGGTCACGCAACATGGAGCAAGACAGATCTCCGACTGCGGTCCTCCTGCAACGGGGTTAACAAACCCTGAGTACTTGGGGTACTCCGCAAGACTTACCCGACTAAGGGTGTAAAATGAGACTCAGGAATGCAAGGCTATGGGTAAGGCTAGCAGAGGATGAGGAGTTTGCAGAAAAGCAATCTATCCTGTTCCATATTTTATTTTGTCATTATTATAATCATATTTATAGCTCCAATATTCAGACTCATGTATCATCATTCTTTCAATTACTTTATTCATTCAGATAACCTGGTTGAGAACCACTTTTCGGTGTAGAGTGTGAGGATCAAGTCTCCATAACCGAGGAGCACGTCGATTCGAATCCAGAAAGTACCCAGCTGGGGATTCTAACCACACTGCATATGCAGCACGCCGGCATACATATACCAACCCGTCGTCACGGCTTTGCTATCCCGGAACCGGTCCTGCGCCACCCGAGAGCACAGTACTCCACTCTTATCCAGGCACACCGGCCACGTGGGTACAAGCTACTCTCGCCATCTCTCCACTCCCAGTGCGTGGTTGTCGGTTCCAGCAATAGCGTCACCGAACTCTAGGCTTTCCGCATTGGTATGTGGCTAGGCTGTTCATCATGATCACAGCAGGCCTACAACGAACGGTCCCTACTTCCTTCCTGCCGCCAATCCTGCATTGGGACTCTAACCCAAGTACAAGACTACCCGACAGTTTTTATTATCGTGCCTGTCGGGTGAGTGAGACATAGGGAACGCCGCCCCATGAGCTGGCCACCCAACGAAACACGTTTCCAAAGACATCAACCAGTTCCAAACTATTCCGGAAGTGACCGTGCATTGGGACTCCAACCCAAATACACATCGACCAACGGATAACCAGTTCTTCACCAATCAAAGTATAAGTATAATCATGGCACAGAAAATAGTTTTTCTTTTACGCAAAGCTAAGTTCATTAAGCATGCCTAAGCATTTCTCAAACCATTTTATTTAAATCAGTTTTCAGGGTATTTATTTGAGACAATGCATCTGGATAGGTGACAATCAACTCCTATCAACCTAATGCAGTAGATTAACTCGAATTATAAATATTTTGTAATAGAGGGGCTGAATGCACCGGGGCTTGCCTTGGATCGTGTACAGCGTCGGGTCGGGATCAGTCCCGCAGATGTCGAATCCTTGGATGACTTCTGGAGTGGCCTCCTCAGTAGTAGTCTCGACCTGGACCCCCTCGGGAACGGACACTACACGTATGCAATGATGTATGCTTAGCATGGCATGAGGGCAACAAATGAAATGCTTGAAAGTAAACCATTAATACCTTGAGTACAACTTTCCTTCACGCTAAAGTTGTAAACGATCTACGGAAGGTAAAAGTAATGTTTCCTACTTTTGTTTTATTGACCTTTTTAACGGTCACAGAAAGCCGCTACACAGCTTTATGCCTACTATCAAGCACTAAGTTCTCGAATTGCCAAGGATCACACAGCGAAAGATCCTCGGTCTTCATTCAACCCAAAAATTCACACAACAAACCTAAATTCATTTTTCTATTTACTTTATTAATCCCTAATTTCACATATATTTATTAATTGACCAAACTAACTTCAATTGCAACCAAACTTTACCAACAGCTAGGTTTTACCACCAAACAGAGCTACAATAAATTTCATGATTTTTGGATTTACAGAGAATTAATTAAAATTACACAAACTTGCATTTATTAATTACTTCAATAATTTATACAGCAGATTAAAGGCATTGGAACACCCTATATTATATTTTTAACAAATACTACATATTACAGAGAGCGTACACAATTATTTTCACATTTTTACACCTAGCAGATTAATTCATATGAAATTAACAAACATCAGCACTATTCACATGAATATATAAAAGAAAACATTTTGCAATTCACTGGAAAAAGGAAAAACCAATCCAGCCCACTACGGCCCAAGTCCAGAGCGAGCCGGCCCACTCGGCCTGCCCGCGCCCGGCGCCGACGGCTTTGCAAAAGAGACCCTGGGGAAACTGGAAATCAACCCGCGGTCCGATCTACACTATTCACATGAGTCATGAACTTCGCGCTTAACCCCCTGGGAAAACTTGTCTTCTCACCCGAGGCCCTTGGCCATCCTTCTGTTTCAACAGAGGCGGGTGCGCCGGCGGTCCGCCGCCCCTAGCTCGCCGACGGTGAGCCGAGGGACGAAGCCGAGGGCACTGACGGACTCTACACTCCAAGGCGAGTCTACCAAGCTAAGACACGACGAGATCCGAGGCGCACAGCACCTGGAGACACGGACGCGGCGGCTCGGTGGCGGCGGCGAGCACGTCGCCGGCGAGCACGTCGCCGGCGAGCACAAGCCGGTAAAGAGAGGGGGAAAAGGTGCGCGAGCATCTGGGGCTCACCACGAAGCTGGCCGAGGGGTCGGTGGAGACGGAGGTGGTTCGGAGAAGGCGACTTGGCGACGGCGGCGGATCCCGGCGGCTCGGCACAACGGCGAACACGCGTTCCGGCGAACCTAGGGAACCAGAGAGTACGCCGACGCACGCGTAAGATTCAAGGGGTCACGGAGATCACGTTGCGCAACAATTCGAGGTCCAGAGCTTACCCAGACTAGCTCGAGACGACGGCGGAGCTCGCGGCGGCGCTCTGCCCGCCCGCGAGGAAGACACCGGCGTTCCGGCGGTTTCAAGGCTCCACAGCCTTCACCGACGGACGCAGGCGGTGCGCAAGGAGGCTAGCTAGCTTGCAGCAAGATGGAGAGGGTGATGATGGCTCGGTGGCGACCAATTTGGCCGGCGACCGAGAGAGCTCGAAGGTGGCCGGGAGAGAAGAAATGGCGAGGGGGAGGGCCTCGTCGCCTTTCTAAAGGCCGGGAGCGAGGGGGACAGAACCAGGACGACGCGGCGCACGCGCGCCCGTATCTGCCGAGGTCGCGGGGACACGATCCCGGCCGGCACGGGCGGCCGCGCGCGCGCGCCCGGCACGGCGGCTGCCGGCTCTATTCGCGAACAGGGTGAGGGGGCATAGCACTGTAGCACCTAGACCCTAGGGCTGTCGGTTTTTGACCAAATTCGACTGATTTTGTATAACAACATGAAAAACTGCAAAAACAAAAGTTGTAGGGTTTGAAATTCTGAACAACTTTGCTTTTGGAACTAAATCCAAATTCGAAATATTTTTGAATCTACAGAAAAAGGGGTAAACTAGAGTTTTGAATTTTAAACTGTATTTTCAAAATTACTTTTAAATTTTCTCAACAACTTGAAAAATTGCCAAAATAAAAGTTGTTCTACTAAATGAGCTTTACAACTTCTATTTAGTAAGTTTTGCCGGATTCCAAACAATTTTTGAAATGCCAATCCAAAACTAAGTTTTAAATCATTGTTTTGAAATAAATTTGAATTTCCACCACAGAACTTTGAAATCTCCAAAAATAAAAGTTGCTCCATTTTAAAATATCTAAAACTTTTATTAAGGGACTATCTCAAAATTCCTTTTAGATTTTGAATTAGGTTTTGGTCCTAATAAAAGTAAATTTTTAAACCTTTATTTGGGAATTTTAATTTTACAAACAAATACTAATTAAATTCAAATCACTCTAGGGGCCTAATCACAATCATATGCAAATGATTAATTTAAATATGATGACATGGCAGATTAATTAAATCCGTAATACCCGGGGTATTACAGTCTTCCCCCCTAAAAGAAATCTCGTCCCGAGATTAGGTACATAACCAAGGCTGAAACAAAGTAATGGAAAAGAATGACAACACAAGTTCAAGCTTAAACAAGAGACAAGGGAAAACATACGCATTAAAAGACAGGTTTACACTTTACAAGGTAGCAAAGAACTCAGGAAAGTTTTCTGCCAAGAAATCTTCAGATTCCCAGGTAGCTTCATCTTCAGAATGATCACTCCATTGGATCTTGTACCATCTGGTTGTGGTCCTTCGGGTAACACGGTCCTTTATATCCAAAACTCGTACTGGCTGCTCCGAGTATGTCAATTCAGGTTCAAGTGCTACTCCTTCTACATCGATGACTTGTCCAGGTACTCGGAGACACCTCTTCAGCTGAGAAACATGAAACACATTGTGTACTTCCGAGAGATGTTCTGGCAATTCAAGCTTGTAAGCTACCTTTCCCACGCGTCCTATGATTAAGAACGGTCCAATATAACGCGGGGCTAACTTGCCTTTGACTCCAAAACGGTTAACTCCTTTCATAGGCGAAACTTTCAAATATACATAGTCTCCAACCTGAAATGTCAAAGGTCTGCGCCGCTGATCGGCATAACTTTTCTGTCGTGACTGTGCCACTTTCAAATTTTCCTGTATCAGTCGAACCTTCTCTTCGGCTTCATTGACCAAGTCAACTCCATAGAACCATCTTTCTCCAGGCTCGGACCAATTCAATGGAGTACGACACCTGCGGCCATATACTGCCTCAAACGGAGCCATTTTTATACTTTCTTGGTAACTGTTGTTGTACGAGAATTCGGCCAATGCCAAACACTCGTCCCATTTCTCAGGGTAATTGAGTGCACAGGCTCTTAACATGTCTTCAAGTATCTGATTTATCCTCTCTGTCTGTCCGTCAGTCTGAGGATGATAGGCTGTGCTATGCAGGAGTTTTGTACCCAATGATTTATGGAAGGATCTCCAAAATTGGGATATGAACTGAGTGCCTCGGTCAGAGACAATGGTCTTGGGCACTCCATGTAGCTTCATCAGATTTTCTATGTATAGCTTGGCGTAGTGCGGAGCCCTGTACATTTTCTTGACAGGTAAGAAATGAGCTTGTTTAGTGAGGCGGTCCACAACAACCCAGATGGAATTGAAACCCCTAGAGGTTGTTGGGAGACCCATAATGAAATCCATGCTGATGTCTTCCCATTTCCATGCAGGAATAGGTAATGGTTGCAGCTCTCCACCAGGCTTCATGTGTACAGCTTTTACTTTCTGACAAGTGTCGCATTTTGCTACATACTGAGCAATCTCGATCTT
This sequence comes from Eremochloa ophiuroides, assembly GCA_038502445.1. NCBI lineage: Eukaryota > Viridiplantae > Streptophyta > Magnoliopsida > Poales > Poaceae > Eremochloa > Eremochloa ophiuroides. The sequence continues at coordinate 18,267,267 of JAHLJS010000006.1, forward strand.
CATCTTAGTCCACCAAAACTTCTGTTTCAAATCCTGGTACATTTTGTTGCTTCCCGGATGAATAGAGTATCTTGTCAAATGAGCTTCGTCAAGAATCTTGCCACGTAACTCTGGAATTTTTGGAACTACAAGCCGATTCTTGAACCATACAATCCCTTCATCATCAATTCTGAAACAATCTGCTTTCCCTGCTTGGATTTTCTCTTTGATGTGCCTGATACCTTTACTATTTTTCTGAGCAGCCACGATTTCATCACGGATGGAGGGTTTGATGCTGATATTGTTCCAACTGCCTTGAGGGACTATTTCTATGCCCAATTTTTCTAACCCGTAACACAACGACAGATCATATGGCTTCACAGTCAAGCAATTACAATGAGCCTTCCGACTGAGTGCGTCGGCAACCACATTAGCTTTACCAGGATGGTAGTGCACTTCAATATCATAATCTTTTATCAACTCAAGCCATCTTCGTTGCCTCATATTTAATTCTTCTTGTGTAAAGATGTATTTCAGGCTTTTGTGATCAGTGTAGACATTGCATGTGCTGCCTAACAAGTAGTGACGCCAGATCTTCAATGCATGAACCACAGCTGCCAATTCAAGATCATGAGTGGGATAATTCTCTTCATGAGGCCGGAGTTGTCGTGAAGCATAAGCAATGACTCGGCCCTCTTGCATCAAAACACAACCAAGGCCAGTACCCGACGCATCGCAGTACACGTCAAACGGCTTTTCAATATCTGGCTGAGCAAGGACTGGTGCAGTGGTCAAACATCTCTTCAAGGTTTGAAACGCTGTTTCGCATTCTGGCGACCAGACAAACTTGACCTGAGTCTTCAATAGGTTGGTTATAGGCTTAGCTATTCTTGAGAAATCCGGAATGAATCGGCGGTAATATCCCGCCATTCCCATGAAACTGCGAACCTGGTGCACAGTGGTTGGTGGTTTCCAGTTCAAGATTTCTTCCACCTTACTTGGATCTACGGACACACCTTCCGCTGTCAGGATATGCCCAAGAAATGGAACTCGGTCCAACCAGAACTCACATTTGCTGAATTTGGCATAGAGTTGATGTTCTCTTAAACGGTTCAAGACGATACGGAGGTGGTTGGCATGTTCTTCGGGTGTTTTAGAATAGATCAGGATGTCGTCAATGAATACGACAACAAATTTGTCGAGCTCAGGCATGAAGACGGAATTCATGAGGTACATGAAATAGGCGGGTGCATTGGTTAGGCCAAAAGACATGACGAGGTATTCATATAGGCCATATCTAGTGGTGAAAGCTGTTTTTGGGATGTCTTCGGGACGGATCTTTATTTGGTGGTAGCCAGACCTAAGGTCAATCTTGGAAAACACCTTAGCTCCAGCCAGCTGGTCAAAGAGTAGGTCAATACGGGGTAAAGGATATTTGTTTTTGATGGTGACCTCGTTGAGTGGACGGTAATCAATACAGAGTCGGAGGGATTTGTCTTTCTTCTTGACAAAGATGGCAGGACAACCCCAAGGAGATGAGCTGGGTCTGATGAAACCCTTATCTAGCAAATCTTGTAGCTGCACTTTAAGCTCTGCCAATTCCTTGGGAGGCATTCTGTAGGCTCTACGAGATATAGGTGCGGTTCCAGGTTTTAGCTCAATAGCAAATTCCACATCTCGATCAGGTGGCAAACCAGGCAACTCATCAGGGAATACGTCTGGAAATTCGCAGACCACTGGAATCTTCAATACTTCTTCAACTGCGGTGGCACACAACCTTTGCACGGTCTTTTCAATCTTTCTTACGGGCAATGGAAGTTGGATAAGAAGTTGAGTTTGACTATTAGGTATGTTCACTCTTATGGTTCTATTCAACACATCAATCAAGGCCTTGTGCTGATACATCCAATTCATACCTAATATCACATCTATATCCTGATCCTTAAGTACTATCATTGTGGTTGGGAATCTATGCCCTCCCAGCTCTATAGGTACTCCCTGAACTACCTCTTTAGTAGTTATACGCCCCCCGGGCGAATGTATAAGGAAATCTTCCTTTATTTCCCCAATAGGTATTTCATGCTTAACCACAAATGTACGGTTGATGAACGAATGAGATGCACCAGAATCAAATAGCAGAACGGCAGAATGACTAGCAACGGGAAACTTACCCATCATGACGGGTTCTCCAGCAGGAATATCTTCAATCTGAGTGTAATAAACCCGACCTGCCTTCTTGACAATCTTGCCCTTCTGAGCATGCTGCTGGTGACCACGGTGCTGAACTTGCTGTTGCGGAACACCAGGACTTTTCTGCACATTCTGGTTGTTCTGTTTCGGAAAAGGGCAATCACGGGCCCAGTGTCCTATCTTTCCACAGTTGTAGCATGGGTGATTGTAGTTGGTCTGTGGAGTGTTGATACGAACGCCAGGGGCATTCGGCTGAGTGGTGTTTTGCTGATTAGAGGTATGAGAGGTAGCGGCAGTGCGCACAACTACCTGCTGATGGGGATATGACGGACGGTTATGGTGGGTAGGATGATAGATAACTTTCTGGCGTTTCTGACTGCCAGAAGAGCTAGACCTTTTGCTCTTCTTCTTCTCTTCTTGGAGCTGACGGTCGCTTTCCTCAAAAGCTATTGCACTATCCACCGCCTCATGAAAAGTGCACTTGAGGTTGTTAGACAGACTGCGTTGAATCTTGAAATTCAGACCTCTGACAAAGCAGGCTCTCCTCTTAGAATCAGTGTTGGTATGCTCAGGTGCATACTGTGCCAAGTGGTTGAACTGCCCAAGATACTGAGCGACAGTAGACTCATTCTGCTTCAGTGCCAGAAACTGATCCAGCTTCAATTTCATCACACCCGCAGGGATGTAATGAGCACGAAAGGCGTCACGGAACTCTTGCCAGGTAAGTTGATGTCCAGCATCCTGCGCAGCCAACAGGTTGGCATACCAAGTAGTCGCAGGGCCACGGAGTTGCTGAGCTGCAAACAGCGGTTTCTGGATCTCGGTGCAGTGAATCAGACTAAACTTCTGCTCCATGGTACGGAGCCAATCATCAGCTTCCAAAGGTTCATCAGCCTTAGTGAACACCGGTGGGCGGGTGTCAGTGAAGTCAACATAGGTGGTATCCTCATTATCCCGGCGGCCACGACGTCCACCACGATCTTGCTGATTCTGAGCTAGCAGCGCTGCAACATTAGTCAATGCAGCGATGGCCTCTGCCAGAGTGGGTGGAAACTGAGGTGGTTGGGGAACACCAGTTGCATTATCAGAATTGTCTCCCATCTGTTAATAAGCAAACCCAACTTGAGTCTTATATTAGTTAAGCAAACATAGCAGCACACAGCAATATCACAAGGTTCACACAACATGGCTTGCATCAGGCAAGACCCACAACCCATAACTAAGGTTTTCTAGGCAAGCACCTATACTACAGACAAAAGAGAGCATCTAGCTGACAACTCTAGGCCACACCGGCCTAGTCCCCATCGATCCCAGACGCGCCAGAAGCGTCACTGTCCTCGTCTAACTCCTCGAAGTCCTCCTCGGCGTCTGCCTCGACGACCTCGACCGGCTCGACCTCCACGTCAACATCCTCCACGTCCTCATCCTCCTGACCGAGGACGACTCCCAACTCAGGATCCTCCTCCTGCGGTGCAGGAATAGGGTGGAGCTCACCATAGAGCTCATGCACCTCCTCGTGCAAGACGTTGTTGTAGAGCTCAAGCTGACCAACACGCTGCTCCGCCTCGAGCATCCTGTCCATGATCGTCTCCTCACGATCCCAAGCTTCATCCCTCTGCTTGGTCAGGCGATCGATCTCTCGACGCAGATCTCGATTGGTCCTCACGTCACGGTAGTGGTTGAGACGTGCCACTCTGTATTCTTCCTCCCACTGCCTGACTAGATCCTGCAGCCTTCCAACCTCAGCCTCAAGCTCCTCGCTGCTGCGACGAGGTGGGCGACTCCCAGAAGCTCCGCCCTCGCCAGCGCGTGGCGCCAACTGGTGGCGTGGAACGCCACGTGGTCCGGTCATCTTGCGTGCTGTGAGCTTGCAACGGGCCATCTGGAGAAGGTAAGTGGAATTTTAAGATATAATAGGTTAGCAAGAATAGGTTTGGTAAACTATCCCAAAAACCCACTTTAAGGAGGAAGTTAATTAACAGGTGTGATTATCATGATGCATGTACGTACTTACGAATTTAAATCATGCAAGGTACCTACATACATAAATAAACTTTTAACATAGGGCTAATAATAATATTATTCCACATGCTACCTTAATCCCATAAGGTAAAATATAGAACAAGGCAAGAACTACTGAACAAGATAAGGATAGAAGCAATTTGGACCCAAAATAATAGGTTAAACTTTTTATGATCCAAAACATTTTGAAATTTTTGAAAAGTAATCCATAATGATTAGCAATGGAATGCTCTGGTACCAACTGTAACAGAACCGGCTAAATCACCTGGCCCACTGGCACCTGTCATTGTCACTAACGACTTCTGACAGCCGGGCCCGTGTCCCAAATGATCTAGACAGGTCTGTCGGGCTACATTAGCGCCCTTTTCTCCGACAGGATCACCATTGCAGAATCATCACAGGATTACAACGTTTCGTAATAAAATACATCAGAGTAACAGTGCGGAAGATTACATAACATTTAGATTACAAACCGGTTGTTCAAATAGGATTCAAATATAGTTATTACAGACCAGAGGACATAACAGTAGCAGTGGAATAGTTACACAATACTAGATAAGATAACTCGAACCCTGCCCACGGGTTCCACTTCACTCATCGCCGCTATCTTCTTCGACCACGGTCACGCAACATGGAGCAAGACAGATCTCCGACTGCGGTCCTCCTGCAACGGGGTTAACAAACCCTGAGTACTTGGGGTACTCCGCAAGACTTACCCGACTAAGGGTGTAAAATGAGACTCAGGAATGCAAGGCTATGGGTAAGGCTAGCAGAGGATGAGGAGTTTGCAGAAAAGCAATCTATCCTGTTCCATATTTTATTTTGTCATTATTATAATCATATTTATAGCTCCAATATTCAGACTCATGTATCATCATTCTTTCAATTACTTTATTCATTCAGATAACCTAGTTGAGAACCACTTTTCGGTGTAGAGTGTGAGGATCAAGTCTCCATAACCGAGGAGCACGTCGATTCGAATCCAGAAAGTACCCAGCTGGGGATTCTAACCACACTGCATATGCAGCACGCCGGCATACATATACCAACCCGTCGTCACGGCTTTGCTATCCCGGAACCGGTCCTGCGCCACCCGAGAGCACAGTACTCCACTCTTATCCAGGCACACCGGCCACGTGGGTACAAGCTACTCTCGCCATCTCTCCACTCCCAGTGCGTGGTTGTCGGTTCCAGCAATAGCGTCACCGAACTCTAGGCTTTCCGCATTGGTATGTGGCTAGGCTGTTCATCATGATCACAGCAGGCCTACAACGAACGGTCCCTACTTCCTTCCTGCCGCCAATCCTGCATTGGGACTCTAACCCAAGTACAAGACTACCCGACAGTTTTTATTATCGTGCCTGTCGGGTGAGTGAGACATAGGGAACGCCGCCCCATGAGCTGGCCACCCAACGAAACACGTTTCCAAAGACATCAACCAGTTCCAAACTATTCCGAAAGTGACCGTGCATTGGGACTCCAACCCAAATACACATCGACCAACGGATAACCAGTTCTTCACCAATCAAAGTATAAGTATAATCATGGCACAGAAAATAGTTTTTCTTTTACGCAAAGCTAAGTTCATTAAGCATGCCTAAGCATTTCTCAAACCATTTTATTTAAATCAGTTTTCAGGGTATTTATTTGAGACAATGCATCTGGATAGGTGACAATCAACTCCTATCAACCTAATGCAGTAGATTAACTCGAATTATAAATATTTTGTAATAGAGGGGCTGAATGCACCGGGGCTTGCCTTGGATCGTGTACAGCGTCGGGTCGGGATCAGTCCCGCAGATGTCGAATCCTTGGATGACTTCTGGAGTGGCCTCCTCAGTAGTAGTCTCGACCTGGACCCCCTCGGGAACGGGCACTACACGTATGCAATGATGTATGCTTAGCATGGCATGAGGGCAACAAATGAAATGCTTGAAAGTAAACCATTAATACCTTGAGTACAACTTTCCTTCACGCTAAAGTTGTAAACGATCTACGGAAGGTAAAAGTAATGTTTCCTACTTTTGTTTTATTGACCTTTTTAACGGTCACAGAAAGCCGCTACACAGCTTTATGCCTACTATCAAGCACTAAGTTCTCGAATTGCCAAGGATCACACAGCGAAAGATCCTCGGTCTTCATTCAACCCAAAAATTCACACAACAAACCTAAATTCATTTTTCTATTTACTTTATTAATCCCTAATTTCACATATATTTATTAATTGACCAAACTAACTTCAATTGCAACCAAACTTTACCAACAGCTAGGTTTTACCACCAAACAGAGCTACAATAAATTTCATGATTTTTGGATTTACAGAGAATTAATTAAAATTACACAAACTTGCATTTATTAATTACTTCAATAATTTATACAGCAGATTAAAGGCATTGGAACACCCTATATTATATTTTTAACAAATACTACATATTACAGAGAGCGTACACAATTATTTTCACATTTTTACACCTAGCAGATTAATTCATATGAAATTAACAAACATCAGCACTATTCACATGAATATATAAAAGAAAACATTTTGCAATTCACTGGAAAAAGGAAAAACCAATCCAGCCCACTACGGCCCAAGTCCAGAGCGAGCCGGCCCACTCGGCCTGCCCGCGCCCGGCGCCGACGGCTTTGCAAAAGAGACCCTGGGGAAACTGGAAATCAACCCGCGGTCCGATCTACACTATTCACATGAGTCATGAACTTCGCGCTTAACCCCCTGGGAAAACTTGCCTTCTCACCCGAGGCCCTTGGCCATCCCTCTGTTTCAACAGAGGCGGGTGCGCCGGCGGTCCGCCGCCCCTAGCTCGCCGACGGTGAGCCGAGGGACGAAGCCGAGGGCACTGACGGACTCTACACTCCAAGGCGAGTCTACCAAGCTAAGACACGACGAGATCCGAGGCGCACAGCACCTGGAGACACGGACGCGGCGGCTCGGTGGCGGCGGCGAGCACGTCGCCGGCGAGCACAAGCCGGTAAAGAGAGGGGGAAAAGGTGCGCGAGCATCTGGGGCTCACCACGAAGCTGGCCGAGGGGTCGGTGGAGACGGAGGTGGTTCGGAGAAGGCGACTTGGCGACGGCGGCGGATCCCGGCGGCTCGGCACAACGGCGAACACGCGTTCCGGCGAACCTAGGGAACCAGAGAGTACGCCGACGCACGCGTAAGATTCAAGGGGTCACGGAGATCACGTTGCGCAACAATCCGAGGTCCAGAGCTTACCCAGACTAGCTCGAGACGACGGCGGAGCTCGCGGCGGCGCTCTGCCCGCCCGCGAGGAAGACACCGGCGTTCCGGCGGTTTCAAGGCTCCACAGCCTTCACCGACGGACGCAGGCGGTGCGCAAGGAGGCTAGCTAGCTTGCAGCAAGATGGAGAGGGTGATGATGGCTCGGTGGCGACCAATTTGGCCGGCGACCGAGAGAGCTCGAAGGTGGCCGGGAGAGAAGAAATGGCGAGGGGGAGGGCCTCGTCGCCTTTCTAAAGGCCGGGAGCGAGGGGGACAGAACCAGGACGACGCGGCGCACGCGCGCCCGTATCTGCCGAGGTCGCGGGGACACGATCCCGGCCGGCACGGGCGGCCGCGCGCGCGCGCCCGGCACGGCGGCTGCCGGCTCTATTCGCGAACAGGGTGAGGGGGCATAGCACTGTAGCACCTAGACCCTAGGGCTGTCGGTTTTTGACCAAATTCGACTGATTTTGTATAACAACATGAAAAACTGCAAAAACAAAAGTTGTAGGGTTTGAAATTCTGAACAACTTTGCTTTTGGAACTAAATCCAAATTCGAAATATTTTTGAATCTACAGAAAAAGGGGTAAACTAGAGTTTTGAATTTTAAACTGTATTTTCAAAATTACTTTTAAATTTTCTCAACAACTTGAAAAATTGCCAAAATAAAAGTTGTTCTACTAAATGAGCTTTACAACTTCTATTTAGTAAGTTTTGCCGGATTCCAAACAATTTTTGAAATGCCAATCCAAAACTAAGTTTTAAATCATTGTTTTGAAATAAATTTGAATTTCCACCACAGAACTTTGAAATCTCCAAAAATAAAAGTTGCTCCATTTTAAAATATCTAAAACTTTTATTAAGGGACTATCTCAAAATTCCTTTTAGATTTTGAATTAGGTTTTGGTCCTAATAAAAGTAAATTTTTAAACCTTTATTTGGGAATTTTAATTTTACAAACAAATACTAATTAAATTCAAATCACTCTAGGGGCCTAATCACAATCATATGCAAATGATTAATTTAAATATGATGACATGGCAGATTAATTAAATCCGTAATACCCGGGGTATTACATGCGCCACCCGAGAGTACAGTACTCCTCTCGTCTCCAGGCACGACGGCCACGAGGGTACACGCTACTCTTGCCATCTCTCCACTCCCAGTGCATGGTTGTCGGTTCCAGCAGTAGAGCCACCGGAGTCAGAGGCTTTCCGTAGTATGTGGCTAGTTGCAAAGTCTTGATCACAACATGCCTGACAACGAACGGTTCCTAATATTTTTCCGTTAGAAACCATGCATTGGGACTCTAACCCAAGTACACTGGTAACTACCCGGTTTTCACATCCCTTTCCGATGGCGAGGATCGCTGGGACTCTAACCCAACAGATGGTCGACCAAACGGAACAACCCATCCATGTGGTTGACAATGAACTAGCTAGGCACACTGCCAACCAACAAGGACATAACCAATCCCATAAAGTGATTCGTTGGTTTCATATTATCACAGTTTTCAAAATAGCATTTTTGCAATTCTATCATTAAGCATGACTAAGCATTTTTCAATACCTTTAAATAAATCAGGGTCTTAGGTATAATATGTGGTCAAGGAAAGGTAATGCATCAATAGGTTATCACTCAACTCCTAATAACCTAATGCAGTAGATTAACTCAAGTGATAAATATTTTAAATAACAAGGAGGGGCTGAATGCACCGGGGCTTGCCTTGAATTGCGTAGAGTGTCGGATCCTGGTCAGTTCCACAAATGTCAAATCCTTGTATAACTTCCTGAGTAGTCTCCTCAGATGGACGCTCAGACTTAACCTCTGGATTCTCGGTCACTACACGTTTGCAATGAATGAATGTATGAATGTGATGCACATAAAATGACAGACGAATTTTAATAACAAATAAATAAACCATACATGAGTATATGACCCTATCTTAGCTAGACATGAATAATCTAATTCATACTGCCCTAGGTCATAAAGGTGATTGACCTAGAATTTCAATCAATCCAAAAATCACACCAATCAATAGTCATTCCATTTATTATTCCTAATATTATCATTTAACCTAACATATAATTTAATAAATATTTAACTATCTCCATTTGATGTCAAAATGCACCAACAGATAGGTTTTAATACCAAACAGTGACACAATAAATTTCATGATTTTTGGAATATCACAGAAATTATTAAAAATCATTAAATTTCCTTTTAACATTTAATGTGCTGATTTTTAATTAATACAGAAAACACCCAAATTCTGTATTTAATATTTTTATCAAATTCTACACATCACAGAGAGTATCTATAAATATTTTCATACTTTTTGGTGCAGTATATTAATCCATACAAAAAATATCAAAACTTAACACTATTCATTTAAATTAAAATGAAAAAGCAATTGGAAATTTGCTGGAAAAAGGAAACGGCCATTCGGCCCACTACAGCCCAACAGCGCAGGCCGCGGCCGCGCGCGCGCGCCACCGAACCGGCCCACACGGCCCAGCACGGCCCGGCCGCGACCGCGCGCGCTCGCCTCCGCGCCGGGACGCTGACAGGCCGGGCCCAGCCGTCAGCCTCCCGCGCGCTCGCGCGCTCGCCCACGCCGGGTCGCTGACAGGCCGACCCCACCTGTCAGATCCATCTCCTACCTCTCGCTCTCTGCCCTTCCCGATGCCCGCGCGCGAGTGACGCGGCGGCCTGCCGCAGGCAGCCTTCCTCCGGCAAGGGAAGCCTACCGGACAACAAGCAGACCTAGAGGCACCACCCTAGAGCCCTAAAACGACTAGACCCGACCGGCAACGAGCTTGTCGGTCACTCCGGCGGCTCGGCGGCGGCGGCGGACCACGCGCCGGCGAACACGAAACGAAACGCGACCAACCCAAGACAGGAAACGATTCGGGAACTCACCACGACCCTAAACCACTAGCTGGTTGGGACGGAGACGGGACGGAGGAGCGGGCTTGACGACGTGCCGACCTGCGATGAAAAGCGCCGGCGATGACCTTCCCCGTTCCGGTGATCCTAGAACACCAAATGGAGAACCATCTAGCGCATGAGAAGCTGAGAAACACAAGGACCCTAAAACGCACACAAGTTCCGGTAGAACCTCACCCTACGAGACCGGCCTCGGTTTCCCGACGAGCTGCGGTGCTCTGCTCGGCTCCGGCCGGACGCGGAGATGTCGACCCGCGTTCCCGGACGCACGAGGCACCACAGCGCACACCGATGGCACCAATCGACGCGCAAGGAAGCTAGCGAGCTTGCTTGGAGATGGACAAGGCGATGGTGGCTTGGTCACGGTGAATTTCACCGTATTCCGGTGGAGCTCGACGGCGGCCGCGAGAGGAGAAATGAGGTCGGGAAGGTGCTGTGGTGGCTTATAACCTCGGGAAAGGGAGGGGATAAGCTCGGCTGGGTCCGGGGCCCCCTCTCGGCTGCTCGACAGCGGCACCGGTTGCCCATGCCGGCCGGACGGCGACCGGCGCCGCGCGCGGTACGCGTGTCGCGTCGAGGAAGATGAACAGGGGGGTCCCCCCTGTAGCTACAGTGCTAGTTTGAGTAGGTCACAGCTATTTGATGCAAATTGGAGCTGGTCCAGGCCGAATCCGAGGAAGTGGTGAATACAAAAGTTGTAGAGAATTTCGTGTAGATCATTTTTGCTTTTGACACCAATTTCAAACTCGGCCAAAATTTTGAATTACAGAAAAGGGGGTAAAAGTAGGGTTTGAATTTCAAACTGAAATTTTAAAATTACTTTTGATTCTTCTCAACAACTTGAAAATTGGTAAACATGAAAGTTGTCCTACTCAGAGAGAATGACCACTTCTATGTAGGAAGTTTTTGAAGATTCTTAATATTTTTGAAATTGAAGTTTCAAATATAAATTTCAATATGGTAATTTGAGTTAAATTTGAATTTTTATAATATAACTTCAAAATCTCCAAAAATAAAAGTTTCTCCATTTCAAAAACTCTACAACTTTTATTAAGACACTTTTCCCATATTTCATATAGATTTTGAATTGGGTTTTTAGGTCAACTTTAGGGTTTAATTTAATTTCTATTTAATTTCATTTTTGATTTTTGATTAAGGACTTAATTACACAATCAATGCTTAGCTGAAATCAAATCACTCTAGGCCCTAAGCTCAATCATATGCAGATGCTTAAATTTAAATATGATGACATGGCAGATTAATCGAATTATAATACCAGAGGTATTACAACCTCGCAGAGCAGAAACTACACAGTTCAAAATTTAACCAACGAAATTTAGATCTAGTAATTTACTGAGGTTCCCTGGGTTGTGTAGAGCCTAGAGCACAACTTTCTCACAGCTAGAACACCACCACAAAGTAGATCGGAGCCAAACCCTAGAAATCAAGGAACTACAACAAGTAGAGAGCAAGTAAACCAAATCAAGTGACACAAGATTTATCCCGTGGTTCAGCTCGCCACAAAGGCTTGCCTACTCCACGTTGTTGAGGCTCCACAAAGGAAACTTGGGTTCACAACTCCCAATCCTCGTTCTCAAGTCAAGGAAGTTAATCCTTGAAAGAGGGGTGATTTCACTAGCTTGTGAGGGTGGTTACAAACCTCCCGGGGCTGCCACAAGATTGGCAACCTCTCCAGGCGACGCTATAGCTGGCTAGGAGCAAGCTCCAAGAGTAACAAATGCAAACCACCGGCTTGAACGCGAATCAAGTGCTTGGAGAAGATGAAGATCACAGCGAGAAGCTTGTTCTTGCCCAAGATGAGCTCACACTCTTCAAGATTTGAGTTGGATTCCAAAATGGGAGGAGTGGAGAGCTTTGGGAGTGAGAGAGAGAGAGAGCAAGAGAGAGCCTTCTCTGGTTCTGAAATCGTGCAAATGGCCGAGATGACCGTTGGGGGCGACGGGGAGGTGATTTTGAATCACCCCCGAGTCTAACGGTCAGAATAAGTCACGGCAGTGCCGGGCCAGAGGCCGGCAGTGCCGGGACCCAGCAGTACCGTGCCTAAGGCCGGCAGTGCCGCGCTGCCAAAACAGATCAGAATGATATGGAATTTTGTGGCTGGTTTTGGCAGTGGAAATTAGGATGTTTGGTGTGAATATTTGCACTTGGTCACACTTTCAAACATGTCTTTTGCATCCCCCTTAATAGTACGGCTTTTCCTATACTCAAATTCAGAATAAAAACGAATTTAAACCTCCTTTGAGCCGGATGCCGCATCCATAAGTTGTTAGGGGTCCACCTGCATCAGAATACATCCTCCTAATACCCTTGCATGTCCATCATCTCAATAAACCACATTAGTCTTCTAATCGCGTGGTCATTATCACAAAAACCCATATTAGGGCTTGATTGCACTTATAATCTCCCCCTTTTTGGTGATTGATGACAACCAGATTAGAGAGATAAAGGATAATATACAATAAGGTTTAAATGAGATTTAGAATCTAGAGTCTCCCCCTGAATATGTGAATGAAGTTTGAATTTCCAACTTAGCATGAAAGGCTAAGTTTCACATACTAGAGTGAAATGGGGTCTCCCCCTACATCCATGGTCTCTGTGGGGTGCTGCACACAGTGTCAAGTAGATAATCGTGATGCAAATAGCATGTGAGACAATCAGAGTGAGCATCTGCCTTCAGATAGGGCGGCACTGCCACTCTGGGGCCGGCACTGCCGCGGGCGCGGCACTGCCGCGTTGCCTGAAGACAGAGACTTCACGGAAGCAAAGCACCTACACAGATCATATATAATATAGAACTAGTTTATGCACAAACACAGGCTGGTTCTTAAATAAAGTACTTAGGTTCACATTCGAATAAAAATAAAATGCATGAAAGTACTTATTACAAACCGAAAGAGTTTGAGAAACACTCTCAACTCTACAACATAGCTCTCACAAGATCTAAAACAATAAGCTCACAAAGCTGGAGCACAGTGAAAATGATGAAAAATAGTTGTACCCCTCTCTAATCCCCTTCTCCCCCTTTGGCACCAAGCACCAAAAAGGAAGAAATGAGAGAAAAGAGAAGCACAACTACTCGTCATCATCGTCACCAGCCTCCTCCTCCTCCTCCTCCTCGTCGTCGTTGGAGATGATCGCACGGCCCTGGCGGTGAGTAGTGGCGGTGAAGCGAACACCGCGGCGAGTCGACGTGCCGGGACGGTCCTCCTCCTCCTCGCGTGCTAGCTGGTCCCAATCAACGTCCTCGACGTCGGAACCGGACATCTCGCTGAACTCTGGAGGTGGAGTAGGAGGGCTAATCTGTCGCAGCCCCAAATGATCACGAATCTCCCGGTTCTCCATGCGGGCCTTGTATGCGGACTCAGAAGCATGCATACAAGCCCCAAAGATCCTCTGTAGCATACGGGAGAGACGGCTCTTCTTCCTGGGCTGCCTGTGTGAGCCAGAGCGAGAGGAACTGGGTATGTTGGTCGACGGGACAGCACGCCTGCTAGAGCAGCGAGTGGCTGCCCTGCTCTCACCTCCTGCAGAGTGGTGAGTCTTGTCCACCCGGAACGGCTCATGGGACACATCCTTCTTGAATATGATGCCAGACACACGCTCAATCAAAAACATAATGTAAGGTGCATATGGGAGTGCCTTCCTCGCATCCTCAGAAGTGATGATCAACTCACGCCACATGAAGCGAGAAACTGAAAACCACGGACTCCCTGGCTGTGTCCTGGCAAGCATGTTCCTGGCTGTCCCATAGAGATTGGAAGCTGAACCAACCTTGGGATGAAGTGTCTGCCGAGACATGTTGTTCAAGACATAGTATCGACTCTTCAGCCCCTTCACCAACCCATCGGCCTGACCGGGGACATCATATAAGTGAGCCAACTCATCATCAGTGAGGGCCCTCTCATCATGAAGATCATAAGCTGTCCTATCCCACTCACCAAAACCGAGGATACGAGCAAAAGTAGTGTAATCCACTCGGTAGTGATGAACATCAGTCATCCAGTGCAACTCATCGTCCTCGCTGTCAAAGTAGTAGGTGGCTAGGAACTGATATAGTATCTCTGTGTTCCAATCACACCTGAAACCCATCAAGTCATATATACCTCTCTTCTTGCAGAAAGCGATGACATGGTTGCACACTCTGTCATTCTTTGCTGCCAAGTGCTCCCAATCAATGTATCTCATCGTGACAATCTTGGGCTTCTTGGCGGCAAGGAGAACGGACTCATAGAAGTCCGACTGGAAAGCGGACCAAAACCTGTAATCGAGCTCCTCATCCCTACGCCTCGCATAGGGATTAACTCGCCTTTGCTCTTGCACTGCCCTGAACTGATTTGCGTAGTCATACTTGTGCCTCTGCCTGTTCTCATTTGGAGGACGCACGAAGTGCTCATGCTCATCCCACTCCATGTATGCTCCATCGAACATGGTGAGATCATCAGGCGTATCAGGGCATGCATCATCTGGTATGGTCCTGCCTGCCTGCTCAGCCAAATCAGCATCTCTCATGGCTTGCCTCTGAGATCTACCTGCAGCCTCTCTTCCCCCACGCCTTGCTGCCTGCTTGGTCCGTGGAGGGCGCGGGTTGCTTGGCCCAGCCCCTCCACCAAAACTACTGCCTCCATCTGCCATCTATGCACAAATGAAAAATATACGTGTAAATAATGGAAGAAATGAGTGCTGAGCCAACCTGTGAGATGAAAATAGCAAACCCATGGTGTCAATCATTGAGGCAAAAACTGGATGGCAAGGGCTCACAGCACTGGGTCCGGCACTACCGCGCCTAAGCCCAGCACTGCCGCGCCTGCGCAGTGAGGCCCCTCTGCCTCCAACCTTCCTCAACGATGGAAAGTACGGATCGGCTGATTTCATTCCATGGATTCGACTCCAAACCCATTAAACAACCCATGGCAACACTTTTCCCAAACAAGAAACTTCACATTGCATAGATTGGGATAAAACTTGGTTAGGGTTTGAACTTCACCTTGAAGAATGAAAGGAGAGGGAAGATGCAGCGCCAACAGGGCCTTGGATGCCGCTTCAACAGGGCCTTGGAGACCGGCAAGGAGAGGAGGAAGAAGCCTCCACGCCGCGGACTGCAGGGCCGAGGGGAGCTCGCGGCAGGGAGGGGCGGCGGTGCCGGGCAGGGGCACCGTCGCCTTCTCTCGGTGCGTTTGAAAAAGAGAGAGGGACCGAGAGAATAGAGAGAGGGAGAAACGGTCTCGGGTCAAGAAAAGACTTAGAGAGGGTGCCCAACCGTTCTGACTAAGGTGGCCCACGAGCCGCCAAACTGGCGAGGCGCGGCACTGCCGCTGTATAGCGCGGCACTGCCGGCCTGCCTTCCAGCAGAGATCCTAAACCTAATCTGGTCTGCACCTAGGTCATGGTTACAGGATAATATTCATGCAATCACTTGGTCAGAGAAAGTAAGAAATAAAGGCAGTGACCAAGATTGCATAACCACACATTCGAAGAGGTTTTGAAAGACATAAAGAACTTTTCAAATGTTTTTTCAACCAACCTAACTACAAGAAATACCCTTATACATGACGGTTCGCTGGTGACCTTCTAACAAATCATCATAGAATGATATCATCTATGACGGTTCATTCTTAAGGTGATAGATATATGACGATTGGTTAAGTTATCGTCATGGTTGGACGTCACCAATCAGTTGGCACCTCCGTGGAAAATTATGACGGAGGTGAAGTATTGTTTTCGAATAGTGCCAATCTATTTTTGTTTTTGTTTTCCGTTAAACAAATTTAGGTTTTCATATGAGACTCCCGAAAAGTGAAGGAATTAATACAAATTATAAATAAAGCAAGAAATATAATTGTATATAAATAAAGAATAATAACATATGTTGTTTAATTTTTATATAAATAACGAAATAAAAAAGTTATTATTACAGTATCTCCATTAATAAAATAAGTCATTACAACGAATTATATAAAAATTTGGAATAAGTTAAACGCTCGAAGAGGAAGTTTAGAAGTAAAAAATATCCGCTCTGCTCGGCTGGTTGGTACGGTACGACTGGCTGGCTGATTGTTCTAAGAAAAAATACTGCTGAATGGTTGACTGGTGCTGGCTGGACCAGTCAGCCGAACAGAGCATCATATTTTTCATGGAGTGAGTATATTGATATCACCGCTAACCTTTAAAGAGGGAAAGAAGAAAAAATGATAACAAAAAGAAACAAAAATAAAAATATAAACACAGATGGACATTTCCTCCGGGCCGATGTCTTCCTCACGAGGCTCTCTCGCGCTCGTGTCTCTTCTCACGTGCACGCCGCCGCCTCTCCATACTCCTGCCTGCTCTCACCTCCGGCTGGGCCACTACCGGCGTCGCCTCCTCGAGCCACGCAGTCCGTGCTCCGCCTCCGGTGTCAGCCATTGAAACGACCTCGATTTCCACGAAGGGAAATCCACAGGCTCGAATTGTAATTCAACAGATTGCTTGGGACAATCCATGAAATTACCCATATCTCAGTTGACACCAGGATCCATACAACGGTAAATAAGTCTTACATAAATATTTATTACATCGCCACACTGGCGGAATCAACAATCAGAGAAGCTTTAGAAGATGCGGAAGCGATTCATCCTTCACGGCCAACTTGAGTGTAGCACGTGACCCTATTCCTCGTCATCATCTCCCTCGAAGTCGTACTCAATCTCGTCACCTGACAGCAAATTTATCAGTACGATTTGTACTGGCCACGGAGCCCACCTATGCAACATTTGCTTTGTGGAAAGTGGATGCAAGGCTATACAAGCAGACCTATAGGCTGAGGTTTTCCTATGCAGCTGTAATCAATGTTTAATTAGTCAAGTTTTATCACCAGTTAACACCATCATCCCTTTTCCCATCACCACACCTCACATACCCACACCTCACTCTCATTCGACAGGCCCAACTCCCTCTCGGGCCTATCTCAGCGGCACACTACCACAACGGGTACACTGCCGGAAAAATGTCATCCAGGGGGAGAAGAGAACACTCACTACACTAGTAGAAGCTTCACAGGAAAGGTCCATAGCCAACAGGTTGGCATATGTATCGATCGATCAACCATACACTCTGCAGAGGTTTCACTACTCACAAGATTAGCCATCATAGGTGTTGCGCAAACACCTAGGCAGAATTCTGGGTGCTTGCTTGCCTAGGTCGATGCCACCCTACCACTCAGCCCTGGGATATTCCGGATCCTACACCGTTATGCTGAGACTGGGAGACACAGTACCGGGCCCATCCAGTGGTACTGTGCATCTAGAACGGAACGGGAACCCATCGACCGTCTCCGCCCACCCTTATCACCTTTCAACCTAGCAGTAGTGGCACCGTCCTACCAAGTAGTCCAGCCGTCTCCCGCCCATCAGAAGCGAGTGAGTAGAAAAGGATTCCCATGAATCTGAAACTAGTCCATCCTAGGTTTGACCAAGCAGGCATCTCCACTTAGGGGATACTCTCCCCGTGCTATCACAGCACCTCCGTCCACGGGCTTCAAACCACCAAGGCTATCCCACCCGGAACCTCCTCAACAACTTTACCCGCCACAGGTATCTCGCTTGGGGATGCCCAGGTTGCACCCCCGGCACGACTTGCCCCATGGGCTTGTCTCACATCCCACTTGGTCGACATCAACCCTTACCACGCACCCAAGACGCACGCAGCACTCTCTCCCAGTGGTTATAATCAGCTATACACCGTCCCAATTCCACCACATAGCATATAGCAAGTAGAAAGTAGTGGAAGAGTAACAGTAAATTAAGCAGCAGCTAACCTAACAGCGGATAGCAGGGTAAAGTCTTATCAAGGCAGGGAATTCAAATATACTACCATGCAACCAATCCATACTTAATCATAAAGCAATAGCAACAATGTCATTTGCAATGCGTAATAGGATCTAAGGATTTGGTGGGACGTGGCACCTTCGTAGTCGTCTCCTAGCTCTTGGAAGTACACGTGGTCGTCTTCCTTAGTCAGATCCTGCTCCGTCTCTGAAATCGAACACGAAATAGTCGCGTCAGCGACTCCTATAGAGTATTTCAGAAAAATCCAATAAAATAAAGAGCCAAATGCACACAAACACAGTCTTGGATTGTAGATCTCATTTTTCTAAGAATTTTGATATATGGTGCGCAATTTTTGGACTTCGTATGAATAAGTTATGAATTTCCAAAGATTATCCTATTTTCTGAAAATGAGAAAACTGTTTGGTTAATAGGGGCAGCTCGGGATTGGTCCACGTGGCGCGCGGGTCCAGTAGTGCGGCAAGTGGCGCCTCAACAGAACACAGACCCGATGGTCGCCCACCAGGTGTTCGATGCTGGTTCCCAGAGAGTTGCCGGAGTTGCCGTAGCTCGGCGTGGCTCGGCGGTGGTCGGTGGTAGCTCGGCTGTGGTAGGGGGTATCTCGGCGGAGCTCGGCGGTGGTCGGTGGTAGCTCGGCTGTGGTTGGGGGTATCTCGGCGGAGCTCGGCGGTGGTCGGGGGTAGCTCGGCGGGGCTCGGCATAGTTCGGCGTACCTCGGCGGGCTCGGGCGAATCGGAAATTCGCGGCGCCGAGGGTGCCGCTCTCCCGAGCTCTCCCGGGGGGGCTCGGGCGAATCGGAGATTCGGTGCGCCCGAGGGTGCCGTTCTCCCGAGGTCTCTCGCGGAGGCTCGGGCGAATCGGAAATTTGGGCGCCCGAGGGTGCTGCTCTCCCGAGGTCTCCGCGGAGGCTCGGGCGAATCGGAAATGTGGGCGCCGAAGGGGCTGCTCTCCCGAGCTCTCCCGGTGAGGCTCGGGCGAATCGGAAATTTGGGCGCCCGAGGGTGCCGCTCTCCCGAGCTCTCCTGGGGAGGCTCGGGCGAATCGGAGATTTGGTGCGCCGAGGGTGCTGCTCTCCCGAGCTCTCCTGGGGAGGCTCGGGCGAATCGGAGATTTGGTGTGCCGAGGGTGCTGCTCTCCCGAGCTCTCCTGGGGAGGCTCGGGCGAATCGGAGATTTGGGCGCCGAAGGGGCTGCTCTCCCGAGCTCTCCCGGTGAGGCTCGGGCGAATCGGAAATTTGGTGCGCCGAGGGTGCCGTTCTCCCGAGGTCTCTCGCGGAGGCTCGGGCGAATCGGAAATTTGGGCGCCCGAGGGTGCCGTTCTCCCGAGGTCTCCTGCGGAGGCTCGGGCGAATCGGACATTTGGTGCGCCGAGGGTGCTGCTCTCCCGAGCTCTCCTGGGGAGGCTCGGGCGAATCGGAGATTCGGTGCTAGCAGGGTTCCAGGGCGTCTGTTCAAGGCGGCGGTGTCTCTCCGGTGCGGCGGACGATGACAGGGCGGCGATGACCATATTTCGGCAAGGCAGGGCTCGGCTTTCTAGCGGCGGTGCCGAGGCAGACTTGGCGAACCTCGGCGGCCTTTCTCCGCAGCGCGAGGCGACCGGGGGTACTCGGAACGGATCTTAGGCGAGGCGGAACGTGTCGGCGGCGATGTCGTCGCGACTGTGAGGTTCCGGCGGGGCTAAGGAGGTCTTCTAGGAGGTGTATACGCGTCCAGGGTCTATGGCGATGGTATACCAACTACCAATTTTGGCTACCGAGCTTTCCAAGGTGCTCGGTTGTGGCGGCGGCGTGTCGCCGACGACGGCGGAAGGCGGCATCGCGGCTACGACCAAGTATTGGTTCAATCGAATGCGGTCCTGTCAAATTGGTGAGGCCAGAGAGGCATACAACACTCTGGTGGCGAACTTTAGCCATGGCATGACCTTCTTTTGGCAACGGCTCGCGGCGGCGCTCCGGTAAGGTCGCGGCGCACGCGGCCAAGGCGATTCAGGCTTCCTTTAGCGCTTAGATCCGCGTAGCTAGCTTGAGGGGGGTCGTGGCGGTGCTCCACGACGCTCTAACCTATACGGTTGCTAGACGGATTGCTCGGAACGAGTGATTCGGCGTCGGAACGCGTCGGTGGTGAGCGCGCTCCGCCGA
The DNA here is from genome assembly GCA_038502445.1 of Eremochloa ophiuroides. Lineage (NCBI taxonomy): Eukaryota > Viridiplantae > Streptophyta > Magnoliopsida > Poales > Poaceae > Eremochloa > Eremochloa ophiuroides. Next base: position 18,287,627 of record JAHLJS010000006.1, read on the forward strand.
GAACGCGTCGTGCTGCGTTCTCGGTCTAGCAAGCTTGTAGTCCGGGGGTTTCGGCCGGTCGAATGAGTGCATGGTGCAGGTGATCTTCCCGAGCCGGTAAAGGCTCGTGCCTGCGCGTCCCGAGGGTGGAACGCCATGGCAAAAGCAGGGCAAGGTTCGGACGTGGCGTGTGGTGGCTCACCGTGGTGTCGGTGAAGCTAGGATGGCGGTGCAGTGGCGAGTCGGAGCCGTGCAGAGCGATCGCAGTGCCGTGCCGCTCCTCGTCCGCAGCTCGGGCTTCTCCTCCGTGTCCGGCTCCGGCGTGCTCCGCGGCGGCGGCGCTCCGGCAGCTTCTCCTCCTCTGCTCCGCCCTTCTCCTACGCTCTCTCTCTCGGTTTGGTGCGGTGTGCCGGTCTGTGCTGCGGTGGCGGCGAGGGGAAATGAGGGTAAGGCTTCGGGGTGCTCCAATTTATAGGCGAGCTTGGCCAGCTCCAATGGCGAACGGTCCTGATTGCGCTCGGCCGATCGAAGGGCCGTGGCTCGAGTGGATCTAGGGCTCCGGATGGGCGCGGGTTCGCTTGGCGGCCAGGAAAGGAGGGGACAGGAGGGGGACAGCGGGGTCAGGGCTCTGCCATGCTGTCGGCTGTGGGACCGGGGTCACGCCATTCGCGTGGCACCCCCGGCAGGCGCGTCGCCTTCGTGAGGAAGAAGAACAGTGGGGGGGGCGAGAGCGGCTGACAGGCGGGGCCGGGTTGGCAGCGAGCGCGAGCGCGAGCGCGTGTGTGCCGGTCGCGCGCGTGCGCTGCCGAGCCGCGACGTGGGCCGCGCGCGGTGAGATGAGGAGAGGAAGGTCGGGCGGGCCTGGGGCTGGCTTAGCGACCCGGCTGGCCGAAACGAATGGCTGGCCTAACTCTCTTTCTCTTTTTCTATTTTCAGTTTAGTGTATATATACATATATTGCCCATTTTAATTATTGAGTAAATACAAACATAAGTTGCAATAAATCCCAAATGTGATGCATAAGTTATTATTCTATGTGAATGGAATTAAAATGCAAACTACACTCCATTATTTACCAATTTCATAATGAAACCTATATGCTTGCACAAGAAAAATGGGTTTTCACAATAAATAAATGAAAAATTTTAATTGTTTGGGATTTTTAGATTGTGTGGATTTTTAGGGTTGTTACAGCCATCGGCCCCCAAACACCGCGCCGCCCGACCCATGCTGCCGCAGCTCCGCCGGGACAGCCGCGTGGGGCTGACTGGGTCCCTAGGGATTTATGCGCGCCACGCCGCAACCTTCACCACCGAAGTCTCTCTGCTCGGTTCTATTCTAGCCACCGCGCGCTGCCTCCTCCGGGCCACTGTCATTCTTGGCTTTACCGGCGACGAACCAGGGTGATAGGGATGCCCAGATCCAGATCCAGCGACGACCGGCGACGAACCGTCTTCCATCCCCAGATCCAGATGGACCAGATCTGCCTGGATGTGATAGAGTTGCTATGAAAGGTGATGTGCTGCTAGCTACCCGTACCACTAGTCAAGGATTGTGTTAGCGACATTGTTTTGGTTTGTTTATTAACATGAATGTTTGTATTTTCCTGGTATAAATTATCTTTAGAAGCTATTAGCTCTGGATCAATTGTATTGCTTGGATCAATTGTCTTTGCTGGTATAAAAGTTTGTTGCAGAAGTCTAGTGATTTGGGTGGAATATTTGGAACTGAACTGCTGTTTTTCAGGGCACGAGGTGAGTTCTGTTTGGCCTTGTGGAAAAATACAATTGCTAGCATTAGGGTAATTCACTTGTAGCAATGATTCAGTTTAATTTCTATTTGTTAAGCAATAATGCCAGGAGGCTTGATCCCTGTGAAGTCTGCAAATTGGAGTGATTAGAAGAAAGACAAACTCCACCTCCATTCAATTCATTCTGTATGCAGCTAATAGAAGCAAGGTCGAGTAACATGTTTCTGAAACGCTGCTTCCTTTGGCAACACAGTTCAGTTTGTTAGTTGTCCGATTGTAGTTTCAGGTATGTGGTTATCTATCTGGTTGCTTCAGTTATGTACTGAAGTTTTGGTTTGATGTAGTCTTTAAGCATCTCTTGCCCTGGTTCATTTACGCTTGCAGGTGGACAGCAACAAAAAGATCAAGCACAGTAGGATTAAAATGTGACGAACACACCTTAATGCAAATATGAAGATTGGTTGCCAAGTCGAGTCATCTTGTCTGAAGGTATAGAAAGTTCTCATGGAGCCTTCATATCTACCTTAGTATTGTAAATATATAGAGTACTCTAAATATATATATAATCTTTGTTGAAAATATATCCACGTGCTTCTCTCATAGAAAACGGTTTGTATGCTTGCACCTGGGCAAATAAATAGATGGTATTTATTTTTTAGAATGTTTGCTCAAAACTAACTCATTTCATTTTCATATTGATTTTCAGGTAGCTTCTTGAGGTGCTTGGTACCACATAATATGGACAGCAAGTGAATTGAAGTACTAGTGGAATCTTGGATACTAATAGTCCTTTATTTAGACTCCCTAGAGATGAGATATTAGTTCATACTTGTTAGCATAGTTATAGATTGATTATCCTCAAAACTGTATGTTACAAACACTGGACTAATGTTTGTTTGTATGATTGGTGTACTTTGAGATGTGTTGCATGTTAATAAAGTGACGATTTAGCACTGATATATGATGTTCTTTTTCGTCACAGTGGTTTGGATTTGGGTTTGGATATGGGCTGGATATAGTAGATGGACAACTAATCTATGACGAACACAAAATTCAATCTGTGACGGCTCAATTTGGGCCAATAAATGTATGACGCGGAATACATGATAGTTTTCTACATCGTCATCATGAGTTAACCGTGACACGTTTTGGTCTGTCTATGACAAAAGTATACCGTCATGTATAAGGACATTTTTTGTAGTAGCTAGCTTAATCAAACAGTCATGTGCTAGGTTTCAAACCACGTTTCTTGAATCAAGGATATTTAGTTCACTATGCAAAGTGCAAAACCTTGACTCATCAAGAGGCTTAGTGAAGATATCGGCTAGTTGCTTTTCGGTGCTCACATGGCGTATTTCGATATCTCCTTTGGTTTCGTGGTCTCTCAAGAAGTGATGTCGGATGTCAATGTGCTTGGTTCTTGAGTGGCTTACGGGATTGTTTGCAAGTTTTATGGCACTTTCATTGTCACACAATAATGGGATTTTGGTAAAGTGACATCCGAAATCACGAAGGGTTTGCCTCATCCAAAGTAGTTGCGCACAACATGCACCGGCTGCAACATACTCGGCCTCGGCGGTGGAAAGGGCTACACAATTTTGCTTCTTAGAACTCCAAGACACTAGGGACCGTCCAAGGAATTGACACGTCCCCGAAGTGCTTTTTCGATCTACTTTGCAACCGGCGTAATCGGAATCCGAATACCCAAGCAAATCGAACTTAGAGCCCTTAGGATACCACAAGCCAAGGTTTGGAGTGTGTACTAAGTATCTCAAGATTCTTTTAACGGCCATCAAATGGCACTCTTTCGGGTTAGCTTGAAATCTAGCACACATGCACACGCTAAGCATAATATCGGGCCTAGATGCGCACAAATAGAGTAGAGAGCCGATCATGGAGTGATATACCTTGATGTCCACGGCTTTCCCTTCTTCATCAAGATCAAGATGCCCGTTGACTGGCATGGGAGTCTTGATATGCTTTGCATTTGCCATGTCAAACTTTTTGAGCATGTCATGGGTATACTTGGTTTAACCTATGAAAGTTCTTCCCTTCAATTGCTTGACTTGAAAACCAAGGAAGAACTTGAGCTCACCCATCATGGACATCTGAAATCTCTTAGTCATTGTCCTACTAAATTGCTCACAAAATACATTGTTAGTACTACCAAATATTATGCCATCGATATATATTTAGCACATAAATAAATCTTTACCAACTTTGTGAGTGAAAAGAGTAGGATCAGCTTTGCCTATTTCAAAGCCTTGTTTGAGTAAGAAATCCTTAAGGCATTATACCATGCTCTTGGAGCTTGCTTAAGCCCATAGAGCGCCTTATGGAGTTTGTAGACATGGTCGGGGAACTTGGGATCTTCGAAACCCAGTGGCTGCTCCACATATACCAACTCTTGTATTGGGCCATCGAGAAATGCACTCTTCACATCCATTTGATATAGCTTGAAGTTGTGATGGGCAGCACAGGCTAGAAGCATTCGGATTGCTTCTAGTCTTGCTACCGGTGCATATGTTTCTTCAAAGTCCAAGCCCTCTACTTGAGTGGAACCTTGAGCCACCAATCTTGCCTTGTTCCTTGTCACCATGCCATCTTCATCTTGCTTATTTCTGAAAACCCACTTGGTGCCAATGATGTTGGTGTTGGGTCTTTCAACAAGAGTCCACACTTGATTTCTCTCGAAGTTGTTCAACTCTTCTTGCATGGCTAGCACCCAATCCGGATCACCAAGTGCATCTTCTACCTTGAGAGGTTCCAAAGAGGAGACAAAAGAATAAAATTGACAAAAATTTTCCAAATGTGAACGAGTGGTTACCCCCTTCGAAGACTCCCAAGGATATTGTCAACGGGATGATCCCGTTGAATCGTTTGTCGTAGCCTTGGATGATCAATGGATTCTTGTTCTTCTTCTTCTAGCCAAGCATCTTCATCTACTTCAAGAACGGGTGCCAGATCTTCCCTTGGAGACGGTGTCCTCCCAGTTGTTGCAGGAGTAGATGGCTCTGCTGCCTGGGGGAGCGGCACTGCCGGGCCTGAGGCCGGCACTGCCGGGATACCTTCAGCAGCAGGCCCTGCAGTAGCTTTCTCTTGAGGATGTTCCACCTCTGGTGCCTTGTGTAACAACCCTAAAAATCCACACAATCTAAAAATCCCAACCAATTAAAATTTTTCATTTATTTATTGTGAAAACCCATTTTTCTTGTGCAAGCATATAGGTTTCATTATGAATTTGGTAATAAAGGAGTGTAGTTTGCATTTTAATTCCATTCACATAGAATAATAACTTATGCATCACATTTGGGATTTATTGCAATTTATGTTTGTATTTACTCAATATTTAAAATGGGCAATATATGTATATATACACTAAATTGAAAATAGAAAAGGAGAAAGAGAGTTAGGCCAGCCATTCGTTTCGGCCAGCTGGGTCGCTAAGTCAGCCCAAGCCAGCCCGACCTTCCTCTCCTCACCTCACCGCGCGCGGCCCACGTTGCGGCTCGGCAGCGCGCGCGCGACCGGCACACACACGCTCGTGCTCGCTGCCAACCCGACCCCGCCTGTCAGCCGCTCTCGCCCCCCCCCCCCCCACTGTTCTTCTTCCTCACGAAGGCGACGCGCCTGCCGGGGGTGTCGCGCGAATGGCGTGACCCCGGTCCCACAGCCGACAGCATGGCAGAGCCCTGACCCCGCTGTCCCCCTCCTGTCCCCTCCTTTCTTGGCCGCCAAGCGAACCCGCGCCCATCCGGAGCCCTAGATCCACTCGAGCCACGGCCCTTCGATCGGTCGAGCGCAATCAGGACCGTTCGCCATTGGAGCTGGCCAAGCTCGCCTATAAATTGGAGCACCCCGAAGCCCTACCCTCATTTCCCCTCGCCGCCACCGCAGCACAGACTGGCACACTGCACCAAACCGAGAGAGAGAGCGAAGGAGAAGGGCGGAGCAGAGGAGGAGAAGCTGCTGGAGCGCCGCCACCGCGGAGCACGCCGGAGCCGGACACGGAGGAGAAGCCCGAGCTACGGACGAGGAGCGGCACGGCACTGCGATCGCTCTGCACGGCTCCGACTCGCCACTGCACCGCCATCCTAGCTTCACCGACACCACGGTGAGCCATCGCACGCCATGTCCGAACCTTGCCCTGCTTTTGCCATGGCGTTCCACCCTCGGAACGCGCAGGCACGAGCCTATACCGGCTCGGGAAGATCACCTGCACCATGCACTCATTCGACCGGCCGAAACCCCCGGACTACAAGCATGCTAGACCGAGAACGCAGCACGACGCGTTCTCGGCAGAGCGCGCTCACCACCGACGCGTTCCGACGCCGAATCACCCGTTCCGAGCAATCCGTCTAGCAACCGTATAGGTTAGAACGTCGTGGAGCACCGCCACGACCCCCTCGAGCTAGCTACGCGGATCTAAGCGCTAGAGGAAGCCTGAATCGCCTTGGCCGCGTGCGCCGCGACCTTACCGGAGCGCCGCCGCGAGCCGTCGCCAAAAGAAGGTCATGCCATGGCTAAAGTTCGCCACCAGAGTGTTGTATGCCTCTCTGGCCTCACCAATTTGACAAGACTGCATTCAATTGAACCAATACTTGGTCGTAGCCGCGATGCCGCCTTCCGCCGTCGTCGGCGACACGCCGCCGCCACAACCGAGCACCTTGGAAAGCTCGGTAGCCAAAATTGGTAGTTGGTATACCATCGCCATAGACCCTGGACGCGTATACACCTCCTAGAAGACCTCCTTAGCCCCGCCGGAACCTCACAGTCGCGACGACATCGCCGCCGACACGTTCCGGCTCGCCTAAAATCCGTTCCGAGTACCTCCGGTCGCCTCGCGCTGCGGAGAAAGGCCGCCGAGGTTCGCCAAGTCTGCCTCGGCACCGCCGCTAGATAGCCGAGCCCCGAATCACGACTGTCGCCTTGGCTACGTGCGCCTCCACCTCGTCGGAGAACCGCCGTATGCTGAGGGAGAGAAGGAGGCCATACCACGACTCTAATCCGCCACCATCTGGTCGGACGACTGCCTGAGCACGCCAATTGGGGAAAGCCGAGCCCTGTCTTGCCGAAATATGGCCATCGCCGCCCTGTCATCGTCCGCCGCACCGGAGAGACACCGCCGCCTTGAACAGACGCCCTGGAACCCTGCTAGCACCGAATCTCCGATTCGCCCGAGCCTCCCCAGGAGAGCTCGGGAGAGCAGCACCCTCGGCGCACCAAATCTCCGATTCGCCCGAGCCTCCCCAGGAGAGCTCGGGAGAGCAGCCCCTTCGGCGCCCAAATCTCCGATTCGCCCGAGCCTCCCCAGGAGAGCTCGGGAGAGCAGCCCCTTCGGCGCCCAAATCTCCGATTCGCCCGAGCCTCACCAGGAGAGCTCGGGAGAGCAGCCCCTTCGGCGCCCAAATCTCCGATTCGCCCGAGCCTCCCCAGGAGAGCTCGGGAGAGCAGCCCCTTCGGCGCCCAAATTTCCGATTCGCCCGAGCCTCACCGGGAGAGCTCGGGAAAGCAGCCCCCTCGGCGCCCAAATGTCCGATTCGCCCGAGCCTCCGCAGGAGACCTCGGGAGAACGGCACCCTCGGGCGCCCAAATTTCCGATTCGCCCGAGCCTCCGCGGGAGACCTCGGGAGAACGGCACCCTCGGGCGCACCAAATCTCCGATTCGCCCGAGCCTCCCCGGGAGAGCTCGGGAGAGCGGCACCCTCGGCGCCCCGAATCTCCGATTCGCCCGAGCCCCGCCGAGCTAAACCGAGCTACGCCGAGCCCCACCGAGCTACCCCCGACCACCGCCGAGCTCCGCCGAGCTACCCCAACCACAGCCGAGCTACCCCCGACCACCGCCGAGCCATGCCGAGCTACGCCAACTCCGGCAACTCTCTGGGAACCAGCATCGAACACCTGGTGGGCGACCAACGGGTCTGTGTTCTGTTGAGGCGCCACTTGCCGCACTACTGGACCCGCGCGCCACGTGGACCAATCCCGAGCTGCCCCTGATTAACCAACCAGTTTTCCCATTTTCAGAAAATAGGATAATCTTCGGAAATTCATAACTTATTCATACGAAGTCCAAAAATTGCGCACCATATATCAAAATTCTTAGAAAAATGAGATCTACAATCTAAGACTATGTTTGTGTGCATTTGGCTCTTTATTTTATTGGATTTTTCTGAAATACTCTATAGGAGTCGCTGACGCGACTATTTCGTGTTCGATTTCAGAGCCGGAGGAGGATCTGACTAAGGAAGACGACCACGAGTACTTTCAGGAGCTAGGAGACGACTACGAAGGTGCCACGTCCCACCAAATCCTTAGATCCTATTACGCATTGCAAATGACATTGTTGCTATTGCTTTATGATTATGTATGGATTGGTTGCATGGTAGTATATTTGAATTCCCTGCCTTGATAAAACTTTACCCTGCTATCCGCTGTTAGGTTAGCTGCTGCTTAATTTACTGTTACTCTTCCACTACTTTCTACTTGCTATATGCTATGTGGTGGAATTGGGACGGTGTATAACAGATTATAACTACTGGGAGAGAGTGCTGCGTGCGTCTTGGGTGCGTGGTAAGGGTTGATGTCGACCAAGTGGGATGTGAGACAAGCCCATGGGGCAAGTCGTGCCAGGGGTGCAACCTGGGCATCCCCAAGCGAGATACCTGTGGCGGGTAAAGTTGTTGAGGAGGTTCCGGGTGGGATAGCCTTGGTGGTTTGAAGCCCGTGGACGGAGGTGCTGTGATGGCACGGGGAGAGTATCCCCTAAGTGGAGATGCCTGCTTGGTCAAACCTAGGATGGACTAGTTTCAGGTTCATGGGAATCCTTTTCTACTCACTCGCTTCTGATGGGCGGGAGACGGCTGGACTACTTGGTAGGACGGTGCCACTACTGCTAGGTTGAAAGGTGATAAGGGTGGGCGAAGACGGTCGATGGGTTCCCGTTCCGTTCTAGATGCACAGTACCACTGGATGGGCCCGGTACTGTGTCTCCCAGTCTCAGCATAACGGTGTAGGATCCGGAATATCCCAGGGCTGATTGGTAGGGTGGCATCGACCTAGGCAAGCAAGCACCCGGAATTCTGCCTAGGTGTTTGCGCAACACCTATGATGGCTAATCTTGTGGGTAGTGAAACCTCTGCAGAGTGTATGTGTCGGTGCTAGTTTTGGCGGGGCTAACACCGGCTAATAAATACGTGTTTTGCGGTTGAGGCTACGGATGGTGTGCAAAGGGGGAACACAGGGATTATACTGGTTCAGGCCAAGCAAGCCCTACGTCCAGTGGAGAGGAGAGTCGTGTTGCCTTGCACCGGGGTGCTTGTAGTAGGGGGTTACAAGTTAGTCGAGAGAGGGAAGTGCTCCCAGGTCTCTTGTGAGTGTCTAAGTGTTTACAAGTCATTTGCTGTGGGCGAGAACTTGGAACTTCTCCGTCCGTTCGTTCGTCCTCCGTCCTCTTAAAGCTGGTCTCTGCTCTCCCTTTTATAGCCGCAAGGGAGAGGCAAAGGCGGCTACGACTCTACCTATTAAAATAGTGAGGAGTTGCCGTTCCCCTTTTGACTAGCTGCTGCCTTTTCTCCGTGTCTCCGGGGTATGGGTATGGCTATCTTGGTTCGCGAGTTCCAAGGTAGAAACAGTCGTCTGACTATGTCATGTCGTCAGCTCTCTGGGTCTTCTGGATATGGCCGTCGTGGTCCGCACGACTTTGGTGAGTTCACACCTACCGGCTATCCTTCCGTACGATGTGACAAGAGGGAGAGTCACCTTGGGGCGTTGTTTCCCGAGGCTCGGGATCCTGAAGGCGTGCTCGTCCTTTCGTGTGGACGGCGCAGTGGGCGTCTTTCCCAAAACGGGGCGGCGCACCGTGGACCATACCGTGGAGGACAGGTGGTATGGCCGTCAGGGGCGTGCGAAGCACGGTCGCGTCGAGAGTCTCGCCCGACGGGACAGTGCTTGTAAAGTGGTCAGAGAGATCTCTTGTGGTCCAAGATTGCTCCGCTGACATTACCTGTGCCTCGGATGTCTTCGCGAGATTGCGCTCGAGGGGGATAGGGAAGCTCGGGCGAATCGGAGACTTGGGGCGCCGAGGATGCCGCTCTCCCGAGCTCTCCCGAGCTGGTGCCGCTCTCCCGTGCTCTCCCGAGCTCCCCCGAGGAGGCTCGGGCGAATCGGAGACTTGGGCGCCGAAGAGGCCGCTCTCCCGAGCTCTCCCGAGGAGGCTCGGGCGAACCGGAGGATTGGGCGCTGAGGACGCCGCTCTCCCGAGCTCTCCCGAGGAGGCTCGGGCGAATCGGAGGTTTGGGGCGCCGAGGACGCCGCTCTCCCGAGCTCTCCCGAGGAGGCTCGGGCGAATCGGAGGTTTGGGGCGCCGAGGACGCCGCTCTCCCGAGCTCTCCCGAGGAGGCTTGGGCGAATCGGAGACTTGGGCGCCCAGGATGCCGCTCTCCCGAGCTCTCCCGAGGAGGCTTGGGCGAATCGGAGACTTGGGCGCCGAAGAGTGCTGTCCCGAGGAGGCTCGGGCGAATCGGAGACTTGGGCGCCCAGGATGCCGCTCTCCCGAGCTCTCCAGAGGAGGCTCGGGCGAATCGGAGACTTGGGCGCCCAGGAGGCCGATCTCCCGAGCTCTCCAGAGGAGGCTCGGGCGAATCGGAGACTTGGGCGCCGAGGATGCCGTCTCCCGAGCTCTCCCGAGGAGGCTCGGGCGAATCGGAGACTTTGGGCGCCGAGGAGGCCGCTCTCCCGAGCTCTCCCGAGGAGGCTCGGGCGAATCGGAGGTTTGGGCGCCGAGGACGCCGCTCTCCCGAGCTCTCCCAAGGAGGCTCGGGCGAATCGGAGACTTGGGCGCCGAGGATGCCGCCTCCCGAGCTCTCCCGAGGAGGCTCGGGCGAATCGGAAACTTGGGCGCCGAGGAGTGCTGTCCCGAGGAGGCTCGGGCGAATCGGAGACTTGGGCGCCGAGGATGCCGTCTCCCGAGCTCTCCCGAGGAGGCTCGGGCGAATCGGAGACTTGGGCGCCGAGGATGCCGCCTCCCGAGCTCTCCCGAGGAGGCTCGGGCGAGGCTCGGGCGAATCGGAGACTTGGGCGCCCAGGAGGTCGATCTCCCGAGCTCTCCAGAGGAGGCTCGGGCGAATCGGAGACTTGGGCGCCGCCTCCCGAGCTCTCCCGAGGAGGCTGTTATTAGTGGAATGATGTCGTGGGCCTCTGTACACGCGGCCTTCGTGGGCTTCCACTGGCCTTACTTGGGCCAGGCCAAGTTGGGAATGAGCGTTTTTGCATTGAAGTTGGGTACCCCTAACTTTGGTAACCGACAGTAGCCCCCGAGCCTGTGGCGGAGTGAAGGCACTCCTCCACAGGTTCACGCTGGTTCTTCCTGTCAAAAAAGATAAAGTGTGGGTTGTTTTTTCCGGGGGGTGCGCGCGAGCGCACCCGCCGGGTGTAGCCCCCGAGGCTTTGGAGGGATGATATATCCCTTCAAAGGCTTAGAATCGTGTTCGTTAGTCCTAGGGTGTTTTTCGATTTATTTAGGTGGGTTGTTTCCTTGGAAGCGGAGCCCCCGAGCCTCCCACCGTGTGGGAGATCGTTCGGTGGTCTTTCCAAGGTGCAGGGCAAGTTTTCGAGCCTCCGTTTTCGTATTGGAGATCGATCGGGTCCTTCCCTGTCTTTTTTAATTCGACCTTCACGCTCTTTTTTCGGGAAGAGGAAGGTTTGGTCCTGCTCGACTTCCCCGCTGGGGCACGAGTCGGCATTTCCGGTGAGCTACAAACGGGTTGGTCCAAGTGGAGGTCCGTGCCCTATTCGTTAAGGGTCGGCTAGTGGCCTGAGCACACTCCAATTATTTCCCGAGGGTCAGTTAGTGGATGTCGGGTCCCTTCGATGGGTCCCGAGGGCATGATGCCTCCCACGGAGGGATTCCACGTAACCGACTCGCTACTAGGACTTGGACACAGCATGGGATGTCCCTTGTGACGTTCCGGACGTCGGGATACTGGCCGTTTTCGTGACCCATCCACTAGCTGTCCCTAACTCGATTTCCCTGGGGCGACTGTTCGAGCCTCGGAGGGCCAGTCTTCGATCCCCTGGGAACGTAACGGGCGCCCGAGCCCGGGGTTTCTTCGTTGAGAAAACGTAGGTGGAATCGAGGCGCGCGGTTGTAATGATTCGGCTTACCTTTTGAGGCGCGAAGCCTGACGGATGCGACGGTTAGGCTCAGTCGAGGCGGTTTGCGTGCGCGGTGATGGCGGGTCTCTTCCAAGCCGAGGTCGAGCTCCCTCCTCTGAACCTGCCGTGAAGAAGAAGCGGGCCATAGCGCCCTTGTAAAAAGTAACCTTTGTGATGAAAGTTGAGGACTTAGCATTTTTAGGGATGCCGTAGCCTCGGTGGTGTAGACAGAGCCAGAGCTGTGCCAGTCCGGCCCGAGGGGTTCCCACTTTGTCGCGCGCACAGCTAGGTATCTCAGAGAAGGCTCGAGTGAGATCGTTTTTTACTAAATTTCCCAAACGCCCGTCTCTCTTCTCGCACTCAGGCAAAATTCGCGAAATCTTTCTGGAGCGCAAGTTGACCCTCGGGCGGAGGGTGGTGAGTGGAGGTGCCGCAGCCCGGAGGCGTAGGCGATCTCACGGCTCTGCCAGCCCTGCCCTAAGAGTGTCCTTTTACTTCTTTGGATCTCGCAAGTTTTGCTAGAGTGCAGAAAGGAGTTCGGCGCGGAATTTTCGAAAAAGCGACCGGAAAGGCGCAGAGAAAATTAGATCGTCAATCCCCAAGCGTCCACCCCTCGTCCCGTACTTGAAAAACTCCATGAAATTGCCTCGAAGCATAAGTCACCCGTCGGACGGTGGGTGGTGAGTGGAGATGCCGTAGCCCGGAGGCGTAGGCGGTCTCGCGGCTCGGCCGGCCATGCCCTAAGGGTGTTCTCTTGCCTGTTCGGGTTTCACGGATTTTTTTCAAGAGTGCTGGAGAGGTTCGGACGTAAGGGAGATTGCAGTTTAAATCTCAAAATTCGTGATAATTAAAGAACGCTCATTTATCGATTCCGAGACCACAAATATGAACAAAGCTTGGAAGCTTAAGGGTAACTGTGACTTAGCTGCTCGAGCTACCAGCGTTGCGCTAGTGATGATCGTAGAGGAGGTGTCCCGCGCGGGGGGCACCGGATTGGTCGGGTTGACGCGGATGCGCTTCCCCCGCCTAGTTCGGCGGGAGCGGCGCGTGGCGTTCCCTCTGTTTCCCTGAAACGGGTGGAGGTGTCGCCGGGGTCCCTTTCCCAGCCACCTGCTGGGCCGGGGTCGGGATGATGATGGCCCGGGGCTCAGGTTGGGCGGAGGTTCATCTCGAGGCCGAGGACAGTGGCCGCGAACTGGAGGCTCCCGAACCGGAGCACCGCGCCAGCAGGAAGCGCAGGGACGTTGGCTGCCATCTGCAACCGGGATCAACACGCAAAAGGCCCCTACCTGGCGCGCCAACTGTCGGTGCTTGTTTTGGCGGGGCTAACACCGGCTAGTAAATACGTGTTTTGCGGTTGAGGCTACGGATGGTGTGCAAAGGGGGAACACAGGGATTATACTGGTTCAGGCCAAGCAAGCCCTACGTCCAGTGGAGAGAAGAGTCGTGTTGCCTTGCACCGGGGTGCTTGTAGTAGGGGGTTACAAGCTAGTCGAGAGAGGGAAGTGCTCCCAGGTCTCTTGTGAGTGTCTAAGTGTTTACAAGTCATTTGCTGTGGGCGAGAACTTGGAACTTCTCCGTCCGTTCGTTCGTCCTCCGTCCTCTTAAAGCTGGTCTCTGCTCTCCCTTTTATAGCCGCAAGGGAGAGGCAAAGGCGGCTACGACGCTACCTATTAAAATAGTGAGGAGTTGCCGTTCCCCTTTTGACTAGCTGCTGCCTTTTCTCCGTGTCTCCGGGGTATGGGTATGGCTATCTTGGTTCGCGAGTTCCAAGATAGAAACAGTCGTCTAACTATGTCATGTCGTCAGCTCTCTGGGTCTTCTGGATATGGCCGTCGTGGTCCGCACGACTTTGGTGAGTTCACACCTATCGGCTATCCTTCCGTACGATGTGACAAGAGGGAGAGTCACCTTGGGGCGTTGTTTCCTGAGGCTCGGGATCCTGAAGGCGTGCTCGTCCTTTCGTGTGGACGGCGCAGTGGGCGTCTTTCCCAAAACGGGGCGGCGCACCGTGGACCATACCGTGGAGGACAGGTGGTATGGCCGTCAGGGGCGTGCGAAGCACGGTCGCGTCGAGAGTCTCGCCCGACGGGACAGTGCTTGTAAAGTGGTCAGAGAGATCTCTTGTGGTCCAAGATTGCTCCGCTGACATTACCTGTGCCTCGGATGTCTTCGCGAGATTGCGCTCGAGGGGGATAGGGAAGCTCGGGCGAATCAGAGACTTGGGGCGCCGAGGATGCCGCTCTCCCGAGCTCTCCCGAGCTGGTGCCGCTCTCCCGTGCTCTCCCGAGCTCCCCCGAGGAGGCTCGGGCGAATCGGAGACTTGGGCGCCGAAGAGGCCGCTCTCCCGAGCTCTCCCGAGGAGGCTCGGGCGAACCGGAGGATTGGGCGCCGAGGACGCCGCTCTCCCGAGCTCTCCCGAGGAGGCTCGGGCGAATCGGAGGTTTGGGGCGCCGAGGACGCCGCTCTCCCGAGCTCTCCCGAGGAGGCTCGGGCGAATCGGAGGTTTGGGGCACCGAGGACGCCGCTCTCCCGAGCTCTCCCGAGGAGGCTCGGGCGAATCGGAGACTTGGGCGCCCAGGATGCCGCTCTCCCGAGCTCTCCCGAGGAGGCTCGGGCGAATCGGAGACTTGGGCGCCGAAGAGTGCTGTCCCGAGGAGGCTCGGGCGAATCGGAGACTTGGGCGCCCAGGATGCCGCTCTCCCGAGCTCTCTAGAGGAGGCTCGGGCGAATCGGAGACTTGGGCGCCCAGGAGGCCGATCTCCCGAGCTCTCCAGAGGAGGCTCGGGCGAATCGGAGACTTGGGCGCCGAGGATGCCGTCTCCCGAGCTCTCCCGAGGAGGCTCGGGCGAATCGGAGACTTTGGGCGCCGAGGAGGCCGCTCTCCCGAGCTCTCCCGAGGAGGCTCGGGCGAATCGGAGGTTTGGGCGCCGAGGATGCCGCTCTCCCGAGCTCTCCCAAGGAGGCTCGGGCGAATCGGAGACTTGGGCGCCGAGGATGCCGCCTCCCGAGCTCTCCCGAGGAGGCTCGGGCGAATCGGAAACTTGGGCGCCGAGGAGTGCTGTCCCGAGGAGGCTCGGGCGAATCGGAGACTTGGGCGCCGAGGATGTCGTCTCCCGAGCTCTCCCGAGGAGGCTCGGGCGAATCGGAGACTTGGGCGCCGAGGATGCCGCCTCCCGAGCTCTCCCGAGGAGGCTCGGGCGAGGCTCGGGCGAATCGGAGACTTGGGCGCCCAGGAGGTCGATCTCCCGAGCTCTCTAGAGGAGGCTCGGACGAATCGGAGACTTGGGCGCCGCCTCCCGAGCTCTCCCGAGGAGGCTGTTATTAGTGGAATGATGTCGTGGGCCTCTGTAGACGCGGCCTTCGTGGGCTTCCACTGGCCTTACTTGGGCCAGGCCAAGTTGGAAATGAGCGTTTTTGCATTGAAGTTGGGTACCCCTAACTTTGGTAACCGACAGTATGGTTGATCGATCGATACATATGCCAACCTGTTGGCTATGGACCTTTCCTATGAAGCTTCTACTAGTGTAGTGAGTGTTCTCTTCTCCCCCTGGATGACATTTTTCCGGCAGTGTACCCGTTGTGGTAGTGTGCCGCTGAGATAGGCCCGAGAGGGAGTTGGGCCTGTCGAATGAGAGAGAGGTGTGGGTAAGTGAGATGTGGTGATGGGAAAAGGAATGATGGTGTTAACTGGTGATAAAACTTGACTAATTAAACATTGATTACAGCTGCATAGGAAAACCTCAGCCTATAGGTCTGCTTGTATAGCCTTGCATCCACTTTCCACAAAGCAAATGCTGCATAGGTGGGCTCCGTGGCCAGTACAAATCGTACTGATAAATTTGCTGTCAGGTGACGAGAATGAGTACGACTTCGAGGGAGATGATGACGAGGAATAGGGTCACGTGCTACACTCAAGTTGGCCGTGAAGGATGAATCGCTTCCGCATCTTCTAAAGCTTCTCCGATTGTTGATTCCGCCAGTGTGGCGATGTAATAAATATTTATGTAAGACTTATTTACCGTTGTATGGATCCTGGTGTCAACTGAGATATGGGTAATTTCATGGATTGTCCCAAACAATCTGTTGAATTACAATTCGAGCCTGTGGATTTCCCTTCGCGGAAATCGAGGTCGTTTCAGTTGGTATCAGAGCCATACTTGACTGTAGTACGAGACCCATAGAAAATGGACGCTAGAATAGGAAGCCAGACTCTCTTTCGGTTATATTACCGACCTTGCATTCACTTTTTATGCAATGGCTTATCTAATACAAGGACCTTCTAATCCGTTTCTTGAAAAATTCGCTGATGACCAGCCTTGGACCACCACTTTGTCCACTGCACGACGGCACTATTGAGATCCCGATCAAATGGCTATTGACCTTATGCACCAGTAGCTTATGGGACCCTGCGTAGCCCTTAGATTAGAGATACCATGAGTTGTCCTGCCATTGGCTACCTGCGCATAGCACGATCTTCTTAGCAGCTAGGAACATCCTTTATATAATAATAACCATGTGATGAGTGACATTTGGATCTTATGCTTCTTATGGTTCTTTATGCTTCTTTGGTTGAGTGTAGGATAGCATGAAAAATATTTTAATTCATTTAAATCGTTGAAAACATCTAACTTCTACTTAAACCACTACAAGAATATTACTGCACTGAGCACGTATCTAATAAATTCAGATGTCGATGAGACGTTCTGCGTGTTTGGAGAACCGCCAGCCCTCCCCCGCGCCTGCGCCAGGACGTGGGCGTGGTCGCAACCGTGGACGCCCAGCTGGCAGGCGAGCTGGAGTTAACTTGGAAGAAGAGCTGCGCCGGGCAGAGGATGCACCGCCGGTGAACGATCCGCCACCACAGGGCGAGAATGTGCCTCCGCCACCGCCGCCGCCGCCACCAACGTTGGCGGAAGTGATGGCTCAGCAGACCCAGCTGCTGAATGCCATAGCTACTGGGATGAACAGGCACCACGGGCCACCCCAGAATGACTTCCAAAGGAAACTGGAGGGTTTCCTGAAGCTGAGGCCACCTACCTTCGACGGGACCGACAGCGATCCTCTCGCTGCCGACGATTGGCTTAAGGAGATGGAGAAGAAGCTGGACCTGACCACTTGCTTCGACGAGGAGTGTGTTGGGATTGCTAGCCACCAGCTGACCGGTGCTGCACGAGCATGGTGGGACAACTACACCAACGCTCACGAGGACCCAACCCCCATTGACTGGGATGAGTTCACCGAGGCTTTCCGTGACCACCACATTCCTGAGGGAGTCATGGAGGCCAAGGAGAACGAGTTTCGTAACATCTCCCAGGGAGCTGATCGGATCCACGAGTACACCACCCGCTTCAACTGCTTGCTCCGCTACGCACCTGCGTCTTGCGTGAGTTCCGAGAAGGAAAAGATGTACTACTACAGGAAGGGACTTCAGACCAAGATCAGGTTGGCTCTGTCAGGGAACAAGAGCTACACTCTGCGTGAGCTGATTGACCGCTGCATTGAGATCGAGAAGGACCGCATAGAAGCACGTCTGGAGTTCGAGGCCCAGAACAAGGGAAAGAAGCGCCGCTCTGAGGGACCCGCTCGCACTGCTCCACCCCAGAGACAGCGAACGGGTGCACCTCCGCCTTTCCGGACTCGCCAGCGACCCTCTTCGGGAACGAGCCGTGGTGGTACCAACAGCGGCAACTATCACCGCCCCGCTCAGACCTACCCTGCGCCGACTCGAGCTGTGCAGAACACACCCGCCCCCGCTACCAACACGCCAAGGACAAGCAATTGGAAGGCTCCTGCGACAGCCACAGCAGGCAGTGCGCCCTTCACTTGCTTTGGATGCGGCAAGCCTGGACACCGTGTGGCTGTGTGCCCCGACCTCAACCGTGCACCAGCAGCTGCACAGGGCAAACCAAACCGGGGATCTGCTACCCGAGGAAGACTGAACCACATGACCGCTGAGGAAGCTGAAGCTGCACCTGATGCTGTGTACGGTACGTTCCTAGTTCAGGGTAACATGGCTACAGTTCTGTTCGATTCGGGAGCTACATGTTCATACATTTCATCTGCATATGCACGTAAGCATAACATACCTGTAACCCCGAGAGCAAACCCCATCCTAACTAGCTCACCCTTAGGAACCTTCAGAAGCGTTCACATATGTAGAGGAGTGATAATCACTATCGAGGGACTTGACTTTCGAGCTGACCTAACCCTACTACCCTCCAATAGCTTAGATGTCATCTTAGGCATGGACTGGCTAACCAAACACCGGGGAGTGATATCTTGTTCACCTAGATATGTTCAGGTAACCCACCCTTGGGGAACAGCTGTCCGATGTGTACCCCAAACCGAGAGAGTCCAAGCCCTCCTATGTGCCCTGGAGACTAAAGCAGATAAGACAGAGCTGACATTCAGAGATGTGCCAGTAGTCTGTGAATTCAATGACGTATTTCCAGAGGAGTTGCCAGGAATGCCACCAGATAGAGATGTGGAGTTTGTTATAGAGCTGATGCCAGGGACTGCACCGATTGCCAAAAGACCCTACAGAATGTCGGCTGATGAGTTGAAGGAACTCAAGAAGCAGCTGGGAGAATTACTGGAGAAGGGTTTCATTAGGCCAAGTGCTTCGCCCTGGGGATCTCCCGTTTTGTTTGTCAAGAAGAAGGATGGCACGATGAGGATGTGCATTGACTACCGGAATCTGAATGCGGTTACAGTCAAGAATAAGTACCCATTGCCCCGCATCGATGATCTGTTAGATCAATTGAGTAAGGCCAAGTACTTCTCAAAGATCGATCTCCGATCAGGGTATCATCAGATGAAGATCAGGGAAGAAGATATCCCGAAGACTGCATTTGTCACTAGATATGGACAGTATGAGTGCACAGTAGTCTCATTTGGACTCACTAATGCTCCAGCATACTTCATGAACATGATGAACAAGATCTTCATGAATGAGCTAGACAAGTTTGTGGTGGTATTCATTGATGATATATTGGTTTATTCAGCCACAAAAGAGGAACATGAACATCATCTGAGAACCGTATTGGAGAGGTTGTCTCGCAACCAGCTATACGCCAAATTCTCCAAGTGCGAATTCTGGCTTGAGGAAGTTGCTTTCCTTGGACACGTACTGTCAGGAGAAGGAGTCGTAGTAGACCCAGCCAAGATTGAAGCTGTGAAAGAGTGGGAACAACCCTGTAATGTGTCAGAAATCAGAAGCTTTTTGGGACTTGCAGGATACTATCGCAGATTTATTGAGAACTTCTCCAAGATTGCAAGACCCATGACTTGCTGAAGAAAGAGAACAAGTTTATATGGACTCCTGAATGTGAGAAGAGTTTTCAGACCTTGAAGGAGAAGCTCACTACTACACCTGTACTAGCCCTGCCCGATATTCACAAGGATTTTGTTGTATATTGTGATGCCTCTCGGCAAGGTTTGGGCTGTGTACTAATGCAAGAAGGAAGAGTGATAGCTTATGCCTCAAGACAGTTGAAGGAACATGAGCAGCGATACCCGACTCATGACCTAGAACTTGCAGCCGTGGTACATGCACTCAAGATTTGGAGACACTATCTGATGAGCAACAAGTGTGACATATACACTGACCACAAGAGCCTGAAGTACTTCTTCACACAGGAAGATCTGAATATGAGGCAGCGCAGATGGCTAGAACTCATCAAGGACTATGATCTTGAGATCCATTATCACCCAGGAAAGGCCAATGTTGTCGCTGATGCACTTAGCCGCAAAAGCTACTGCCATACCCTCATCACCAACTCTATGCCACCTGAGCTCAGGAGAGAGTTTGACGCGTTCCAGCTCGAGGTAATCTCCTATGGCATGCTAAATGAGCTTTGCGTCGAGTACAATCTCACCTCACGGATCCGTGAAGCGCAAAAGAACTGTCCTGAGATAGACTATATCCGTGGTTTGATGAAGCTGGGAAGAGGCCCCGAATACCGAGAAGATGAGCAGGGAACTGTATGGTACAAAGATAGAATCTGTGTACCGACGGATTCAGCGATACGAGAAGAGATTCTGTCAGAAGGGCATGACTCCAAATATTGCATTCACCCAGGGTCAGCCAAGATGTACCATGATCTAAGGAAGCACTTTTGGTGGGAGAATATGAAGACAGACATTGCAGGGCATGTAGCCCGATGTGATTCATGCAATAGAATCAAGGCCGAACATCAGAGACCAGCAGGGTTGCTACAACCAGTTGAGATACCAGAATGGAAGTGGGAGTGCATATCCATGGACTTCATAATAGGACTGCCCCGATCCGAGCATGGATATGATTCTATATGGGTAATAGTGGACCGTCTAACCAAAGTTGCACATTTTATACCGGTCAAAAGGAAATATAGAGTCGAAAAGCTAGCAGATCTGTACGTATCAAACATTTTGAAGTTACATGGGGCGCCTCTGAGTATTATATCTGACCGAGGCTCACAGTTCGTATCACAGTTCTGGAAATCCTTGCACAAGTCCATCGGAACCAAGCTCGACTATAGCACCGCATACCACCCGCAAACGGATGGGCAAACAGAAAGAGTGAACCAGATTCTCGAGGACATGTTACGTGCTTGCGTATTGAGGTACAAGGAAGGATGGGAGAGCTGTCTACCCCACGCCGAGTTCTCATACAACAACAGTTATCAGACAAGCATTAAGATGTCTCCATTTGAAGCGTTGTATGGAAGACCGTGCAGAACCCCGCTAATGTGGTCAGAACCAGGTGAAAGGACATTCTTCGGTCCTGCTAAGATTGTGGAAGCAGAAGAAGGTGTTGCCCAAGTAAGAGAGAATTTGAGGATTGCACAAAGTAGGCAAAAGAGCTATGCAGATAGAAGACGTAGAGAGCTTGAGTTTAAGGTTGGGGATTATGTCTACCTCAAAGTATCTCCACTTCGTGGCACTGTCAGATTCCACGTAAAAGGGAAATTGGCACCAAGATATGTTGGGCCATACAAGATCTGTAAAAGGGTTGGAAAGCTTGCTTACAAGCTGGAACTACCGGAGGAATTATCTGGAGTACACCCCGTGTTCCATGTCTCGCAATTAAGGAAGTGTTTGAAGCTTCCCGAGGAGCAAGTTCCTACGGATGCATTAGACCTGCAAGACACACTTGAATACAAGGAACATCCAATCAAGATCTTGGCACGGGATACCAAGGAGACGCGGAACAAGACTATTCCGATGTGCAAAGTACAGTGGAGCAATCACACTGAAAGAGAAGCTACGTGGGAGAAAGAATCGGACTTGCGGATTATGTTTCCTTACCTCTTCGATGGGTACGTTAACTCTGAATCTCGAGGTCGAGATCCTAATGAGGGGGGAGGACTGTAACAACCCTAAAAATCCACACAATCTAAAAATCCCAACCAATTAAAATTTTTCATTTATTTATTGTGAAAACCCATTTTTCTTGTGCAAGCATATAGGTTTCATTATGAATTTGGTAATAAAGGAGTGTAGTTTGCATTTTAATTCCATTCACATAGAATAATAACTTATGCATCACATTTGGGATTTATTGCAATTTATGTTTGTATTTACTCAATATTTAAAATGGGCAATATATGTATATATACACTAAATTGAAAATAGAAAAGGAGAAAGAGAGTAAGGCCAGCCATTCGTTTTGGCCAGCCGGGTCGCTAAGTCAGCCCAAGCCAGCCCGACCTTCCTCTCCTCACCTCACCGCGCGCGGCCCACGTTGCGGCTCGGCAGCGCGCGCGCGACCGGCACACACACGCTCGCGCTCGCTGCCAACCCGACCCCGCCTGTCAGCCGCTCTCGCCCCCCCCCCCCACTGTTCTTCTTCCTCACGAAGGCGACGCGCCTGCCGGGGGTGTCGCGCGAATGGCGTGACCCCGGTCCCACAGCCGACAGCATGGCAGAGCCCTGACCCCGCTGTCCCCCTCCTGTCCCCTCCTTTCTTGGCCGCCAAGCGAACCCGCGCCCATCCGGAGCCCTAGATCCACTCGAGCCACGGCCCTTCGATCGGTCGAGCGCAATCAGGACCGTTCGCCATTGGAGCTGGCCAAGCTCGCCTATAAATTGGAGCACCCCGAAGCCCTACCCTCATTTCCCCTCGCCGCCACCGCAGCACAGACTGGCACACTGCACCAAACCGAGAGAGAGAGCGAAGGAGAAGGGCGGAGCAGAGGAGGAGAAGCTGCCGGAGCGCCGCCGCCGCGGAGCACGCCGGAGCCGGACACGGAGGAGAAGCCCGAGCTGCGGACGAGGAGCGGCACGGCACTGCGATCGCTCTGCACGGCTCCGACTCGCCACTGCACCGCCATCCTAGCTTCACTGACACCACGGTGAGCCATCGCACGCCATGTCCGAACCTTGCCCTGCTTTTGCCATGGCGTTCCACCCTCGGAACGCGCAGGCACGAGCCTATACCGGCTCGGGAAGATCACCTGCACCATGCACTCATTCGACCGGCCGAAACCCCCGGACTACAAGCATGCTAGACCGAGAACGCAGCACGACGCGTTCTCGGCGGAGCGCGCTCACCACCGACGCGTTCCGACGCCGAATCACCCGTTCCGAGCAATCCGTATAGCAACCGTATAGGTTAGAGCGTCATGGAGCACCGCCACGACCCCCTCGAGCTAGCTACGCGGATCTAAGCGCTAGAGGAAGCCTGAATCGCCTTGGCCACGTGCGCCGCGACCTTACCGGAGCGCCGCCGCGAGCCGTCGCCAAAAGAAGGTCATGCCATGGCTAAAGTTCGCCACCAGAGTGTTGTATGCCTCTCTGGCCTCACCAATTTGACAAGACCGCATTCGATTGAACCAATACTTGGTCGTAGCCGCGATGCCGCCTTCCGCCGTCGTCGGCGACACGCCGCCGCCACAACCGAGCACCTTGGAAAGCTCGGTAGCCAAAATTGGTAGTTGGTATACCATCGCCATAGACCCTGGACGCGTATACACCTCCTAGAAGACCTCCTTAGCCCCGCCGGAACCTCACAGTCGCGACGACATCGCCGCCGACACGTTCCGGCTCGCCTAAAATCCGTTCCGAGTACCCCCGGTCGTCTCGCGCTGCGGAGAAAGGCCGCCGAGGTTCGCCAAGTCTGCCTCGGCACCGCCGCTAGATAGCCGAGCCCCGAATCACGACTGTCGCCTTGGCTACGTGCGCCTCCACCTCGTCGGAGAACCGCCGTATGCCGAGGGAGAGAAGGAGGCCATACCACGACTCTAATCCGCCACCATCTGGTCGGACGACTGCCTGAGCACGCCAATTGGGGAAAGCCTAGCCCTGTCTTGCCGAAATATGGCCATCGCCGCCCTATCATCGTCCGCCGCACCGGAGAGACACCGCCGCCTTGAACAGACGCCCTGGAACCCTGCTAGCACCGAATCTCCGATTCGCCCGAGCCTCCCCAGGAGAGCTCGGGAGAGCAGCACCCTCGGCGCACCAAATCTCCGATTCGCCCGAGCCTCCCCAGGAGAGCTCGGGAGAGCAGCCCCTTCGGCGCCCAAATCTCCGATTCGCCCGAGCCTCCCCAGGAGAGCTCGGGAGAGCAGCCCCTTCGGCGCCCAAATCTCCGATTCGCCCGAGCCTCACCAGGAGAGCTCGGGAGAGCAGCCCCTTCGGCGCCCAAATCTCCGATTCGCCCGAGCCTCCCCAGGAGAGCTCGGGAGAGCAGCCCCTTCGGCGCCCAAATTTCCGATTCGCCCGAGCCTCACCGGGAGAGCTCGGGAAAGCAGCCCCCTCGGCGCCCAAATGTCCGATTCGCCCGAGCCTCCGCAGGAGACCTCGGGAGAACGGCACCCTCGGGCGCCCAAATTTCTGATTCGCCCGAGCCTCCGCGGGAGACCTCGGGAGAACGGCACCCTCGGGCGCACCAAATCTCCGATTCGCCCGAGCCTCCCCGGGAGAGCTCGGGAGAGCGGCACCCTCGGCGCCCCGAATCTCCGATTCGCCCGAGCCCCGCCGAGCTAAACCGAGCTACGCCGAGCCCCGCCGAGCTACCCCCGACCACCGCCGAGCTCCGCCGAGCTACCCCAACCACAGCCGAGCTACCCCCGACCACCGCCGAGCCACGCCGAGCTACGCCAACTCCGGCAACTCTCTGGGAACCAGCATCGAACACCTGGTGGGCGACCAACGGGTCTGTGTTCTGTTGAGGCGCCACTTGCCGCACTACTGGACCCGCGCGCCACGTGGACCAATCCCGAGCTGCCCCTGATTAACCAACCAGTTTTCCCATTTTCAGAAAATAGGATAATCTTCGGAAATTCATAACTTATTCATATGAAGTCCAAAAATTGCGCACCATATATCAAAATTCTTAGAAAAATGAGATCTACAATCTAAGACTATGTTTGTGTGCATTTGGTTCTTTATTTTATTGGATTTTTCTGAAATACTCTATAGGAGTCGCTGACGCGACTATTTCGTGTTCGATTTCAGAGCCGGAGGAGGATCTGACTAAGGAAGACGACCACGAGTACTTTCAGGAGCTAGGAGACGACTACGAAGGTGCCACGTCCCACCAAATCCTTAGATCCTATTACGCATTACAAATGACATTGTTGCTATTGCTTTATGATTATGTATGGATTGGTTGCATGGTAGTATATTTGAATTCCCTACCTTGATAAAACTTTACCCTGCTATCCGCTGTTAGGTTAGCTGCTGCTTAATTTACTGTTACTCTTCCACTACTTTCTACTTGCTATATGCTATGTGGTGGAATTGGGACGGTGTATAACAGATTATAACTACTGGGAGAGAGTGCTGCGTGCGTCTTGGGTGCGTGGTAAGGGTTGATGTCGACCAAGTGGGATGTGAGACAAGCCCATGGGGCAAGTCGTGACGGGGGTGCAACCTGGGCATCCCCAAGCGAGATACCTGTGGCGGGTAAAGTTGTTGAGGAGGTTCCGGGTGGGATAGCCTTGGTGGTTTGAAGCCCGTGGACGGAGGTGCTGTGATGGCACGGGGAGAGTATCCCCTAAGTGGAGATGCCTGCTTGGTCAAACCTAGGATGGACTAGTTTCAGGTTCATGGGAATCCTTTTCTACTCACTCGCTTCTGATGGGTGGGAGACGGCTGGACTACTTGGTAGGACGGTGCCACTACTGCTAGGTTGAAAGGTGATAAGGGTGGGTGGAGACGGTCGATGGGTTCCCGTTCCGTTCTAGATGCACAGTACCACTGGATGGGCCCGGTACTGTGTCTCCCAGTCTCAGCATAACGGTGTAGGATCCGGAATATCCCAGGGCTGAGTGGTAGGGTGGCATCGACCTAGACAAGCAAGCACCCGGAATTCTGCCTACGTGTTTGCGCAACACCTATGATGGCTAATCTTGTGGGTAGTGAAACCTCTGCAGAGTGTATGGTTGATCGATCGATACATATGCCAACCTGTTGGCTATGGACCTTTCCTATGAAGCTTCTACTAGTGTAGTGAGTGTTCTCTTCTCCCCCTGGATGACATTTTTCCGGCAGTGTACCCGTTGTGATAGTGTGCCGCTGAGATAGGCCCGAGAGGGAGTTGGGCCTGTCGAATGAGAGCGAGGTGTGGGTAAGTGAGATGTGGTGATGGGAAAAGGAATGATGGTGTTAACTGGTGATAAAACTTGACTAATTAAACATTGATTACAGCTGCATAGGAAAACCTCAGCCTATAGGTCTGCTTGTATAGCCTTGCATCCACTTTCCACAAAGCAAATGCTGCATAGGTGGGCTCCGTGGCCAGTACAAATCGTACTGATAAATTTGCTGTCAGGTGACGAGAATGAGTACGACTTCGAGGGAGATGATGACGAGGAATAGGGTCACGTGCTACACTCAAGTTGGCCGTGAAGGATGAATCGCTTCCGCATCTTCTAAAGCTTCTCCGATTGTTGATTCCGCCAGTGTGGCGATGTAATAAATATTTATGTAAGACTTATTTACCGTTGTATGGATCCTGGTGTCAACTGAGATATGGGTAATTTCATGGATTGTCCCAAACAATCTGTTGAATTACAATTCGAGCCTGTGGATTTCCCTTCGCGGAAATCGAGGTCGTTTCACCTTGTCTTCTTGTGGTCTAATATCACCAATGGCTACTTGCTTGATTGCTTCACATGGTGGATCCTCCTTTCCTACAACACTTTCATCAATTTGCTCTACTTGAGAGCCATTAGATTCATCAAATGTCACATGTACCGCTACTTCAACACGATCGTTGGCCTTGTTGAAGACACGATAGGCATACTCATTTGATCCATAACCAAGTAAGAAACCCTCATCAACTTTAGGTGCAAACTTAGATGTTTTGGGCCTTTTGTTAAGTATGAAACACTTGCACCCAAACACTCTAAAATAAGACACCTTTGGTTTGTTACCGGTGAGCAGTTCATATGAGGTTTTCTTCAGCTTCTTGTGTAGGTAAAGACGGTTGATGGCATGGCAAGCGGTGTTGACGGCGTCACTCCAAAAGAGATCCGGCGTCTTGTACTCATCAAGCATTGTTCTTGCCATGTCAATGAGAGTTCGGTTTTTCCTCTCTACGACACCATTTTGTTGAGGGGTGTATGGAACTGAAAACTCATGCTTGATGCCCTCTTCATCAAGAAACTTGTCAACTTGGGTGTTCCGGAATTCGGTCCCATTATCACTTCTCACTTTCTTGATGGGAAGCTCGAATTCCTTTTGTGCTCTTCTAATGAAGGTCTTCACCTTATCTAGTACCTGACACTTATCAAATAAGAAAAATACCCAAGTGAAACGGGAATAATCATCAACAATAACAAGTCTATATTTGTTACCCCCGATGCTCAAGTAGGCCACCGGTCCAAAGAGATCCATGTGAATCAACTCCAATGGCTTGGTGGTAGTCATGATACTCTTTGGTGGGTGAGGTGCTCCTACTTGCTTTTCAGCTTGGCACGCACTTCATATCCTATCTTTCTCAAAGTGAATATTCGTTAGTCCAAGAATGTGGTTATCTTTTAGAACTTTGGACAAGTTCCTCATCCCAACATGAGCTAGCCGGCCATGCCATAACCAGCCCATACTAGATTTTGCCACTAAACAAGTCTCAAGGTTAGCTTTACTTTTGTTGAAGTCAACTAGATAAAGCTTTCCTTTCAGACGACCCGTAAAAGCAATAGAGGAATCCTCCCTTCTAGTGACTTCCACACCATTATCCGTAAAGAGACAATTATAGCGCATCTCACATAATTGTGATACGGACAACAAGTTGTAACTCAACGAATCAACATGTAAAACATTAGTAATTGAATGCTCATGAGTTATAGCAACTTTACCAAGACCGATTACTCCCCCTTTCGAGTTGTCTCCAAAGACAATATCCTCACTAGGGTTCTCAATAGGGGAGTATGAGCTGAACATACTCTTCTCTCCGGTCATATGATTTGTACATCCGCTGTCAAGCACACAACTTGATCCACCGGAGAAGTATGCCTGCAAAACAATTTAGTTTCTTGTTTTAGGTCCCCAAGTAACATTGGGGCCTTGCATGTTAGTCACAAGTATCTTATAAACCCAAATTACTCTCCCAACGACCTTGCTGGCCTCTTGACCAACAATCCTGGTGATAACTTTACCACGGTTGTTGCACCTCAACACATAGCAAGATTCCAAAGTTGCACGAGTGACACTTGGCTTTGGTCGATGCACAAATTTGTTTTTGGTCACCCATATTGATTCTTGAGGGTTCTGGACAACCTGCTTCTGCTGGGGCACCTTCTGGACATGTGTCTTGGTATGATCAGATTTCAGATTGGTGGCCTTCCCTTTCTTGGGGCGCGGCACTGCCGCTCTGGGCCCGGCACTGCCGGCCTGGAGCGCGGCACTGCCGCGGTCTGTGCAGGCCGAACTGTACCAATCTGCTCCTTCCTCTCAAACCTGACATATTCCACCCCACTTTTCATATATCTTCCATTGGTATTTTCCCCCAGCAACATAGCCTAAGCCACTCTTGATGTGAGGATGCCTTCCATCCTTGTATTGCACCTTTGGTTGCTCCTTAACCTTTCCTTTACCTTTTTGTGCCTGAGAGCTCATGTTCTTACCAGCAGCAAGAACATTCACCCTTGCCACTTCCTTCTTCATGGCTTCCAAGTTTGCAAGGTTAGTAGCATATGCATTTAAATTAAGTTTGGTGCATTGTTCACATGTTGGACTAGTGGAAGAGCTAGATGCACTCTTGCTTTCGATAAGGAGTGAGTTACTATCAGCAAGAAGCTTATGCTGATCCTCATGTTTATTGTGCTTTTTCAACAATGCATTATATTTTTGATTTAGATCAACATTAACCTTCTTAGTGATAGTATGGGCTTTTTGCTCTTTGGCCAAGGCCTCTTGCAAAGAGTCCACCTCACTACTTTTCAAAGCAAGAGCTTCCTCACTAGCAATGTAGAGGTCTTCTTGCTTAATAAGAGTTTTCTCTCTAGATGCTAGCTCAGCTTGTGTGCTCTCTAGTTCTTAGATTAGCTTAGCAATGAACATTTTAGTTTTGTTATCCAAGTTCTTAGTTAGTTGATCAATTTTTTCGTCACTAGATTCATCATTACTAGCATAATCACTTGTATCACTACTAGAGATGTCACTAGGAGAAAGGGTTTTGGACTTGGATTTGGATTTTACCTTCTCACCCTTTGCCATGAGACAAATGTGAGGGGAGGAATCATCATCATCATCGGACAATTTGTTGAATAGCTTTGGTGTTGAGGATGAAGCTTGTATGGCAACGGTTGCAATCTTGCTGTCCTCATCACTTGAGTTGTCCACGGTTGAGTCCCATTCATGTCCAATGTGAGCTTCTCCCACATCTCTCTTGTATCTTCTCTTGCTACCCTCTTTGTGGTATTTCTTGTCTTGCCTCTTGTCCTTCTTCTCATGGGGACAATCGGCTATGAAATGCTCCGTGCTACCATAATTATAGCATGTTCTCTTTTTCTTGTTGGGGAATGTTCTCTTCACTAACTTGTAGCCATTGTTTTTTATCCCCTCGCGAAACCTTCTCATGAACAAAGCAAAATCATCAATATGTTCTTGTTGCTGCTCGCTTTCACTTTCTTCTTCACTTGATGATGTTGTTGTTGGCACTTCTTCCTTCACTATCTTGGCTGTCCTTGACTTGAACGAAGCACCTTACTTTCTGCCATTTTGATTGCTTGATGTAAATGGCTTGCTTGCTGCGGGCTACATGCTTCTCTTTCTTGCCTTGAGTGCTACATCTTTGATCTTCATGTCCTCAATCTTGGTTTGCAGCTCTCCAAGCCTTTGCCTCTCAAGTGCTTTCTCTCTATGCATGTCATGTGTCAAAAGCCTTCCAAGAACATCACTTGGGGTGAATTGCTCAAATCTTTTTTTCTCTCTAATCAAGGTCACAAGGGTGTCATTTCTTGGTGTGAAAGCTTCCAACATAACCCTCACAACCTTGTGATCATTCACTTCGGTGCCACCAAGACTTCTAATCTTGCCAACAATGACCATCAACCTATCAAACATTTCTTGTGGCCCTTCTCCTTCATGGATTGCAAACCGGTTGAGCTTGGCCATCAATATCTCTATCTTGGACTTCCTCACCTTGTCAACACCCTCATGTGCCATGTGCAAGGTATCCCAAATCCCCTTGGCCACTTCCATACCCATCACCTTGTTGTACTCATCTCCATCCAAGGCACTAAGCAAATCACTAGTGGCTTGGGCATTGAGATGAATGTTGCGGAACTCAGCTTGTGTGGGCTTCTTTGGGTCAACCGGTGCCTCCAAGCCATGATGCACAATCTCCCAAATCCCGGGATGAAGACCTACAAGATAAGTTTTCATCAAGTGCTTCCACTTGGCAAAGTTGGTCCCATCGAAATGAGGCAACTTTCCCGCGGGCACATTGATGACTCGTCTAGTGTCAAGATTAGACAAGGATGAATAATCAAAGGATACGGCTGCATAGTCGGTGTAGCCGCTGCTCTTCTTGTTCTTGCTGCTCTTACTAGGTTGATAGGTGCTATCATCATCTCCATCTTCGGTGCTACTTGAGTCATCATCACTTGAAGCTATTTTCTTCTTCTTTTTCTTCTCTTCTTCTTTTCTCTTCTTTTCTTCTCTTCTCAGCCTTCTTTCTTCTCTTCTCTTTAGCTTCTCTTCCTTTCTTCTCAGCTCATCCTTTTCTTTTCTTCTTTCCTCTCTTCTAGCTTCTTTTGCTTCTCTTTTTCAATCTTCTTTCTTTTTTCTTTCTTGCTCTTTCTCCTTTGGAGATCTCAGCTGCAGGTGGCAGCGTTGATTGGCTTGCCGTCGACACGCTGTCACTGCTGCTGCTGCTCTCCGTGGTGTGAAGATCAACATCACGAGCCGTGCTCGCCTCCGCTTCACCTACTTTGGCCATACCTCACGCGGTTAAGCGCAAGACTGAGGTACCAGGCTCTGATACCACTTGTAGGATCACTGGCTGGCCTAGAAGGGGGGTTGAATAGGCCTGCAAAATTTCTTCGCAAACGGAGATTAAACACAGGCGCGGCAGTGCCGGTCTGTAGAGCGGCACTACCGGGGTTCCCGGCACTGCTGCTCCTAGAGCGGCAGTGCTGGACCTCGCAGAGCAGAAACTACACAGTTCAAAATTTAACCAACGAAATTTAGATCTAGTAATTTACTGAGGTTCCTTGGGTTGTGTAGAGCCTAGAGCACAACTTCTTCACAGCTAGAACACCACCACAAAGTAGATCGGAGCCAAACCCTAGAAATCAAGGAACTACAACAAGTAGAGAGCAAGTAAACCATATCAAGTGACACAAGATTTATCCCATGGTTCAGCTCGCCACAAAGGCTTGCCTACTCCACGTTGTTGAGGCTCCACAAAGAAAACTTGGGTTCACAACTCCCAATCCTCGTTCTCAAGTCAAGGAAGTTAATCCTTGAAAGAGGGGTGATTTCACTAGCTTGTGAGGGTGGTTACAAACCTCCCGGAGCTGCCACAAGATTGGCAAGCTCTCCGGGCGACGCTCTAGCCGACTAGGAGCAAGCTCCAAGAGTAACAAATGCAAACCACCGGCTTGAACGCGAACCAAGTTCTTGGAGAAGATGAAGATCACAACGAGAAGCTTGTTCTTGCTCAAGATGAGCTCACACTCTTCAAGATTTGAGTTGGATTCCAAAATGGGAGGAGTGGAGAGCTTTGGGAGTGAGAGAGAGAGAGCAAGAGAGAGCCTTCTCTAGTTCTGGAATCGTGCAAATGGCCGAGATGACCGTTGGGGGCGACGGGGAGGTGATTTTGAATCACCCCCCGAGTCTAACGGTCAGAATAAGTCGCGGCAGTGCCGGGCCAGAGGCCGGCAGTGCCGGGACCCGGCAGTACCGCGCCTAAGGCCGGTAGTGCCGCGCTGCCAAAACAGATCAGAATGATATGGATTTTTGTGGCTGCTTTTGGCAGTGGAAATTAGGGTGTTTGGTGTGAATATTTGCACTTGGTCACACTTTCAAACGTGTCTTTTGCATCCCCCTTAATAGTACGGCTTTTCCTATACTCAAATTCAGAATAAAAACGAATTTAAACCTCCTTTGAGCCGGATGCCGCATCCATAAGTTGTTAGAGGTCCACCTGCATAAGAATACATCCTCCTAATACCCTTGCCTGTCCATCATCTCAATAAACCACATTAGTCTTCTAATCGCGTGGTCATTATCACCAAAACCCACATTAGGGCTTGATTGCACTTACAAAAACACCAATTCGAACATGGTGGAATACAAAGGCATGATTGGAGCTGTCACTCTAGGGGTTACCACAATTGTCTGTAGGGTTGGGCATAATCTCGGGTAAGCGATTATCTAGACAGCACGTCTAGATTATCGATACTCTAGACACCATTTATAACTAGAGCATTTGGTCGAACGGAGATCACATGTCAAGGTGTAGAACATTATAATAACCTCGCTTAGGTAAATACTAAGGAAAGAACTAAAGAACTATGAAGAACAATTTAGTAATTAGAGAAGATGAATATGAAGTACTTGAGTCTTACAAAGAACCTATACAAAATCATACCGGAACTCCGAGAGATCTTTCGGAACTCGAGCTTCTCTCCCTAACTCCTAACTAGATCTATTCTACTACTACATCTTGGAAAATATAATAGAGGAATTCCTTGTGGAAGGTGGGGCGTGACAGCTTGCTTGGTAGTCATATCCCCACGCGTGGGGGTGAGACGAGCACTAAGGAGGGGAGGAGCCACCGTGATGCAAGCTCCACCAAGTCACAAGAGTTGTGCCTTTGGGAGCTCAATCGGGGACAATGAAAGGAGCACCAGAGGGGAAGAGTCTTGCAGATACATTCTCACAAGACAAACAATGGATAATGTTGATAGGAGACAAGGTCATTCCTCGATTTCAAGAGATGGGGTGACCTAAATGTGAAGAGATTGTTCCCTTAAGGGCGGATCGATCCTAACTTGCTTCAAAATCTAACACAAGCAAAATTAGAATCTCTCAGTACCTAGTGAACCTCACAACCAAGCACACGCTTAATGATCATGCAGCAAGATTTCAACCAGTCCGGTTGAATATGACGGAGAGC
Organism: Eremochloa ophiuroides; assembly: GCA_038502445.1. Taxonomy (NCBI): domain Eukaryota; kingdom Viridiplantae; phylum Streptophyta; class Magnoliopsida; order Poales; family Poaceae; genus Eremochloa; species Eremochloa ophiuroides. Next base: position 18,320,068 of record JAHLJS010000006.1, read on the forward strand.
TACGACATGGACCCCATCTGACTATTTGAGTGCTTAGATTAGAAAATAAAATGACTATATGCTAGATCAATTTACATTTTCTCAACACATTACAACACTAATTACCCACTAAAGTAATCAACTAAGTATAACATGTACTCCATTTGTTCTAAATTATGCGACGTTTTTGTTTTTCTATATGCAAAACATTTGCTATAAACTTCATATACACTAGAAATATACATTAAAAAATCCAAAGCGTTTTGTAATTTGGAATGGGCGTAGTACACAAGCTAGCAACTTATACTCTTTATTATAATATAATGTATCCTTAATTATTTTATGGTTAGCAACTTATAATCTTTATAATAATATGTCCTTATTTTATGCTTCCTTCCAAAAAAAATACTATAACCCAATCACGAACTGCATTAGCGCTGGTCGTCGTCATTTCCTGAAGAGATCGGCCGTGAAGGTGATACCGGTGCCGGGCAGCCACGCGAGACCGTCGATGAACCGCCTGACGGTGAAGCGGCTGGCGACGGCGGCGTCCATGATGACGTGGTAGCCGGGCCACTTGACTCGGCCCGCGACGCCCGACCCGGGCCCGTAGTTCTTGTACTCTCCGTAGAATAGCGTGGCGAGGCCCGGGCTATGGTCCCCGGAGCCAGCAGCGGCCCACTCGAGCCAGCCGCGGGCCTGGACGCCAGGGCCCAAGTAGGACTCCATGACCACGACCCGCGAGAAGGGCCTCCACGGGCGGCCCAGGTACGTCGGGTGCTTGGCCTCCACCACGCAGCCGTGGAAGGAGAAGCCCGTGTTCTGGTTGGGGTCCCTGCGGGCCTGCGCCGTGACGCTGCCCGTCTGCCCGGGCGCCAGTGGCAGCGTGGCCACCAGGCTGCGCTGCACCACGACGATGCCGTTGCCGAAGACGAAGTCCACCGTGCCGGCGATCCGGCAGTCCCGGTACAGCTGCCGCAGCGAGTGCGCGTACAGCGTGTCCTGGTGCCCCTCCACCGCCACCCGGAAGAAGGCGGAGCGGTCCGAGTCCACGCGCAGCGCCACCGCCTGGTGCGCCGCCGGACCCGCCGTGTTGCGGAACGTCAGGTCCCGCGCGATGAACCCGCCGCCGGACACCGCTGGAATTGCGAAGCAACGATTAAAAAAATGCATGGGCTAGCTTGCGACTAGTAGTGCATGGCTGCATGCAGAGCATGAACAGAATTAACTTACCGAAGGTGGCGCTCCGGAAGGTGGTCCAGCCAGTAGAGAAGCTCCGGCTGCCGGAGATGACGGTCTCGCCCATGCCCTCGCCGACGATGACGATGTTGGTCTTCTTCTTCCTCACCTCCACGTTCTCGTGGTACACCCCTCGCTTCACGTAGATCACGTACTTCCTCCTGCTGTGGTTGGGCGCCCGCGCCACCGCCTCGCTGACGGTGCGGTAGCGCCCGCTGCCGTCCTGCGCCACCACGACGTCCACGCGCGTCGACATCGTCCTGCCGGCGCGGGCGCGCTTAGAGACGAGCTCCTCCTCCTCGTCCTCGTCCTTACCGCCGCCGTCGTCGAGGTCGACATCGATGTCCGTCACCCACGGCGGCAGCTCATCGCCGGCGCTGCCGGAGGTGCCGTTGTTTCTGTTAGGAGGTCGTCCATGGTGCAGCGGCGTGATGCTGCGCAGGCGCTTGTGCATGGCGAGGAGGTTGCTGACCAGCTGCGTGAGCTGCGCTACGGCGGCCTCGACGCGGCGCAGCAGGCGGCCGTCGTCGGTGCCGCCCTGGAAGCCCTCCACGCAGGTGTCCTGGTTGCCCATCGCCGCGCTGAGCCACGCGTGGACGTCGTCCTCGGCGCGGCGCGCCCCGGCGGAGCCGCCCAGCTCCATCTCCATGCCGCCGCCGCCGGTGTCGTCGGCCATGGCGTCCAGCGCCCAGCCGAGCTCGTCGACGGAGTAGCCCAGCAGCTCGACGCAGTCGCGCACCGCCATCTCCTCGCGCGCGTGGTTGGACAGCGACGCGAGCGCCCGGACGGCGCCGGCGGCGCCCACGGCCTCGCCGAGCGTGTCGCGGAGCGCGGCGCGGAGGACGGGCACGGGCCCGCTGCCGGCGCCGCCGCGCGCCGTGTCGAGCCGCGACACGCAGGCCTCGCGGCCGCCGGACAAGGAGGAGACGTTGAAGCAGGCCTGCCGCAGCAGCGCGTCCTCGAAGGCCTCCGCCTCACCGGGGCTCTCGAACGACAGGTCGGTGAACACGGCGCTGGCGTCGCCGCGGCGTGCCATGACGATGAGGACCAGGAGCGTCAGATGCAGCAGGGGGCAGCTCGTAGACGACGCCATTGCTTAAGCTAAGCTGCATGCGGCTTGCGAGTGTCCACGAGGAGTTGTGCCTTGCCATGAGCATGAGGCGTGTGTGTATATAGAGGTATCAAGGTGTAAGTGTTCTGTCTAGAGAGTCTAGCTAGGTGAGAATGGAGGCAAGGTATAGTTTGTTGGAGAAGAAAGATGAGCACGCGGGGCAAGTCTCTGTGAACCCTTTTTTACGCTACCCAGGGGAAAGGAGTTCAGTTCCTTAATGTGGTATGTGCTTGCTATACTGTTTAGACAATGGTCCTTGTTAAGCCTTGGAGCAAATCAAAGCTAACATTGACTCGTGCTTGTCTCCAATTAAAAGAGACGGCCGCAGTTAATCAAATGATCAATGCAGACATGCAGCACTGTGCTTGATCAACCGATCGATCTTAAGCATGGCAAGGCGAGGAATCCGGACTGATGAGATTGTGCCATGCGTGCAGTGCAATTCACATGCCTGTGCTGTGAATGCATCAGATGCGCGATCGATCGCGAGATGCGCTAGATACTTCCAGAGCTGAAAAAAGTGCGCTACCGACCATTGCGGCTGCACTCTCGCGTAGGTTGATAGCTAGTAGCTAGCTCAGGGGGCATATGACTCGTGAGGGCAGTAGATGCACCAACACTCAAGGTGTCTATTCTTCTTGCTCCGTTTTGCTTGGCGACGAGGGCTTGTGGATGCGCTCGAATCGGTGCTGATTCTGAATCTGCAGAGTCTCTTAGACTAAGGGCACTTGGCAGTTGGCACTTGTCACTTTGTCAGTATCACAACTTCATCACAAGCATAATTCGACAGTTGGACGGAATCGTCAAGATGCAAACACAAAGGGGTCGTCATAGTGTCCCACTCCCAGCCGGTGCCCCGTCTTGGAGACCCATCCTCGGTAAAAATCAGTGGCAGGGTGCAGGTCAATTTGCATTTCTTCTTGCTGGTAAGGGGACATGCTCACTAATAAGAACTTCAGCTCAAGACGCCTCTCCTGACTTCTTGAGGTTGAGTACAAGTGAACAAGACCGTAGCAGAGCATAATGAACAGCAACACATTACCAATACCAATTAACAGACTCATATTAACCATTGAGCACACCGTAGCAGAGAATAAGAACAGCAGCCACCAAACAGCACATTAGGCAAAAAAAAAAAAAAAGTTCCTAAATAATCACACTGTTACTGCTAGGAAACTACCAGTTCTGAAGAAGCGAAGATAAGCGGTCTGCAATAGCCGTGACGGCGGCGGCCCAGACGACGCCGACGAGGTCCACTGGCGAGCGACGTCACGAACGTGAGTCCGCAGCAGGAGCACGCGCACGAGGCCGGCGGAGCAGGGCAGAGGGAGCGCGCCCATCTGGGGAGCCTGTCGAGGCGCAGGTACTTGGTGGCGACGGCGAGCAGCGCCATGACGGCGGCCCAGATGATGAGGTCCATGGCGAGCGAGGTGCGCGGCTGCGACGTGACGAAGGTGAGCACGAGGCTGGAGTAGGCCACCAGGAACGCGAAGCGGACGAAGCGCGACCTGGCGGGCACCCCCGTGATGAGCCCCATCGTGAGCAGCATCGAGGTGCCGAACCCCGCCCAGCTCGCCGCCATGAACAGCCAGTACCGCCGCCGGTGCTTGTCCCGCATGATCGGGTCACCGGCGACGTGCCCCGCCGCGTCGTCCTGCCAGTACCCGCCCGGGATGTTGGTCCCCAGCTGGTACGTCAGCGCCGTGATCAGCGTCGCCACCACCAGCAGCGTGTCCGCTTCGTTCGCGCCGAAGTCCGGCGCGTGCAGCCCGCCGCCGCCGCGGCCAGTGCCGCCATTGCCAGCGTTCGGCGGCCAGCTCCTCCTCTACAACTACAACGGAGGGCGCGCCCTCACCATTGCCGCCGCCGCCGTTCATCTATCTTGCTCGCACCACTTCTTGCACTAGCTCTCGACGCTCGAAGGTGAGGCAGCATCTTGAATCTTGCGCGCACATTTATAAAGATGCATGCGTCCTGATTCCCTTGAGGAATAGAAGAGGTTTCCTTGAAGAACGCGGGAAGGAGGAGTGAACTGCGAGGGCAATGGTTGACTGACCTGGTTCTCTGATCCGTCAAGAGTCAATAGCTAGCTAGGCAAAGTCCTCGTCAATGTCGTTTCTTTTTGCCACTTCTGTTTGTTCACATGTGCTCTGCTGTCGCCTTTTTGCATCCTTAGATTCCGTGTTAGTGGACTACTACTACTACTATGCCATTCAAAACAATGCTGTAATAACAATTGAAAGGGAATGCTTAAGGTAGATGCCGTGCAAGACTGCAAGTTCTTGTGCAGCGCCTGCAATGCTGAAGTTTACGCGTTTATGGCTGGTGCGTAAGTGTATCCGTTCTTTTTTTTTTTATTCCATAATTGTTAGCCAATAGAATAACTTCATGCAACCATGGTTTGCTTGTGGAAGAAAAATATTAGTTGTATAGCTGAAAAGTAATGCTGATTTTAGCTTAATAGCTCAAATGAACAGCCCGAAGATGCTATTCAACTTGAACTGCACCTCTCGACTACAGTAAACACGTAGAGCTGTCTTTCCCCTATGAAACAATATTTCAAAAATACAATGATTTTAACAGCACCAAACCATATATACAACAGTTAGAAAATAACCGGCTATAGTTTTTATCATGTCACACAAGGACAATAATATAGACAATTGATACAAGTATACAATGGGTCGTTGTTACAATTGATACAAGTATACAATGGGTTGTTATTAAAGTGTGAATTTGACAACTGAAACAGTAGAGATCTGGCAAACTGGTCCTAACTATCAAATAAGATAGTGCCACTGGAACCTGTCTTGCAACGGCAAATATATATACACTCTGATATGGTACACATGTTTTTGAATATATTAATTGGTTTTCTTATGGCAGAGACACTGTGGTATTTATGGTATTAAAATCTTAATATGAATATATCTTGGTTATCTTGGTCGGTCTTGGACAAGTGTGAGCGTGACCGTCTTGGTGACCCCATCAAGCAATCGAGATCTTGAGGGGTGGCTTTGCCAGTGCTCACCGGCTCTTATGTTCTTCAGTCAAGGTCAAAGCATGCTCACCACACCACATCCGCAAACAGGTTGTGGTTATGGTTACCAGACCGGCCAATCGCCCAATCCAAACTTGCTAGTACCTTCTCATTGCGACGCACGGACTACTAGTTTTCCATTAATGTTTCCCTCTTCTGTGGTCAAAACTCTGTGCATGATTGCTTACATGATTATAAATATATACATAAGATTACAATAACACAATTTTATCCTCTCCTGATCCAAAGCTACCATCAATAAGCAGAAAAATATGGCGGACCACATAATAAGCAAGCAGAAAATAATGATGGACCTGGTGGATACCACACCACCTAACATCATGGAGATCAAGAGAAGGGAGAACGAAGTTCACATATAGAAAAAGCGTTTCTCATGGAACATAGAAACTTCATACCACAGAGCACAGATAATCCAACCTTGTTCAACAGCACGCGCTCATACATTACAATATATAAACAAAGCGTGCAAATGAGAGAAGGCACTACAGTGGCAGGAAAGAGTATACTTTTATGTAAAACCACCCATGCATTCCAGATACATCATCACCACATACACCACCATACCACAAGTACAGCACCAGTCACCGCCTGGATACCTCCAGGTGGATACCAGGATCCATTCCTGGCTGCACAGCAAAAATAACTTATGAAGGAATTCGTCGCAGTAAGCTCGATCAGATTTGGGAACCTCAGCTGCGTTCCAAGCTTTTAGGCTGCAAGTACTATTATCACTATGAGCAGGACCACTCCGAAAATAACCAGTAACAAGCATATCTGCAGCAAGAAAAACGAGTCACTAAGTCTGAACAGCAATTATGGTGTTCCTAAAAACGAAGCTAGGATATTAACGAAGTGTAAAAGGGCTCATGAAAAAATACCAGCGAAGAGTTCGACTTCTGAGTTTTAGAAGCTTTTGAAAGCTGTCCTTTAGCTTGCGAAGTCGCTACAACGGCATTCTCTATATGGGAGTCAATGTCATCTGGTTCACCAAAGGAGAAACACAGTTAGATGGGGAAGTAGGCAGGCCTATGCTTGAACGTATCGGGATGGATCCAATTTGCCAGAAAGGTCATATACCTATCATTGCTCCTTGATCATGGACTAGCACAGCAAGATCTTTGAAGATTTCGTTTACTTCAGTGATTTGGTGCTGAATCTCTTGTATTCCCTGATCCCTCTCCTCAATGACTGGCCTCATTGAACACAATTTCATTATCCAAGAAGACCAACTCCTGCCTATAGTAAATCAAAAGTATGAAATTAGCACCTTGAGATATTCAGAAACTTGACCTGTATAAGGAGGAAAAAGGTTTCATTCTTGACATGCAAACAAAGGGTCTCCAAATTAAAACCTGAATACAGAGCTAACGAATCTATATAGAACAAGTAGTTCCATAAAACACAACAGACAAAATCAACTTACCTTCTAGATTCTAGAAGCTGTGTGCGCTGCTCTGCCAACTTATCAGCACCATTATTCACTTCACTTGAGTTGTAGCTGCAAAGAGTGTGAACTCCAAGGTTAGGCACTTAGGCATATTGTGGCAATAGACTGAACAATTTTAGTAACATTAACATATTTAAAAGAGGGAAGTGAGAAGAGAAGAAGCAATTATCAAAATTCATTAAATTATTAATGAATTACAGAAGGGAAACAATTATAAAATGAGATATAGAAGCAAGTAGGCAAAAAATTGTCTGAAGATCATGCTTTACTGTTTCTACTGACGAGCAAATGTCACTAAAATGAACTATGCTAGAGGAAATATTTATCATGTGAAATCAAGACTATTCACACTTTTCCTCTCTTCTTGCAACACAAGTGTTCAAAATAGCACACGAGTCCCACAACAGGGCCAGGGGCTAGCAAGCCACAGCAGAAGTCATGAACTAAATGCTAGTGCTTGGTTCAACATGCTTACTTTTTCCTGGCAAAATGTTGGTAGTGAACCAAATTTATTTTAGCAAGAGGACAAATAACACAAATGGAATATATCGAGCAAAAATGATTCAGTTTGAGGGCTCATCTCAGAACATAACACATTGATATTTAGCATCATGGCAGGGCTAGATTAGCTTTCTGTTGTAGTGTGTAGGTATCCAAGGATTGATGAAACCAAATAATCATAAAATGTAACAAAAAAATTTGGATACTAATGTTTGGAAAAAGATCAGGGTGTCAAGTTTGGTTTATTTCAAGTTTTTATATTTCACATAGAGTGCAGCTAACTCAATTCCCGAGATGTATCTTTGTGATGTTGACAGCCATCTTATTGCACCTGGCAACTGGCTAGCAAAATCTTCTATGAGTTAATTCATTGCACTTGTATTATTATTCTCAGAGATTGTATCATTAGAGGATTGTCATGTCAGGAACGTCTACCCGCGCCACGAAAAGTGCAGCCATGGCCTATGGTAGGCAAGGAAGAACACAGCACACCAAGTCATCCAGATCGTTTGAACTTCACATAAATTTATTTCTTTTGGTTTGTTACCCGTTTTGTTGGATTTGTTAAGTTCTTAGAATTTAGCTATAAAGCCAGAAACATTGATCATCCAGATTAAGCAAGAGATTGAGTTATGAGTTATCTCTCTGCTTCTTGCTTCGTCACTCTTGCTCTCGCTCTCCAGTCGCCCAATGCTACAGCCTATGCAAAAGAACCTGTGTCCTATCAAGGACTACCAGAAGGCAAGAGATGAATAGCGCCAAAAAAATGTATGTGAATCCATTTTGTTTGGAAGAATAAAAACCCTTGTAGAAATGCAACAAAAATACATATTGAAGAAAAAAATGCCTGCCAGCAAATTACCTCTGTGGCAGGCCCGTTTGAGAAATAAAAGGCGCATATGCAGCTTCTCTCTCTACTGCTAATCGTTGAGCTTTCTGGAATTCTTTTAGGACTGCTTGAAAATCTTTAGCTAGCTTTGCATCAGCAATCTTCTTGGTAGCCTGCAAGTCAATGAGATATTGAGATCATGACCGAAACTGTGTAAAAAGACCAACTGCCATCCACAAGTAAAAACAAAATTCCCCAGATAATAGAGGAATATGCATGGGCAAAAAAATGATATAGCAGCTGATACAAGATTTGTACTAAATGAAAGATGATAATTGTTGCAGGGAATGCCACCATGCCAGAAGAGAGGCATGTTGTAATAATGAATGAAAGTTTATATAGTTACACACTTAATCAAAAGTTCCTACTACTTTAGGCAAAGCTAAAATTTGTACAAAACAAGACACAGCACATTAGGTTTGACTCCCTATCAGAATGCATGAGTTGTTTCTGTTCAATAACTCCCTTCTTCTGTAATTGGAACAGAGGATAAATATCTGTGTTGCAGTTTCTAGTTCAAAGCACAGCCGCAAATACTTTGCAAAACCAGATAACATACTTGCTCAATTAATCCCAAACCAGAATCCAACACCAATGCTACATTATGGAACAAAAAAAGTAAAGAGTGTAAACAGAGCATGGTTCCAAATTTCATCATATCTTGTAGTAGGAGGAAAACGGAATGATGTAATGCTTTATACCGTGAAAGAAACCAATAAATTTATACTTGAACTGAACAAAACAGCGCAGGAAAATTTAGTTAAGAACACTTGTAACTTATATTGAGAATTCAAGATAACCACATACGCTGACTTCAACGCGATGATCCGCCTCGCTAGCTTGTTTAAGCTTGTCTGATGTATCCTTCACTAGTTGTGTTATGTGTTGCCGTGTTTTATGTCTGCGATCAACAGCAAGTGATAGTTAGTAGACGCATCAACACAATTAGAACTTGCTAGCCTATAGTAGGGCATCATTAGAGTAACTACTAATTCAATTTCAAAATATAACATGAAATGAGCGAGGACCGCATAAGAATTGATTCGCTCAGTTCAATGGCTGATGACTACCAGCAAGAGCATGCATCATCAGTAGAGATAACGTGTGGAATTAGCTAATTGAGTTACGGAAGCAATCTCTAAAAAATGAGGGTAAGTTAAGCCCCCAAGCACGATGTATCAACCAGTTGCGACAGGAATCGATGCATCCGCAACAGGGACGAAACCCAAGCCGTAATTTTACAGGTGGATCAAAAGCAGAGCGTACCGAGTCCGCGAAATCTAAACGTATATGGGGGGTTAAGGCAAGGCAATCGAAACAGATTGGGGGTAAGGCAAGGCAAGGTAAGTAAGGAAGGCGGGGGAGCGGACGCACATCCTGTCGCGGAGGTCGGGGGTGTCCTTGGGCGTGCCGAGCGTGTTGACGAGGCGCTGGAACGTGGCGACCGCGGTGTTGATCTGGAAGACGCCCGACGCCACGGCCTGCGACGCGCCGGCGCCGGCGCCGGCGCCGGCGCCGCCCGCTCCCGCGGGGCCCCGGCCGTTCCTCCGGCCGCCGCCGAGCGGCGCCCCCCGGACGTGCCCCGCCTCCAGGTCCTGGAAGCTCATCCTCTCCTCTCCTCTCCTTCCCCCTGGCTGCCTCTGCGGCTCCGCCTGGCTACCGGCCCGGTCGAATCGCCGTCGCCTCCGAGCCGCCGCCGCCGCTCGAATCGAATCGAATCGAGGCTCCTCCTCCTCCTCCTCCTCCTCCCTACGATACGAGCAGGCAGGCAGGAGATGGGATCGGAATCGGGGTCTCTCGCTCGGCCGCCGGCCGCGAGAGGGGGGCGAATTGGGATTTGGGGAAGTTTGGAATTGGGGGACCGCGTCGTCGCCCTTCGTTCGGCCCCTCTCTCTCTCTCTCTCTCTCTCTCTCTCTCTCTCCTCCTCTCTTGTGTTTTCGTTTCGTGTGGCGTTGGATTAATTGGGGTTGGGGATTCCGGAATTCACTCGCGGCGCGCTGCGCTGGGTGAAGGACCGAAAGGAGGAGGAGCAATACAAAGCTTTTGTCGCGGGTTCGCAGCGTTAATTATGATGATGTTGGCTTCGGGGTCGGGGCCAACAGGCCAAGCCATGTTGGCTTGCGTTGCCTTGCCCTCCGGGTCGGGCTCGGCTGGAAGCTGGATCGCGTATAAAGATGGCAACGGCTACCCGTCATCTGAAACCCGATGGATTTTTACTTTATTAGGGCACAGGCATGGGTTAATTTTTGTACCTATGAGTTTATTAACGAGCAAAAATTCAAACCCAGCAGGGTTTGTAGGCATAAGCTTAGGATCATAGTACCCAGACCCGTAAATCCATGGATTTTCTAAACCCGGTGTATTAAAACGTTTTACTTTCCATATACTTATACAAATATAGAAATATATTTAAAAAAGTGTGAAAATATTAAATAAAAAAGACAGAAAATAGTTCACGAGAGGGAAATGATGCCTTGTCTTTTTAGACCATCATGCCCACATGCGCTAGCTGCTCGGCTGGGCACTATTGTGCTAGCGGGCCTTGGTGCACGTAATGAATACATCAGGCCTATAAGGGTACAATACAATACCAAGTAGCACTCCACCAATTAGTCCCACCTCGCTAGCAGAATGAGCACTATGTGACTAAATACACTATAAAGAAGAGTAGAGAGGAGTGAGTGAGTGACCAGGCAATCCTTTGTTGGACTGTATTTTATCGGGCATGGGCAACCCATGGGCGTACCCGTTACCCGCACGGGTATGGGTATAGGCGCAAATCTATACCCATCTATGGGTATGTGTTTTTTAACGGACATAATATTTCTTCACGGGTACGAGTATGGGTTTGGTGTACCCAGCGGTACGTGCCCGTTACCATCTCTAATCGCGTACGCGGTGGGCCTGGCTCTGGCTGGGTTTGGTTGGAATTGGCCCCCGTGGTCACGCGCGCCGGCGGCTGTCGCAAGAGAGACAAGGTCGCCTCTGGATTGACGGCAGTTAATTTTGGCTACGGTGTCAGTGTCAGGACTAATCTACTCTCAGAGTTGGATTTGTTTACGGCCAAACCAAGCCTGCAATCCTGCTCCGTAGTCCGTATTATTTTGTTTATTTATTTATTTATTTATTTATTATGAAAATATATGGGAGTAGATAGGATGAGCGGCTGGCTGTGGCTTGTGACTTGGTGGGGCTGGGAAATGAGCAACTTGGCATGTGACGAGATTAACGCTCGAGCGGGGGATTGACACTTGATGACGGAGTAATAATTAGCAATCCAGCGCCCACCGGTGAAGAGAGGGAGGGAAGAAAAGGTTGTGCGAACGGCAGCGTCGACGTAGGAACGAAGGTAGAAAGAAGAGGGCGACGAGCCGACGAGGTAGACGTGCAACCACCAAGGACCCTTCTCCTGATAGTCAAGTCTCTGATCCTCCGTGATGTGAACGGCACGGCGAATTGCATTCACGACCCGGTTTGGCTTGTTTTCGCTAAAACAATAGTACGACGGAGTAGTATATACATATACACGCGTATAATGTCACGTCGCAGATCCTTGAGCCTTTACAGTTCTCTCGTTCCCGCCATCTCAAATTATAAGACGATATACTTCCTTCGTCCTAAATTATTATAGTAAATGTTAATTTAGAAAATGCTCAAACTTCTTAAAATTTAGAACGTGGAGTATATAGTTGTACAGTTTAGTATCGCTCAAATACAATTTAAAATCATCTCGGTGAAAAGTTCATCAATCATCAATGTACTGCATGATATAGACTTTGTTTAGGCCCTATTTAATTTCGAATAGATAGTTACTGTCTGCTAATAATTATCTCTCTTTATTCAAATCTTAAAAAAAAAAGACCCGCTCATGTCTGATCGAAGGATTCGCCCGCCGGCGGTCCATCGTCCTTGCTGCCCCATCGTAATTCATTCCGTAGGGAATGGCCGATCCCTTCCGGTGCCAACCGGCATAGAGGCCAATCCCGTCGGGTCAATATCATACCGGCATTCCGGTCATTCCGGCCGAACGCCTGTCCACCATTCCGTACCGACTAAACCACACCCAGTGTGGTATGGATTTAGAAAAATTGTAGTTTAGAAAAGTCGTGTGATCTACTATGCCTAGTATATATTTATATGATTATTATTATATGTATTCATATATTTTTAATAATAAAGTCCGATGTACCCGTATCCGGTACCAAATGTTTCCGTAAACAGAAGCCTCCGCGAATTACAAGTACGCTGCGCACGACCCCGCTTTTTTCCCGGCTTCCTTCGCCACTTCCGTGGAACCGTCGCACGGCGCCCACCTCGCGCGTCGCTGGCCACACCCGCCCCACCTCGCCTGCCCGCCCCGACGTGACCCCACCCAACCCCGTGCATCGCAGCAGGACCACGCCTGAAAGCCTCGCCGCGAGCAGCAAGCTGCCAGCCCTCCCCGCCGCCACAACCGCCCTACCTCGCCCCTCGAGCACCGCCCGCCACGATCTGGTCCGTCACTTCGCCGCCGCCGTGCATTCCAGTGGCCGACGCCGCCCCGCCCCTACCTCTCCGTGGCCGACGCCTACTCCGGTCTGCCGCCGCCGCCGCCCCGTCCCTACCTCCCGTCATGACTCACGACGCCGCCATCGCACCACACGTGGCCCAGCACCGCGGGTCACCTCGAAGCCTTCGGCGTACCGGCGGAGGCGGCGAAGAGCGGCCTTCGTCGTCCTGGTTTCTCCTCGACCTCGCCATCTTGAATCGTGCAACGGTTCTTCCTGAAGGTATGCCGACGATGCTGAGGTTGAACATGGTGTCAATTGAGGAGGAAGAAAACAGGGTTCTTTGAGATGCCCTGCTTCGAGAACGCCGCCGAAATCTTCCTCAACGTTGGGTTTCTCCGCGTGCAGATGCCATCAACCGGCGTATTCACGAGCTCACCGTCCTGTCCTAGAACGCGTCTGGTTCTATGGCCAGTGCGATTTCGGCCACGTCGTCTCCTTGCCGCGCTGCCCCCGCTTGCAGGTCCTCAGGGTCTGCAACTCCCGTGGGCTCTTCAGCCTCTTCATAAATTCTGAATATCTTCTAGAACTAGAGCTCAAGAACCTTGTTGGCTTGTGCGAGCTCAGCATACAAGCGGCGGCGGCGTTGCTTAAGAAATTAATTGTGATCGAGTGCTTCTGCCGAATTGACAAGATAGATGCTGCTATTTCAGCCCCTGGGGATTGGTTTATTGTAGCTGAATTCCAGTATGATTCCATTTGATTCTTTTCTATTCTCGTTGCTTTTTGATCTTGGCTTTTATTCGTGTTGGTTGTGGTTTTTTATGGGGATTGGTTTGTTGTAGCTGAGGGATCTCCGTGAGGAAGACGCAGGCTAAGAAGGTTCCAGGGCATGTTCTTCGTCTCCAGGCACTCGCAAGTCCATTGATGAAATCAATCGATTCTGTTTGCTGGAAGGAGATCAAGGAAAGTTATAATCTGAAAATTTGGTATGCATTGTTTCATCCTTGAATTATTTAGTCGAATCAAAAATTTGTGATAGGCCAGCTATGAAATTATTGTTTCTCATGTATGTGCCTGTGTGAAAATAGGAGTCATTCTGATGCATCAGTGGATGACCCGGTGAAAATAGAAGGCCACCAGCGGAAGTCACACACATACGAGACCTGGCTGTCCCAAGAGATCCATGATGTCAATGACTTATTTCTTGCATTGCCAGTAAATGCAAAAGTTATGCTGGTGGTCAAGTTGGTTTTTAATTATTGATCTGTAATAGTCAGCGAACACATGGATTGATCCAAAATTGCTATGAAAAGGTAAATAGTTAACTGCAGTAATGGACGAGGTGAGTTCCATGCAGGTTTTGTGATCCAGCCACATTGCCCCTACATGATGTGAGTTATGTGCTGGTTTTGGCATCCTGATTCTAATAAGTTTCAAATTCACAATTTCAATCAATTCCAGGCATGTAGTTGTACCATAATTTGCTATGAACTGCATCGATTTTTCTGGATGAATTTGTCATAATTTTGACATAGTTCCTCATGTATCAAGCTAGCCTGCTGATTCCTAAATAGATCATAGAGTTGCTTATATATTCATGCAGTTTAGTTTCCCATATCATACTAGAGTGATGCACATCTTCCTTTTTCCATGTATTTCAGTAGCTTAGTAGCAACCAGCATATTGCCAAAGCCTGAACCAATTTCATGTTTCTTTGCCCTTTGCAGTATTGCCAGCATATTGCCATGTATTCATGTTTGGTATTACAATGATTTTGTTGCTAATCCAAGCACTTATGCATTTTTATAGAAAAATAAACTAAAATATATATATGGAAGTATAGCTGTGAGGTAGGAGTAACTTCAATGAGAACCGGGAAAACAACCAACGCAGTTAGTAGCAGCAGTTTAGCATGGAGTGATATCTGATTATTTTTTATTCCAGTTAACTTCATCTCAACAATATGTGGCCCAGTTAAGCAGCTCATCATATAAGCTTAATCCTTTTGAAATCGTCTATCAATGCCATGCTGGCCAAGGCAGACAAGAGTGGTGAGGCGCACATCGAGCTGTGCTGCGTGCTGATGGGCTGGCCAGAGGCTGTGCCAACAGGGTCATCACAGTCCTGCCTCAGCAGCCATGACTATGCCAGCGATGTGGACAAGCTAGAGAATCCATACTTGTACCTTGTGGAACAAGGATATAAACACAAGGATCCTTTCTAAATACGTGTTCAACTTCAACTGCTCCAAGCTGTATCAGGTGCAAGATAGCTTGTTCCCAGAATATGACAAAGATGTTAGTTGTTCCTGATGCTTCTTCCACAGACCGTGCCAGACAAGTGCTATCTTCTGGAGGAGCGAAACAGTAGCTTCAAGGTAAAAAACAATGCATTTTGGAGTCTTCATATTATTTCTATTTTGAGACCATATTCTAATCCTGGAGATCAGAGTTTCTTTGTGAGGTCCTACGGTTTGTGAATGAAGTTCTTGTATTTTTTGAAGAAAGAACCACACATCTTTAATAATGAATTTGTACCAGCATGTGAAGGTTCATTTCATCCTCAGAATAATTTCAAGTTGTGTTCATTTATTTTATGCAAGGAGTGAGTTTTTCTCATTGCTGTTAAGATAGCAATAATTATAAAAAAAAAATGGAAAAGTGATGTGCAAACCTTTTTCTCATTTGGAATAGTTCCGTATGTACAGTTTTCAAAGGTTTTGCCTCATCTTTTAATTTATTTTAGATACCTTTTTTTTTTTTTACAACTTACAGTAGTATTATTTGTGTATCAGTTTTATTTACCCAAGTCATGGTCTACTCAGATCCCAAGTTTCCAACAATGGTTAATATTGCTAATTTGCAATCCTTTTAACAGATCATTCATTGGGGTTAAGCACTTGCTCTTGCCTGCTCCAGCAGTTTAAGGACCCTGAGAATTGACTGGTGCAGAAAATAACAGACACACAAAGCCTGCTATCTAACTGTAAGCTTCTTATGGTTATCAGTCTCGATTGTTGTATCAATGACAATGCATTCCTGAGTGTGTGGTTGCAAAGCCAAATTGGCCAGAGAGATAACTTGCAGTGCAGTGGTCTTCAATGCTACGATGATCAGATTACTCAAACATTTGACAAAATTCAGCAAGTCTATCTACGACCTGAAACATGCGATCCATTTTAATGCCGAAAGATAGTATTGAGTGAGGAATCAAGTTGTGTAAGTTGGGTGACCTATGGGAAGTATAAGTGCTGAGTAGCCGGATGGTACACTGATTATGTACCATGGTATATTGTTTATTATCTAGGAACGTAGAACTTGGCAAAGATTATTTGAAATTATACTAAGCTTGAATATTTGTATTTACTTGAGCATGTGTACTACATTTAGAAATGATATCATATCCCGAGTTCATGCTATATATGATTTTACAAGCCCATGTTTGTATTAAGATGTCATCTGTTGAATATTTGTTTAGTTTTGGTAGGAGAATTTTTAATGTTTCCTACAGAATCTTATGAGACAAATTTCAGGATTGAGCTCTAGAATCTTATGGGTGATGCCATCTCAAGAATAATGTTCTGTAGTTATGAGTGTCCTATACACTAATCAAACAGTTTTTATTCTAGGGTTTCAGGATATTAGTCTGTTGTTCCCTCTAAAGAAAAGCATGAGAAGTTGCATAGCGTCGAAGGATGGGTAAAAAAAAGTGTACACTAAAATAGTGACATTCAATGTATCTTTGAAAAACCATGAAATTCTCGTAGCAACGCACGGGCACTTACCTAGTAGATATAAATAATAGACTAAGTAATAGTTAGTTGAAGCTCTAAATAACAACTATCTCACTGGTTAGAACAAATCAAAGAACAACTAATTGTTGTCGGCTAATGAATCCAAACAGAGCCTTAGATCTTCTAAGAGAAATAAGAATAAGATTGAAACATCTCATTATTTTATCCTATAATTTAGATTCTATACTCACTATCTAGAGTCCATATTATCGCCACTACATGAGACCCGAATGGACCTCTAGATATGTCTGATTCATTCTAACTTTTTTCAAAATATCTCTAATTTAAGTAAATTTATATGATAAAATAATAATATTTTTTGCGATAGATAAATAATAATATTTATACTATCAAATAAGTATCATTACAATATTTATTAATTCTGTTTTTATAGTATAACTATTTTTATGTCATAAATCTTTGTAGTTGTTTCTATAGTTTTATTGAAACTTAAGACTGTTTTTGACTCTTAAAATATTGAAATATCATGTAATTTGAATATATACGTGAAGCATTTTTCTGTTCAGTTGAACTGTACCCCCTGTAAGAGCGGTACCGAATCGTCATGGTTCGCATGGAGAAGTGATGATGGGCACGACTGGGCGGCTCGTGCTCCCTCCAGCTATGTAACCGGACTTTTTCGTGGTCTTCATCAATTTGTTTCTCTCTTTTATAGGGCATTGGAGATATTCCTTCCATCATGTCACATTGTCACGCATGCGGCGCGTGTCTTCGTGCTGGAAAGTGGAACCGCTTTATATACGACCCCAAGCACGTTAGTAAGGTACGGACTGCGGAGTACACTAGTACACTACACTGCTGTGCTGCGGCAGCCGGCGAGCTCGGTCAACACTCAGCAACCACAATGTGCTCGAGAAGACGTCAATAGAAATTAAATTGTTCACTATAAACTGATTAGAACATTGTAGCTTTATCCATATAAGGTAGTCTATAGCTCAAGTCGACTCTAGCCTTATGGCCGGAGGGTTTATCCAAGAATTCAGAGAGAGTTCGTCTTCTGAATATTGGATCGGATGGAGGGGGAAAGCGAAACAAGGTCACGAGCTCAGGACAATCCATGAACACGCGCCGTCACTTGGGCAGTGCCAGCGCGTTGGACTTGGACCCAGTCCGATCCATTTCAATTTGGATCTGTGGTCAGATTTGTTTGGGCCACCGACGACCGATCGAGTTCAGTCATTCAACTGGCGAGGAGATACACATGCAGTAATGCATGTGCACTGTTTTAGGCCAGTCTTAGTGTCATATTCGATGACATGACACTGTATTTAAGAAGAAATAAGAAATGTGGTTTATCTAGATGAAACTCTCTTGACTACTGATTACTAACTCTCCATGAGTCATAAAATTTAATGTGAATGATACTCTAGAATGAAATGCCTACTCTTAATGTAAAGTTTCATTCGAGTTTCATTTCATTCTACATAACAGTGACAATCTTATAAATAGTACAATAAAACTCTCCATCGACACTGGCCTTATCATCGGCCAGTCCCCCCGCCGGCATTCGATTAATACGTCAATGTGCGGGGTTGGTTTGCGATATTATCCACGTACTATACTGTTGGACTTGATCGATAATCCACAGCTGAAGCTGAGGTATATCCACGGATCCACCAACTCTGACCAAGCGCGTATGGGTATGGCAAGTCAGTAGTGCGTAGGTAACGAGAGAAAGGTAAGGTAACAAGTCACCACCTGATCGATCTTCTCGTCCACGAATTCCAACCCTGACGCGTAGTGAAACCCACATTGAACCTTTCATAGCATAGTGGCGCCGTTTAGATCTTTCAAATTGAATTTATTTTAAAAACCATAATTTATACTGCATATTAATTAATTTAATATAGTTTTATATAGATTATATTTGTATATTACTGTTGGCTATACGAGAGATACTTATATGTTGTATTTTTACCCTGTGGAAAGCAAATTTAAGAGCGTATCATAAAATACAAAATAGAAATATAGTACTGATGATCTATAAAATCAAATTCCATCTCTTACCCTATAAATTTAATATAGGTAATATATAAACTTTAAAAAATGATTGAATGTCACGTTTTAAGTGAAATGACCTAGCCCTGTCCATTTGTCTGATGCTGATTTGTTATGAAAGTGAAACACTGTTCTATATTAAAAAGCAACTAAAATAAGATAAGTAAACAGTGTTCTACTCCCCTGTCCCATGTAGAAGTGTCGTTTTAGGAGCGGGCAAATGGACCAATGACACCCTACGTTCGCATTTATTCTCTGGTCACGTTCTCTCTCTCACACGCAACACACACTCTCTCTCACACACGCAAGACACTCTGATCCAGATCCAGATCGCCTCCACTCCCCCGCCGGCGCCGCACCTGGGCGAGCGCTCCTCCTCAGCCGCGGGCCTCACTCGGGCGAGCGTGCCTGCACTCCACCGCCGGCCGCCTGCCCTCGCGCACCTCCTCTCCGCCGCAAGTCGTCCGAACGAGCGCGCCTCCATCTTCGCCGGCGTCGCAGGCCGCCTGGGCGGCCATACCTCCTCTCCGCCGCGGGCCGCCAGATGAGCGCGCCTCCGTCCTCGTCGTCGTCGAAGGCCTCCCGGGCGGCCGTGCCTCCTCTCCGCCGCGGGCTGCCCGGACAAGCGCGCCTCCGTCCTCGCCGTCGTCGCAGGCCGCCCGGGCAGCCGTGCCTTCTCTTCGCCGCCGTCCTCGCCGTCGTCGCAGGCCGCCCGGGCGGCCATGCCTCCTCTTCGCCGTTGTCGCAGGCCGCCCGGGCGGCCGTGCCTCCTTTCCGCCGCGGGCTGCCTGGACGAGCGAGCCTCCGTCCTCGCCGTCGTCGCAGGCTGTCCGAGCGGCCGTGCCTCCTCTCCACCGCGGGCCGCCCGGACGAGCGCGCCTCCGTCCTCGCCGTCGTCGCAGGCCGCCCGGGCGGCCGTGCCTCCTCTCCACTGCAGGCCGCCCAGACGAGCACGCCTCCGTCCTGTCCGCCGTCGCAGGCCGCCCGGGCGCCGGTGCTATGGGACCTCTCTCTGCTCGATGTCCTTTTTCTTTTTGCAAACGAGCGAGCGGAACGAGGGAGGATAGGTCTGCAGGCTACGCCACAGCCTAAAACGACACTCCTACTGGGACAAGGCTCCAGAGCTAGAACGATATTTTTAATGGAGGACGGAGGGAGGGTCCGTTTAGGTTTCAGTTGCAGTTTTAATTTTTTTTTCTAATCATAGCCTCAAGTAGGCTTAGAAGATTCGTCTCGTGATATACATGCAAAAAGTATAAACATGCAAACATTTCGTCTATATTTAATGCTCTATGTATATGTCAGCAACGTTGATGTGACTAGTTGCAGTTACAATTTATACTGGATCTAAACAGGGCCTTAAGTTGTTAACTGGATTCCTGCGAGGCCGTGAGTATGCTATCTGCCCCTTCTATTCTCGGCTACAGCTAGATGGGCTACCAGCTAATTGGACTATCCACTATCTACTTATCTTAATTTGCGTGGCCCATAAACAGCCTATTACCACCCATGTCAACAGCAGGCCAGGAGGAGGCCTTCTCTTCTAGGAAAAAATCTACTTTTATTTCCCTTAACTATCGTGAAAGTTTACTTTTGATCCATTAACTTCAAAACCAGACAAAACAGGTCCCTCAACTTTTGAAACAATGCAGATAACGTTCCTCGATGGTTTTAGATGGTGGTTTTGCTACAGTAATAGAGGTTTTGCTATAGTGACGGTGGTTTTGTTTTTCTTTTTTATTTATTTCGGCTGAATCTTTAAAAAATCATAGAAAAATAAAAAAATATAAAATCTAATTTTGTTGGACTCCACATAAGTAAATCTAAATAGTGAATATATAATATGATATGCTTTATTATAAAGTTTTTGCTATAAAGATTTTGTCTTTTTCTTTTTTATTTATTTTGTCTCAATCTTTGAAAAATCATAGTAAATCTTAGAAAAATCATAAAATAGAAAATCTAATTTTGTTAGATTCCACATGAGTAGATCTATACAGTAAACAAATAATATGATATACTTTCGTACAAAGTTATTGCTGTAGTTTTAGATCTATGCTTTTTCTATAATTAATTAAAATAATTCATAACTGCAGCTTCTATAACCATTTTGTTAGACTAAAGTATACCATATTATATGTTCACCATGTAGATTTTCTCATGTGAAATCCAAAAAAAAAAAGAATTTTTCATTTTATGATTTTTGTATGATTTAGTATGATTTTTCAAAAATTAAGTCAAAACAAATAAAAAATACAAAATATTTGTAGCAAAAACTTTGTATTAAAGCATATAATATTATATATTCAGTATGTAGATCTGCTCATGTGAAGTCCAACAAAATTAGATTTTGTATTTTATGATTTTTTTACGATTTACTATAATTTTTTAAAGATTCAGCCGAAATAAATAAAAAAGAAAAACAAAACCAATGTCACTGTAGCAAAACCTCCGTTACTATAGCAAAACTGCCATCTAAGACCACTGAGGGACGTTATCTGTACTGTTTCAAAAATTGAGGGACGTGTTTTATCTGGTTTTGAAAATGAGGGACAAAAAGTAAATTTTGACGATAGTTGAGGGATCAAAATACACCTTTTCCTCTTCTCCAATCGGGTGGGAAAAGCCTGGAAGAGTGGCCGCCGCCGCTGACGCTTCTTCAAGCAAAGTCATCACGGATACTAAACAAAAGTCATCACCGGCCATGGATTCAAAGGGGAAAAAATAGATCTCTGGATGCTGACGGCCAGCAGCTTCTGCCCCTGTGTATATAAGACATAGATAAAGACAACTGGACAACTCGTAAACATATTTATGAATAAATATTTCATCAGCTAAATATGTTATTTAGATTTATTGTGGTGGAACCTATCCATCCATATTCAAATCCTTAACTTAACACAGGCATTCGTGTTTTCTTATTTTAGAATTTAACGGCATTGTGATTTCAGTGGTAAGTGATGTTTCTGTCGACATCGAGACACATGTTATCGATTTTTTTTACCAGCAGATATTTAGTTCTTAGAGGAATTCACTTGATGCAAAGAGCAACCACGGCTGAGACATGATATTTATATTGGTTCTGGCCTTCGGTAATCGAGTAAAAGCCTTACGTCCAGTTACTATTTGTTTGTGGTACGATCTCGTCGTGATGGCAAGATAACACTTTACAAAATGGCTATGCCTATGAGAGTTTCGATGATTACAACAGTGAATGAAGTTAGCTATTTATATCCAAGGCCTACTTGCCCTATAAGCAGGCCTAGGCGTTCGGTCTGACCGAACAGAACCAATCGGTTCTAGACCGATCGGTTAGTTTCAAAACTCAGGACCGAGGTAATTCGATCTCGGTTAGTTCAGTTCGGTCTCGGTCATAACCGAACTAAACGGACTCTAAATAGTATGGTTTGTAGCAAATTTTAGCAATATTTTTCTATTTGAAGGGAAAAATAACAACACAACATACAGATTAAACAAAGTGATAAGAGTGATGGTTGATATAAATCAATTAGAATAAATATTATATAACTAATAATAGTCTAAAATACACATTATGTCAACAAAATCCAAATGTTCGGTTAGTTCAATTAGTTCGGTTACCCAAGGGTAAAGACCGAACTAAGTTCGGTTACTTCAAACCAAAGACCAAACTTATAACCAAAATTTTCGGTCTTGATCACTTCGGTTTCGGTCTCGGATATTTTGGTTCGGTCATCGGTTAATTATGCCCAGGGTTACCTATAAGTTACATAGTCGTACCCTAATTGGAGTCCTAGCAACGATCGATGATCTTCCTTAGTATTGTGAGATGGATGGTTGAATATACTTTCTGTAATACCTCTGGTATTACAATTTAATTAATCTGTCATGTCATCATATTTAAATTTAAGCATCTGCATATGATTGTGCTTAGGGCCTAAAGTGATTTGATTTCAGCTAAAGTATTGATTGGGTAATTAAATCCTTAATCATAATTCAAAAATAAAAATTAAATCGAAATCAAATTAAACCCTAAAGTTGACCTAAAACCCCAATTCAAAATCTATAAGGGATATGGGAAAAGTGCCTTAATAAAAGTTGTAGAGTTTTTAAAATGAAACAACTTTTATTTTTGGAGATTTTGAAGTTATGTTATAAAAATTCAAATTAAACTCAAATTACTATATTGAAATTTACATTTGAAATTTCAATTTCAAAAACATTAAGAATCTTCAATAAATATAAGTTGTCAAGCTCTCTGAGTAGGACAACTTTCATGTTTACCAATTTTCAAGTTGTTAAGAAGAATCAAAAGTAAATTTAAAATTTCAGTTTGAAATTCAAACCCTACTTTTACCCCCTTTTCTGTAATTTGAAATTTTGGCCGAATTTGAAATTGGTGTCAAAAGCAAAAATGATCTACACGAAATTCTCTACAACTTATGTATTCACCACTTCCTCGGATTCGGGCTGGATCAGATCCAATTTGAATCAAATAGCATTTGACCTATATGGCCTAGTACTGTAGCTACAGGGGGGTCTCCCTGTTCCTCTTCCACGTCGCGCGCGCGTGCCGGGCGCCGTCCGGCCGGCGTGGGTGAGCAAAGCCGTTGTCAAGCAGCCGAGAGGGGGCCCCGGACCCAGCCGAGCTTATCCTCTCCCTTGCCCGGCCTATAAACCACCACCGCACCGTTCCCGTCCTCATTTCTCCCAACCGCGGCCATTTTCGAGCTCGTCGGTGTTCGGCAAAATTCGCCGTGCTCCGTCCTCCTTCACCACCTCCATCTTCCAGTCAGTTAGCCTTTTCCCTTGCGCATCGTCTGGTGCCTTTGGTGTGGGCTGTAGTGTCTCGATCGACCGGGAACGCGGTCGTCGTCCCCGTGTCCGACCGGAGCGCCGCCGCGCGTCTTCGGCCGTGTCTAGCTCTCCGTGGTGAGTTTCTTCTCCTTAGGTTCCGTGTTGTGGATTCCTTAACCCCTATTGAACCTTTTGCGTACGGTAATTTCCGCTCTGGTGCCGTAGGGTCGTCGGAACGGGAAGATTGTTTCCGGTGAACGCCACCGACCCGCCGCCGCCGTCACGCTCGTCGATTCACGCCACTCCAGTCCCAACTCGCCTCCGGTTTGGCCTTCTGGTGAGACCCCGAACCTCCCTAGCCATTTTTCTTGCTAACCGATCGTGTCTTGGTGGGTGGAACGGTACCGCCGTGCCGCCGTGCCACCGCGGTCCGCCATGGGCGAGAACGAGCTCGCCGGAGGCGGTAGGGCGTAAGGTGTGCTAGTAGAGTGGCCGGCTAGGGTCTAGGGGGAGTCGTAGTGTCGTTGGGTTCACCGTTGGGGTCGCCGGCGGCGAAGTCCGCGCCGTGCCGTTCACGCGCGCGCGCGGGAGCGCCCGACCAGAGGTAGGGGACGACCCTGACAGGGGTGGCCCACCTGTCAGCGGTCGAGAGAGTGAGGGAGAGGGCGCGCGCCGGGGCTGACGGCTGGGGCCGGTATGTCAGCGACCCGGCGCGGAGGCGAGCGCGCGCGGGCGCGTGTGGGCCGTGCTGGGCCTGTGCACGATTGCGGACCGGTTCGGTGGCGCGCGCGCGCAGCCGTGGTCTGGGCCATGCTGGGCCAAATGGCCGTTTCATTTTTTCCAGCGATTTTCTATTGCTTTTTCATTTTAATTAAAATGAATAGTGCTAAGTTTTAATCTTTTTGTGTGGATTAATATACTGCACCAAAAATTATGAAAATATTGCTAGATACTCTCTGTGAGGTGTAGAATTTAATAAAAATATTAAATATAGGATTTGAGTGTTTTCTGTATTAATTAAAAATCAGCACATTAAATGTTAAAAGGAACTTTGATGATTTTTAATAATTTCTGTGTTAACCCAAAAATCATGAAATTTATTGTGCCACTGTTTGGTACTGAAATATATCTGTTGGTGGAGTTTGGCATCAAATGGGAATAGTTAAATATTTATTAAATTATATGTTGGTTTAAATGATAAATATTAGGAATAGTAAATGGAATGATTATTGATTGGTGTGATTTTTGGATTGATTGAGATTCTAGGTCAATCACCTTTATGACCTAGGGCAGTATGAATTAGATTATTCATGGCTAGCTAAGGTAGGGTCTTATACACATATGTGGTTTATTTGTTATTAAATTTCATCTGTCATTTCATGTGCATCACATTCATACATTCATTCATTGCAAACGTGTAGTGACCGAGAATCCGGAGGTAAAGTCTGAGGGTCCGTCTGAGGAGACTACTCAGAAAGTTGTACAAGGATTTGATATTTGTGGAACTGACCCGGATCCGACACTCTATGCAATCCAAGGCAAGCCCCGGTGCATTCAGCCCCTCCTTGTTATTTAAAAATATTTATCACTTGAGTTAATCTACTGCGTTAGGTTATTAGGAGTTGAGTGATAACCTATTGATGCATTACCTTTCCTTGACCACATATTATACCTAAGACCCGGATTTATTTAAAAGTATTGAAAAATACTTAGTCATGCTTAATGATAGAATTGCAAAAAATGCTATTTTGAAAACTGTGATAATATGAAACAAATGAATCACTTTATGGGATTGGTTATGTCCTTGTTGGTTTGCAGTGTGCCTGGCTAGTTCATTGTCAACCACATGGATGGATTGTTCTGTTTGGTCGACCATCTGTTGGGTTAGAGTCCCAGCGATCCTCGCCATCGGAAAGGGATGTGAAAACCGGGTAGTTACCAGTGTACTTGGGTTAGAGTCCCAATGCATAGTTTCTAACGGAAAAATATTAGGGACCGTTCGTTGTCAGGCCTGCTGTGATCAAGACTTTGTAACTAGCCACATACTACGGAAAGCCTCTGACTCCGGTGGCTCTACTGCTGGAACCGACAACCACGCACTGGGAGTGGAGAGATGGCGAGAGTAGCGTGTACCCTCGTGGCCGTCATGCCTGGAGATGAGAGGAGTACTGTGCTCTCGGGTGGCGCAGGACCAGTTCCGGGGTATGAAAAGCCGTGGTAGGCGGGGTTGGCGTATGCAAGCTTAAGTGCTACATACGCAGTGTGGATAGGGATCCCCAGCTGGGTATTAATCGATTCGAATCGTCGTTGCTCCTCGGATATGGAGACTTGATCCTCACCCCTACATCGGAAAGTGGTTCGGAACTATGATTGTTTTGAATGGATTAAGCAAATAAAAGAATGCTGATATATGAGAAAGAATTTGGAGAAATGGATAATGATGAATAGTATTATTAAAATAAAATATTGATTTAGGAATAGTAATGCTTTTCCGCAAAATTCTTGAACTCTTACTAAAGCCTTACCTTGATTCCCCTCAGCCTGCATTCCTGAGTCTAATCTTACACTTTTAGTCGGGTAAGTCTTGCGGAGTACCCCATGTAGTCAGGGTTTGTTAACCCCGTTGCAGGAGGGCAGCAGGAGACTGAAGTTTGTCTCGCTCCGTGCTGCGTCACCATTGTCCAGGAGAGTGAAGAAGACTAAGGTTAAGCCCTTGGGTAGGGTTCGTGTAATATTAAACTACCTGTCGTACTGTTGTTCCAAACACTACTGCTACTCTTTCAAATTTATGGTCTGTAATAGCTGCACTTAATTTTATTCGAGCACTGGTCTGTAATATTAAGTACTATTTACTCTTCCGCAAATTCTACTCTGATGTATTTTTTATGAAATGTTGTAACTCTGTAATGGCTTCGCAATGGGATCCTGTCGGAGATAACGGGTGCTTATGTAGCCCGGCAGAGCCCGCCTAGGTCATATGGAACACGGGTCCAGCTGTCAGATGTCATTAGTGACGTTGACAGGTGCCTGTGGGCCACGTGATTTAGGCGGTTCTGTTACAGCTGGTATCAGAGCATTCCATTGCTAAATCATTGCAGGTTACCTTTCGAAAATTTCAAAATGTTTTGGACCATAAAAACTTAAATTGATATTTTGAGTCCAAACTGCTTACAATCTTACCTTACTCAGTAGTTCTTATCTTATTCTGTAATTTATCTTATTATGGTAGCAGGTGGAACAATATTATTAACACTAGCCCTATGTTTAAACTAATTATGCTTTGACTTGTATTGCATGGTTTAAAATTCGTAAGTACATGCATGCGTCATGATAATCACCCATGTTAATAACTTCCTCCTTAAAAGTGGGTATATGGGTTAAGAATTATCACACCTATTCTTGGTAGCCTTGTATATCCTCATTAATTCAAACTTACCTTTCCAGCTGGCACGAACTAGGTTAACGGCGCGCAAGATGACTGGTCCTCGTGGAGTTCCGCGTCACTAGTTGGCACCCTGCGGCAGTGACGAGGCGTCTGGCAGCCGTCCACCCCGCCGCAGCCGCAAGGAATTGAACAAAGAGATCAAGGAGCTGCACCGTGAGATAAGCCTCATGAGGGAGGACTTCCAGGTAGCCCGGGCTGATCATTACCGGGATGTGAGGACCAACAGAGACCTACGGCGGGAGATCGACCGCCTGACTCAAGAGAGGGATGAAGCTTTGGAGCAAGTTGGCGCGGCACGTGATCGCGTTGAGGAGCTAGAGGGGTACATTGAGAACCTTGAGTGGAACAACGGGATGCTGCACGAGGAAGTGCATAGGCTGAACGATCAGCTTAACCCGATTCTGATTCCACGAGAGGAGGAGCCTGAGGAGGGTGTGGTCATAGGACCAGATGATGAGTATTATGACAGTGAGACTTCAGAGGACGGTTACCTTGAGGCAGCCGACCCAATGGAGGATGTAGTCGTCGAGGAGGACGAGGAGGAGGAGGTTGTCGTTATCGACTAAGCTAGTCATAGGACTAGTGGGGTTTAGTCTTCTGTATCCGAGTATTGTAATCGTAGTGCCAAGAACCATAGCCTGGGCAGGACTTGTTCCGTTTGTGTGTGTTGAACCTTGTTAAATTTGGTATTGTAAGTTGTAATGCTACTATGTTTTAATTATGCAATGTGAGTCCTTAGTAGTTGTCCTGAAACAGATGGTCAACACTCGCTCAAATGGTGCTGGTACTTCTGACGAAGGAGCTGCTCCCTATCCACCACCCATTCCACCAACCTTAGCTGAGGCCATCGCGGCTCTGGCTAATGCAGCCAACGCTATGGCTCAAAACCGAAAAAACCGTGGCGGGCGTCGAGGCCGCCGCGAAGATGAGGAAACCACCTATGTAGACTTCACTGAAACCCATCCACCAGTATTCACAAAAGCCGAAGAACCTTTGGAGGCCGATGACTGGCTTCGTACTATGGAGCAGAAATTCAGTTTGATCCGCTGCACGGAAATCCAAAAGCCACTATTCACGGCTCAGCAGCTGCGTGGTCCGGCCAGTGCTTGGTACGCCAACCTATTGTCTGCACAGCCCGAGGGGCATCAGCTTACTTGGGCAGAGTTCCGCGAAGCTTTCCGAGCACATTACATCCCAGCAGGTGTAATGAAAATGAAACTGGACCAGTTCTTGGCTCTGCAATAGAAAGATTCTTCTGTGATGCAATATGTGAACCAATTCAACCATCTTGCCCAGTATGCTCCTGAACACACCAATACTGACCAAAAGAAGAAAGATTGCTTTGTCAGGGGCCTAAACTTCAAGATCCAGCGTAATTTATCTAACAACCTCAACTGCTCTTATCACGAAGCTGTAAACAGTGCCATTGCTTACGAAGAAAGTGATCGTAAGCATCAGGATGAGAAGAAGAAAAAGAAGTCAGGCTTTTCTGGCGGTCAAAAACGCCAGAAAATCATCTATCATCCTACACACCACAATCGCCCCGCTTACCCTCAGCAGCAAGTCATGGTACGCACCGCGGCTACCTCCCATACCTCGAATCAACAGAACACCACTCAGCCGAATGCCCCAGGCGTTCGTATCAATACACCTCAGACCACCTATAATCATCCTTGCTACAACTATGGCAAATTGGGACATTGGGCTCGTGACTGTCCGTATCCCAAGAAGTACAATCAAAATGCCCAGAAGGGTCCTGAACAGCAGCAACAGCAGCATCCGAATTAGCACCGTGGTCAGCAGCACCAGGTTCAGAATACTCATGTGGATGACATCCCTGCAGGAGAGCCCGTCATGATGGGTAGGTTTCCTGTCGCCAGTCACCCCGCTATTACACTTTTTGATTCTGGTGCATCATATTCATTCATCAATCGTACATTTGTGGTAAAACATGAGATTCCAATTGGAGAAATAAAGGAAAACTTCCTTATACATTCGCCCGGAGGACGTATAAATACTAAGGAGGTAGTGCATCGAGTACCTATCGAATTGGGCGGGCATATATTCCCCACCACCATGATAGTACTCAAGGATCAGGACATAGATGTCATATTAGGTATGAATTGGATGTATCAGCATAAGGCACTGATAGATGTGCTGAATAGGACCATAAAGGTCAGCATACCTGGTAGTCAATCTCAACTTCTTATCCAACTGCCACTACCCGTGAGAATGATTGAGAAGACAATGCAGAGATTGTGTGCCACCTCAGTTCAAGAAATCCAAAATATTCCGGTAGTTTGTGAATTTCTGGATTTATTTCCTGATGATCTACCCGGTCTGCCACCTGACCGTGATGTAGAGTTCGCTATTGAGTTGAAGCCAGGAACTGCACCTATATCCCGCAGAGCCTATAGGATGCCTCCCAAGGAATTGGCTGAGCTTAAAATTCAACTGCAAGATCTGCTTGATAAGGATTTCACCAGACCAAGTTCATCTCCTTGGGGTTGTCCTGCTATATTCGTGAAAAAGAAGGACAAGTCACTCAGACTCTGTGTCGATTATCGCCCACTCAACGAGGTCACCATTAAAAATAAATATCCTTTGCCTCGCATTGACCTACTCTTTGACCAGTTAGCTGGAGCCAAGGTCTTTTCCAAAATTGACCTTAGGTCTGGTTACCATCAAATAAAGATCCGTCCTGAGGATATTCCTAAAACAACATTCACCACCAGATACGGCCTTTATGAGTATCTGGTCATGTCTTTTGGCCTAACCAATGCACCTACCTATTTCATGTATCTCATGAACTCTGTTTTCATGCCCGAGCTTGACAAGTTTGTAGTCGTGTTCATCGATGACATCCTTGTTTATTCTAAAACCCCTGATGAACATACCAACCACCTCCGTATTGTCCTGACCCGTTTGAGAGAACACCAACTATATGCCAAGTTTAGCAAATGTGAGTTTTGGTTAGATCGAGTTCTTTTTCTCGGCCACATTTTATCAGCTGAAGGTGTATCCGTGGATCCGAGTAAAGTGGAAGAAATTTTAAATTGGAAGCCACCAACCACAGTTCATCAAGTCCGTAGTTTTATGGGCATGGCAGGATATTACCGTCGATTTATTCCAGACTTCTCAAGAATAGCCAAGCCCATTACCAACCTGTTGCAGAATCAGGTCAAATTCATCTGGTCGCTAGAATGTGAGAAGGCATTTCAAACCTTGAAAAAGTTGTTGACCACTGCACCAGTACTGGCCCAACCAGATTTAGAAAAGCCCTTTGATGTGTACTGTGATGCTTCTGGTACCGGACTTGGTTGTGTCTTGATGCAAGAAGGAAGAGTCATTGTTTATGCCTCACGGCAACTCAAGCGTCATGAGGAGAATTATCCCACTCATGATTTGGAGTTAGCAGCTGTGGTACATGCCTTGAAGATATGGCGTCACTATTTGCTGGGCAGTACCTGTAATGTGTATACAGATCACAAGAGTCTGAAATACATTTTCACTCAAGAAGAGTTGAACATGAGACAGCGAAGATGGCTCGAGCTAATCAAGGATTATGATATTGAAGTGCATTACCACCCTGGCAAGGCGAATGTGGTCGCTGATGCACTCAGTCGTAAAGTGCACTGCAATTGTTTGACAGTCAAGCCGTATGATATGTCCTTGTGCTATGAGTTGGAAAAATTAGGGGTAGAAATAATTCCACAAGGCAGTCTGACCAATATTAGTATTGAAACACCCATCCAGGATGAGGTTATTGCCGCTTAGCGGGAAAATAATGGAATCAAGCACATCAAGGAAAAGGTTCAAGCTGGCAAGGCAGATTGTTTCCGGATTGATGATGATGGTGTCGTGTGGTTCAAGGATCGTCTGGTAGTTCCAAAGGTGCCGGAGTTGCGACAAAAGATCCTTGAAGCACATTTGACGAGGTTTTCCATCCATCCCGGCAGCAATAAGATGTATCAGGATTTGAGGTAAAAGTTCTGGTGGACAAAGATGAAGATAGAGGTTGCCCGGTATGTCGCGAGATGTGACACGTGTCAGAAGGTGAAAGCTGTTCACATGAGGCCTGGAGGAGAATTGCAACCATTGCCTGTCCCTGCATGGAAGTGGGAAGACATCAGCATGGACTTCATCGTGGGATTACCCAAGACTTCAAGAGGTTTTGATTCCATCTGGGTTATTGTGGATCGCCTCACCAAGCAAGCTCATTTTCTACCTGTCAAGAAGAAGTACAGGGCACTGGCATATGCAAAGCTTTATATTGAGAACTTGGTGATGTTACATGGTGTACCGAGGACCATCGTTTCTGATCGAGGTGCCCAGTTCGTCTCCAAGTTTTGGCGAGCTTTCCACAAGTCCTTAGGTACAAAGCTTTTGCATAGCACTGCCTACCATCCGCAGACGGATGGGCAGACGAAAAGAGTCAATCAAGTATTGGAGGATATGTTGAGGGCTTGTGCGCTCAATTACCCTGACAAATGGGATGATTGTCTGGCATTGGCAGAATTCTCGTACAACAACAGTTTTCAAGAAAGCATCAAGATGGCTCCATTTGAGGCAGTCTACGGTCGAAGGTGCCGAACCTCATTAAATTGGTCTGAACCTGGAGAAAGATGGTTTTATGGCGTGGATTTGGTCAATGAAGCCGAAGAAAAGGTTAAGCAGATCCAAGAAAATTTGAAAGTAGCACAGTCTCGGCAGAAAAGTTATGCCGATAAAAGGCGTCGACCTTTGGCATTCAAGATAGGAGACTATGTGTATTTGAAGGTATCGCCAATGAAAGGAGTCAGTCGATTTGGCGTCAAGGGCAAGTTGGCCCCGCGTTATGTTGGACCCTTCTTAATCATAGAACGCGTGGGAAAAGTAGCTTATAAACTGCAGTTGCCAGAGCATCTTTCGGAGGTATACAATATATTCCATGTGTCACAACTCAAGAAATGTCTTCGAGTACCTGATCAAGTCGTCGAAGTGGAAGGAGTGGAACTTGAACCTGAGCTGACATACTCGGAGTATCCTATTCGAGTCTTGGATATAAAAGATCGTGTCACGCGAAGGAATACAACCAGATGGTATAAGATCCAGTGGAGTGCACATTCCGAAGAAGAAGCCACTTGGGAATCGGAAGATTACCTCGCAGAGAATTTCCCTGAGTTCTTTGCTACCTTGTAGAATATAAACTTTTTAGTCTCGACATATGTAAACGTCTTCTGTTTTAGCAGATAGTTAGAACTAGCTACTTTTTCTTTTCCATTACTTTGTTTCAATTAATATTTCTATTAAATCTCGGGACGAGATTTCTTTTAGGGGGGAAGGCTGTAATACCTCTGGTATTACAATTTAATTAATCTGCCATGTCATCATATTTAAATTTAAGCATCTGCATATGATTGTGCTTAGGGCCTAGAGTGATTTGATTTCAGCTAAAGTATTGATTAGGTTATTAAATCCTTAATCATAATTCAAAAATAAAAATTAAATAGAAATCAAATTAAACCCTAAAGTTGACCTAAAACCCCAATTCAAAATATATAAGGGATATGGGAAAAGTGCCTTAATAAAAGTTGTAGATTTTTTAAAATGAAACAACTTTTATTTTTGGAGATTTTGAAGTTATGTTATAAAAATTCAAATTAAACTCAAATTACTATATTGAAATTTACATTTGAAATTTCAATTTCAAAAACATTAAGAATCTTCAAAAACTTCCTAAATATAAGTTGTCAAGCTCTCTGAGTAGGACAACTTTCATGTTTACCAATTTTCAAGTTGTTAAGAAGAATCAAAAGTAATTTTAAAATTTCAGTTTGAAATTCAAACCCTACTTTTACCCTCTTTTCTGTAATTTGAAATTTTGGCCGAATTTGAAATTGGTGTCAAAAGCAAAAATGATCTACACAAAATTCTCTACAACTTTTTTATTCACCACTTCCTCGGATTCGGGCTGGATCAGATGCAATTTGAATCAAATAGCATTTGACCTATATGGCCTAGTACTGTAGCTACAGGGGGGGTCCCCCTGTTCCTCTTCCACGTCGCGCGCGCGTGCCGGGCGCCGTCCGGCCGGCGTGGGTGAGCAAAGCCGTTGTCAAGCAGCCGAGAGGGGGCCCCGGACCCAGCCGAGCTTATCCTCTCCCTTGCCCGGCCTATAAACTACCACCGCACCGTCCCGTCCTCATTTCTCCCAACCGCGGCTATTTTCGAGCTCGTCGGTGTCCGGCAAAATTCGCCGTGCTCCGTCCTCCTTCACCATCTCCATCTTCCAGTCAGTTAGCCTTTTCCCTTGCGCATCGTCTGGTGCCTTTGGTGTGGGCTGTAGTGTCTCGATCGACCGGGAACGCGGTCGTCGTCCCCGCGTCCGACCGGAGCGCCGCCGCGCGTCTTCGGCCGTGTCTAGCTCTCCGTGGTGAGTTTCTTCTCCTTAGGTTCCGTGTTGTGGATTCCTTAACCCCTATTGAACCTTTTGCGTACGGTGATTTCCGCTCTGGTGCCGTAGGGTCGTCGGAACGGGAAGATTGTTTCTGGTGAACGCTGCCGACCCGCCGCCGCCGTCACGCTCGTCGATTCACGCCACTCCAGTCCCAACCCGCCTCCGGTTTGGCCTTCTGGTGAGACCCCGAACCTCCCTAGCCATTTTTCTTGCTAACCGATCGTGTCTTGGTGGGTGGAACGGTACCGCCGTGCCACCACGGTCCGCCATGGGCGAGAACGAGCTCGCCGGAGGCGGTAGGGCGTAAGATGTGCTAGTAGAGTGGCCGGCTAGGGTCTAGGGGGAGTCGTAGTGTCGTTGGGTTCACCGTTGGGGTCGCCGGCGGCGAAGTCCGCGCCGTGCCGTTCACGCGCGCGCGGGAGCGCCCGACCAGAGGTAGGGGACGACCCTGACAGGGGTGGCCCACCTGTCAGCGGTCGAGAGAGTGCGGGAGAGGGCGCGCGCGGGGCTGACGGCTGGGGCCGGTATGTCAGCGACCCGGTGCGGAGGCGAGCGCGCGCGGGCGCGTGTGGGCCGTGCTGGGTCTGTGCACGATTGCGGGCCGGCTCGGTGGCGCGCGCGGCCGTGGTCTGGGCCATGCTGGGCCATGGTGGGCCGAATGGCCGTTTCATTTTTTCCAGCGATTTTCTATTGCTTTTTCATTTTAATTAAAATGAATAGTGCTAAGTTTTAATCTTTTTGTGTGGATTAATATACTGCACCAAAAATTACGAAAATATTGGTAGATACTCTCTGTGAGGTGTCAAATTTAATAAAAATATTAAATACGGGATTTGAGTGTTTTCTGTATTAATTAAAAATCAGCACATTAAATGTTAAAAGGAACTTTGATGATTTTTAATAATTTCTGTGTTAACCCAAAAATCATGAAATTTATTGTGCCACTGTTTGGTACTGAAATCTATCTGTTGGTGGAGTTTGGCATCAAATGGGAATAGTTAAATATTTATTAAATTATATGTTGGTTTAAATGATAAATATTAGGAATAGTAAATGGAATGATTATTGATTGGTGTGATTTTTGGATTGATTGAGATTCTAGGTCAATCACCTTTATGACCTAGGGCAGTATGAATTAGATTATTCATGGCTAGCTAAGGTAGGGTCTTATACACATATGTGGTTTATTTGTTATTAAATTTCATCTGTCATTTCATGTGCATCACATTCATACATTCATTCATTGCAAACGTGTAGTGACCGAGAATCCGGAGGTAAAGTCTGAGGGTCCGTCTGAGAAGACTACTCAGAAAGTTGTACAAGGATTTGATATTTGTGGGACTGATCCGGATCCGACACTCTACGCAATCCAAGGCAAGCCCCGGTGCATTCAGCCCCTCCTTGTTATTTAAAAATATTTATCACTTGAGTTAATCTACTGCATTAGGTTATTAGGAGTTGAGTGATAACCTATTGATGCATTACCTTTCCTTGACCACATATTATACCTAAGACCCGGATTTATTTAAAAGTATTGAAAAATGCTTAGTCATTCTTAATGATAGAATTGCAAAAAATGCTATTTTGAAAACTGTGATAATATGAAACAAATGAATCACTTTATGGGATTGGTTATGTCCTTGTTGGTTGGCAGTGTGCCTAGCTAGTTCATTGTCAACCACATGGATGGGTTGTTCCGTTTGGTCGACCATCTGTTGGGTTAGAGTCCCAGCGATCCTCGCCATCGGAAAGGGATGTGAAAACCGGGTAGTTACCAGTGTACTTGGGTTAGAGTCCCAATGCATGGTTTCTAACGGAAAAATATTAGGGACCGTTCGTTGTCAGGCCTGCTGTGATCAAGACTTTGCAACTAGTCACATACTACGGAAAGCCTCTGACTCCGGTGGCTCTACTGCTGGAACCGACAACCACGCACTGGGAGTGGAGAGATGGCGAGAGTAGCGTGTACCCTCGTGGCCGTCGTGCCTGGAGATGAGAGGAGTACTGTGCTCTCGGGTGGCGCAGGACCGGTTCCGGGGTATGAAAAGCCGTGGTAGGCGGGGTTGGCGTATGCAAGCTTAAGTGCTACATACGCAGTGTGGATAGGGATCCCCAGCTGGGTATTAATCGATTCGAATCGTCGTTGCTCCTCGGATATGGAGACTTGATCCTCACCCCTACATCGGAAAGTGGTTCGGAACTAGGATTGTTTTGAATGGATTAAGCAAATGAAAGAATGCTGATATATGAGAAAGAACTTGGCGAAATGGATAATGATGAATAGTATTATTAAAATAAAATATTGATTTAGGAATAGTAATGGTTTTCCGCAAAATTATTGAACTCTTGCTAAAGCCTTACCTTGATCCCCCTCAGCCTGCATTCCTGAGTCTAATCTTACACTTTTAGTCGGGTAAGTCTTGCGGAGTACCCCATGTACTCAAGGTTTGTTTACCCCGTTGCAGGAGGGCAGCAGGAGACTGAAGTTTGTCTCGCTCCGTGCTGCGTCACCATCGTCCAGGAGAGTGAAGAAGATTAAGGTTAAGCCCTTGGGCAGGGTTCGTGTAATATTAAACTATCTGTCGTACTGTTGTTCCAAACACTACTGCTACTCTTTCAAATTTATGGTCTGTAATAACTGCACTTAATTTTATTCGAGCACTGGTCTGTAATATTAAGTACTATTTACTCTTCCGCAAATTCTACTCTGATGTATTTTGTTATGAAATGTTGTAACTCTGTAATGGCTTCGCAATGGGATCCTGTCGGAGATAACGGGTGCTTATATAGCCCGGCAGAGCCCGCCTAGGTCATATGGAACACGGGTCCGGCTGTCAGATGTCATTAGTGACGTTGACAGGTGCCTGTGGGCCACGTGATTTAGGCGGTTCTGTTACACTTTCATAGTATATTTATTTGGAGATATAAATATTATAGTACATATTTTTATAAACTTAGTTAAAGTTAATGAAGTTTTACTAGCACGTATCCCAAAGCGACCTCTATATTTTGGGATGGAGGGAGTATAAGTTAACACCTTAACACCATCAAACTAATAGAAGGGATATGAAACTAAGCGGAAATATTTTTAGAAAAAAAAACATAAGAAAAAGACCAAGAAACCTACCGTTGTACTCCGTCCGTTCAAATGATAATGTAATTGTGGAAACGTGTCAGTTAAAGTAACTCGAGTTTGACTAAATTTACTGTAAATGATGTTAATGCTTATATTATTAAATAAATTTATTATAAAAATATATTCATAACTAATCTAATTGTACTCCCTCTGTCTAAAAAACATGCAACTTTTGCATAGTAACATGTTTTAGTACGTCAACTTTGATCAATTATAGATAAAAAATTATAAATATTTATAATGTCAAATAAACATCATTAAATTCATTACAAAATGTATTTTCATAATATATTAATTTAGAGCTTGTATTTTCATAATATATTAATTTAAAGTCATAAATACGAACACTATTCGCTAAAAACTTGTTAAACATGAACTATTTCTTCTGACACGCAATCCATAGTTGCATGTTTTATAGGACGGATGTAGTAATGTTAATACTCATCTACTCCCTCCGTCCACCAATATCTGCATTTCTTTGACTTTACCAATAACTCCATTTTTCTTATTTAAATTTTTTTACAAATAATATAATAAATAAATTATTATAAAAATATCTCTAACGATTTAATAAGCCATAATAAAACAAATATTATTTATTAAAAAAATTAAATAATACAAATGGTCAAACATAAACATGAATAGTAAAAGTAAAAGAAATGCAGTTATTGGTGGACAGAGGGAGTATATAAATTTAGTCAAAGTTTAAATGATTGGATTTTCTAAAAAGTGAGAATTGCACGTTAAATTTGGAGGGAGGGAGTAGATTTTTTTAGGCTGCGTTTAGTTTGCAAAGTTTGCAAAAATTTGCAACTGTAGCACTTTCGTTTGTATTTGACAACTTTTGTCCAATCTTGGTCTAAGTAGACTCAAAAGATTCATCTCGAGATAGACAGGCAAAAAGTACAAACATGCAACAGCTACTTTATTTAGTGCTCCATGCAGACGGAAAGTACAATTAATGTGATGGAGAGAGAAGGAAAGTTTGCAATCTAAACGCTGCCTTAGACTGCTATCTAAGGATGGAAATATGGAAACGGATATCTGAATTATCCGCATTCGTATTCGTTGTATATATGGATATCCGTATTCGTATTCGTTTTAAAATGGATGTTAAAGTGGATACATCCGTATTCGTATTACAGTGTTTTCTCTATCCGATTTCAGATCCGTATTCGATAATATCCGGCAATATCCGTATTCGAATAGAAAATAAGATACTTTGAACTTATTTAAAAGTTTTTCTCTCCATAATAAGTGAACAATTATTTAATTTTATTATTACTAATAATGCATGTAACATATTTAATAGTATATAAAAATAAATTAAGTATTAATTTTAAATTATTAATGATACGTAAAGATTTATTAATTTTAACACTTTTATAGTTTAGATTAATATAATATATTTGTCATTTTCAATTATTTTAATCCTTTAATTTATTTATTTATTGATATAAATTATTTTACATAAATTTAAAATTTCATAATAAATATTTATATAAATATAATATTGATTGGTATATTTAGTTTTTAAATATATATTGATAACTATATTATTTTTTTATGCTATCCTTGAATATGATATATACACAAATGCTTTATCTCTAGTTGTGTGATAATTACGTAATTTCAATACTAATTATAAAGTAAAATGACTATTTATTTATACCATTTTATTTAAACTTATTTACCTGATCTATTATTTTATTCAATATTATCCATTATAATTTAGTTTACTTTACTCTTAGAGATTATTAGAAGTATACTTTTATTTAGTTCACTTTCGTTAACGATGTACTTAATAATATAATTTTATTCATGTATGTTAAATTTCATAATGTATGTTTTGAGGTAGATCGAGTAAATATCCGATTTCGGATCCGCATTCGAACTATCTGTTTTATATTCATATTCGGAAAGATCCGAATTCGTATTTATATTTGAATTAAATATAATAAAGGATGACATGCGAATTCGTTTGCATGGTATCCACTCCGTTTCCATACTTACTGCTATCAACTCGTCGACGATGACGTTACGCTGACCCTGTTCGAGACAGACACCTGTCCAATCCCTGGGAAACCCCGAAAGCTGCCAAGTCCTCGCCGTCCTGCCGCCCACTGCCTACCGCTGGGAATCCGCATAGGAGCGAACTCCAGTAGTACTCTGTTTCGCCCGCCTCGCACGTCCCCAAATCCCCCAGCTGCGCCTCCAAAGCCAGCAGCCGGCGGGGCCCCTCTACAAAAGCAGGCGGCTGCGACGGGTAGCAGCTGCCTCTGAGCCAGTACAGGCAAGAGATGGCGGCCACGGTGGAGGGGGTTCGGCACCGGACGGTGGAAGCGAACGGGGTGCGCCTGCACGTGGCGGAGGCTGGGCCCGAGGAGGGCGGCGCCCCCGTGGTGCTGCTCGTTCACGGCTTCCCAGACCTCTGGTACGGCTGGCGCCACCAGATGGCCGCCCTGGCGGCGCGCGGCTACCGCGCCGTGGCCCCGGACCTCCGCGGCTACGGCGACTCCGACTCCCCGCCCGACGCGTCCTGCTACACCACCTTCCATGTCGTCGGGGACCTCGTCGCGCTCATCTCCGACCTCGGCCAGCCCCAGGTTTTACCGCAGCAATCCGTTCAATTCGTTGCACGACCAAGCTGCGAAGCAGACGTTGGATAATTTTTGATCGGATTCTCTGCTCGCTGCAGGTGTTCGTGGTGGGACACGACTGGGGCGCCATCGTGGCGTGGCAGCTGTGTCTGCTCCGGCCGGACCTGGTGCGGGCGCTCGTGAACCTCAGCGTCGTATACCACCCGCGGCGGCCGGAGATGAGCCCGCTCCAGGCCATCAGGGCTGCCTGCGGCGAAGACCACTACATGTGCCGCTTCCAGGTAAACAAGTGGAGTACTCTGCTTCCACAGTTCCACTCCTATCGGTCAGGCACTCAGGCAGGATATGAATGATGAACTCATGTTCCGTCCTGTCTCCTCATAACCATTCGTTCGGGTGTCTGGCACAATTCGTCGACTCGTTTAATTTGGCAGATTGGTTGGATGGATGCTGGAATGATTACTTGGTGCCACAATTTGCTCCCAGCTGTTAAAATATCCTAGGAAGGATCGGATTTGGCACCCACACACACAGATAATACTGGGAGTGACCAATAACAGCTAGTAATTCGATAAGGGTGACGAAATAAATGCTAATTGGAAAATTTGATTTGAAAAATGAAGTACAGCCCGTAGACACAGTCGAGAGGTTGGTAGCAGATCATTTGATAGAAACTTGTACTTAGTGCCGTGATTCTTTTTCCTTACAACAAATTAAGCAATATCAACACGCCGTAATATAAATGATACACAACTCTTCTCCGTGTTTGACGGGAAAAAAACAGTTTTGTGCAAGGGTCCATATAAAAGCATTGTTTATTGGAAATAGCAAGCCTTCTTTGGAGTTTGGACCTCTATAATGATCATCAGCATGCAGCACCACATGTCTTTTAGAGATGTAAAACTTAACTAACTATTCATATCATCTCACTAATTCTAGTTGATTTAAATCTTTAAGGGCAATAATAATTCTTGGATGTCACTGCCTGTTTGTCTTGAAATCATCTACTTTGTCCCACTTCCATAGTGCGGTTGCGTGGAGGTAGCTGTTTTAATTCTATATATGATATATTTCGTGCATATCAATGTCCCTTTAGACATGTTTTATTTTTCCTTTTTTGAAAAATACTGCACATTTGAATTACATACAGGAACCTGGTGTTGCTGAAGCTGAGTTCGCTCTACATGACATCAAGTATGTGTTTAAGAAGACATTCGGCATGCGCAAGCCAGCTGCTCTTATTCTACCTAAGGACAAGAGCTTCTTTGACTCTCTTGATTCAGATGGAACAACTTGTCCTCCATGGCTACCAGAGGAAGATATTTTGTACTATGCCGAAAAATTTGCGAAAACAGGCTTTACTGGAGGATTTAACTACTACAGATGCATGGACAGGTTTGTGTCTTATGATCAATTAACAATTTTGATTTTGCAGTTTACTTCTTTATTGACGCAATCAACCATTTCCCATCCAACAATTTCCTGTTTTTATTTGCCATGGATAACTGAAGCTCAGTTCATGTTTGATTGGACGAATGCTCTTCTTTGGATATTCTGTAGTGCATACCTTTATGATTTTACCGTTGTTTATTCCTTCAAATGTTCCAAGTTGATTTGATTTTAATTTACACTTTTTTTTGCATGGTTTGTGTGTCTGTGGGGTGGGGGCTTATACTACCTCTGTTCCAAGAAACATGTCGTTTTAGCTTTGTGTGAAGCAAAACATTTAAAGTTTGACCAATCTTATAGAGAAGATTGTCAACATTTATAACACCTATTAGGTATAATCTGAAACATGTTCCATGTCATACTTATTTGGTAATCTAAATATTGTCTTAGCCTTGATCAAATGTAAGATAGTTTGAAAGTCTTAGAATAACTAGAATCTCAAGTTTTCTGTGACAGAGCTAGTGTAATGTTTGAAAACTAGAGGGGCTAATGATAGATAGTTGGTGCCAGCCAATATAAATAAATTCAATCTTTATGTACAAAGGTTTTATTTAGTGGCGACAGGCATTTTTAAGGTCTCACCAGATCCATTTATGCTCATGCAGGAATTGGGAGCTTTCTGCACCGTGGACTGGAGCTCCGATAAAGGTTCCATCCAAATTCATTGTTGGGGACTTAGACCTCACATACAACAATCCGGGGATACCAGACTACATTCACAAGGGTGGCTTCAAGGCAAGCGTGCCAAATCTAGAGGACGTGGTTGTTATGGAGGGAGTGGGCCACTTCATCAACCAGGAGAAACCTAACGAGGTCTCTGATCACATCTGCGAGTTCTTTAGCAAGTTCTGATATGTATAAGAAAAATCTCAAGTAGCCATTATATGCTTCTGAGCTATTTTATGTCAAATGGGGTTGCGAGTGTCACCATACAAATATACGGGTTAAATAAAATTCGTCTGTGTCTGATCAAAATTTTGAAGTTCTTTATCTGTCATGGAATCTTGATGGCTTCGCATTGCACTGAAGCTTACGCCGGTCTCAACGAATGTTTTATAGGAGTTCCATTAGTATTAAATAAGCTGATGTGACGTTTAAATAAAGAGAGAAGAAAATAGTTTCATTAAGATGAAATTAGTTTGATCCCATGAAACTTGTTCCCTATTTCCAATATCAGGGAGTTTTGGAAATAGAGTCATGAAACTCCCACTGACCTTATGGATGGTTTGGGGATGAGGTTGGATGAGATTATGAGATTAGGGGCATTACAATTTACAACGCCAGTCTCTTTCCCGTCTCGGTAATTTCGCACAAAAGCCATCTGTTCCACTAGGAGACGGGCTTGCCGTCGTCTCATGAGGCGATGCTGAAGGCCTGTGCTCAATCGGCGGAGAGAGCTGCGTTGTACGACCGTGTCTTCTCAAGTCGACGCCGCGGCACACATTCATCGTAAAAGCTGCTCAACGGCACTCATAGGTCGTGTGAAAGCCCTGCAAGGAGCTACTGCTGCATACTATGTTGAAGTGAACCTCGCCGGCCATCCTCTGCCTTGGCCCTTGTGGCTTGGAATCCCTAGTCAGCCTGATGTTGATGTGATTGCTTGTGGGTATTGATTTCATGATTTGCCTCTGATTGTAGCTGATACTATATGCTTCGTGTTCTGTTGCTAGCTTGCTAGTGCCTGTAGTTTACGTGTTTCTTGAAATGTCTGTCATCACTATATTTCTTCAAGGATATAGCAAAACAGGAACGCAATGGGAAGCCAACAATACTATATGTACTTGTGTGATTCGTACTAATGTCCGAGTGATAGATTGGAATCTTTGCAAATAATTGTTACTTCAGGGAAGATAGGAGCAGCTTGGTCAGAATTTCTGCGAGTATCTTGGTTTCAGACTTCTTTTGCCTTATTTCAGCTGATTCCTGCTGCTCTGGATGTGGAGTAAAATTGATTACTTTCAGAGTGTTTCAGTTATCTCCTGTCATATTTCGGAGTGTTTCAGTCATCTGAATAATATTAGTTTATACTTCAGTTATTTTAGTCTAGACTGGGAACAGGTCATTGCTTTTAGTATGAATTGTCAGTTGCAGAATGTATGTGTACCCTGTATGGCCATGTACACGCTGGAGTGTTAATTTTGTCAGTTCAGAAAATAGCATTGTCATGTTTTCATAGTGGTTTTCACAACAATGTTGAAGTTTCTGAATTTTCAGTTAGTATGTGAAGCTTCAGCAGTCTCATGTGAACTCATACATGTGAAGTTTCTGAAATTCTAGTACGTGTGAACTTTGAGTTAAGTGGAAAGTGATACCCATTAAGTTTTTGTGTTATTAAGTGGAAATAGCAACACAATGATATACAAATTGTATAATCATAAGTGATCTTGACAACATGCGAAGTATTAAACCGCAAGGGCTGCCAAGTGCCAATTCTTTGCAAGGTAGGCTCACGTTCCGGCGCACAAGCTCATCTGCATACCTCCATCATGGTCTTTATCATGCTGGGGGGGGGGGGGGGGGGGGGTTGACATGGTTGGACCTCTCAAACTAGCCAAGGGTGGTTTCTCATACATCTACATCCTATCAACAAATTTGCCAAGTGGACAGAGTACAAGCCACTCATCAAGTTTGGCGCAACCAATGCAATCGAGTTTATTCAAGACATCATGCACCACTTTGGCATGGCTAATCGGGTCATCACCGACTTAGGATCTCCATTCACGACTACTAAGTTCAAGAATTGGGCACATGATTGTGGCATTAGCATAGATTATGCCTTAGTCGCTCAGCCTCAATCCAATGGCTAAGTCGAAAGGGCAAACAATCTCATACTAGCCGGACTCAAGCCACGGTTGTATGAAGATCTCCAAGATTACGACACCAAGTTTATGGACGAGTTGCCCAAGGTAGTATGGGCACTTTGCACTCAAGCCAATCAGGTGACAGGGTATTCACCCTTCTTCCTGTTATATGGCTCAAAAGTTATCTTACTAGCCAACTTGATGTGGACTTCAACAAGGATTGAGCAATACGCCACCTACTTGGTTGGCTTAAATCCTTGTGACTAAGTGTTTTTGAGACGAAGCTCGTGTTCCTTACGTCCAGTGTGAGACGAAGCTCGTGTTCCTTATCTCTGGATTGCGAGGTGTACAAGTGTGAGCGAGAGAGAGAGAAAGATTCTCAGGTCTCTTTGTGCGGCCGTGTGTGTTATGCTTTTGCTCGGTGCCTTATTCGTTGTCTACACACCTCCT
Source organism: Eremochloa ophiuroides (assembly GCA_038502445.1). Taxonomy (NCBI): domain Eukaryota; kingdom Viridiplantae; phylum Streptophyta; class Magnoliopsida; order Poales; family Poaceae; genus Eremochloa; species Eremochloa ophiuroides. The sequence continues at coordinate 18,363,694 of JAHLJS010000006.1, forward strand.
TTTATAGTCCAAGGTGGGGTCATTTACATAATGTAGAAGTGGAAGTGGAGAGTGCAGTAACAACTCATGGTGGAGACGCTTGTCTTGCTCAGGAAGAGTCCTCGATTCCCTTGTTCTTCCTGTCTCCCTCGTCTTCGTTACCCCTCCTTGGTCTTATCCTCCTGTTCTTCGTCGTACCGTACCTACTTGCTTGCTCAAAGTAGGGGGCCGCTCGCGTCTAACTCCATGTCGCTTCGCCGTATGAGGCGTTTGTGGGGGTCCCAAGCTTCCTGGGTTACTGTCGGCGTCGACCGCGGAACTGTTTCCTCGCGCACTGTTGGAATTCCTCGTGCTTTTGCCCTGCGCTTAGGGACCATCCGTCGGGGCCCGGGCACCCCGTACACTCGTGCGTTGACGGGATTACGGCCGTCATGATTCGGAGTGGGGGGCCTGGCCATGTTCACGCCAGCCCGGAGAGGTGAAGTCATGAGTGCCTAATTCAGAATCAGTCCCGTTTCCTGTGGCTTAGGCGTACCTTAACCTTATCCTTGGTTGGAAGTCTATTCTTTCCCTGTAGATGGCTATTATTACCCGTGCCGTTCTAAGTCAGCACCTACTTTTGTTATGAGACGTTATAGGGAGATTCTTCCTGACACGGTGCTACCCTGCGCAGGGCATGGTCGGTCAGGGGGTGTCAGGTACCAAAATATGGGGTACCCAACTTCGATGCAAAAACATACATTCCCAACACGGCCCGGCCTAGGTAAGGCCAGTGGAAGCCCACGAAGGCCGCGCCTACGGAGGCCCATGACGATGCTGCATCAACGACAACCTACCCTCGGGAAAGCGGCACCCTCGGACGTCAATTCTCCGATTCGCCCGAGCCTCCCCGAGAGAGCTCGGGAAAGCGGCACCCTCGGGCGCCAATTCTCCGATTCGCCCGAGCTTCGCCATGCACCTCGAGCGCAATCTCTCAAAGGCATCCCATGCATAGTTAACGTCAACAAGAGCAATCTTGGACCATAAGGGACCTCTCTGACCACTTTACAGGCATGGTCCCATCGGGTGGACCCCTCGACACAACAGCGCCCCAAACACACACGTTCGTCGTACCAACTGCCCCATCTCCTCTGCCAGGCGATCTGACGGTCGTCCTTCTCCCACGCCGCTACAGGGACAGTCAACCATACGGCTCCCCGGGCTGACGAGGAGATTTGCCAACCACGACGGCGACTGCCATACCCCGGCCACACGTGTGACACCAGGAAATGGGGGACGACAGTCGTCCGGCCAACCCAGGGGAATGGGCAAGCCTTACGACCGGTCTTGCCAACCCCCTGCAATGTACCTCCCAGGGAAAAAGAAGCGCCCGAGGGAGGACACTCCCCCCGCTCTGTCCCATCGAGCCCCCGACGGCACCAAGGCTTCCCGAGCCTCAGAAGCTTGTACCTGGAGGTCAACCTTTCTACTCGTTGCACTGTGCAGGGACGGACACGACAGCATAACGTATCGCCATGTAGCCAACCATGACCAGCACTGCGAGGCGCCTTGGAACTCACCAATGGAACAGTGGCATATCAGCCGAATGACTAATGCCATGCTACCGAGGCGCTAAGACGAAGGCGTGGCTGACGATCGCCACCAGTCATCACCAATTCCGCCATGCCGAGTACTGTAACACAGGGCAACACATGTAACTCTAGCCCTTCCCTTGTAACTATAAAAGGGAGAGCAGAGGCCAGCCTTAGACAAGCTCACAAGCTCACACACACTCACGGCCACTCTACAACATACTACAACAAGCAATCTGTACGCACTTAGACACTCGTAAGAGACTTGGAAGCACTTCCTTCTCTCGCTCAGCTTGTAACCCCTACTACGGGCACCCCGGTGCAAGGCAACGCGACTCGGTCCCCACACTGGACGTAGGGTACTCATTGCCTGAACCAGTATAAATCCTGTGTTCCCCCTTACACACCACCCGTAACCTCAACTGCAAAACATAAATTTACTAGCCGGTGTTAGCCGCGCTAAAACTAGCACCGACAGTTGGCGCGTGCTGGCATTTCTTAACGTCGTTACAAAAGATAGACTAAAAGTCCATCCCCGGCAACGGCGCTAGAAATGCTTGTTGGCATTTATTAACGTCGTTACAAAAGATAGACTAAAAGTCCATCTCCGGTAACGGTGCCAGAAATGCTTGTTGGCATTTCTTAGCATTACTACTAAAGATAGACTAAAGGTCCATCCTTAATAATAATACTTAGAAACATAAGTTGACATTTCCAACCACCATTACTTCAGAATGGTAGTCCTTGGCCCTTAGTGGCGCCGGCCTAGGTAATGCAGTCTGGTAGTAGCAGTTAGAAGTGCCGGATTGGCCTTCCTAACCGTCATTACTTACGATATGCAGAACTGTGGCATGGCGCCGTGGGGTGCAACAAGAATTACAATCCTTAAGTAACGGTACTTAGGTACGCCAATCGATAGCTCAGTAAGGAATAAGATTACTCTGCAAGCGCATAGAACTATCATTGTAGCATTTCAACCCATGAGTATTCAAGGGTGTCGTATTTATAATTTCCCGTAGGAGGACAATATGCATCAAGCGTGGTATAAACATGATCACTTATTGAGTGCAATGGTAGGCATAGAGTAAACAGGAATAGGACATGATTTCAAGATAGTGGACACACATATGGATCAACCTCAAGGATAAAAGGAAAATAAAGAATAAAAGAATATATCTAACTGAGCAGGCATTGGTCATATATAATTATGCAAAGAACTGTTAGCAAATCATCTAATTAGTTGTTCAAGTATCAGGACTAAGTCTGGGGTGATAGGGAGATCCCCGCAGCTGGTCTGCCAGCCGATAGAGACTTTATGAACTCCTACTCAATATCCGAACGTGGGGGAATTCTAGGGATGGACAGGGCTGTCACCACCTATCCACCTACCCCTCTGCCCGTGGGATACCGACATATCCGCCGATCTCCGCATACCCAAGCTCCATGCTTGCATACTTGGAAACAACTCCTAACCCCAGCGGACCCCAACCCTTCGGATTGACAGGCTAGGTTAAGAGCAACCATGACAGCACGACGAACCATCACCTCATTCCTAGTTCTTCCTCTATTCATACTAATTCGATGAACAATGAAGAACGATGATGAACAAGTCAAGGACATGACACATAAACTATGTTCTAGCTCATGTACTATGCTCATAGCAAGATCATAACTAGACTCTAGTTTATATGCATAATCATATAAGTATGATAAAAACTTGCTCATGAAAGAAGACCAAATTATATTCGTACCAAGATGATCCTTTTCTTCCAAGGAGACAAGCTCTCCTTGATAGCTCTTGCCTTGCTCACAAACTACTAATACTACTCTAAAGATACAAGTGAGAAGTGTGAGGTAGATGACTCCAAAATGATGTGTGTGTTGAAGGGGATGGAGCACCATCTATTTATAGTGAAACTATGACGGTTTAGCGCATCTAAACTTGGAAGGAGGTGAAACCGCCATCAGCAAACCGCCATCAGCACCGCCTCCGAAGATGGGCCCGGGAAGCCCCACCAGGGGGGCGGTCGATGCCTAGGATGCACCAACTGGCCACCGCCTTCAGATGGTCGGTTACTCTCTGGGCCTGGGACTCCCCCGTGGTTACGGATGGATCCAATTACGCCTTAAAGGTGGGCTTCTTTAGTATTCTTTGTTTTGCGCATTTGTCGGATTCGTCATTTGATTTTGCGCTTTCTCCATGTTGATGTGTATTTCCACTTGTTATGCCATAAAACCTGTAAAACATGAATGATAGGGGTACAAGTGGAACTTGTTAGTAGTAAAGGCATATGTGCTAGAATATGATTGTTAATCCTCTTTTTTGTTTAAGTTGGTCGTATAAAATTTATCCATAAGGACCACCAACAGCGCGCCAGGTAGGGGCCTTTTGTGTGTTGACTCAGGTTACGGATGGCTGACATCTCCATGACGCTTCCTGCTGGCGCGGTGCTCTGGTTCAGGAGTCTTGAGTTTGTGGCCACCGGCCACGAGCTCGAGATGAACCCGCGACCAACCGAGCCCTGCACCATCATCGTCCTGACTCCGGCCCATCAGGCGGCCAGGGAAGGGACCACGGCGATGCTTCCTCCCGTCCTAGAGGACGAGGGGAACGCCGCACGCCGCGCTTCACGGCAGACCAGGAGGAGGTGGTGCAACTGCGCCAACCTGCCCCTGGCCGCAGAAGGCGTGGCCAACCAGGTGCCCCCAGCAGGGGACGCCAACCTGGCGCCAGCCGCCACCCTGACACCTCCGGCGCTGGCAGCCGCGCGCCCGCGAACCGCCCAAAGGCTGGGCGGGGGCGGGAACGCAGCGCCGATGGGTCTCTCTCTCCGCCCTCATGGCGGGAGGGGGACGGCGCTGTGACGCCCACGTCCGCGCGGTCCGCGCTCTGTTGCACGATCTGGTGGAGACACCTGTCCACCGCCTCGAGCGTCTAGATGACCTCGTGGGTGACCACGTGGCTTCCCCACCGTCTTCTCCTGGTAGCAATCCCAGGGCGTATGGCGGGGAGGAGACTGACTCCACTGACAGCCTCACTCCCTGAGAATACTCGAAGGAGTGGGATCGTCGCGGTTGGACCTCACCATCACGGCGGAGCCTCAGCGACGACGACGACGAGTTCTGGGCGAGCGTGGACTTCACCGTCCACCCCGATGGCTCAAGGGAGGACGCCTCGAGCGTCGTCACCGACTCCGACCAATCCTACATCGACCCCGCTCGGGAATGCTACCACTTGGTGCACCCCGAAGACGGACGGGTGGAGGACGTCCATTCAGGGGATGACAACGACGTACCTCCCCCACTTCAGCTGCAACACACCCCGCCTCTGGCAACTCCGCGGCCTGCACGGTCAGCTCCGATGCAGGACCCAGGGGCTGGGACATCTCGCTCCACGCACCAGTCTCCTAAGCTAGAGCAGCTCCGGGAACTCAAGGCGTGGATGGACGAGGACCGCCTACGCCTCAACCAGCTGCGAACCGCGCTCGAGCGCGAGGAGCAGCAGGGCACCGGCGGCGCAGCTCGTCGCCGGGCCCAGGATGTTCAGGCTCGTATCATCGCCGACGATGGAGCCAGAACACCAGGAGCCCTGCCTCGAGCAAGCCATAAGCTCACGGAGGTGGCGATGCTGCTCCGGCGCCTGCCTGAGCCCTCCACCGAGGAGGCACGACAGCTCCAGAACCAGCTCAAGGACCTCCTGGAGGATGCAGCCGTCCTCCAGGCGGAAAGTTCAGCAACGTGGCGGTGCGGCACGCCACGACCGCGAGGCCTTGGTACGTCCCGAGGTCCCGAGGTCCCCGTCGGTTCACCAACGGCTTGGCAAGGACGTCGACGTCCGAGCCATCCTTCAAGCCCGCGGTCGGCGAAAGACCGATGGAGCCGCATGAGGCTACCATGTCCATCGGGGCGGGCGCTACGACTCGGACGAGGACCGTGATCCCTCACCCGAGCCTTCGGGTCCTCGTGTTTTCAGTGAGGCCATCCGAAGGGCCAGATTCCCGCCCCGGTTCCGACAGCCGGCCAACATAGCAAAATACTCGGGGGAAACTAACCCCGAACTGTGGCTAGCGGATTATTGTCTTACGTGCCAGCTTGGCAGTGCACAGGATGATCTCATCATCATCCGCAACATCCCTCTGTTCCTCGCCGACTCTGCAAGAGCTTGGCTAGAACATCTCCCCCCGCGGTTGATCTTTGACTGGAGCGATCTGGTCAAGATCTTCGTAGGGAACTTTCAGGGCACGTACGTGCGCCCTGGCAATTCCTGGGACCTCAGAAGCTGCAAGCAGAAGCCGGGCGAGTCCCTTAGGGACTACATCCGGTGGTTCTCCAAGCAGTACAATGAGCTACCCTAAGTCGCCGACTCCGACGTCGTCGGAGCGTTCGTTGCAGGAACTTCCTGCAAAGACCTCGTTCATGAGCTCAGACGCCAGACCCCCACCAGCGTTTCCGAGCTCATGAAGATTGCAACCAGCTTCGCCTCAGGGGAGGAGGTGGTAGGAGCCCTCTTCTTCGACCCCAAGGGCAAACAGAAGGAGGAGGCCCCCGAAGGCACCTCTTTCCGAGGCCCAAACAGCAAGAAAAAGAAAGGGAAGGAAAAGGCTCCCCTCCGCGGCGACTCGCTCGTGGCAGCAACCGAGCCCAAGAGGGAATGACCCCCTCGGGGCCGCTTTGACGAGATGCTCAGCAAGCCGTGCCCTTATTACCAGGGTCATGTGCATCACACGCTTGGGCAGTGTGTGATGCTCAAGAAGCATTACGGCCGGCAGGCGTTCCGGGACGCCGCCGGCAAGAAGCCTGCCGAGGACAAGGAGGACAAGGACGGGAAGGACGACGAGTTCCCGCCCATCGACAAGTGCCTCATGATCTTCGGCGGACCTGGGACCGCTCCCACGCCACGCCAGCGAAAGCGCGAGCGTCGGGAGGTTTACACCGTCGGACTAGCGACGCCGCATTTCCTCGACTGGTCCTTCGATGCCATCACTTTCGGCCAGGACGATCACCCGGACCACGTCCCATCTCCGGGGCATTATCCGCTTGTTGTCGACCCTGTTGTTGGCAACACGCGGCTTACCAACGTCCTTATGTATGGAGGCAGGGGCCTCAACATTTTATACGCTGAGACCCGTGACTCGATGGGAATCAGTCGTTCTCTTCTCCGGCCGGTGACTTCCCCGTTCCACGGGATAGTCCCGGGGAAGAGCGTGCGACCCCTCGGGCAGATCGACCTGCCCGTCTACTTTGGGACTCCTGACAATTTCAGGAAGGAGACCCTCACCTTCGAGGTGGTAGGCTTCCGCGGCACCTACCACGCCATTCTCGGAAGGCCATGCTACGCCAAGTTCATGGCCATCCCGAACTACACATACCTCAAGCTCAAGATACCGGGGCCAAAGGGGGTGATCACCATCGGCGATTCCTACCAGCACACGTACCAGTGCGACGTCGAGTGCTGCGAATACGCCGGCGTGCTGATGGAGTCCGAGGCCCTCATTGCCGACCCCGAGAGGATGGCAAAATAGGTCCCCGACCCGAAGAAGGCCACGGGCACCTTTGAGCCCGCTGAGGGGGTGAAAAAGGTGCCCCTCAACCCGAGCTCTCCCGACGGCAATGTGCTGAAGATCAGCGCCACCCTCGACCCGAAATAGGAGACCGTGCTCGTCGACTTCCTCCGCAAGCACGCCGACGTATTTGCTTGGAGTCCCTCGGATATGCCAGGCATCCCGAGGGAGGTCGTCGAGCACACCTTGGACATCCGGGCCGGGTCCAAGCCGGTGAAGCAGCGCCTGCGCCGATTCGACGAGGAGAAGCGCCGGGCCATCGAGGAGGAGGTGCAGAAGCTTTTGGCGGCCGGATTCATCAAGAAGGTCTTCCATCCAGAGTGGTTAGCTAATCCTGTTTTGGTTAAAAAGAAAAATGGAAAATAGAGAATGTGTGTTGATTACACTAGTTTAAATAAAGCTTATCCTAAGTATCCATTTCCATTACCTCGCATTGACCAAATAATTGATTCCACTACTGGCTATGAGCAACTTTGCTTTCTTGATGCGTATTCCAGTTACCATCAGATTCGTATGAAAGAGTCCGACGAATTAGCGACTTCTTTCATTACTCCTTTCGGCACATATTGTTACGTAACCGTGCCATTTGGCCTCAAAAACGCGGGCGCAACTTACCAGCGTTGCATGCTCAAAGTTTTTGGGGACCTCAACGGGCGGACCGTTGAGGCTTACGTAGACGATATAGTGATAAATTCTAGGAAGGCCAGCGACTTAGTAGCCGACCTAGAAAAGGCATTCGACTGCCTCAAGAAGCGAAACATAAAGCTAAACCCCGAGAAGTGCGTTTTCGGGGTCCCTCGGGGCATGCTCCTCGGGTTCATCGTTTCCGAGCGTGGCATCGAAGCCAACCCAAAAAAGATATCGGCTATCACACAGATGGGTCCGATTCGCAACCTCAAGGGTGTGCAAAAGCTCATGGGATGTCTTGCGGCCTTGAGTCGATTCATCTCAAGGCTTGGCGAAAAGGGACTTCCCTTGTATCGGTTGCTAAAGAAAAATGAGAACTTTACCTAGACCACCGAGGCTCAGGAAGCCCTCGAAAAGCTTAAGGCTCTGCTTTCGAAAGCACCAGTTCTCGTGCCTCCTATGAAGGAGGAGAATCTCTTGTTGTATGTTGCTGCTACTAACCAAGTTGTGAGCGCAGCGATAGTCGTGGAACGGCAAGAAGAAGGGCACGTATTACTGGTACAGCGGCCGGTCTACTTCATCAGCGAAGTCATATCCAAGACCAAGACACGCTACCCTTAGATTCAGAAGTTGGTGTACGCAATCATTCTTGCCCGGCGCAAGTTGCGCACTACTTCGAATCCCATCCCATGATCGTGGTATCATCGTTCCCCCTTGGGGAGGTGATCCAGAATCGGGAGACGACTGGGAGGATCACTAAATGGGCTATTGAGCAAATGGACGATTGCATCACCTACGCGCCACGCAAAGCCATTCAGTCCCAGGTGCTTGCGGACTTCGTGGCCGAGTGGACCGAGACGCAGCTACCGCCACTCCCGACCCAAGATAAGTATTGGGTCATGTACTTCGACGGGTCGATGATGAAGACCGGTGCCGACGCAGGCATCGTCTTCATCTCGCCCCTTGGGGTCCGGCTCAAATGCCTGCTGCGGCTGCACTTCACAGCTTCCAACAACGTGGCCGAATACGAGGCTCTGGTCAACGGCCTCCACGTCGCCATCGAGCTCAGGATCCGACGCCTCGAGGTCCGAGGGGACTCCCAGCTCGTCGTGGACCAGGTCATGAAGGAGTCGACATGGCAGAACCCCAAGATGGCCGCGTACTGTAAGTTAGGGCGGTTGCTCGAGGAAAAATTTGACGGCCTCGAGCTCAACCACATCGCGCGTCGGTACAACGAAGAGGCCGACGAGTTGGCAAAAATCACGTCCGAAAGGGCTATGGTCCCGACGGGCGAGTTCGCCAACGATCTCCACAAGCCCTCAGTCAATGTCGATCCCTCGGGAGCCAAGGGGAAGAAGACCCCCGAGCCACCAGGAGAACTTGGATCGTCTTCAAGCCACGCAAGCCCCTCGGGGGCTGCCAACCCCTCTGACAATGGGGAGCCACCCGAGACCCTGGCTGAAGACGGCGACGAAGCCGAGGCGATGGAGATTGAAGCCGATATGGACGACGACGAGCCGGACTGGTGCGAGCCGCTGGTCAGCTGGCTTGTCCGAGGAATCTTACCCTCGGACAAAACCAGAGCATGACGGTTGGCACATAAAGCTAAGTCCTTTACGATGATCGACGGTAACCTTTATCGACGGAGTCCCTCGGGCGTCCTCCAGTGCTGCATTCCCTTCAGTCAAGGCAAACGCCTACTCGAAGAGATACACGCTGGAGCTTGCGGTCACCAAGCCGCGCCAAGAACTCTCGTCGGTAACGCCTTTCGACAAGGCTTCTACTAGCCAACCGCCGCGGCCGATGCCACCGAGGTAGTACGCTCCTGCGAGGGGTGCCAGTACTACGCTTGACAGACCCACCTCCCGGCCCAAGCCCTCCAGACGATTCCCCTCAGTTGGCTATTCGCCGTATGGGGACTGGACCTTGTCGGGCCCCTCCAAAAGGCGTCCGGGGGCTTCACCCACTTGCTTGTCGCCATCGACAAGTTCTCAAAGTGGATTGGGGCTCAGCCGATCACCCAAATCAGTTCAGCACAAGCGGTGTTATTCTTCACCGACATTGTCCATCGGTTTGGTGTCCCGAACTCCATTATCACTGACAACGGCACGCAGTTCACCGGAAAGAAATTTCTGGCCTTCTGCGACGAGTACCACATACGAGTGGACTGGGCGGCCGTAGCCCACCCAAGAACGAACGGCCAAGTAAAACGTGCCAATGGCATGATTCTCCAAGGCCTTAAGCCGAGAATATTCAACAGATTGAATAGATTCGGCAAGAGGTGGATGACGGAGCTCCCGGCAGTGATATGGAGTCTAAGGACTACGCCAAGCTGAGCCACGGGCTTCACACCCTTCTTCCTGATATACGGTGCCGAGGCAGTCCTCCCCACGAACTTAGAATACGGTGCCCCGAGGGTCCGAGCCTATGATGAAAAGGGCAACCAGACTTCCCACGAAGACGCGTTGGATCAAGTCGACGAAGCTCGGGACATGGCCCTGTTGCACTCAGCCAAATACCAGCAGTAACTACGCAAGTACCACGCTCGGCGCGTCCGGGGCCGAGCGTTCAATGTAGGCGACTTGGTGCTACGGCTCAGGCAGGACAACAAGGGGCGCCACAAGCTCACACCACCATGGGAAGGGCCATTCATCATCGCCGAGGTGCTACGCCCTGGCACGCACAAGCTCGCGAACGAAAAGGGCGAGGTCTACAACAACGCTTGGAACATCGAACAGCTATGTCGCTTCTGTCCTTAAAATTCCGAGCATTGTGCAATTTATAAAATCTTAAAATCAATAAAAAGAGACCCGAGTTGTACTCATTTTACTTGGTTTTTAGATGTTCGATCCGAGCCTACACTCGGAAGTAAAATGACTTTTCATTTCGCCACGCATTAGAACAGTGAGGCTCAGCCTAACCTACGGAAAGGCCGACCCACCCTCGGGGGCTAGGATGGGGGGAACCCCCGGACTTTCCCGAGCCTCAACGATTTTGAAAATGCAAAAATTTCAAAACCCATTGAAATCGTTTCTCCCTAAAACACGCTTCTCTCCTAAAGCCAGGCGTGAACTTATAAGACTCGAAAGAGTAAGAGAAGTCCTAGAGGACAGAGCCGGCTGAGCCGAGGAGACCGCTTACGCCCCAGGGCTACAGCATCTCCCCTCGCCACTCCGCGTTCGAAGGCTAACTTGCGCTCGGAAGAAAACTTATAAGATCTACGCTCGGCAAAAGGAGAAGGCTCGGGAAGAAACAATTAAACTTTTTCCACGAGTTCTTTCTGCCAAAACTCCTAGGACATCGGCTGCGTCTACGCCGCTAAAGCTACCACACACGAATAAAGTCCCCCGAGGCTCGATGGCCCGGGCACAGGATCGGCAAGAAAAAATGCCTAAGAAAAAAACACGAAACGAAACGAAACAAACATACAGCAAATATTTACATATATATAAAGGCCACGAAGGGCTACATTGTTTGTTTCCTCCCAGCCACTCACGAAAAATTACTTTCTAGAAGGGCACTACGGCCCGGCTGTTCTTTATGGCAGGGTCAGGGGAGGAAGTTCGACTTCGGCTTCGAAGTGGTTCGGAAGTAGGATGTTTTTGAGAATGAATAAGTAAATTGGTTTGATGGACGTATTAGTAAAGAATTGTGAATTATTACTATTACCTTTAAACAAGGATTATTAAAATACTGAGAACAGGATTAGTAATACTCTTTCCGCAAAATATCTTGACTCTTGCTAAAGCCTTACCTTGACTACCCTCAGCCTACACTCCTGAGTCTCATTCCTTTTTCTTAGTCGGGTAAGTCTGCGGAGTACCCCAGTACTCAGGGTTTGTTAACCCCGTTGCAGGTAGTCAGCAGCAGGAGGTTTGTCTCGCCTCTTGCTGCGCAACCATCATTCAGGATAGTGAAGAAGCGTGAAGAGGACCTGTGGGCAGGGTCCGTGTTTTATCTATCTTATTATGTTATGTCATTGTTCTACTACTGCTACTACTATTTGAACTATGGTTTGTAATAATTGTATTTGAATTTTATTTGAACAACCGGTTTGTAATCTAAGTACTAGTTAAATCTTCCGCACTTTTACTTTGATGTATTTTATTATAAAATGTTGTAATCCTGTAATGGCTTCGCAATGGGATCCTGTCGGAGAAACGGGTGTTGATGTAACCCGGCAGGGCTGCCTAGATCATTTGGGACACGGGCCCGGCTGTCAGAGGTCATTAGTGACAATGACAGGTGCGTGTGGGCCATGTGATTTAGGCGGTTCTGTTACACCCGAGCTTCGCCATCCCCCTCGAGCGCAATCTCTCAAAGGCATCCCATGCATAGTTGATGTCAGCAAGAGCAATCTTAGACCACAAGGGACCTCTCTGACCACTTTACAGGCATAGTCCCATCGGGTGGATCCCTCGACACAACAGCGCCCCAAACACGCACGTTCGCCGTACCAACTGCCCCATCTCCTCTGGCAGACGATCTGACGATCCTCCTCCTCCCACGCCGCTACAGGGACAGTCAACCGTACGGCTGTCCGGGCTGACGAAGAGATTCGCCAACCACGACGGCGACTGCCATACCCCGGCCACACGTGTGACACAAGGAAATGGGGGACGATAGTCGTCTGGCCAACCCAGGGGAATGGGCAAGCCTTACGGCCGGTCTTGCCAACCCCCTGGAATGTACCTCCAAGGAAAAAAGAAGCGCCCGAGGGAGGACACTCCCCCCGCTCTGCCCATCGAGCCCCCGACGGCACCAAGGCTTCCCGAGCCTCGGGAGCTTGTACCCGGAGGTCAACCTATCTACTCATTGCACTGTGCAGGGACGGACACGACAGCATGACATATCGCCATGTAGCCAACCATGACCAGCACTGCGAGGCGTCTTAGAACTCACCAATGGAACAGTGGCAGATCAGCCGAATGACTAATGCCTATGCCGCCAAAGCGCCAAGACGAAGGCGTGGCTGACGATCGCCACCAGTCATCACCAACTCCGCCATGCCGAGTACTGTAACACAGGGCAACACATGTAACTCTAGCCCTTCCCTTGTAACTATAAAAGGGAGAGCAGAGGCCAGCCTTAGACAATCTCACAAGCTCACAGACACTCACGGCCACTCTACAACATACTACAACAAGCAATCTGTACGCACTTAAACACTCGTAAGAGACTTGGGATCACTTCCCTCTCTCGCTCAGCTTGTAACCCCTACTACGAGCACCCTGGTGCAAGGCAACACGACTCGATCCCACACTGGACGTAGGGCACTCATTGCCTGAACCAGTATAAATCCTATGTTCCCCCTTGCACACCACCCGTAACGTCAACCGCAAAACACAAATTTACTAGTCGGTGTTAGCCGCGCTAAAACTAGCACTGACAGGGGGAGGCTCCTGCCATCTCCCATCGACGTCGTACTTCTCGTTCGTCGCCCTGAGGCGAACCGCGCCCATGTCGGGCGAATCGTTCCCACGTCTAGCGTGCCATCCTGCGTCGGGCGGATCGTCCCGACATCGAGCGAATCGCTCCATGTCGGGCGAGACGCTCCCACGTCGAACAACCTATGTCGGGTGAGCTGGGCCTTCCTTAACCCCATGAGACACTCGATGGGCTTGGGCCAGCTAAATCGTCCCGGCGGGACACGACCTTGCTCCCGCCGGATGGTTGGATCCTTTGCGAGGGATATCTGGTTTTTAGTTATCCGACACCTAGCTCATGTTGGCTCACATGGGTCTTTAGCCTAAGACACAGGTGTATTACCGGTATTTGGCACAATTAGCTGCCGCGACCGCTTCGGCTGCATATCACCTTCCACCTGATTCTCTGAAGTTAAGAGCTGGGGGCTTGGCATCTTCGGCTTCCTGCAGATGGAGCAACATCCATGAAGACAAAATATTGCATGTAGAGTGTGGATCATTATCGATCTTGCCTACATACCTTGGAACAGTCTGACTTGAAGGACACGAAGCTTCAAGCTCTCAAGGTGCGTGGACTTCAAGCTCTCAAGGACGAAGAACCTAACGTGCGGGTCCAAGGTGTCAATGAGACAAAGGGAAACTAGAAGCTCCCATGATGTGTTCTTGTTGACACATGATGAACTGGTTGTTGGACGGACCCAAAATATTTAGTACGGAGCTCTTCCAAACACTTTTTGACCTATGAGTTGAAGGTGCTCCAAGGTGGATCTGGTGCTCCAAATATGATTTTTCGGACTTGGAGCTTTCCCAAAAATACCCTAAAATGCTCCATGAAATCCATGGATCTAGTTCAGATCTAAATTTTCTGTGAATCTGGATTCTATGAAGAATGTTTGGATAAAAAAATAACATTTGAAACTGATGTGAATCTGAAGCATTTAGAACTCTGCCAAATGAGACCTATTAAATTTGTTAGATAGAGCTAGGTTGCCATTGTATACAGTATTCAACGACGGCATGGTAGTGCGGGTGTGGGGCGGGTTATACCCCATTAGCAGACTATTACCTAGTACTAGTGAGCAGTACTAGGAATGATTCTTTTGACTATTGGGCAGTATTTGGACAGAATTCATTTAAAAACATCGTCCGAAGAGTAAAGTGCCACTGAAAATAGTCACACCTATAATAAGTAGTAACTTGCAGTATGTAGTGTTCAATAACTTCATTTACCATGGTTCAAATCATTGGATGACGAGAGGATTCTTTTCTCGTAAAGTGGTGTCTGCAGCAGAAGCCGAGGAACAATGTATGTGGATCCTACGTTTGCGAGTTTCTCAAGGTGCACTCGAATAGAACTCCTGAGGAAGGGATCAAAGTAAGTTTCAAAATATATTTGTTGGTATATATGATTAATAATATGCATACTAATATTTTTTGTCTTAATTTGATTCAAACTGAAGACGGATTGATTGAGGCAAAGGTTCTACAGTAGCACGAGAACAAAGCCATCTAAGAGACAATAGCATGATTTATTAATAACCAAATCCTAAATCCCAGTGGCAATCACTACTACGGCGGGAAATAAGTTTTTTCGGGCTTGTAGTCCTAATTAAGGACATGTACAAATACATATATACATTGTGTATAATATGTGTATATCCATCCATGCATATAATATATATAGTTTCATACTATACTTGTGTTATTTATATATGATCAAAACAAATACGTGTATGCATATATCATTAGTGAAGAATGCATATTCAATTATCTATTTTAAAACCAAAATGAATTATGAATTAATAAGTTGAAATGCATGGATCGAGACTAAAATATCGGCCGGGGGTCCTTTTAATCCTGGTTCCCCTTTAGTGCCGGTTAGAGCAACTTCAACAGAGTATGTAAAAATATATTGCTAAACCTATGATTTAGTTAACCTTTAAAATAGAAAAGTCGATATAAAAAAAGAAAACTCCTACAACTTTTCTATTCTAGCAATGCGAGATGGCTAGTGACGCATGCATGTTATATTTATCGTGAGAGGTTTTAGAAATAGCTCGTTTATTATTTTAAAAAAACAAGATAACATAACTGTTGGAGTTCACTTTGTATTCTAAAAATCTAAATATAGCCTACAAAATAAGGATAACATGTCTCTTAAAAATGCTCTTAGGTTGGACCTTTAGTCCTGATCAGTAAAGGGGTTTCTCAACCCGCACTACAAACTACAGCTCAATCCTGTACTAGTGCCGACCCCTAGCTAGCCACCTCTCCTCCTCTTATTCAGACGTCGTTTCATGCCGACCGCCACCACATCGGCGGCTCCCTCCATGTCGCACGTTGCGACGTAGCTTGCATACGGCGGAATTCGGGACTGCCACATTAGCACGTCAAACCGCTTCTCTCCGCGGGCTACGACGCCTTGGGTGACCGCCATCATCGTCACCTGTGGGAGCTCGCTCCGTGCCATGCCCGTCCACTTGCGCCGGCCGTAGAACAAGCACGGAGCGTTAGGCGCGTCCTTCACCGGCACGCTGGGGAAGTAATACAAGGTCTTCTCCTCCAAACGATGAGGTCCTCCAGCGGCGGCGGCGGCAGCGTCGGCACCGAGCTGCAGCTCGGTAGCTCCGGCGAACACCTTCAGCAGGCGGCGCCAGGAGCGCACGCTCAGATCGGCACGCAGAGCTGCGGCGAGTTTGTGCGCCGCCGCGAACGGGGCCAGGTCGTTGGGGATGTTGTTGAACAGCGCCATGGCGATGCGCACCAGCTCCGGCCGCTCCTCCGGGACCGCGCCGCCGAACGAGAGGGCTTTGAAAAAGTACCAGAGCTCCTCCCGGCGCGGCGCGCGCAGCCTGAGCGGCGGAACGGTGCCTAGCGCCGAGTGCCTCTCCGTCCTGCTGATGATTACCATCTTGCTCTCCCCGTGCGCGCGGCGGCGGCGCATGGACGAGCAGAACCTTCTCCATCTCTCCTCCTCCTCGTCCTCGTCGCTCCCTTCGCCGCCGGCGAGGTCAATCACGAATAAAGACCTTGTAGCGGAAGCGGAATATTCTATCAAACCTTGATGTTGGTGATGACCATGGTGGTCATGGCTCTGCAGATCAAGATCGTCACTTCTGAGGTGGTGAATCTTGGCGAAGTAATCTCGCACCCTGTCATCGAGACAGGCATGCTCGACCAGCGTCCGCTTCCCGACCTCGTGAGGGCCAATGATCGGGAGGACGTCGAGATCTTGCGCAGGCTGAGGCTGTAGCAGGAAGCCGATGATCTGCTCCTTCTCCATCTGCCGGCCAAACACTGCACCTCTCCATGAAGAGGTAGGCGCAGTACGGCTGGCGGTTGAGGCGGGGACAGGCTCCTAGCAGCACGACGAACTCCTCCTTCATGTCGCTCAACGCAGCTTCAAGGTTGTTCACCGCGGCGGAGAAGACCTGCCCGGCGTCCGTGCGAGTGCGACCACTCTCCAGGCGGCGGCTGGCCATGGCATCTGACCCTCTGCTGGGACTGGGATCGTCGACGGCTCGCCTGGTGAAGGCGTCGAGCACGTAGGAGCCCCGGCACAGCTCTCCCCTCAGCTGGTTGAGCTGCAGCAGCATCGCCCGGTTCGTGACTTGCCGCGCCTCGGCCTCCTCGACGATGACGCGGGCTCGCAGCAGCGCGCGCTGCAGGCTGACGACGTCGTCGTCGGTGGAGGGAGCCTCCTGGAACTTGCTGATGAGGAAGGAGACCAGCCGGCCGACGAAGTCGCTAGCGACTGCTGACAGCAGCACCTTCCATTGCCAATGGCCAATGTCCCTCCATGGCCGCTCAAGGGCTCGCTCAACCCCTGATTGACTAAACAGCAATGTGTGAACGCGGAAGGACGCGGCTCTGGAATTTTATTTGTTCTAAAGTATGTGTGAAGATATTATGATGCCAGATCAGGTCACTCACCGTTTCCAAGTCGCCGGTGACCAGGTACACAAAAATTTGTCACCCCACCTTGTTGCAGACGCCGATGAAAAATATATTAGCATAGTTAGGTAACAGTCTGCTAACGGGGTATAACCCACCCCACACCCGCACTAACATGCCGTCGTTGAATACTGTATACTATACTGTGGCAACCCAGCTCTAAAACTTTAATTAAGCCCCGTTTCGGTGAGTTCTTAGACCCCGTTTGGCATAGTTTAGCTTCACTAGTAAAGCTGTTTTTTTAAATAGTTCAATAAGTAACTTGTTTGATAAAGTTAAACTGTTTTGAAAATGTTGTTTAGCAAAACAGCTTCATCAATAACTTCAGTATAAATATAATTTTTCAAGAATACCAAGAGAATCAATAGAGACAATAGATGACACAAAAATTTTCTTCCGATATTTACTTGATTGTCGGCAAGTTAGTCCCCATTGTGCTGACCAACACTCTATGGTTCAGTGGCTAATAGGTGTTTGTCAAACCTAATACAACACTTGGATTCCACAAACAGAGATAATCTGGACTTCACATGACCCGGTAAGTAGGTTTAGTGATCTTGATTTGCAATTGTGAAAGTTAGGGACTGATATCACTATCGTGCAAGTTTTGGTACCTCATGTTTAGCAAGTTTTTGAGGACCAAGATATGCAATGTTTGCAAATTTGCGACCTAGATGACATCATCGTGCAAGTTTAGGTATTGGACCAAACATATTAGATCCACGTTAGTGCTAAGTTAGCAATGTCGCGTCAGTGTATGGAGCGGGTGGAAACCCATTTGGAATAGTGCTAAGGGCCAGGCAGGGCCGGCTCTATAATTTTGTAGGATCATGGGCACATAAAAAAACAAAATTGAACTATTTTTTTATTTTGTGAGTATTTGTTAAACGACATCTAACATATTCAAATATATAAATAAATTAAATATTTAAATAATGAATATTTAAATTGAATTAGAAATTTATAACTCTACTACTATACACTGCAAAACGCATACGCAAAACAAATTAGAAAAATAGGCTTTATTTGCTTCAAGATGTGTTACGTACTATGATGTTTGTAGACTATCGTGCATCCTCGCAAAGTCATAGTTCAAGTCACTGCCGTCGCTGTGTTGTGCCAACAAGGTAGTAAGGTGGTGACTAGCATTCGATCTAGCTTGATGAGATCACAGAATAGGACATCGTTAAGGGTCTTAGGGAGAATAGAATGGAAAGGAAGTGACGTGCTACAGGCAGAAAACCAAATAAATCGCTACTTATAGGAGAATATATATGATTGATATTAGGCTGGTTGGGGTGATATTTGTTGGGACTTTAAAGGATTATATGTGGTGATACTTGTTGGAACTTTAAAGGATTATGTCAATTGTAATATACATCTTTTATATAGAGAAATTGTCATATAAATACACACACACTACTTATCTTTATGAGCTTGGGCCCCATAACTCCATGGGCCAATGGCCGTCGCACTTCCTGCCCTCCCCCTAGAGCCGGGCATGAGGCCAGGACAAGTTTAGGGCCCAAAAATTTAAAAAAAGGTTTGGGATCCTAAATGACACTGTCTTCCAAGTTTAGAGACCACTAGTGTATTTTACTCTATAAAAATTTGAGTACTCATGTGCTTGGACATTGTAATATATTAAAGGATACCTCTGGAACACCAATCGCTTCCAAGAAGTAGGTATTGAACATCAGCCTCAAGTTTGCCATATTTTATTTGTGAACAATTTGAGTGATTGTTCCCTTTAAAAATTGCCATACCTTGTTCATACACAGTCCAAATATACCAACTAAGCCACTATTCACTTTAAGAATTGCCTTTCCATGTTCATACACAGATACAATCCAAATATATACCAACTAAGCCACTAACACCATCTTATTGAAATCCATCTTTTTTATATCCTTGATCCTCATAGGGATGACTTATGTAGCAGTACTGGGACATGACCATTCTGCTGTAGGCTGATCACTGTGTTGTATAAACTCTCTTTCAAAGGAGTGAACTTCATACCCAGAGCACCGAGTCGTTGCGCAGAGAACTTGTAAGGCTTGATCATTGGCTTGTTGTCATCTTTGCATCTAATTAAATGGTTATGGTTATACAAAGGAAAAGTTAGAATCTACAAGTGTCAAATACTACAGTAACATATCTATTATTTGTGGCTCCGGTGATAGTATTTTAGATTAAATTTGAGATAGTAGGTTGTCACTGATGACTTTAGCATAAATAAATTCATACAAGGATAAGCACTAGTGAAGTCTATAAAATAAGGTTATTTAAAGTTTTAAAAAAGTTATGAGTACTAGAGTTTATCATGTTCATATGATCTAAAATATTCCAACGTCTCTTATCACGGACCAAAATTGTATGAAATATCCAAAATTGCAAGTAAAATACCTCCACAATAGGTTTGCGGTCTAGCACCATTTATAACGTTCCAAAATCCGAAACTATCAACAACAAAAAAAGTTTAAACTCACTGTATGCCACTGAATGCAAACACACAAACTCATTTTAAGGCTAATGTGAGGTGTTAGATCCCATACTAATAAGACATCAATGACATATAAGGAATATGATTTGTTGCAAATAGTAATATATATGGGAAATTTTGAAGTACCGAAAGAGATGTCAGTAAAAAATGCCTAAAGAGATTCAATAGAGGCTACCTACAACTGATCACTTGGGCTCTTTTTTGGGGTGGACCCCATGCCTTATTTTAATGTTGACTAGTTAGCTTGAGATTCATGACGTTTTTTAAAGAGTAGCGTAAAAGTAGACATACATTGCACTTCAAATAAAGGATGTACAATATGAAATCTTAATAAGTTGGTGAGAATTACTTGGTGGTGATAGGGTATTGTGGGAAGAGATCTCTCATCATTTGAAGAAACTCCGATTGATGTAGCATGTCACCTATGCAGAGGTACCGCCCATGTGTGCTCAGATCTTCATACACCAAAATATGGGCAAGGGCAACATCCCGCGCATCGACATATGCTCCGACTGCGTTCGAGTATGTCTTCTTTGTGCCTTTCATGTAGGTGGCGACTCCGGATAAAGTTAAGTTTAATGTTGGTTGTAGCATTTTGCCTATTGTCACTGATGGGACAACTATTAGTAGTTGTATCCCTCTCTTTGATGCCTCTTCCATTGTAGTCTTCTCAGCAACCGTCTTCGCGTAGCAATACCAGTTCTGTAATTTGATCATACATGCATATAAGTCAATAAAAGTGATCCATGATAAACATATTGTATCAACTGGCCCAATGTATATGATAATTATATTTTGTGTGAGATTTTATGAGCCATATTTTTGGATGCTCATAATAATGTACTGTGTTTAAGTATTTATGATAATAAATTGGTCACTTTTTACGTTTGTTCTAAAAAATGTTTAATGATGCAAAATATATAAGTGATGTTCAAATATGTGGCAAGTCCTCACATGATCCAACGCTTATGTGGTCTTCCGATCACGGCCTAACAATAATCCATCACTAACAATTTGATTTACAAAATGGCATTTATTGTGCGTCATAGATGGATGGATGCTATATAAGGTGGCTCTAGGTATGCTAGATTTAAATTGCAACATGAAATTGCCTGAAGGACCATGTTAAAATGAAATTGTTGGACAATGATATTGCACTGAGAGCCATTTACTTGTGTGCTCTTAGGTAGTATGCACGTGCTTAATGAAGCTTGATCAAACTTAAATCTAGAAAATCTTTATTTGTCAATTGCATATGTGAACTATTGTTGTTGTTGCATAATTGTGATCCATCTTTCTTCTCTTAGTGATAATTGCCTAAATTTAAATTAGGTTGTGATTTTAGTAAATTGTTTACTATCAACAACAATAGTCAATTGCATATGTGAACTATTGTTGTTGTTTGCAAGGTTAACTAGCAGTTGAGATCTCAAATCTAGGTATCTCTTGCGACCGACTAGTTGTTTGTATAAGAGCATAATATGTTTTATCCATATTAAATTCATGCTCAATATGTAGATGGTTAGTTATAAATATGGATGAATAATTCTGATCTGGCACGATACAAGCAATTAGCAATTCTCTTTGGATCATACTAGCATACCTGGTTCATCACTCATCAGCACAATTAACTAATGTTATAAGGGGCACTCTGGAACGGCCAGCTAAATAACTCACTACGAGTGTCATGCGGATGTGCAGATATTTTTAGAATCCTACTCTCAATTTTAAATTATAAGACATATTAACTTTTCTAAATACATTGTTTTGCCTGTAAATATATCTAGACATAATGTATATCTAGAAATACATAGCAATAACTATTTACCTGGAAAAATCAGAACATTGTCATGTAGTTTAGAATGGAAGCGGTATTTTTTTTTTAAAAAAAAATCCTATTTCGTGTCCCTTGTCACACTTAATCAAGATTTGACGTAGGTAATAACTGTTTAATAATTTAGCTGCACTTTACTATCTTCTATTTTTTTCTTGGAGCGCTTTACTCTCTCTATCCCATTTTATTTGCACTTCTAGGATGTGAGGAACCAATGCTCTAAACAAATGACGAAAATATCCCTATACAAAAGGGGTCGGTGGCTCTGCGCTGTGGTCAGTCCAGGGTGGAGCTAGCCTAAAAGAACTTCACAAAGTTCCCGAGCGACTCATGGCAACATTCAAAGCTATTCTGCCTTCTCGGGCCTGCTTTGGTTCGTAACTAATTTTTACCATGCTAATTTTAAGGCAAACCAAAGTGTGGGCACACTAAGATTTTGGCAACCAATATTTTAGCAAGATAACCAATATTGCCACTTGGTTTGCTACCATTAAGAGAGAAAAAATATTGTCTTGCCAATATTTTGAAAGGATTGCCAAAATTTTGGCCACCAAACCAATTGCTTGCCAAATTTTTGGAACTTGCCCCAAAATTAGCATGGCAAAAGTTGACTATAAACCAAGCAGGCCCCTCCACCGCCGATGGCACAAGGTGTACACTTTGAGGGCTTGCTTAGTTTATGTCCAAATTTTACCATGCCAAAGGTTTGGCAAGCTAAAAGTTAGACAACAAAAGTTGTCATAGATTTGGTAAGATAAATGTGAACGTTTAGTAAGTTTTAGTAGCAATCCAAATCTCGACCAAAATCATAGCTTATCAAATTTTAGACATGACAAATTTTGGAAGGAATCCAACAGGCTTTACTCGCCACCCCGGGCCACCATCGGCACCAGGTGCATGCTTTGAGCCGCCGCCACAGGCCACTAGCAGTGCCAAGGGCATGCTCCGAGCCACCTCGCGGGACTACCATGGTGCTAGGTGCATGGTCGACCTAGCATGTGTGGCTTTTAGTTCGGGTCCCTATATTAGTGTGGCCCTAATATCTATATGACTATATGTATATTTAATATGGGACAAAATTTAAAGGGACGTAGACAGTGATATCACCAAAACAAGGCGCAGTTTTTTAAAATTTTAATGCAGCAAACCCCCATACAAAAAAAAAGATCATTGAATAGTGCGTCGCCTTTTATTCACAAAAGTAGTAGTAGTGGACCTGTGTTTGCTTGCAGAACTCAGGGTCACTCCAACAACTTTCGTCCAGAGTCCGATCAGGGTTCCTGTTAGGGTTCATATGGACAGCCCCGTAAGATGAGGTGAAGGCCACTCGTTGCACCCCCATGTCTGCTGCAGCGTTAATAAGCCATAACATTCTTTGTTCCCTCAATAGCAACTGGCACAAGGTCCTGCATCATTGCATTGTGCATAATAAGCACACATATATGTGACGCTTGAATTGGAATAGGAGTATCTAGGAGGAAGTAATCAAACGATTACTGACAGGATCATTCGATATCGGGGAGGCAACATGACACCATCACATAAGCTGAAGGCACGACGAAGTGACATGTAGTCCAGCACATCAGCATGGTACAGAGATAGCCGTTCTTGAGCTCCATCCAGTGCCAACAGATGGGAATTCTTAGTCCTCTGGCATGCTCCATAACAAGAGATCGAAAGCATAAACAGTTAATTTGCTGGAACGAATAAACAAACCATGATAATACTGAATAACAGATAATATATAACGGCTAATAAGGACAAAAAAAGACCATCCTGTTGATTATTAGAAAAGTTCTTGCGCGCGCGATCTATACGTAAACAGATATTAATTGTGAAACAGATAGAGTAACATATAAAAATTTATAGACACAGCTAACTAGCTTATACTGTTACACATGCTCATCACTCACTCACCGGGGTCCCTTGTGGTGCTCCTGACAGCATAGCCGCGTTGGAGCAGCTCCTTGACCAGCCATGACCCGATGAAGCCTCCAGCTCCGGTCACGCAGACCAGCTGCTCTGCAGCAGCTGCCTCGACCATGCTGTGAATACTGGCGCTAGCTTAGCTCCTCTGCCGTTTGTGTCGATCTCTTGCGAGGCTAATGAACTGCTGGCGGCGCACGAAGCTGATCCGACATTACACTCTCTTTATATAGGAATATATTGCTTCTGTATATCTATACGTAGCGTACTCCACGTGGGTGTGAAATATGAAGATAAAAAAAATCGAGGACGAAGTTCGCACCCGGGTTCCACGTGGGGTGTGAACACCGGTACAAAAATGAATGCATTTCTCTCAACGGTGGGTATTTTTGCTGCAGACGGTTTGTGCAGATAGTTTGTTAAGAAAATCGCCTGTAAGAAAACTATCAGTAAAAGTCAATTTGTACTGTGGTTTTCTTAAGAACCGTCAGTAAAAATAATTTAAAAATGAATTTTTAGTTTTACAAATGACCTCGTATGAAAAACCATCAAAATAAAAGTTATAAATCTAAAAAAGTTACAAAACTTTGTAGTTGACAACTTTTTCATTTTAAATCATCTTGTCAACGAAAACTATATTTGAATTTGTTAAATTTGAAATTAAATTTTGTAAACAACCTCGGATAGAGAAACTGCTAAAATAAAAGTTATAGATTTTGAAAAGTTATGAAGCTTTGTAGTTTACAACCTTTTTATTTGAATTCGCTTAGGGTCTCAAACGATCAATTTACGCTCGGTTTAGAATAATATGCGAGGAACCGAACTTTGATATAAATTCAAGTGATTGATGGGTGTAGTAGTAGGAGAGGTTATGTGTGAGGCTGCGTTCACAAGTTCGAACCCCTGCAACTATGATGCCGCAAGTGAGAGTGGCTTACTGGTAGGCCTCTCCTACGATTAAATATTTTTTCTTTTATTTTTAAAACCATAAACATTAGTACTGATAATTTGTAAGAGAATCACCGGTATACAATCAAGTCACTGGCCGTGGACAAATTGACCAAATCATTGGTGGAGAGAGAGTAGGCTTTCGTTTTAGAGAGGAAAACAACTTGATGAGCTGATGAGACAAACAAACTGATCATGCATGTATGGGTTGAACAATGTAGTACTTTTTATCATTAGTCGCGCTAGGAAATTAATTAATTAAAAGCTAAGTAGCTGACAAGCAAAATCAGAGCTATCTGTATA
This sequence comes from Eremochloa ophiuroides, assembly GCA_038502445.1. Classification (NCBI taxonomy): domain Eukaryota; kingdom Viridiplantae; phylum Streptophyta; class Magnoliopsida; order Poales; family Poaceae; genus Eremochloa; species Eremochloa ophiuroides. The sequence continues at coordinate 18,388,326 of JAHLJS010000006.1, forward strand.
ATAATGTATTCCTTCCATATAGAAAATGATGTTGTTTCGAATAAGTTTTTTTTCAAACATTGAGAATATAAATCATGAATAACTTTTAAATTGTTGAGTTTGAAAATATGAAAACTATATAAATAGATTTGTCTTTAAATATACTTTTATAAAAGTATACATATATCACTTTTCAATAAATATTTTTATAGAAATATGAAAGTCATGTTTCGAAGATTGTGTCATTGTCCTAAATGACATCTAGGTCATTGGTTAAGGAGGTTAAGCCACGAAACTCTCGTGTCTCGTCCACATATATAGGAATCAAAGTTCTATGCTAGCGCTCATCATGAGTGTTTTTATTTTCTTCCTTGTACTAAATCGTGAGAAGAAATTTGTTGTACTCGTCCATATATATATAGGATCAGAGTTCTATGCTAGCGCAATGTTTTTATTTTCTTCCTTGTACTAAATCGTGAGAAGAAATTTATTGTACTCCGACTGGTTCTACGGTTCCTCCATGCGTATCTATTCCTCCACGAAATAATGAAACTCGTGGAGGAAGAAAGGATATGAGACTCACATTCTGACAGCACTAATAGTATACAAATAAGTTGCCTCCAAAAGTTGGACTCGGCCGGGTGCTATAATTTTTTTACTTTAAAAATACAATCACAAGGTCCACGAGACTTGATTCGAAAGAGAGCTCTCGCCATCACACGATTATTTTTTTACAATGAAGGGTTACGCGATGTCCCAAGAAAAAGCACTGCATACTCAATAACAAAATACAAAAATACGGCCATTGATTGATCATTACGGACAATGATTGTTATACATCAACCTTACTCGCTTGTCTGAAAAGAAGATTTTGACTGATACTGATTTATTGTGAGAAGAAAACACTATTTAAAAGAAGATAAAATCTTAGTTGATTGGACAAGCAAACAGAGTGAACTCATATATCTAGAGTATCTTAAAGCAACTCTAGGAGCTTTGTGAATAAACTCCCTGTTATGATTTTTTTGGTAAAAATAAAAAAGCTTCAGTAATATAGTGATTTAAACAAACTCTTTATAAAACTAAAAAAGTAGTTAAAACTTCCCTCCAAGGCTCCAACTGGTAACTTTTGCTCGTGGAACAGGAAACAAGTAACCTCCTGCTGCTGGATTTTTTTTTGGCATGGTTTCTCTTGTTTTGGCGCGCGAGTCACGATCTCTCCCGTCGCTGCTGCCACTTCTTGTCACCAAATCGGTGTATACCTACATACACCACTAAAAATTATGTTATTCCCTGAATCTCATAATTATGAATTATGAACTATGTGAAGATTCAAGGTTGTTTAGAAATTCTAAATTTTGAATTTTGAAATTTTTAATCTTACAACACATATTTCAGACTCTAAACTTCATACTAGAATGTATTATACCTACAACTTAGTTGTACTAGATCAGGTCAATATTCAAGGTTGTTTAAAGAATTTAAATTTTAAAATCCGTAAACTTATAACAAGTTTTTGGATGCTAAATAGTTTCAGCAAATAACACCTATAGAGTTATAGATCGTGTCAAGAACTTTTGATATAAATTTTGTCTTTATCCAAGTTCACATATAAAGGTCTGAAATTAGATTTTATTTTTGCCAAAGTTGTCTTAGATGTTTGTCTCTATAAAGTTTTGACATACTCCCTCCATACCCATAAAGAAAGTAGTTTAGGACAGGATTATGTATATCAAGAAGTGATTAATTGGGGTAGAGTTACAATAGAGTTTTTCCTATTTGCCCCTAATAAATAGGGTTGCTGGGCCATTTTGTTTGAGGAAGTAACTAAGTTGTACTGGCTAGCTAGCACTTGTGCACCTCATTTCTGAGGTCCCGCGATCCATCCTCATGGATGCTAATTTTTATCTAGTGTTTCTCTTTTTTTTTTGCATGGCGCTACATGCCTATCGCACGCGCTCTTGAATTTTTCGGCTGCATGTATCCACACTAGATTTTTTTTTTTTCACGACGAAGTGCACGCTGAAGAGCACTGTGCATCAATGGAGCTCACTTTTTTTTTTTGGCTCTGGAACTGCGAAACGTCGATTCGGCGCTGCTTTTTTATCTGTTGGCCGTGCGCGCGCTCGTTTTTTTTCTTCTTTTCGCGCACCATCGGCCTGACAGTCGGACTGTCGGCTGGCGACGTGGGAACCGAAGCCGCCGCAGTGGCCTCGTTTAGATGCAATTTTTTTTTTCAATTTTACGCGAAAAATCTTTTACAATAATTATCCAATCATAGATTAAATAGCTTTAAAAGATTCGTCTCGTGATTTACCTATACACTATATAAACATATAAAAATTTTATCTACATTAATTACTTTATACATGTGCCGGTATATTCGATGTGACGGAAGTTTTAGAATTTTAAAGTGCATCTAAACACCTCCACATGTGCGCGGAACGAAGCCTTGAGGAGCAAACGCGTCCAGGCGCTTATCGTGAGCCCACGACAGCATGAATTGCGAAAACGGTGAGGGAAGCCAGAGCGACTACCTTGTATTTTGAACTTTTTTGTGTTAGTTTGTGCTTACTACACATCTATACTCTATACATAATATTAAAGATGTAAAATTTCTCTTTATCTAACTTTTGTCCATCTCCTCTTATCTATATCTATAACTAATAAAACTAAAGAGGAGATAAAGTTTTGGTGCGACATCTGTTTTCGTTTTCCGTCTGCCTCACTCCTGTGCGACGACCGCGACCTCTCCACCCCGCGCGACCTCTGTAGTCAGGGATCGAATCCCTGCGACACCGTATTATGTAGATAAACGCGAAAAAGGAAACAAATCCATCTCCGCATGATCGTCCGACTGCCCACCCGCTCGCCTTCTCGCTCCGTCTCCTCGCTAAGCACAAGCGCCGCATGCGCCCGCGAAGGTTGTGCCGCCGCCACAGTGCATGAGACCCTGCGACGTTGCAGCCGCCGCGGCAACGACGGCCGCGACCGCCGGAGCCCATGACGACTGCGACAGGGCCGCGACTTCGTCACACGGCCGCGCTGCCACCACATGGCCGGGCCACCGCCAAAGGGCGCCGACGAGCTGCCGTCGCTGGATCTCATGGGACCCCGTCGCGCGCGCCGCTCCCCATCCCCTCACCCGCACCCTGCCGCGGCGTCATCAGTATCGCTCCTCGCGACCGTCATATACGAACGAGGTAGCACCAACGTCAGTACCCCTCACGCGCCCACACCGTCGCCGCCTGGCAGCCGCCTCGCAGCCGTCCAGCGTGCCCCTCTGGTACACGCCGCCTCCAACCGCCCTCTCCGTCGCCAAAGTCGGTAACCACAATAACAGACAGACGCCCCGTGTCGTCGAGCACACGCAAACGAACGCGCCGCCATCCCCGCGCCGCAGCAGCAAGTACCTCCCCCTGCCCCGTTGTGCTAGGCGCTCAGGTCTCAGCCGCTGCCGCCTGCCGCTTCGCGTCGCCGCCGTCGTAGGCCAGGAGCTCTTGACTTCATCGGTCACTTCACCAGATCTTCATCAGGCCCTTCACCTGTCCACCCTTTGGGAACCCAGCATTTGGTATTGGAGTCTGATCTGATCTAATTACAAGTGTATGCAAGTATTATGCCTACGACGAACCCAATGTCCTTTACTGGATTGACGTCTGCGGTTCGGTGTGCTTTGATATGCTTTTCTGCCCTTGTGCTTTTCCCTTAATTTTCCTATCTTGCTCTTACTAGATTTCCTGTGCTTTCAGCATTCACACCTTACTCCTATGATCCATAGAGCATGCAAGATGAGAATATGGATCTCATGGTTGTGGGCAATAAAATACAAGGATCTCTTGGAGAAAGCTACAATCCCTGATGACATCAATGAGAAATAACTTATGAGCGGTATGGTTCAATCATATCTGTAGATCGATTTGTCTGTACTTTCCTCACTTTCTTTCTTTGAAAATGCAGATCTTGATGCTTTGGAAGATGACATGGACTTTGAATCAGAGTCAGTCCCATCTTACCTCCAGAGCAAGAATCTGAACAACTTACCTGCTGCACCAGCTGGCTATTTGAGCAGTCCCAGAAACCAGCATATGGTACTGAAATATTACCGTGAGAGAATGATGTTAGTGTTTCTTTGATTTTAGTGTTTCTTTCATACTCATCATGGTAGCTATTTGGTTTTCTTTATTTGTCATGTGCACTGACAACCAACATATAATCAACAAGAATATGGATATACGCTCTACGGTTATATATAAAAATGCATGTTAATATATAAGCAATAAGAATATGGGGGTATGGCTATCGTTATTTGACCGCCTATACCAAGTCTTCATATCATTTTTTTATCCTTCATTAATTAATATTTATGTATATAAAACAACAAGAATAGTCCAAACATCCTATTCCTATTTAGTAACTAACAATTTTTTTTAGTTATTTTTCCACATAGACCTAACATTTTGGCTTGATTGTTGTTATAATGCTGTAAAACGGCTTTATTGGAATTTGTTATATTCATTTTACTATTTGGATATACTGAGCTGGGGAGTTCACTTCCATTCTTTGTCAGACACTGATTTGTAGAGTTAATTCAATATGATTCTATATACATGGTTATAAACTGTGAGTTGAAGGTTGGAGTCAATATTTTTGAGCTGTTGTTTTTATCTATGTATACATCTCTATTGTGGTCTGTGTGTGATGTGCAATTCATGCAGCTATCTTATAATTTTCCTTGCCACAGGAACTTGATCTTATATAGAGAGACTTGAAGATGTTCTCGACTCCAGGCAACAATTCTTTGGCTCTTGTAGCCCCACGACCAGGGATGGAGCTGGCTAATGTTCAACATCCAAATCAAGCTCTGGGGCCTGCAGGCAAACAGCGCACATCCAGCCTGGAGGCACCGATAATGCTACTTACAGGTCACCAGAGTGCTATCTACTGCATGAAGTTCAATCCTGCAATGGTACCGAGAGGGCACAAGAATGCTATTCTTGACCTTCAGTGGACTACTGATGGGACCCTAATTGTCTATTAATTTCCTATTGTCTATTAATTTGATAGACCCTAATTTGATTCTCTCTTCTTGCAGAGGTGAAGTTTTGTTGTTGTTTACCTGTATGGGTTGTGCTACCAGCAGATAAGTGTATAGCATCAGTTCGCTCATCTATTGATAAGTCTGAGTCTTAACAAATTCAGATTCAAACTAAGAGTCCAGTGGATCAACTAGCTATGGCCGGACTTACAAGCACGGTGTTTTCTTGCCACAGTAGGAGATCATGATGAACAAATTCAGATTCAAATTTGATTGCGTTAATTTTATAAATTTTGTTTTTAGATTAAATATCATTTATAAATTTTGTTTTTAGATTAAATATCATTTTAATGTTGATAAAATTTAATTTTATCTTATCGTGCGATCCACATAATTTAGTATAAAATTTCCGTTGCCCCGTAGTAACGCACGGGCACGCTACCTAGTCTTTCTAATAATAAAGCACGAAGATTTCTAGCGGTCTGGAGGAAATTTCGTCTACCCCTCCCATCCCACATCGACCGGCCTCCTATAACTAATCCTGCGCGTATCCAGTGGAGACGAGATCAGAATCAGATACAACACATTTTCGTTCATCGCAACAAGAAGATCAGATACAACACGTATTCGTTCGCAACACGTCAAAGCCAAACCAAACTCACAAGCATACAACAAATCGATACCCAAACAAAAGAGGCAAAGATGAATTCAAATAGAATCAGATTGGGGCACTATATATATGGACCAAAATCGAGGCCACCACGTAGCAAAATTGGACCTCGCAGCCATGCCTGCAGATCACCGACCTGCGTGCCCGCGATGCTACCTACGGGTCTTGCCGGTGGTGCGCCGTGCCACCTCGTTGTGGTCCATACTGGATTTTGCCCCACGCGGACAAACGTTGAACAAGGACGCGCAGGCGCTATGATGAGGCAGAGCGTGGGCGCAGGCCGCGCCAGCGAGACATCGTGGGAGCGCAGTCACCGATGACAGCGAGCGTCGTCGGAGCGTGCCTCGCCGTCGTTAGAGCACAATCACGGGCCGTCGGAGTACGGGCATGGGCCATACCAGCAAGGCAATGTGTGGGCACGGGCGCGGCTGCCGCGCAGGCCTCCACTGTGGCTCTGCCGTGCGTGCGGGCGAGCGCATGCTCGCCAGGGCGAGCTTTAGACGAGAGAGACGATGAAAAGAATAAAGGATTTCGGCGAACTCGAGGAAGAGGAACGGCGGACGGGTGGATGCGTGCGTCCGTGTCCGAGTGAAGAGAAGACAAGGAGGAGAGAGAATGAGGGGGAAAAAGTACAAGCAAAAAAATAAAATATATTTTCAGATTAAATAAAGGGAAAAAATAAGCAGGCCACTAACCTCAGTTGCGCTCGTGGCAACTCAATCTACAACTATCTATAGCTCTATATCTATCTCTAATGACTTGATGTGTGTGCCTTCCAAATTTCAAACCTCACTTCAATGGAATCCTCGGTTCGTCTCCACGCTCCCCTTCACCCGCCCTGCCCTGCCTCGACGCCAGCGACGCGAGAGGAAGGCGAGCCAGGACGAGGACGCCAGCGATGGCGTGCCCCGCCACAGCGGAGGCCCTGTCCGTGACGTCATGTGGAGGAGATAAACATCATAGGTGTTTGCACAGTAAACAAAATTTGAGCTTTTGACGTAATAAACAATATTTTTTAAAACAAAAATCTTCAGTCATAAAAAATTGTATATATTTTTATTCACCCTGATAAATTTACTACCGACATGAGTAACGGATAATAAATATGCGTCCCGATGCAACATATGGGCATGTTTTACTAGTATAACTATTAAAAAGGGAAGAGTTTCTTCTGTTCTTTTTTTTTTTACTTTTCAAACTGTACTCACACCATCCATGTCTCATTGCTCATATGAAAACTACTATTAAAAAAGACGTCTCAAACTTATGATAACGCATCTAAGCAAAATGAGTTGTGCTCGATTTTTAACATCTACTTACAAAGTTACAGGATTTTGGAGCTCCATAAGTCATTTGTTTTAAACTTTTAAGAAAAAAAAACTAGGCGGAGAATTGACATGTTTCTCTACTATGCAAGGGCCGTTGTTGGCTCCACATGGATGCCACAGGGACAAGGTTGCTGGACTGGTGGTAAACTCCACGTGAATGCCACATCGACGAGTGACAGCTGGTGTGCCCATAGCAAACCTGTCAGCTTCCCATTGGCTGACTCACTGCCTTTTTTTATATAATTTTTCAACTTTTCTTTTTAAGTTATACTATTTTAAAGAAAACTTGGTGAACATGGGAGGTCGATAGAAGTAAGGACTGTTTGCTACGTGTGCATGCTATGCCTACACAGGTAAAGGGTTTGATAAAGCTCTACCGGCTCGAGATCCATAAAAAAAGAATTCAAGCTCACTTGTTAGACAAATGCTTTTGGATCCATGGCTCCATTATAGATTAACTCCACAAAAAAGTAGATCTGCCCCAGATTCACCAAATTAGTGGAGCACTTCAGGGGTTGCTTGACCAAATCTAACTTTGGTGGAGTTAGGGCAAATTAGCCACCATAACGCTGGTTATAAGGAAAAAAAAAAGTTCGTTCTATTTTTTTTTCTTACCATCTTCTTCTTCTTCTTCTTCTTCTTCTTCTTCTTCTTCTTACCATTGTCCGCGGTTGTGCCCCACCAACCCAGCGTTGCATGCGCTCCACGGCTTGCACATGGGAGCCGCCCCGTTATGGCACTCCGAAGTGTGAATCTCCCGAGGGAGGTGGCCCACAAGGAGCCCTCGTTTCAAGATAGACGCTGGGGACCACGCGAGGTCGACGGTAGATTTTGTAGCACGATGCGAAGCGGGTCCACGGGGGCTGCACGTCCATCGTGCTTGTGGCTGAGTTAGGGTTCGGTGGATCGCCCAAAGTTAGAAGCGTCATGGCCCCCCTGCGTCGTCTATGACATGCGAGGTGGCATGGTAGAGGCGAACTCGAGCAATATGAAGGGGAGGAAGTGAATGGAGAGCTGACATGTGGGCCTAGGTGGCAGTGAGATAGAAGGGAGGCAAAAGAGCTCTGCCAAATATTTTTTGGAATTCAAATCTACGTTGAAGTTATTTCATAGTAGATTTAGGTAAATCTCAGATTCTATTGAACAGGTCCAAAGTTATATGCTGGGTGTTATCGATGCAAGCAGATGTAGGTGCATATGTATTTACACGTACATTTATCATATCCACGTGTTTTCTGTTTTTTATCTACGCAGTGTATTCATAATCGTTCACTATACGCACGCGTGGATAATAAATATAACTTTATAAGACGACTTGAAATATACTCATTCTAGAGTTAGATATACATGATCAGTTCCTGTATTATAGCAAAAGCCAATTGAAAAAAACCAAAACATCTTATATAATTTAGGTTTAAGGGGTATATTTTGTAACAGAAAGAACATTAGGCCTGATTTTGAATGCAAAATCGCTTTTCTTAAAAATTGAAACGATTGAAAGTTCAGAACTGTTCTATTCAAAATTTCTGCAACGATTTGATGAAAAAAATAATAATAATCTTGCGTTACAAACAGCACGGTCACGTATTTTGGCCGGGCCTTAGCCCTAGGCCCTAGGCCCACGGCCACCAGCCCAGCAAGAGGCTTCTTCAGTCTTCACTGATAGACCCGCGACAGATTCCGCTCCAACGCGCAGCTGCCAGCAGCACGCCCTCGCTCACCGTCGCCTTTCAAAAAAGCTACTAGAGGATTCCTCGAGGGCAGCTCCGCTCCATCCGCCCCCGAGAATGTCCGACGAGGCCAGGCGCGGGCCCGCGGGCGCCGCGCAGGCGGTGCTGAGGGCCTCGTCCGAGGACCGCAAGCCGATGGGCGCGGGGTCCCCGCCGCCGGCCGCGGCCACGGCGGCGGCGGCGGCGCACAAGATCCAGCTCAAGAGCGCCGACATGAAGGAGGAGATGCGGCAGGAGGCCTTCGAAATTGCCCGCATCGTAAGAGCCTTGTGCCCTCGCTCTGGCTCTTCCTTCTTCCTGCGCTCGATTTGGTTTTTACGTCGCCTCCGCCCTTTGTTGACGGGTTGTTCGTTGGGATTTGGCCATTTGGGGACTTTTCTGAGCGATTCCTTCCCTGTGGGTCAGGCATTCGAGAAGCACAGCATGGAGAAGGACATCGCGGAGTACATAAAGAAGGAGTTCGACAAGAACCACGGCCCAACCTGGCACTGCATCGTAGGCCGCAACTTCGGTAATGCTCTTTTCCCAACCCCTTATGGGAACCCTCCTTAACTAGTACTGAATGATTGCGTCAGTTGTGGTTAGTGTCTACTCTGATATGTTTGCGTCGCTTGTTATTTTGTGGTCGATTTCATACGTGCTAGCTCATAGTGGTTCGCACATGATTGATAGGATGGACCGTGTAGGACAGTGTTTATGCTGTCAATACAAGCCACATGAAACCCTTTTTTTTCCCAAAAATATATTAAGAAGGAAATGAACTTGGGAAAGTGAAGAAGTTGAAATGGTTACTAATCAACTTAAGTTATACTTCCAATTCGAAGAGAAGTCCCGATGGTTATGATCTATATACATAGTCCAATAGAGCCCCCATACATTTCTGGATGAAGTTTAGTTTCAGGGAGTGTGGTCAGGGATTGCACGACCATGTCTAGTTGATCTTTTGTGAGATTTATCTCCTTGCTTCTGGCTTGGCTTCAGTTCTGAAATTTACTCTTGGTATCAACCAAATCCAACTTAGCAAGCTACCCTTCAATTTACTGCATTTTAAATTGACGTATTTCAACTTTCTATTCACTCTTTATTGTATAAATCTAAGCTATTTGGTCATGGTACGTACTTTACTTTGGTAGCTCCTTAGATTGATGTCACCTTACTATATCTGTAATCAAATGTATTGAAGAAATGGTACGGCATTTTATGTAGACTCCCAGTTGACTGGGTATGCCATGTCGTTTGTCACCCCAATATTTTGAAATGCCCTGTCCTCTCAAAGGATCCATGTGGCTTGCCATGTCACTTATTCACTTCAAAAACACCCCAGCAATTGTTGTGCAATGAGGGAAGTGTAGCAACCTCTACTGCAATTGGCACCACCAAGTTGTGAACATGGATCTAAGAAAACAATTTTCAGTACCAGATTAAAGAAACACTTTGAAGTTTGAACATTGAAGCAATTATTTATCTCTCTGTTTATTGTTTTTAATGTGATATGTGGGTCTAAGTTCTTATGAAACAGAAGATTTTTGCTGTCCATGTTTGTATTGTTTTTTTTCTACAAAATGTTCTATCTTGGACATTGATTTTCTTCTTATTATTTGTATTTATAAGGCAACCTATTTTATGATTCGAAGTCGTGTCAGCCATATGTTAATAATTGAGACCAGCAAAATTCTGCCCGCTTTGTCATGTCACCTGTGTTTGTATTCTTCTACAGGCAATAGATGTATATGTGTAGCATCCGATTGTTTACAGCTTGCTGATTTTCTCTTCCATTCTAGCTTCTTCTCATTCATGGTAACATTTATTATTATTTATTGTAAATGTTTAAGCATGCCTAGACTCCTAGTAGGGCCTTTCACTTCTATGTCGTGCAAAGCAATATAGAACATATCATGTTATGAACCATACTTCGTCAATGGTAAACACAGCCAAGAAGATAGACGGGCAGAGTCAGCTTATACCGGGGCCAGATTATGGATTGGAAAGGGATGTATGTACTTCTTTCTTGGTTGATTCTCATGTTTTGCTGGCTGCCTATTTTAATGGGCAAGTCACAACCCTAACAAACTCACCTAGCTTAGTATCTAAGCAACCTGATCCTAATAACCCAAATATCTAATCCTATTGCATGTGACAAAGGGCTGGGACGGCATCCTAGCTGCCCATAACATATCACTTCTCCCTCCCTCCCTGATGGCTACATTAATTTGTTACAATAGAGCCATCACCAGAAATCATTTATAAGATTTTCCATTCTGTACCAGCAGCTGCTAGTGACATTGATTGTGCTAGTGTACTTCTCATGATTGGATAGTGCCAGATGTTACCCATTCCGATAAGTGTTGCTGCTCAGACAAGGCTGGAAATATTGAACTTGAACCAAAGGAAAACGAATGCCCCTCTTAAATGAAAACATTTTTTAACACTGAAAGAGTAGCGATATTAGAAAAAGGTTTTCTTGATTGGTGGCATAGAAACAAAAGGATGTTGATACAGTATCGGAATTCCCAGCCTTTTTTGCTAATTAACTAATTGTGTTGCATTTGTTTTCCTCTAAATTTGCCCACCATTTATTAGTCTAAGTTTTAGCGAACACTTCAGTTTTCTTTTATGAATAGAAAAAGGAGGGCCGACAGGTACAGAAAATGACAACGCTCACAACTGACTCATTCTGTGTCACAAGCTAATCCTAAGATTCAATGTCAAGCTGTTTTCTTAATTTCCAGAACGTTCTATTGGACTTGACTAATTCTATTTCACAAATTACTTGAGCTGTTTTAATTTCCAGATGTTCCAACTTGATTTGATTGATTCTACCTAACTAATTATATATAGACTCAAATAAAGAGCTGTCTTAACTTCCAGATGTTTCTATTCAACTCTATTAGACTCCCTCTGGTTCAGTTTATAAGGCACATTCAGACATGACATGGTCTTCCAAATTTCAATATGACCACCATTTATTTATTGTATACTATATTTCTTATGATTATAAAAATATGATCATTGGATAGTATATTTGATTATAAATCTAACTGTATCAAGTTTTTATTACAATCGTTAATAATTGTTGGCCAAATTATTGGTCAAAGATTGTGAAGTTTGAATCTTGATATGCATGTGCGCCTTATAAACTGGGACGGAGCCCGGAGGGAGTAGTACGATATTACTATAGAAGAAATATTATCTTTAATTGCTTCTCGTAGTTCAGAGAATCAGAGATAATCAATTATCCAGTTAGATGAGAGTTAAGATCCATAGTGACAGCCACGGTATATCCTCTTCTGTCTCTGGCAAACGTTTATTTGTAATCTTGTTTACAATGTCTCTTAACAATTGCTATTGCTGCCAGATTTTCTGTGATAAATTGTTTTGATTTGTTAATCTACGTTGAAATATCTAGCTCCTTTAGTTTCAGTTTCTCTCGTATGAGCCCATGGATGACCCTCCAAACAAGCTCTATCTTCCTAGAATGCCATATGCATTATCTTGGGAATGAAAAAGTGAGCTAAAGAAAAGCATGTGGGATTGGAATTCACTTACAAACCCCTTCCATTTATCATCGTCCATGATATACATATTGAATGTCAACAATTTTGCTAACATTTTTCATCTATGATGCAGGTTCTTATGTGACGCACGAGACAAACTACTTTGTATATTTCTACATCGACTCCAAAGCTGTCTTGCTATTCAAGTCTGGGTGATTGGCGCAGCTGATGCAATCAACCTTGCATGCGTACATTTGATTGCTCTCATGTATGCCCCCCTTTACAAGTCGTCTGCAGCCATACTGGAAGCCGGTAATCTTATGAGCCTGCATATTGATGTGTCAGCAACAGATTAATCTCTGTATGCCAGTAGTGTGAGATCAGATTGCATCTTATTTATGTCTGATATATCTAGGTTTTGTGAGGACATTATCTTGTTACAATATGATTGCCGGACAACTGGACGAACTGCCTCTCGTCCGTTTGTGATTGTTTCGGAAGAAGCCTCCTTGCTCATGCGCAATATTCGTATGGTTTTTACTTTGGGCCATTAGTGGCTAGTTGCGGTCCATATGTGGGCCACCTGTGTATGTGTATATATATATATTTGAATTGTTGGTTCAGATGCCTTTGGTACCGAACTCCAGATAAATAATTCACTTAGCATTTGTTTGGTACATTAGAGCATTTGTTTGGATCCATTAGAGGTTGCGGATGGAGAGCATTTCTTTTAGCAGATGGAGGCAAGAGGCAACAGTTCTGACAAAGGTAGCAGAAAGATAGGGTCACAAGTCGGTGCAAAGCTAGCAGAAAGAGAGGATCGCAAGTTGGTGCGCCGGAGACGGAGAAGGGATAAGATTGTTTTGGTGCAAAAGCAATTTGGTCATTTCGCCGATCCTTAGCTGCTGCGAGCAAGGTTTGCCCAACTAGTAAGATAGCAGCCGTTAGTTCTGCTATTAGTTATATGCGTTTGGATCCATCTTTAAATAATTTTATCGTCAGTAGTGAAATCCAATGTGGCCTTGATCCGCATTCTTAAATAGGTCTTAAGTCTAGTGGATTTTGGTAGTTAATGAGGCAATGTGAAATTATTGTGACGAATATGTGTTTTGCATAAGTTAGGTCACGACAGCGGTGATTATTTGGACAATTAATGGTTTTCATACCCCTACAATGGAATTCATTTTAGTTTTCAAAGGATGGACGACAAGGTTAAAGATAGATTAAGTTAAGGATGAACTAGTAAACATTGGAGAGACACATAATAGTCTAGGGCTTTATTTTTTCTTTGGTTGTACTACGAAGGGGGTATGAACTAGTAACTTGATTTATGTGAGTCTAATAGTTTAGGTGTGGTGCAAACTTGTTAATCTCAGGACTAGGTAGCTCAAAGAAGGCTCAAAGATAAAAAAGGATCAAACCCTATTTACAAAGTTTCTAAATTGGAAGTGAAGAAGCGGGGGGAAAAGACCTCCGGACGTTGGTTTGGAGGAGAATATGGACCATGCTCTGCATCCGTAGGGTACGTAGCACTACCAAGACACCCCTCAGTCGCGTGCGAGCTGCGGATGCACAGGGTTTGGGCATCTGGACAAATGTTCTTCGGTCCGGTTGTGAACCCTAACTCGAGTAGGGTCCGGATACATGGAATAGTGTCCATCCGCACAATTGTTGGCGCATGTCTGAAGACTACATAAATCGACCAGAGAGCATTTTCTTCATTCGGACGTGTCTGGAGGTCGGGTTTCGGACAAATGGTGGCGTCTGGACCTCCAACGGCTCTTTCCGGCACAGGGAAGACATAGTACCGTTGTGAGAGTCCGGACGCGGAGGAATGATATGGAGTGACCCTGTGTCCAAGTCCGGAGGTCACAACTTCTGTAGAATTTTGTTTCCAACGGCTAATTTTGGAAGTGGGGGATATTTATAGTTCTACTCGTCCATTTGTTCAGCTGAGAAAACACATTGGCGTGCAAGGAAGAGCAAGAGCCTAGTGAAGTTGTTGAGATTTGATAATTCAAGGTTAAGGGCCTCATTAGTGTCAAGAGTAAGAGTGTGCTTACACCTTTCTCATTAGACTTGGTTTGGTCAAGTGAGAATTTGTGCTTGTTATTTTCGACATCACTAGACGGCTTAGTGGTGATTGGGAGCTTGGTGATCATCCAAGAGAACTTGTGGATGGCAAAAGTACTCATCTTGTGAGGGGTTGTAGGCGATTCATCATATCGGAGTGGTAAAGAATCAGCCCGTAGGGGGCAATACCCTTGCGCAGGTGCTTTAACGAGAACTAGTGGGGAGTGCCGACTCTTCAATTCCTCGAAAAAACATCGCTTGTTCCACTCATCTCTTTACTTTCCGTATTTATATTTGAGCATTTCAATTCATGTCTTAATTTCTTAAAAATGTCATGCTAAAATAAGATTAAAACCTAGGGTGCATCACTTATGCGGTACTCCCTCCATACCCACAAAGGCTGACGTTTTGGACATGATTGTGGTAACCAAGGAGTAATTAATGAGGGGTTAGTTTTCTATCTTTGTCCCTAATAAATATGGTTGCGGATGTGTTCTGTATGAGAAAACTTAGGCTGCCCAACTGGTTAGCGCGCGGAGTATGGGAGTCGCGAGGTTGGATGGAATTTTTGCATGGCACTGTTGGCGCACGTCGCGCGCGCGTAGCCTGGAAGATTTTGTCTCGCGCTGCGCAGGCTCTTTTGAGGCCGCTTTTTTTTTTTTCAGTTGGCGCGTTATTTTTTTGTTCCTTCGGTGCTCTGGAAGGCCGACGCTTGGACTGCTCGTTGCTCATTCTATTTAAGAGCACTCGTTCACACCATCAACTAGTACTATTGCAGTTCTTTGCTTGCTTAGTTAGCTAGCTTTTCTTTGCTAGAGTATGTTAGCTTACTGGTGTTGTACTGGAGTATGTCGTCGTTAGCTTGTTCTTGTTTTCTTCTTCTTCTCCGTCGAGCTCCTGGAATCCTGTTGCTTCTTCTGTTCTTCTTCGAGCTCATCCAACTTCTTGATAACGTGCTCAGGAAGAATGATTGTGTTACCATCCATTACAAGTTTGTCCACGTCCGGAATGAAGACCTCACAATCGAACTTGTCCACGTTATAAATCCAGCGGCTATTGAGATCGAACTTGTCCGCGAACAGCACCTCCGAGTCGGCAACCTCCTTCTCCGAGCTTGCGACCTCCTCCTCGGACCTGCGATCAACCTTCGGCCGGCTGGAATCCATGGCTGCCAACGAAGGCCGCGGCGGCTGCGAGCGGAGGCCGCGACGGCGGCTGAAAGCAGACGGCAGCGTCGAGCGTGTTGTGTGGGAGATGAAGAGTGACCGCGGGAGGACGCGCGTGGTGCTATGAATGCGGGCGAGAAACGAGGCGCTGCTTCATTATGGAGGCCGCGGAAGGCGAAGCGCACGTGCATGCTTGACAAGGGTATCGTTGGAAAGAAACGGTGGACCAAGCCCAGGACGTCAACTAAAACGAAAATAGGATGGGAGGCCAAAACGTCAGTCTTTGTGGGCATGGAGAGAGTACAATAGTAGGAAACACTTTTAGACACTATACAAGTGAAATGGGCTAGCGATAGGTGTCGAATAAGGGCTCGATAAAAGTGATTGGTTGTTTGTTTACCGTTAGCCTTTAAGATAGCACTACTAGTTGAAGATACTTGGAACTCGCTCAGTTCGTCGGGTCCCAAGTGTTAGCCTTTTAAGCAAATTTGTGCTGCTGACCAGGGAAATCTGAAGTGTTAGCCTTTTAAGCAAAGTTGTGCTGCTGATCAGGGAAATCTGAAGTGAGAGACGTGGACCTGCATCACTAACCATCCCTGCCTTTTCCACGATAACGCCGTAAGAGCCATTAGATGGCCTCTATCTCAAAATAATTACATAAGACTATAAGAGTATCTCAATCAATAATATCTAAAACATACAATATACAATCTATTTGTTTTGGTAGCCACTCATTTTCAAACTATCTAAATTTTACTCTCAACTTCGACAGTACTATCTAAAACTGACTACCCATTTTTATCCTCCTAGAGAATGACATATAGCCATATAGGTCCCACGTCATTCTCACTAGAGTTCCTCGTTAGAAGCATTCATGGCGGAGCAGAGAAGGTCGCGTCCTTACTTGGGTCCACTGTTGGGAGGCGTATCCGTGCTAGGAACTGCCTTCAGGAGGCCTGCGGAGCATGGATTCAACAACGAGAGGATCGTCGTGCCGGGGATCCACTGTCGACGAAAGGAAGAGTCGAAGTTCGCGCCAAGGAGAACGCATCCCGAGGGCAGTCCGCACGACGGCGAGCTCTGTCGGCTTCCGTGCGGAAGCTCTGCCCGTATGGGGCAGGTACGGTCATGACGACAGGTGCTTCGACACTGAGGCAGGGCTGCATGTGCCGAGAAGCTCCACCCACAGAGGACAGGGCCCATTGGCCCAACACGAATAGGTAATTGGAGGAAAATTTTGTTAGGCCAATAAATTTGAATAGTCGTTTAGGTAGCTTGCTGGAATGTATTTTTTGTTCTCTAAGGCTCCACTACCTAAATTGAAGATATGGATTTACATAGTCGTTGGAGATACTCTAATTCAAAAATTTTAAATTAATTGGATATATTAAAAAATAGTATAGTTACTTAAATCTCTAAATAGGCTTATTATAGAATTATATTTTATAATATTTATTAAACATGGTAACATTAATATTTTTTATATTTCATTAAATATAAATGATTTAACTTGCTGAGAGGTAAATATGTGCTCTAAATTATCTTAGCACCCAAAGAGTAACCATCATCATGTGACCCATCACCCCCTGTCCCTATATTTGTCTTAGAAATACGTGTCATCGATAAAAGAAATCTATCTTCTCGGGAACTGAGCGCACGTGAGGCACCCATTCCCAATAGACATCCGGTTCGTTTGAGCTTAGGTGCCGAAATTAGCACTTACAGTTTTTTCTTACAATAAATCTGCATCAACTAAAACCTTCCATTCTACCGAAATGTTTCGCGAAGTATCTTAGCATGGCAGACTACCTATGCGTCATGTGTGGAGTGTGGAGTGTTGAGTGTTGAACTGTTGAATACTCTAACGCCCCTTGAATTACCTTCACGATACTTCTCTCTCGTGCCGACATGCCTCGTAATCACGCGCATACAAACCTCGTTGTCTCAAAATTCCGATTTTTTAAAATTTAAATAGATTTAGTGCTTGATTGGTTGGCTATTAATTTTTTACCATTTAAAATCATGGCAAACTAAAGTTAGGGCACGTCAAAATCAAGGCTGCTAAAAATAGGGTTGAAAAACTTAGGTTTGCATTTGGTTGAATGCCAAAATTAAGATTTGCCAATGTTCTCTTTTATACAGTTTAAGAACTTCTAGATACTTGCTAAAATTTTAACCATAAAAAATGGTGCGCCAATTATTTGGCAATGAACCAAATAATGATTATAAATTTTGACATGTCACAGTTTTGGTTAGTCAAAAATTGGTAGCCAACCAATCAGCCCCCCCTATAAACAATATTTGTAACTGGAGTATTTTGTAATGTGTTCATATAGAAATATATATTAGTATGATCTAATATTTCATTATATATATTTGATTAAAGTTAGGAAATAATTTATTGAAAAATGAGATACTCTCACGGTCCTATAAAAAATGTCATTATTGTTTCTCAAAAAGTCAAATATTTTATCTTTAACGAAATATATATAAGAAAATTTATGTCCATACTTGTGCGCTAAAAGTGAACTAATTTTTAAAAATTAGTTCATTAATTAACAACTATCTTTTTAAAAAACTACCTTATTTTATTTTATTTCTATGTATGTAAACAACGTGAGACTAAATTTGAGCCCCAAAAAAAAATTAGTGTACTTAAACTACTAAACTTCTAGCCGCTCCAAATAGGCAGAACTATTTGTTTGATGAAATTTAGTTGATAAAGTTATACAGCAATGTTTGGCTCGCGCAAGTCACAGGCGTCGAGTGCAAG
The DNA here is from genome assembly GCA_038502445.1 of Eremochloa ophiuroides. NCBI lineage: Eukaryota > Viridiplantae > Streptophyta > Magnoliopsida > Poales > Poaceae > Eremochloa > Eremochloa ophiuroides. The sequence goes on from JAHLJS010000006.1 coordinate 18,406,577, forward strand.
GCAGCACAAGGGCACACAGTGGCGGAACCAGCCAAATGAGAAAGGGAGGCCAGTCAAGCAGGACAAAATATGAAGATCGGACCCGTTTAGATTCCCTTCAAATTTCTATTTTTTTTAAAATAAAAATAATTTTTTCATCACGTCAAGTCACATCGAATATTTAGATGCATACATACAACATTAAATGTAGGGAAAAAACTAATTACATCGTTTGTATGTAAATCATAAGATAAATCTTTTGAGCCTATTAGACACTTATTGTAAAAATTTAATATGTGTATTATAGTGTCAAACTTCTAATATTTTGGATCTTAATAGGCCCATTATACTTACTTGACTGTTGAGTGCCATGTCGTGAGTCCACAGAACATTTGGATCTCTTTATCCTTTACACTAGTACTTAAATAGTACACAGCTAAACTACGGTACAGAAGCTCTACGAAGAAGCTAGGCCCTCCTACCAACCATAAACAGGGCGGGAATCGGGATGCCACTGTCCAGGACACCAGGAGGCGCAGCGGAGAGTGCAGTGCAGGGATGCCGAGTTACGGACACTGCTGACTCCTGAGTGCCAGGACTTGACCGTTGCCTGCTCCTGCTCGATATTACAAGGGGGTCTAAAATTTTTTTTGCCACATGCTGGCCCCCCTGGTTCCGCCTCTGAGTGCACACCTGACGGCTGGGGGGCAACGGCATCGGCTCTGTTCGCTGAAGCTGAAAACCACTGAAAATAAACGTTATGTGATAGAACCGCCTTAATCATAGGGCCCATGTACAACGTCATCATCCATAAGGACTCACGATCAGTCTGCACGAGTTCTCCCTAACCTAGGTGGCCTGCCGGGTTTCCACGAAAACCCTAATTCACCCGAGGATCTTATTGTAAAGACTTTACAAGTATTACAACAGTTTACACAAATGATTCAAATCAGAATAAAAGGTGCGGAAGTATTACAAAAATATAAGTTTACAAACTTAGATTACATTATCCCAAACCAGAGTTTCGTAGTGGATAAGCAGTGTACAACTATACCCTTGCCCAAGGGTTATATCATATACACATCCTTGATCCTGCGCGATCCGTCAACCAACACGGTCCCTAGCCGAACTGTACAATCGGCTCACCTGCAATAGGGGTTAACAAACCCTGAGTACTGAGGTACTCCGCAAGACTTACCCGACTAAGAAAAAAGAATGAGACTCAGGAATGCAGGCTGAGGGGAGTCAAGGTAATGCTTAAGCAAGAGTCAAAGAGTTTTGCAGAAAAGCATTACTATTCTTTTTCAATATTTTAACTCAATATTATTTTAATCATAATTCAAATTCCAAATTCATTCTCATATATCAACATACTTTCAGATTCTTAACCTTTCTCAAAAACATCATAGTTTCGAACCACTTTTCGGCGTAAGGCAGTGGATCAAGTCTCCATTAATCGAGGAGCAACGACGATTCGAATCGATTAAATACCCAGCTGGGGATCTCTATCCGCACTGCATATGTAGCACTTAAGCTTGCATATACCAACCCCGTCTACCACGGTTTTTCTACCCCTGAACCGGTCCTGCGCTATCCGAGAGCACAGTACTCCTCTCGTCTCCAGGCACGACGCCACGAGGGTAAACGCTACTCTCGTCATCTCTTCACTCCCACTGCGTGATTGTCGGTTCAAGCAATAGAGCCACCGGAGATAGGGCTTCCCGGAGTATGTGGCTACTTGCAAAGTCTCGATCCAGCAAGCCTACAACCAACGGTCCCTAATTCTTTTTCCGCCGGCGACATTTGTAATACCCCGGATATTACGGCTAATTAATTATGGCATGTCATCATGTTTATTATTAAACATCTGCATATGATTGTGCTTAGGAATTTTAGAGTGACTTATTTATGAATTTTATTGGTGTTGCACTTGAATCCCTAATTGGTAAGTAAAATTAAATCAAAAGAAAAATCTAAATTTAAGCCCTAATCGGACCCTAAAACCCTAATACAAAAACTACTTAGAATCAGGAGATGGTGTCTCAACAAAAGTTGTAGATATTTTAAAATGGAAAAACTTTTATTTTGGGTATTTTTGAAGTTCTTTAATAGAAACTTAAATTAAACCCTAATTACTACTTTGAAATTCAAATTTGAAATGCTAATTTTAAAACTATTGAGAATCTGACTAAACTGCTTTAATGAAAGTTGCCAAGCTCAACTAATAGAACAACTTTTATTTTGGAAGATTTTTATTTTGTTGGGTATAAATTGGAGAATTTAATGGAATTAGGAATAAAATTCAAATATTAGTTTTACCCCCTTTTAAATATCTTCAAAATTATTCAAAATCTGCGCTTGGTCCCAAAATCAAAGTTGTGCAGAATTTAAAACCCTACAACTTTTATTTTGGCCGATTTCCAAGTTGCTACACAGTTTATGGATTATTGGACAGAAAATAGTGTGAGAGTGGATTAACTACGCTGCAGTACTCTGCCGTCTTCCTGTTCGAGCACAGCCACGGCCGCCTGACCGCGCCGCACGAGCGCCGCGCCGCCCGTGCCGGCCGGCAGTGTGCTCCTCGCCGTAGCCGGGCTAGTAGGGAACCCCGCGCCGCTCCGAATCGCCCCTGCCCCCTCCTTGCTCGCCTTAAAAATGCCCTGCCGCCCCTCTGTCGCTCTTCCTCCCCCTCGGTCGCTGTCGTGCTAGACTTGGTGCCCGGCGAAATTCGTCCTCACCGAGCCACCACCACCCTCTCCATCTTGCAGCTAGCTAACTAGCTCCCTTGCGCTTCGATTGCATCCAGTGGTGCAAGCCGTGGTGTCCCGAGCGTGCCGGAACGCTCGACGACGTCCTCGCGGGTGATCGAAGCGCCGCCGCAGCCATCCCCCACGCGTCTAGCTTATTGCGGTGAGCCTCTTCTCCCTTCGTCTCACATTTTGGACTCCCTGGTCCATGGTGAGGCTCATGCTTGCGACGGTTTTCCATTTCGTCCCCGAGGATCGTCGGAACGGGAAGCACACCGCCGGTGAACGCCGCTGTAGCCGCTGCCATCGTCACGCTCACGCCTCGGCACCGCCTCGAGCTCGATCTCCTAGTCAAACGAACCCACGGTGAGCTGCTGGATCGATTGCACCCTTCACTTTGAACACTACTGCCCTGACCTCGCCGGAGTGCGGCGTGCCGCCGCGGCCGGGCCGCCATGCTCGCGGCTGGGCAGAACCCTAGGTCCCAGTAGCCCCTCTACCTACCTCAATGGAGGCGCTAGGGTCTGGGAAACGCGTTGGTGCTGTCGGTTTGGCCGGAGACCTCGTCGGCGGCGAGCTAGCGCCGGTTAGCGCCGACGGATCGCTGGTCAGCACCTGTGTACGTATGGGAAGGGCCTCGGGTTAAAAGAAATAGGAGTTCAGGGGGTTATGTGTAAGGCCTGTGACTCATATGAATAAGAGCACTAGGATCGCGGGTTGAGCGCTAAGCTTTTCAGGGGGTTTTTGGCAAAACCGCCAGGCCGTGCGCGCGCGGGCCGCTCTGGGCCGGCCTGTGCCGAGTTGGGCCGCCCCGAGCTGAAATGGATTTTTCCATTTTAGCGAATTTCAAATAGAATTTCTGATTTATAGCTAAATGGAATAGTAGTGTTATTTGTTATTTTTATAGGAATATTTCTGTTGAACTAAAAATCATGAAAATAATTGTGGGTACTCTCTGGAGCATGTAGTATTTTATAAAAATATTAAATATAAGATTTGGACAACCTCTGTAGGAACTAAAAATCAGCATATTAATTAAGAAAGGCAGCTTTGGGCAATTTTAATAAATTTCATATTAATTCAAAAATCATGAAAATTTATATGGCACTATTTTATGGTAGAATCTGTCTGTTGGTTAAGTTTGGGCTCAATTGGAAACTGTTTGATCACTTGTTAATTAAATATTGTGTTAATTGGATAATAAAATTGATTTAGCTAAATAATCCCTGTAGTGTGTGTGATTTTTGGATTAATTAGGTTCATGGATCTTTCACCATGGTGATCCTTGACAAAAGTAATTATGTCACTTGTTAGTTGTAGTAAAGCTGTGCCGCGGCTTTCTATGACTGTTAAAATGGTCGATAAACCAAAATATGAAAACACCGTTTTGCTTTCTGTAAAACGTTTACAACTTTACCGTGAAGGAAAGTTGTACTCAAGGTCTAAATGGTTTACTTTTGAGTATTTCATTCATTATCTTCATACCATGCTAAGCATGTATCATTACATACGTGTAGTGCCCGTCACCGAGGAAGTCCAAGTCGAGGCCACTGCCGAGGAGATCACTCCGGAGGTCGTCCAGGGATTCGACATCTGCGGAACCTAGCCCGACCCGACGCTGTACGCAATCCAAGGCAAGCCCCGGTGCATTCAGCCCCGTCCTGTGTTTTATAAAATATTTATAACTTGAGTCTATTATTGCATTAGGTTGTTAGGAGTTGTTTGTCACATATATTGTTGCATTACCTGCCTTGATATATAATACTCCGAAAACCTGTTTAAAAATAAAAATGTTCAAAAATGCTCAGCCCTGCTTAATCAATCTAGATTTGCATAAAAAGACTATTTTTGACCTATGTGAATGTGATAACTATGAATCATGAGAAAGGAGAAAGGGACATGGCTTCGTTCGGGGACTGTATACTTGGGTAGCAGCCCCAATGCATCGTAACCGACGGAATGGGGTTTTCCGTTCGTTGGTTGTGGATTTGGGTTAGAGTCCCAATGCTTGACCATCGGCGGGAAAGGGATTTGAAAACCGTTGGGACACTTGTATTTGGGTTAGAGTCCCAATGCAATGTCGCCGACGGAAAAGAATTAGGGACCGTTCACTGTAGGCCTGCTGTGATCGAGACTTTGTAACTAGCCATATACTACGGAAAGCTCTTACTCCGGTGGCTCTACTACTTGAACCGACAACCACGCACTGGGAGTGGAGAGATGGCGAGAGCAGCGTGTACTCTCGTGGCCGGCGTGCCTAGAGAGGAGAGGACTACTATGTTCACTGGTGGCGCAGGACCGGTTCAGGGGTAGAAAAGCCGTGGTAGCCGGAGTTGGTATATGCAAGTTTAAGTGCTACATATGCAGTGTGGATAGGGATCCACAGCTGGGTACTAATCGATTCGAATCATCTCGGATATGGAGACTTGATCCTTTGACCTACAACTGAAAAGTGGTTCGAAACTAGGTGTTTTGAGAATGATTAAAGAATTTGAAATTATGATGATATATGAGAATGAATTTGGAATTATGGATTATGATTAAAATAAAATTGAGTAAAATATTGAAATTGGATAGTAATGCTTTTCTGCAAAACCTTTGACTCTTGCTCAAGCCTTACCTTGACTCCCTTCAGCCTGCGTTCCTGACTCTCATTCCTTTTTCTTAGTCGGGTAAGTCTTGCGGAGTACCCCAGTAATCAGGGTTTGTTAACCCCATGTTGCAGGGATACAGCAGTCGGAGGTTTGTCTCGCCCCCCTGCTATGTGACAGTGGTCCAGGAGGGAAGTGAGGAGGAGTAAGGTTGAACCCATGGGCAGGGTTCTTATCATTAAATACTTAATTATGTTGTATCGTTATTCCACTGCTACTTATTTTATTTATGGTCTGTAATATTTGCACCTTAATCTTATCAGGACAAATGGTTTGTAATCTAAGTACCTTATAATCTTTCCGCGCTTTTACTCTGATGCACTTTGTTATGAAATGTTGTAATTCTGTAATGGCTTCGCAATGGGATCCTGTCGGAGGAAATCGGGCGCTTATGTAGCCCGGCAGGACCTTCTAGATCATTTGGGACCCGGGCCCGGCTGTCAGAGGTCATTAGTGACAATGACAGGTGCCTGTGGGCCATGTGATTTAGGCGGTTCTGTTACAGCTGGTATCAGAGCGTCCCATTGCTAAATCATTACGATATTACTTTGCAAAACTTCAAAATATTTTGGATCATAAACTTTAAATTGCTATTTTGGTCCAAATTGCCTACTCTTGTCTTAATCTGTATTATAGATATGGTAGTCAGTGGAATGGCGCTATTATTAGCGCTATGTTAAAAATTAAATATGCTATTATTTATTTTGCATTGATTTTAAAATTACATAACTACGATTCATGCATCATGATTGATTCACATGATAAATAACTTCCTCCTTAAAATGGGTTATGGGTTAGGATCTATCAAACCTATTCTTGCTAGCCTATATTATATCCTCACTAATCCCAACTTATCTTCTCCAGCATGGCACGCTGCAAGCAGACCGCGCGTAAGATGACGGGACCCAGGGGTGTGCCGTGTCACCAGCTGGCGCCGCGCGACGGGGAGGCCTCTGGCAGTCGTCGCCCCCGCCACAGCCGCGCTGAGTTGCAGGAGGAGATAGAGAGGATGATGGAGGACTTTGTCGCCGCTCGTCGGGAGCACTACCTGGACGTGGCGACGATCGACCGACTGCGGACTTCTGTGGCTCGTTTGATCGAGCAGAGAGACACCACCTGGGCGCGTGAGTACGTGACCAGGGCGAGGCTGCACGAGCTAGAGATCTACGTGGAGCAGATCGAGGACTACAACGACACACTGCACGAGGAGGTGCATAAGCTCAACAACGAGCTTAACCCGATCCTGCAGCCATGTGTTGAGGACCCCGAGGATGGGGTGGTTGTTGGTCCTAAGGATTAGGACATGGAGGACGTTGACGAGGAGATTGAGCCTCTCCAGGTGATCGTCGAGGAGGACGCCGACGAGGACGTCGAGGAGGACGTCGAGGAGCACGTGGCGGAGGTTGACGAGGACGGTGTCGTCTCTGACGGGACCGTGGGTGATGACGTCTAGACTAGCAGTAGGACTAGTGATGTCAGTATTTGCACTTTTTAGGGTATTGTAATGTCAATGTTGCCATGAAAACCTTAGCTATGGTTTGGGAACTAAGTCGAGTGTCAGTTGTGTACCTTGATTATTGTAATACTATGGTGTGTACTGTATTAAGACTCAATTAAATAATCTAAGATTTGAGTTTGGGCTTAATTATGTACAGATGCCTGTTCACACCCGCTCAACTGGTGTTGGGACTTCTGAGGACGGGGCCATTCCGCAAGCACCGCCGATTCCATCCACCTTGGCAGATGCCATCGCCGCCTTACCAACGCTACAACGTTGCTTGCTCAAAACCGGGACGACCGTGGTAGGCGCCGTGGCCGCCACCATGATCAGGAAACAACTTATGTGGACTTTACAGACACCCGTCCACCGGTGTTTACCAAAGCGGATGAGCCGTTGGAAGCAGATGACTGGCTCCATATCATGGAGCAGAAATTTGTATTGATTCGCTGCATAGAAACCCAGAAGCCGTTGTTTGCAGCACAGCAACTCCGAGGCTCTGCGAGCGCTTGGTTTGCAAACCTCCAGTCAGCCCAGCCGGAGGGGCACCAACTTACTTGGGCGGAGTTCCGCGAGGCTTTCCGTGCACATTACATCCCTGCGGGTGTGATGAAAATAAAGTTGGATCAGTTCTTGGCTCTGCAACAAAAGGAATCCACAGTCATGCAGTATGTCAGCCAGTTCAACCATCTGTCACAGTATGCCCCTGAGCATACCAACACCAATCAGAAAAAGAAGGACTGCTTTGTCAGGGGTTTGAACTTCAAGATTCAGCGAAGTCTGTTCAACAATCTCAACTGCACTTATCATGAGGCTGTTAACAGTGCCATTGCATTTGAAGAAAGTGACTGCAAGCATCAAGAAGAGAAGAAAAAGAAGAAGTCTGGATCAGCTGGATCTTCTGGCCATCAGAAGCGCCAGAAAATCATCTACCATCCCACTCGCCACTCGCGTCCCCAGTATCCCCATCAGCAGGTCATAGTTCGAACTACTGCTACATCCCACACTTCCAACCAACAAAGTGCCACCAAGTCGAATGCCCCTGGTGTTCGCGTAACCACTCCTCAAGCAACCTACAACCAACCCTGCTACAATTGTGGCAAGATGGGACATTGGTCCCGCAACTGCCCATTCCTCAAACAATACAATCAGAATGCGCAGAAGGCTCCTGGTGGACAGCAGCAGCAGCAGCAGACTCAGCACCATGGCCACCAGCAGCAGGCTCAGAAGGGAAAAATTGTGAGAAAAGCAGGACAGGTCTACTACACACAAGTTGGAGACATTCCTGAAGGTGAACCTGTCATGCTGGGTAGGTTCCCTATCGCAAGTCATCCTGCTATCATGCTTTTCGATTCTGGTGCATCGCATTCATTCATCAATCGTACATTTGTTGTCAAGCATGAAATTCCGATTGGGCAGATAGAGGAAAATTTCTTTATACAGTCGCCCGGAGGGCGCATTAGTACTAAAGAGATAGTACATCGGGTGCCCATAGAACTTGACGGGCATATATTCCCGACCTCAACGATAGTGCGGAAAGATCAGGATATAGATGTGATATTAGGCATGAATTGGATGTATCAGCACAAAGCTCTCATAGATGTGTTGAATAGAACCATCAGGGTAAACTTGCCTAATAGTCAAACTCAACTTCTTATCCAACTTCCAATACCTCAAAGAGCAGTTGGTAGGGTATGTGCAACTGCAGTTAAAGAGGTGCAGAACATTCCAGTAGTCTGTGAATTCCCGAATGTATTCCCTGACGAATTGCCTGGTTTACCCCCTGACCGTGATGTAGAATTTGCCATTGAGCTGAAGCCAGGAACAACACCTATTTCCCGTAGAGCATATAAAATGCCGCCCAAGGAATTGGCAGAGTTGAAGGTTCAGTTGCAGGACCTGTTGGACAAGGGTTTCATCAGGCCTAGTTCGTCCCCCTGGGGTTGTCCTGCTATTTTTGTTAAAAAGAAGGACAGTTCCCTCAGACTCTGTGTCGATTACCGTCCACTCAATGAGGTCACTATCAAAAATAAGTACCCTTTGCCTCGCATAGATCTAATTTTTGGCCAACATGCTGGGGCCAAGGTGTTTTCAAAAATTGACCTCAGATCTAAGTACCACCAAATAAAAATCTGTCCTGAGGATATTCCCAAAACAGCCTTCACCACCAGATATGGTCTCTACGAGTATCTGGTTATGTCTTTCGGCCTAACCAATGCCCCTGCCTACTTCATGTGTCTCATGAACTCCGTCTTCATGCCCGAACTCGACAAGTTTGTGGTCGTGTTCATCGATGACATACTTGTCTATTCCAAAAACCCTGAAGAACATGCCAAACATCTTCGTGTAGTCTTAACTCGTTTGAGAGAACATCAACTATATGCCAAGTTCAGCAAGTGCGAGTTTTGGCTGGACAGAGTTCCGTTTCTTGGACATATCCAATCGGCCGAAGGTGTATCGGTTGACCCAAGCAAGGTGGAAGAGATCTTGAATTGAAAACCACCGACCACAGTGCATCAAGTCCGTAGTTTTATGGGAATGGCGGGGTATTACCGTCGCTTTATTCCGGATTTCTCCAAAATATCCAAGCCCATTACCAGCCTATTGAAGAATGAGGTCAAGTTCATTTGGTCACCTGAGTGTGAGCAGGCATTTTAGACCTTGAAAAAATTGTTGACCACTGCACCAGTCCTAACTCAGTCGGACATTGAAAAGCCATATGACGTGTACTGCGACGCTTCTGGAACCGGTCTGGGATGTATCTTGATGCAAGAGAGCCGAGTCATTGCTTATGCATCGCGACAACTTAAGTGCCATGAAGAGAATTATCCCACTCACGATCTAGAATTGGCCACTGTGGTCCATGCATTGAAGATTTGGCGTCACTATTTGCTCGGCAGTACTTGCAAGATCTACACCGATCACAAGAGGCTAAAGTATATATTTACCCAAGAAGAGTTGAACATGAGACAGCGAAGACGGCTCAAGTTGATCAAGGATTACGACATTGAAGTGCATTACCACCCGGGTAAGGCAAATGTAGTTGCTGATGCACTCAGTCGGAAGGTTCATTGCAATTATTTGACAGTGAAGCCCCGAGACCTTTCTTTATGCTATGAACTAGAGAAGTTAGGAGTAGAAATAGTTGAACATGGCAGCTTGAACCACATTAATATTGAGACCACCATCCGCGATGAGATCGTCGCAGCTCAGAAAGGAAGCAAAGGAATCAAGCATATCAAGGAGAAAGTCCAAGCCGGTACGACGGATTATTTTAGGATTGACGACGAAGGTGTCGTATGGTTTAAGGATCGGTTGGTAGTTCCAAAGGTACCCGAGTTGCGCCAAAAGATCCTCGACGAAGCACATTTGACCAGGTTCTCCATTCACCTCGGGAGCAATAGGATGTACCAAGATTTGAGGCAAAAGTTCTGGTGGAGCAAGATGAAAATAGAGATCGCTCGATATATAGCAAAGTGTGACACCTATCAGAAAGTAAAAGCTGTACACATAAAGCCTGATGGAGAACTACAACCACTGCCTATTCCTGCATGGAAATGGGAAGACATTAGCATGGATTTCATCGTGGGTCTGCCAAAAACATCCAGGGTTTTTGACTCAACCTGGGTTGTGATTGATCGCCTCACTAAGCAAGCTCACTTTATCTCCGTCAAGACTATTTACACTGTAGTGAACTATGCAAAGCTATATATCTAGAATCTGATGAAGCTTCATGGTGTGCCTAAAACCATTGTCTCAGATCGAGGTTCTCAATTCATTTCCAATTTTTGGAGGGCTTTCCATAAGTCACTGGGAACAAAACTTCTACATAGCACTGCATACCATCCACAGACTGACGGACAGACCGAGAGAGTCAACCAGGTGTTGCAGGACATGTTGAGGGCATGTGCACTCAATTACACAAAATCATGGGATGAGTGTTTGGCACTGGCGGAATTCTCGTATAATAACAGTTATCAAGAAAGTATCAAAATGGCACCGTTCGAGGCGGTGTATGGTCGTAGGTGTCGGACGCCCCTAAATTGGTCTGTGCCTGGGGAAAGATGGTTCTTCGAAGTTGACTTGGTGGAAGAAACTGAAGAAAAGGTCCGGCAGATACAAAATAATCTGAAGGTTGCACAGTCGCGACAGAAAAGTTACGCCGATCAAAGACGCCGTCCCTTGGTGTTCAAGACAGGAGATTATGTCTACCTCAAAGTCTCACCCATGAAGGGAATTAGTCAATTTGGAGTTAAAGGCAAGTGGAGCTTGATACAATGGACCATTTCAGATCATAGCTCGTCATGGGAAAGTAGCCTATAAGTTGAGGTTGCCAGATCATCTCTCAGCTGTGCACAATGTATTCCATGTGTCGCAACTCAAAATGTGTCTTCGAGTGCCTGATCAAGTCATTGATGTTGAAGGGATAGAACTCCAACCAGACCTAACATACTCTTAGTATCCAATCCGGGTTTTGGATCGAAAAGATCGCGTCACTCGAAGAACCACCACAAGATGGTACAAGATTAAGCGGAGCGAACATTCAGAGGATGAAGCCACCTTGGAATCTGAGGACTATCTTGCTGAGAATTCCCCCGAATTCTTCGCTACATTGTAAATGTAAAGTTTCTGGTTGTAGCATGCATAAACTCCTCTGATTATTTTATGGTAGAAATTAGAGTAGGTTTACTTGAGATATTTTATTTTCCATTACTTAACCCTAAGGTTTTGTCGTCTATCAAATCTCGGGACGAGATTTCTTTAAGGGGGGAAGGGCTGTAATACCCCGAGTATTACGACTAAATAATTATGCCATGTCATCATGTTTAATATTAAGCATCTGCATATGATTGTGTTTAGGGATTTTAGAGTGACTTATTTATGAATTTTATTGGTGTTGCACTTGAATCCCAAATTGGTAAGTAAAATTAAATCAAAAGAAAAATCTGAATTTAAGCCCTAATCGGACCCTAAAACCCTAACTCAAAAACTACTTATAATCAGGAGATGGTGTCTCAACAAAAGTTGTAGATATTTTAAAATGGAACAACTTTTATTTTGGGTGTTTTTTGAAGTTCTTTAATAGAAATTTAAATTAAACCCTAATTACTACTTTGAAATTCAAATTTGAAATGCTAATTTGAAAACTATTGAGAATCTGACTAAACTGCTTTAATGAAAGTTGCCAAGCTCAACTAATAGAACAACTTTTATTTTGGAAGATTTTCATTTTGTTGGGTATAAATTGGAGAATTTAATGGAATTAGGAATAAAATTCAAATATTAGTTTTACCCCCTTTTAAATATCTTCAAAATTATTCAAAATCTGCGCTTGGTCCCAAAATCAAAGTTGTGCAGAATTTAAAACCCTACAACTTTTATTTTGGCCTGATTTCCAGGTTGCTACACAGTTTGTGGATTATTGGACAGAAAACAGTGTGAGAGTGGATTAACTACGCTACAGTACTCTACCGTCTTCCTGTTCGAGCACAGCCACGGCCGCCCGACCGCGCCGCGCCTGCCCGTGCCGGCCGGCAGCGTGCTCCCCGCCGTAGCCGGGCTAGTAGGGAACCCCGCGCCGCTCCGAATCGCCCCTGCCCCCTCCTTGCTCGCCTTAAAAACGCCCTGCCGCCCCTCTGTCGCTCTTCCTCCCCCCTCGGTCGCCGTCGTGCTAGCCTTGGTGCCCGGTGAAATTCGTCCTCACCGAGCCACCACCACCCTCTCCATCTTGTAGCTAGCTAACTAGCTCCCTTGCGCTTCGATTGCATCCAGTGGTGCAAGCCGTGGTGTCCCGAGCGTGCCGGAACGCTTGACGACGTCCTCGTGGGTGATCGAAGCGCCGCCGCAGCCATCTCCCACGCATCTAGCTTATTGCGGTGAGCCTCTTCTCCCTTGGTCTCACGTTTTGGACTCCTTAATCCGTGGTGAGGCTCATGCTTGCGACGGTTTTCCATTTTGTCCCCTAGGATCATCGGAACGGGAAGCACACCGCCGGTGAACACCGCTGTTGCCGCTGCCATCGTCACGCTCACGCCTCGGCACCACCTCGAGCTCGATCTCCTAGGCAAACGAACCCACGGTGAGCTCTTGGATCGATTGCATCCTTCACTTTGAACACTACCACCCTGACCTCGCCGGAGTGCGGCGTGCCGCCGCGACCGGGCCGCCATGCTCGCGGCTGGGCAGAAACCTAGGTCCCAGTAGCCCTCTACCTACCTCAATGGATGCGCTAGGATCTGGGAAACGCGTTGGTGCTGTCGGTTTGGCTGGAGACCTCGTCGGCGGCGAGCTAGCGCCAGTTAGCGCCGACGGATCGCTGGTCAGCACCTGTGTGCGTATGGGAAGGGCCTCGCATTAAAAGAAATAGGAGTTCAAGGGGGTTATGTGTAAGGCCTGTGACTCATATGAATAAGACCACAAGGATCGCGGGTAGAGCGCTGAGTTTTTCAGGGGGTTTTTGGCAAAACCGCCAGGCCGTGCGCGCACGGGCCGCTCTGGGCCGGCCTGTGCCGAGTTGGGCCGCCCCGGGCTGAAATGGATTTTTCCATTTTAGCGAATTTCAAATAGAATTTCTGATTTATAGCTAAATGGAATAGTAGTGTTATTTGTTATTTTTATAGGAATATTTCTGTTGAGCTAAATGGAGCATGTAGTATTTTATTAAAATATTAAATATAAGATTTGGACACCTTCTGCAGGAACTAAAAATCAGCATATTAATTAATAAAGGCAACTTTGAGCAATTTTAATAAATTCCAGATTAATCCGAAAGTCATGAAAATTTATGTGGCGCTGTTTTAGGGTAGAACCTGTCTGTTGGTTAAGTTTGGGCTCAATTGGAAATTGTTTGATCACTTGTTAATTAAATATTGTGTTAATTGGATAATAAAATTGATTTAGCTAAATAATCCCTGTAGTGTGTGTGATTTTTGGATTAATTAGGTTCACGGATCTTTCACCATGGTGATCCTTGACAAAAGTAATTATGTCACTTGTTAGTTGTAGTAAAGCTGTTCCGCGGCTTTCTATGACTGTTAAAATGGTCGATAAACCAAAATATGAAAACACCGTTTTGCTTTCTGTAAAGCGTTTACAACTTTACCGTGAAGTAAAGTTATACTCAAGGTCTAAATGGTTTACTTTTGAGCATTTCATTCATTATCTTCATACCATGCTAAGCATGTATCATTGCATAAGTGTAGTGCCCGTCACCGAGGAAGTCCAAGTCGAGGCCACTGCCGAGGAGATCACTCCGGAGGTCGTCCAGGGATTCGACATCTGCGGAACCTAGCCCGACCCGACGCTGTACGCAATCCAAGGCAAGCCCCGGTGTATTCAGCCCCGTCTTGTGTTTTATAAAATATTTATAACTTGAGTCTATTATTGCATTAGGTTGTTAGGAGTTGTTTGTCACCTATATTGTTGCATTACCTGCCTTGATATATAATACTCCGAAAACCTGTTTAAAAATAAAAATGTTCAAAAATGCTCAGCCCTGCTTAATCAATCTAGATTTGCATAAAAAGACTATTTTTGACCTATGTGAATGTGATAACTATGAATCATGAGAAAGGAGAAAGGGACATGGCTTCGTTCGGGGACTGTATACTTGGGTAGCAGCCCCAATGCATCGTAACCGACGGAAATGGGTTTTCCGTTCGTTGGTTGTGGATTTGGGTTAGAGTCCCAATGCTTGACCATCGGCGGGCAAGGGATTTGAAAACCGTTGGGACACTTGTATTTGGGTTAGAGTCCCAATGCAATGTCGCCGGCGGAAAAGAATTAGGGACCGTTCATTATAGGCCTGCTGTGATCGAGACTTTGCAACTAGCCATATACTACGGAAAGCTCTGACTCCGGTGGCTCTACTACTTGAACCGACAACCACGCACTGGGAGTGGAGAGATGGCGAAAGCAGCGTGTACCCTCGTGGCCGGCGTGCCTAGAGAGGAGAGGAGTACTATGTTCTTTGGTGGCGCAAGACCGGTTCAGGGGTAGAAAAGCCGTGGTAGACGGAGTTGGTATATGCAAGCTTAAGTGCTACATATGCAGTGTGGATTGGGATCCACAGCTGGGTACTAATCGATTCGAATCGTCTCGGATATGGAGACTTGATCCTTTGACCTACAACTGAAAAGTGGTTCGGAACTAGGTGTTTTGAGAATGATTAAAGAATTTGAAAGTATGATGATATATGAGAATGAATTTGGAATTATGGATTATGATTAAAATAAAATTAAGTAAAATATTGAAATAGGATAGTAATGCTTTTCTGCAAAACCTTTGACTCTTGCTCAAGCCTTACCTTGACTCCCTTCAGCCTGCGTTCCTGAGTCTCATTCCTTTTTCTTAGTCGGGTAAGTCTTGCGGAGTACCCCAGTACTCAGAGTTTGTTAACCCCATGTTGCAGGGATACAACAGTCGGAGGTTTGTCTCGCCCCCTGCTATGTGACAGTGGTCCAGGAGGGAAGTGAGGAGTAGTAAGGTTGAACCCATGGGCAGGGTTCTTATCATTAAATACTTAATTATGTTGTATCGTTATTCCACTGCTACTTATTTTATTTATGGTCTGTAATATTTGCACCTTAATCTTATCAGGACAAATGGTTTGTAATCTAAGTACCTTATAATCTTTCCGCGCTTTTACTCTGATGTACTTTGTTATGAAATGTTGTAATTCTGTAATGACTTCGCAATGGGATTCTGTCGGAGGAAATCGGGCGCTTATGTAGCCCGGCAGGACCTTCTAGATCACTTGGGACCCGGGTCTTGCTGTCAGAGGTCATTAGTGACAATGACAGGTGCCTGTGGGCCATGTGATTTAGGCAGTTCTGTTACAACATTGCATTGGGACTCTAACCCAAATACAAGTGTCCCAACAGTTTTCAAATCCCTTTTCCGCCGGTGGTCAAGCATTGGGACTTTAACCCAAATTCACAACCACCGAGTAAGAAAATCCCTTCTCGTCGGTGACAATGTACTGCTCAGGTGCACAGCCACCGAACGAGAATATACCAATTCCCTTTTTTCATGAATTAATCATTAGCATATATATATCACACAGCTCAAAAATAGCATTTTATGCAAATCTAATTTATTTAAGCAGGGCTAAGCATTTCAAACATTTTATTTTAAAATGGGTTCTAGATACTTCAGTGGTCAAGGTTGGTAATGCAGCAATTGGGTTATCAATCAACTCCTATCAACTTAATGCAGTAGATTAACTCAAGTTATAAACGTTTGTCAAATCACAAGGAGTGGGGATGAATGCACCGGGGCTTGCCTGTGTTGCAAGTCTGTCACCTCCGCCAGAAAACCAGAGAAACCCACTTGACTTCTCCTGACGAATAGTCCTTCCTTCGGGGAGCAAATTAAGAAATTCTTCCGGGAACCCGATCACTACACATAAAATAATGATGGTGCGGAATAACGTGAATGGAAAATGGAGAATAAACATTTACTTAATGACCTTGAGTACAACTTTCCTTCACGGTAAAGTTGCAAAACATTTCTCAAAAGGTAAAAGGGTGTTTTCGCATTTTATTTTTATTGACCATTTTAACAGTCATAAAAAGCCGCTGCAGTTCAATATCTACCGCCATCCACCAGTTAACGTGCCAAGGATTACTGCAGTGAATGACCCAGGGTCTTCAATCAATCCCAAAATCACGCAAAGCCTAAAGTGATTATTGTTCCTTTTTATTTTATTATTCACTTAGCCAAGTATAAATATATAAACTACTTCCACTTGGACTCAAACTTTTCCAACTGATAGTACTAAGTCTAAAACAGTACCAAAATAAATTTCAAGATTTTTGGATTAACCTATAATTTATTAAAATTGTCCAAACTTACATTTATTAATTAATCCACATAATTTTAATACCTGCAGAAATTGCTCAAGTTCACTAGCTTATATTTTTAATTAAATACTAGACAGTACAGAGAGCATCCCCAAAATTTTTCATAATTTTACTGCAGTATATTTATTCTGACAAAAATAACAAAACGCACTACTGTTACCTAAAATGGTTATTCAGTAAACCAATTTATATTCGCGAATAAAATGGAAAAGGCCATTTGGCCCGAGTCGGCCCACGAAGGCCCGGCCGGTCTGGCCTAGCCGGCTCTCCCTCAGGCGCGCTCTCAGGCCACTGGGCCAGCCTAGCACGGACCCAAGCGTGGCCTGCTCCCTCCTCCCCTTCCTGGTTCGCTCTCGCTGCCGGCCGAATCGGGCGCACGGCGGCGGGGACCGCGGAGCTCGCCGCCGGTGACCCTCCGGCGACGAAAAACACCCGACCGAACTCCTCCCAAGAATATACACCTATCTACCAGATCCACCCAGCGTCTAGGGCACTCGAGCGAGCTTGCCGCCGGCCATGGCGGCTCGGACACGCAGTCCTCGACGACGTATACGTGCTCCGGCGAACAGACCGTGGTAGAGCTTAAAACAAAGGCATGGGCGTGGCCAGTAGCTCACCAAGAAGTCAAGGCGCGAGTCAGTGGTCCCAGAGGATGATCGGAGGAGCTTCGTTGAAGACGACCGAGCTCGCGGCGGCATCCTTCGGCGGCGAGACGGTGTTCCTATGTTTCCAATGCACCAATGGAGAAACCGATGAGCGCATGAGATCCACGGAGATACTACGAACCTAGAACACTAAGAAACCAGACTCAAAGCTCACCAGGAAAGGCTAACCACGTTGAGCACGAGCTCGGCGGCCATGGCGAAAGGGGGTGCAATCGTCGCTCAAGATTATCACAGATATGGTGACAAGATGAATTGGACTAAGACCTACCAAGCACGATGAATTTGCCAATGGACCGGAGCTTGCCGGCGATGAACCGAGGAAGAAGGAATACGATGGGTGCCGGGCTCACCGGCCTTTATAGGCGGGCGCGAGGGTGGAAAAGGTGGTCGACACGTCACGGACCCCCCATGGCCCTGACACGGCGGCAACAGGCGACTAGCCGGCCCGGGCGGCGCCAGCGCGCGGCGCGGCAGCCGGCCCCTACCGCGACAGAGAAAGGGAGGGGCGATGCACTGTAGCAGTACCATAGCCCAAATCCTATTTTGTGTAATTACTTTTTATTTTGTATAGAAACTTAAAAATTGCCCTTAATGAGAGTTGTAGGAAATTCCCTTTTGGACAACTTTGGTTTTTGGACCACTTTAAAATTTTGAATTGATTTTGAATAATTCAAAAGAGGGTAATTAGGGATTTTGAATTTCAAACCTAATCCAATCAATCTCTCAAAACTTTTCTCAATAACTTGAAAACATGCAAAAATAGAAGTTGTTCTACTTGTCCAGTCCTACAACTTTCATTAAATGAGTTTTATCAGATTCTTCATAATTTTTGAAATAGCATTTCAAATTTAAATTTTGAAACACTCATTAGGGTTTATTTTGAAATCTCACTGCATAACTTTAAAATCTCCAAACATGAAAGTTGTTCCATTTCGAAAGGGCTAAAACTTTTATTAAAATACCATCATCAGATTCCTACTAGTTTTTAAATTTGTATTTCAAGTTTAAACTTTAAAACCTAGATTAATATTTTATTTGAAATTATCTTTAATAACTTCAAAATTTTCCAAAATAGAAGTTGCTCAACTTTTAAAGATTTACAACTTTTGTTTAAGGCCCAACACCTGATTCTTTTTAGTTTTTGATTTAGGGTTCGGATCCGATTAAGGCTTTTAATCGTTTTTCCTTGTTATTTTCTATTTGGATTTAGAGGCATACACACAAACAATTATTTAAATCATAAAGTCACTCAAAGGTACCTAAGCATATTCACATGTGAAAATAAAAATTGTCTTAGTAATGCACAGTAATAATAATTTTATGCGGAATGATTTACATGCAATCATGATGACATGGCCGATTTTAGTTATCGTAACATCAGGGGAGTTACACGTTGATGCTGATTTCTTGTGAGAGGAAAATACTGTAGAAGTGCTGAAAAATAAGCGGTTTTAAGCTCAAACGAACAGAGCTATCACCACTTCACCTGTGCCCCTGGCGCAAGACAGAATGGAAGGGTAAAAAGTTAGGAGTCATGGCTGTCTTTGCACCCCCACCTCCTTTATCACTGAGTGGTCATTTAGGGGCCTTAGCTGGTAATCCAGTCTGTTTCCCTCTCGACGATGAAGCTTATCCCCATCGTCTCACTAGACGACCTTGACCCCTGTTATTTTTGGGTCATATCTAGGGCCTGCTTGATTTTTAACCAAAATTTATTATGCTATAATTTTGGCAAGCCATGATTTTGGCTGGTATTTGGTTTACTATCAAAACTTGTTAACATCTCATATTTGGCTTGCCAAATCTATGGTAAGTTTTTTACTAGATATTTAGCTTGACAAATTTATGGCATGATAAATTTTAAATGATAACCAAGCAGACTGCTAGTATTCAGAGTTTGCCTCCATTTGGTACAGCCTACGCAGCCTGCACCGAAACCGTGCTTTACCCCTAGATGACAGGTGTTGGGGTGGGGCTGCTAGACTAGTGGTAGGCGGTGTGGGAGGGCTAGGCGCGTGGGATGGGACCAACCACGCCATACCGACCGGCCGGGTTCTCTGCACCGGCCAGGTACAGTACGTCGCATCGATTTGCACGGTCCACTGGCGTCTAAAAATGGATTTTTGTACAGAGATTCTCGCGGGCTGCGGCGGATAAAAATGCACCGTTTCGCATCCAGACCAGACCGCCGTAGCAGTACATTTTGCCATACCATACTGCATCTGCATGTGACTGATTCGAAGCGTTGGCACCATGTTCCATACCTAGCGGTCGTTTTTCCCACCTATGATTAGACTTGAAAAAAAAAATACGTACCTCAGTTTTATTTTTAAATAAGTTTATGAAAAAAATAAGTTCAACAATTTATCTAATATAATATTATTTATGTATTTTAAATACTATTATTTTGATATAAAACTAGAATCAAAATTAATTTTAAAGCGAGAATAACTTTTATTTATACTCTTCTTTTATTTTTACTCTTTGTTTAAACGTGGTCACCCCTTCTACCATTTCCGATACAGTTTCCCACCTCCGGTTAATTAATTAATTGAGACGACGTGAAAAGTACTCGAGGATAGGATCATATGAATTGCAAGATTACTGCAACTTTATTAGTAGTACAGTAAGTGCTAGCTGTAGTACCGATACCAAACGTAAAAACGCGGCGAAACCCTGCTCCTTGGACGAAGTATACAACTGATAGGAGCACAATAGAGCAGGGCATCCAGCCCACACACGCACCCAACAAAGACACGGCGGCGACCACAGGCCGCTCCTCTTGGTATCTCCCGTCGGTCGGTCGTCGGACCTAAGATCGATGATGATCCAGCGTCACATCACATGGCACAGCGACCAATCGAGAGAAGGAAGAACGTTCCGGGCGTCAAGGAGCTACCGCGCGGCGCGGCGCGACGACGCCATTCGCCAGCCAGACGAACCCCGAGTCCCCAACCCTCACCTCTTTTGACCTGGTATGTTTTATGAGACGGAAGAGGGTCAGGGAGGCGAGGGGGGGCCGTTTCAGGCCCGGGCGTAGGTGCGTGCGAGGTGCGCGGCGCGGAGGTCGGCGGGGTCGACGGCGGCGGCCCAGTTGGCGGGGCGGTAGTGGCCCGTGACGGGGTCGGGCACCCACGAGATCTCGCCCGCGGCGGCGGCGCGCCCGGCCTCCTTGCCCTCGCCCGCGGCCGCGCCGCCACCTTCCGCCGCGGCCGCCGCGCGCCTCATGGCCCCAGGACGCCGCCGACGCCGCGTAGCCCCTGCTGCTGGCCCTGGAGAGCGGGGCGAGCGACGCGAGCACGGCGCGGGCGGCGGAGAGAGCGACGAGAGCCATCGGACCAGCTGCTTGCTTGGGCAGGCAAAGGATCGGACGGCTGGCTGGCTCGTGGCGCTCTGCTCTCCTCCCGTGCTCTCTGCTTTGCGGCGCGTGAGCTGGTTTGGGGGAGGAGACGAGCGCAGGGGGCGGGGTTTATAAAGAGCCTCGGAGGTGGAGGAGGAGCAAGCTGGTGCTGGGCTGGTGGGCCGGTGGCTGGTTGTACCGCGTGAGGTAAACGGGCCTCCCGGGGTTCCCTGCGCTTTTCCTTGGATCGCGACGGCCTCGGGAGCCGGGAACCGTCAAAGCGGGGCGGCCCGGCACGTGCGCAGCAGGAAACGGCGCTGCGGGTTCACTTGAGGAGTCGTCGTCGTCGTCTCGTCCCTTTGATACGGTCGCGTGGTTTGGTGCATAGGTGCGGGGCGGTAGGGACGACGCCGATGCCGGCGGGTCAGGGAAGAGCGAGCGAAGTTGCCTACTCCAGCCCCAGACCTCCTCCGCTGTCTGTTTCTAATTTAATTTTTATTATATTTGTAAATAAATAAATAGTATAACGAGTAGCAGTTGTAATTCTCCACTTCGTGGCTCAATGATGACATCGACATATGTCGGCCGATGGATAACTTCTGTGTATTGTGGTGGGTGGGCACGAGGGGCTACAGCTACAGGTCGACAACTGCATCCGCTATTCCGCTGGTGCATGATTCGGAGTTTGTTTTCTCATCATCGAAAACCAAAAAAAAAAAAACCCTGTCCGCACGAATTGCGCCGCCGTCTGCTCGCCACGAGCCTCGTCTCGCAAGTCCACTACTGGGAAGTGGGTGCGCGGCCGCGGCGCGACTTGACGTCGATGGAGGGAGCGTCACGTTCCAACGCGGCAGCCGGGGCGTCGCCGATATTTCCTCCGCTTCGCCTTTTGCCCTTTTCCAGGCGCAGCAGCGGTTCTGCGCGTCGCTCTCGGCCGCCCGCCCCCCGGCGCGGCGAACCTCAGCGCGCCTCGGTTTTCCAAGGAAAGCGGGCGTAAAAACAAAGCCAGCACCACTCCATCAAGACTCGCTGGGGGGCCCGCGGATCAGCCGCCGAAAGGGCAAGGGAATCCCCGTTCCGGTTGTGTCCCTTGGCGCGGCGGGCGAGGCGCCGACTGGTGGAGGCGCAAGGCGTCAGCTGGGCAGGTCGTATCTGCCTGCGTCGGCGTCATCCGCACGGACGGGGGCTGGCACAGGACGCTGTCGGGAGCTGCGAATACGAGCGTGACGCGCGGCCTGGTGGGTGCCGGCGGGCGCCAGCCCGTGGCCGTGGGGGCGTAAAAACTACTTACTGCTCCGTACTCTCTTCCTATTAAAAAAAGGTTATAAATAACATTTAGGCTCAAGTATTTAAAATTTAACTACATTTATAACACAGAGCCAGTTAATAATAATATAATAATATAAGGGCCGGCAGTGATGCTACTATATTGGAAAAGAAATAGTACAAGTAAAGCGGAGTAGCACTACGCAAAGTTGTATCTGTAATTTCGAATCTTATTTTAGCTACCAAAATAATCCCCTTCTTTCCGTAGGCAACCCTTGAATTAAAAATAGCATATATATTTGAGTACTAAGAAAATCTTATTTACTCTCCAACCATATATTAACATTCTGATGTGAACATGTGATGCTGCTTTAGCGATTAAGTAGTGTTTTTTTTTTGTCCAGACTAGTTGCGTAGAGTATAGAACTTGTAGGCATCATTTTTCTTCGACTTCCAAATGCCTAGAAAGAAAAAAAAAACATGTGCAAAAGGTCTAGAGAGACAGAGAGCAATGCACACAGAAAACGTTATTCCATGCTTTGCTGGGCCGGTCCATCGGCGATTTCTTTGCGGAGGGAGTAACGGGCCTGGCCCAGGTCATGTTGCGCAGCCGTGGCCGCGCAGCAGATTGACATGTGCTGGGCCGTTACTACCATCTCGCTTGTCTAAGAAAATTGCAATCCGAGAGACAAGTATATAAGGAGTGCTAGGGGACATTGAAAAAGTAAAAAAGCTCACAGCTGCGCGACGGGCACATAGCGAGCTAGTATTACTGTACCATATGCTCGTCGGAAATAGCAGCATATGGTTATTTTTGAAGGGGTTCTTTGTTTTGGAGGACCCCACAATTCAAATAAAAATTTTAATTTTTATTGAGGTGTTACTTTTTATTGGTGTAGTAATTTATTATAAATGTCCTCATTTAGATGAATCTTTCTCATTTGCTTTTGGTAGTCTGTTGGCTTTGCTTTTGGTCACTGTATAAATATGTAACCCAACATGTTGCGATGCCAAGGCTACGACGCAGGTTTGATGTGATTTTGTCTGAAAATAAGCACAGCTAAGCTCAAGGGACACGCCATCAAATTCATCTTCTTTGCTTCAAAAAACATACAACTGCTCTCCTTGGCCTTGAGAACCATTATCAAGCAGCATTTGGACAAATCATGCGACCCGTATCACATATGGACAAATCACGCGACCCGTATCACAAAACAGAGTAAATATATGGATTGTGACTTGAAATTTGTGTGGAAACTACCTGAGCTTATTTCTGATTCAAATTTCAAGCGAATACCAACCACTATTTAGCTGTTCACTCCAGTCCAAATATATTAGCTAAAGATAAATAAGTGACACCATGTCAGCGGGATCCTGTTAGACTATACACAGACCAATTTTGAATCATTGCTAACCCTCCTGTTTAGTTTACAGACCGCACACCAACAGTTGTAACTTTAAACTTGCACTGTGGGCTGTGGCAGCTCATCTTCTTCAGCATCCTCATCTTCACTTGGATCATCTTCAACTTTGTCCCATTTTGAGTAATCAAGGCCTGAATGGCCCTTAGGTTTCCGGATGGCCTCCCAATTTCCAACCCTGGGGGTTGAAGGCAGAGTGGATGGAAGGAGTTCAGCTTCAGGATGGTCAGACTTATAGTGATAGAAGTCTCACTCTTCTGACCTCTTCGAGGAAGTTCTTCCTTTCTTTTTCAAGGCAAAGACACTCCTCTTCATACTCCGGAATTGGGGCCAGAGACTTCAATGCGATATAGCAGATGACCAAGAAAATAGGTCAGCTAAGTACACAAGGCATTAAACAGGTAGAATCCAATTAGGCAACTATACAGACTAAAGATGTCAGGGAGGTGAACCAAAGTCAAATAACGAAGGGCAAGAAAACTGAAAGCAAACTAGCTGTGTCTTCAACCGTGCCTGCATATTCTGATATATACTCCAGATGATGGATTTATCTCAATGAGCCTGTTGACATCAAATAGAGCTGACTGATAATCTTTCAGACTTTCAGAGTAACGAGAGTCTAGGCACGTGACATCAGAGCTCTGACATGCTCCGTATCCAACTCAAGTATAGATATACAATATTGTGCAGCCTATGACAGATATCACAACTGGAGAATCAAAAGTTGCAATAAAAAATGGTAATGTAAGAAATGGAATAATAAATGATGCCTGCAGTAACAGATAATTTCAGAGGAATGCATACTGTTATTTTCAGGATCAACAAATAATAACTTTGGCCCATTCCGAGCTAATGCATAGTCGATCATCAATTAAGCCATTTGGCAATCCCCAAGTTTTTCAGGTACTCAAGGGGATCAATCATGTAGGGCCATTCATATATTTTATCAATTTTCCTAACTGTTTTCTAGTTACTATACAGTTTAAAATTTCTATACCCCAAACAGATCCGCGTCCTTACCTTTTTTTCTTCATCAATATTTCTACAAGTATCAGGCTATAATGTTCCACACATGGTTTCACTTGGATCATAGGGCCCCGATTTCCGACCAACCTGTTGTTTGGTGATTAGCTCCCAGCAGGGGCAAAATCCTAGACATGAAGACATCCCACCCCTCGTCTTCCTTCTTTACTTACCATCATAGTGTCTTAATGTTGCCATGATAACAAAATACAAATTCTATAATTGTTACTGTGAAGACCTCTGATTGCTGATAGAGAAAAGGGCACTGCACAACCAGCTATGGTTTGATCCTGCCAGGGACAACTGCCACAATAAACCTTCACATCATCATTCACTCTGAGCGTTCTAACGAACTGAATCTAACCATTGAAGTCCCAATTGCACCAAGTAGAGCATCATACGACATACGCTGTTGAGAAAGGATCCCTAGGGGATGCAGACCCAAAGCACGACTGTTAATTTAAAATACTTGAGTGCATGGTATGTTCACTGAAGAATATTAAGTAGCACCCTGGCATCTTGGAGGTTGGAGATCATGTGTCATCTGATAACCAGTGCACAAGCTACAGCTAACCTTGTGCACAAGCTCAAGGATGAGTCAAGCATGATGATAGCTAGAAAGCAACGTGTGCTTAGCAACACAAAATTTTGCCCCTACCACACCTCAACAAAAGCCCAAATGCACATAATTACCAATACTTACAGTCTGAATGAACCATGACGCGAGGAACGAGAATTTTTGAACAACTGGAATTCAAGTGACTTACAACGTGGCAACCTACAATGACATAAAATCGAAGTCAACGAACACTATGAAGAAATGATAATACCAATCTCAAGAATTCAGGAGAAAATGGTAAAAAGCAACAATCTGGAGTAAATACGCCCTCAGCATCACTTTTCCCTTAGCACCATGGAACAAAATAGAAATGCATCTCATGAGAGCCAAGAAAACATTTACCAATGCAGAGTTTATATTTTTTTATATATCAGTGAATGTGAATCAAAGCATGAAGCAATTTAGGAGGATGTAACATAGGTTCTGGGATCACTAAAATTGTAACCACATAATAAGCTCCTCCAAGTCCAGGTGTGGTATAAATGTTGAGATACAATCAATAATAAGTAAGATTTGCTACTTTAGCTCAACAACACTATCGCAGCAGGCTGATCACAGGCTGGGAAAGCTCAAAAATATCAAATTACTGGAAGCCATGCAAATCAAGATGACGGCAAAAGTCATTGCATTATCTGTTAAGTGAAACAACAATACAGCCATCGCTGTTCAAAGAGTTCCAATGAAAATACCACCACTTGGCATAGCAGTTTTAAGGAGTAGAATAGTAATAACCTAAGGATGGTACATTAGGTGTAGCAGTTGCAAGAGATACAATACAAGGCAAGCAAGAAAGGCATCTCTATCTTCCTGAGCATCTTCTAAACAAAGGTAGCCAGCCAACATAAACTACACCTATTGTGCCTCCTCTGTATCTCGGCTCTTCTTCTTTTTCTTCCCCTTTTTCTTCTCACTCTTCTCAGCATCTGTGCCATCTCCATTCTGAACACTCTCTGGCTCTACAGCATCACTTCCTTCCTTGCTCTTCTTTTTCTTCTTCTTTTTCTTCTCACTCCCCTTCTCCTCAGCTCCATCAACCTCCTCCTTGACCTCAACAGCCTCAGCTGACTCTGATTCGCCCTTGTCTTTCTTTTTCTTCTTCTTCTTCTCACTCTTCTCCCCTTCCACAGCTTCAGTGGCTTCCTCAACTTTGAGCTTCTTTGCAGGAACAGAATCATCGGCATCCTCATCATCCTTCTGCCTCTTTTTCTTCTTCTCCTTGACAGCTTCTTCAGTCACAGCTGTGCCCTGCTCCACCTTCACCTTCTCTGACTCAGGAGCTGCTGCAATGCTGGCAATTGAAACATCACCACCAGTGGGAAGCACCACATTCCGAAGCCACTCAGCTGGTGTCTTCTCATTTGGCTTCCCATGCTTGTCAAGGAGACCATCAGCAATCAGTTTTTTCTTCTTGAGTGCCACCGGGCCAAGCCCCCATTTCCTTGGGTATGTATCTCTGTCCATCACCACCCTCTTGATCTTTGCGACTGCGCCATGGTCACACGTTGCCATCACAGCAGTAGTCATCTCAGCAATACCAATGGCAATAGCCTCCCCCTTCGTCGTCATGAGAACCACCTCCTCCCCGGTCTCAATATCATTCTCAAATCGGAGCAACCCGGGAATCATAAGCTTAGCACCATAGCAGATAGCATTTACAGCAGAGTCCTTCACAACAAGCCTCTTGTAGCTAGTAAGCAGTACCTCTAGCGGCATCACGACACGCCTCAAGTATGACTCATCCCTGTAGTTGTCCAGCGACCACATCGCGTCCATCACATCGTGCATGGTGACCATGTTGTCCTGCTCCCCGAGGATCCCCGACCTGACACGGCGCAGTTCCTGCATATGCGCACCAACACCAAGGAGCAGCCCAAGGTGCACACAGAGAGTCCGGACATAGGTACCTGCCTCGCAGGAGATCCAGAACACGGCAAGGTGGCGCTCGGGATCGTGCTCCAGGAGCTTGCTCTCGTAGATTGTCCGCACCCTGAGCTGGCGCTTGACTGCAGAGATAAGCGGCGGGCGCTGGAAAACCGCGCCAGTGAGCGCCTCAAGCGCGCGGGCCACCCGCGCTGTGTCCGGCACGGCGGCGTGGAAGCGGGCGACGCAGACGTACTCCTTGCCGGCGCCCTGCTGCGACTTGACGAGGCGCGTGGCGCGGTCGATGCAGACGATGAGGTTGCCGGTGACCTTGGGGTCGAGCGTGCCGCTGTGACCGGTCTTCTCGGCGCGGAGGATGCGCTTGATCCAGGCGACCACCTCGTGGGAGGACGGGTTCGACGGCTTGTCGAGGTTGATGACGCCGTAACGGAGGTGCTCGGCGAGGGGTCGCTTGAGCGGCGAGTGGCCGGAGGGTAGCGGGGTGTAGTGGCCGGTGCGGACGTTGAGGCGGTCGTAGTTCTTGAGGAGGAGCGGCCAGGTGGAGGTGTCCAGGGACGGCACAAGGGACTGTGGCTTGATGAGGTAGCCATCAGTCTTCTCCTCGGCCTCAGCGAGCGACGGCGGGTCGGCGGCGGCAGCAGCGGCGGGGACGTCCTTCGATTTGTGCTTCTTCTTCGATTTGGCTTGCTCAGAGGCGGGGGACGCGACGGCCGGGGACGCGGACGACATGGCGGCGGGCCGAAGGGGTGGGTAGTTTCTAGGGTTTTCGCGGCGTAAAGGGAAAGGGAGCGGCGGCGTGGCGGCAACGGAGAAAGGGGGTTTTAACGGGGAAGGGTTTAGGGTTTAGTGGTGGCGAAATGGGCCGATCATGGCTTGGGCTTTGGGCTTTAGCTGAACCGGGCCGGTTTATAGATGATCTGGATTGGCATGACAATATAGTCAGAAAGTTGGGTTCAACTCAAGTCTATTCAATAAAGAAGTCCTCGCAAATTTTTTATGTGTGATATGGCTTGTCAATCAGCTAAGATTTTAATTTTTTTCAACCATATTTTCCTCTTGTGACAAATCAGCATAGCCGAAAGTAGTGTTTCTTGTTAGCCAAGCGAACCGGACGAATTTCAGTCAACCATTTGGTATGCAGCTAAATTCTTATTATTTTGTTTTCCTAAGCAACGCCAACAAGGCCATTCAACTCCTATTCTACTATTTTATTTTATAAGGGTTGTTGGATTAAAAACTCACTCCAACAAAACCTCCAGTCATATCAAACAAAACCTCTACTCATTACTGGGGCTAGGAGCCCCTTTTCACTTTCGGTCGCTGCGCCCATCTAGAAACACATTTGCCTAAGGCCAGTCTCACTGATAATTTCAATTGAGTTTCATTTACATTAAATAGAATGTAACATAGGCATATTCGATGACATGGTAGACAGAGATGAAATGTGTTTTATCTAGATGAAACTCTCTGGACACGATTACCAACTCTCTATGAGTCATGAAAATTAATGGTAATAAAACTATAGAATGAAATACTCACTCTCAATGTAAAATTTCATTCAAGTTTCATTTTATTTTATTTCCTTCATCCCAAATTGTAAGTCATTTCAAGAATCTTGGAGAGTCAAACCATCTCAATTTTGACCAAGTTTATATGATAAGATAATAATATTTACAATATCAACTGAGTCTCATTAGATTCTCCACCAGATCTATAAAGACCTTTAGTATACATATTTGGTGTCATAAATCTTTATATTTCTCTCAATAGTTTTTGGTCAAACTTGAGATGCTTTGACTCTCCAAGATTCTTGGAATGACTTACAATTTAGGATGGAGAGAGTACGTGGCATGACCGCCTTGAAAACAACGCTATGAAACTCACCATTGAGATGACCTAAGCATTCTCTCCCTCCCGTTGTTTGAGCTCCCCGTTGTCAAGAAGTGGGGATCCCTAGGCTGGCCACGTCACTGGGAGCCACACCCTTGCCCCTTGGGGTTGGTCACACCATCAGGGAGTCGTGCCCTTCGGCAGTCACATAACCTTAGAATACTTTCGGATGAAGCACTACAACGGTATATTCAATACGCTTGCGAAATACCAACAATGAATATGAGAAGAGGATTGGAGAGTTTTTGAACTATAAAGTAGGGGCTGTATGTGTGAAGACAGAAAAGGTTGTGCACTTGGCAATGTGATTTTCTATCTTTATGAGGGGAAGTTGATTTTGATCAATTCTTGTTTGTCTAGCATTCCTATGTATACAATGGGGTGTATATATGCTTTATGAAGAAAATTATTGACAACCAGATTCTATTGAGGGAGTTTTTTTTGGTAGAGAACTAATAAGAAAAGGAAGTACCATATGGTCAAATAGAAAGTAGAACCAAAGAATTTGGAGGTTTGGGTTTTATGGATGTGAGAGCCTGAGAGCGATGAATGTGTGTTTGATGCGTAACTGGAATTGATTACAACAATGTTTGCTGTGAATTGTTGAAGAAAAATATATTGACTAGAAGGGTATTTTCCAACTTAAGGGGTTTTGGAGGAGCTTATTGGACATTGGAGTGTGGTACCAAGTTGGGAAGAAGAGCTATGGTTAAAGTGGGATCCAGGCAAGGTTTTGGAAAGATCTGTGGATTGATAACTGTCCCTTGATTGTTGAGTTCTTGTAGTTGTTTCAATGTTGTTCAGACCCATATGTGTCGGTTTCTAAGGTGTGAGGGATAATGGTCGGGAAATAGGTTTTAGAAGAACTTTTGATGATGGCCTACACAGTGAATGGATGAGATTACACAATTGGTCAGCAAGGGAAATTAAGTTGGCTCCGGGTAGAGATAAAGTCTCATGGGAATTTGAGCAATCTAGTAGATACACAACTAGATCTCTATACAAGGTGATGAGCAATGGAGGTGTGAAGAACCCAAAACTAATAGAGATATGGGAGTGTAGGATCCCACTTGAAATTAAGATTTTTCTCTGGATGCCCTTTCATGATAAAATTCAATGTGGAGTTCAGTTGAAGAAGTGGTCAAGCTCGGTAAGTTGGAAACAATAGATCGCATTCATTTCATTGCCCAATGGTATCTTATCTGTGGAAGCTTTTTCGTGTCTCTTCTAGTTGGTCGAGGTCACCCACAGGTGTAGGGTCGATGTTTGATGAAGTGACATGCCAAAAGAAGAGTCAATTGAGGAGCTTTTATCTTTGGGTAGAACCTCCTATCGGACGTCCGGACCATGCGTCCCGTCCGGACGCCTGACCTGCGCCAATATGGGCGCACCAGGCCAACCAGCCCGCCACCCACGTAAGCACATGCATGTGCAGTACGTTACATAATTTTGAACTTTAAAAAAGCTATAACTCCTAAACAAGCATCATAATTAAAATCCGATTGCACCATCGTATTCCTTGTAATTAATTCTTCGAAACAAGCCCCCACATGTATATATTTTGATAAAAAAAATTCAACATATAAAATATCCCGATATACTTTGCAACATTCATATGAAATACTTACAACATACTTCTAAAAACTACTGAAATACTGGATCGTATTTTTGCAACATGCATGTTTCACCCCCTATAAAGCAAAGAAGGAGGTAAGGAAGATGAGCACGTGGGCTAGGGGGCGATGACAGTTCTGGGAAGATGCGATGACGCGCTGGCTGGAGCGAAGAATGCTCGCCCCCGGTGACGGACCTCCCAATCCAACCGATAGGCATGAAACATGCATCTAAAACACTCTGTAACATCAGATCTAATTTTAAAACATTCAGATGTAACACTTGCAACATATACATGAAACTAGTGAAACACTCGTAACAAGTTTATGAAACATGTGAAAAAAACACATGAAAAACACTTGAAAATTATTTTATAAACATATGCAACATTCAGATACAACAATTGCAACAATGCATGTGAAACATATAAAACATCTGGATAAATAATTGTAAACATTCATTTCAAAATGTTCAAAAAAAACATTCATTTTAAAAAAACAAGATGAAACATTAGAAACATACCATTAAAACGTACGTCAAAAAAGATGAAACATTTTAAATAACACTTGCACCTGAAACCATTATAACATTTTAAGTAACGCTTGTAGTATGTATCTGAAACAATCGTAACAGATGTAACATCACCGATCTACTTTTACGACATACAAAGAAATTTAAAAAATATATAAATACTTTAAAATAAAATAAAAATGAAAAATGAAAATGAAAAAATGAAAAAGAAAAATGAAAAAAAAAACGAGCAGCGCGTGGGGGCGACCGAGCGAGCCGCATGCAGGCGCGTCAGCGCGGGGATGGTTGGGTGGGCGCGACCGCACGAGGCCGTCTGGCGCAGTCCGGACGTCTGGTCCAAATCATTACCGTTTATCTTTTTTATCTGCAAAGGCCTTATGGACGTTTTCGAAGATCAGGACGATATGGTCTTCTGGTCTTCAACAAGAAAGTGGTGGCATCTCCGGTGACCGGTGGTGCTCGTCCATAGGACAATTATGCTCTTGAAGTCGTGGCAGCCCCAGCCCTGAGTTTTTTGAGGCCCGGGGCGAAACTAAAATTCGGGGCCCTTTATACATTCATGACGTTGAAGCCACCCACCTCCTCTATTTCTTGCCTTGCCTTCGTACCCAAGCACTAAACTTGCAGCAATCAGCATATATATAGGTCCGAAGGCTAGATCGACCGATCAATCGGTGATATATAGCTAGCTAGCGAGCTGATAGATCACATGGCGGTGGAGGCGGTTCATGTTAGGAAATAAAGGAAATAAGATCGAACACGAGACACAGATTTTTACGTGGAAAACCCTTGCGGGAAAAATCATGAGCGCCAACCGGCGATCTTCACTGTATGGAGAGAGTTTACGTAACGCAGGGAATACAATGAGTCATCTCTTCCCGTGTGGTTTATAAGATGTATTTATAGGACGGACTAACTAGAGTCCAATATGGAAACGACAGACTGACTAGAGTTCAATACGGAAACAAAACCGCTAATAAATATAACCCGAACCGTGGGCCTCTAGGTGTCTGAAGCATCTAGGCCCTAGTGATTTCGGTGATTAATGACAACAA
Source organism: Eremochloa ophiuroides (assembly GCA_038502445.1). NCBI lineage: Eukaryota > Viridiplantae > Streptophyta > Magnoliopsida > Poales > Poaceae > Eremochloa > Eremochloa ophiuroides. The sequence goes on from JAHLJS010000006.1 coordinate 18,438,620, forward strand.
GACGGTTATTATGACTAACGTGTATTTTGCAGGATAACCTAGAGGTTAGGTCATAATAACATGTAGGTTCAAGCTCCTAGCGATGGAAATCGATTCGGTTTTCAAAGGATGGAAGACAAGACGGTGATAGGCTAGTGCTAAGTATCGTTTGGAGTTGAGAGACACTTGGCGTAGTCTTAGGTTTTGTTTTTCTCTTTGACCGTACTATTAAGAGGGGTTTAGATGGGTAGCTTGACTTAGAGCAAGATTAGAGAGTGTAGATGTGATGCACACTTGTGCAACATAGCTCTAGACAGCCCAGAGATACTCTTGAGAGAGAGGATCAAACTTCGTTATGGAAAGTTTTTAATTCGGCGAAGTTTTGATCAAATTAGAGGCATCGGACTCTTACCTAGTATGGGCGTCGGACCAATAGCTAGAGTCCTACGACACGTGGCAGCCCCTGGACGAGTCTCAGCGTGCCAGGGAGCGTCGGACCCTGGCTGGATGGTCGTCGGACCATTGGCCAGAGTCCGACGGTGCCTCTGCGTTTTGGGCGAGCGTCGGACCGTCGCGAGTGGGAGCGTCGGACTAACGTACTGTTAGCGTCCGACGCTTCCAGAGAGGTTCCCAGCGCGGTTTTGAGCGTCGGAACTTGGTCCGATGGTGTGCGTTAGGACCATTACTCCGTGTACTAGCCGTTGAGAGGCACTGTGCCCGCAGTTCAGTAGCGTCGGACTGAGGAGCGTCGGACCATCGAGTTCGGTCCGACGCCCCTCTGTCACAGTTCTGGGCGCAGTGTTTGTGTGAGAGTCGGACCGTGGAGTTTGGTCCGACGGTTCGCAGGAAAGTAAGAAACGGCTAGTTTTGGAGAGGGTAAGTATTTATACTCCACCAAAGCCTCCATTCTACTTCTCTTGCCACTTCTAATAGCTGAAAGAACCATTGTTGATCTTGTGAGAGAGCAAGAGCCCTAGGGAGATTAGTGTGAACTCCATTGCTTGTGAGCTTCTTCCCTAGAGAGATCAAGAGTGACTTGTGTGCATCCATCACCCTCTTTGGCCTTGTTCTTGGTCAAGTGAGAGTCTAAGCTTGTTACTCTTGGTGACCGGCATCACCTAGACGGTTTGGTGACGATCGGTGGCTTGGTGACCACTTGGAGAGCTTGTGGGCGGCCCAAGTCGAAGTTGTGAGCAGGTTGTGGGTGATCCACCGCGCCGGAGTGGCAAAGGATCAGCCCGTAGAGAGCACTTGGTCTTTGCGAAGATCAAGGGAGAGCTACACCCTTGCGCGGGTGCTCCAACGAGAACTAGTGGGGAGTGCCGACTCTCCGATATCCTCGGGAAAAATCGGATTTGTCTTTCTAACCCTTTACATTCCCGCATTTCCTTTGTGTTCTCTACTTTCGTAGAGTAGTATACTTGTGATAGGACTTGGCTCTAGGTTGTATAACTTGTTTTAGGAATAGAATTGACACAAGCACTTGTGGGGTGACATTGGGCAAATTGCGATAGGTTGAATTGTGTTTCGAAAAATTATTAATTGTCTAATTCACCCCCCCTCTTAGGCATCCTTGATCCTTTCAGCGTCCCCGCATGACTCACGTTAGAATTCGAATCATACTCCAACAAACTCCACCTTGGGACGAATTCCATCTTATAACGAATGAAGTAACAACAATCAACTCACTTCAATAATAAATAATCACCGACGCCAAAAGTCGCTAGGACTTAAACTATAATACCTAAGCCTGAGCATAGCTCAAACATAGCTTCAGGAACTGGCTTTGTCAACATATCACGATCCAGAGATGAAAGATCATACTTGATCGACATGGTGAAGAAATAACAGCAATATCCAGAAGAATGATAATCTGCAGAAAACTTAGGTTCTTTGTGAGGTGTAATCCGAACAAAGAACCTGCAGCCTGGGTACAGAATCTGTGTACGAAAAGCAAATAGCCGAAGGAAGAATTCTTCTGATAAGTCTTCTAGTATGCGCGTATCAAAACAGCTTTCACTCGAGCAAAATAGCAAAGGATCTGCTCCCTCCTTAATTCGCGTACGTGGCCTGCCTCTTCTCGATTCGTATGCGAATTATTTTCTCCACCTTCTGGTACGATCTGCGGCTCTGGCACCGTGCAGCAGCAGCAGCAGCAGAGCAGGGCCAACGATTCACTACTGGCCTAAATATTAATACACCTGGTCTTTGCATACCTAGGGTGGGGCCCTACCTAATTGGGGGCCCGGGGCGGCCGCCCCGCGTGCCCGCATCCAGGGCCGGGCCTGAGTCGTGGAAACCCCTTCTGAAAGCAAAGTCCGTAAACATAGCAGAAGACAACCAGGCGATTCTTCAAGCTTAATAGTGAGCGCAGAAGACATCCAGGCAATTCTTCAAGCTTAGTAGGGTCGTCTAGCAGGGTTTTTAATGCTGTTTGAAATGCTGGCTGTTGTCCCCCTGGAGTGTTCTAAGTAGTTGTTAGTTGATGTTTTAGTAGAACTGGGCTGGTCATTTTGAAGGTACTCTGTTTCCTTTCCATTCTAAACTAGTAATCCCAGTGTGATTGGGGTTCAAACTTACGCTTGCAAATAAAGCCAAGCTGAGCCTTTGATCTAACAAAATTCACCATCAACTAAAAACCACTCAATCGTTGTTAACTTATTACCAGGTCAAGCGCTTTACGCCCACAAATGATATTTGCAAACAGTAGCCCAATAAGCAGTCCAAGAGACGACCGACAGTGGACACCTGAATGGAGTTATGCAATATTCCTCAATGTCTAACTTAAAACGTGTGAGCAAGCTCAAGTCACAAACATAAAGGGCTTCAGTGCCAATACCATGAACAAGGTTCACTACTAAGAAATTCAGATGACTAGCTATTTACACGTGGATAACCTGGCCTAACTAATCCCTGCCTAAAGCCTCACGAAGTTCCGCTGGATAATCACCAAACTGAGTAGTGGAGGGAGGATGCATGTTGAAGACGTAGGTGACTGGTGCTGCCACTTGCATCCCTCTTGGGTGCCTGGATATATCTGAGAACCATCCTAGAGTTGCTTCATCAAACATAAACGATTCGGTGAGGAAAAAGAAGCATTCTCTCGCCAATCTTTCCACCTGAAAAATCAGCCGCAAAAGTTATTATTATTATTTTTTTTTGAAAGAACGCAAAAGTTACATTTCACAGTTGAGCGCAATTGTCAAGTGCTGGATATTGAATTTGAAATGAGCGTTGAGGTATGGCTTACCTGCAACTGAATATATCTTGTGTTTTTCATGACCAGGATGACCTGCAGGTCAGACAGCCTTTCTGACAAAATCTTAATGGCAATATTCGTGAAGAACTTATGCAAGACAGCCTGCTCACTGGCTGACTCATCATTATCAAAGTCAGCGTACCAAAATACTCGCTTAAGTTTTGCCCAAGGAACTGGTAATTTATGCTCAAGCCCAGTGATTAGACTAGATGGATCAGCCAAATTTTCAAGTATCTTGAGCCCCTTTGGAACTGAATAAGACCCAACAGACTGAAGACCAGGTGTACCAGCAACAATCTTACAGGCATCATAAAACTGGCTAAGCTTACTAGAGAACTCCAGGGTTTTATCATTCAAGACAAGAATATACCCATCTCCATCAGCAGGAAGCAACCTTGTACAGCACAATGAGGTGGCTCTGCCTTCTTGAGAGCATATTCCAGATGTTACAGGTGCAGAAACCAAGGAGCCAAAATCATGTGAGAATGGACAAGAGTTACCACTTCGACAACCCTGATTCAAGAGAACATAGCATCAAGAGACCAAAACAGAGATATGTGAGGGGCAACTCAGTACCCAAGCATTTCAGGAAATACAAAATCTATGCAAGGTGAAACAGCATCATTTGTAACTTATTCATTATATTGCATTGAATTTGGCCATACAGAAATATTATGAATAAAAACTCTTGCTACTAGAAGCACAGCAAAATAACCAAATTAACAGGTACAAACTTGAATGAAGAAGGCATGAGCCAACAAAATGTGAAAGATCTACCAATAACATAAATTTTGAAAAACCATACCTGTAATGTGAGATAGAACTTGCATACTGGTTTAGGAGCAAGGGATGAATGAGAAAAGTGGCATGCAGACCCAAGATTGCAGTATCCATTAGCAAAAAACACGCATGCCTCAGTTCCCAAGGTTGGCTTCACATTAGAACCAAGTTGTCCCTTATAAGAAATTGTCTTCTCCTCAGCAAGTTGTGTTTTCATCTGTGGAACAAATAAGAATCATTATGGGTACCACAGAGAATTAATCGGACTGCATTCAACATAATCATTAAGTTCATCGACTTGAGCGCACCTCCTTGACAAGTGTCTTCAGCAATTCAACAATGCTACTGGTCCCAAAATCAGTTGGCGACACATATGGAGTTGTAGCACATCGCTTCTGCGAATCGTTATGAGAATTCTCGGCCTCTAACGACAGTGAATCCATATCCACCTCTAGATCCAGTATTTTATGATGGACACACGTGTGGTTGAATTCAGAAGGCTGAAGAAACTTTGGAGGATTGATTTTGACAAGAAAACTTGGCCTAAAACGATGCAGTTGCATCATAACATCATCATCTAGTCAAAAGAACGAGTTAGCTACTGGCAAGTGTTGCTCAAATTGTATGAAAATATCTTGCACTTCTATGAGTAGATCCTAACACCAAGTAAGCCTTGTTTGAACCCAAGCTACTTCTACACAGAACAAGAAGGCTACCTTCTTCAAATATCTCCTGTACAGTTTTCCAATATACATTGGAAAAATGCATGACAAAAACTATGGTACTAAGCCACTACTCTTAAGGTAACGTACTAGGAGTACATATACTCTCATAAATCGCAAGAGTACAGGCAGAGGACATACAAATTTCAGAGATGTTCTTAAAAGCTGCAGGGACGAGATTGTGAACAGCACACCACTCCTCTTCATCTTCAGGTTTAGTAAGGAAGGTATCTGATTCTTCTGGTTCTTGAGTTTTCGCCACCGCTTTTAGATATTCCAGACGGTGCTTGTCCTGAAATACAGGGTGAATTTAATCCTGAATTGCAGACAATAAAAAGCTCAAGAGCATTTTAAAACTGAATCAGAAACCTTGTTCCAATAATGTTGGCATGTCATGGTTTAAGACTTCAAATTATCGATGTTGCAAAACAAAACTATCAAATGCCCCATGTATGCACAGGGATTATTACACAATAGGATATACCTTAAAGACCCGCTCCCAAAATTGAAATGCACAAAGATTTCCCATGGTGGCAGCTTCCTTTTTGCCAATTTGTACACTGCCATTTCCCTTGAAATAATTATCTCTGTACTTCTGGCGCTGTAAAACAGATAACAGGGAATAACTACCACAACACTTGGAACTGGAGATGAAGGATGGTCCATAACCCAACTAAAAAGCATACCACATACCAGTGCTTGATAGCCAAAAGGCTGCATAATAGGAAGTGGCTGGATGTCCAACATGATGCTTATTAGAATTCCTTCATGGACAGCGCCAAGCTCACAAAATTTAAGGGTAAGAACCGAAGAATCAAATGACAATGGCAAACTATTGAGCAAACGGCCATAAAAAGTGGGCTCATAGCGTCCAGAACTTGTCTCCTCCAACGCATGAATTTGAACAAGTGATTCTAGTGCATCTTCAATAGCATCTGGATCTGGTGGATTAAGAACTCTTTGCAGAAGTGCTGAAGAAAAAACATAGTAAGAGGTTTATCTTAACCTAACTAGGGAGCAAAAAATCTTGACCACAAATATATACATCACATGAATATACTATTGATGTATTATTCATAAAAAAAGTACCTCCACTGTGTGATATCTTTTGTGATGAATATAGTATCGATGTATTCTTCATAAAAAGTACCTCCATTGTGTGAAATCTTTTGTGTAATTTGATAAAAATATAGAATTATGAAATTTAAAGTCAAGGTTTGCACTTTGAAGGTGTGAAAAAAAGGGCAGAGACAAACTCACCAGGGACAATCATAGATTGCTTCAAATTAAAAACAATGAACGAGAGTATAACATAAATAAATCACAAGAACAAGCATGAATTAAGGATTTAAGGGTGGCTGAGCTGCAGAGAAAAAGAATTACCCCTAGGATCATTTATCGATCTAGGCTCGGCACAACAAACCATGAGCACTTGCTCCCTTAAGGATAATCTCAAAATGGCAGGATATTCATGATCATTTAAACTGCTATAAAATGTTCCAGTTACCAAACGATAAATTTGACCATCACAGGTTCGACCTGTCCTGCCTTTACGCTGCTCAGCCTAGGAAAAGATTAAAGAATAGTTACAAAAGTTTCAAGCTAAAAAGTAAACTTGAACTAGAAAAGCATTAGGAAATCTGTGATTTAGTTACCTGAGACTTGGAAATCCAAACAAGCCCAGCTGTGTCTGTTTTCCTAATTGGGTCCCAGTAGACTTGCAATGATCTACAAGAATCAATAACATATGCAACTCCTGGTATAGTAACTGATGATTCAGCAATGTTTGTAGCGAGTATCACCTGCAGGGTAAAAGAAACTTCGATTGTGCTTTATTGGTAACAGATCATTTCAACTATCTAAATTTAAAACACGCCCAAACTAAGTTCATCTGTAATGTTATTCGTTACAACTAATCATGTTACACCCCTTCAAGTGTTATGGGGTAGTTGTAATAACTAAGGTAGTTGGGGTGCTTACTTTATCAAATAGGCCATTCAAATGGCATAAAAGGTGCCCTGATGAATAGAGTGTGCGTGTTCCCTATCCCTACTATATTTTCCTAAAAAAGAAGCCTTGAAATTGTTGACGATCTTACATTTAGTGAAAGATATGGTTCCCCAAAACTCATACAGCGATAAGAAACACATCTCATGCTGATGCAGAAATTAACATATACAAGAAACATCAACAGCTAATCAGCAATGGCATATAACTGAGGCATACATGAGATCAGGAAAGAGAGGTATTTCTGCTTGAGATTTCAGCGACCATGCTATTGCAATTAGAAAAATAATGATACAAACACACTTCATCCATTTCAAAATGTATGGTGTGATTTGAGCCAGTGTTGTTTCTTGTCTCCAACAATACACTCTCACCATTAATATCTCTTTATATGATATAAGCCAATGACCATAAAATCGACATCATATTTAGTAATGGAGATATGAATAGAATTTCTAAATTTATTTATCATCATACTCTTGGGCAATTTCTTTTTGTCAAGGTTCATTAATTTTGAATATTTATCTGTGTGTGCCTTATAAAAAGAGGAGTGAGCATAAATAGAAATTCCATAAAATAATCCAATGTATACTGTTATCATTATTTCTCGCTATTGGCACCAGAGACAGAAACAGAAGCAAGTATTGGTAAGAAAAAAGACCACATATGGTATGATAAAAATATAGGGGTATGTACCTTTCGGCAAGACTTTGACATCTTCATAGTCTGAAGTGCTTCATCAGTGTCAATACTCCGGTGAAGAATATGTACCTTAAAGGTTGAACTAAAAGGAAATAGACGGATCCATTGCTGCTCCAATGCATAGTATGTAGGGAGGAAAACCAAAATACTCTTGCTAAGGTCTGGTTCATTTTGGTGTATATGCAACAATAACTTGTGGATAAGTTCAAAAACATCATAATTTATTTCAGCATCAGCAGAAGCATCCAGACCAGAGCAATATTTTGTTGAAAGCGATTGGGAATTTATCTTGAGAATATCAGCAATCTGAAAACCATTGTTGCAATATGTAATGATTAACCATGACAAAGAAAGCTTGAGAAGATGAATATATAGTACCATTTACAAATCGCAAAAAGGGAGATGGAACAGAAACCAATGCCCCGTGGTAACATTAATGAAGTTGTCAAAGTAATGAAACTGGCATTAATTAATTACAGAAACATGAATAAATGAACATGTTTAATTAGTGAGGGTCGATATAATTTGTAGAATTGGTTACTTTTACATTGGATCAGAAATATGGTTAATTGTAAATACACAAACAAATAACATCATGTGGTGCAACCATACATATAAAAGATTTGAAGACACATCATGCAAAATCGTTCATTGTAAGTTCAATAATATATGATGGACAAATATAGTAAGCAGTTAAACAAAATATTCACCTGCTCCAGGTATAACACTTTGCGCTGAAAAATGCTTGTACGTGGACTGCAGGGAATGGCAATCACTTCAACCCTTTCACCTCTTCCTAGATCTCTGAAATATTCTTTGTATCTAGTAATGTCAGCAGTGGCAGACATCAAAACCAACCTGCCAAGAGTGACACGGTGACATACCAACAGCAGGTAACAATTACTGCTAAAAGACAAACATGGCGTACCATACACTAGTGGACATTACTCCATTGCTTACCTTAAGTCACTCTTTTTCATCAAAAACTGCTTGATACTAGCAAGGACAAGATCAGATTCCACGGATCTTTCATGAACCTCATCAAGAATAATGACCTTATACCTCAATGCAGCAATTCCCCTATCACACATTTGCTCCAATACTACACCGGCTGTTTTGAACACAATTTTTGACCTGATTCACATGTCAAATACGTTTAGAAAATAAAATTACGTAGCATAACAGGACTTAAGACAAAATCAAAGGTAGGTAAAAATGGACCATAAGCTTTAGGCAAAATGAATACCCAAGAAAATAATAAGGCAAATAACTGGAAATTCAGAGTAACGAAGCTACTAGGTGTTCAATGTTGTATAAAACTAGTGGATGTGTATGATGGAATCCGCATTGACAAAAATAAAGTATGTCAAGAATAATCATAGATAACAGACACTGAAATTGCAAATTGCAAAAATAACACCAAGTTTTCAACACATGTGACCAAGAACCTATCTTTGATATAGCTCGGTGGAATTTTGGAAACATAGGGTTCCATTTGTGGTATTGGAAACATACCATTAGAAGCTGCGAAAAGACTAATAGAAGGAATCAAGGTGAGGTATGCAGATAGGGATCAACTTTGAGAGTCTTGTGCATAGAATTGGCGAGTTCAAAATGTAAGGTCCTCAAGATAAGGCTAGCAAGGAACAAATTTTTAACACAACAGGGATAGGAGGGTAAAACGGAATGATTGTGGTCATAGCCACAAGATTTCAATCAAGTTTGCATTCATGAAAGACACTTGAGGGACGATCCCTACGGGTTGTGGGCATCATGCACAACCAAAGCGCCCAGTACTAATTCAAAACTCTCAAGTGCAGGGTACGCTCCCTGAAGGAACTGAAGTAACAGTGTAACAGCATGTCGTCTTGGAGCCAAGTGCCCAGGTCCAACAAACAGAGCACAAACTATGACAAAGCTAATGCATGTTTGTCAAGCATGATGATAACTAGAGAAGCAAAATGCACTCTGGAACAGTGGAACAACATTTTTTGCCCCTGCCACATCACTACATCAGCTAGACTAAGGTACTCCAAGCAATTAACCGAGTCAGAACAATCATCAAAAAACATAAATTCACTCATTAAAGCTGCATATACTAGCTGAGCATTGTGTGATAACTGAGAGCAGTCGAATTTCTCTTAAAACGATGGCATTAGATAGAACGTAACAGAGTTAAAGTACCTTTTAGAGTTGAGATCCGACACATTTGAGTGACCTATATGATATCCAACCTCCTCGCCTAGCTGCCAATTGCGAGATTCAGCTATCGCTCGAGCAATGGCTACAACTGCAAACCTTCTAGGCTGTGTGCACAGGATAGGTTCCATGTTTTCTTCTAAGAGGAACTGGGGAACCAAAGAGCTCTTCCCTGCACACGGAAAGAGAACTGAATACAGCGGCAACAAAATAAATAAAACCAATGAATTTCAAGAAAATTGCATCTAGCTTGACTGCGCATCCAGTAAGGCAACGACAGATTCAGGAATCTGAAATGCGAATCCATAGGGTGGATATCCGCACTAAAAGTAGATAAGGCAAAGACAAATTCGGGAATCTGATATGCGAATCCCAAATGTTGAATTTCCGATTTCCGCATAAAAGGTAGAGGTAGAACCTCCCCTTGCAATTGCCCCTGAAACCCTTGCAATAAGGAGAGAACAGAGGAGACAACTGAAAAAAAGTTTGTCCTGCTAAAACCCTTCGAGTCCCTTCCTAATCCAACAGAAACGGCGTCCAAAACCCCAGTGATACCCCCTAATCAGACCTAAATTTACAGCGATTAGATGAAAAAGCGCACAAAACTAAAGCAACAGAAATTCCATGAAACTTGTACCTAAGTAAAATCTTAAGAAAAAAATATAAAAAAATATATCTCCTGGCCTCAACAAAACCCCAAAACCCCAAAAGCATAGAAAGGCTTCATCACAGCAAACCAGCAGGGACACACACAGTAGAACCGATCGAGAAGGTAACGGAAGAAGGGAAACCCCTGAAATTACCGCATCCGGTGTCCCCCACGATCAGCGTGACGCGGTTCGCCTTCACCTTCTCGACGATCTTGTCGCGAAGCGCCTCCACGGCGAGCGGCGGCCGCGGCGGCGGCGCCTCCTGCTGCTGCTGCTGCTGCTGCTGCTTCCCCTCCTCCTCCTCCACCACAACCACCCCTGGCGCCATGGCCAGCCGCCGGCTAAAGATCCTTCGCCGACGCGCGACGGAATGCGGCGCCTTCGCCTGCAAGCTTTTCGGCCCCTTTGGGATTGCCTCCAAAGGCTCGCGCCTTCCGTTCCAGTGTTTTTTGCTGCCCTTTTTGAAGTGGAGTCGTGGCTCGGGGAAAGCGGACTTGGTGCGTGGACCGGCCCCACGACCACGAGACGAGAGCACGAGAGGGTTTAACTCGGTACGAGTCATTGGTGCACCTAGACCGGGTCCAGGTGCATATGATTCTAAGGCCCGGTAACTTCCTCCGCCACAGCTGCCGAGGGTTTCGACGCATTTTTTTCTACCGAGGGGGTGGCGATGTTTGTGTTGACGGCCCCACCAGTCAGATTGACGTGTGTACTTGGTAGTCAACTGGCCGGTTCGTTGACACAGGTTCTCTTTTTAGGCGCATGTAGTTGCAATTTGCAATTGGGAAAAGGAATTTTTCAATAAGTGTCCAATCATGGCCTAAGTAGGCTTAGAAGATTCGTCTCGTGATTTATATGCAAACTGTGCAAACATGCAAAAATTTTATCTACATTTAATGCTTCATGCATGCGCCGCAACATTCGATATGATAGGAATTTTAGAATTTTGAAGTGCATCTAAACTAGGGCCTTAGTTTTTTAAAAAAAATTCAACTAGTCATTATATAGACAGAATGAAGTACGTATTGGTTATAAGCTGTGATTTCTAGAAAAGTTGTTGGAAGCTGTGGGCTATGGAAAAGCTATGATAAATTATAGTATATGAGAAAGTTGAAAGTTGTTTGTTTGTTATCGTGCCTTTAGTGGATTCTAAGTGTCATGTCATCCATGACCCTATATATCAACCACACAATGCATATTTCTCCATTTTTTTTTGTCCATTTCTTCATCGGGATGAGGCCTTCTCGGTGGATGACGATGAGGACTTGTCCATGGAGCTCGAGGAGGAGTGACGCCTCCACCAGATCCACCACGCAGCCGAGGACTCCCTCGTGGAGGTCGATTCCTATGTCGGTCCTCCAAGGCTATGACCTCCGCCCAGTCCTTCAAGGCCATAGCCTCCACCCGATTCCTCGCCACTCTCCATCCCAAGGTTGCCGTCTCTAGGCAGTCCCTCAGCCACACCCACGGCGAAGGAGTGAAGCAGGGCAGGGGTGGATAGGGGTGGAGCAGTAGTAGACAAAGTTTTTTTTTTTTGAAGCCAAAGTAGGTTGGAAAAGTTGAACCAAAGGCACTGTGACTATTGGTTGCCATCTTCAGCATACCTTTGTAACATATTCATATCTTTTTTTTTTTCTTGCCAAAAGTTTTTTTATTCCTCCATATTTGTAGAAAATAAAGATATGGTCCTTGTTAACAACTTATTCAACTAGATGCCCAAATAGGCTTATCCACTATTTAGGTTATAGAACAAAGCTAGTTCTCTAACAACAACTTTAAGAATCCCTCTATACTCTTTCTTATTGATGTAACGAAAATTTTAGTGAAAAAATGCTCTCTAATAGCTTGTTTAATTAGATCTTCAAATATTGCTACCATTTATTCTGGATTTCTCGATAGCTAAAGGTGGGGAGAGTGGTTGGCTCTCTAGAATATGCACAAGATATAAAAAAGTTTCACGAGAATGAAAATGGGTTTGTCTATAAACTCATAAATAGGCTTACTTTTATTGGGTTATACAAGTAATTTGTAAAATTTATGATTTTTCTTATATATGCAAACGGGTTTGTCCACAAACACATAAATTTACAATGCGTAAGCATTTATGTGCGGTTATGTTTGCCATTTGGATGTTGGGACTGTTAAGTTTGTGTTTGAATTGCTTGATCCACTGGGTTAGAGTGGGGGTTGAACCCAGATTCTTAGATGTTGTTTGGTTTAGGGAGTAGCGAAAATGGGCCCGACACAGTAGGAAATATCCTCCCTAGATGCGGGTCAACACGGTACCACCAAAACGGCCGGATCCCAGATGCAGAGGAGCAGCAGGCGACAATGGGGGAGCTGTGCACAACCATGGTGGGGCGAATGTGCCAGTGGGCGAGGCGAGCACAGGGACCGGACACGCACAGGGCGGAGCGACGTGCCAATGGGCGAGGCAAGCGCGGGGCGGAGCGGGGCCGGGCGAGCGCTAGCACGCTCGGTCACGGCAGCGGTGCTCTGGAGCTCGTGGCGTGCGTAGGCTAGTTGAGGGTTGGTGGCATGGGCAAGCTATTTGCAGAAAGAAAGGAGGAAGAAGGTGGACATGAGGCTGACAGACAGGCCCCATGTGTCAGTCTCTCATCCCACCTCTTCCCAATCCAATTTGCCTTCAAACCAAAAGGAACTGGGTCGAACATGAGATATGTCCAACTCAACCAAAAAAATTAAGATCAGATCCAACTCATCCCTTATGATTCTAAAAGCAAACACACAATCAAGTACTTGTTTGTTGTTTTTGAGTTCAGTCGAACTTGAGCAAGACATGAATTTAATTGCATTTTTTTGTAAGACTATGTTTCACACTTTGAGTTTGTGTTTGGTTGATGTGTCATATTTGAATTTTTGTGTATTTGTGTTATCGATGTTGTTCCTTGTCAATTATTGTTGACTAAAATAAAGTAGTGCTACCTAAATTTTCTTAGAACCTTGTGCTTTGTTTTGTTGACTTCTGCAGAAAGTTCGTCCAGTTCAATCAGAACCGAACCAGAAAGAAACGAAAACCAAAATGCTCATGCTCAATTCTCACAATTTTCAGAGTATTTCAGTTCTCATCAGTTTATAAGGAAGAAACTTTGGGTATAACCAAAGAACCGAACTAATCGTTCAGTTAGAACCAAATGGAAACAGCAATCCCCCCCTCCCCCAAATGAGGAAACTTCAACAGAAAAGCGCAGAAAACTAGGATCCTTCCATTACTATAACTCATTTAGATGCGATCCTTCGATTACTGTAACTCACTTATATGTGGCATCTTTTAAATTCTTCGGTTTCTGTAATTCACGTAGACGAGTCATAAAAGCAAAATGATCTCGCTATGTTAGTGTGAGTCAACTTCAGACAACAGCGACTCCTCATGTGAACACTATCCTTTTTAACTGACAGTGACCTCTGCAAGCCTAAATAACCGTATTATTTAGCTTTGGCTTCCCTTGATCTTCAAATGTTGAAACCATGACTTGCTAGATTGAAAATTATAAAAACATTCTATACTATCCACACATTGCACGCTGAAAATGCAACACTCAGCACAACATGGGGCGCAAGCAAAATAGTCAACATCAGGATACCTCTTAGCAAACGAACAGATTGGATCATACGCAAGATATCAACCAAACTGTTTTGGGGAACAGCGACAAGCCTGGCTGCCGCTGCTTCCTCAATGTCTAGAATACAGGAACCATTCTGGTTTTTGCCCCCAAAACCACCAGCCAACTCGGTTCATTCATCATGTCCTAAGCAATCTATGCAACACAATTACAAGCCTTAAAAAGCGGCATTCTCCCAAGTGTCCACCAGCTTCAGCCACGGCCACGGCCCCCACCTGCACCATAGGTAAAGCGTCCCACAGATTGGTATCTCTTGAAACTGGGGGGATGGAACTGAAAACAGTGTAGGTGGTTACGAAAAAAGCATGTACCTTTGTTACCACCTTTGGCACCAACTCCACCCCTTCCACGGCCACCACTGCCTCTACCTCCGTCATCTTGGCCGCGTCCAATACCTCTGCCTCCAGGTTTAGCACCAACATCCCCCCTTCCTCTTCCGCGGCCAACACCTGGTGGTTTCCTATCTGCATTCGCAGCAATATAAAAAATTAAATCCTGAAGTAACCAATTACTATGCAACGAATGACTCAAACTCTACATGAACAGGTACTGCAACATTTTACCAATTCAATGATAGAACAGAACATTATTATATGACTGATAACAAATAGACTATCCTTTGTGCCTACATGAAAGAAAAGAATGGAAATTGGCACAGCCGTCCATACCAACACGCTGCAAACTGTGACAAACATGGTAGTGATTCAGACATGGGTCATTACAATGAACTAGTTAGGGCAGATTTTTTTTGTTAATCAAATTATCATTATTCCATAATGCTGTTATGTAAACATGTGCCAGTGCTTAATTTCGAAACTGAGATCAATATTAGTATATACAAAAACAGAAAGTTATGGATGTAAAGTAGTAGGGAACTATTAACTCACAAATTCAACCATTGAAGTTTATGCAATGGCCAACAAGACATATCATATATTTACTGATACTCCCTCCGTTCCAAAATGAATGCAATTCTAGGTTTAGCACAAGTCACTTTCTTAAGTTTAACCAAAATTTTAGAAAATAATATCAATATTTATATTTTAAAAGAAGTTTACTTTAAAACTAAATTTCATATTTAATCTAATGATACTTATTCAGCATCATAAATATTAGTCTTTTTTGTAAAATGCAGTAAAACTTGAATTTGTTTGACTCCCCGGGAAATGATAGCCGCATTCCCTTTGGGATGAAGGGAATACAATTAAAAAGTCAACGATAATCATACAATATTATTTGGAAACACTATACTCTGCAGTCACATTCTATGATTGGTGATATAAGGGAAAAAAATCTTATTAGAGACTAGATACCGTCAAACCTGAATAACATTTGGCATGGGGTAATCAAGAGTTCAAAGATTACACCGATAATGTATAGTTTGAATTCTTATATTACATAGTTAATGAAACAGAGCAAACATATAAGAAATATAAGGTGTCAAAGTATTGTTAACCACTCCATACCTGATCGGCTTTTGGAAGTTTCCTCCTGAACCTTGTCAATCACCTGAAGGAAATGAACCATTCAAATAAGACACATACTGTATGATAGAACAATGATAATTTATATTAGTGTACACAAAGTAAACAAATGATAGAACAAGAATGGCATGAGAAGAAAAGGCTGTAGATAAATTAAAAAAAATAAAATCTTTAGTGCACTGCGAAAGAACTGATGGCTGCTGAGCACATTTATTACAGCTGAGGTTTTGAACTACAGTAAACAATGACGGTTAGGCAGACTGAAGAAGTTCCTAACAAAATCTATCCTGTATTTCAAGGAACCAAATAAGGGAGACTAAGCGAGCAGATGATGGGAGCACTAAACAATTTATCCTGTATTTCAGTCAATTTATGAGAACCCAGAATCATATGAGTATATCACATACGTGTTAATTACTGCCTGAGTTTTATCGATGAACAACACAGTCCAACGACATCATTATGAGCACCAGACACCCTGAAGACAGTATGACATATCCGTTTCACACCTCAGACTCAGATATTGACCATTGAGTACTTCAGAACTATTCAAGACATGCGCTAAATAGAATGCTACCGTTTATTGATCGAGTCCAGTATAAGAAATTTTAGTGCGTTTTACAAGTTTCACCTTTGTAACACTAAAATACAGGTAATGTATAATCTAACTACAATATCACAGTTACAACTCAACTTCTAACAGGATCAGGTTTTTATGATGAACTTCATGGACAATACTTGTGCTTTTGAGCAGTTCACTAGAAATTTGCTTGTACTTGTGCTTAGTATGATGCTTGTATTAGTGACTAGTGAGATTTGTGGTGCCATATAATCTGATACTCTGGGTAACTTATTCACATTACGCTTCACTGGGGGAAGGCAGTTTAAAGTTTGTCAGAAACCAAAATGATCTAATTTCAGCACAAGGAGTATTTCTCCAGAGACATGCAGGACAAAATTAAAGGACAGCACAATCTTTTCCTATTTTATCTAAGAATATGGGATGCAAATTTCTTTTACGATTTATGTACAAAATGCTGGTTGGCTTGCTACTATGTTTCAACAATGCTCCAGTTTGTCAGGAAATACATCATATATCTTGACTACTAAGATCAAGTAGTTCATATGGTCATGTCTTTAGTAAATACAACAGGGACTTGCGTTGAAAACTTAGTCTAAACAATCCAAATATCAACACCTAAAAGAACTGATCCAAATCTCAATTCTCAAGCAATACAAAGAAATGATTATATATTATACCATACAAATTTTTGGATTAGAACTAAATTCAAGTTAATGATTTTTTCACAAGGTTAAAACAGCAGGCTGGCCACACAGTTCAAGCTCTTGGTGCTTAGCTGTGCTGGTTTTTTATATATTAGGGAGTTGGTTTCAAATCCAAGTGGTAAACTGTTCTGTACTCGTACTTTTGTTGCTTTATGGCAATAAAATTCAGGTTCCCCATCACTGGAAAAAACTACAAAGAAATGATTCCATAGGGAAATACATATCATAATGACAAGGAAGAAATCACGGAGAAGCGCATAAACAACCAAGCAAAACCGAAAGAGATTAGCTAGGCTCATTAGTCATTAATAACCAGGAAATTCATACCTCATCAGGAACTCGAAGATACTTAATGGTGTTCCCGCGAATGTAACACTCCGGCATCCTCCAAAACTTGTCACCATCCTGCAATCCGAGCCATCATAAACCATAACTACAGGAAACACACAAAATAATAGGACAGAATAACTGGAACCCCACCATGCTACTAATTTGAATTCTTTAGGATAAGAGATTCACCCCAAAATCAAACAGTGCACTTAACTAGTCTTTTGCTAACTAGAACATATCACAATGTGAATCAAGGGCACCAGATTTTTCACCTTTGAGGTGCAAATAACCTCCCTAAGGTGGATGTTCATCCACGTGTCGCAATTGACCAGATGCCCGTTGTAGGTCTCCCCATTCTTCAGCTCCACGAGCTGAGATCACAAAAGTTTTCAACGGTCAGGACCAACAATAAGAACGAAGAACCACACGCCAAAAACGATGAAGAAAGAAGAAGCCAGAAACCGGGATCTTACCATGGGGTGCCCCTGGGCGGTCTTGAGGAGCGAGAGGGGAAGCTGCACACAAGAACAAAAAAAAAAATCGAATCAGCCGCTGCCACCCTGTCATCAACCACATCTCAGTTTTGGGGATCGAGGTGTAAACGAAAGGAAGGGGAAATACGCACCATCCTGTTCGGGATCCGGGGATCAAAAAGGCCGGATCGGATGAAGGAGGAGGTCGTATATCGTCGGCGCACGGTTGGGCGGCGGCTGCGGAAGAGGAGATTCCGGGAGCAAAACCCTAGTTTTCCGTCGGCGAGAAGCGGAAGGAGACAGTCAGACAGAGCTCGCGACGCCGAGTGTAGAGAAAAAAAATACGGGTTTAGTGATGGTGGGTGTTCGTAGGGCTATAGACAAAACTCAAAAGGTACCAGGCGTCCGGCCCGGGCCCGTTAAGGCACGTCCACGGCCGGAGGCCCGTGGAGCCCAGCGTGCCCCTGCCCTTGCCAATGCACGCCTGCACCACAAAGCCTGCCGAGACGCCGAGGCCGCCGCGCTGGGTGTATTCCTGCTCTTCAAATAGAGGGCACAATCCTGTTATTATCCCGGTGTTTGACAACTAGAAAGGGTTTGGACTTACCCTGTGGTAATAAAGTATGTGTAGTGTAGTGATTTTAAAAAAAAACATTTTTAGAGGCTTGTACTCGATTTCTCTCACCACGTCATTAGATCAATGACATGCATAAAACTATATTAGCCAAAAACAAAATCCCTCTTTATAATACGACTATCTATCCTAAACTTTCTTTTTCTAGATTTCTTGGCTGAAAAAAATAAAAACTACTAAATTATACCTTTACCATTGAGTTTTTCTTCTCACATATTTAACGCTTCATCTCCATGGTCCTTGCCATCTCCTCTCATGGCTCCATGTATGCTTTACGCCTTCTCGTGTACTAACCTAGCTCATCATCTCAAGTAAAACATTAGTCCACTAATTATCGCTCAATTACTAAAAACCAAATATGTTTTTCAAATGGCCGCGTCTAGCTATGACTGACCCTGGACTTTAGCAGGGGTAGCCTTGACCCGGTGAAAGCTCATGTTTGGTTTTGGGTAATTGATGAAACCTAGTTTGCTAACGATTGCTCTAAAGTGTTTCATGAGAATGATTAGCAAACAACAAGATGGAGCAAAGGACCAGGGTCGGTGGAGGCCACAAGTGAAGGGCAATGACGGCATCCATACAAATGGTATAAGTCCATCATCAAAAGGAGTCCACAACCTTCATCAAGAGATGGTGAAAAAGATAGGAGCTCAAGGCAAAGGTATAATCCATAGGAGCTCTTTTGCTTTTGGATCAAGACTCCATAGAGGGAGTGATCACATTTAGGATAGATAGCCGTACTATCAAGAGGGGCGAAATCGTTGATGAAATACGGTTATCAAGTGCCATTAGGTGTTCATGATCATTGCATTGCATATAGATGCTAGTGGCACTAACAAACCCTTAGAAAACTCTTTTGAAAAGGCTAACACACGTGCACAAGGTGTAGAACACTTGGTGTTAGCACATGGGAACAAAGGGTGAAAGGTTTGAGTGAAAATCCTAAGAAAATAGAGCGTCGGACCGTAGAGTCACAGAGCGTCGGACCATTAGCCTCGGTCCGATGGCTAACCCTGCGAAGGAGCGTCGGACGCTCAGTTTCGGAGCGTCAGACTTTTTTGCCCGAGCGTCCGACGGTGCAGATCGTGCGAGAGCTGACACGTGGCGAGCTCTGAGAGCGTCGGACTCTCGGCGTTAGTCCGACGGTGAGCGTTGGACCAACGTCCGACGGTTTTCAGGGCTCGGGGAGCTCTCTGGAAACGTCGGACCGTGGTTTCGTTTGGTCCGACGGGCCGTGTATTTTCGGTCCGACGGTGCAATGGCAGTGGGCGTCGGACCGCGGGTGTTGGTCCGACGTTCGTCCGTCCGACGGTTCGTTTAGCGTGGGAAGTTAGCCGTTGTGATCCAACGTTCGACTTCAAACGGTTAGTGACACGTGGCGTTCATCCAGGGCGTCGGACCGTGCGTTATAGTCCGACGGTACGCAGTGAAATGTAAAATGGCTAGTTCTTTGTGTATGGCTTATAATAGTCACTTGGCTGGTTTGGGGAGCATCTCTTGGCACTCCTGAACATCATAGCATACTTGTGAGCCTTCCCACTCCACTCTCACTCATCCTACTTGATTGTGATCATCATTTGGTGAGTTTGGAGAGCATCAAGTGCATTGCATTAATAGAGATCATCTAGAGGCACTTGGTAGCGGTGATTCGCAGCGATTTCTCTCATTACTCTTGAAGTTTGCCGACTCCTAGACGGCTTGGAGCTGCGAGGATCGTTGAGGGGAGTTGGTGATTGTTTCCGCCTCCGATCAAGGTATTGTGAGAGGTTCTTGAGCCTATCCCCGCGGGAGATTGCGAAAGGCATCTTTAGTGGATTGCTCGTAGCTTGGTGAATCCCCGTCTTGTGTTGGTTGTGCGGCACCCTTGAGAAGGGTTTGGCGTGTGATGCCAATTAGCGCGTGAACCTCCAAGTGGGTGTATCGCTACAACGAGGACTAGCTTGTCGGCAAGCAAGTGAACCTCGGTAAAAATCTTGTGTCATCTCTCTACTGAGAATTTCTTTTGTATTTGATTGATTGGTTGTATTGGACTTCATCTCTTCTTTACACCGGGGGTATTGAAACCACCTTTACTCTTTACATTTGTGTACTTACTCTCTTGTGTAGTTTGTTAGTTAGTTGCTCACTTAGCAGTAGTG
The DNA here is from genome assembly GCA_038502445.1 of Eremochloa ophiuroides. NCBI lineage: Eukaryota > Viridiplantae > Streptophyta > Magnoliopsida > Poales > Poaceae > Eremochloa > Eremochloa ophiuroides. The sequence goes on from JAHLJS010000006.1 coordinate 18,458,908, forward strand.
TATAGTAGTGACATAGCCTTTGAGTGTGAACTAGTGATCATAGGTGTAGTATATTTGTCTAGGTGGCTTGCATAGTGTAGGTTAGAGCTAGTGCTTTGTAAAGCTTGCTATTGTTACTAATAGGCTTGTTAAGTGTTGTTTGTAGATTTTTATAAGCTATTCACCCCCCTATAGCCATCTATGACCTTTCACCCGGCTATGGCCGGCTTGGGTTGGCTGCGTTGTCGCAGGGTGGCTGCTCCTATCTAGAGGCAGGGATTTGTGGAATGATTTCTTTTTTATGAACATTACTTTATACTATATCGTTTAAAAAAACACATATGCATGTGTTAATCGATGAACAATGCTTTTAATTTTTGTTGGATTTGTTTTAAATGTGAAATTATTTTGTTGGTCAGTAAATAGTATAATCGTATATATGGATAATAATTTTTTGTTGTGTTCTTATACTTTCAATTCATGAATAGTACATTCATATGTGGAGTAGCATTCTAATTTTATATAGCAACTTAATTTATTCTCCCGTGAATATATTTGTATACATAGTTCATCAATTTTGCATCTAGTCATGCCATAGCTACAATGGCTGACGATATCAACACTAGACAATGGCCAAGGCTGGCTATGGCCGACCAAAGGTAGCTACGACTAGCCAGAGTTGGCTGTGGTAGGTCAGAAGCCTATTGCTACTATTTAGAGACAGGGTTTGAACACTTTGATGGTTGTATTTTTTTGTGGACAATACTTTCATGATGTACATTATATATAAACAATTCATTCATGTATACATGTGTTGGTCCATGAAACTCTTAGTTTCTATTGAATTTATTTTACATATGAACTAGTTTTGTCATTTGATGAATTGTACGTGCATGGCAAATTGTTTTATTGTATTGACAATTGATGAATAATACATTCACATGTGAAAAGTGTCATTTTTTAGTGCAAATTCATTTGTCATCAAATGAATTGTTTTTGACATGCGTAGTAAGTCATTCTACCTTCAGCCATGTCACACATGGTCGGCCATAGTCACTCCAAGCTAGCCAAAGGATTGGTTACAGCCGGCAAGGGCTAGTTACAACATGGCGGGCAACACAGTTAATTCTAAATAAGATTTTTGTTGGTAAGAGAAATATTATATGACCTATTCATTGTTGTATTTACTATACTTTTGTTGTTTGTAATATAGACCATGGAGAATAAGTTCTTGGATAGCCTTTGTAAATGGTGAGAATGTGGATACACTTTTCATGAACTGTTCAACCACCTGAGGCGCTCCTATCTCTCCTGCTGTTGCACTCTTGATGCAAGGCCCAAAAAGAAAAGGCAAAAAAGTTAATAAAGATGTGGATGAACTACTTGTGTCAACTTGGTTGAATGCTAGCAATGATACAATTATAGAACTAATCAAACTAACTTTTGTAAGAGAATTGGGGGGTACTGCAATAATACAAACAAGAGATTTGTATCAGATCGCTTTAAGAGTTCTTTGATGCATAAATGTTTGGTTATTTTAGTATGTAAACAAGTTTTGCGGATGATATAATCAGGTTGAGCGTAGGAATCAAAGTGAGCATACTATTCAAAACAAGCATATTATTTTTCATTGTTTTTTGTTTTTACATATTCTCATTTGCAAAGACAAAGACAAAGAGAACAACTAGTTCCAATTAATTAATTCATTGATGGAACAAACTGAAGAGTGAAGTCAAATGGCATTCATTCAAAGCAAAAGGATTTGGTAGATTAGAATAACGGTGCTAACAAGAAACAAAAGATTGGCAAACCCTACTACCAGCATTAATTGTTGATAATACCAATATCAATAGGTAAGTAATTGAAGCTGGATGTCCAGAGTCCGATGGCCTGAGGAGATCAATGGGTAATAAGAAGGCAAAGCCAGCATTTAGTCGAGGTGGAGGTGATGAAAGTATGGAGGAATTAGGTAAAGTGTGAGCGAGAAAGGAAGCTTTGACATAGAGAAAGAAAAAGATCTAGAGGGAGAGGTACATTCTCCATAGAAAAGGTTGTCTTGAGTTATATAGAAAGACGGTGGAAATTAAACAGACCAAGGTTGCTCATAAGGCCAATAAACCTCAACAGGGTTAAGGATAAAGAGAGGTTTATGATGGTTGACACTTGCATGACTGGGTTGCAGCAAAAGTACTATTCTAAAATTGTAGAATATCATTACTCGTTTCTCCACCTATTTAATATCATTGTCATTAGAAAAATATTTTGTCAATATATTTATAATAAAAGTTACTAATCGATTGACGTTTTATGATCAAACTTAATAACTTGTTTTGAACCATCACTCCTAAGGGACTAAGGGTGTCCTCAACAGCGTCCAATTATCGGTTTTTATAAAATGTTTATTGGACGCTGAGGAGTGAAATGTTGCTGGAAGTTGAGGAGAGAGAAGAACTAGCTAGTGCTAGCCCACGCGCTGGCCCTGCATGGAGTAAAAAAAAAAAGTCCTCCGTCTCTCTCTCCCTCTCTCGATGATCTACCTCTCCACTTCTCTATTTTCTTTTTTTAGAGTTTCAAGTTTCTAAATCGATTGGTGTTTTACTCTGTCTAGGACGCTTTATCTAGGAATTCAGTGGAAAAGAAGGGTACGGTCGAACGGATTTAGGGCTCGTTCGGTTAGACTAATTCCTAACCGGAACAGTTCCTTGTGATGCTTGACTGTATAAAATAGAGCTGTGTTCCTGGCTGGAATGGTTCCAGGACTCAATTCCGTACCAAACGAACATAGCCATAGGATTTAGGTGGTCCTCCAAGCTGGCCGTTGCAAAGATTTACCGTCACTTTGCTATAGGCTGTACAAATGGAGTAGTAGTTACCTGTCTCTCTGAAAATTAAAAGAATCTGCTTTTATTATGGCAACAATAAAGCTCCTAGGTACATTGACTCCACATATATGATGAAAAATGACAGCCCAACCACAGTTGGTGGCATCAACTAATAATGACTTGGTTTTCAATAGTACTATCTAAACACTAATGCGATGGCTGAGCCATTTGAATTGATCTTTTCTACTACATGACAAGGTCGTTCTCCCTCATAGACGAAAGCTGACTAAAGATTGGCCTCCATAGTGCCTGGTCTGATCCGAATCCGCCGATCACCAGAACAAAGTTAGAATTTAGAAAGAAGGGTGAAGTTGACGCTCAGAGCTAGCAGACAGCACAACTCAAAAGGAATTGACGCTTCTCGTTCCTGACAAGCCTCAAAGAAATGGCCTGCTACCAAAGTTCATATAATAAATAGCCAGTAACTAATTTAGTTTCCTGAGCGCAAACTCAATCGAGCAAGAAATAAACATGGAGAAATAATAACAACAACAATGTGTTGGCTCAGTAATAACTATTTGAAAGGCAGGCACTGCAACTGCAGATTATTCATTCATTGGCTGTAAAATCGGAGTCACCAGAACTATCACACGCGATCATCATATATAATTACTTTTACATATTCATGCTGAAAGGGATGCTCAGCAACAGCACAGTGCATGAACCAGAATATAAGCTAGCACAGCAAAGACGATCGACGACGACGACGACCTCCAAATTAATGACCCAAAAAGGGGAAAAAAAATCACCATGAAAGCTTAGCTAGCCGCGCGCAGCAACCGATTCATCGCTGCTGCTGCTGCGACGACTGATTAACAAGTGGAGTGGAGAAGAGACGACGCATGCGTCGATCGTCGATCAGCCCCTGCACTGGGTGATGGCGCTGCAGCCGCGGGAGTAGGGGTTGGCCTCGGCGCCGGGCTGGCAGTTGTAGTAGGAGGCGCCGCGCTGCGAGCAGGGCACGTTGTCCCTGCGCAGCGCGTCGTAGCCGATGTAGCCGGAGCCGCCCTGCAGCACCCGGCGCTTGCCGCCGCCGGCGCCGGTGGCCATGCCCGCGACGTCGGCCTCGGCCTCCGGCGTCCACGTCCAGGTACTCCATGCACTCGCCCACCGTGCCGCCGCCGCGGCACGTCGTCCCGCGCCGGATCACGAGCTGGCGGGCCAGGTCGCCGGCCACGCCGCCGCCGCCCGCCGACACCGCCGCGACGGAGATGGCCAGCACGAGCGCGAGGACGGCGGCGACGGTGCGGAGCAGCAGGCGCGCCATGGCCGATGAAGGTGCGCGCGAGCGGAGGCGAGAAAGGAACAGTGGCGCGCGTTTGGTGGTGGTGTGAGAGAGCGAGGCGATGGGGGGGGTGTATTATATCATGGCAGGCAATGGCGGGACGGACGGCACCGGCAGTAGGTGAGGACTGACTGAGGACGCGCGAGGCGAGAGGGACCGCGCGCGACGAGAGAGAGAGAGAGAGAGAGATGGCGCGTCGGCGTCGGTGCGGCGCTGTTGCTGTTGCTGTGGGGCGACGGGTGCGTGACAGCGACCGTTGGCGGGTCTCGATCGATCAACGTTTGCGAACGTAAGCCTCGCGACGCGGTCACCACTCACCACCTGTGATCCTTGCGCTCGGGCTCGGCCGGCCGGGCGTTGGAGGCGGATGCCGCGGATCTCCATGGCTTATTCGCCTGTCCCCTCTCCTCTGTACACGTAAGTAGGAACGTAACGTAGGAGGACGTAAGCGGAGGCAGGCGGCGTGATCTCGACGGTGTGCATGCAGTGGCAACTGGCTGGCAGGCAGTTGGTGTGTGTGCAGTGCATATGCATCGGATCACGAGCTAGCTAGAGTCGCTGAGCGAGCGAGCACAGGACGGCAGGACCCAGGTGCTCGGGGAAAGTTGAAATTGTCCGGCCGGTAGCGTAGCGTAGCGAGCGAGAGGCGCTAGCTCCTCGCTAGGACGACGACGAATCGACGATCGATTGACTAGGAGCCAAGGGCACGTACGCACGCACGGCACGGCCTCCAGGGTGGGGTGGGGTGGGGACGACGCTGGGGCCTCGCCTGCGTGCATGCCAGGCACGTTGGTAGTAGTTTTGCATGGTCCCTCGGCCGGAACAACAGGCTTACGATGCACCATTGCACGCCACATGTGACTGTGAGGCTGCTGATGAGTGATGAGGCAGTAGGTACGGTGACACCAGCTTAGCTCGGGGAGTGTGATAGCAAAATTAATAATACAGCTTGCTTCTACTCGTGTACTACGCATCCATACAGTCCACTTAACAGTTCCAAATTTTAAGCTGCTCTAGGCCTTAGTTGTTTTTCCTTCCATACATGTAACCCCCATCCCCACCCCTCCGTAGTCTGAAAACATGTGTACTTTTAGAAAATCAAAACAATTTATAATTTGAAAGGAGGGAGGGAGGAGAGACAAATTAATTAATTGAGGTGCAATTCTTCTTCTTCTTCTTCTTTTGGCGACTGCAGGTGCAATTCAATACTAGTATACAACCATATGTAAATTCCTGTGATTAATAACGCCACACTGATCAACCAACATCAATTCAGTCCCTTACATTCTACGACATCCTAGCACTGCACGTGCCCGGCAGCGCGTTCGCTCGCTCGCTGCATGCTAACTGGTCCTCCATCTAGGATGAACAGTACGAAGGAAGTACCGTAGTACTAGCACGGTACTGCTAGACCACTGCCAGCACCACACACGTACGAGCTGCTGCTGCTGCTGCTGCTACAATTGATAAGCAGTTGACTCCGCCGGCCGGCGGTCGGGTGCACCGGCCGTGCACCAAACGACGACAAAACGAATGCGTAGGCGGCGCGCAGGGGTTGTTAACCACACACACACCGGCACGCGTACGTACGTACAGTACTACCAATTCAACGAGAGAGAGGAAGACGGTTGGTGTGTGTGCCGGACGGACACGACCCAACCGGCCGCCGGCGAGATGCACGATGACGTCGTGGCACGACGACCACCGCGGTGGGATGGGGTCGAATGCGTCAACTCTGTTCACGAGCGGGGGCGCCCGCCCAAGTCGTCTCGGTTTCGCTCGCCAGTTTCTCATCAGATCAGATACTTTTACCAGAGTGATTGCTTCCGACTGCCTCTTGTCATCTTGCCTTAAACAAACGTTGCCTGTCAGGTTCAGAGAACTAAACAAATGCTGTGATATCTTGCCATGTGTGTACACGCGCTGATCTCTGCTTGCGCGCGGATAGGACGACGACCTAGCTGACCGATTCTGGCCCTGTTCGTAAAAAGCGCTTATTTTTCAGCTCTAGAACAGTGTTTCTCTCAAAAAAAATCAGCAACAGCCGAAATCAGCTCAGCTTATCATCTCCAGCGAACAGAGCCTCTATTCTGATGGATGACCAACTGCAGCTCCTTTCTTTGACAAACTGTATATTTCTGGTATTTTCATCTCATTATTAGTTGTCCATGGGCGTTGCAACGTCCTTGCATCCGTTTCAGTTGGATCTGCCTCAGCAGTGGGGGACACCGGGACAGTAGCACCTGCAAGACCTTCTCACGTCGCCGTCCAAACCCCTGCTGTGACCTCAACTCTAGCCGTTCGGTGCTTGTCCTGTCGGTTCATCTTTTTCAACGTAGCTTTCAACCCGGATCGTAGTCAGGTCATCTACAACCATCAAGCCACAGTCATCATAAATCATGACATGGCGTGGATGATGAATTTAACACAACACAAGCGTGGATCGATAATTCTACTTGGAATTCTCATATCTATCTCTATCCAGATCTATTTGAGCATATAAATATCTCATTTTCGAAGTAGAGAAAAAAAAACTAGGTGGAGTGGATCATATACATATAAAAAATACATTTATTTTTGGAGCAAACTTCAAATGCTAAAAGCGTACTTATTTTAGGAAGAGTAGAGTTTATCGTAGAGAATTAGGAAAATTACTTTGATCATACAATAGAGAATTAGAGCAGGAGTTGTACCGAACGCTAGTGTCCTCACCGAAGGGGGGAATAGGGGATGTTCGAGGCGGGCTTCTTCTCGCCGGATCTGATTTGCCGCGGCCCGCTAAAGTCATCTGGGTTGCCAACTGTGTTGGGCCAGACATTTCGGCATTGCCACCGCAACGTCACTCACGCTCCCGGCCTGTTACCGGTGAGCTCCGCATCCTCTTATACCACTGCTGATTTTTTGTTGTGATCGCTGATGCTGGCATAGGGACTTTTAGAAATATTGTCCGATTTGAAGATTATTTTACGGATTGTACTTAATTTGAAGATTTAAATAGGTTTAGAGAGAGCTATATTTATATTTACCAATACTCTTGGAGCTGCTCTTAGACTCATGGGCCGAAGAAAGAAAGAACCATACATATAGTAGGCCTTAATAAAGTGGGAACCACATGGGCGGTTCGTATGGAACGTTGGGCCGAATTAAAAAGTGTGCACCCTTGTCATTGTTAACGTTGGGCTTGCTCTGGGGGCCCGGTCGCTCTGCCGTTTTTGCCACACCCTTGGCATCGTTCCGTGCGTGTTGTTCATACTTGGCAACGGTTCTCAGTCTCTCAGCTCTCCATTGATAGATCTGACAGAGCTCCTGCGTCGTGCCCTTCGTCGTCTAGCATGAATTAAACGGGGAAAAGAATGGCCAAGGAAATCGTCTAGAGTCTATTCAAAAATCAAAGAAATCGTCGAGAGGAATGACGAATGAGCCAGGCTCAGGGAACGGGGCGGAGATGCTTGGTTTCGTTCTACTACTACATTTATTATTACGGCATCACACGTTCCATTCGATACAGCCCGTTCTTTTGGCTGAAAAATAAGCGCTGATTTCGGATCGTGCTGATTTGTTGTGAGAGAAAAATACTGTTTCGTGGCTGAAAATAAGCGCTGATTGGTCAAAAGAACAAGTTGTATATATCTGATTATCTGTACCATAATATAGTGAAAAATGCATGCATAACAATTAATAATGGTGGTCACTGGCACAAATTAACGATAAAAAATGTACAGTCACACGCACACGCGTGATCGATCTTGAGCAATTATGTACACACACATCACTCCCAGACACCTGCACGCACACAAACTGATTCAGATCAGCTCCACACACACACTGCGTCGTCGAAATCAAGTTTAGCGAGACATGCATGCTTAAGTAGCTAGCTAGCAACTTCACTGACATAGACACGACGACGGCGACTAGCTGTCAAACACTAGCTAGCTAGCTAGCTGCATGCTGCACGTACCTCCCTCCGATCTTCACAAAGTCACAACTACTAGTAATTGATATAACAAGCCCTCCGATCCACGGATGTTCGATACACATACTGAGAGATCAGTGATGAGATGATGGATCGATGCATATAATATAATGAAGCTAGCGACGACGACGATGGATGGATGGATCTCAGACGTCGACGACCCTGAAGGACTCGCGGTTCTTGATGACGATGTCGTACATGTGGACGGAGGAGAACCTGGCGAAGTCGTTGGGGAGGGAGATGAGGTCGAGGGAGCCGCGCTTGTGGAACTGGTACAGCGTGGGGTCCTCGTAGTAGCGCTCCCACCCCAGCGCCCGCAGCTCCGCCTCCAGCTCCGCGTACGACCGCACCACCTGCCCGCTCGGCGTGTGCACCAGCGCCTTCCGCCGCCGCACCGCCTCGCCGCCCGCCGCCGCGCCGTTCTCCACCAGCCGAACCACGCCGTTCTTGTTGAACACCCACACGCCCGACATAGCTCTCTAGCTCTAGCTGGTGAACTATTGATCGATCGATCGCGATATGATGACGATGATCGTCGTTCGCAAAGCTAGCTAGCTGGCTGGCTGGAGTGCTGGACTGCTTGTGCTTCTGCTTGAGAGATAGAGAGAGAGAAAGATGGTTGCTTCTGATGCTAGGGTTTACTGGGGATGGATGGTTGTTGAGCAAGGGAGGCCGATCAAGGGGTGTATATATAGACCATGAAGCCAGCCAGCAGCCAGCCTGCCTGCCTGCCAACAAAAAGTGCCAAAGGTATATATATTGATGATGTGGGCCATGGATCGTTGTAGGAGACATACAACACATGCATACTCCCTCCATATCGGGAAAAAACATTGTCCTAGTCTTTCCTCTCGCTTGCGAAATGAATGACGTTATGTATCCGTAGTCGCTATTTTGGACGTGGATGTCCTAATCACTCCTTGATATGCTAAATGCTGTTCTAAACGTCATTTTTTATCAATATGGACGGAGTATATGTTACGTTAATTATGTGAATATGTACACACCACCCTAATAGCTAGCTAGCTACAAGGCACTGGATACCATGATGCTGATATAATGAATGAATATGAAGAAGGAAAATTAAAGATAATAAGCTAGCTAGATATCAACATATATCTTGGTTTGCAGTGTGGGCCGGGGTCGCAGTTAGGTTAGGTCGTGCCAGATTAAAGATGCTGTTTATTCTTACTTAACATCAAAATTAAATTAGACAGGGAGATAAGGAATAATGCAAGAAGATTAATTAAACTTCACTAGTGTACACCGGAATATATGTGTATGCCTTGCATGCATGTATCTCTATCCATTTTGTTATAGTGTTAGTTAAGGATTCCCTCTTCGATCCCACTGTGCTTGATAAGCTAACCTGGAATATATTTGCGAAAAGAAAGAAATGAAAGATCCACGCAACTGCGATAGTGTAGTGCATCATCCGACACCATCCATATATAATTGCTCTGTACATGGATGATGTCTCCGGAAAATAAAGCATTAGTAAATTCGTTAATTAGTTAGAACCTACTGCCATCATATATATTTTATGTTCAGACCGAATTCAGCCGACAGATCAGTTTGAGACCGTGCGATTTCGCCACGTGTCGCGGTACCATCACGCCACCTTGCAAAAGAGAGAGAAACATCGCCAAATTTTTGCATCTTTTGATGGGGGGGTAGATATGCATGCATGACGGTGTGGAGTGGAAATGTTTGCTTAATTATGTTGCAACTTGGGGGCGATCTATCTACTCTATATATTCTAGCCACGAAATATTCATGCATGCATTATTTTATTTATAACATAAATAAAGTTAATTCTGTGGAAGTTAGATAAGTATTCGATCGCTTGTCGAGAAAAAATATATACGTTGTGTGCGGAATCCTACCAACCTTTTCCCCGAAAAGAAAACAAAAAGTATCGGAGCCAAATTCTCACTCAAGAAGGGAATACGATTCACTCGCTATAGTTTACTCCTTTACTTAGCCATCGATCGCACAAGAGAATTTGGGCTGTACGTGCTCATCCGATCCTTAGAGCAAAAAACTCTTTTTTAGCGAAAGGGAATTCGATCATCGAGATCAATCGGGGGCCTTTTATCGGGAACATATTTGATACTATCGCTCATTGTCAAGTATATATTTTGGTGTACGGCAGGAATAATGCGCGCGCGGGATGTAATTGATGTATGCTTTTTGCTGCAGGCAAGCTTGGAGCATCTGCAAAAGAGAGATTTTGGCTTATCCTACTAGTTTCTGCCTAGCTACGTGATGGCACATTTTTTTATGTTGGATCCGTTGGCTATCTAGCTAATTCCCTGTAACTTAACTTGGCATGCTAGCTAGCCAGTAACTTAACTTGGCATGCTAGATAGCCAGCTGACGGATTGATTGCTAGCTAGCTAATTCCCGGTGACTTAACTTGCATTCTCTATATTGAATGCACCCACCCTGATTGTAACTGGTTCTTCCCCAGTTGCAACGGGCCCAATTCTAGTTATAATTGGATCGCGCCAGGTTGCAACTGGCCCGACTTTAGTTGTAATTGGATCGCGTCAGATTGCAACTGGTTCTTGCCTAGTTGCAACTGGCCCGACTCTAGTTGTAACTGGATCTTGTCAGGTTTGCAATTGGTTCTTGCCTAGTTGCAATTGGCCCGAATCTAGTTATAATTGGATCACGTCAGGTTGCAACTACATCAGGTCCAGTTGCACTGGATCAGATCCGTTGCAATTACTTCCGTCAAGTTGCAATTAGTATGATGTTATAGTTGTGATTGGTCTAGTCTCGCGGTTGCAATTGGTAGAGAATACACACATTTGGTATATAAAATGCACGTTGTTCATTAGCTAGGCTTGCAACTAGGTTGTAACTACTTGCATGTAGTAGCAAATTGGGTAAAAATTACGTTCTAAGTGGTTGCAACAAGCGCTAACTACACTACAGCCAAGTTGCAATTGTGTTGTAATCATCATGATAACTCATAGTACATTGAAGTTATAATTACATACTTAAAAAAAAGTTCATCAAATATAATCTTCTTGGATCTCGTTTTGTTAAGCATATTTTTTTCAACAACCTGATGCAAACGGATCTGAAATATGGGTTACAGTTTAGGAGATATTGTATTTTTTCGATCCGAAACAAAAAAAAGATTCTCTACATGCGGGACGGACCGGTGGGGACGAGAGGTGGGCTGGTAGGATCTGTGCATTTGGTATAGCAAATACACCTTGTTGCATTATATATATATATATATATATATATATATATATATATATATATATATATATATATTCTGAGTATGTTCGGTTTGTACAGTACGTGGTGAGCGCCGCAAAGGAAATGTTTGTTTTTGTTTGTTTTTTGTGTGTGTACGTTAAAGTCGCCTTTTCACGTACTGTGTGTATATAAAGGTGCTGCTATGTGTGCCAAAATTGAAGTTCTAGTTATCTTCCTCCTGAATCTCTATGCAACTATATACCAATATAGTCCTGCTTGCCAGCGACATGTCCAACTTATTTGCTAAACCATCCTGCTGGAGAATCTGTGATAGCATATGGATGTGTGGCGACCTAATTTAGTACCGTATGATATATAGTTGACAATACTACTGCTAGCTAGTTGTTCCGCAAGCACAGTGTGACACCTTAAGAACAGCATTCATGCACAGCGCACTACTGGATTTTGGTGCTTTGCCAAGTGTCAGGGGCACACTTGGCAAAAAGGTGGCCCTTTAGCACTCGTCAAAGGCTTTGTTAAGTGCCGCATTTAGCACAACTTTCATGTATCATTAAAAGTATAGAGAGCCTTAGGGCATGTTTGATCCATTAAATAAATAGCTAAAATTAGTATTGGTGGATTCAAACAGACATACTAATTATTAGTCTGAGGAGGCAAGAGTTGATAACTGTTAGTTCTATTACCAACTTTATAGTTGTTAGGTGTTAATAACTAGTTTATTACCTTCAACTCACTATCCAACCACATATTAGCAACTATTAGTAGGTGGATTCAAACACTCTCTTACTAAAATTTAACTAGCTAAAAAATAGCAGCTATTAGCTATGTAATTTTTAGTGCTAATGGATCCAAACAGACCATTGCTATCATCCTCTCTTATCATCAGGTATTCCCTCTTGTCTTTTTTGTTTTATAAGGCACTGTTATTTGACCCACGTCTCAAACACCACACTTCGGCATTATTCCCATAAATTTTTATAATGTCTATGACTGAATTTGAAATTATATGAAAGTTTCTATATGATATCCCAATAATGCTAAATTTGTAAGGTTATTCAAAATTTTTTAGTAAGTGTTATTCAAATACTATAATACGTACGTTGAAATCTTGAGTTGGCCACGTGGTTTAATTAGAATGAGCACTACCAGAATCCTGAATTGGCTTAAGTACCAAAAACCATCAAGGAAAGGGGTTAAATCGCCAAACAAATGATCCCTGGCTAAAAACCATCTAGCAAACACACCCAAGAATAGAAAACAAGGGAAATTAGTTTACTCAGCGGTTTTGATACTTCAGGATGATTTCCTTAGGCCAGTCTCAGTGGAAAGTTTTATTTTGTTGTTAAGACTGCCATGTCACATAAAATAAAATGAAACTCGAATAAAACTTTGCTTTGAGAGTGAGTGTTTCATTCTGTACTTTCATCGACATTAAATTTTATGACTCATGAAGAGTTGGTAATCGTATCAAGAGAGTTTTATCTAGATGAAACTCATCTTTTCTCTCTTCTTAAACACACTGTCATGTCATCGAATATACCTAGGTGACAACCTATTTAATGCAAATGAAACTCAATTGAAACTCCCACTGAGACTAGCCTTAGAGGCTAGCCACCAAGGAAACTACAACCAAACTTAATTTGCTAAGAAAATATTGCAACCACCAAGAACAACTTTTTCTTGAGGGCCAGTAGCCACCAAGTAATACTACCAAGAATTATAACTTGAGATATACTCTTCCCTTGCTCGTGGTTCTAGCTTTTTTAAGTAAAAATTGAGTGTCTAGATATAGTGTATTTCTAAATATTCTAGAAAATCAGAAAGACTTATAATTTGGTATAGAGGAAGTAATTTATAGTTTATTAATTCACAGCGGAACCATGAAAATTTAACACGATATATGCATGCATGTGATCTAAGCTCCTCTCATGTGAAAATTAAACACAAATTTGTATATACCTACCTTCTTTGTGATATATGGAAACAGTTTACCTATATCCACACGAATAGATTCTGATTTCGATTGAAGCCCTACGTATCATATGTCCCAGTTTTGGAACCGGAGTCTTTAATTTGCGTGTTCTTGTATTATAATAGAAAAGCAAGAATGAACCACATCAAGGATCGAGATATATATGATTAGGTAAGCGGCTACGTACATTAACAAGTACATCAACTTGTGAATGGCACTTTCCGTCACTGAGCTGGCCGGCATTGTATGCAATTACTTGCAGCCAAGAAACTCTAGATGGGGAATCATATTCGATCGATCGATCGTACGCGTATATCGCATGCGCTGTACACACACGCAGACACACATTCTCACGTACATGTAGACCACTGTACACCAAATCTTTAGGATAGTTACTAGCTAGCTCAAAAGGCGAGCTCGTGCATGCCTAACTATTTTTGACGAGTTGAACACACGTGCTGATGGGGTCTGATCGATCGCCTGCAATAACATATTCCTGAAACGGCTGCTGCATGGGCGAACCTGACCTGCTGACCAGTCGAGATAAATATATATCCATCTTTCTTGTGTGATTCTGGCTCTCGAATTCAGCCTGGGAATATTTAGAGATTTAGACAAATATGGCTTTATTGCGTAACAGTAGTATTCTTATTAAACTGATCTGACTAGATGACATGACTAGGATGGATGGTTTCCACAAGTTACAGCATTCTGCTCTCAGGTCAAGCTCAAGATGCTAAATTTTGTTCAAACCAAGCGGGAATTGTCCATGCTTCACACTGCGTTTTGACGATCATGAGAATTCGATCGTGTCAGCCAGCTTGCTACCCTGCTCGGGTTCCACGATGAGTCTTTTTTCATTAAAAAAAAATATAGTTACACACAAGCTATTAAAAAAATTATCTTTTTTCACAGTTCAGAACTCTTTTTTCTTACTAGGTGAGTGCCCGTGTGTTGCAACGGGAACATGTACAAATATGTGTTATGTTTCTATATGCCAGTATCACAATAACTCATGTACAAACATGTGTTATACTGTTATAAAAAGGTTTTCGTAATCATAAGGTTTGGGATAAAGAAAAACAAAAAATACAAAAATAAATCCACAACAGAGAATATGGAATTTGTCCCCATCTATATGAAACCAGAAGTACATCTTCCACTCAAGGTGTTGTACACTGAACACATGAATAAAAATGCAGCTCAACCTATTTGACAAAATCAGTTGCAAAACCAAACTTGATGCAACAGCAGCATGCCATGTGTCGCCCTCCCATTCAACATTTAAGAGGTAAGCCATCTAAGAGGATGAAAAAACTGAAATAAAATCACATTTGATTTATAGGAAACAACAACAATATGTTCAATTTTTTAAGAGGGCCCAATAATTTTGATAGTTAATAAAGAGAATTGCCTTATTGAAGAACGTTGCTAAGTTAAAAAATTAATATAAACATGAAATTTATATGGGTTTATTGAAACGTGAAATATGTAGTGCTTATATAAATTAGAAATGTAATTGTTTTTGTTTTTCTTGCTGGATGAAATTTGTAGTGTTCAGGCACCACTTACACTGGGAGCTTAAATATATAGGACCTGTGATCTATTGATGATGATGCCATGGACAGGCTATAATGCTATTCTAGAGCTCCGATCATCCGGTAGTAGTGGTAAAATTTGGTAGACATATTTTAAGTGTCGGATGGTGTTTCAGAGAAACATAGCTAAGATGTCCTAACTGAATGGGGATTTACCCTTTCCAACAAAGTTTAATTGAAAATGAAAAAACTGATGAACGTGAGCTTTATCTCTAGTAGGCTTAAGGTTGACAAGATAACCAATGTTTGAGGTGCACGAAGAGAAGGGATGCCATACCGGTTGGGCGTTCGTCGCCGTCGAGCAGCGTAGGAGGCTGGCAACGGGAGCGTCCGTGTTGACGAAGCAACAGCTATTTCAGTTGTCGTCAGCAGGGTAGTTCGTGGAGGAGGTGGCGACGCGTCCGGCGAGGGCTCGTTTGACGGCTTCAAGGCGGTGGTGGTAGGCAGGCAGCATCGCGGCCAGCGAGCGTGCGTGTTGACGAAGCAAGAGCGATTTTGTTGATGTCACCGGGGCAATTCATGGAGGCGACGGCGCGTTCGGCAGTGGTGGTAGGCAGGCGGCGTCGCGGCCGGCGAGATCCCGTCCGACGGCGTCGAGGCGGTAGAGCACCCGGGGTGGCGTCGCGGCCGGCGAGTCCGACGGCGCCGAGGTGGCAGAGCGCCCGTGGGTCGCAGCCGGTGAGGTCCTGTCCGACGGCATCATAGCGACAGTGGCTGACGTCGAGGCGGCAGAGCACCTAGGGTGGCGTCGCGGCCGGTGAGGTCGCGTCCGACGGCGTCGATGCGGCAGAGCGCCCGGGGGTCGCGGCCTGGCGAGGTCCCGTCTGTCGGCATCGAGGCGGCAGAGCACCCAGGGTGGCGTCGCGGCCGGCGAGTCCTATGGCGTCGAGGCGACAGAGCGCCCGGGGGTCGCGGCCAGCGAGGTCCTGTCCGACGGCATCATAGCAGCGGTGGCTGGCGTCGAGGCGGCAGAGCACCCGGGGTGGCGTCGCAGCCGGCGAGGTCGCGTCCGACGACATCGATGCGGCAGAGCGCCCGGGGGTCACGGCTGGCGAGGTCCCAGTCCGACGGCGTCGAGGCGGAAGAGCACGCAGGGTGGCGTCGCGGCCGGCGAGTCCGACGGTGTCAAGGCGGCAGAGCGTCTTGGGGTCGCGGCCGACGAGGTCCTGTCCGACGGTGTCATAGTGGCAGCGGCCGGCGTCAAGGCGGCAGAGCACCCGGGGTGGCGTCGTGGCCGGCGAGGTCGCGTCCGACGGCGTCGATGCGGCAGAGCGCCTGGGGCTCGCGGCCGGTGAGGTCCCGTCCGACGGCGTCAAGGCAGCGGAGCACCCAGGGTGGTGTCGCGGCCGGCGAGTCTGACGGTGTCAAGGCGGTAGAGCGCCCGGGGGCCGCGGCCGGCGAGTTCCTGTTCGACAGCGTCAAGGCGGCGGTGGCCGGTGTCGAGGCGGCATTCCGCGTCGTGTCTGGCGGGAACCTGTCCGACTGCGTTGGCGTGACGGCCTAGCGGCGTGGAGGCAGCGGCGCGTAGGTGTCCGATGGCGTCGCGGAAGCCGCAGGTCGTGGTGTCCGGACCGGACGATGAGGAATCTACACGTACGCACCAGTTTTTTTTTCACGGGAGGGATGGAGGTGGGGAAGGTGGACAGGGGTCGATTTGGGAATTGTTTCGCCGGATTAGCGGAAAGGTGTCCAGATCGTGTGGGATTAGCGGTATTTTTTTTTTGCCGCATGAGAATTGTTTCGCAGGTTGAGGCTTCAACACTATCGGGTAGACGGGTCCATTCCAGACTTTTTAGTTGTAGAGAAGAGATAAGCCATTCCGTTTGTGTTCTATTTGTTTTCTGTCATTTCAAAACCTTGACACGAACCTTGACACGTGGGATCGGTCAGTAAAAACATCCAAAATATACATTAGTAGAGAAATGGCTTTTAATCCCAGTTCCCAACCCCTTTTACTCCCAGTTTTTGAATCTGTAACCCAGGACTAAAAATCTACTAAGACTAAAAATAATAATAATGTATACCACTACCACAGTGTCATGTGAGATTCAAATCCAAGACGTCATCATGTATAGCCTCGCGTGTAGTTTACCACCCCACCTACACAGTATGTATACTGTGACTTTATACATGATGTTTTCCTTTATAATTAACCCATGGATGACTCTTTAGTTCGGGTTGGTAACATGAACCGGGGACTAATGTTGACCCTTTAGTCCCAGTTGCTGTTATCAACCAAAACTAAAGGTCCTCTGACACCTCATAAAAGTTAAAATTGAAACTAATTCTTTTTTACTCCCGGACGCTAAGAATACCGAGACTAAAACCGAAACCTAATGTCAATTAAAAGTTTGTTCCCTACTAATGACCCATGTTCTCTCGTCTCTATCCTCTAGCTTGCTAGCACGCATGCTCTCTTTCTGTCTGACTCTTCATTGCAGCTTGCAGGTAAAAATGGGATGATCCACAGAGCGAACCGAGGCTGATCCACTGATCCATAGGCTCTGTTCATTTGAGCTTATAAGGGACTTATTTTAGCTTCTTTTTAGCCTTGAAATAATATTTTTTTTCTTATAAGAAATCAGCTTTCAGCGAACACATCCCTAATTAGTATAGGAGCACCTTTTGCTCCGTTTCTATTAGCTGTTGAACCTCTAAGCTTCGGATCGCTCCATTCTGTGACTTTAATTACTTTAGCTTGCGTCTAATAATGCGACACACAAATCTACCGACACAACCACAAATCCAGAACAGAGACAAGGCCGAAGCTGGGACCTGGCCGGTTCTACGGCAGTGGCTTGCCGGGGCTGCCTTCTTCCCCAGCGACTAAAGATAGATACCTCAAACCAGTGTACCCGACGGATTTTACCCGATGAAAAGATGGTTATAGGATGAAGTTTCTACCTATGAGGATATATTGGACAGAATCCTATACCGATCGGATATGACGGGTACAGGTGTGGGTGTGTACTACCACTAGTACATAACTGGCCTTTAGTCCCGGTTGGAAAGGGCTTTTAGTCCCGGTTATCCCAACCGGGACTAAGAATCCAGGACTAAAAGTCCCAATCTTTAGTCCCAGTTCAATAACTAGGACTAAAAGTCTAAGCAAACTAAAAAATAATTTGTGCCTCCATGAGATTCGAACCCAAGACCTCGTGCATAGCATGCGCATGTCTTACCACCCCACCTACACAACACATGTGACCATGTACAAAATATTTGCCTTTTGAATTAACCCGCAGATGACCCTTTAGTTCCGGTTCGTAACACCAACCCGGACTACCGGGACTAAAGTGTCTACCTTTAGTCCGCGTTGGTGTTACAAACCGGGACTAAAGGGTCTAGGCCTTTAGTCCCGGTTAGTAATATGAACCGGGACTAATATTTAATGTTACCAACCGGGACTAAAGATCTTTAGTCCCGCACACAATAAAATACCAGGAATAAAGCCAAAACTTGTTGCGACCAAAAGCCGTTTCTCTACTAGTGTACCCATATCTGCGTACCCGTGGGTAAGAAATACCCGCAGACAAGGTATTTTAACAATATTTTTACTAACTTGACCATGATGCAATGATGCTATATTTGTATGTTATTGTCATCTCTTGTTGCAATGATGTTTTTTAAATATAAATGTTAGTATGCAATTTATTGGAATGATATTATTTTTTATGTGAATATATGATAAATATATGTAAATATGCGGTATGTTGTCGGGTACGGGTTACCCGTCGGGTAGAAATTACCCATTAGGTACGGGTATAGGAGCGTTTTTCTACCCGTACGTGGGTATGGGTAACCCGACAGGTATATTTTAGGGATATGGATATAAGTTGCCGCTACCCATCGACTATATACCCGTTGCCATCTCTGCCAGCGACTGCGTGGACCTGCCGGTGTCCATCAAAGGAAACTGCTGGTCGCGTCCGTACTCTCCGCCAAAGACGCCGGCGAGCAGGGCTGAAAGGTCCTTGTTTGGTTTTTGGTAATTGAGTGACAACTTAAGTGGACTAATATGTGTTTAAGTGTTGATTACACAGGTGATTAGTCCACAGGTACATGTGTGTGAGCATCTATGCCATGGAGGTGAAAATGGCTTGGAGATGATGCTTAGCTCATACATATGGTATGAAGGAGCTAAACGCATGAGACATGACATGGAGTCATGTGGCTAGGTGAAGAAGATCAAGACAAGGCTTCGCGTCGATGGACCGGTTGCAAGTATGAAGGGCAAGTCGGGTGATGGCTTGGCGCCGATGGACCAACGCAACGGTGAAGAGCAAGCAAGTCAAGGATCGATGAACCAAAAGCCACGTGATGATATGAAGTGGATCATATCATTCATGAGATGTTGGTGCATGTGTTGCCCCGGCATCGATGGTGTCGGAGACGGTGATGAAGACGGTGATCAAAATGGAAAGCGCAAGGCAAAGGTATAACCTATGGCATTTCCATTTCACCGGTCTAAGGTTGAGTAGAGAAGTACTTGACCGGATTTAGGATAGATGGCCGTACTATCAAGAGGGGCAAACTTGTTTGCATATCGGTCATCTAGTGCCACTTGAGTGATCTAACTTGCATACGTTGCTAGGATCAAGTGGCGTGGTGAAAAGAGTGAAAAATCCTTTGAAAAATGTCTGTGAAAAGCTAACACACATGCACATGAGGTGTACACTTGTTGGTGGTAGCACTTTTGCAAAGGTGAAAGTGTTTGGAGGTGGTGTTGCGAGGTAGAGAGGGTGTGGTTCTCTCTCTTCCTCCTGCCGAGCTTGCGAGGCAGGATTCGGAGGTTTTCGGCAAAGTTGCAAGAGCGTCGGACGCTAAGGCCAGGGGGCGTCGGACCATGGGTTCGGTCCGACGGCCTGCCCTTGTCTTCTGTGCTGTGGTGCGAGCGTCGGACGCTGTCTGCAGTGACAGCGTCGGACCATCCTCATGCATCCGACGGTGTTTGGCCTGTGAGCGTCGGACGCTGTAGTTTGTGGGCGTCGGACTTTTGTCCGAGCGTCCGACGGTGCAGATCGTGCGAGAGCTGACACGTGGCGAGCTCTGAGAGCGTCGGACTCTTGGGTTTAGTCCGACGGCGAGCGTCGGACGACCGTCCGACGGTTTTCAGCCCTCGGGGAGCTCTCTGGAAGCGTCGGACCGTGGAGTTCGTTGGTCCGACGGTGTTCCGTCCGACGGTGAGCTGAAGCACGGGAAGTTAGCCGTTGTGATCCAACGTTCGACTTCAAATGGCTAGTGACACGTGGCGGCTATCGGGAGCATCAGACCGTGGACATTGGTCCGACGGTGGCGCGGCTGAGCGTTCGACGCTCAGTCCGACGGCCGGTTTGAGAGGGCAATGGCTCTATTCGTTTGAGGGCTATAAATCCAAGCACTTGGCGGCCTTGGCCGACAAGCTGAGCACCCTTGGGCCTGTGTGGCTTGTGTAGGTGTGCTTGGAAGCCCTCCCACTCACTCACTTGCTTAGTGCACATCCGATTGATTGATAGTGAGTGATTCTAGTGCGTTGCATTGTGAGATTGCATCAAGTGGCACTAGGTGATCGTGTTGCAAGCCGGTGGTGCTTGTTACTCTTGGAGGTTGCCACCTCCTAGACGGCTTGGTGGCTTGTGGCTTCGTGAAGCAAGCAAGAAGATTGTGCTTAGCTCCGGAGAAGTTTTGTGAGGGGTTGGAGCTCACCCCGCGGGAGATCGCAAAGAGCATCGCTAGTAGAGCGAGACGTGAAGAGCGACAAGTGGTCCGGCCGAGTCAAGTGCTAGAGCTTGTGGTAAGCACTCCACGTGGGAGTGTGACTTGCGGGTCACCACTAGCAAGAGGACCGGCGGCAACCTTGGAGCTTGTCTCAACGGAGGACGTAGCTTGTGGCGACAAGTGAACCTCCGGAAAATAAATCACCGTGTCAACATCTTCCCATCTTTCGCGGTGGTTTGCTCCCTTCTACACAAGTTATTCATATTGTGCATTACTTTATTTGTGTAGTTATAGTTGCTCTTGTGAGATCGGTTAGCTTGTGTAGCTTGCCACTCACCTTCTTAGCTTGTGTAGCTTAGAAGTAGTTCTCACTTAGTTTGTGTAGCTAAAGTGAGTTGCGCTCTTTGATTTGGATTGTGTATCCTTGTCATTGAGCAAGTAGTGAGCTTAGGTGCTTAGTGCGTTTTTGCTTGCTAGTTAATAGGAGTTTCCCCGGTGCTTAAAGTACTAGCGCTTAGGTTTGTGTGATCTTGCGCTAGAACAGTTTAGGGAAGCTCAAGCTAGACTTGCACCTTTGCTTCTCGTTAGGATCTTTGGCAAGGTGTTTAGAGTTTTAGTTAGAGGGGTGAATTGTCGTTAGAACCGATTAGGTTTTATTCCGCTGCGATTAGTTATTATAAAGGACTATTCACCCCCCTCTAGTCCGCCATCTCGACCCTATAAGGGCGCAGTGCCTCGGCGCCTCGTGTCCCCAATGCTGTGGCGTGCACGTGCTGGCCGGCGTGTCACAACGACGACATTAAATGAAAAGTGGACGGAATGGCTGAAAAAAGAGTTAAGAACGATGACAACCGTGGTAAATCATCTTGTTTAATGGCTGATGTGTAATTATAATTTTTTTTAATGTCACATACGTAGAAGACTCTTCCACATTGGCCGGACATACGTGCTTGGATTAGCACCTATTTAATCAGAAGAAGCTATATGAACCTATTTGGATCCACGCAACCAAAGTATAGCTAGCTAAAATTTCAAAGCTGAAATTTAGTTGGCTAAAGTTGTTCCAGCTAAGCTTTAACTAAGGTGTTTAGATCCTCTAACTAATGACTCAACTAAACTTTACTTGAGTTTAATTGCGTTGAAACAACTAAACTCAACTACACTTTAGCTAGTCTTTTAGTGGCCAAATTTAGCTAACTAAAGTTAAGCTGGCGGATCCAAACAGGCCTTATATCGGATCTATTTCTTCAAGACGTCATTGCTACAGGAAACATTTATAGAGACAACTAGAAAATCTCTACAGAGGTGATTGTCCATCTTTACATTGTCTGGATTGGATCGGAGCCACCTCCGTAAATCATTTTCTAAAAATTATAAATCAGGTCCAAAAACACTACTACAAAAAACATTGGTAGAGGTAGCTAAAAAGCTTCTATAGAGATGGTTATACATCTCTACAAGGGCGGCTATTAAGATCGGAGCCGTATCTCCAAATTGATCTGTAGATAAGGCTCACAACCGTCTTTACAATTTTTTTCTAGAAAATATAAAGCGGACACTAGAAAGTCTCAGTCACATGTTTTTGTCGTACGCGTGGTCATGAGAGTTTGAACCCATGCATGACCTTAGGTCTCATGTGTAGTTGCCCTGACCACTCCAAACCAAAGTGAATCATGGCTAAAGGGCACAAACCCCCCTTGTAATCACTTTTCCAATTTTTAAATGAGTAGTTAAAACCCTAAGTGAACTTAGATGAAAAGATTTCAAATGCAAATACCTTTGAGTAGTACAATTTTGTTTTAGTCGTTTCTCATCTAAGGTCATTCAAAAATTGAATTTCAAAAGTTCAGAAGTTGAAACATGAATTTCCTTAAATAAATGATTTCAAATAAAAAGGTTGTCTAATACAAAGTTTTATAGTCGTTCTACGAGATTTACAACTTTGGTTTTGTCATTTCTCCGAACGAGACCATTTGAAAATTTTGAATTGCCATATGTGAGGACTTCAAACTATTTTTTGGGACCATAGATTATTCTAAACAAAAAAGTTCTCCACTGTAATGTATTACATCTTTTATTTAAGGTCTATAACTTTGGTTTTGGTCGTTTCTCCTTATAAAATCAGTTGAAAAACTCAAACAGATGAATTTTAAAATATGAGAAATTCAAATAGAATATAGGAATTTAAATTATTTCAAATGAAGTTGTCAACTATAAAGTTGTAGGTTTCTTTGTATTATACAACTTTGATATAAAGTTTGTCTTCATCTGACTTCTTTTGAAAAAAAAATTATGAATTTTCCCGTGCTGCACATATTTTAGTGACACTCTAAATCTAGCCGCCTCTAGAAATTGATTTCTAGAGATAGATCTGGATCCAGCCTTGTAGAGATGGTTATGGATCTAGTTAACTAAAAAACAATGTCTAGTGGTGGGCCGTGTCAAGATGGCACCCCTCTTGAGTCGGTTAACTAACTAAATAGACTTCCATTGATTATAATTAGTTAGATAAATAACTCAATTGCGCTATCCATATCCAATCTTCATCCACGACCACATGACAAGCATTATTACAACTCACATCAAGTTAAACGTAACATTAAAAGAGTAGTTAAGTTTACAACACATTATTTCACTCTTAGTCCATTACACCATCCCACATAGAGTACGAGTGAAAATCTTTTAATAACATAATATAAGTTGAAAGCTCTAGTTTAGTTTTGGTTAATTGATGAAACCTAATTGGATTAACCTTTAATCTAAATGAGTAATTAGATAAGGTAGTCCAATTCATATGGTAGAGTAAGATGGTGATGATCATGTGCTCATACATGGAGAAGGTGATTGAGGAAAGCAAATGAGCTCAAGGTAAAGGTATAAAACCCTAGGAAGCTCTTTGTTTTGGCACTCAAAACACGCCATAGAGGATGTGAGTGTGTTTAGAATAAATAGCCGACTATAAAGAGGAGAAAAACATGATTTTCTTGGTCATCAAATGCCTCTATATCATATGACTCTTGCATATTGCATTAGGATCTAGAGTGAACTAATTGCGCCATTGAAAATGCTAACATGCATGCACAACTGAGTGAAACACTTATGTGTTGGCACATGTGAGCAAGGTTGAAGAAGGAAGTGAGCAAGTAATGCAGTAGTATACGTTTGGTATGTAACCCTAGGTGCTTCTATGTGCGCAGAGTGCGACTGGACACTGGGCGTGTCCAATCGGCATTTATCGGACGCGTCCAACCAGTGTAAGTGCTCTCTAGTGTTCGATCGGACGCTGCATCAGACAAATGAACAGTAGCAGTCATGTGTCTAGTTGTGCGTTGCTGAGCGTCAATAGAGGATCATCCGGACACTTGGGAGTTCGATAACCAAACGTGTCCGGTCACTAAAATAACACTCTGGATGCTCTCTGGTTGTCAATCGGGAGCCACGTGATGGCGCATTCGGTTGCGTCCAGACAAGTCCGATGCGAACTTAACCAGCATGCATAGTTTGCCAACCATTAGGATTCAATGGCTTCGATTGAATCGGGGTGGACGCGACGCTCATGGATGACCGAATGCTAGCGATCAGACGCGGTGCATCTATTGTGCCAAGCGTGGTCGGCCCGAAATAGAGAGCAACAAACCTATTTTGTGAGAGTCTCCATATATAGTGTGTTGGCCGGCTTAGGGACTCTCTCCTGAACATTTAATCATTCTTACACTCTTGTGAGCCTAGCCAACTGTTGACGGTGGATATACCATAAAAATCCACATTCAAACACCGTCAACAGGACTCGGATTCAAGGAAGAATAAGCATGACATGAACACATTTTATCAATAACTAGTTCCACTTGTACTCTTAGCTTGTGAATGCAGGAAAGATCAAATAGGCCATAAAACATCAAGATATGGTGCATAACATCACGTAGAAGAGAGGAGAGCTTAGTGTGGGCCCATGTGTGGGTCGGCCAACCCCACCATGGGGCTCACCTGGCTCTGGTGACATGGCACGATCCTCGTGACACTCCACTCAGCTCATTTCAACCCTCAGATCAACATGTGTTTCTATTCAACGGTGGAGAATCAAAGCACAAGGATCAAGGGATAAATCAATGTGACAAACACGCAGCAAAGGTGCAACCACACCCAGCGATAGATGGGGACAGCTTCTAGAAGGACCTGGCTAGGCCCACCTGTCATAGGAGGGTCGGCCGACCCCCCTGGTGCCCAGCCAGGTCGGTTGGCCTCCACCGCCTTCCTGCATGCTTCCCATGTGCTGGATTCACCAGTGCCATCCATCTTGAGGCGGTTCAAGGTCGGTTCATCCAAGGGAGGAGAGGCAAGGATATCACATTTGTTTTCATATTTCTGGTCGGATTCAGGATTCGAAAACGGATAGTGTCAGCCATGTCGGATAGGATACGATTGGATGTCGACATCATAAATATACGATTTGAGTATTTGAATACGGATACGGTATCGGATATTTAATATCCGGACTCAGATACGGATAGATCTGAACACTTCTAAACGGATTCGGTCGAACGGACGGTCGGATAAATATCCGTACCATTTTCATCCATAGCAAGGAGCACACGGATCGCTGACGTGGCATGCCTCCATTCTCCCCTATAAATAGAGGCTGCCATCACCCTCTACACAAGACACACAAGATACACAAGAGACAAGAGAAACTAGAGTTCCACTCTTTAGTAGTAGTATTAGTCTAGTGTGGGAGTTAGAGTCAAGTCGAGCTACGCTCGGGGTCTCCGGAGTCGTCTGCTGGAGAGTCTGGTATAGCTCTTGTACCTTTCCTTCTGTAATACTTTACCTTTTCAATATATTATCTTTACTTTACTTTACTAAGTCTTTACTTAGTGCTTTACTATTCATTATAGTATTGTTGTGTCTTGTCTTGCCTTATAGTTGATTTACACTAGATTGTGATCCTGTAACCAGCTCACGTGTGTAGTTCATTGCCTGTCATAGGGTGCTTTAGCTCTTTGGTACCTAGCTAGAGTAGTGAGAATTAGTGTAAGCGTGGTGCTTAGGCTAGATCTTACCCTTGAATGCCGCTTGTCGCACGGATTGTTAGTGGGTGCTAGCAGGTGGTGACAGCCCTGTCTAGTCTTAGTATCCCTCCACATGTTTTAGGTAAGTTCTTAAAAGGTAGGCTCCCATAAGAGCGTAGACGCTTTCGGATAGAGGTTATATCCTCTATTGTTTCGCACTACCCCCTACACACCGGAAGTAAGGTAGCTGTCTTATTGTAATTCATCCATTTGATAAGATAGTTCACAAGAGTAAAGTAAGAGTCATAAGAGTCTTATACTCACTCGTTGTCCTCCCACCTAGCTATACTCTACTAGTTATCCTTAGTTATCCTAAACCTTGTCATGTCTTTGTGTCATTACCCATTCCTCTATTTATCGATTTACCCCCTATCACTAGTTGATACTAAGTTGCTATAGACTTAAGGATCTCTCTCTCTTTTATTAATTATTCCTAGCAACCGTTTTCCCTTGGGATAAAATAAATAATGATATCTTGGAATACTCCCGGGTGAAGTGCTACAACGGTATATTCTGTGCGCTTGCGGAATTATCCAATAGACATAAGAAATACCCCTCAGGGCACTTCTGGCGCCGTTATCAGAGATAGTCTAACATCCTGTCTCTGGTGGTTGCGCTAAGAAGTGTCAACAAGCATTTCTGGCGCCGTTGCCGGGGAAAGCATCAGCCTATGAATATTAATAAAAATTGAATCCGGAGTCTACTATCAATCTAGTTATCGATTAGTGTTATGGGTTTACCCCTGTCTGTGTTTCCCTGTTATCGTGAAGCTAGACAGTGCATGAGCGGTTTCCAACTGCTGTCAAATTTTATTGAAGATCCTGAGTAATTGTTGGGAAGAATTAGACACCGTTAAGTTCCACATTAAAGGTTCATCTCAAATCTGAATCCGTTCGAGGAAAGAGGCTCCACACTATCAATCAAGGAAACTATGGTCCAAAAGACCATCTCTAAGTTCTCTACACCGTCGGCTGGCAACATTGCCACCGGTCCGCAGCTCAACTTGGGGGATGCTACCTTTGAACTTAAGCCAGCACTCATCAATATGGTGCAAGCCAACCCGTTCTGTGGGAAGCCGCATGAAGATGCTAATGCCCATCTCCAGCATTTCTTGGAGGTGTGTGGTACCTTCACTATCAAGAATGTCTCGGCAGACGCCATCCGCCTTCGCCTATTCCCATTCTCACTGCTTGGGAAGGCGAAGCAATGGTTCTATGCCAACAAGAATGAAGCTACCACTTGGGAGAAGTGCGCCAATCCATTTCTCAAGAAATTCTTTCCAATAGGCAAACCCAGCGCTCTTCGTGGAAAGATCGCAAGCTTCCAACAGCAAGCTGATAAGACGATTCCCGAAACATGGGAACGTCTACAGGAGTACATTCGTGCTTGTCCTCATCATGGGATTGAAGAATGGCTCCTAATCCAAGGTTTCTACCATGGGCTGACTGGACTAGCCCGTAGTCACCTTGATGCTGCCGTTGGAGGAGCATTCCTGCAACACAATGTCAAGGATGTTAAAGATCCTCATTGAAAAGATGGTTACCAACCAAGCATGGAATGAGGAGCGTCTCCAGCCCAAGAAAAGAGGTATGCACACCGTTCATGAGGTGGATATGCTCTTAGCAAAAATGGATCTCTTGATGAAAAAAATTGAGGAATGTTCCAAAGAGAAATAAGAGGCCATTCGGACTACTGCCACCGCACGAGCAATTGAAACTGATCCATGGTGCGAGGTATGTGGTGGAGAAGATCACTCGGGCAACAACTGTCCCGAGATGAAGGAAGAAGTGAGCTTCATCATCAGCAACAACAACAATGGGTATCAACCCTAGAAACAAGGAGGATGGAACTCGCGCTCCTTTTACCAAGAAAATCAAGGTAATGGTTACAGCAATAATTTTAATAATTCTTATGGTAACCAACCTTCTCTTAAAGATCTTGTCTTAGACCAATCTAAAATCAATGATAGTATAAACAAGAAAATAATGGCTAATGGTAAGATTCTTGAAAATCTTAGAGAGAAAATAGATAGCTTTAACACTGCTATGAAAAATCAATTGAGCTTTAATAAAATGTTAGAAACACAATTAGTTCAAATAGCAGCAGCTGTCCCATCCTTCGATCAAGACAAGATTCCAGGGAAACCTGAGGAACCAATTGAGGGTGTCAAGTTAATTTCCACGAGGTTTGGTAAGCCTCCGGTCAGGCCAAACCCGGGTTGCCTTCTTGACTCGCCATTCATGGCCAAGAAGAGTGACCCTAGCCATCCTACCATCACCTGCGAGATCGGACCGCACACCTTCAACAACTGCCTTCTGCGACCTTGGATCTGGAGTCAACATCATGTTCAAGGTAATGTATGAAAATATTATAGGGAGACCTTTGTACCCTACTTTTGTCAAATTCCAAATGGCGGATCAATCCATTCGATTCCCCGAGGGATTGGCAAGGGACATCCTTGTCAAAGTTCAAGACGAATACATCCCCGCCGACTTCATCATTCTCGATATGAGGGCCGATGACGAAGTCCTCGTCATCCTAGGAAGGCCGTTCTTGAACACCGTTAACGCCATCATCTACGTGGGATCCGGCCAAGTCCACTTCTAACTCCTAGGTAAGAGAATTAAATGTCCTTTTAATGGTTATAAATCTATGCACCAGGCAAGAAAGAACCTTTGGGAGAAGAAGTCTCAATATGCACCCCGCCGGAAGAATCAACCGCCGAAGGCCAAAAAGGCCGAACTGGTAAGTAAAGCTAAGGCGGTGGACAAGGCTGACTCTGCTGAGTCACAAGCATCAACCAAGAAGGAATGGCGGAAGAAAGAGGTGCGATCATCACGATCCTCATCTCCGGGACCAATCGATGCACCTGAAGAATGAACCCGAAAAGGAGTGGTCCTGCTCTATGGACCTAAAACATGGAGCCCTTACTGGTAAGGTAAATCAGTATTTATCTCATATTTAATTCCTGCATTTCAATTCCTGCATTATCTTCATTGCATTTCAAAGTTAAATTTTGTAATATTTTATTTTCACAAAATAAAGAACTTAGATAAATAAAACTTGAAAAGAACTGTAGTGCTCACGCCTGAGGTGGTGGGACCACCCAAGGTAGGGTCGGCCGACGCCACCATGGGGCCCACTCACCTCTGGTGATATTGGTCTGGTGTTCTCATCATTGTCTCAACTTTAATCACCAGTTCATTTTGAATTTGGTCGACAACTTTTGGTCATGACCACTTTCACATGCTCCAATGAGAATCCAACATCCACCACCATCCAAATTCTGAAAAGTGGACACTTTGGCATGCATTAGTGCTCCCATAGTCCATGGGAATCACTTTAAAGCATGTTCCCACTTTTGTCATACACATTTCTCTTTCATAAAACACTAGATATGGGAATCTCTGAAAACTTCTCCACTTTTGGTCCACCACTAATCTTTACTTTACTAGACAAAGTGAAACACACTGTTTAAAACTGAAAAGGGGACCAAACATGGGTCAGCCGACCCATGTTTAAAGCCTTTTCGGCAAAATTGTGCTTGAATTCAAATAGATTCCCTGTCCAAAGGTGAAAGCAGCTCTGACACTGCCATAATAGGGTCGGCCGACCTGGCCCTAGTGGCCTGGTCACCAGCCCTTCTCCCCTATATATATCCCTGCGTTGTGTGCTCATTTTGACACCCAAACCAGCTGAATCATCTCGAGCACACAATCTCTCTTCTTCTCTCTAGTTGAGCAAGTTCTTTCTCAAGTTTACTTGTAGTTAGCCACTCAAAACAAAAATCCAAAAATATTGTAGTTATAGAAACTTGTCTTTGCTCTCAAGAGCATTTTTGTGGAGGTGACCATACCCCACAAGGACTACTAACATTGGGACAGCTAACGCTAACGCTAACGCTAATGTTTGTTGTCCTAGTGTGTTCTTGTGTTGTCTCATTGCTGTAGGAAGATGAAGAAGTTCTCCTCCACGTTCAAGAAGGCCAAGGGTGTCTTAGGGAGTTCCTCCCGACGACCCCGCCATGACGAAGAGTATGCCAATTAGGACCTTTCAAAATTTTGATACAATCGAAGAGTATGCCAAATTCACAAATTTTACATGTCCATGACATCACTATGCATGTTTAGCTTGGATAGTGCAACTGCCTTAGCCAATTAGGGTAGATAATCTATGCTTGCACTGCATCATAGAGGGAAACATCAGATTGGTCACGCATAAGGTAGCACAAGCTTCATCTGGCGAATATAGTTGGTGACACCTATTGTTATTGACTGGACCTCTATAGCTACACATAGTTTCTTTGGAAACCCAAAATTTGAGTGGACATCACTATGCATGTTTAGCTTGGATAGTGAAACTGCCTCAGCCAATAAGGGTAGATGATTTGTGTTTGCATTGAAACACGGAGGGCAACATCAGGTTGGTCACACATAAGGTAGCACAAGCTTCGTCTAGCGAATATAGTTGGTGACATCCATTGTTATTGATGGGTCTCTATAGCTACACATAGTTTCTTTGGAAACCCAAAATTTGAGTGGGGGCACATGCCCCTACTCCTTGTGTACTGGGTCCTCCACTCATTTCACAGAAACTACATGTAGCTACACCAAATAGGAGAAACGGTAGAAGAACGAAGGAAAGCTTATAACTACACTAATGATTCCTACTGTTTCTCTTAAAAATTAGTGGAACAAGTACCGTCCTATGTGATGCTTAGAATTCTGAAGTCTTGGAATTCTAAAAGCAGTGGAAGAACTATAGGCACCTCCTACTCCACAACACCCTCTTCCTCCCATGGGAGAAGTCAGTTCCAGAATGGACCTAACTATCATCCATCATATCCAATTTACAACACATTACATATTCTAGATCCTCGGAGGACTTTGGGGGCATAGAAGAAATCGTAAGCTAGTGCGGTATTACATGCAAAGCTCAAACAATGATAGGGTGCATGATTACTCAATTGTACTCAACAGGAAGACTATGCATATGGTTTCTAGCAAGGAATATGGTTGGTTTTGCATGAAGGCATTTTACACATAAATAAAGATGATCGTATATCAACTAAGCAAGTGTTGTATGGTTAACAAGAATTAAGCAATTAGAAAATGGAGCTCGATCTTCTTCTACAAGTCCTTTTTCCATCACCGTTACGTCTATATCAACAAGTTAAATTAAACATAACATAAGTCTACTACTTAGTATAACAGTTTAAAAATATATTTTATGGCCAGGAGACACCCACAATGCAAGATCCCCTATGACATACTCTAGAGAAGTACCCCTAGACTGTCAAGATATGCCCAGCTCTGTCTCCATGTTGCCATGTTGGCTTACTCTGCCTCTGACGGGACCAAAAAGATTAAATTTGCATATACTTTAAGAAGTGTTATCTTTAAGGTAAAGACTTCTAGACGACCGGCTGTATTTTTACCCAACCGCACGGACACTCCTCAGCCACACACACACGCATGCGCCTCTAGCCTCCATCCACCTCTCTCTCTCCCATCGAGGTCCCCCGTGAGATCCATGGTGAGCTTCTCCACGCGCTCCTCAGCCACACACACGCATGCCCTCTCTCTCCCATCGAGATCCCCCGTGAGATCCATGGCGAGCTTCTCCATGCGCTCCTCAGCCACACACACGCATGCGCCTCCAGCCTTCCCCATCCACCCCTCTCTCTCCCATCGAGATCCCCCGTGAGATCCATGGCGAGCTTCTCCACGTGACCTCCATCAGGCGAGCCCACGCCGCGCGCGCACCTCCCTAGGTGGCTCCTCCGACGAGCTCGCGTCGCGCGACCACTTGCCCACATGGCTCCTCCTTCTCCCCGCCCGTGATGCCCGTGACCGGTGTCCATGGCGGCGGCGGCCATGGCGAGGTAGCCACCGCCGCCGCCACCACCACCACCACCACCAGTTCCTCGTCCTCCCCCTGGATCTGAGCTCCACGAGCTAGCAAGCGCAGCCTGTGCCGAGAAGCTCCACCAGCACCGGCGCACGGGGTCCCTCCTCACCTCTGCTCCAACACACCCACGCGCGAGAGGTCCGAGCTGCTTGACTTGGTTTGCTTCAAAATGCATTCGGGTTTCATGTCTCCTTCCCTGTTAGTTCTGCTTGCCTGGGTTGCTTCTGTTCATTGCAGCTATGACTGCCGATTCAATAGGATTCAGGGAGTACTTTGTGTTCAGGATTCAGGAATGACAGTCGATTCATCAGGATTCAGCTACGACTGTCGATTGATTTTATTTTTTATTAGCCTAGGAATATAGGTTCTGCGTAGTATGCTACTGCTTCTATATGTGTGGGTGATTAACATATCTGTAGCAGAAAACTTGTTTGCTTAACCTTTGTGTTTTTCCCATTTTTTCTTTTGTGGTCATATATGAGGATGGATGGACGGGTAGATAGATATAGAGGACAATTTATGACATGATCAGTCTTTTGTTCCTTTGTTTGCCATACTGATAGCAGTGCTTCTCTCAATGTTACAATAAGCACACAGGCTAGGATAGGGAGCTCTGTTTCTACTGTGGCATGCAACTAGCAAACATGCTATTCTAGGATAGGGAGCTCTCAATGTCTCACAGTTTCAGCATGTGAGATGTTTAAAGTTTTCAGAGTAGAACATAGTCTGTTGATCAAGTTTCCAATGCATATACTGTTTGACTGTGATAGTGCCCTACATTTTTTAGGTTGTAGTAGGAAATTCATATGCTGATCACATGCCTCATGGAATTTCAGGTTTCAGTAAGAAGCAATTGCTGTCATTTTTAGGGACTAGTACTACTATTATTTAAGCTACTATTATTATGTGGTAGGACTGAACTGGGAAATTAATATGCTGATCACCCTTTGTTTGGTTATTACTTGCCACATAGTGCTAAGTATTTGGTTGTTGCTTGCAATATGATCACTATCTGTTTGGTCACCAGTTCCATTTTTGACTGAACTGAAACTAAAAATTGCTATTACCTTCTATTTTCTGCTCATTTCTTGACTACCTACTTTCTTCATTTGTTTGCTTAAACCTACAACTGTAATATTGAACTAGAAACTTGATCAATAAGTGAGTCATCTAAGGGCCATGGGATGCAAATGAACACAGACGCTATACTTACTTTTCCAGAATACAAAAATTGTCTATTTAAGAAGACATTGTTGCCTAATGAATGCCCTTAAATTGCCTAAGAAAATGCAGCTTCTTCCCAGTTCACAACTTTGAACGTGGGCATTCTTCTACCTGTCCCTGCAGTACACAATTATCGTGCCGCTGAGGCACCTGGTCACCGTGGTGATGATGGTCGGAGCGGCCAAACTAGTTCGCCTTTTCAGCCTCCTCATGGTCAGTAGTCCTACACCTGAATGAACGAATGTTTCTTTGATTCTCACGTAAATATGAATTTTTTTCTTGCCTTGTAATGGAAGGTATACTTGCCGCTGGGCGAGCGGGATCTTGCTTTTGTTTCTACGTTGTCATGAGACTCATCACCGTGATCCAGCAGGACAAAGATAGTACCAAGTGCAGCTACTCCAGGTTAGCCCATCCATTACCACTTTTGAATAAATATCGTTGGGGGGGGGGGGGGGGGGGGGCTCTTCTAGTTTGCTAAGGAACAAGGCATTTATCCAGTGAACATCAATGAATATATTTGTACAGTTTTCTGATCACGTTACCGATGGACGATGGTCCTTGTTTACAATTAGGCAATAATATAATTTAGTATAGTCAATAATATGATTCAATATAAGCAATAATAATCTTCTATGAATTGGCAAAGTACTATCTCAATTAGGCAAAGTATTCTTGAACATACATGTTTATCCACACTAATAATTTTTAGGACTAACTTGATATGAATCCCATTATTATTTAATTAGTACCTCAAACTTGACTCTACTATATATATTAAATCAAATGATATTTTTGGTATTTGCCATGATCACATTTCTCCTAAATTTCAGAACTACTTTCACCCATTTCTCCTCATGCCTAAGCTAGTCGGCCTTCATTTCTAGATGCCTCTCTATAATTGCTTTATCAACCACACTGTTCTGCCTAATCTATAACAATATTATTGCTTAATGCCTAACACTATTTTGCCTAATAGCTGAAATAAAGCTAAGAAGGCACCCCAAAACCTGTGATAAATGTGGCAGTCTAGGAAAAAGTAAGTCCCTGCATTTTATGCTCATACAAATGTAATGACAACTCTTTTTATGCATGGAATGGTATATTCCAGCTGCTAAACAAGGACGCTGAAGTGAAATACGACCTTGATGTGTGGTTCCTAGCTCAAAAATCCCTTTATTTATTTCTCTAGACACTTCTAGAGAAGTGTGACTTGGCTGACTTGCAAATCCCATACTTATCCTCCCTCTTTGTCTTGAGCAAACCCTTAGTCTATTTTCTTTATTTTGTGCCTTATGTACTTTTGGCCTTGCTAGGTTCTTTATGTTTTGTGGTGTAGCAACAGAACCAATGATAGCTAGATTGTTGGGGTATCAGGCTTCTAGTTGAGAAACCATAATTGACATGACTAATGTTGATCGGTTCCTGAACTTCATTGTGAATAGGCAATTAAATGTACTCTGAGCAGGCAATATTGTGGAAAGATCAAGGCAAAGCAATGCAATTCATTAGGCAATTTTGACATCATTCTTCTCTAATCTCTCTTTGGTTTTCTGATCTTACATTGCAGGATCCAAGTTGCTAGTACCTTGTTTTCTGATCATGCAGTCCTAAAACATGTGTTGTATACTGAACCATATGCTCCTCTTGATCAAAATTACATGTTCTAGTTATGCAGTTATGCAGTTGTGTATTTTGTTGCCTGTAAAATGATGGTTTCTGAATGATGATTTTTTTCTCTCCAGATTTTACACTGAAAAGAAGCAATTTCGCTTTTTTGGATGAGAGTTGAATGATGGATTTTTTTTCTATAGTTTTAGGTGCAGTGTTGTATAGAACTCAATTTGCATATCAGGTTGTCAAAATTTGTATAAACAGGAGATATATGAATTTTATTTGTGCAGTTTTTATATAATTTATTGCTTTATTTTCCTGTTGCATTATTAGAAAATCTTACATGGCTAGGTAATATACAGCGCACATTCCTCTCATGGCAGTGCACGTGAAAAAGCAGCGGCATCAGTTTTTGCCAAAAAAGGAAAGACAACAGTAGATCAAAACTGGAGCGGCCGTGTGGCAGGTTTAATTTACGGCCGGCCGTGCGATAGCCAATCCCTATCTTTAAAATAAAATGTTAATTAAAAAGTTTAAAATGGCAATAAGAAAAATATCTATACAGCACCGCTGCAGTGTCCTCGGTTCACCATTAAAAGCCCATATAGGCTAAATCTATAGTCCTAAGTAAGAACCAGATTCGTGCTAACAGTATTCAATCTAGGATGTGCAATCAGTTGATCGTGCTCGTGGAAATTGCGATCGATCGAATATATGGGGATCATATGAACACGTCCAAGACGGCTGACATGCATCTCTATGTCACGTGTGCTTGACCACAATCTTGAGCTCTATTGCTAGGAAACTTCTTGTGAACTTGGCGTGCAAGTGTACTTGTATAGTATAGATGCAAGTGCAAACGAAGCGTAAACTTCTTTCGTGCAAGTGTAAACGAAGCGTATAGACGTCGTGACGAGATGCAATCCCGTCCCTCGTATCGTATGGAGCTGTTGCCATTGGAAACCAGTGAACAATACGATGGGTATTGGGGCAATCCACCCATCTCAAAGCAATCCACGAAGCAGAGATATTCCTCCGAGGCAAAAACAAGCAGGCAATGAACTCCACAGCTTATAAACCAGACGTTAAAAACAACCAATTCATACAAATAAGAAATCTGGAAGCGTGCACAACAGAATAAAATATCCGAAGAACAGGGTATGACCAGAAAATGGTTTCAGTCTTTCAGATGATTCAATTAAGGGTTCGTCTCGTTACAACGTGCCGTGTTCCCAGTTTATATAGATATACATATACATGTTGCTGAAGTCATAGTTGCTGTTCCAAGGGATATACATATTATATATATAAGATAAGATGGTGAGATAAACAAAAGATTTGGGCTAGAGCTACGGAACCCATCAGCTTTCAGATACGAATCCCCTGCAACGGTGCATCTTATACGAGGTAATGACGGAGCTCTGAATCCTACTACAATCAGAATTATCTCCTCTCATTTCAGAGATGGACAGAAAAATGGCAAGTGAATGAGCTTTGCCAATTCCTATCTTTGCATTTATTGAGACTTTTCTATGTCAGCTGCAGCCCTTATTCACAATTGATGGGAAGTCAAACTGGAGCAAAAAAAAGAATCCGAGAACTCATTCCACCTATGGTAGAAAATCCTGAGAAGTTTGCCCAAGATCTATCTTCGTGGCAGAGAGGGGACTAAATGCTCTCAACTGTGTCTCATTACGAGGCTTGCATGCCAGCAGCTGCAGAAGCCGGGGATCGGATAAGCGTGTGGGGAGCATAAACCTTTGCTAACGACCCAACAGGTCCATATGTAGTTCCAGGCGCTGGTTGTGGATTAGCAGAGGAATCCTTTACCAGAGTGTATTGTGGACGCAGATCAGAAGATGGCAGATATGGAGGCATAGGAGTAACAGGGAAACTGTGTGGATATGGAGCGACTGGCACATCAGCAAGTGATGATGCTGACATACTATAGTTTGGAGTACCCATCGGGTGATCAAACTTGCATGTCGGCCCAAACTTGCAAAACCCATGGTGTGCATAGTAAGCACATGGCTGAGAACCCTGCACATCAAGAGAAGCTTCAGATGAAGATGTATTGAAAACTGAAAAAAAAAAACACAAACAAGATCTAAAAAGGTGCAAAAAGGAACTCAAAAACAAAGAAGGGCAACAGATGATGTCAATCTCAACCTTGTATGTTTACATTAGTGTTCACAAAACTGCTATCATGCTTCATTAATAACAAAAAAAAAAAAAACCTATGACAGCAAAGACTGCTATGCTTCATATTAAAAATCTGTTTGTGTCAAGGTAAATTCAGAAAAAAAAAATTGTCAAATGCGAAAACATGGACGGGGGCTATATTCCTAACTATTGCAAGGTTCAACTTCACAAATGAAAAAAAAAACTGAATCCAAGACAGATCCATGTCACGACAAATGAAGCTGGTCACTGGTCAGATATTCAATAACTTCTCCCCAATAACTTCTCCCTCCCAGCCTCTTTTGTGATTACATAATGGAGAAGAATCTTTATCCAACCACTCTGTTCGGCTAGCTGGCTGATTGTTCTGAGAGAAAAACACTGCTGAATGGCTGGCTGGTGCTAGGCTGGACCAGCCAGCCGAACAGAGTGAACTTCTATCATAAGGATGAATTGCCTCAGGCATATGAATAGAAAACTGTTTTATATCAACAAAAGGTGTAGTAGACCAAATTTTATAGGATGTAAATTGTACTATTTGACTTCAGTTAAAATTCTAAAGTTTGCCTTCCACTACTTAGCTTTCCCCAACATCATGGTACAGAACTGGTTTTGTAACTCTAATGCGCAAAGCAAAGGTAGCCATCAATTTTTAACTCATTCAACAATAAAAATCTTTGAGACCAAGTACAGGGGTACCACTTTTTAAGTATAAAAAGATGTAGACTTGGAAATGAAAATACAGTTCAGACATAACCAAAATCTCAATCCTAACAAGTCTTGATTCATGGACATGGAAATGAAACAGCCTGGAATGAACAATGAAGAAATTACATGGACAAACTTGGGTAAAAAACCTAAGGTGTTGAGTGTACAACTGTTGAAGCTGCAGTAGTTCATCTGTTTTGTCCAAAATCGTCATATTTAAAATGCAGCTGTTTTGAATCTTTATCTAAATGGTAAATGCCACAATCTAAAGTTTTATGGCAAGAATTCTGGATATTCTAAAAGATGAATGTGTTGAGTGATCAGAAGGCCTCAATAATGGTGCAATTAAGGCAAACAAAATGCATGTGAAGTTGGTCAAAAAAGATCAACTTGCATGCAAATTAAATGTAAATTATCAACTAAATTGTACCAGGCAATAAAGCACACTGGTAACCAAAGGATGCAAAGCAATATGGATTATATTTCATGTAGACAACAGAAAATTTTACTGAACAAAAGCATGCATGAGATCTACTCACAGGACGCAGGGGAAGACCCAGAGGGCTCAGTATGAAGTTAGACTTTGGTCCACTGAAGTATTGAGGATGATGATATTTGCAGGCTGCTCCATATTTACAGGTTCCGGTCTTCATGTAATGTTCACATTCAGGCTGCCCAGGCCGCTCTGGAAAGGCATATTCTTGTATGTTGCTGCTTGAAGTCCCAGATGAAGCATACAATTGCGCATAATGACTGCCATAAGTCATGGCAGAGGTAGGCCCCTGGTGCGACAAGCCATAAGATGCCCCTGCTGGAACAGCTTGCTGTCCTCCAGCTGGTGTAACTTGGTTCATAGGTGACTGAGAGCAAAACAGAGTAAAAAAATCATTAGGCAGTCAGTGGTATCTTATAATCATGACTACAATTGCATTTTCAAGACATGAAGGCATTAGTAACTCGCATCCAATTATTTGTGGTCTTATAAAATCTCCATTTTTTAGACAATTGCCTCTATTTTGTCGTGAACTTGTGATAGACAAAAAATGTTACATAATCATGAACTTATCTCTGAATTCTCATTATTTAGCTCAATATTAGACAAGCCAATTTGGAACGAAGATATCTTCCTAATTTATATAATGGAGTGTCTTCTTTAAATAATAATAATAATAATAATAAAGTAATATAAAGTACAAACTGACAAGTAATAGAAACTTACAACATAAGGGTTCCATCCCTGCATTGGCATAACCGTAGGTGGAAGCATCATTGGTGGATACGAGCCTGGTAAAAATGACCCTGGCACAACAGGAGGCCTCCCCATTTGCCAATTGGCAAGATGTGGATATGGATGCGAGGAGGAAATAGGTGATAGCTGAGCTGGTGGGTACATGCTAGGCGTCTCTGTAAGAAAACCAAGTTCTGGGTGATGGAATTTACATGTAGCTCCAAACTTGCAATGTCCAGTTTTCATGTAATAGGAACATTCCTTTTCACCCTGCATTAACCATGGAATTTTTCATAAAATAACAAACAAGATCATAGATTAAACAGAAACGGGGATTGCAATGAGAACACCGACCAGACGTAAAGGGAATCCACTGCTGTTTAATGCAACAGGTACAAAACCAGCTTCCCTGGGATGATCAAACTTGCAATTGGCACCAAATTTACAGGTGCCATTCTTTGCATAGTACTGAAAACAACAAGAACATTCTTAACCAGAGTTTCCACCACATGACAATAAAATATAATATATTTTGACCTAAAATGTCAATCAGAAATAGCTGTAGAATTTGTTTAATTACCTCACAGAGTGGCTGTCCAGGACGTTCTGGGTACTCCACCGTACCTGTGGTCTTTCCAACACCATTAACCTGAAAAACACAGCAGAATTTAACAGGTGCGTGCTTAAATCAAAAGCAGGCTAAAATATTTTCAGAATATCCTAAAAGTCTGTACACTCGACTCCAATCAACCATTCATAGTAAAATTCCTAGCTTTTGTTATCCACTTAGATATACGCTATGTCTAGATACATAGTAAAATTAATGATCTAAAAAAGCCAAAGCTTCTTATAATTTGGAAAAAAGAGAGTACTAAAGATGCAAGACATAAGAGAAGAACACGCAAATAGGGAATACAATCTTAATAGGAGTAGAACTGCAGAGCCAGAGCAGTCTGCAATGAAAGCTAGTAAACGCCTAAGCAGTATGGCAGTATTCAGTATTCAGAGCAAAGATGGGAAATCTGAATTCCCCCTCATCAACCACAAGACACCAGATTTTCACAACTTCCACACTTCCATGCCGTTATGTAATCGTCAATTGGCTGAAAACCTTCAACTTTAAGCAAACAAAAACTCGTCACCCACCAACCAGATGCAATCATCACGCAGCGTCGGTCATTGTCAGGATAGCAGAAACGCTTATTAGCTCACCAGTCAGTAACCATCGAGCTGAGCACGAGACAGGAAAAACGAAAAACAGAGCAGGGGTAGGGGGGGGAGCGACGTGGGTGAGGCTGGCGCTCACCGGGGGCGGCCGATCGCGGGGGTGGTTGTAGCGGCAGCGCTCCCCGTAGCCGCAGGCGCCGGTGCGGAGGTAGTAGGCGCAGTCCGCCTCGCCCGGGCGCTCCGGAAGCTTGTCCTCCTCCCCTGCTTCCCCGTCCTCGCCGCCGCCGAGCCCCATCCTCCGCATCGACTCTGCGAAAAGCATCCACGGTCAGCACGCGCCGGGGCCCAAGCAGTCGCGACATCGGAGATCCAAAACCCTAGCGGGGGAAGGAGCGGTTGAAACCAGAGCGGCGAAACCCCCAGGGGACGCAGCGGAACCCCAATTGCGCGGAGCGAGGCCGGGCCGGGCGGCACGCGTACGTGCGTGCGTACGTACGTACCTTCGAGGCCGGTGCCGGCGTCTGCCCCGCCGCCCTTCGCCGCCGCGTACGGCTCCATCCGGAAGCTCCCCGGAGAGGCTGGCGGCGATCGGGCGCCTGCCTGCCTCGGCGACCGGGCTCGATCGAAGCTCTGGCGAGCGAGCGAGCGAGCGAGCACCGGAACCGAAAGGGAAAGAAAAAAAATTTTACTCCAGAATTTTTCCCTGCTGTTGCTGCAGTGCTTGCTCGCTGCTCCCCCTCGCCTCGCGGTTGCTTCCTGGCGACTCCTCCTCCTCTTCCTCTGCCTGCACGCTGCACCCGCACTCGCGGCTCGGCCCGCTCCCGTACGCGCGGTCGCGTCGCGGTGGCCTTTTGCGGGGAGAGGGAGGGATCGGGGTCGGGGTCGGGGTGCGGCGGGATCGGGAGTGGCCAGTGGTGGTGGTGGTGGGGTTTTCCCGTTGGGCGCTGGAGGCCCCCGGGACCGGGGAGACAGCGAGCGAAACGGGCGGCGGACGCGTGGATTCGCTACCGCAACGGCGCGGCGCTGTACGGCGTGGCGCACCGGCGCGATCGATATTCGATAGGCCCTGCCTGTCGTGTTTAGCTGTGAGCTGTTAGCAGAGGGCGCGGCGCCAATGGACAAGGGAAGCGGAAAAGGAGAGAGGGGCAGGCAGCAGGCAGGCAGGCAGGGGCAGCCGCGTGTCGCAATAAATGCGCGGTCTTTGTGGTGGGCCCGCTGCGGGACGACGGTGGTTCGTTGCTTTCCTCCTCTCCCGGTCCTGAGTCCTGACCGTGGCCGCAAGGTCACGTGCCGCTGCCACAGTTGTAGACTGGGCGGGCTCCGGTAGACCGGAGTCGCATCGCATCCTAGGAGCATCTCTGCCCCTGCCGCACCCATCGTAGCTCATGTGATCTCGATTTCTATTGGAGTTTAGAGCCGACCCTATCGACGATTACAAGTTTCAAATTATAATATTATTACTCGCAAATATACCATCCGTTGTAACATATGGTCACTTTTATGACTTGTGAGGCTATAATATCATAAACGGTAATGATTCCATCCGGACGTCCGGACACTAACGGACGAGCCCGTGCCGCACGACCGACCCGCCCCGCGCGATTGCGCCGCGTCGCACCCGCCCATCATCGTTATCCACTCGCTCGGCCTTTCCCTCTCCACACTCGCCCACTCTCGTTCGCTCTGCTTTTCCTCTGCGCGCTCGTGCTTCTCCCCCGCTCGCTCAGGACATCGCTCTCCCCCAGTGTGCCTCCACGCCGGCGAAGCGACCCTTGCTTTCCTTCCTCCCCCTCCCCGCAGAGCGACCTCAGCTCTGTCCTCATCGGCAACCTTGACGGCGGCAACGGCTTCCCCCGTGGTGGACCTCCCCCAGGTGGATCCATGGAGCACTGGCTCCCCCAGGGTGGATTCATGAGCTCCACTCTCCCCGGTGGTGGATCCATGGAGGGAGGTGTAGATCCAGCGGCGTGAGCGGTCTCCTCCACCTCGGCGGCGGCATGGCCCCCCCGTGGCGGATCCATGTGTTCCTGACACCATGGAGCACCAGGATCCCCGTGGTGGATCCATGGGAGGGCCGTGTAGGTCCTAGCTGCTCGGTGGAATTTGTCCACCTCTGGCGCACCTCCCCAGCTCGAT
This sequence comes from Eremochloa ophiuroides, assembly GCA_038502445.1. Classification (NCBI taxonomy): domain Eukaryota; kingdom Viridiplantae; phylum Streptophyta; class Magnoliopsida; order Poales; family Poaceae; genus Eremochloa; species Eremochloa ophiuroides. The sequence goes on from JAHLJS010000006.1 coordinate 18,500,768, forward strand.
GGCGGCAAGGGGGCCCTTTCCCGGCGATGGATACATGTAGCAGCACCCTCCATGGTGGATCCATGGGAGGTGATGCAGATCTGCACTGTTTTTCTGCTCTGTCCTCTCCTATTTCATTAGGCATTTTTTCTTATATCAGTTTCTTGAAAGGTATGTTTCAGTAGAACCATTTGGTTGTTTGAGAAGCAGATCGAGTCATGTTGTATGAGCTTTCTTCCCTCCTCCTTCCCCCTCATACTCGCCTGTGTTTCAATTGTTGTTTTTCGTTGTTGCAGTAGTGTTTCAGTAGATGTTGCAGTGTGTTTAAGATTTTGTTTTAGTTTTTTTCAACCGCTTGGTGAAGTAGGTGTCGCCTTCTATTGAAGTAGGTGTTTGGGTGACGTTTCAGTAGTAGTCTTGTTTTTTGGTGCAGTAGGGTTTCGTGTGTCTATTGAAACTCCAGTTTCTGCATGTTGCAGTAGGTGTTTGGCTCTTTGTTTCAGTAGTGTTTGGTGGTCATTGCAGTAACTGTCTTGCCTCGGTGCAGTAGTGGTCGTTGTCTGTTGAAGCTTCGTTTCTGCTTTTGTTTCAGTAGGTGTTTGGCCGTTGTTTCATGTATGTGTTCGGTTTTTGTTGCAGTAGGCTTCATGTTTTGGTGCAGCAAACGTTCCTTGTCAGTTGCATCTTCAGCTTCTACATGGTGCAGTAGGAGTTTGTTTGGTGTAGTTGATGTTTTTGAGTGTTTGCTTGCAGTAGGCGTTTGCATGTTTTTGTTGCAGTTGTGCGTTGGTGTTTATCCCTGTAATTCTAGCACCTGATTCGGCTTGACCGGTGTAACCTCCAATCAGTCATCGTCTACCTCCTCCGTCGCTGACTAGCCTAGAACCGACCGTTCTCCTCTCTGCTCTGCATCGTTTTGAAGAAAATGTATAAAACATGCAGGTTGCAGAAGTACGTATCCAATGTTTCAGTAGTTTCGGAATTATGTTGCAGATGTTTTCTATGGGATGTTGCAAAAATATATCGGGATGTTGTATATGTTGCAAAAAAATTTATTAAAATATATCCATGTGGGGTCTTGTTTTGAAGAGTTAATTGTAAGAAATACGATGGTGCAATCGGATTTTAATCAGGATACTTGGTTTATGAGCTATGGATTTTTTTTACTTGAGAAGATTGAAATATTTGTACGACAGCAGCCTAACTAACAACCAGCTAGCTAGCGGCAGCAGCACAGAATCCACGGCGTCCGGACAAGTACGTCCGTCCGGACGTTCGATGGCACGCGGTTCCCTATCATGAATTATTACTCGCAAATTATAATATCATGAATGCGATGTGAGGCTATCATGTGGAGGTAATTTGAGAATCACACTCTGCATCGAGACACAATCTATTCAAACTATAAGCACAACTCGTATAAGTCTACATAGAAAAAAAAAACCTATCCACTACGTGCTAGTTAGAGGACAATGGAAAAAAAAATAAGTTGAAATTTTACGGTTTTATTATTAGTTATAAATTATAACTAGCAAATGTGCAGCATGGGAGAAAAAAAGACTCAACATTTATGAAAACAACAACATAATTAATATTACCTCAATTCCAATTTATAAGTCGTTTGACTTTTTCAACCTAAAGTTTGACCACTCGTCTTATTAAAGAATTTACGCAACAAGAGTTAAATGTAAATTATTTTTAAAGAACTTTTATTAATAAAATAATTCATAGTAAAAGAAGTGATTTTTTACATAAATTTTTGAATAGGACGAGTGGTCAACTTTTGGGTTAAAAAAATCAAACGACTTATAAATTGGGTTGGAGGGAGTATGTCTATTATATTTTACATTTTCTATAGAAATTTAAATCTATATGGAATTTCATGTGCCCTGGGATAAAAAAATACAGGTCAAGACTCAAGACATTATAATATAATATAGCCGTGTACAAATTTCTCTTTCCTTTTCCTGAACGATAACCAATTTTACTTTTCATAATTATTTCATGTTCACATATTCTAACATGTATAAAATATGCTAATTTAGAATTTCAAATTCATATATTCAGATTTTTTTTGGAAAAAAAAGTATAGTTGATGCACAAAATCTGTACATCTTGACACTAATGTCTACTATCTTCATGACAAAAGAGTAATTCTGGTTTTGTCCTAGGTCAAGTATTTTAAATTTAACGAAGTGTATAAAAAATACAAATATTTATGATACTCAATAGATATTAATTTATTTCACACTAAACCTATTTAGTGTCATAATATTGATAATCTTCTCTATAAATTTGATAAAAAAAATACTTTGGCTTAGGACAAAACTACTCTTTATGGAACGGAGTATGAAACTAAGGTAACATGAAACAGGACCACCCTAAAGTATCAAGTTGACCTCATGATCGATACAACCATTTCAGTATTGACAGCAAGATCTCTTCAATTAAGCATTTTTTTTGTCCATTATACAATGCGCCTTGCTCCCAGTATGAACATTTATATATATGTAGTTACATGTCTCAAGTCTGTTGATGATATATATATGTAATATATATGACAATATACAGAAAACAAAAAGAAAAAGAAAATTGAAAGGTGGGAGGAACCCAGTAACTCTGCATGTGAAAATTTTCTTGATAACGACGAAAATTTTCTTGCCCGAGAATTATTTACCGAGGGAATGGACCTGGGCCTCACCACCGCGCCCAATATGCTATGGAACCTGACATTCAAAAACCTTCCTTTTTCCCGTTTTGGACATGAACGGAAGAACGCAAAAATTGCAAGTGAATCGAGCTTGCTTGTAACCTATCAATGCTCTCTTATTCTGATGGTAGAGAAAACCACCCTCGCCACGGCTTCTCTACAGAGGCCACAGCTTCTTATTCACATTGGAGAGGCCTATCAGAACTGATATCAATAGAGCAAGATAATAATCATTGTCGGCAGCAGTATGGTTTACGAGATGACGAAAAATACAATCGAAGGCTAAAGTACCTGTGTCAAGTGATAGAAAAATTGTGCTGAGAGGATCACTCCCACCAGCTCAGAAAAATCAGCGACCACCACCAGGGCTTGAACTGCCGACACTTGTAGAAGTCTGAGTTCGCATAATGGTATCCGGAGGGAATACCCCTTTTGGCAAGATTGCTCCAACAGGTTCGGGTGCTGCCACTGGTGATGCTACTTGATTGATAGATGGATCTTTGGTTGAAATATATTCTGGGGAAGATGAAGATGGAGCCAACGTGGCAACAGAGAAGCCAATGGGGTATGGAGCAATTGGCATGTCAGATAGGGGTAAAGCAGATGCACTGTAGCCGAGTGTACCCATTGGATGATCATATTTGCATGCAACTCCATATCTGCAATATCCATTCTGGGCAAAGTACGCGCAAGGCTGAGCACCCTGTACATTTTAGATAACATAGTAAGATTGGGTAAGAAACTGCAAGATTATTTTTTTTCAAAAATGAATATGATAAAATCTGCATGATTAGTTCAGCACAATTTCCCGTCGCATGTAAAAAAGAAACATAACATCCTACGTGCTTGTACTCAACTTACCTTCCAGCTTCCAAGAGGCAATCAGGCAGGGGGGGGGGGGGGGGGGGAAGGGATGTGTGTATAGATTCCGTAAGATGTACGAATCTCTAGGTCATTACAAACTTATACCAGATTCCATCCCTAAATCAGTCAATAAGGAATTGCAGTATGCAACTAAACATCAAGAGCATGCAAGACCAAACTAAAGGAAATAGATTTAATTGTGACAAGTAGACATTTTCACAATATAGGGGACATTGCATGTACAATGAAGGTCAACCATATATCCGTATTTCAATAGGACAACTTAGCCCCACTGAACCTGTTTGCTTTATTGAACTGAACAACTTAGTTAGACAGGTAAGTAGTAACCTTGAGTTAATGCAGCACGGATACACTTGGTGGGAAAACAAGTAGTTTGTATCCAAATTTATATCTTTTTTTTTTATTTGTTCTCCATAACAAGAAGTATCATGATTCAGCAACTGACAAAGTAGAAATTGGTTGGTTATTGTTCTGATCAAACTTCGTTAAATTTACACCTTGCATAGTTTTTGATACGTTCCATGGTGTCATTGTATAGCATTTCATTATCATAGGAAAGACAAAAATAAAGTATCACCTCTATTAATTAAAAAAACAAGGGTAATGATTTGGCAGGGCGTCCAGCCCCGACGCCCCGAGCTGGATGCCTTGCCTCCACGCTTGTGGAGATGATTGGTGGTGGAGATGGTTGGCGGGCGGTTTAGAGTCTTGGTAGTGGGGGTGGCAGCCGGGCCAGGTCTAGGGCGAGGGGAGCTTGGTCGCCGGAGTTGAAGACGGTGACAGAGCTCGCCGGAGTTGGTGAAGATGGAAAGAATGGCGATGGTAGGGCAGGCATGGGGAAGGGGAGGAGAGAGACCACCGCGGCGCGGTAGGTGAAAGACCCTAGTTTGGTTTTGGTAATTGATGAAACCAAGTTACTAATCTAAGTGCTAAGTGTGTGTAGCCAAGAGTAGATTAGTGATATGGAGAAAGATGACATGAGCTCAAGTGAAGATCAAGATGAAATGATCAAGGAGAAAGAAAAGGACTTAAAGAAGGAAAGCTAGAGGCTAAGGTATATTCAAATAGGGCTTTTCTTTTAGTGATCAAGACTCCAAGTGGGAGTGATCACATTTAGGATAGATAGCCGACTATAAAGGGGAGAACTAAGCTATTGGATTACTTTCAAGTGCTCTAGGTTGTATCTCATATGCATTGATCTAACCAACCTAGAAAATCCCTTTGAAAACCCTTGAAAAATGTTTGCAAAATGCTAACACACTGTGCACAAGTGTAGAAGACCTTGAGTGTTAGCACATAGAAGCAAGGGGTGAGAAATAGACTTGAAAAGGGCTATTTACAGCGCGTCGGACTGTTAGTGGCGTAGCGTCGGACCATTGATTCGGTCCGACGCCTGAGCTGTCTGTGAGCGTCGGACCATTGTGGCCTTCAGTCCGACGGTGCCGAGCAGCGAAGAGTGACGCGTGGCACGCTGAGGAGCGTCGGACGCTTGAAGAAAAGTCCGACGGCGAAATCTTTAGTCCGACGGTGCTCGCGCGATCGTCCGACGATACGCGCGCAGCGAGCTGAGAGAGGGCGTCGGACTCTGCGGTTTAGTCTGACGCCCCCAGTCCGACGGTAGTCAAACGCGCGAAATTAGTTACCGTTGAGATCGGACGAACGGCGTTTAAACCTGTTGACACGTGGCGATCATCCGAGCGTCGGACGCTACCGTTTGGTCCGACGCAGTCGGTCCGACGATATAAAAACGGGGTTAACGGCTGTTTCAGAGAGTGTAACGGCTAGGAGTTGGTTTGGAAGTATTTATACTCCCTCCCTGGACACTTGGTGACTAGCTAACACACTTGGATCATTGTCATACACTTTGTTGCATTCTAGCCTCCCACTCTCTCACAAATTCATCATCTTGATCATCCTTGTGAGATTGAGTGAACCTCAAGTGCATCATTGCTTGTGTTTTGCATTCTAGAGCACTTGAGAGCAAGCCTTGGATTAGTTCTTATTCTCTTGGGACATTGCCGTGTCCCTAGACGGCTTGGAGGAGAAGAAGGTGTGAAGGAGCTTGGTGATTGTGCTTGCTCACACCCGGTGATTGTGAGGGGTTCTTGTGCCTTCCCCGAGCGGAGTGCTCAAAGGTAACTCTAGTGGATTGCTCGTGTCTTTGAGTTACTTCCTCCGTGGTAGGTTCTTGTAGCGCCTAGTGTAGGCTCGGTGTGTGATACTGATTAGCCACCGAACCACCGGTTGAAGTCGACACAACGAGGACGTAGCGTGCCGGCAAGCACGTGAACCTCGGGGATAAATCTTGGTGTCTCTATTGATTTCCTCACCTTCGAGTGAGTGACTTATTGATTGTCCCGGTGATTGGCTTCTTCACAAGGCAAAGGTTTATCCGACGATCATCTCTTTCTTATTCTTGTGCAAAGTAGCTTGTTCCCTTTTCTTAAGTAGTTGTGTAGTCGTTTAGCTTTTGCTAGCTTACTTGTGTGGATTAGAACTAAGGTTTAACTAGAATTGTGTAGGTGGCTTGCCTAGGTTAGTGGTTGCCTTAGCATTGCATTTATAGCCTTTTGTGGTTCTAATCACTTGCTTAGTGGTTTGTAGAATTTTTATTTAGGCTATTCACCCCCCCCCCCCCCTCTAGCCATACTAGGACCTTTCAGTAGGGTCGGCCGTCGGCGTGACCGCGACGTGGTGGTGGGCGGCGGCCGACGATGGAGGCGGGGGAGAGGAGCAGCACTCGTGGGGGTGAGGCGCGGGGAAGCGAGCGTCCAGACGCTGCACCGGTGTCCGGACGTCTGGGCAGACGCCCTACCCAAAAACAATATCTAGCTGATAAGAACTAATCATCAGTGGAAACAGTAGAATTGTAGCTTGCATTTGCTCTAAATGGCTTACAAAAAGGTAATTTTTAAGAGACAAACCAAAAACCAATTTGTACCTTAATCAAGCAAATAATTTTCCAACAAAATGTGAGAGTGAATCCTGATAAGTCTAGCATGATTACACATTTATACTGTGTGCACGGTATAATACAGCTTATAAATACCAGTGTACTCTAAGAACAAGATCATTCAGAAAGTTAGCTTCTAAATACATCTGTAAGTTCCCTGTGTAGACCTCCAAAAAAAAAAAAGTTCCCTGTATAGGCTACAAATGGTTTTCATTCACCCTCATTAGCTTGAATAGATGAAGTTTTGCAAGTTCACAAGACCATCACATCTGTCACACTACACAGGCTGTTATAACACAATTCCAATATTAGTTAACATGGATTTGTATCTTCTGCCAGTTCAATTCCACACCCTTTTTTACATATGGCCAGAGCAGGTGAGAAACCACATTGTAACAACCCCGCTTGTGATTTTCCTCACATTGTGATTATATTTCATGGTTTTTCAGTAAGATTTTCACATAAAATCATGTCTCATTTCCATCTACTATGCAGCGTATTTCTAATATAGGCTGATACAGACCTACGGTCATAGGCTTGATTTGTTCAGTAATACTTCATGAACGAGTGTGTGTGGTGCAGTCGTAGAGACATAGTTGTGTTGAGTGCTAGGACTTGGGTTCGACTCACCAGAGCCACAAATTTTGAGGAAATCAGCTATTGGTTTGGCACGCCTGAATCGTGACTTAGGGCTCATGTTGGGTTTCAACTCTAGCCTACCCCAACTTGCTTGGGATTTAAAGTATTACTGAATTAGTCCCATCAATACATATATATAAATATATATACACCAAGCTCTGGATGCTCACCGGACGAAGTGGAAGGCAGAGGTGACTGAACATGTAATTGGACTTTGGTGTGCTCCAATCTCGAGGATGGTTATATTTACACGTAGTTCCAAATTTGCAATCTCCAGTCCTCATATAATATTGACACTCAGGCTGCCCTGGCCGCTCAGGAAATCCATGTTCTTGATGATTATTGCTCGATTGTCCAGTTGAGGAAGAGTATGGCAAGTATGTACCACCATAAGCAATTGCGGCGGAAGATCCATGGTGTCCTATACCATATAGTGGTCCAGCTTGAACAGTTTGCTGAGCTCCACCTGATGCTACAGGATTTACCGATGCCTGTGTCACACAAAAGAGTTAAAACCTTGGGGGAGAATAGTCCCTTCTCTTTTAGGTAACAAGATTTTTCCTTAGTTTGCTCCCTATAATTTATCAAACAAGTCAACTTTATTGCCCTACATTATTTATTTTCTTGATAATGCCAAGAAATTTCAAGTAAGATATACTTGAATGTCTTTCAGATGTTGCCTAGACAATGATACTTAGAATCTTAGACTAGCTCATAAAAGGGCTTGCTCATTTGCTTTATACTCACTCCGTTCCAAATTATAAGACGTTTTGGATTTTCTAGATACGTTGCTTTTGCTATGCACTTAGATATACAATATACACTATGTCTAGATACATTGTGAAAAAATGTATCTAGAAAAGATAAAACATCTTATAATTTGGAACGGAGAGAGTATCTTGGTAGAAGTTTGTTGCTAGAAACCTTTTCTTCTGTCAAAATAAAGCATTTTTCCAAATTATTTACCAGGATAAGGGCTCCATCCTTGCAATGGAACCATTCCAGAAGAGAGCATCATTGGAGTGTATGAGCCTGGTATATATGATCCAGGAACTGCAGGTGATCTTCCCATTTGCCAATTTAGAGGATATGTATGGGGGGAGGGCACAGATGCTGATTGTAATGGTGGATATAATCCAGGGGTTACCGGAATACCACCAAATTCTGGATGATGAAATTTACATGTAGAACCAAACTTGCATTGCCCAGTCTTCATATAGTAGGAGCATTCTTTCTCACCCTGCATTTCATCAATGTCAATTACTTTTTTTTCAAAAAATAGTTAAAAATGTTTCCACGAAGCACAATCATAGGAGAATTCTCATACCGGGCGTAGAGGGAATCCATTGTTGTTTAGTATAACAGACTGGACAGATCCATCTTGCTTAGGATGGTGATATTTGCAATTGGAACCAAATTTACAAGTCCTAGTCTTCAAATAATACTGTAGAAAAACAAAAGAACATAAAGCAACAACAGTTAACAAGTCAGGCATGAATCTTTACTTAATAAGTGCACCCTGCATACCCATGGACAAGCAGCAGTACATGATAAACTGGGACTGGGAGCAAGCAAATAGTGTGCAGGAGTTGCCAGGTTAATGCTTCAATGTCTGATTGATGCCCAGATTTCTATGAAAGATTGTTAAACTCATGTGTGAAGGTGTTAATGTACCTCACATACAGGTTGACCCTGTCGTTCTGGGAAGTCTTGTGCTGCTCCATTCTTGGCACCTCCACCAAACTGAAATTTTTGAAATAAGTTTTAAAAAGAAACCATTTATCAGCCTGGCGTTTCAGGAGAATTTAGTAAAGTCATTCGCTAGGAATCTATTAGAAAACATTAACAATTAGCAGCTAGAGATTTGGTTGCAGCAGGCCTCAGATATCCTACATGATTCAGGATCAGCAAAATGAGATCAGAAGCAGACTTGCAGGTGTTAACTTCAAATATTGAGTACTAGCAGAACTCAAAGTTGTTACATTTGCAAACATAGCAAGTCATAAAGCATCTAATCCGGAAAAACACTCAGGATTAAAAATAATAATAATAAATTGAAGCTACCAAATATAGCAGCATTTTGCTAATATAAATCTTGGATAAAAAGATGACCGCCCCTACTTTTCACATTTAACACAGGAACAAAAAACTACAAAATGGAGGAATAAAAGGTATGTTTTTATGTTGTGTCATGGGTTGTCAGGAACTCAGGATGACGATGACAGCATCTAAAACGGAAAACAGGGGCTGAGCAATTGGCTCTCTATATATGCATTTATTTGGAAGCCAATAAAGACAAACTAGTTGTAAATTTGAAGCAAACAAGAAAGAGAAACGACCGCGTCTCAACCATAAAAGGAAGGAACCTCAAAAGTGCAGTTCCAAGTGAGGCAGATCAAAACTTTGACGCTGCCATCAGATATCAAATAACAGCAAGGCACCACGGAGAATTCCACAAGGGCAGTGTGCATAACCCGCTCTGAACGAACCACATTACCCAAATCACTAGTTTACGCGGCCCGATCCTCACGGTGGTTCAAACCGTAACTACCTAAATCACAGAGAATCTACCTGGAACGGAATAATCCGGCGGCGGCAGCGCCTCGGACGCGGGCACGGATCAGATCGGGAAAGAGCGAGAGAGCAACGCGGGAAACAGAGGCTGGCGGAAAGCGTCCGCCGGCGCTCACCTCAGTGCCGCCGCGATCGCGGGGGTGGTTGTAGCGGCAGCGGTCCCCGAAGCCGCAGGCGCCCGTGCGGAGGTAGTAGCCGCAGTCCGCCTCGCCAGGCCGCTCGGGCAGCCGCGCGTCCGCCTCCTCCCCCGCCCCGAGCTCCCCGTCCTCCTCCTCCCCGCCGCCGTCCAGCCCCAGCCTCAGCATCGGTCCTGCAGCAACAGCCACGCGTTCGCGTACACACACAGTTACACCCGGGGAGGGGAACCCACCAGAGATCCGCGCGGCCGGAGATCTGAACGACACCGAGAAAGCGTTAGGCAGGCAGGCAGGCAGTACCGTACCTTCGAGGCCGGTGCCCGGGCTTGCGCCGCCGCCCTCTCCTCCTCCTGCTGCTGCAGCGGCGGCGGCGGCGGCCTCCTCCGCGTGCGGCGGCTCCATGGCGTCGCGGGCGGCGGGGAGGGAACAGGGAAGCTTCACGAGGCGGCGATCGGTCGGGCGATCGGAGTGGGAGGAGGAGATCGGGGGGCCTGGGTTTTTTCTCTCTCTCTCCCTCTAGTTTCCTTTCGTTCCACCACTGTGGTGTGGCAGGTCACTGCTCCCTCCCCTTCTCTTCTTCTTGTCTATTTTTTCTCTATTTTTCCGCTGCCTGTGTCCCGCGGCTTCGCTCGCGTCGCGTCGCGTGTGCACCTGTCCGGAATTTACACGGGGTAGGTGTTCGTTTCAATTTTCCCTTTTATTAATTTTCGTGATGGAAGGTTTGTTTTTCTCGTTTGGTGCCTTTGCTGCTGGACCACGCTTGAGGTAGCTTAGCAATCTAGGGGGCAGATTTATGGTGGTTTTCGTTTGCATAAATGTGGCGAGATAACGGTTGGAGTTAAGATTGCCGTTATGGCACTTGAGTGTCAAGTTACGCTGGTTGTTGACTCGTCATCTCTGAGGTTTTAACATGTGAATTTAACTTTTATATACCTACCACGTAAGATTTAGAGGTGTCGCGTTGAATATCATCATCTTCTTTGAGTTACATGAAGTTGTTTTTTTTATCAAGTATGTTTTTTTTTTCAAAATAGTTTCACTCATAAAACTCTTTAAATTATGCTCTTACATAGAAATAAGATGAGCTGAAACTAAAAAATTATAGCATTTCCAGCTTCATCCGCCATCAGTTGGCTCTAGCGAGCCCCTTTCTCAAATTATTTAGCTCATCAAGTCCTGTGCACGGGCTCTATCGTCTTGGTGACCAATGCGGCCATCGGGGCACACGCAGGCGCAGGCACCATGGCGTGCGGGGCCACCAGGGCAACCGACTTCACTAGGCAGCGCATGACGTTGGGCACAAGAGAGTTGTCGGTGGATATAAGTTTGAGAGGAAGAGACATAAGAGATAGATGATGATAAGGAAGAACAAAGGCACTATGGCCATTTTACATATTAGAAGAGATTATTGGTGATCTATTGTAACATCTATTACGGTAAATCATTGGGCCATCCATTACCATATTATTACGGAAAAATTGGCTGACGGACACTGAAATTGCAGTTGTTTTGCCAGCGAACATCGAAAACAGATCGATTTGCTAGTGGACACTCTAGTTTCTTCCAATTTTGCTAGAGGACGCCGAACACATTAAAATATTAATTTTCATCCCATGAGGTGGGAGAGCAGTTGTGAAATGACGTTTTTACCCATGTCTCTTTCTTCCACTCTGCCATCATCGGTGATTGTGGCCTGTTAGCACCCGGCATTTAGGGACCTTGGTGCCACAGGATAGGCCGACGAGGCCACAGGCGCCACATGTGTAGAAGAGCACTGAGGCGCATGATGCCAGAGTGGTTGTGCAGCATGCCGATGGTCTTTGGGAAGACGGTCCACCCCATGGCACGCTACTGTCGGAGCCGCGCCGTCTCGATGAATCGGCACGGATACGACTCAACGGCGTAGTTGTGTGTGCGGACCGCGTGCATCATGCCATCGTCGTCGAACAGGCGGTGCCCTGCGGCCAGCTCCAAGCAAAGGGATGGTGCCGTTGCGCATGTACACGTCGGAGATGAGGGGCGGGATGCGCCGGGTGGCTGCTCGCCGACGGGCGTGAAGTTGCCAGGGATCTACACGGCAGGGTCCACAGACCGGGGCAGCGCGTGCAATCGCTCCACTAACAAATCGATCTTTTCTCGATGTCCGCTGGCAAAGTTAAGTTATTGTAGGACACTCTTATAGTGGTATTTGATGATGGACACTACTCAATATTATCTTTGCTAGAAGATATTATTCAATCATGGTAATTGGCTCTGACTATTAATATAATATTATATTGGAGTGAATGGGAGAGAGAAGTTAAAAGTGACCAAAATACACATAACTATTGCAATATAACGTTTTATAGATCGAACTTTTGCATATGAAGTCAGATAAAGATGAACGTTACATAAAAATTGGAGTGGTCAGTGGGGTCTATAATTTTATTAGTCGTTTGACTTTTTTCGCCCCAAATTTGACCAATTGCCTTATTCAAAATTGTGTGCAAAACATAACTTCTTTTGTTATGACTTACTTTATTAAGAAAAGTTTTCACGAAGACATAAATTTAACTAACTTTACACATTTTTTAATAAGACGACTGATCAAACTTAAGGTCAATAAAGTCAAACGGTTTATAATTTGAAATGGAGGGAGTAGTTGACAATTTTTTTATTAAAAATTCTTTAGAATATGATTTTTTTTCAAAAATAAATTAAATTTCTGAAATTTAAAATTTAGAATATTGAAGCCATGTAGAAACTAAATTTTCATTTCATTATTATATATTATATATTACGAATTTGAATTTGAATTTTTGTAACGTTTGTGGCATATATCGTGTCAACTTTGATGTCGTTTAAAATTTCTCAATTCTATATTTCAAAATTTAAGAAAATAAAAATGAATATTTAGAACCCTTAATGACTCTATATTAATAGTTTTCAACTGTAAAACTATAGATCTCACTTAGACTACAATTTTGATATAAAGTTTGTCATTATTCAGTTGTGATTTTTTTAATAACTATATAAAAGGTTATACCCTCATAGTTAGGGGTACGTTGGTCACTTTTAACTTCTCTCTCCACCCTGCTCCTAGATATTATTATTTTAATCTCCTATACATCATCCGATGATCCCACATCCACAGCAGTCATCACACACATGTGTTGAAAAGTATCTTCCGTGAATGTTGTTCAGTTTCTAAGAGGTGAAGAGGTTCGCCAGCTTTTCCATGTGAAGAGGCGTCGGATCAATAGAAGAACGCATGCATGCCGGTGATTAATTTCTGATCAAGTGGATGACCACTACGGCTTTCGATCCAGCATAGCGACGACGTTGCTATGGCCAACATGGGATCCAATTACATCCTAATAAACGCCTCGAGCCTTCTGATTCTTCCCGAGGTGTTGCCTTCTTGGACTGCAGGAGAGGATCTCCAGACCCTTCGTGTCCTAGCTCCTCTATGGAAGCAATGGGTGGTGCCACTATATTGGGATGTTATCGGTGAGTCAACAAGAGCAGCGGCCGGTGGAGCCGCTATCGCCAGGATCGCAACCATGGAGCTCCTCCCAGTGTAGCACCAGCATATCTTTGGCCAAAGCGGCAAAACCGGATAATTTTTAATGCTTCCTCCTGCCGTCAAGTCTTCGCCGGCCATGTAGCATGGAAAGACGATATGGAAAAATATAGTATGGAAAGTATCGCCATATGCCCATATATATGGGAAGTATCCATCGCATGGTAATAGGTAAGTATCGTGCCCTCTCTTCTGCGCTTCCTCTTGCTTCCTTTTAATTATGTTGTTTTCTTTGCCACCACATGAAGGATATCAACATCTCGTGCAACCTTCTCAGTTGCCACAACAATGTACTCCTATCTAAAATTAGGAATATAGTTTGTTAATATAGTAAGAAATATTAGTACAAGCATTACTATATTTTTTTTCTTATTTCCTTTATATATATATATATATATATATATATATATATATATATATATATATATGCTGGCTTCAAAATTAGTAAAAGTGTACAACTATAATTGCAAATACTTCTACATGAATTCAAAAGAATTATCCACATATCAATCTATAAAATTCTTGTAGCAATGCGCGGGGTATCATCTAGTATCCATAGTGTCTAAGAGCCAATCAGCATAATTAAAAGGTGTGTTCTAGAAAAGACAATTTGAGTAGTCTCCATCAACAAATACCACCATTGAAGAGTGTCCTGCAGCAAATATATCCTTGTATTGAAGACCGAAGAGGCACAGGAGATGATCTGAGATCACAGTTTTTCATACCATGTATGCCTACCTGGATCCGCTAGATCCTTGTGATAGTAACTATCATATATACTACTCCATTCTTTTTAATTTATAGGTTGCGTTATCTTTTCTAGATACATAACATATAATATATATCTAAACATAGTATAGATGCGTAGTAAAAGCTATATATCTATGATACCAAAATAATCTGTAACGTGGGACTGATGGTGGTAATAAATATTTCTTTGTCCAACTTTTTTGTCTGACATATTACGCATATAGCCTCACGTGCTTTCCTCACATCGAAAAGTCGACGCGAGCATGGGAGTACTTGAGTGGTCTGGTAATCCTAAAGATCATTTTAGTCATACAATACGCTCAGCTCAGTACTATGTGCGATAGCGATAGGTTCACTGGAACCATCGATAAACCAAACTCGATGACCACTTTGAGTGAGAGGAGAAATAAACGACAGACATGCCTTTGAACATGGTAAATCTTGGATTTCTTTTGCGACGAAAGTCTTGGACTTTTACCAAAACAGAACTACGAATAGCTTATTGGGTGATAAGAGAGCATGCATTCAAATCAAACAAATACTATTTTCCACCTTTTATACACACACGTGACTAGTGACTACGCATGTGCTGCATTCTGAAAGCATATATGTTTAGAGCATCTTTAGCACAAGCCCTCATTTCTGAGGACCTAATTATTTTGCCTCTTTCCGACACAAGCCCTCAAATTAGAGTCCTCAAATCCTTTTAATTGTCACGACAATCTAAACCCACTTGCCATCTTCAATCTATGCCTATTTGAGTTACCTCAACACACAAGAAAGGGAAGGGCTCGTTGCAGCCTCGGTGGGTTCCCATAGGGGAGCAAGCGCCAAGGGGGCGTTGAGGGAGTGGCCTTGCCAGGGAGGCGTTGGCTGAGGGCACTGCTCGCCAGGAGAGCCTCTGGTCAAATGATCTTGCTGGGGGTGACAGACCGGGACCCAAAGGAACCCTCATAGGAAGGTTTACTCGGATGGGCCGGGTCCAGCCCACGGTTTTACCAGAAGACACGAGACAATATGGTGTGAACTCCAATTGGAGAACCGACTTAGTCAAATATTAGGAAAAGATTCCTCTGTATAACAATAGAACTCACCGATTGCATATATTCGATTAAGACTAGATTATGTGCATGCCCTCTAGACTATATAGAGAGAGGCAGGGGCACCCCTTGTAATCACACAACATCAAACAATCCAACGCATAGGCAACACGCAGACTAGGGTATTACGCTGTTGAGTGGCCTAAACCATTATAAATCTGTCTACGTGTTTCCCGCCGAGTTTTACATACGCCAAAGTCCCCCGAACAATGATCTGGGGTAACACGCGACAAGTTACCGGTTAACAAACACAGACAGGGGTAGACTCTAGCTAACCGAGGGTGCTACTTGTTGGGGGAGGAGCGACCTTTCCATCTGAGTAGAGAGGTGCCAATATGAGTACCACGCCATTTGAGCACCGGTCGAAGCCTTGGGATGAAGCCAAGAGGAGTGGTCGCTCTCTGGGAGGAGTTGCCGCCTATGCCAGGACCTGTTGCCCTATTGAGAAGCGGTCATCGGGATCTCTAAGATGGGGAGTAGCAGCCACTCGTCGTTTGGAGGAAGAGGAGCCATGACGGTGTCATACCCACATCATTATGCCGAGGAGGAGCGTCAGGAAGAGTGGGAGGCAGGGAGGAGCCCACGCCGCCGGTTCCGAACAGGGCTAGAGAGCAAAAACGGCAAAAACCAAAAGGTAGAAATGAAGGCCAATAGAGTGATTTGAGGGCTACCCTAAATTTAAAGGTCTAGAAAGGGGCTCTACCAGAGCTATATTTTTTATCGAAACCCTCAAATTTTAGTGTGCGAGTTTGCATGCACAAACATTCTAGCATATGCCATTGAGTCGCCGTTCTTGAGAGCAGACATGGTTAACTGATCCCATGATATTCTCACTCACAGTCACAGGACGGCGACATCAGTAGGGAATAATTTGAAGCGAATACAATCAGCTTAACGTGGAAACGAAGAAACGGTGGCAGAAAAGGAGCACGTACACATGGCGTTTTTCAGCACCCGTGCACGTGCACCCTTACTTTAGTGATACGGTGGGTGTGTAACGAACCCGAGAACTGCGTGCGGAAAACAACTAGTGAAAGGAGACTAAAAATAATTCAGAGTACTGTATTGGGTGGTCTTGTGCTCTGTTCATTTGGGCCCACAGTGTCCTCTCAGCGTCTCGTCACTAACCACGCTTAATTTCTTTTAGCCTAAAAAAACTAATATTTTAACAAAGGTCACAGCTCGTATCGGATGTTCGGACCAACGCTCTCGTCCCGGCGCGCATCAGGCTCGCACACGTATCTTGCCCACCAGCAGCAAGGCGTCGATCCCCGTGCAAGTCCATCTCCTGTGCTAGTGCATGTGCGCCCCCGCCCACCCCATTTCATTCTATTGCATGCACGTGGATACCTCTAAAATCCTATCCTAAATCACGTATTCAAATTAAAATCCGATTGTATCACGGTATTTCTCACAATAAAATCTTCAAAACAAGATAGCACATGAATATATTTCGACAAAATTTTAAACGAACATATATTTCATGTAGACGTACAGAAATGCAACACCCGATCTATTTTTGAAGGGAAAATTAGCTGTAGGACACTGCGAAAATACATAATATGCTGAGACACACCGCGAACGCGCGATTTTGTCTAAACACACCGTAAATTTATGAATGTTTGCTCAGACACATTTACGGTGTGTCTCAGTAAACATTCACAAATCTTGAATGTTTGCTCAAACACACCGCAAATGTGTCTGGGCAAACATTCACGAATTTGTGGTGTGTTTGGGCAAATTCCCGTGTTGGCGGTGTGTTTCAGCATATCATGCATTTTCGCAGTGTCCTGTGGCAAAATTCGCCTTTTTTGAAACATCTAAATACAACACTTGCAAGATGCGTCCGGAGGTAGATGAAACACATGACACATGCGTCTGAAACATAGCTGCGAACATCAGATCTACTTTTTTAAACATCAAGATGCAACACTTGAAGACATAACTATGAAACAACTGGAACGCTCGAAAATATGTGTATGAAACATTTGCTGCATGCATGTGAGAATATATGCAACATTCAAATGAAAATATTTTGAAAATCCATAAAAATCGAGATGAAACATTTGTAACATACATCTCGAACATATGCGTACAATCACTGCAGCATATGCAGCATTTCAATCTACTGTTGCAATATCTATATGAAGAAACAACTGAAACGCTAAGAGACATGCGTATAAAATATTTAAAAAACACCCAAAGAACATTTGAAAACCATTTGCAAAAAATAATTGTAACATCCAGATAAAATAGTTGCAACATACATGTGAGAATATATGCAACATCCAGACAAAACTGTTCAAGAATCAATAAAAACTGAGATGAAACATTTGAAACATACACCTCAAACATATGTGTACAATCGTTGCAACATATGCAACATCCTGATCTAAATTTGCAACATATATCTGAAACACTTATAACATGCCTACCAACATATATGAATACTTGAAACACATGTTTATGCAACATAAGGAGGCCGAGACCGATCGACTGCAACAAAAAGAAAAAAAGAAAAAGAAAAAAAAAGAAAAAGAAGAAAAAGAAAAAAAATGACAAGTATTACAAGATATGTAATCCCGAATTATAAGATATGTAACATTTTTTATCTATTTTTACGATAAATATATTTAAGAATAAAAAATATATAAATATTAAAAATAAAAAGCTAAGAAAAAAAATAGAAGCAAAAAAATAAAAAACGAAAAAGAAAAATAAAAAAACGACGCGGGGGCGGGCGCCCGGCGGCACGCGCGGACCGCGGCATCGCGCTCGCGCCCGGCCGGCCGGACGTTTTAACAATAATTTTTCGTAAGTTGGCACGACTCGTAACTACGTTGCGCCGCATGCATTAACACGACCAAAGGTTCCGTGGTTGCCACGGTCGAAGGTACGGTGTGATTCAGTACACGGCTAGCAATACATGTGACATAATTATGAGTCACGCCAAACAAGCTAAGACATTGGCGCAACAGAAAAACTACTTGAAAATTTAGCTCCAGACAAACTATTATTAAAAATATCAAACTTTTAGGGCTAAAAAATTTCTACGCTTATACAAAATGAATTGGCCAAATTGTCAAGAAAACAATAGGAGTGGTGGTGCCCTCTGTATGTTAAGGATGCATGCACCTCCAAAGATTTGCAAATAAGAAGTCATGCGAAAGTATTTTTTTTTTTTTTTACAAATAGCTGCTATCTAATACAACACACTCACATTTGCCCCTCTAATTGCACACACGTAAACCATGCCCCTGTAAGCATCTTTGAAAATTAGGTCGATAAATCCACTAGATTGATAAAGTCACACAATAGGTTAACTATCGACGGGAACGTCACGTACCACTTAAAGAACAACGTCATTAGATCCTGAAAAATTTATAGTTGAACCCAAGACCTGAGATGCTATTGAGGCTCTTATAACCTCTAAACTACAGGCCCTTTCGCGAAATGATGAGAAAGTTGGCCATATTCATGATAAGGGCAATAGACTCGTCTTCCTCCTTGTGCTACCATCTACACTGATGATGACTCATGCCTAAATTTAGGCCATACTGCCTGCCCCCTGTATTTCAACTAGCTCTCTATCATCACCATACCTCAACTCAACTTGGAATCTTATTACCATGTCATCTCACCATCTTTCATGTGTAGAGATCTTCCTACTCCGCCAATGCCAGCGATATAACCCACATTGACTAATAAGGGTTTCCTCATAGTCCCACTTCACATCGGCAATCATGCATGTCTCCTCAATTTAGGGCCTATTCTTTGGTAGTTTGCTACATAGCTCTAGCTCTGAGGTCCTTATTGAATTTATGATTTGTAGGCTTAATAATAAAATAATTTAAGTATGTATATATTATTTGAATTCTAAACAAAATCATTTATATAGATGCTCTAGTTCCACCTACAAGAAATCATACATGACTGGCAATGTGCGACGCGGGGTGGGATCAAGAGACAAGAGGAAGGAGCCGGCGCGGGGCAGAGGAGGAAGAAAATAGCAATGCGCCAACAAGAACACGACACATGGGGTCCGCCTGAAGTAGTGATGGTGGTTGTAATATTTGTGGGTCATGACATTCTCCCTCCCTAGTCCATGGCACCCAAAGTGCCTCACGTAGACCATAGTCAAAGTGGGTTTTTCTGGACGCTACATCTGTTATGCAAAGCCCTATTGGATGGCAGTGTTGGTTTGGTTCCCATAGCTACGAGTGCTTTGGACGGGAAAATGACAAGGAGCTGCTCTTAGTGTACGTTGGAGACGTGACATGCGCTGTATCGTAGTATAACCGTCGGTTCCTTTATCTTCACTGTATCATAAAAGAATAATACTTCCTCCTAACACGTCACATTATAAGTTTTATTATCTAAATCAAACATTACTAATTTTGACTTGCATTTTTTTAAAAAAAACCTTATAAATGTTTGATTTATTACTACAAAGCTCATATGAGGGCATGTAAAAACAGAAGGAGCACGGTGCAAGCTTTGTGACCTTACAGAAATTGTGCGTGTAAGTAGCTAGCATGATTGATTCATTGTTTTTGGTTTGTTCTGTCGGTGCTTTTGTCATGCTAGATTAGTGAAGTTAACATGCACAAAAAAGACTCATGTACCTGTTTTTTTATTATCCATATATGTTGATTGAACAAAAGTAAATGGCTACATCTATAAACCCTATATTTTGTTGCATTATGCACCTATATATAATTTTTTTTTTTTTTAGAATAGCACACATTCTGTTTAGGACAACACGAGCGCTAGAATTATGTTGTTCCTGGGACAAAGAAAAAGGGTCTATTTGGTTCAACTAGTAGAAGGCCCGCGCGAGGCCCGCGCGAGGCGCGTGAAGTGAAAATACGTCTGAATTTTCTTGCATGATAAGACCGAAGGCATCCGTTAATTCTAGTTATATGAGAAAAATAAAATCATAGTATAAAATTTTGACAATAGCAATAACACTTTAAATTAATTTTTTAACTGTTAATTGGATAGGTGTTGGAAAGTTCATGTATCCCTTTTGTAGGAAGCCGCCAATAGCTTCATTTCATAGCTGCAGCTTTTCATGGACAGGTTTTTATGTTTGATAACCACTAGAAAAAGGGGCGTGGCATTGCCATGCCAACATGCCTACACTGGATTTGGCCAGTCTATGATTTTGTGTTTGCATCTCGTAGGATTGTTGTCAAATATGTACTAACACGTTGACACGCAGCTGCGTGGAGTGCCTCCCATTTTTAGCCAGTTTGGCCATGTATTTATGTTGCCACCACGTATTATTTTTTTATGAAGCAACGATACATAATCTGGGTACTTGGCTATTGCATATTTCGGTGATTGTCTCCAGACTATATGCATCACGTATGGTGGAACTGTGGAAGTATATTATTCTGATTGTGTATATTCATTCGAAGTATTTATGTATGGGATATGATGTGCTCGCGTATGTGAATGTACGGAATATCATATACTCTGTGTTCAAATATTTTTTATATATGTATAAGTATGTACGCTAGAATTTATATTCGAGTATCTATATTTCGTGTTGGCGTTAAATTAATTAGCCACTAAAGTTTATGAGAAAAGGTATATGATATTAGAGTTAAGGTAGAATAGATATTTTTAGTTTATATGTGGTACAAAACACAAATCAATCAATTACGTAAAAGCATAGATCTACATTATACCTAATTAAATACACTAAAAGCATGACAAAACACAAATCAAACAATCACGTAAAAGCATAGATCTACATTATACCTAATTAAATACACTAAAAGTATGATATTTTAAATTTGATGCATAGATCTAGTCATAATAAACCCAACAAAACTGGTTTGGTATTTTTTAAAATTTTTCTATGATTTTATATGAATTTTTAGAGGTCTCTAGCTTTAAAAGAAAATATTAAAACGTAAAAAAAAAAGGAGAAGAGGATCACGAGCCGTTTTTGGCCTATTGAGGAGCCTGGACTGCGGGTTGTTTTCTGTAAAGTCCAAGGGTTTTTCCGAAAAAAATTCTGTGAGAGGAAACCAGACTGTGGGTTGATTTCGTTAAAGTCTGAGGGTTTTTTTTTACAAAATGATCAGGACTTGGCCAATCGGAGCCGTCCGTGCGCCGGATCAGACGGCTGCGAATTGCTGACGATGTGGACGTGCTCAACGGTGGCGGAGCGTTGCAGCCTTGTATCGTTTAATTATGAGCTTGTGACTTGTGAGGCCAGTCTTAACGGCGAGTTTCACTTCCTAATTTTTAAGATGTGACACTGATCATGAAACGAGATAAAATAGAGTTTCTCAGTGTACAGTTTCATCGCACACTTTCAAAGAAATATTTTTAGTCAATTATGGACCTACCGTTTCATCTGGTACATGCTCGCTCTTCCTCTTTGAGTACCCCAGAGGCAAGGCGCTCATCTCCGAGCAGTTCTGGCCTGACCTCGGCACCAACATCGGCTCCTTCAGGGTCAATGCTTTGAAAATCGCGCTGATATGTTTTGTGGAGATGAAACGTTTTTCTTTCTCTCCTCCTAGTTTTATATATAAAAAAGAGGTGACACCCTATTTAAAGTGCATGAAATTCTCCTATGTAATTCCACTGAGACTGCCCTGAGTGAAAGTAGCTGTTTTGGAAAAGAAGAAACAAATTTAGATTGGCTGGGTGTTATTTATTTATAGATTTTGCAGTGGAAGTATTTTCAAGCTGAACTAAACACAGCCTATACGTGCCCATGTAAGTACTCCTCCATGGCTGTTACAGGCTGGGTGGAGCCACGCGCATGTAAAGGAAGCTGGGCGTTCGCTTGGCGCCTTGGCCCCTGTTAAGCGCATTCGACGGCACCCGCGCCCGCGTCCAACCATCGAGTTACTGTTGGTTTGGGCTGTATTACTTTTTGAGAATTGTTACGGTACTTGGGAGAGGAACCACCGGTTCCACCCGTAAAAATGATTTGCAGCAGGTTTTCCTTAAGAAAAGTAATTAAGGGTAGTTTAGTACATTGTGTATCTGACTTTGAAGCGAGTTGTGAACTGCTCTGCTTCTCTGCCTCGGCGCCGACCCGATGCGTCGCGAGATATCGCCGCCTCCCTGCTCGCCGGTCAAATCACTGCCATGCAGCCTCCCTGCTCGCCGGTCCCCGCCTCCAAGGTCGCCGGATCGCTGCCCGCCTTGCCACCAAGAGGCTTGGCACGAGATGATTCCATGGCGACGCAAGGGACTAGCGTGCTGTCATCAAGCTCGAACCCCAGCAGGTCCAAATCCAGTCCTACACCGAATTCGTACCTCCTCTCCAGTGACTCCACATCCTCTTTCACAGCTGCACAGCAAGAACAATCAGAACTAGAGAAGCTCGCTCTGCTTAAGACCTCGATAATGGATTTAAATAATCAAGGCTAATTATTGTGGCAAATTGAACTACTTACCGGAGAATGGGAGCTGCACGAACCGGAGAAATCTAAATGCGTAAGACCAACCACACCGGCATCCGGTACGCACTCCTGCAGGACCAAGATAGAGTAAAAAACGCCGCAGCGGCTCCTGTATCGTCGTCCGAAGCTCAACCGGATGGCCGCTCGTCCGGAAATCCCAGCGGCGGTGGAGGATCTCCGCTACGGGCACGCGGGGCCTGCGCGTCCTCGCGCCTCGCGCCGCTCGCCGCGTGTCACCGAGGGAGGGAGACCGGGAGAGAGAGGGGGGGAGAGAGAAAGGGAGCGCCACCGCCACAGCCACCGCGAGCCCGAGGAGAGAGAGAGAGGAGAGGGTGGGTGGGTGGAGAATAAAAAAGCAAAGAAATTATATAGAGCACATATACAGAGGATGAATGAGTGCGGGGGGATGTGGTATAGAGGAGAGAATCTCGATGATCATGATAGAATATTCTTTTTACAGGATGGATATGGAGGATAATGAGTACAGATGGTGTAAATAACCAAACCATACTGAATCAGGCCGGACGGCTGGAGCCTGACCGCCTGATCGCCTGCGCCCCGCTGAGGGTCGGCCATCTGGGGCTGGCCTTCTTGCCGTCGTGCGGCACAGCTGAGCTCCAGCGACTGCCGGTAGGGTCGCGGGGGTTGGAGGCTGGGGCAGAGCCGCAGAGGCAGAGCAGAGGCAGCGGCTACCTGCGAGCTGGCTGCCAGTACAAGCAGCAACAAGGAGGTGCACGACGTGCCAGGGCGCGGAGGTACGCGACGAGCTGGAGCGTAGATTCAGCGTTGAGAAATCACGTATTTCTTAGTTTCGACCCACGACTTAAGTTCCGGTTAGTTCTTTCTATTTCTACGCCATCCGATCTAATGAAATGGATGGCTTCCATTATTCCCGAGCGCTATAAAATTTCTTTTAGTTTTTAGCATCACGATGAATCAGCCCTATAATCCCGCGAACCGTTCAAACTACCCGGCCGAACAGACCAATCTGCCGTCGCTGATCGGCCCTGTCGCTGTCGTCCTGTAGCACATCCCGCGCGAAGACCAAACACAATCTTGCCGACCGTCCGGACGATACAGTGCGGAGTGGGTGCGTTGCTCGTGTCCACTGTGGCACTGTGCGTCCACTTCCACTTCCATCCGCACGAGGCCACCGGCCACCGGGACATGCTGGCGCGGGAGCCCTTTGCCGCGCCTGCGGATGGGGATGGGGGCGCCAATCGTCCTGTCCGACCAGGTCGGACAGCATGCGCGTGCCGACCACCCCTCCCCACAGCCCAGGCGAGCGGCCCACACCCCACTACGCGAGGCAGCCCAGGCGAGCGGCCCACAATGCATGTGTGCATGCCTTTCCACTCCGCTGGCGCAAGTAGGCCTGCTACGGACTACCACAACGGATGGATAGACGGTCTTTTCTCTTGTTTATTTTTTTTTCTTTTCATTCACTCATTTATTTTTCTTTTCTTTTTTATATTTCTTTTTTATTTCCTTTTTACTTTTTTATTTTATTTTATGTGTTCTATTATTCTGTTTTTTTATTTTCCTTTCTTTTCATCTTTTATTCTTTTATTTTTTTTTCTATTTTCTTCTCTTTTTCTATTTATTTTTCTTCCTTTTCTTTTTTTCCTAGTGCTTTTCCCTTTCATTTCATTTCATTTATTTTCCTTTTATTTTTCTTCTTTTTTAATTTTATGTTTCATTCTTTTTATTTACATATGCACGTAATATTCACATAGTATACATGTAATGTCCTATAATGTATCTTTCAGTGTTTATGTACTATATATATGTGTGATGTTGTATGATAAAATTTTATGATGTTCTTGTAGTGTTAATGTGATGTTCTATGATATATTTTCTTTGATGTTCGTGTAATGTTAATGTGATGTTCGTGTAGTGTTAATGTGATGTTCTATGGTGTATTTGGGGATATTCACTTAGTACATATGTGATGTTCTACGGGGTATCTGGGGATGTTCATTTAATATATATGAGATGTTCTATGGTGTATTTGGGGATGTTCACTTAGTACACATGTGATGTTCTACGGTGTATCGGGGGATGTTCATTATATATATATATATATATATATATATATATATATATATATATATATATATATATATATATATATATATATATATATATATATATATATATATATATATATATATAAGTGATGTTCTATGGTGTATTTAGGGATGTTCACTTAGTACACATGTGATGTTCTACGGTGTATTTAGGGATACTCATTTACTAAATATGTTATGTTCTATGGTATATTTAGAGATGTTCACCTAATATACGTGTGATTTTTTAGGGTGTATTTGGTGATGTTCATTAGTATACATATGATGTTCTATGGTGTATTTGGGGATTGGGGATGTTCGATGATTATCTTTAAATCTAGATTATTATGAGATAAATGTCCGTTAATTAATCGAAATATATCCATATGTGGTTTTAATAATACGAATATTTCTATTTTATCACCAAAAACATATTATTTATACTTGTTGGTAGGTGAATAAGATCTTAGACCTTTAGGTCTGGTGATGGAATCCTCCATTCTCGTTAGTTTTGTGAACGGTTTTGTTTTTTCTTCCTACCAGAGAAAACAACGTGGCAGCATGTGCCAAAGCTCCATGTGCAGCTTCACGGAAGCACAGCATGGCAGCGAAAGTACCTGTCCGCACGGGACGCGGGCCTCTTGGCCAAAAAAAGCCCAGGACGGAAACGGGACGCGGGGCCTGATCGGCGCGGTGAGTCGGACCGTAGCATTTCGTTCGCGCGCGCGTCCCCTGACAGCAGCACCCCCCGGATGGGGTGCCTTTTCTGGGCGTGCACGCGGGGTCGCCTTCACTTCACCGTGCACTCCGGTCTGGTCTCCGGCAGCGTCTCAGCCATTAGCGTCCGCGCCAGGGTTCGATTTACCGACCGGTAGCCGGTAACCGCCGGCCGGCGGTATCGGTATACCGGACCGGTATTACCGGTTACCGGTAGAAACCGGTCGAATTCAAATTTTGAATTCGAACCCTAGTTCAATCGGTTCCGGACCGGTATACCGGCCGGTTTGACCGGTTACCGGCCGGTTTGGTGGTTTAGGGTTTACCGGCCGGCATTTTGAAATTTCAGATTTATTTTTTTTAAAAAAAATGCTGAAAAAATTTCTAAAAATAGTTAATGATTTATAGAATCCAATGATGTCAAAGTTTTCCAAATTTGAGTGCGTTTAGTATATTTTTCGACCTTCATGATTTAATGGGCCTTAACGGGCCGGCCAGGGTTTTTTATACCGACCGAAATCCGGTTACCGCCGGGCGGCGGTAACGGTATATCGGCCGGTATAAACAGTAACCGGCCGGAAACCGGCCGAATTCGAAATCGAATTCAAACTCACAGCTCAATCGGTTTTAGACGGGTATACCGGCCGGTATGACCGGTATAAACGGTAACCGGTCAAAACCAGCTGATTTTCTTTTTTTTAATGCAGAAAACAAATTTTTTTTTGAATGGCCTTTACACATAATGAAGTATAAACACCATACATTTCAGGGATAAATAGTGCCGTAGCAATACATAGGGCATACACATACTTTTATTGTATCAATACATAAGGCACATCAAAGTCATCAATACATAGTATCATATAAATAGCATATTCGTAGTCTCATACACGAACAAATGTGATAGTCATCGGCATAGGCATAATCAACGTTGTATGAAGTATGGAAAGGCCCCCATGCTGCAAGACATCTGATATTCGGCGGTGGACATCAAAGCGATACCTCGTAGTCTAAGCAACTCGGCCTTAAAATCATTCCAAGATTGGCCCGTCCATGCCGCTGTTGTCTCCCATTCTTGAACTAACATAGCGTAAAAATGGGGGTCTTCCCATTCATACACCCATCTGGTCGCAGGTTGCGTGGTAATGTCGGGAATGTGATAGTTATAGCTTGCCTGGGAGGTATCACTGTACGAGGAAGAAGAATGCTGCGGAGTGTCGTAGTCTGTAGGTGCATAAACAGTCCTCTGCGACTCCGGTTGTCCATGGTCGCGGTCCTGAGTAGCATGCGTGAACTGGGTCTCGCCTGCAAAAAAACATTATTAGTAGTTTAGAAGTCATACACAGAAACAATTGTGCGTACGTAGGTGCAATGGATACCTGTGAAACGAAGATCACCACCTCCACCAGAACCACTACCACCAGCACCAAACCCACTGCCACCACCACCACCACCAGAACCACTACCACCAGCAGCACCACCAGCACCATCACCATCACCATCACCGCCACCGTCACTGTCGTCATCAGAACCGTCATCAGTTGAGCTGCTATCCTGAGACTCCTTATACGGTGGACTACGCTGAGCCTCATCCTCAGTTTCAGTGTCACTGATCACTTGCTTTTTCTTTCCGCGTTGACGCTTGGGGTCACCCTTCTTAGGCGGCATCTGCATCTTCCTCTGCCCGAGGTGACTATCACCCACATGTCTACGGGCCCAATCACTGATGGAATCATCTCCCGTGGCCTGACGTAGATCTTGGGCGTCTATGTGGTCACTACGAGCACAAACAAATAAATCACATAAATAAAATGGACATACATAATATGAAAGCCAGACAGAGACACACATTATACCTGACAATATGTGATGGCATAGGGGCGTCTACTTCGTCATCATCCTCATCAAGAACTGGTGCCTGGTTTGATCTACCATACTCCATCCATTGCCTAACTGGATTGTTCGAGTCATAGAATGAGATTTCGGCGAACTTGTCAATGAAATCTTCGTCATCATGCAGTGGCGGTCCAGAGATATCCGCTAGTCGCAGCCGAAGATTGTAGTTGACATACACAAGCTTGTTTAGTTTTTTGTGGGACAACCGATTGCGAACCTTCGTATGAAGCAAGGCAAAAGTACTCCAATTCCGCTCGCATCCACTGGAGGAGATACATTGTGCAACAAGCCGCAAAGCAAGACGCTGCAAATTTGGAGTTTGACTACCAAATATCATCCACCAGGCCGCTGCAAGTGTAACACATTATGTTAGATATATATTCCACGAGAGCAAAGCATCAAGGGTAGAGAAGTGCTCTTAAGCTCTTACATGGGCTAGTCCTTGGATCCGCTGCCATTTTCATAGCGAGTTCGGAGCCAAACTCACCAAGCTTCTGTCGAAAAATCTCTGCCTCTTGTAAAGCCTGCATGGCGCTCTGCAAATCCGTCATGCGCGAAAATGTATCTTTCAGACCATTAAACATTGTTGGAGTTGGATCCATGTTATATGCGTACTTTGGATTTAGGACAGCACCTGCAACACATGACAAATGCCAAACAAGGGAACGGTAAGTATTCATTTCATGGAGCTTGCTAAGTAAATATAATTCATGATCGTACCTGCACCCACATACGTGTCAATGTACACGTCAGTAATCCTGTTGTCCATAATCTGTCGATACTCATTCCATGTCTGCTTATTTCTTCCAAAGACAGACTCCATCTCCATTTTGCAAGTCTGGTAGGCATACACTACATCACACATGTTAGGCTGCTTGTCTTGATCAGCGAAGCGGAGGAACTTATAAATTGGTTGAACTGTTTTGATGATGTATTCCAGTCCCTCCCACCACTGGATACTTGATAACCTTGAATGAGCAAAGCGACCGTCTTCACATTTTATCCACTTGCTTTGCAGAAATTCAGGAGAAGACATCCACTGCATGAACTTGTCACGTTTCCGGTGAAAGCTCTCTAGGAACATGTAGTTGGTCCCAAATCTAGTAACATTCCACTTGACCAACTCACCACCGATTGCCTTCCTCATCATTGCATTCAACTGAGCATGGTTGTGCAAAAAGGTTGAGATTCGCTTGCATGTTGCGATTGTACCTGAATGTTCGGGCCTTTCACCAATATCCTTCAACATCAAGTTGATGGTGTGTGCAAGGCATGGCGTCCAAACAATATGAGCATAATGGTTCCCCAGTATCTTGCAAGCTTTTTTGTAGTTGGCGCCATTGTCGGTCACCACATGTACGACATGCTCGGCGCCAATCTCTTCAACAACCTTACGAATTTCCTGAAAAATAACCACAACAGTTTTTACAAATGTGACGTAAATCACAATATTATAAATAGTATGAACCTAACAACATGTTCAGAAGCTACCTGGTATAAATATTTGGCATCTTGACTTCGCCCAGTTGCATTAATAGATTTATGAAACCATGTGACCCCATTGCAATAAATCAGGAAGTTGATGACACTCATTCTAGTGGGGCCAGTCCAAGAATCACACATCAACGTCACGCCAAAGTTGGTCCATTCCTTCTGAAACTTTGCGTACCTAGCCTTCAAGTCTTTCTCGTTCTCATCTAGGTACTTGCCATCGATATCCCTTCCAGTAGGTGACACAATGCCTTCACCTGTAGGCAGAAGCCATTCGTGAGAATACATAAAGATACAAACGTCAAAATTGAGAGAGATGACTCTGAAAGTTGTACTAACCCCACTTTTGTGTCTCTCTCACCGCACTTATAAAGTACGGATTGTCGGCCTGTCGTCCTGGGATTCCTGCAACATGGAAAAACTTTCCCCAAGCTTTCCCAATAGCTTCCTTTGCATTCTTCCCCTTCTGCGTCCAAGACCCTGTATCAATCCTTGGTTGGACCATTCCTCTCCTCCTACCGGCTGCCAAATTGTAGTCCTGCAGAACCACAGGAGTCTCCCTCTGTGATCCTGCTCTTCGAAACATCCTTTGCAAAGGATTCCCACCCTGTGAACCACTACCCCCTCCACGGTCGTAATTACCTCCTCTCTGTTGCACCCCCTGCTCGTACTCATATTCTGCTCTCGACTGATTAAGTGCTTGCTGGAGCTGCTCCTCATATTCATCATCACCAAGTGGATGGTTACCCTCCGCTGCAGCCTTCTCTCTTGCCAACTTTTGTCGAGACCGGTCAGAAGTTGCCTTTTTAGTTCTGTCAAGATCACGTTGAAAGTACTCACGCACATCATCTGGCACGCTTCTGCAATGCACCACCTGCGACCCGCGACCGGCTAAATGTTCTTTGAATCTTGTTGCACCACCACCTCCTTTCATCGTATGACAGTAGTTGCACCTCCACCCAGGAGAAAGGTTTTCACCATGCTCCCATACAATGTCTTTTCCTCTGCTTGACATTGTGCACCTGCATGAATGGACAACACAAACTAATCAATCACATAGATTAAATCTACGTAAATAAGTGGCTAAGTCACAACCTTCCACCTAAATAAAATTTACCTAAACAATATAAACCTAAAATATACATCAGTATTTACCTAAAATATACATCAGTATTAGCACACCTACAACCTAAAATATACATCAAACCTAAAATCCTAAACCAAATCCTAAACATAACCCTAACTAATAACCTAAACACACCATAAATCCTACTAAAATCCTAAATCAAATTACCACTGCACCCTAGATCAATAGATAACTACTTCCTATTCCAAATCCTAAAGCTAATCCTACTAAAAATGCTCAAGAAAAGAAGAAACATCCTTACCTGTCGAAACCGGCGATACCGGCCGGTTACCGGTAGAAACCGGCCGAGAAACCGGTGAAACCGCCCGGTACCCGGCGGATCCGCGCGCGCGGCGGTATCCCGGTCTTACCGACCGGTATACCGGTGCTACCGGCCGGTACGAACGCGACGGCGAGCGGACGAGCGGGGAGGCGGCGCTTTCGGGTTGCTGCGGCGCGGAGGGGGGAAATGGGGGGTGGCTCTGCCCCCCCCCCCCCCCGTGACCCAGGGTGCTGTTTTGTGCCCGTTCGGGCCTAATGGGCCTAACGGGCCTTAACGGGCCTTTTTTTTTTTACTTCGGGACTTCGAAAAAAATTCTAAATGTAGTCAAATTTGAAAAATTTTGACACCATTGGAATCTATAAATCATGAAGTATTTTTAGGAATTTTTTTACCATTTTTCCCTCCGATTTTAAATTTCAAATTTCGGTTTTTTCAAACCGGCCGGTACCGGTACCGGTCCGGACCGGTATTACCGGTAACCGGCCGGTTACCGCGGTATGCCGTCGGTAAATAGAACCCTGGTCCGCGCCGCGTAAGGATGCAGGTTGGCTCCCGGTAATTGGGCGATGAACATCGCGGCGGCGGGCGGTGGCCTGTTCAGCTGGCTGAAAACAAACATTAGTTTTAGGTTATTAATTTTAGATGATTGCAAGCCTTGCTAATGGGGCGGGTTAAAACGGGTTTTATCCTGGTGGTGTGCATACGGGTAGAAACGGATTTTTCTAGCTTACGGGTCGGGACGGGTTAGGTTCATAGACAAACGGGTTATGGCGGGTTGTGTTACGAATGGAAGTTGCGCTGCGAGCTGTGTGGGTTAGATAGTTGAGTGGTAGAACGGGGCGAGTCGGGGCGGGTTGGTGAGCTATAATTTCGGGTCGGGTCGGGTTAGCAGATTGTCTAATAAACAGCAGGACGAAGTGGGTTTGGGGCGGGTTTAGCCCCGTTAGCAGGCTTAGATGATGCTGATTTAGTGCGAGTTTCATGATTAAAAAGAAACACGGATTAAGCACGTCCGCACGAGGATGCGGTGGGATTAGGTTGGAACGCACACCGGCCTAGTAATGGATATTTGTTTAATTTTATTATTAGACCGTGCCGCTCTAAACTGGTCCTGCTCCATGTCTTCACCGGGTGGATAACGATAGCTTAACGTAATGCACGTAGCACTGTAGCAGCCCCCGGTTGACTTGTCAACTCCATGCCCAACATGGCGACAATGCATTTTGCATTCTGTTATATACAGTACGGTGCTATCCGGTCCTTTTACAGCCTGTTCTTTTGGCTGAAAATAAGCGCTGATTTTGGCTCGTGCTGATTTATTGTGAGAGAAAAATACTGTTTCGTGGCTGAAAATAAGCGCTGATTGGTCAAAAGAACAGGCTTTAGCCAGCGCTCTAGCTCGTGGGAACGACTTTTGCAGTCGGCGGCGACGTTAGCTGGCTGCTGAAAAGATTAAAAGAAGCATTTATCTTAGTTCATGCTGATTTATTGTTAGAAAAAAATAGTATTGTTATACGAGAATATAAAATAGCGTTTTTTTCGCAACAAATTAGTATTAGCTAAAATCAATACTTCTTTTCAAACCAGCGAATACTCACTCCCTAAATACAGGTTTTTAAAAAGATACGAGAACCTATGCTCCGGCTTTCCTATGTCGTATTTTCATCTGGCGTCTGGACTCACTCTAGCCTCCTTGGCTATAAGTTCTGTTTCACTTGACCGGCTTTGAGTCGCTTGCGTCTTCACAATAATATAAAAAGTTAAAAACTAAAAAGATATATATTTCAGTCCTCATTTTTCATGGAAGTTTGATAGGTTCTTTTTCTTTCATATATAGTTCAAACGCTTGTCTAACAAATAGACGACTGTGTACTGTAGTTAGTCTGTTCCGTTGCACGGTTGGAAAGAAGTAGCTGGCTAATAGTATCGAAAGAGAAAGCAAAGAATTGCAACGCACAGGCATATTTACTAATGTATTAATAAGAAGAGGAGAATTAAACTAGTTTATAAGGAAAACCAGGCCCAAAAACCATACAAACGTCGTATCAGCGACACAACTTATATCACAACCTACAATTATAACTCTACACGCTCGACCACAAGCTCTAGGCCAGATGTGGCTAAAGAACACGAAATCTATAAAGTTTTCATTGAGCTTGCCATCACTAAGGGAAGAGTGCTAAACGCGATGCTAGTTTCCCACAACAATAAAGATCACGATGCCAAAGGCGCCGTCATCGCCTATCTAGAATAGGCATGGTTTTCACCCAAGGGAACTCAGGAGGGTAGAACGGGATGGACACATAAGAAAAGCCATGCCGGCAAATGTTAACCTCAACCGTTCTACCGTAATCGATTAAAACACATCCAACAACACAATAAAGACGTCACAAGGAATCCGAAGAAGAAGACATGCATCCGACTAAAATGGACCAGACCTTTTTTATCTTTGTTGACCAAGAAAAATATAACTGTGCATTAATCCTTTTTTCTTTGCTCTCCCAACAGAAGTTATACGTACATTTAGAAAAAAAATATCCTTTCTTTTCCCTTTGGTAGCCACATCAGGTAGTGATGTGATGGACCAAACCTTTGAACAAAATAAGAGCTAACGTAAAACGGTCCGCTTGTATTTTTTTTAAGAGATCCGTAGTTTTTTTCTAACTGACCAGTCAATATTTACCACACTAGTAATAACCATACTAAGTGAGTTTTTAACTGAATTCAAAGCGACTAACAAAAACGACCTAGCTTGCTCATATTTCTGGATCTGGACATTGTTCCATAAAATTTTGCGGTGCAGAGTAAATCCGTATTTATTCATTCATAAAGCATAGAAAAGCATTTTAATTCAAACAATGTATATTGTTTATATGAGTGCCTTTTAGTCAGCCATAGAACAATATTTTTTTCTCTATTCGGCTGTCTGGATTGTACGGCTAACTGGCTGATTGTTATGAGAGAAAAACATTCTTAAATGGCTGACTGATGCTGACGATAAATTCAACCGAACATAACCATAGGAATTCAGTCGTACAATTCAGTCAACCGAACATACCCATAATATATAATATTTGAACACGAGTCCTTCGTGTGCCTACTCCTATGGGTTGACTCCAAATAAACAACCCCTCACATGGAGTATCTCTTTGCAATTTGTCCTGCAAATTAAATAACCTTTTATAATTAGAAATTAATCCTGCGATCAGTGAGTCCCCGACATCCCCATCGATGCTGACTTTTCCGCTTCCCCTCGCCACCGTTTTCAGTCCTCCGCTTTCCGTCAGTTTTTTTTTCTTTAATTTAACAAACATGTTCCCTTTCTTTTGTGCGAGCAGACTTTAGGCCGCACGCTGCTATCCTCCTATCTCCTCAGTCTTCTCCGCCTTTTCCCCCTCTCCTTCTGGACGCACCTGGAAAAATTGATCCATTTCTCGGCAGCTGCCAGTCCTCTATTGGCATCCCAGCGGCCTAAGGATCGGGGAGTTTTGCTTCGTGTTCCACTACTGCTTTAGGCGTTGATTCGGGTGATGAGAGATGGGCTTCTTGGCACGCTTGTGCCGATGTCCTCAGGACGAGGACGACGACGAGAAGGAGGGGGAAAAGTTCAGAATCAATCACCAAGTCGCCTCAGGTGATGGGCGATGCTGCTCATGGCTCAATTTATTTTTCTTGCGTTATGTTTCCTGCTTTTGTCTTCGTTTTTATAGTATATACTTTGTCTGGCTAGGAAATTCTCGTTTCTCGGTGCTTTGTTTTGGTACTAACTTGTTCGCGGTAAGTGAGGCCCTGATCGTTATCTAAAAAAAAAGTGAGGCCCTGATACTTCGGTACCATGCTTCCTGTGAAGCTGAACATGTTCTTGCTGTGATGGTGTCAGATGGGCGTATAATTCTGAGGAAGAAAATAAGATCAAGTTTACTGATTCGTGAACCTGACAGCTGCAGCGTAACCGGTTTTTATTTAAAGGAGTGAAGAATTGTACTCATACTCAGCCATCAAGAACTTTTTTTAACTCTGAATCCATGTCAACCTTTTCTTTTCACACCCAGCCTCGCGGATGAATTCCTTATTTAAGTTAGCACCCAGCCTCGCGGTCTTGAATTCTTGATATTACAAAACTCTTATGTATTTTTTTTATATGTGAATGAAATTTTATTCTGAACTAGTATGCATTAGGCATGCACACTGCCCTCCATTATCTCAACTTTGCTAGTGGCTGTAGGGGCGCAAGCCCCTCCTGTTCGCTTACAAAAACTTTGCTAATGGCTTCAATAAAATGCTAACGAACAGCAGAGTGCGAAAACTTTTATATGTCTACCGTTTCTTATCTCATAAGATGAGAGAAGATAATCTATAGAAAGGAAATCAAGAGTCGTGAAGAAAATAAATGCTTGAAAACAGTGTTGGGTGAGCTATTTTTGATATATTCTTGTTTGGTTTTCTTTTCAGTTGTATTCTTATTCATTGATACTTATTTTATATTTTGGTTTTCAATGGGCCATTGACAGTGGGCTACTCAAAATCTTCTGAAAGCTGCCCATTGAAGACTGAGAGAGTGGTGCATATGGAAGGAGCCCAGCTAATTGGTAGACATAATGAAGCAACAATCTTCACGTTGCGTCAGCTGGCTGAAGCTACCAAAAATTTCAGGCAGGACTCTCTTTTGGGGCGAGGAGGATTTGGTTGCGTCTACAAGGCAACTCTTAGTGACGGGCAGGTTTGTGGTCCTGGTTCATGTTTCTCTTTGTTATGCTCCAAGCTCACTAAAGTTTTGTGGAAAAAATATTACACTACGTAATTAAATGATAATGCTTTTAAGAAATCTTTCATTTTACTGATTGAAGTGTGATCTGTTCAAACTATTGTAACTTAATTCGTATTTTCTATATATGTCTAATGCTGCTTCAACTTTTTCTATATGGCAGGTTGTTGCAGTCAAACAACTTGATCTAAATGGGCTTCAAGGGAACAGAGAATTCCTTGTGGAGGTTCTCATGCTCAACCTCCTGCATCACCCTAATCTAGTCAATCTGCATGGGTACTGTGTTGATGGTGATCAGCGCTTGCTCGTCTATGAGTATATGCCATTGGGATCACTAGAAGACCATCTACATGGTTAGTTACTGTTTTATGTTGTAAATGTATGGTATCCTCAGCATCAGGAGCAACCTTTTTTTGTAAAGCAAGCAACTTAAAATTTCCTACTTGTAGTTTTAACATTTTCATAACAATACTGTTAATTTGAAAACACAGGGTGTTTTGTATATTGAATAACCTTCCCTACAAACATGTTTAAGCATTAAAACATGTTAAGATAAATTGTTGTAGCCATACTGTCAGTTCTTATCACAAATTAGGGGTAAAAAACAGAAATGTAAACTGAACTTGAGACCGAAGATGCTACCTAGTAGTTAAGTTTACCATAACCAATACATTGAACAAAATGTCTGAAGTACTTGCTTCATAAGGATTAATGTACCCCTCTGACATGCCGTGTACATTGAAGTTCGGCACTGAATCGTCATTGTGATTCTTTACCATTTCTTACTGCCAGTTGTATTCATTTATTGTTGCTTTCAATAGATCTTGCACCTGATCAAGAACCTCTAGATTGGAGAACACGGATGAAGATAGCTGCTGGCGCAGCTGCTGGTTTGGAATACCTACATGATAAGGCAAATCCTCCAGTTATTTACCGAGACATTAAACCATCAAACATTCTCCTTGGCGAAGGGTATCATGCAAAATTGTCCGACTTTGGACTTGCTAAGCTTGGTCCTGTAGGTGACAAGACTCATGTGACAACACGTGTCATGGGGACACATGGTTATTGTGCTCCTGAATATGCCTTAACTGGACAGCTGACAGTGAAGTCTGACATCTACAGTTTCGGCGTTGTTTTCCTTGAGCTAATTACAGGTCGAAGACCACAAGACAGTGATCGGCCTCCTGAGGAACAAGACTTAGTTGCATGGGTATGTTTTTATTTCGGAATGCATTCAAGTGCTCCAATAAGTGGTTTCGTATAAAGAAAATCTGAACAAATATTAAAATATTTATTGAAGATAAATTAATTGAATAATTGGCAAAGAATCATCAAATGTGTTAAAGAATAATAACATGGTATTGTTAGATTGTTATCTTGAAACTTTGCCTATGGTTAATAGAGCCCTGGTGCA
This sequence comes from Eremochloa ophiuroides, assembly GCA_038502445.1. Taxonomy (NCBI): domain Eukaryota; kingdom Viridiplantae; phylum Streptophyta; class Magnoliopsida; order Poales; family Poaceae; genus Eremochloa; species Eremochloa ophiuroides. Next base: position 18,537,257 of record JAHLJS010000006.1, read on the forward strand.
TTTTACTCTTTTAGTAAACTGACATTACATGGGTTAGGTATTGGAGATATATATAACTGTCGACTACATGGTGTGGTGTGAACCATCTGACAATCAGTATTTATTTTGTTAAAAATAGTCTCATATTTTGTATGCATCTTAATACCCTGGAAGTAATCATCATTTATGTCTCCAGAACTCTGCCTTATTTTCAAACACAGATATTATATAGGACTCATTAGCAGTGAAGTTGTTGTGTTGCTTGAATTATACAGGCACCTTTTTTCCCATTCGATGGTACAATCTGTGTAAACCGTTGAAGTTTATATTGATCTCTGTACAGGCTCGTCCATTGTTCAAAGACCAAAAGAAGTTTCCCAAGATGGCTGATCCTTTGTTGCATGGCCGCTTCCCAAGGAGGGGCTTATACCAGGCACTGGCTATTGCAGCAATGTGTTTGCAGGAGAAAGCTAAAAATCGGCCTCCCATTAGGGAAGTTGCCGCAGCTCTCTCTTACTTAGCATCACAAACATATGACAGGAACAACACTGCTACCCGTCGTAACCGTGCTGGGCCTTCATCATCAAGAGTTCTGGACGATCAGATTGGCCAGGACACCACATTGGCTAATCAACAAGGAGCTCAGGTGTCCATGCATCTTCAGACAAATCACGCCATGGCTGAAGTGAAGGAAACTTCCTGGAGTGGTTCTTCACATGGTGGTGGAAGGGGCAGAATTACCCCAAATGGCGCTGATAGGGAGCGTGCACTTGCAGATGCCAATGTGTGGGCCGAGGCTTGGAGGCGCCAGGAGAAGGCGAGCAAAATGCGATAGCGATCAGAGCCTGATTGCGACCTCTGCATGAGTTTTGACATGTCATTGCAAAGATGCTTACTTTTGCGTACATTTTGAAAGAGAGCTGTGGACTACATGAAGGGTTGTTAGAAGAGAATGAGGAGGAATAATGTGCAGTGGAAATGTAGAACTTCACCAGAGTGAGCGCTTCGAAGATTTCACCTGTGGAATCTACAGTACTCAGAGTTGTTTCACTGCGTACATGGATTTAGTTTGCTTTATAGACGGACACTCCACACTCCATAGATACATGTAATAGCTCCATAATTGGCACAGTATATAGTGAAAGTTCAGCGGTTTCGGATACATAACATGTATCCGCCGCCGGCGTACATACATGAAATGATATGTCTAAATGTTTTACGACTTGACATATACATTTTTACGTCATTCATGTGTAAAAGCTTCGGTGCTCTTTTTCGCAGTTTCATGTTCAGATTTTGTACATGTAGCTTGTGCGCTTTCTGTGGAAATCTGGATCGCTTCCGAGGTTCATATGAATTGCGATGGAGAAATGTTATTACAATGGATGGTGTTATCCTAACTGCAGAAATTGCCAACCAAACACTGAAATACTGTTCGGTGCTCCCGTAGACTGGCAGTGCATACAGCGTACTGAAAGCCTGAAAACTGTGCTGGATAGAGAACGTGCTATGCACGTGTTTCATTAAACCCAGAAGAGTACAGGAAAAAAAAAAAGTACTGGATTTGTTTTCCCTCTTTTGATCTCAAGTTGCCGTCGCTATTGAACCCATCCCGCCTGCCCGTAATAATTGGGACAAAAAAAAAAAAAAAAGAGAACAGTGAAACTACATGCAAAAAGTATGCGGTTGTCCAGGGTGTTTGAGGGAGAAAAAAAACAGTTCAATTATATGCCAAAACACAATATCTGCAACAATCTTAGCTAGGAATTGGCCATAAATCAAGCTGATTGATGATGCTGTAGTATGCAGGTCTCTGATCAACAAACACCTGCAGACTGCCGTTCGTAGCCTCCGCTCTGCTCAAACAGTATACATGCATCCTGTACGTGTACATTCCCTCAGGGCTCAGCTCAAATCAAATACGCAATTGACATCCACAAAAAAAGAAATAAAGAAATTAAACATGTGCTGGTAAATATGATCATTGACAGCAGGAGAAGACCTTTGCTCGCCTTTTGCAGATATATACGATGAATTGCACAAGGCCCCATAGACACATACACATACATAATAAGCTGCTGTATACATGGTGATTACATACAGAGCAACTGATGCTAGCCGGCATACATACATACATACAAAAAAATGCAAGGTCAGCCAAAACTAAAGATGCGTGTCGTTTAGACTCCAAATCAACGAGACATGGCACTGGGAAACGCATGGATGACAACGTACAGATTATATACGCACATAGTATGAGAGAGGAAGAGAGCTGCAGGGTCATGGCCATGGGGCGCCATGGCCGTGCTCTCAGAAGAAGCCACGGCGGCGCTGCGGGGGCTGCAAGAGGGCGACGGCTACCAAGACGACGGCGGCGACGAGGACCAGCGCTATGAGGATGTTCTCGTCGACGGTGAGCAGGCACACCTTCTTCCCCATGATCGCACTAACCCCCCGCAGCCTGGTGAATAATGGCGATGGATGCAGCAAGCTCAACTGCAAAGCGTACGAATCTTGGTATGGTATCTAGACGTCGCCGTTGGCTTTGTTCACGAATCACGAGTCGTCGTCCCTTTTTGTAGTAGTTGAAGTCCCCGTCTCTCTGGGTCAACTGCTCTGTGAAAGCATTTCTTTAATTTTTTCTTTGAAAGCGTGAAAAGAAACGGAAGAAATTCTAGTGGAGCTTCGTTGCGGTGCCATGGACCATGGACGCGTCTCGTACGCTTCTACTGTGGAATTGAGTATTAATTTTGATATTTTGGCGTTGTCAATGGGAATTAATTTTTTGGCTCATGGGCTAGGTCGGTAGAACGGCTGCAATGCAAAGTTGCAGCAGCCGTTTGAAAAGACCTGGTCCGGTGCATCCTTAGGTCACACCATTTGCATCATCAACTTGATGTTGTTGTAATACTTCAGTTCTACTTGTTATTGTTTTTGTTTTTTATACAACTGTAAATATTTTAATAGATCTACATCTTTATCACCAGGCCTCACCAAACAAGAACCGTAGATTTTTCTACGCCTCTCTTGACAGAGGAGCGTATTTCTTGAAACCAGCCTCTTGTTTTGGAACATGCATGTAATGTAATGCACTGAACAAAATGAAGTAAATGCCGTACAAACGTGAATTATGACTTGTGAACTGAAGGTTCAATACTTCACAGAGTCGTGTCTTGTGTGGGTTCGGTGATGACTGACTGACTGACTGTAGGTCAAAGAATAGAATTAACCTGAGTGTGTGTGTGTGTGTGTGAACATCTGGACCTTTTTATTTGGTAATAAAGTGAACAAATTTGATAAGACTGTTATATCATGAGCCTTAAACAAAAACACAGGCTCGATACACTTTTTTGGATGACAATATGTGATTCATCCAATAATTTACTAGGCGTCCTTCAGTCTAGACTAACAGTTTAATTCACCAACTGCATCTCAAGTGTCTGAATCTTCAAATTTTGACCAACTACACCTCCATAGGAAAATATGATTTTAATCGCACAGCAAATTTCAGATGAAAATTTTCCAAGCCACAAACAGCGCAGAGCTATATAGGCAGGTCGTTCTCGAGGGCCGATTTCTAAAAATGACAGCGAAAGCAAACGACACTACCACCACCACCTTACAAGTCGCCTTACAAGTCGTGCTGCTGGTGATGGTATAATAAAGACCATATGGATAGATATGGGCCATATGGCGAGTCAAATAGGTCATAACGAAACATGAGGACGAAACTTTCGTCTTACCTTATTGATCATTGATACGATGGCTTCTTCTGCCAATTAGGAGTGGACATGCAAGCACAGAGGAGTGCATCTGCACACATTTGCTGTCAAAGGCTGTAGAACTCGCAAAGTGCACAACTGAACCAAAGCAGACAACAATAATCGACAAAATAGCCAGTTACCACGAATTTGCACAAAACAAGACGGGAAGACGCTTCAAAATGGACCACGTTATCACTATTGTAAAAAAGTAAAGTACACAATAGCACCAAGATTCTGGAGCTCAGGGGAAACTCTTTAAACAGCTACATGAAACTTCACAGGCGTTTATAGATGATGTACACATGATATTGGACTACAGTACTCTCAATTAAATTACAGGTACTACAGAATTACATAAAACTGAGGTAATTGCCAACCAAAATTGGCGAGGAAACGAGGCGTTCTTTGCTTCTAGCCACCTTCCATATACAGCAGCCCCGAACTGCACATAAATGATAGCATAAAACACCCTGCCACCCTGCACATCTACGAGCGAAAGTACTTGGAAATTGTGGCAGCTGAGATCAGCCACTGATGTGAAATACCTGCACTTGATGACGTCCTGCTTACTTGCTCAGCTCATGTACATGGTGCACGAAGGATGAAGGGAATACATCACAGCAGCCAACCTGCCTCCTTGGCCAAGTTGCAGCTTCAACCACAGCGGGGCAAGCGCTGCAGTTCGGCGCCCAAATAAGCAGCAGCATCAGCAAGAAGGCTATCATTGGAGCCATTGAAAACTGAAACAAGCGCTTCAACTCGCATCAAAGCTGACACTGATATTGACAGGATCATTCCCTGGGCCAAGTATTGTCTGCATGAGAAGGCTAGGCCATATAACAAGCGAATCAGACGTAGGGAGCTGCCATGCTTCAGCAAGTCCAAGGCAGTGCTTAATTTAGGAAGATTTGTCAACAAGCCCACTGTAGCCTCTCGAGGTGCTGCCTTGAGTAACAGCACTACACAATCTGAAGCTAAATCACTTATCTGTGTATCTGAATTGCCAACAAGCTCAAGAAAAATACCCATGTTGCCACCGAAGTCGCATATATCCATGACACAAGTTTGTTGATCAACAGCAATACTCATGCTGAAGGCACTGTCAACAAGAAGTGCTGGGTTTTTGGAGAGGGCGATACTTCTGTTGCTGCCAGTGCCGCGAATAATGAAAGCTCTGCAAAGTTCCAGGGTTGGTTCAAGAAAATCATTCATTTCTTTTGCAGCAACAAACTCAAGTAGGTTCCCTATTCTTCTAACAACTTGAAGCTGAGAAAGAATATGGGTGTCCATCTCGGGTGCAGATGCCAGGGCAAAGCAAAGCTTGACATTGCTTACATTTGCATTTGACAGATCTCCTAGCAAAAATTCAAAGCACTGGGATACTGTTGCTTTGTGCAGAATATCAGAGACTTTTACACAACCATGTTCCATTAGCATTACTAGCAGTTTTTGTGCATATATGGGTATGGGATCTTCATCCTCTGCAAAAGAAGGGTACAGTGGCAGAAAATGCCTCTGAGAGATTGATTTCAAATCAGTTATTGTTTGTTCGTCAGAAGTTAATGATGAGTCACTGAAGATCACAATCATCACATCTGAGAGTATCTTCAAACACAGAAATCTGGCGTCACCATCTTTATTGCCCTTGTATAAGACAGATAAGCTTGGAATGATGCGGTTTGTAAATATCGTGTGTTCATCAAGTATGACAGAAGGCTCCTCTGTAGCAGCCTCAAGAACTCGCAACAATGTCATTTGGAAATCATCCCTAGCCTGAAAGTACAACATGGACATAAATAATCCCTCAAGGTAAGGACTTTTCAACAAATAGATTGTGCGATACAAGACATTGACAAGGCAAGACAGCACCAAAGTTGAAGTTATAATGAACGAATTCTCAACATACTCTCAACAGGATATGTAGTTCACAAAATCATACCTGAAATGGTGCCTCCAAAATCTTAATAAGATTCGCCAACTGAAGCAATACATGGCCTGTTACAACTCTGTGCTTGAAGGATGAACTTCCCAGAAGATGAAGAATAACAGGGAACAGATGGATTGTGCTCTTTGGATGAGCTCGCCCAGCTAAAGAAGTAACAGGTCCATGGCGTTTGCCAGCCATAACCTGCTGTATATCACTGGCGACTGTGTCAAGAATACCAGGGACCAAAGAAGCAACCAACTGTACAAATGCTTCTGTACATTGATGAATGAAACCCTCCTTCTCCTTTCCTAATCTATCAACAGCTGATATTAATTTTGCATTGCAAAAGAAATGAGGAAGCCACCTTCGACTATTCTTGCAAAGCAGAGCAGCAAACAAAAGGGCCTTCCCACGCAGAACATCAGTTCCCTGTTCTATCAGAGAAATAAACCCAGGGACCAATTGCTTGTCATCTGATAATGAAATAATATACCGGTTCATGCTTGCCACGGTGTGACTGTTAACTAATGCCGAATTGAGAATATTAAGACTAATCTGCTGTTCACGTGGATTTCCCTTGATGAGTGTGGATGCAATATCCTTGAATGATATCTTTTCAAGGATTAAATGAATGCATGATGGACTGAAACGAGAGAGGCGGGCCAAACAAGATCCTGCAATGAGCCTTGTACTCTCCTGCTTTCCAGTTGCTTTATAGATGTAGCACAGATGTCCAATCGCATCCTGAGATGCAAAACGGGATGTCCATTCAGTTCCTTGGCTACATATATTATCGATTGTCCGTAAGGCATATAGCTGAGCTAGATCATCTTCGCCCTTTCGCAAGATAGATGACACCAGTGCAATTACAGCACTAGGAACCTGTACAGTTTAAATCAAGGATTGCCACATTATAAATTAATGGAAAGAGCTGCTTCAAATGCATATGTACTAAAACTACAATAGTTAAAATACTTATGTAGTTGTTTCACAGAAAACTAGCCTGTGCAGAGGCATAGATCACTCAGTCAATATGCTGTTAAACAGCTGATAATAAATGACCTCACAAAACCAAGAAGTCATTGAATTCAAAAAATCAGGTCAACATTGCAAGAGCAAAATACTAATCGACACCTTTGCACATTAAAACAAAATAGATATATTAATCATGAACACTGCAAAGAAAAATACTATAAAATTAGTTCCTGGCTAAGATCACAACCTAGCTTGCACAGCTTTATAAGCCTCTATAACAAACAAGAGTTCTGCAGAACACCAAAAAGTTTACACTTACACATGAATAAAGGCAAGACTGTCTAGAATACAAACAAATTTGTTCTACATCAATGCACTTCGAATGTACATGAGCAGTACTGCAGTGTGCTTATGTGAATTATACGAAAAATTCAACAACTAAAAATTTCTAGCTAGGAACATCACCAGAGGGAAAGTCAACGATGCACCAGAACCAGTACCGATTATTAGATATTTCTAGCACCCAGTACTTTAGTTAAGGTAATGTGTCATCTAACTACACAATATGATCCATAATAATTTGAGCAACTAAATCAACAAAACAATAACATACTACTTATTTTGATTCTGACCTGCCAAGACGTTGCAGACCTGTTATCCTTCAAAGGAGATTCTTGGGTATTGATTTCCTTGGTATCTTGATCAGACTGGGTAGAAATATAGAACAATAGCTCTCCTAGTGTTGCCATACAGAATCGCCTGAGTTTATCATGTTTATCCCTTAACCCATCTGATAGTGCATTAAAAATTCCAGAACTTGCCAGCTCCACATCAAGAGCAGTGGAATAACGTATCAGCAACCCCATAAGTGAGGCAATTTGGACACGCAAGACTGAAGTTTTTGACAGTCGAAGCATTTTTATTAGTAGCAACATAATTGGTCCATTAGTTATTTTGTTTGCGGCATCTGAGTTCATGCTTAACATCTCCAGGTATCTGATAGTATTTTGCTTTTCTGAAACCTGATAAGTTCCACTTAAACTCTGAAGTATCTGACTGTTGAATGCATTCATTTGTTCCTGTGGCAACTTAATATAATCACTTGCTGTAAGAGCTTCAAAAGGAAGTGTGGGGACCATGTCCACAGCTTTATCTGCCTTCCTACTAGGCATAACTGGTTTCACTGCAAGATCTGTTGGATGCCAGAATGCTTCAAAGATGTTAGATGGCTCAGAACCAGCTGCAGGATATGGAGTAACCTTTGCACGCTGTGCTTTTCGCATGCTACTAGGTGGAGTAGCGGCCACATCCAGGTTATCTGAACAAGAATTCTGCTCAGTTTTCACCATGATATCAGGTTTAACTGACCCCTCATCTGTAAGCATGTCAACCTGATTTGCCATACAATTTTCTTCATTAGCATCAGTGCTGTGAGGCTTTTCATTTCCTGCAGAACCAGGATTATCCAGCCCATCAGTGTCATCAGGTGCATCACCTTCTGGATTTTCACCAAAATCAAGTTCCATGTCATTATTTTCTATATTAACTTCAGTCTCATTCTCAGTTGTTTCTGTAGGAGGACGCCTGTAGTTCTCCTTATCCCTTTCCCTTTGCAAATTTAATTTAGCAATGCGAGACATTCTGAGAATATTTACACCTTTGAAACCCTCAGCTTTTGGTTTTGCACTATTTTTCTTGCCACTTTGCACATTTTTAATAGGTGTCATGAATGGCTTAGTAGAATTTTCATCCTTCTTCCGAAGGCCGCTATATTCACGGTGCTTGGGTGGTGTCAACTGTCTGGAAGGTTTGTCACCATTTCTCTCAGCTAGATATGGTGTAGCAGAAAGTTCAATCATGTTGTCAAAAGCAGGTTGAGGAGGTAAAGGAATCATCGGGATACTTGTTCTCCAGAAGTTGTGTTCACACAATTCAGACCACTGTAATCTTTCTGCTGGATCTTTCATGAGTAAGCAATCAATCAGATTTTGGAAGGACCTTGATGGATTATCAGGTAAAGGCGGTGTAGGATCTGAAATTATAGATTTGACCAACTGTGTAAATTCTCTGCCTACAAAAGGGGGCCTTCCTGTATAGCATTCATACAAAACACATCCAAGTGCCCAGAAATCAGAAGCATATGAGTGGACTCCTCCCTCTCGAAATAACTCAGGAGCCATATAGCATGGTGTTCCCCTCATGGGTTGTGGCACCTACAAAACATTAGAAATTAAGGATAGGTATAAATCAAATGGATATGAAAACACGAGGAAAGGAAACTCTGTACTAAAATGAAAGCTTACATCTCCAGGATTGGTTTTCTCGATGTCTTTTAAGCGCCTCGCTAATCCAAAATCACACAGCTGGTACAACAAAGTGAAAGGAAGATGTCATTTGTTTTAAATTATTATGTCCTGCTTTGATAGTGGAGTGATAAATTTTGCTGCGGTTCAGTAAGTACCTTCATGCATCCAGATTCATCAAGCAGAATGTTTGATGGCTTCAAATCACAATATATAATTCCTTGAGAATGCAAGAACCTACCCAAAATGTTCCCAGTAAATCAAAGTTCATCTGCTAATATGAAAATAAATCATGATAAAAGGTTTCCAAAAGAACTTCACTGAAGAGCTTTGACGAGATCGTAAGCCAGGTCATGTATAGAATTTTCAGGAAGCTTCTTATCCTGCACGGAAGCATAATCAATGATGAAGAACAGCACATAAAGGCCAAACAGCAAAAACAGGGTAACAGCTAAGTAACATGTGATACAAGTTCCATTTATGTACTCATAAGGCGGTTGTTGCCAACACAGGTACGAGAAAATAACTTGAAAGCAGATTGTGTACCGATGGGGGTGTAGGGTGGGGTGGGGGCTACTCTTGTACTCTTGTTTTCTCGAAGGTAAAAGTGTAAATAACTTGAAAGCAACAAACATGCCTTGCAAACAGGCTTGTGTACTTTCTAACTTAAATAGATTGGTTACAATTTATTAACCACATAAATACATGGCATGCACTGTATATCCTTTTAGAGCTGGAGAAAATTGCATGCAGGAACTAAATTGACAAGCAAGAAACCTGTTCAAGCAAGCCCTTCAGGTCTCCACCAACGCAATACTCCAACACCAACCAGAAATGTGCGGAGGTCTCATACCTGGGGAATGAAAAGTACAATATAAGTATGCTATGTCCTGGGCTGGTCACATTATAGAGCCATTGAGAAAAAGGGCATCAACCTATTAGGAAACTAGAAATTGTCATCAAATTGCAAAATCAGCCAAGCTGAATCTATAGGAGAACTGAAACACCCAAGAACCTTACCAAGAGTAAAATTTCAGGACATTGGCATGGTCTATGGAATGGAGCATCCGAACCTACAAAGATAAGTTCAAAAACAAATTAGTATGAAGGAATAGAACGACACAGCTAAACAAGTACAAGAATGCCAGTAGTTGTACAATCATTCTCCCAGAAATGAGTTCTCGATCTAAAATTAAAGCATGACAAATTGATCTCCTAGACAGCCACATCTTACAGCATTCCTAACCTTCACTGTTAAGTAAGGGGCATGCCGAGCAAAACAGGTGACACTAAAGCTATTCTTCTTCATAAGAAAGAAACATGTATGCTCTATACCACACAACAACACAGTATCATCATAATCAAACACAGATTGTATTACTGTAACATGTCTCCTATGGGCATCTTATCAGTAATTAGCCACTGGAAATATAAAATCAGCAAGTCTAACTGTCAGTGATTTAAGGTTTGAAATATATAGTTCTGCATAGACAACACCACCAAACCGATCCTTATAGCTGAATGAATAGGATACATCAAGTACTCGAGAAAAATTAACAGGCTACGACCACAGAAACCAAGATGCAGCGATTCAACCACGGTGATTCATGATGCACGCGGGGGAAGGAGAGGGCTCACCTCGTTGAGGACCTTGGAGCGCTGGGACTTGTCGACGCTCTTAACAGCGAAGTACTCGATGGTCTTCTTCTTCCGACCCTTGTACACCGTCTTCGCTCCACACATCCACCAGCACCAAATCACACAGCGAACCAGAGATAAAAAAAACACAAATCCGCCCGCGCTGGAGCCCAGGCCGCCCTGATCCCCGCGGATCCAGGGCGGGAGAGAGGGAAAAGCGGGAACTGAAACCATCCGGAGCGGGGAAAAGGAAGTAAGGAGAGTTACCGAGTGCTTGCCGCGGCCGATGGCCTCGTAGACATGGAAGTTGTTCATAGCAGAGAAGCAGAAGGCGGAGGCGGGGCTCCCCTCTCGTCGCCGGTGAAGTTAGGGTTTGAGATTCGGGAGGCGGAAGCCTGTGGGACAGTGGGAGAAACGGGGGAGGAAGACAGGGAGGGGAGGGGAGGGGAGGGGAGGGATGTGCGGAGAGAGAGAGAGTAGGCGGGATTTTGAATTGAGATGGCACACGGCCACTCTCTCGGCTAGTTTTCGAGTTTTGGGCTAGCCGGTGCGGCCCGTTGTGCGGAGGCGCTCCTCCTAAATTTCATTCCGGAGGCCGTTTCGTTTTTACTCTTAAAATGTAATATTCCGGTACCGACCGATACCAGTATACCATTCCGGACTTTATTATATTAAAAATATATGAATATACATATACATAAATAATCATATAAATATATACTTATGGCATAGTTACGCTTCATCACACTGATATTTTTTCTAAACTCATATATTTTTTCTAAACTCCATAGCTCACACATGGAAAAAGTGTTTCGTCACTTGATTTTAGTCCGGTACCGAATGGTGGAACAGGCGTTTCGGCCGGAATTGACTCGGAATGGCCGGTATTGACCGGTATTTGACCTGGTACGGGATTGCAGCCCTTCTATGCCGGTTTGGGCACCGGAACGGGGCATTCCGACCGGTACCGGAATGGAATTTACAAGTATGGCTCCTCCTGCTATTCTTTTTTTTTCTTTTTGAAATCCTCTTGTTTCTGTGACGTTGGTTTGGTAAATGTTTGATTACCGCAAAGTGATCGAAGCAATACTGCTGACTCTGCTGGTTAATTAATCTAGGGGCAAGGAGATGGACCCCTCGCCCTCGGACATACTCCTTCCGTCCCAAAATAAGATCGTTTTTTACTTTTTGAAATCGACGTTTGACCATTCATCTTATTCAAAAAAAATTTTACGAAAATATAAAAATAAACAAATGAAGATTAAAGTACTTCTAATAATGAATCATTTCATAATAAAATAATTAATTGTTTTATAAAATTTTTGAATAAGACGAATGATCAAAATGAGATAATCAAAATTCTAAAATGACTACTTATTTTGGAACGGAGGGATATTTGCATCAGCTATCGCAACATCTTACACAATTACACTCCCAGGAAGAATAACAACACAAAATTTGAGCATCAGAGTTTGCATCAGTAAACACTGCCACAAGTAGCAAAAGGTCAAACAACTGAAAAAATCATTATCGAGGTGTAAAGTCATGCTATAAATTATAGTATAATTGAACTGTTTTGGAATGTATAATTATGGGCCCTTACACAGTCAAAATATTAGCTGCGCAAAGCTACAATATGCTAGAATCCAGCCAGTTACCAATTTCTAGTACAAAATTCCTATTCCCCTAAATAATATTTGTAGCTTCAGAGTAGTACCAGCTCGGTGGTTTATTTTGGTCGTCGGTTTAGAGCAGTTGAGCACCATCATTAGTCCTGCACAATCTCAGAGCTTCAGGCGAAAAGAATCTGGCAAAAATAGGGAGGTAGTGTAATCTGACAGCTTATTTGCAACTGTCAACTTGGGAAAATTGTCCTTCAAAATTGCTTGTCAGCTTCCCAGCAGCCGCATCTACCCTCTTGTTATCCTGAAATTACAATAAACACAATTATGCAAGAAATGACTAAGGGATCTTGATGGATTTCAAATCTAGTCCTACCCCAACTTGCTTGGAACTGAAAGGTTTTGTTGTTGTCAGGAAAATAGTGTTTGCATTTACTAATACTAAAAACTGATAATAGAATAACTACTGTTCCTATTTGTGCTATGAGCGATGAAATACTTACGGGTTATCAGCCATGCCTATATTTTTTTCATTACTTCACATAGTTGTTTGCTTTCGAGAAAACAAGTGTAAACTGTGTATGGCCTACAGCTCTCAAATAGTGCACTAGCTGAAATCCTCCTTAATGAGTAGTAGTGAATAAATGCAATTTGCAAATATACTACTCCCTCTATATTTTAATATGAGAGTTTAAGACAAACTAATTAACTAGTATAACTTTTCATTCAGTTTTCTGTTCTAAAATCATATAGAAAATACAGAGGGAATAGTATTTATGATCATTTGCAGGATTAAAAGTAGTCATCTGAACTATCCAGAGAATTCATCATCTACCTTTCCGGTAAGATTCACAACCAAAGGCCCAGCTCTTGATATCCGATGACACCCTGCATGAAATATATCACCAAGTATAATGAAGCGGATCACAAGGGCACATAAGCTACACAAAAATAAGGGGATCCGAGAGCCCCTCAGGCATCATACCTATGTAAACATCAGAAAACTCTAAGCATAGTTTTGCAAGGACCGGAGCAATTTGAACCTGAACAAGCATGCAGCAGATAAGTTGATATTAGACCACTGAAGTGAAGCCTCGAAGGACAATATTTGGGAAAAATACAAGAATACATTGAAGAACAATGTAATTCATGAATCATGACTCTTGATACTTATCCAATTAGACGGTATTCTGTTATAAACCCCAAGGTACCATCTGGGATCATGCGTATACTAATTCCCAAAAAGTTTAAAGGAGTATAGTTTGGCAGAACGAATAGGTTGTCATAAACATACTGATAAAAAAATTGTGACTATTGAGGACATATGGATTTTTCTACTTGCAAGTTTAAAAAGAAAATTACTTTTGGCTGGTATGGACTAAACAGGTTCAATTTCTCAATCTGAAGCAATCATTCCCAAGAAAATGACAAATCCATTAGGGAGACATACATCTGAAAGTGTAGTGCTGAGATGCTTTGACACAAAAGGTTTTGCTGGCACTAAACCACTCTCCTGAGTATCAAGAAGACAATCCCACTCAGTGTCTAGTTCATCCATATTGGTTGCAGCAAGAGCAATGACATTTCTGCATTTGATCTGCATAAGGGAAAAAATATCTATAAGGCAATACATATGAAATTGACTACAATCTTTAAAAATAAACATGATGAGAAAACTTCAAAAATATCTGTATGCATTTTCTTGTCAGCTACTAGTTCAATGCCAGACTTTACATTCTCGCCAGCCCCATAAGCTTCCAAAATAAGAATAGGTACCATTTTTATGTAAATAATTAGAGGAAATTGGCCATTACTGCATCAGAATTATATCATAGAACATACTAGGTCCTTAGGAAACCCAAAAAAGATACTGTAGCTTCAGAGTTCAGAACAAACGTAAATGCACCAAACTACAGAACATACCAATGGTAATGGTAGCGTTTTGTGATGCAGTAATTCAGTAATACCTTCTGGCAACAGTGCCATCTGAGAAAGAAATAGGGAAAAAAAATTAACTCATAAAAAGAGTGCACTTTGCTAGAATAAGCACATGCAATAACAAGCCAATGTACATTCAAGAAATTTAATACTTGAAGCCCAGATTATACCTCATTTCGATCACCAGTGTAATTGTTTCCCATGAGTTGACAAAGATAATCCTCAAATTCTTCATCAGGAGCCTATGCTAATGCAAAGCAAAGATAAGTTGATACTAGGAAATGACATTTTGTCAATTATAATGAAACAATCATTTGATATACAACTCATAGTTATACAATTGAGAGGATCCTACATTTCATAATGCAGCCATAACATTGTTTTCTTGTGACAATAGTGCAGCCCTATAGGTCAATGCACAAGTGAATAAAAAAATGCAAAAAATACGCTGCACAATATTATAATAGCGATAATTTTTATAGAAAAGATCATAAATAAAAAATACAGCAAGAAAATGTTATTGAACGCACCAGACGAACTCCAAATGCTTTCGCAACACCAGCCAAAGAAACGTCTGAATGTAGCGGCCCGAGTCCACCAAAAATAAACACCTTAAATACAACATGAATTTCATTACACAACTAGCTTGAAAATTTTATACAGTTAATAGCCTATAGGCACTAACCATGTCATCAGTAGATTTACAACGTTCAACTTCTTCAGCAACAGAATCAATCTACAAGGCCACACAGATACATTCTGTTAGATCACATGCCAATAGTATTTGAGAAAGAATGACATGACAGTGGCAGCTAATTCAATATTTTAGACCAAAACATAGCAATCTATTAAAGATATGTGAGGTTTTTTTTTTTTTTGGCTACTTTAAGGCAATGTGAGCTGAGACATGGATTTAGGGCTCCTTTGGAGGGCAGGAGTTTCCCAAGAATCAGTTTTTTAACACCGCTAGGAGCACTAGCATATCATGTAGACTCGTGTTGGACACCAGTATCGACTGCACGCTCAAATACAGGTGAGACTGCCCAAGAGATCTCCAAACGCATCTACTGAGCACACAAACTACCCAAACATGCGGCTCAGTTCCCTCAAGGGAAAAACCCCGGTGCCACACCCAGCTGATCCCAAGACTAAGAATCAAACCCAGGCGGGTGGCCTCCGCTACAGGAGGATCCACCACTGCACTGTGAGCGCATTGGCGGATCAGTTCATTTTCAAGGAAAAATGCAGGAAACATGAAAAATTCCCGCATTCCAAAGGGGCCCAGGTTCATAGTACTGCTTCCTCCTGTCCCTTTTAGAAGGCATACCAATAAAAAGTTAGAATACAGAGACACGTATTTAATTTTCACCAAGTGCAGCATTCCTCTTGGCCGACTTCTGCATGTGGCCATGCATGCGGTTGTTGAAATGGACCTCAAAAAATGAATGCACTGAACTATACATGCATGCAAAAAATACAATTTTATAGTCCTACTACTCGGTGCGCACACCGCATGCATGCAATGGTACAACTCTATGTATGCATGTAATTACTGCTTGCATCTCATTTTTTGGTTAACTTTGTTAATGCAGCCCGATATTCTAAGCAGTGCCTTCTATAACGGACTCGACAAATTTGTTTGTGCGCCTTCTAAAAGGACCGGAGAGAGTATGTCATGGGCAACCAACGGGCTGCCAATGGCGTGCGTAAACAGTACCGCGCGGGGTACTGTAGCGCGGTACTGTAGCGACTAAGGAAGGGAATAGATTAGATGGAAATAAATAGAGTCCTATTAGTTAAGGAAATAGAGTCCTAATTAGTTAAGGAAATAGAGTCCTAGATAGATATTAGATTAGATCTATTAGAGGGATAAGGGTCGCTTGCTTAAGGGGTCAAGTAAACCTCTCTATATAAGGAAAGGAGATGTATCAATCTAAGGAAGCAAGCAATGACGAAGAAATAATCCTCTAGTCTCTCTAAATCTCTCAAGCTCTAGGCAAAGCATAAGGCCTAATTATCCACCATCTATAACAGAGTATTTCAGTAAGTCAATTATATTTACCTCATTGTGAACAACTGCTACGTGAGAAACCCGCCAGCCAATTGCATTAAGCTTCTTGCACAAGGCTGCTCCTAAGTTATCCTCAGTTGTTCCAAACCTAATCAAAATGGATAGGTATGGACTATGTTAAAAAGAAAGGTTAATAAGGAGAAAATTTACACAAAGACATTGAAGTCTGGTTATCCATCAAATATTTAAAAAAATGGATTTTCAGGAAACATGAAAAAAATATGAAATAGTGTAGCAACATTAAGTTGTCTGTCATTATTAAATAAATCGACTAACACAATCTATATCTCTACTTCGGAATGTCTGGCTACATTTCTCTTATCTCTCTGTTCAATCATCCATCCAAAAAGCAAAACCAGCGATAAAATAATTTGCAGGATTGGGGCACAGATTTCAAGTAAAAAAAAAGATCATGGGTCCCATTACTATCATAAACTACTCCAAGCGTAAAAACCTGAAGCATAACAGAATTACATCAAATGTGATAACTAGAAAGGATCACTCACAAAATTTCATCACCGACTACAATGATTGATGCTGCACATGAGATCATCTGTCCTCCTTCAGTATTGTTCATGCCATTGTTTGCAACAGAATTCATTTCTACTTTAGCATTAGTCTTTTTTGTTCTGCCAGCTCTTTCAAGCCTTCCATCTGTTAGCATGTATGCTGGTCTAAAACTTTTCTCAGTTGATGAATTACTAAGAAGTGAATTTGGAATAGTATCATGTATGCTCCCAATGGAAGTATACCTGAAATCAGTACAGACAAAAGATGTAAATTATATTGCAAAGTAAATATCAAAGATCATAATACTTCTGCAGTGGATTCACAAAATGAGCTACAAACAACTGTATGAGGTAACGAAAATGCTCATCCAAACAAAGAGGATGGGAGGGGTCCTTTTAGGGAACATTTTTTTTAGCTATACAAGATATGCAAACAGCCAACTAGAATTGGAAGTCCTGAACATAAAATAAGAACCTACCCTTGATCATAAAGGCTGCAGTATTTGACCTTACATGTTAATAGAAAAGACCAAACATCCCTGGCACAGAAAATAATGTTCCTTAGCATCTGAACAAGCACTAGAAAAGACAAGGCTTGATTTGTTACTTGATCAGGAGAAAAACCTGTATGACCAATCCAAGATTGGATTCACCCTCATAAAAGGAGGCCAGCCAGGTGAACTAGGAGAGAACTGTTCTTGACCAACCTATCATTTCAAAATTGTGTTTACTCAAAGGTCAGTGAGATACTAAAATTGTAAGGAACTGGGAACACCATGGGCATAATCATTGCGTACATAGGTGCAAGGGGTTGTTAACAACAAATGAGCAATGGCAAAAGAAAAATCACCGCATTTGGATCACCAATTCTTGTGCCAATGAAAATTGCTTTGGTGGGCTTCTCCTTCAGAAGTCCCTCTAGACCAGACTTGAAATCTGAATGGATGGTTTCTAGAGGTAACCCATAACTGTAGAGCGTGAAGACAAAATATAATGGATAACATTCAATTGGTTTCTCAAATAGCAGATACATTAAGGGTAAAATTAGAAACATCTTAGCCAGCTCTTACGTTGAGACAGTCTCATAAGTGAATGAGTTGATTTCAGGGAAAGCACAAGGGCTTTCAAAATAGATGGTACGCAGTGGACAGTTTTTAACAGGATCCATTTGGGCTACATCACCAGAGTCCTTCTTGTAAAGGTAGTAACCAGCTCGAATCAAATGCAGGAGCACCTATCAATACATAACATGGGTATCGTGTCAAACTTACAGATATACTAATCAAGACTGATCATACAATAACATGATGAGGAAAAAGAGAACATAAAGATATTTACAGTTGAATCCTTCCCACCATTAAAGCTGAAGGCAACTTCCTCAAAACTGTAAATTGAAACAAATGAGGTTAGACAGCAATGATAGGAATATCGTATCCCCTGGTCTTGGCATTCAATCAGCCCCATGAATCATCTTTGAGGGGAAAAAAAAAAGAGAGTACAAAGTATAGTTTGAAAAATTATGGTTAAACATTTCAAGCACACCCAACTTGTACCCAGAACAGAATGAAACACGGAATTGATTTACCCATAGATAGCATAGATCCAATTAAATGCAATACTTTACGAGCATTAAACACAAGAATAACATCTTCAGGTTAAGATTAAATCATAGACCTGCACCATGGTTTTATACGTACTAAGGGTGCATATGGAGCCGATTATTGTTCCTCTTATTATCAACCTAAGTGGTAATTACATACAAAACTGTTAAGGGCATATAAAATAACTTCTACACACATTTGATCATCGGAAGTGGCCTAAGAACAGTCAGAACAACCTGAACGAACTGCAACAAAAGCAATGTACCTACATTCTGCTGATTCAGGACGCCGACTGGGACCTGCCCACCTGAACTAGTGATCTACGAGTAGAAGTTTATGACCGAAGCCAAAAGCCAATTGTTTACAATTATCTGCTACCACCCCCAGTCCCCAGTACTAGCATGCCTCTGCAGCCTGCAGGGGAGGATAAGCATACAAACAGTGACAGAGACAGGCTTCGCGTTGGAACCCAACATCAGCAGCTCCAGTCAGTTTGAGATCTACTCCGTGAGCACGCGTCAACTCGATGTTCCCGCCCGCCCATCCCCCGCGGCCTCCGTCCACAAATCCGAACCCACGCCTATCCTCCCCCGCAAATCCGCACCCACGCCCATCCCTCCGCCGGATCAACCGGCACACTAATCCAAACCGCGGAGCAGCGCAAGCTCAACTCCGGCGCGCGGCACCCTGGGCCGGAGCCCGATCGCGCGCGCGCGCCGAGCGCCGCCCGCCCGCCCCGCACCATGAATCTCGAGGTCCCTCTCTACTGGATCATCGTCGCGGAACCACAACACACCTCCGCCGGCGCCACTTAACCCAATCCAATCCGCGCGTCCCCCGTCTCAGGAGGGTGAAGAAGGGGAAGCTTACGGGTAGAGCGCGAAGGCCCGCTGGACGACGTAGACGGCGTTGCCGTACTTGGTGCGCAGGCGGCGGTCGCTGCACCCGCGCACCGCCTCGTCGATCTCCATCCTCCGCGCCGCGCGCTACTCCCCCCTCCTCCTGCTCCTGCTAGGCGGGAGCGAGGGCAGTTGAGGAATGGTGGGAGGCGTGCGCGGATGACTCGGCTGTGTTCGTTTGGGAGAGGGGAGCGGGGCCGCGGGGACAAGGGATCGGCTCAGCTGACCAGTTGAAGGGAAGAGAGGGCTGCGCCTCCGGCCTCCGCCCGCCGCCTGCGTGGATAGACTGCCCGTTTCGGGTGCTGCTGTCATTCGTTGGATTGGATCTTTTTCTCACCTTCCCGGGAATTTCTGTTTAGGGGGTGGTTAGATCCCAATTTTTTTTTGATTTTGGCACTGTAGCAGTGAGGAATCTTTTACAATAAGCGTTTAATTATAGCTCAAGTAGATTCAAAAGATTCGTCTCACGATTTACAGGCAAACTGTATGAACATGCAAAAGTTTCGTCTATATTTAATATTCTATGCATATGTCGTAAAATTAATGTGATAGAAGTTTTAGGATTTTGGAGACGAACTAAACACCCCTTATTTCGTTTTCGTCGGATATGCCCTGCCATTGCTCTCCCAGTCCCGTGGACATGCCGTGGCGCTGACGTGGCGGAACGAGACCGCCGAGAAGAGAGGTTCCAGCGGGGAAAATGGACTGTGTCTTTCCCTTTTTTTTCCCAAAGATATTTTTTCAGTATACACATTGCTCGCTGCAAAAGGACACAAAGACCTCATGAGAAAACTTGTGAGAGGAACATACTCACTCCATCCAAAAGAGTACACTTTTCAGTTCTCACCTTAAAAGGATCAACGATTCAATGATTAACCAAATTTTTGTTAAAAAAATTACAAACACTTGTGATTTCGAATAAATATCTTAAGTCGATAATAGAATATACTTCCTAGATGTTTTGGATTTCCTAGATATATCTTTTATTATATAGCTAGACATAATTATCTATATATTGGTAAAATCTATGTGTTAAAAAAACCAAAATAAATTATAGTTTGGAATAGAGGAGTATTTAATAACCGTTTGACTCTTGTTGTCTGTTTTTCCTCCAAGTTCTAGAATAACATATCTTCTTATTGAGCGTACATACAGAGACAAATCTGGACTTTCATTGCATATTGATTTAGACCTTGTTTGGATGCATAAGTGTTCTCGATCTCCACATTTATTGGAGTAAAACTTGGTTTAATTCTTACTTCAACCAACTTCAAAACATGTGATTGAGGTAAATACATGACCTTCCACACAAATTCTTAGACAATTAGCTTTGAAACGTACGGTATGAGCTTAGGGTGACAATGTGTGGTAAGCCTTATGATATAAGTTCTGCAGCAAAATTAGGAGTTTGTCAACGCAAGGGGCGTAGCACTGGCGTTGTTTGAAAGAATCAAAGGGCATATAAACATTTAGCGTCTTTCATAGTACAAGAGTAAGCTTTTGTAAACCCGATTAGTTGGAATGTAAAACTTTTTTTAATAGAGTTCGTACTTTATTATTTCTAGTCTGGATCGTTTACATTATAAGATTCCAGATGTTTTACAAACTCTGTGAAAAGGATCAATCCAAACATGCGATCGATGTGGATCCCAATTCAAGCAAGTTCATGTGCACACTTGTTGCTAGAGCGTGGCATATGAACAACACCAGCTCAAATAAAAATCATGAGCATCAGACATTGACACAGTATCATGTCTATCCTTAAAAAAGGAACATATATTGTCGTAGCAAACCTATCTGGATACGTAGATCTTGATAGCATTTTATTAAGCTTAGAAAAAGTTGACTTAGCCAAAATCTATAAGTGGATCTTTTATGGGTGGAGTACATGAGTGTTTACATAGAAAATAGTCATGGTTATATTGAAATAAAATGTCTCCCTTTCTTTTGCGAATCATAATATAAATAGTTACATATACGCATGTATATACATCATATCTTTATGAGCACATTAAAAAGACTGGGGCCCCGTTTAGATGCATTTTGTTTTGCAAATTTGATTGGGGAATCTTTTGCAATAAGTGTCCAATTATGGCTTATGTAGGCTTAAAAGATTCGTCTCGTGATATACATACAAACTGTGCAAATATATAAAAAATTCATCTATATTTAATGGTCCATGCATGTGTCCCAACATTCGATGTGACGGGAATCTTGTAATTTGAAGTGTAACTAAACAAGACCTGGGTCGGTGGATATTGAAATTGGCATAGTCACCACAAAGCATAAATACTTCCAATAGCATGTGGTTCGACTAGCAGATTAAACCATGACTCATTTAGATAGTTGAAACCAAAATTAGGGGCTGCTTAGATTGGAAAGTTTGAGAAATTTTGGTATTGTAGCACTTTCGTTTGTATTTGACAACTTTTGTTCAATTATGGGCCAAGTAGACTCAAAAGATTCGTCTCGAGAGAGCTAAGTAAAAAATACAAACATGCAAGAGCTGCTACTTCATTTAATACTCCATGCATACATAAAAGTCATAGCTGGTGCAGTGAATATTAGCCCAGCCCTGGATTATCTGGCAACGGAGAAGGTGCCGTGCTTGTTTACTCTAGAATCGGCTGAACATTTGGCATTTTGAGAGTTGAGCTGGAGATAGATTCAAGCCAATTCTGAAGCGATCGAATTCCAGAGACTTAGCAGGCAGCCCCTGGCCCCGAGTTTTTTGAGGCCCGGAGGAAACTAAAATTCAGGGCCCTTTATACATACATGACGTTGAAGCCACCCACCTCCTCTATTTCTTGCCTTGCCTTCGTATCCAAACAGTAAACTTGCAGCAATCAGCATATATATAGGTCCGAAAGCTAGATCGACCGATCAATCGGTGATATATAGCTAGCTAGCGAGCTGATAGATCACATGGCGGTGGAGGCGGTTCATGTTAGGAAATAAAGGAAATAAGATTGAACACTGAGACACAGATTTTTACAGTGGAAAACCCTTGCGGGAAAAACCACGAGCGCCAACCGGCGATCTTCACTATATGGAGAGAGTTTACATAACGCAGGGAATACAGTGAGTCGTCTCTCTCAAAACTCTTCCTGTGTGGTTTATAAGATATATTTATAGGACAGGACTAACTAGAGTCTAATATGGAAACGACAGACTGACTAGAGTTCAATACGGAAACAAAACCGCTAATAAATATAACCCGAACCGCGGGCCTCTAGACATCCCCGCATGACTCACGTTAGAATTCGAATCATACTCCAACAAACTCCACCTTGGGACGAATTCCATCTTATAACGAATGAAGTAACAACAATTAACTCACTTCAATAATAAATAATCACCGACGCCAAAAGTCGCTAGGACTTAAACTATAATACCTAAGCCTGAGCACAAACATAGCTCCAGGAACTGGCTTTGCCAACATATCACGATCTAGAGATGAAAGATCATACTTGATCGACATGGTGAAGAAATAACAGCAATATCTAGAAGAATGATAATCTGCAGAAAATTTAGGTTATTTGTTAGGTGTAATCCGAACAAAGAACCTGCAGCCTGGGTACAGAATCTGTGTACGAAAAGCAAATAGCCGAAGGAAGAATTCTTCTGGTAAACCTTCTAGTGTGCGCGTATCAAAACAGCTTTTACTCAAGCAAAATAGCAGAGGATCTGCTCCCTCCTTAATTCGCGTACGTGGCCGGCCTCTTCTCGATTCGTATGCGAATTATTTTCTCCACCTTTTGGTACGATCTGCGGCTCTGGCACCGTGCAGCAGCAGAGCAGGACCAACGATTCACTACTGGCCCAAATATTAATACATCTGGTCTTTGCATACCTGAGGTGAGACCCTACCTAATCGGGGGGCCGGGGCGGCCGCCCCGCGTGCCCGCATCCAGGGCCGGGCCTGCTTAGCAGCTTGAATTCCATAGACTTAGCAGCAGGAGTTCTCTTTCGAAGTATCCGTGAACTTCTAGCGGAACGTGTGATAGCTCGTGAATTCCATAGACTTAGCAGCAGGACTTATTTGTACAAAGTTTTTAAATATGCCATTTTCTTGTAACTCGTCAGCGCACGTGTGATAGCTCGTGATTTGGCTGAGCTCAGGTCTTTTAATACTAGGTCATGAGAACCAAGTTTTAATTGAAAGAAAGTATCCACGTCCACTAGCCGTCTAGCCGTGAGTTGGGAATATGTTCTACCATGTTCAACTGTATCAATTAGCAAAAATTTTGGCTTCTGTTCAGTCAAGAATAATATTTTTCTCTTATAATAAATTAGTATCGGTAAGAAACAGCACTTTTCAGAGGAACGAACACAGGTAACCCAGAGCAACTACTTTTTTTTTTTTTACTTAAAGAAAGAACAACTGCGGTGGAGGAACCAAATTCAAAGAAGCTATTCCTCACTTTATCCCACACAATAAGCACTCACGAAACTTGGTCCCTCACCCACACCTCATCATAAAGTCAAGAAAATAATAGCGAGTGGTCTTACCAATACACCGATGCGTAACTTCCAGGAGTTTCAGTTAACATGCATATTGATTTCCATGATCTCGCACTACACCACAACACTAAAATAGCATCGGAACGTCTATTGCTAAAAATAAAAATTAGCATTGAACGATCCGTTGCTAAATATTATTATCGCGCTGTCCGTTGCTAATATCGAATACTGCGATGGACGGTCCGTTGTTATAAATATTATGCTTTTGTGTTAAATTGTCCGTTGCTATACATAAGTATGTGAGTTGGATTGTCCGTCGCTAAATAAATTTTGCATTGGCGCGGTCCGTCCTACGGAAATTTTGGCCCGTTCCGCGGAAGTTTTGGCCCAAAATGACCTGTGAACCCTAAGTCAGCCACACAGCTCCCTCACGCACGCGCCATTTGCTTCCTCACGCCTCCCCCTCAAAAAAAAAGCTTCCTCACGCCGCCCACATCGACGCCGCCCGCCTGCCTCCATAGCCTCGCCGCCGGCACCGCCTGCCTTCACAGCTCAACTATCGATGCTGGCCACCCATATCTGCACCCTCATCCCTGTCTTCACACAGCTGCTCCCAGCGGCTGACCAGCCTCGGAGGACAGGCTGCCCTTGAGCGCATCCCTGGCAGGACTGGCTGCCCTCGACGGTCGCCCCAGCAGACCAGCTCGCCACCAAGCCGTTGTCTCTTGCCGCTCGCCTACCCTGTGCGGCCATCCCCCAAGGACAGTCCGTTCTGCCCTCTGTAGGTCGTCCGCCCCATCTGAATCTGCTGCTGCTGAGCCCACCGTTGAGGAACTCTTTGTCACATCTCGACCTGTTGGACAATAGCCTGATCTCTAGTTCCGCTGATATAGAGTAAATTGTCTTGGATGCTAATGTAGTGTTTCATTTATGCAGTTGTCATGCCATTGCTTTGCGAGAGTGCGTGACTTGACATTGAGCCCACGTGCGACTCCGGCCAGGTGCTTATTTTTTTACCCTTTCTCTCCCTCTTCCTTGTTGCGTGCTTATAAGTTCCAGCAGTGGTGGAGCCAACTTGGGGCCATGGTCCCCTCTTGCTGCCAAGCAATTTCAGTACAGATATGGCTCTTTCTCTGTAAGTCTGTGTTGTTAGCTTGAGGAGAATAAACAACTAGTATCAAGCAGTAAATCTTTTGGTTGACCGTGCAAGAGAGGAGAACCTGCGGGATCTGTTATGTTGCTCGATTGAAAGAAAGCATGCGTTTGCTGCACATATGCAATTACCAATTAGACACCAGCAAGATGTTTATTTGATTTTTTTTATTATTAACCATGGTAGCGTCCAGTCTGTAGCATGCACATAGCAATTTAGTTCGCAATTCATTCTATTGAAACTAGCCCATGTTTTCAGCAGGCAACGAAAACCTGAACTACTAAATTGAACCTAGGATGAAGAGCCTTTCCATTTGATTGTGACATCTATGATATACTGAACTTTGAATCTGAATTTAGGATGCTAGTGTAGTACCACTTTAATAATTTTGTACATCTTTCTTTAACTCGTTTGATACCGGAAAATTACATGCGAGTCTTATATAAAATTATATGATGCTGCAAGTTACCAACAGTGTACCTTGTAAGGAATCATCCTGTTTGTGCATCGAGAACATTGAAGGGATCATCCTAGAGGTAAGATTTATTTAACGACTTTTCGTTCATCAATGCCTGATTACTACGTTACTAGCTTCTTATGCTTCTGATGTGCCTTGTGGTTATTCCGTTGTGTGATGTTTTATAAAGAAAGCCTCTTGACCTCCCCGCCAAGGTCTATGGATAAAACATGGATTGAGAATGAGCCTAGGTACACACAAGAATTGTTTCTTAACTGCTCAAACTTACTATAGTTAACATGGAATTTAACATAATGGATCTAATGTAGGCACACCAAGGCATATATACAAGGTGTGAATGGTTTCATAGCTTATGCATTTAAAAATTCAGCGATAGGAAACAAGATATTATGCCCTTGCAGAAAGTGTGCTAACTCATTTTAGAGAGAGGTGTGTGATAAAGGTGAACACTTGATTTGTGATGGGTTTCTAAAGGGGTATACAACATGGAACTTCCATGGAGAAGCTAGTTCATCCAATGTGAATCCTAGGAACAGTGATGGTGTTGTCCTTGTTGAAGAGTGTGAAGATGATGAAATATCTGAATTGCTTAGGGACCTAGCTGGTGGTTTAGATGATGGAGGGGATTTTGAAGATGACGGGTCTAATGATGACTTACAGGCCCTCCAAAAGTTGGTAGAAGCCAATAGCCAAGAGTTGTACCCTACATGTAAGAAATATAAGAAACTACGTTTCTTGATTAGATTGCTTCATATCAAGCTTCGTGGAGGATGGACCGATAGAAGTTTTGACTTACTACTAGATCATTTTCGGGACATTTTTGACCTGTGAAATTAAAAACATGTAGGGTCAGCAACTTGGCCGCCCTCCTCGAAGAGATGAAGTCTATATAAAAACACATACAAGAAAAAATGGAGTGCCTTTGGGTCCAGCAGCATCAACAATTGTAAGTTTTAATTGAAAGCATGGACCAACACTATTTTGCTGCAATAGTAGTAGTAGTTATAACCTGTAACAGCAGTAATAACCTGTAGTAGTAGATATTTATCAATTAGTTAATGGATCTTGATTTGTGTAAATTATTTATTCATTCTTTCTAGAACGACCTGAAAGAAGTTGTTGAAGCCCGTTCGGAAGTTGTTGGATAGGACCATTCAACAAGGTGATGCTTTTGCTGTTGTTTGTGGAGTAAAGGAGCCAAGGGGACGAGTCCGTTGTTTGGGTCTTGGACCAACTCCTTCAAGACATTGGCACACCAGGACTTAAGGCGTACACATCGACAAGGCTCCTAAATACAAGTTTTGGCACGTCAACAAGCTGAGAGTGACAATCTAATGCTAAAACAAAGTATCTTGTAAATGCAACAGAAGGAGGAGCAAAGGATGGCATGAGAAATTGCAAATGTCGAAACACTTTCACAGCATGGTTCTAACGCAAGACATCAAATGGTAAACTACTTCAAAATGCCTTTTCACAGCATGGTTCTAGTATACAAATCTAAACTTTTGCCATATACTAATCTGTTCTTCCTATGCTTCTGGTAGAGCTCAAGATTTGAGGAATTTGGTGAGGACCAATCAGCATGATCAAGGACGAAGAAGTTGAGTATGTAGAGGGTGAACCTAATGATGAGGCCAATCAGTAACCTGTAGCCCCTGCAGCCTTGCCTGCCATGAACACTATAACTTCACCAAGAAATGATGTCCAACGGCAGCAATGTTCAGAACATGCACTTGTAACCTTCTCAACCTCATGCAAATTTTATACTTAGTGATTTAATAGCTGCTCAACCTAAGATTTATCCATTTCTCATATAAGTGCATCATCTACCAGGCTGGGAGTGAGGTCATTTTATTTGCCATGTCGAGTGATGAAAAAGTGGCTAAGGCAACTATTGTTTCAGTTAATTCAAACAATAAGCCAGCGGATCAGGCTCTTGGAACGAAATTTTGTAAAGTCATTGTGAATGTTGTCCTCAGACATGAAACATTAGTGCCACGCCCTTATGCTGAAATCAAGACTCTAGGTGATGCTGTAAAGATGCCAGTTGCTTGGCCATTTAATCGAGTAATGTCCGCTTGATTTTGTTCTTTTTTTCTTTTGATATATGTGTTGAATAACTACAGTTTCTAATTAATTATACTTGTGGCAACTGAAGGTTTGTAGTCAGCAACGAAGATCTTCTCAGGGTGTTGCTGGTTCTCAGAGATCTTCGCAAGGTGCTGCAGGATCATCTCAGAGACCCTGACGGAGCTAGTTTGCAAGAAGGGTGCTACTAGTGATTTTGTTGCAGGATCCTCTCATGAGGTTGTTAGTAGGGACTTGTTGATAGGAAGCCATTAAATTATCTTATGGTGAACTAAATACTCACTCTGAATGCTTTTGGACTAGAATCTGAAAATTTTAGTTTTTGGACTCAACCTAGTAGTGCAATCATTTGATCGATGTTCGATTACTTTTGGATAATGGACTTTGCTCAACAGGAAAACAATGTTTGCTTCCTATGCAACCTCTTGACAATAGCTAAATTTGTATTCAGCTAGTATATATGAATGACAATGTGATTATTGTGCTCATTTGTGTATGCCATTCAATATTGTTTTGGTTGTGAATTTTTACTCCAGTTTAAAATATATGTGGATATTTTTTTTACTTATTTAATTGATCTCTATGGACTATCTGTTGCTAAAGGTTTTTAAAACACTAACAGCCTGTCCGTTGCTAATAGTTAGACCCTCGCACTGTCCGTTACTAAATAACTCTAACGGACTATCTGTTGTTAAACTATGGACCCTCGAACTGTCCGTTGCTAAATATATTGTCCGTTGCTATATATATACAGCAACGGCTTCATTAGCATCGGCAGGGGTCTGTTGCTATAGCATTTAGCAACGGACAGTCCATCGTTGTAGACCCCTTTTAGCAACGCTCTGTCCATTGCTGTTTAAAGGTTGTGGTGTAGTGTCGGTAGGGGTACCAATGCAACGTACCATTGCCATTTTCACTGAAAATTCTTCTATATACCAAATAATAAATTGTCAAAAATTTAGCTCATTTTTTCGGTCCATACCTATACTATATAAATGTGAAAACTATTTCTCTTCGTCTATAACTATACTCTTCTATTTTACATGACATGCCATGCATGGTTAGTTGGATTAGTACTTCTAATCCAATTAAATTCAGATCCTATGGATTAAGACTCCTAACCTAAATAGATTCAGATCCTATTTTATATGGCATATGCAAAGGTTTTTTTTACTTGGACTTTTACTATATGGCTTTCCATCTACCTGGCTAGCTGGTGGTAAAACCTCTACTCCCTTCATATAGGATTTAGATGTTGTCTTAGACCAGATTTTAGTCAAACATGGAAATATAAATTATAAATAACTTTTAAATTATTGAATTTAAAAATATAAAATCTGTATAAATATATTTGTCTTCAAATATACTTTCATAAAAATATACATATATTATTTTTTAATAAATATTTTTTTTAAAAAATATGAAGTCAAAGTCATGTATTGAAAACCGTGCTGTTGTTCTAAATAACATCTAAATCGTTTATAGAGTGAGTATATGTTCACGCTACCGTAGTCTCGCTTAGTGGTCCACCCGCCGACATGCGCCTACATCCATTCTCGGCCTCTACTTCAACCATGTCGCAAGCTGTTTGGCCATCAAGGCTATTCCACTGTTACGAGAGACCAAGTTCCGTGCATTTATGGTTTCCTTTTCTTTTGTTCCAGTGATACATAATTTCACATGCAGTCGTCTACCGCATCAAATAAGATTCTAGACATGAGAACTAACCCGCCACATGTCAGTGCCACAAGAAAGCAACCATGCCAGTGCCACAGGATGCCACATAATCAAACACGTGGATAGTATGAAATTAATATCATGTATATTTACGAGTGCATATTACACCATTATATTAAAATACAAAGATTAACTTATATTATGGATGCCATGGTAATTAAAAAAATAAATTATAGCTTTGAAAATTTTATAGAAAAGGCAAACATAAATACATATAAATAAATAAATATGTAGAATTTTGGTCATTGTGTTTTCTTTCAACTTTTAATAAATTTTCTCCGTTGCAACGTACAACCATATTTGTTATTAGTCACGATAAAGCCGAAAACAGCCCGAGTTTGCGGTGGCTATTGTCTCATCTACAGCTTACTGCTTTGCCGTGGTTCTTCATTGCCGCTGTTGTTGCCATTAACTGAAGCATCTTTCTTCCCGGCCTTCTTTGCTCTACCAGCCCTTTCAAGGCTACCATCTGACAGCGTGTATGCCGGTCTATACCCGCCCGAGCCATCACGCAGAAGCTTGTTTGGAACAGTGTTGTGTATGCTGCCAATAGAAGTGTACCTGAAGGCAGAGCAAGCTGTAGTTAATTCGATGCATGATAATCGTTTCAAATATTTATGGGAAGAGCATTATTAACAGACGACCAGTGCATCATAGTATACATTCTAGTTTTTCATAGGTTGTACCATAATTGACCTACAGGGGAGAAGGCAATGCAACCTAACATCTACCAAAAAGCTTACAATCTGAACATGCACTGGAAAGAACATACGTACCCTTGATCGTAGAGGATGCAGTATTGGACCTTGCACGTTAGCAGGAAAGACCAGACGTCGCTGTCACAGCAAGCAAGGCGTTTTATATTAGAATTAGCAGCAAGCCAGGTCGAATAATAAAATGATCTCTGTTGATCGAGTTGCTCGAGCAGCAGTATTCAGGAATAATAATCAGGAGAGCCAATGCAAACCTGTAGGACCAGTCCAAGATGGGGTTCACCCTCATGAAAGAAGGCCAGCCAGGTGAGCTAGGGGAGAACTCTTGCTGACCAACCTACAGCAATTTCACACAGCAATTAATTATATATCATCACGGGCGTGGATCGTGCAGGAAGATGGACAAATCCTCAAATTGTTGCAAATTAATGACAGAAACTAGCTAGTAGAGGTGTAGAATAACATTCAGCAAAATAAATAAATAATTTTAAACGGGATCGATCGTTTAAGGGAGTCACCGTACCGCATTGGGGTCGCCGTTTCTGGTGCCAAGGAAGATTGCCTTGGTAGGCTTCTCCTTGAGCAGGGCTTCTAGGCCGGACTTGTAATCTGTCCTGATGGTTTCCAGCGGGAAGCCGTAACTGCATGCACCACAACGACATGGATAGTATGATTTTTTGTTTGTTTGTCAAGAAAAGAAAAGAGATTGGATGTTACAAATTATTATTGCAGCTAATCAATAATGCAAAATCTCGTTCTTACGTCGACGCCATCTCATACGTGAAGCAATCGATTTCGGGGAAAGTATTGGGGTCCTCGAAGTAGATGGTCCGCATGGGGCAGTTTTTAACGGCGTGGACCGTGCTGTCTACGTGGCCTGAACTTGTTCTGTGAAGGTAGTAGCCTGCCCGAAGCAAATGCAGCAGCACCTGCGTGTAAGTCGATCCAACGCATAGCCATTAATATTGCACCAGTGGTTAGCTAGCAAGCATCATGAACATAAATAATGCGACATATAAATTAATTAAAAGGAAGAGACGATGATGAGCAGAACGAGTAGGTGAGGGCAGGAAGAAAGTACAGTTGAATCTTTGCCACCATTGAAGCTGAAAGCGAGTTCCTCGAACCTGTGTATGTAAAGTAAAATTAATCTCTGAGAAATCACACAAAAACTGTAACCAACCGCGTGCCACTCATCCACTCCACCCAACCTAAAAACTAAAAAGCAGTAGAACAAAGTAGACCATGCATATACGTAGAAGCAACAACTACCAGTATATAGACAAGAAGAAGGCCAGAGATCCAACAAAAAAGGGAAAACAAGGAGGAGATCGACCAGAGTTTTTCAGCACGTGTATGTTTCAATGTTTGGTAATGCACCCAAATTGATCACGAATTGAACCGGCCGTGGCGAAGCAGCTAGTGTCGCGTGTGTATTCAGAAGATCGTGTAGAGAGCGTGCCCCTGAGCTGTGGCGTACGTACGGGTACAAGGCGTAGGCGCGGCGGATGATGTGGACGGCGGCGTCGTACTTGGCGCGCAGCCGGGCGTCGCTGCTGCCGCGCACCGCCCGCTCGATCTCCATCGATCGATCGATGCGCTCCTGCGCCTGCTACCGATCAACAATTAATTGCCGATCTCGGCAGATAGACCGATGGATGGTTCGTTCTTCGGTGGCACTTGGCAGCGCAGCACGATCGAGGGGACGAGGCACCAGCAAAAGCAGGGGCGAAGCACTAGCGCGCGGACGAGAACGCGGGCGCCGAGTTGCCGGCGTCGCCGAAGATATATAGATAGCGGTGCCGAGTTGCCGGCGTGGACTGCAACTCGAACTCGGACTACCTGGTACGGGGGAATACACGGGATTCGTTATGGGCTGCAGGAGCGCACGAGGCTAACGAACGGCCCAGCTAGTGGGC
The DNA here is from genome assembly GCA_038502445.1 of Eremochloa ophiuroides. Classification (NCBI taxonomy): domain Eukaryota; kingdom Viridiplantae; phylum Streptophyta; class Magnoliopsida; order Poales; family Poaceae; genus Eremochloa; species Eremochloa ophiuroides. The sequence goes on from JAHLJS010000006.1 coordinate 18,569,035, forward strand.
CTGGCCTTGTTGCCTCGGCCCGTGGAGCATTGGCGTGGGCAGACCACCCAGAAGCCCAAACTAGGGTTTCCTGCGGTCCTGCTCGCTCGCTCGCTCTCTCTCTCTCTCTGCCGCCCTTCTCCCTCTCGTTCTCGCTCCACCGCCGGCGGCCGCACGCACCGCTGCCAGCTGGCGTAAGTAGGGGCGCAGGAAGCCCCCGCGGCGCCGGCGCCGTCGACTGAAGCCTGAGCCTCCTATCGTTTAGTGGGCGTCTGTCTATCTCTCATTCCCCTCAGGTACTAAGACTCCCGTCCGCGCAGAGCTCCTCGACGCTTCTGCAGGAACTCCTACTTTCTGCTATGGTTGAGAGCAAGCGAGTCCCAATTCATTTCATTCGATCGGTTCCGATTTTCTTTGATGCTTGGGCCCCTGATAATCTAATCCATCCATCCTTGTACGATTATTAGGTTCTTCTTCTTCAGTGCGTGATATCATTCCACTGAGGCGGTGGGTGCGGTTAATTAATTTCCCAAATTGTATTCGGGGGGTTCAGCAGAACCGCGTCGACTGCGCCCGTGCGGAGGTGACGGATCGTGAGCGGCTGGACTCGCGATAGAGATGGTGAAGGCGGGAGCAAGGGTCCGGTATGATGATATCGACATCCCCTTGATTCCTTTGCGTTATTGCGGTGGTGTGAATGGGGACGCCTCCAGTGCTCAGTGTTCTGAATGAACTCGAGCAGTTATATTGTTTTGAATGACAGCAGTGATTGTATACTAGTGCTTTTTTCTGCCCATTTAGTTCAAAATGTGATGATTAGGAATACCACTTGTGCATATCTTCGTCCTGTCGTAAAGCTTAACAAGTTCGGCTATGCCCAGCTAGTCTGCCTGTATCTTTGGCATCTGAACTTTGCGTGAACTGCTGTAGCTATGAGCCTGGACCGGCTTTTCAGGAGGTCAAAGAAGAAGCCATGCTTGACATATCACCAACGGAATCGACAGAGTTTTGGTTAATTCAGTGGCCTAAAGACAAGGTAACATTGATCTTTTGCACCCTAGTAGACTTCTTATAATATGCTGCAATCTTGGGCGTTTGATATCTTAATGTTTCTTTGTGACAAGTACAGATAGATGTTTCGGATTTTCATGGCAAAGAGGTTTCTCTCAAGCTGCATAGTGATGGAAACTTGGGCAGCTTGGAAAGTTGCCTCAGGTAGCATTGCTGTTATATACTGTTTTGAAGTTGCTTTGGCTTGATTACATGGTTTAGTTCATTTCAGTTTTCTGGTTACTCATACTATGTTTTGGGCATGGTTAACTACAACTTTGGTCAGATTGGTTTTCCCTATATCCTATACTAGAGACATCAAGTGAACTGATTGTGTATCCATGGCAAAGATTGTGTATCGATCCCTTTTTTTATATATTCATTAGTGTTTCGTAACCCAATAAAGTTCTAAACAGCTGGAGTTTTAGATTGTAGTTAAACTGTTTTTCTACCACTTTCCTTTTATAATCCTTAAGTCATTACGTGATGAACTATTATTTATGGGTTCTTCAGTCAAGAGGATACCACTTATAAGTCTTTTATGTAAATAAGGCAGTGCTTATTATCAATATTTAGACGTTTGATTATTGAATGAAATTTCCTTGTCAACTTTATCATGGACTTATGTCTCATAACACCCCATTAGTAAGTAGTGTTACTTTAGTCAGTTGTCATGTGGAAAACATCATTGTCCAATTGTTGTGGCGAATAGCCATTGAATTTTTATCATGAAGAAATATCAGCTACTGCTAATGCACTAATTTTGCCAGGGAAATCTTATGAGCTTGTGAGCTTTGCAGCTCAGAAGCCAGATGCAACTGTCTTCCTGCCTTCAGGGTCAGAAACAAAACCTGGTATGATGAAATATCAACTAATTCTCTTTCTTAAGTTGGTGTGTGAAATCTCTAGTAAATATAATTATTATGTTTAAAGATTTTTTTAACGAAGCCCATAAAGAAAACAGGGCTATAAGATAAACATACTCTGCTTGAAAATCATAATAGTTTTGCAATACTAGAGGAAAATAACCATCACCTTCTTGTATTAGAGGCACTATTTTGGCTTTTCTCACCTGTTATTCATGTTGTATGATCCTTTTTATGGAAATATTTTTCCCACTGACAAACGAATGAAATACAGTGGGAAAGATTTCACGGCGAGTCTCCTTAGTTCGTTATCCTGAACCTGAGGAATTGGCTAAACCAAGTTTTGGGAGTATTACTCCTATGAGTAAGAAATCTGCAGGTAATTCTTTCTTAACACGTGTTTTCTTTGCTGATTGCACTTTTCTACTGCTAGCCAAGTTAGGCAGGATATGGTGTTGCAGATAGGTACTGGTTGAACCTGGGGTATTTCATGGCTGGCAGTTTAATCTTGTTACCGCTTGGTTTTATGTTGAAGTTCTTATTATCATAACTGATGAACAAAGGAAAAGAAGTTCAACTGTATTATCCTCAGTATGTTGGAAACCTTTAAGCCTACTACCTTTTTCTTGATTTGTGTTTTCAGTGCTAGGTAAAAAAATAAAAATTAAAAAAATCTACTCTTTTATCCTAAGAAAAGTAGATACACTATAAGAAGTCAGAGTAAGGACATTGGCCAAAAATGACCATACAATTTAGTAACCTTTTTCTTATGTACAAACTTTTGCTGATATACTCTTATCCATTCGAGTTTACTGATGATGGAGTGCCTCCTTCCTGTAACTTCCATCACTGTCATCACTCAAAAGAAATGTGGCAAGTTTTCTTTTTTCTTTCTTTTTTGTCATTGTTGAACTGTAGTTGCCTGGGTTTTCACTTTCACAGGTTCTAAGAAGACCATGTCTCGGTTCACTAGTGCATCAAAGAACCGCAGTAGCCAAGGTTCGGCGCTTTCACAAGGCCAAAGGAGCGCTGAGCCAACACCCAAACACAAGGGAAAGAGAAAGGCTGAAAGCAGCCTGGTGCACTCAAATATGTCAGGCAAGGCGGCTGAAAGCAGCCTGGGGCACTCAAATGTATCAGGCAAGGCCTCAGAAGGATCTCAGGCTCAAGGCGCGGGGAGCAACACGGGCTATAGAGACGCCACAGTCGCCACCAGAAAAATCAAAGAAGAAGAGGAAGAAGGATAAGACGGTTGAGCTGTAGTGCCACCTTGGCAAGAGATCAATTTCCCTTGAATTATTAGTTACTTGAGGAGCTGTGCTGGAAGTTCAAGATCAAAAGTTTCTTTATGCATTTCTGGTTCTCAATTTTATCCATGCAGAATGTTTTGCTGGAGTTTCAGTGTCAGGTGTTGTTTGCCGGATTGGATGATACGGTACCTAGGAGCAGCAGGAGCAGCATGGTGCTGGAATACCGCTGTGTATCGTTCTGTTTTTTGTATCCGAAAGGCTATCTATATTGGGTTGTTCGTGTTGGCGTGCTGAGCTGAAATCAGAGTCCGAGGGCGCGTTTGGTAGCGGGCCAAAGGGTGGTCCGAGTCCCTCGGCTACACCATCTCGTGTTTGGTGTTGTTGGCCCAGTCTTGAAACCTGCAGGTTGGGCTAGGCCCAAAGGAAACAAACTCCCTCTTTCGTTTTCTTGGAGCTCGGCTTGTTCCAGTGCTCACGGATGACGGGTGGGTGGATAATGTTACCTCCGTCTCCCTCACCTTTCTTCCCCCTCCACCTACTCGTGACGATGAGGTGACGGGCATGGCCGTCGTGCCCACGCTGCGTGTCGTAGTTCTAGTCGTGCTGCCTCTGTCATGACCAGTGGGTGGTCTTCATGGGCGGAAGGCAGCTACTGCAGCGGCGGCTGGCGGTGTCCTCCGCGTCGGGCTCGCCCACGCGCGCCGCGGGTCAGGGCAGGGCGGCCACCACCCGGCCACCACACCAGTGTGCCTTCCGGATGGGGCACGAGACGTTCGACATGATCTGCGACGCCCTGGGCTCCTCGGCGGTGGGCACCGCGCCGCCATCCCTGTCCTGTCCGACAGCGCATCCACGGTGCTCTAGGCCCCGTTTATCCACTGCAAATTACAATTACAACTAGTCACATTAACGTTACGGCACATGTATGAAGCATTAAATGTAGATGAAATGTTTGCATGTTTGTACTTTTTACATGTACATCACGAGACGAATCTTTTAAGTCTATTTGGACCATGATTGGATAAAAGTTGTCAAATATAAACGAACGTCCTGCAGTGCAGAATTACAACTGCAACTGGGATACCAGCTATCGCCTTAATTGCTTTCCCTCCCAGGTGTAATTAGTTTCACATAGCTTGCTTCTTTTTTGTTTGGCGTGATCCGTGGTCCTGGATGCTCAAAGCAGAAACTATTGAGAATCGTTTTCAACCCATCCATAACAGCTGCTCGACGAAATACCTGTGAGAATCGCTGTGGTGGTAAGGCTACCACATCCTTGTGCAAGGTGGCTAAACAAACACGTTCTCAATTTAGCTTGTCTCTATATCAAACACAGTACAATCTGAACCAGGCCATGTCTGGCCATAGCCAGGCCGGACAACCAGGCCTGCTGCTTGAGCATAAAGCCTCTTTTGCTCTCGTTAAGCATAAACTTGTTAATAAGTTTTTAAATGCTCGATCTTCTTTAAATTTTAAATCGGTAACTGTTGAAAACCGCTACAGCATTACAGTAGTAAATTAGTTCAGTGATCATAGAGCAGCAGAGCCTCCTTAAATGCTCGACTGCCTAAAAGGCGAAGTTCTTCATGCTAATATGCTACAAGTTACAGCTTACAATTACAGCATGACATTTTGGACACCTGGTGTAGATGTTGAGAGATCAAATGGTGCCCAATTAGGTGATTACTCTTCGAGTTCGTGGTAGAAACTCCTGTGCACAGGATTCTGGCTGCCATCCTCGCTCGACCGGCACACGGTGAGCTGAGCCACTGCCGATGCCTTCCGCATCTCCGACACCCAGCGCTGGATGACGTGCTCGTCTCCTGGAGCTCCTGCCTTTTCTCCCACCGTGACCAGCACCAGCTGCTCCAGGGCAGGGGTCCTCTTCAGGAGGAAGGCCAGCAGCTGCAGCTGGAACCTCGTCCCTCGGAAATTCACCTAGCTTGATGAAGCTCAGGTGGTCAAGGGAGAAGTCGTCACCGTAAATCATAATTTCTGAGTCGTCGGCGACATCGCCGGCAGTGCCACCGCCGCGTCGCTTGCATCGGTAGTGTGGCTGGGGAGCTGCAGAAAGTAAAATGCCCCGTGAGCCCATTCAGAAATATTAGCTTGCACCGTTGCACGTGGAAAATTGGAGGATGGGCAAAAGCAAAACGCAGAGCTTTACCCTGATAAACAAGCGGTCCAGGAGCGGAAGCGGGTTGAGCTGGAAGAAAGCAGAGAAGCTGTCGAGGTCTTTGTCTTCACCTTCGGAGGACAGCAGCAGCTGCAGCTCTTGTATGTTCGTCATATCAACTTCCACGCACGGATCATAACTTAGCTGTGCCCACAGATGCTGATCCGCCGCGAGTAAAATTAGTGGTCAGTAACTAAATTTCATGGCATTTCGCTGATTTAAATGACCTGTGTTGCGACCGGAGCTGACGGTATAAACATACCAGCAAGCCGACGGAACATAGCGTCAGAGCGCGGGCATGGGCGATGCAGAGCAAGAAGTTGGAGTAGGCGTACTCGCGATCCTGGTACGCGTTCACGTCGTCGTCGAAGCCGATGTGCGAAAGGTACGCGTCCCGCAGATCCGGCGTGGAGCCCAGGTCGACGGCGGAAGAGAGGTCGTCGTCGTCCTCGTCGTAGTAGCTCGGGTCCACTGTTAGAGATTAATCTTGTCATTAGAGCATTGCATGTTTACGTTGTTAGTTGCATTTAGAAAATAAGTGTCCGTGTAGTTCTCTGTATGTTTACACAGGAGTGCACACGTTTGGTGAGAAGCCATGCCATGTGAAGCGGCAGTGCATGCTCGTGATAATTGTTGTAACATGTTTACCAGGACCGCCTCGTCCGTGACGTCGGCGTGGCTGAGGGAGAGCGAGCGGAGACCCGCGGCGAGCCCCGCGCCGGCGGCGGGGACGGCGACGGCGCGCAGGCTGAATCCGCCGAGCGCGAGGCGCTCCAGCGAGTTCCTGACGGTCACGAACAGGTCGCTGGGGAGCTCAACGAACGCCTCCGCGCGTTCGTCACCGGCATCGTCCGCTTTTGCCGCCGGCGGCGGCGGCAGGTGCACCTCCACCTCCCTGGCGCCTCTCGCCACGGCGGACGCGACCCACCCGACGACGTCGCGCTCGAACTCGAACGCGCCGCCCGGCGCCGGCGCGGGCGACGTAAGCGTCACGTGGAACACGTCGAGCGGCGCGCCGTGCTCGGCGTGGAGCCGGAGGCAGCTGGTCACCGTGCCGCTGCCGCCGACGGCGCCTGGCCGCGTGTGAAGTCGCGGTCAGGTGAAGTCGACGACCTGGGAGGAGGCGAGCGCGCCGAGCCACGTGTGCGCCCAGCGCTAGCGCGCTGGTGCGCGCGGCATGCTTGAGTGAGAGACAGAGGAGGATGGAGTGGAGGATGTCGTCGGGGAGCCTGCTCAGCCGGTCCTCCCCTTCCTCGTGTACCTCCATGGCTCCACGCTTGCTCCGGTGCATGTCCATGTCAAGCGCGGGGTGCGAGTGCGGGATCACTTTGGCTCACAAACATGTTGGGCGCTTCCACAAAACATTTATACTACTCGGCAGTGGTAGGTAGTACTAGCAGCTTACGTCGCAAGATTGGGCAAAAGAAAAGCAGAAACACACGACTTGACTTGAGACGCTGGCGCGGCGTGGTAGGCAATCGGTCAACTATTGGAGCATAAAAATTAGCTAGGGTAAAATACTAAAATTAAATGACACGGTAGAGGAGAGGGTTTAATTAATATTAGAAAGGCAAAACGGATGGGTGCCGTTTCTATAGTGAACGGTAATGTACGGGGATGCTTTCGTGAGTGCTGGCACGAAAGGTTCATTATGATGTTATAGGGCCTGTTTGGAAGCACTCAAACTGAAATTTAGCTAGCTAATTAATAGAGGTAAAGTTTAGATAGTTAAAGATCACTTTAGCTGGGGTGTTTAGATGCTCTAGCTAATTCAAAATCTTAATCATACTACCTCTCATTAATACTATTGTTTAGGCCCTGTTTGGAAGCATTAACTAAATTTTAGCTAGTTAATTTTAACTATGATGTATCCAAACACTAAACCTAGCTAAAGTTTAGCTAGAAACTAAAATATACGCAATCCAATTAGGCCCTGTTTGGAAGCACAACTAAATTTTAGCTGGCTAATTTTAGTTATGATGTATCTAAACACCTCATAACTAAATCTAACTAAAGTTTAGCTGGAGACCAAAATGTACACAATCCAATTAACTGTTTCAACCCAGCTAAAATCAGCTAAAAGGTCTAAATGACCAAACTATCCCCAACTAAAGTTTAGTTAGAGCATCCAAACATATTCAGCTAAAGTTTAGCTATCTAAACAATAGTATTAATGAGGGGTAGTATGGTCAGATTTTGAATTAGCTAGAGCATCCAAACACCCTAGCTAAAGTGATCTTTATCTATCTAAACTTTAGCTCTATCAATTATCTAGCTAAATTTTAGTTGGAGTGCTTCCAAACAGGCCCTTAGCTATTTCAACGCAGCTAAAACCAGCTAAACGGTCTAAATGACCAAACTATCCCCAACTAAAGTTTAGCTAGAACATCCAAGCATATCCCGCTAAATAATAGTATTAATGAGGGGTAGTATGGTCAAGATTTTAAATTAGTTAGAGCATCCAAACACCCTCAGCTAAAGTAATCTTTAACTAGCTAAACTTTAGCTCTATCAATTAGTTAGCTAAATTTTAGTTAGGGTGCATTCCAAATAGGCCTTTAGATAGCTAAACTTTAGCTGAATGTGTTTGGATGCTCTAACTAAACTTTACTTGGGGATAGTTTGGTCATTTAGACCTTTTAGCTGGTTTTAGGCCCTGTTTGGAAGCACCAACTAAAGTTTAGCTGGCTAATTTTAGGTATGAAGCATCCAAACACCTCATAACTAAACCTAACTAAAGTTTAGCTGGATGCCAAAATATACACAATCCAATTAGCTGTTTCAACCCAGTTAAAACCAGCTAAAAGGTATAAATGACCAAACTATCTCCAACTAAAGTTTAGCTAGAGCATCCAAACATATTTAGCTAAAGTTTAGCTATCTAAACAATAGTATTAATAAGGGATAGCATGGTCAAGATTTTAAATTAGCTAGAGCATCCAAACACCCCAGCTAAATTGATCTTTACCTAGCTAAACTTTACTTCTATCAATTAGCTACCTAAATTTTAGTTGGGGTGCTTTTAAACAGGCCCTTAGCTGGATTGAAACAACTAATTGGATTGTGTACATTTTAGTCTCCAGCTAAACTTTAGTTAGGTTTAGTTACGAGGTGTTTAAATACATCATAGATAAAATTAGCCGACTAAACTTTAGTTGGTGCTTTTAAACAGGGCCACAAGTGCTATAGTTGTTTTTCAGCGGTACACTAACCGCGATTCGTAAGATCCTATCGACTAGTTATTACAGGGAGAGTCGTATCTTGTGCCTTGCCACGGGCGCTAACCACGATTTTTGCTTTATTTCTGTTGTGAGGACGGATAGGACATGCATGCATTCTAATAAAAGCTATCTAAAACTTTAAACGGGTTGCATGACCATAGGATCCGTTTTCACAAAAAGATAAATCACCTTTTGTTATCGAGCTTTTGGGTTGTCAAAATTCGGGCTTTCTGCTCTTCTAAATCTTTCAGGCCGAGAAAATGCATTTTCAAATCTGGTAGAGTTGAGCTCTTTGGGGATTTTGTAAATTTGTGAGATGTGGATCTTTTTCCCGTATTCTCTAAATTTATCTCTTTTGCTTAAAATTTGACCGGATCGTATGTCTCTGTTTTGTTAACAGATGGCAGCCCTTGCTTCCCAGGTGGATGGCGTGGACGAGTCCATCCACTCCGATTGTCCCCACTGGGAGGGTTTTCCCTCTATCTTGTGGAGCGTGTTGAGCGCCGCAGGGTACACCACCCCGCCTCACTACGTGGGGAGGGAGTAGGAGCAGCAGGGAGTACCGTGTTGCCGTGTGTACCACACGCTACAGCCTCACTCCGTGCACCCGGAGTGGCCAGCTCTTGACCTTGAGGTCATGGGCTTCCGCCTCAGGGATACGTGGAGAGCAGCTGCTCTGGAGGCACTTACCACCTTCTGTGAGCAGCACCCACTGGATATCGCTACTGAGCCGGTGAGCCTTTTTCCAGCCGAGCGGGTGGATGACCCCGCTTGGATGGACCGTTTAGCTCACTAGACTAAGGATGGCAGAGGATTGGGTTCGGGGCGGATATTCGCGGGTTTCAGTTCTAACGGGTCTGGGTTCGGGTTTAAGTTTTTCTCACGGTTTTTGAGTTCGGGTACCCGAAACATATCGGTTTTGGTTTCGGGTTTCGGTTTTCACCCATGGATACCCAATGGATATCCAAAATATAACATTTTGAATAAAAACTCATGTATTTTTATTAGTTAATTATTTATATAAGCTATTAAATTTGTTTCTAAATCGAGTCACTAAAATATGTGTTGTTTTATTGCCTCTTATTTATAAATTTGAATATGTAATATATATATCATATAAACGCTGCTAAAAATTCTTTATTATTTGTCTTATTGCTATATAGTGGCGGGTTTCGGGTTTCGGTTAATCCATCGGGTTTCGTGTATCCGCGGGTTTCGGTTTTGGGATAGATTTTCACCCGAATCGATTTCGGGTTTGGGTTCGGGTTTTAAGTTTGAGTTTCGGTTTTGAGTGCCCAGAGACTCCACCCGATCCGAACCCGACCCGTTGCCATCCCTAACTAGGATGTTGTGGCAGCCCTGCAGCCACAGACTGCTGTTTACGCCACAGTGCGTTACACCAACGCGCTATACCGCCTTCAGGCCCTCCAGAGGGAGGCCATCACCCAGTTGATGCAGCTAGTTATTACTGCTCAGGGAGTTGTTTAGGAGAGGAATAACCATATTGTGGACTTGTCTATGGAGTTGGTGGATAAGAGTTCATAGGTCTACTAGCAGGAGGGACAGATTATTGAGCAACAGGAGAGGATCACTGAGTTAGAGGGTTAGGTATACGAGTTAGAGGGCCATGTAGATGAGTTAGAGGCACTACAGCATGAGATTGATGATGCTATGGCTGAGTTCAAGGACCAGAACCATGATCTGCAGGACGCTTTAGAGGCAGCACAGGAGCACATTGAGCTCCACCACCAGGCAGGCCAGCAGATGGCATAGGAGGAGCAGGACGAGCCTGAGGAGGACCCTGAGGAGATTGAGGGTATGTCCGGGATAGAGGACGAGGACGGTGCACCACACCCACCTCCCGGGCAGCTCACTCTCCGACCGTTAACGATGCTTCCCCCAACAACTTGGATGATTTCTAGGTGTTTAGGGCATTTGTTTGTACTCCTCGGTGTAGCCTATTTTTGGTTCGTGGATGGGAAAGGCTAACTTAGAGTTGAGTACCCTTTTGTGCAGCAAATGCTACTAAGGTAACCCCCCCCCCTCTTAGAAATGAAGGTTTAGTCCGAGGCTTGTGAGGATGATGTAAGCTAGTAACTTGTAAACTTTCTGCAGCAATTATGGAATGTAATGTTTAATCTAATTTGCTTCCATTTTTTGGCTGCGAAATGACTACCAAAGTTGTTTAGAATTTCATATTCTAACCGCGCCCAAAATCTTATCACCATCGGAGACCTACAACGAAAGCTATGGCTAAAATAATGTCCCTTGACCTGCTGAAAAACAGCAAGGACAGGGGTACAAAAATGGATTTTTTTCAACCCGGAAGACTTGGGCGAACGCTCTTGGGTTGAATACCAAGGGTGGAATGCATAAAATTTTGCTCCAGCTGACCAAATATGAGAAATTTTGGGTGCTTGTACAGCAAGATATGATTTTTCTTATGTCACTAGCTGCTGTGGAAATATATGTGAATTGAGTTGTTCGCTTATGCATATTGCTATCATATTCCTTATGAGAAAGTTTGAGTCACTGTTGACGGTAGTTATTGTATGATTTTACCCATCAATAAAACATGAAAAGCGGGTATAAATGCAAACACCACCATAGAATAACGTTTAAACTGACTAAATTCCATGAGTTTTGGTGAATCTATGTTTTGCAGGGTGTTTACAGGAAAAGAACCAAAGGAGGTCCACATGTTAGAGAAATATATCAAATTCTGTAGCGAAAGGAAGTCAAGAATATTCTAGTGAACACCAGAGACTCACCTACGAAAGCGGGGCCCATAAGTCATCCACAGTGGATCAGCCGATGGGGCCCAGGGATCGGTGAAGGGACCGGATAGGCTAGAGGGGGGAATAGCCTATAAAAATTTCTACAAAACACTTAACCATAAGTTAGTAAAAAACAAGGCTACTGCTAAGCATTAGCTCTAAACTACTCTATGCAAGCCACCTAGCACAATATACTACTCACGAGAATAGGCACTCAATTGCAATAAACCCACTCCTTCGAAACCTAAGGAGAGAGCACCTAAACAAGAAATAAGCGTGAGTGAGTAAGTGATCGAGAAAGCTATACCGAGGGGCTTGATGAAGTGAAGTCCAAATGCCGAGTAGCTCCAATCACCAAGAGATAACCAAAATGATCACAATGAAGACCAATCGCCAAGTGAACACCGAAAAGCCAAACATCCACTAGAAGGTGGAGAAGAGAGAACACTAGATTTTTGCCGAGGTTCACGTGATCGCCGTCACGCTACTCCTCGTTGTGGCACCGGTCTTCCTTGGTGGATTGCGAGCTAGGCTTCACACGCCAATCCCTCACCGGGAGCCGCTCACCAACACAAGAGAAGTGGCTATCAACGACGAGCAATCCACTAGAGTCGGTTTTGGCACTCCGCCAGGGAATAATTGTAAGAACCCCTTACAATCAACCTTCGGTGTGGGCTTGAACAATCACCAATCAACCTCAACACAGGAATTGCCTCCAAACTGCTAGGGACACGGCAATGCCCCAAGAGAATAAGAACTCAGCGTAGGCTTGCTCTCAAGTTCTTTAGAATGCAAATCACTAGCAATGATGTACTTGAAGATCACTCAACTCACAAAGATGATCAAAGATGAACAAGTGAGTGAGTGGGAGGCTAGAGAGTGCTCACAAGTGTATAGCAATGAATCAAATGTGCAAGAGAGTCACCAAGTGACCAGTGAAGGAGTATAAATACCCCTAAGTGCACTTCTAGCCATTGCCCACTGAAAAACAGCCGTTAAACTACTTTTCGTGGCGTCGGACGCTACCGTCGGACGGTAGGAGTCGGACCAATGTCCTCCGTTCGACGCACACGATGGTGCCACGTGTCAGCTCAGGTTTAACGTCAGCCGCTGATCACCAATGGCTACTGCTCGCGCTATTCTGCTGATCGTCAGACGGGGCAGCGTCGGACTAAGAGAACTCAGCGTCCGACACTTCTAGAAAGCACGCAGAGAGGAAAAACCACGTCGGATGCCGTCCGAAGCTCAGCGTCGGACCAAGCGACTCCGTCTGACGCCCTGAACACACTTCGCCACACACAGTGCCAGGGCATGAACTCGCCTCGCCACGCCGTCGGACCGACAGCCGATAGTCCGACGCTCGCACACTACGAACCGTCGGACTGTACGACTCTCACACCAGCCAACAGACAAGCCAACCGTCGGACGCTCCAGAGTCAGTGCGTCGGACCAACGAACACAGGAGTCCGACGCTATGCAATTTTACGCAGAGAGCTCCCGAAAGCAGTAGACTATGTCGGACCGTGTCCGACGCCCAACGTCGGACTAAGACCACCCATCAGACGCACTGTTCACAAAGAACTGCACAGCTGGGAGGACCATCGGACTCAACCCAATAGTCCGACGTCCTGGAGATCCCAGTGTCCGACGCTCGGATTAGAGCTGATTCAAGTCAAGATTCACACCTCTTGCTTCTATGTGCTAACACTCAAGGTTCTCAACACTTGTGCACAGAGTGTTACCTTTTTCAAAACATTTTTCAAGGGTTTCCAAGTTGGTCTCTAGGTTGAGTTAGTCAATGCACATGAAATGCAAGCAAGAGCACTTGAAGGTAATTCAATCACTTAGTTCTCCCCTTAATAGTTGGCTATCTATCTTAAATGTGATCACACCCACTTAGTGTCTTGATCACCAAAAGAAAATCCTAATAGGGGTTATACCTTTGCCTTCAAACCTTTTCTTTTCACATTGATCAACTTCACTTGATCCTTCACTCTTGGTCCATGGTTAAGCCATCTTGATCATCACCATTACTTGGCTCCTTATTCCATGGATAGGACCACCTACACTAGGCCATCACTTAGCATGTAGGTTAGTCCTTAGGGTGTCATCAATTATCAAAACCAAACTAGGGCTTTCAATTGGCCAATCCCTGGCCCCACCTATCGGCCTCCTCCTCGACGTCAGTTCTCCACCGTCTTTGAGGATTAATCTGGACCACCCCCTTAAGTTGGTTTGATCCAAGGGCTGATATTCATCCCACCAGCCTATATATACAACCCTGGACCCCTATGGTTTCAGATGAATCAAGAGAGATATCAAATCATTTGATCCAGAAGAGAAGAAGCTCTCTCCACCAGAGATTAGGGTTAGACACTCAAAGTTCTAGTTTAGACCTAGCTAGTTAGATTTAAGTGGAGTTACCATGAGGTGGAAGCTGTTAAGTGTGCACTGTTCATCAAGATGTTCAACAGGCTGATGGTCCTTAAGAGCACAAGTAGAGCAGTGTATCGCAATATCATGAAGGCCATTGTGGAAAAGTGGATTGCCGATGGTCCTTTAGAGCACAAGTAGAGCAGTGTATCACAATATCATGAAGGCCGTCCCTTGTGGAAAAGTGTGGATTGTTGAAGCTTCGAAGAACATGCACCTAGCAACTGCTATGCAGTATGATGGACAATGTATCAGTAGCATCAGGGTTAGAGTTATACGCTTCCTCACTATCTACATCAAATATAGTAAAAATGCTCCAGGCTTACTTGAGCTACGTCGGAATGGCGAGGCGCATCTTGAAAAGAATTACTCGATTGATAGGAGTGGATGTTTAGAAGCTGCTTTGACTGCTGCCCTAGAATCTTTTGATTTGCAACCAGGTGTTACGACAGCACCTCCGAAACCTATCGAGTAAAATACAGCTACCAGCATAGGGGGCAGCAGTAGCAGTTGCGCTCCGGAAGTCCTACAACTCATCTGAAGCAGCAAAAGAAGTGGCAATAGCAGCCACTGCGATTGCGGCTACATTCCCATCCACTTTCTAAGGCAGCAGAAAAGACAGCAAAAAAGGCAACGAAAGGTGGCTGCAGCAAAAGTTTTACCTCCAGTGGCGGTTCAAGCACAATCATCGAACCTAATGTTTAATGCTAATCAAATTGAGCATATGTTTGATGTCTCAGCGCCATTGTTACTTGTTCAGCTCCAAAAGGCTATGTTCGACAAATGGCAAGTTTTTCAGCTCGATGTTGGGCCTAAAGTGATCCGCTTGTTTTAGTTAGTCTAAGTCATGAGTGACATGTGTATGTGTTACTCTATACAGTAGGAGCTATCTATGTAGTAAATTCTAATTATGTAGCTGGTCGAGATGATGTGCATCTTTTGCTAATCCTTAAGTTATAACATTAATGCTTATTTGATCCATAGGATTCAGAATATCTTTTATGTTATATATGCTTTCACCAATATATGTTCCACTATGCATTGACAGCTTGGTTCCAGAACTATGTCAGGCATGTAACATGCATCAATAATGTGATTTTGACAAATCATGTTCTTTATAGCAAAATTGAGTTTAGTATGCTACAAAGCATGACATTTGAAAAAATGTCACTCAAGTTTCTTATTGTTCATATGGTTCTGGAACTATTGATCAATGAATTCACCTTGAATGTTTTCCTTAGGAAATTGTAAATTCAGTATTATTCTATACTTCTTCTGTACTAAATAGCTCTGTGAAGCATCTAGGCCCTAGTTGTTTCGGTGATTAATGACAACAAGAAGGTTATTATGACTAACGTGTGTTTTGCAGGATAACCTAGAGGTTAGGTCATAAAACATGTAGGTTCAAGCCCTTAGCGATGGAAATCATTTCGGTTTTCAAAGGATGGAAGACAAGACGGAGATAGACTAGTTCTAAGTGCCGTTTGGTGTTGGGAGGCACTTAGAGTAGTTTAGGTCTTGCTTTTGACTTGGCCGTACTATTAAGGGGGGTTTGAATGGGTAGCTTGAGCTAGACTTAGCTATGAGATGGTAGTATTGTGCACACTTGTCAAACCTAGGTCTAGTGAGTGCAGAGAGGTCTGGTGAACTATTTGGAATAAACTTCATTTTAGAAAGTTTTCGATTCGGCGAAGGTTTGGGACAAATAGGAGCACCAGACGCTGCACCGGACGCGGGTCAGAGCGTCCGGTGCAGTAATCAGAGAGCTTCAGACGCGCGTTTTTCATCACTGGACGCGCAGTAGCGAAGGCTTCGGCATCCGGTGTTATGACCAGAGCTAGGGTTGTCCACCGGACAACCACCGGACGCTGCATCGGACGAGCCGGGAGCGTCCGATGTCCATCTAGAGAGGTTCCAGAGAGCTCCGCTCTGCACCGAACGTGTCCGGTGCCAGCTCGCCAGATGCTGCGAGCGTCCGGTGTGTTCAAATCGTCTGAGGTACAGTTACCGTTGGAGGGGGCGCCGGACGCGTCCGGTGTGAACTTATTCGCGTCCGGTGCACCCGAAAACAGAGGGTTTTGTAACTAACGGCCATGGGCTTGTGTGGGAGGTATTTATACTCCTTGTGCTCATCCATGGGAGGTCTCTTGCCACTTCAAATAGCTGAACACACCTTGAGATCTTGAGAGATTGCAAGAGCCCTAGGAAGGTTGAGTGAATTGCGAATTCGAGTGAGCTTCTTCCCTAGAGTTGATCAAGTGTGACTTATGTGCATCCATCCATCTCTTTGGCCTTGTTTGGGTCAAGTGAGAGTTCGAGCTTGTTACTCTTGGTGATCGGCATCACCTAGATGGCTTGTTGGTGATCGGAGGCTTGGTGACCGCTTGGAGAGCTTGTGGGCGGCCCAAGCCAAGCTTGTGAGCGGTTGTGGGCGATCCACTGCCCCGGAGAGGCAAAGGATCGGCTTGTAGAGAGCACTTGGTCCTTGCGAGGATCAAGGGGGAGCTACACCCTTGCGTGGGTGCTCCAACGAGGACTAGTGGGGCGTGCCGACTCTACGATACCTCGGGAAAAATTGGCTTTGTCTTTCTATCTCATTTACATTCCCGCAATTACTTTGTGCTCTTTACATTCCTAGAGTAGAATTGCATGTTTAGGACTTGGCTCTAGATTGCTTAACTTGTTTTAGGCTTAGAATATCACTAGTGCGCTTGTGGGGTGAGATTGGGCAAAATAGCGATAGGTTGAATTGTATTTCAAAAAATTACTAGTTGCCCAATTCACCCCCTCTTGGGCATCCTCGATCCTTTCAATTGGTATCGGAGCCTTGTGCTCACTAATTTGGCTTAACCGCTAAGAGAAGGATGTCCGGGGGTCACGATGGTCCCCCTCCCGTCTTTAACGGTAACGATTTTCCTTATTGGAAAATTCGTATGGAGGCTTACCTTGAGGCGGTGGACCTTGGTGTTCACAAAGCCACCATGCAAGGTGACCCCACTCCCAAAGCCGGCGCTACCCTCACACCCGTTGAGGAAGAGCACGAAAAGTGGAATGCTAAGGCTCGCAACATCATCTTTAGAGGCCTTAGCAAAGAGGTGTTCAACCGTGTGAGGAACCACAAAAACAGCCCATGCACTATGGTCGAACATTTGTGCACTCCATGAGGGAACTAAGAATGAGCTTGAGGAACGATATTATCTTATCATGGACAAGCTCAATTCTTTCAAAATGCTTCCAAATGAAAATGCTAATGACATGTATTCTCGCTTGAATATCATTGTAGAGGAAGTCAATGGCCTTGGGCTCACTCAAATTAGCCTGGCCGAAGTTGTAAGGAGGATCCTCAATGCTCTCCCTATTGACAAGTATGGTCACATTGTATGTGACCGTGCTTCATCAAGGGGATCTCTCCAATGCAACTCCCACTCAAATATTGGGGAAAATCAATGCTCATGAGATGTATATGAAAATCACCCCTCAAGATGGCTCATCATCCAAGAAAGAAGAGAAGGACTTAGCTCTCAAGTCTGACAAGAAAGGCAAATCTCAAGTCAAGTACTCTTCTCATGATTCAACAAGTGATAGTGATGATGATGATGTGGAGATTGCTCTCATGGTGAGGAAGACTACCAAGATGCTCAAGAAGCTCAACAACAAGGGAATCAAGTTTGATTCCAACAAGAAGAAGTTTTTCACTAGTAGCAAAAGAAAGCCCATCTCCGAGATGGATTGCTACAATTGTGGAGAGCTTGGGCATCTTGCTCATCAATGCCCAAAGTCTAAGAAAGACAAGTTCAAGAACAAGAACAAGGGTAAAAGGCAAGACTCAAGTGATGATAGTGAAGATGAGAAGAAGAAGACCAAACCATTCAAGAAGAAACAATTTCATAAGAACAAGAAGAATGGCAAGGCTTACATTATTGGTGATTGGCTCACCGACATTGAATCTTTTAGTAGATCTTCCGGTAAGAAAGTGATGATGAGAAAGAAAAGATGGCCGCTCTTGTTATTGAGACTTCACTTCCTATACCGCCATCACCGCCCTCATCTCACCTTTGCCTCATGGCTAAGGATACGAAGGTACAATGTGAGGATGAGAGTAGTGATAGTGACAATGAGTATGATTCACCAACATATGATGAACTTGCTAGCTTGCTGAATGATTACATCAAAGTGATAAGAAAGCTAACAAGTAAGAATAAAAAGCTAAAACTTGAGAATAGTAACCTCTTAGCTCAAAATGAACAATTCACTAAAGCTAGTGATGAGCTTAGAGTTGAAAACCAAAATGTGTCATCCAAGCTCAAGGAGCTCAAATCCAACATAAAGGAGCTCAAAGAAAAACATGATAAACGTGAGAGGATGCACATTGAGCTCACCACTGGCTACAACAAGCTAAAAGAGGGCTATACTCAAGTAAAAGTGAATCATGACAACCTTGCCATGGCTTATGACTTGCTCTCTAATGAAACACATGATGCTCCTAACCTTATTGTTAAGTGTGACGTAGCTACATCATGTGATAACTTGATTGATGAGATCATTGAGTAAGGTGCTAGTAGCAAGAGCAAGGAAGTGGTGGTGGCCGATTGCCATGATGATTATTTGAAACTTGTTGACGGTCGTTAAGTACCAAAAATAACCGTCAACTATAGCATGATTTGACACAAAATGAATCACAAAGCATAGTTATAGGTTTTGATTCTAATGAGTTCCACGAGTTTTGGTGTTCTCACTTGTATTGTAGGAATATGCAATTTTCCATCAATAAAAGTATCTCAAATAAGAATTTGACTGCACCATTGCGACGGGCACATCGAGACGATCGAAACGGACCTATTATTTGCTATATTCGGAGTTCGGAATTAAAATCTGCGGCAACACATGCACCATTGGACTACAGGAGGCACAAGAAGACAACACAACGAAAATGGGCCCGAACCGCCACATTTGGGCGCCGGCCGGCGCTAGGGTGGGGCCGGATGGCCCCACCGGCCCCACCTCTAGGGTTTTGGCTACGCCCTTCCAGAAGCTTCCCCCACCGCCTATGAGGAGTCATCTCGACCGCACGTTAAGTTGGTTTGATCAAACGGCGCGTATTCATCCCACCGGGCTATAAATAAAGGGGCAGACCCCCTCCTTGGAGGCATTCCTATTCCTAAGCTTCAGTTAAATATCTCCAGTTAGGGTTAGATGTTGCAATTAGGCGAGACTAGTTCTTCTAGATCTAGTCTTGTTTAGAGAAGTAGAGAGATAGAGTAGAGTAGAGGAGTAGAGTTTTGGAGGAGTTCCGGCCTATCGGCGCTTCTCCGTAGTTGTATTCTTTGGGATTCGGCTTCCTTGCCCGGAGCTGCGTTCTGAGGTACTTTTGTATTCAACATTTTAATTCAAGTAAGCAGTTGTTCTTATTTGTTTTTAAGTTTGCAACTCATATTGAGTGTTTTGAACTTGGTCATTACTTGATTGAAGTAGTATTTCGTAGTGTAGCCGTGGTGACTAGGCTAGGTTTACTTGTGAATGCCCCTTGATTAGCCGAATAGTGGTAGTCCGCGTAGGTGACAGCTACGTTGGTTCCTCTGTAGTCCACTTCCCGTTGATAGGATTGGTAGGTGTATAAGTGCTTGGTAGGAGAGAACTCTGATTTCTCCTCTTATTCAGGTTACTGCCCAATTAGAACGGTATTATTCAAAGCTTACCGATTGTTGGAACTAGGTAGTCAATAGCTATTTTCTCTTTCTTAATATTATGTAGCCTAATTGTGGGGTTAAGTTCATCAGCTTGGTCATTATCACCTACTGTTCCCTGTGGATACGATATTTAAAACCTCCGGGTAAAGTGCTACATCGGTATTACATCTGTGCGCTTGCGGATAATCTGATAATAATAATATTTAATAGAGTGCAGTTAATTTATACCAACAAGCATTTCTGGCGCCGTTGCCGGGGAACGGTTTGCTGATTTTGACTTAGTTTAGCTTAATCTTGTATTATACTTTTACCTTTTATTATCCTTATGGATCCTTTAAATACCACGCCTATCTATCTATTTGGCATGTGCAAAAGTTTCAGGGCCACCAAAATCTGTAGAGCCTATTATAACACCTGGCTATGAGCTGCACCCATGTCTAATAAATTTGATTCGGGATAAACCATTCTCGAGAGAAGGTAACGAAAAGCCATACTTACACCTACGAGAATTCGACCAGACCTGTGCATGCTTGCACATTGCTGGCATGCCTGATAAGACCTTAGACCATCTGCAGCGCTGTCCTTTACCATGTCCTCTAGGAAAATATACCAGATGAAAGAGCTGCAGTGGGTCCTGTAAACTACCCGCTATGCAACCGGCGCCCCCTAAATATAGCACGGTAGCGTTCATCCTGTACCTGCATGTGACCCATCACGCTCACGATAAAGTGCATGCATGGGGAGGCACGAGCGGCAGAGAGATCATGCGGCTCTGACAACTAGCATGGCCCCACTATTTTAACTGCCTAAAAAATGTTTTAACTCACAAACTAAAAACAAAATTAAATTTTGATTGCATCATTAAATTTGTTTCAATAAATCCTTCAAAATAAGATCTCACATGGATATATTTAGATAAAATTTATAGAGGATGACAAGTGGGGCCACTGTTGGGAGTAGTATAGAGTATGAGATATAGAGGATGGATGAGTACGGAAAGAAGTGATATAGAGGAGAGAATCTTGATGACCAGGATGAAATATTCCTTTTAGAGGATGGATTTAGAGGATGAAGAGTGCGGGTAGTCTTAAGATGGAAACTTTTTCCGTTCTCTTTGATCGGAAGTGCTAAACGGTGGTATAATCGAGCCGTAGAAAGTATACAAGGGGATTGGGAAATTTTGTGCTCTAAATTTTGTTTATATTTCTTTCCCATCCATAGAGTAGTTAACCTTCGAAAAGAGGTTCTAACTTTTAGGCAACTAGAACAAGAATCTCTTAGTACATCATGTGATCGTTTTAATGAACTTGTTACATATGGCCCTGACCTTGGTTTTCCAGACTCTGTGCTTATTAACATTTTTATTTGGGTCTTACCAAGAACTCTAGGGAATCCCTTGATTTATCCTCTGGAGGAGCCTTTCCTTATTTGCCTATAAGTAAAGCAAGAGCCATGATCGAAAAGGTGGCTCTAGCTAATTCCGAGCTCCCCGAGGAAGAGAAGGAATCATACCCCGAACAAGCAGAGGATGTTTTGGTAGCTAAAACACAACCACTCCAATCCCAAGATTTAGCTGTCAATCTTAAACCATCAAAACCCCACTTTGATGATTTAGACTTCCAGTTAGCTAAGATGCTTGTAAATCAATGTAAATCAGATCTTCTTAGAAGAGCATCTTGGAAAAAGTGTTGTCAACTTCCTTTCCCCTCTGAAAGACATTGGGAAGAATGTAAGGATGGTATGTCTAGTGATGCCATAGAAGGAGAGCCAAGCCACTTAGGAATCAATTCTATCTTCTCCCATTCTATGCTCACATTAAAATATGAACCCATTTCTAGTCCCATCCTTGACTCTGATGATCCTTTTTCTGTTCTCTCTCCTAAGTCTCATAATGACCCTAGGATCCCATTAAGACATCCCAAGAATAGGAGTCATGAAGATTATAGGAATGACCAAGAAGAGTTACGACAATGGCAGGAATGCATAGAACATATGAAAAAACTTATGCTATTGTCAAAGAATGGATGGAAGAGGACGAAGCCTTAGTACTAGCATCTAAACCTGGTCTAGATTCAAATGGTGAGCTTAAATCAATTTCTGTAATAAACATAACTCATCCAAGTTTAGAGAAAGCCTTAGACAAAACCAATCTTAGAGACACCAATCCATGGGAAATCCTAGAAAATAAAATATCCAATAAATGTCGTAGACATGAAATAATAGAGACAAACTTATTTCCCATAGACATCTATGAAGAAACACCATTGGAATTTGAAAAGGGAGATCACATCAATGAGCATGGGAATTACTTCATTTACACCTCATCGAATCCATGCTCATATGAGAAATCTTCTGGATCAATTAGTCTCTCCAACATTATCACACACGAGATCTTCAACCCTCTCATTCTACCTGTTCATAAATTTATTGAAAGGGTGCTTGTAGATGCTTATGTTTATCATAAATATTGTAGATCTCGTTGTAATCTTGATATAGGTGCACAAAGACTGGTGTTCTAGAGGAAACCATCCCATGATCTTAAAGTACAATAATTAGAAGGTTTCCCAAGAATGACTTTGTGTCTTGAATTGCCACTCTTGAAAGATAATATGAATTCGCACCTTTTGCTATAATGCCCTTGTGAATTGAGCGTAGAACTGTAATTATAAAAATATTTCCTCGGGTATTTTTGTCACTAACCATTCCAGCCTTGAAGTAGAAGGATGACATCATTAGGTATGTCCAACCAATCATCATGCAACATTAATCCATCCAAACTTAACTTTGCCTTGCAAAATTCAAGCTTGGGGGAATAGGCTTATTTAGAAAATCTTATGTTGTTAATATTGGTTGTCTCTACCTTGTCAATCCATGTTCAAATTATTAATCAATGATTATGCTCTTTCATCTCTGTTTGCATAACTCTCTATAAACTTTCATGTTACCTTTGTTCGCTATAGTATACTTAAGGTTTGGAGAAATTTCATACACCTTTTAAATTAGGCATGGTGCTTAGTTTAAATTGTTTTCTGGAATCATAATTAGACAAGGTGTTTAGTTTGATTTTCGAACCAAGAGGTGTGATGATTTTACTTTCAAAGGATTTTTGAATTAAGCGTGGTGCTTAGGATAAAATGCCTTCCTAAGTCAAATTAGACGTGGTGTCTAGGTTAATTTTTGAGCTGCTCGTATGCTGTAGTAGACATTAGATATTTTGTTGGACTAACCCTTGCAGAAAACTTTCAATTTAATTTGGTTAAGTCACGAGATAAATTCAAATCAGAGATGAGACATGGCACATGCTGAACTTCAATAACTTTGCAGAGGAAGACACAGCTCATTCATTATGGATGGAAGAACTGTGAGTATTAATGATTCATTCACTTTATCTTCTGCTGCAAGTTACTTGGACTCAAGCCATGCCGGTATAGAACATGATCTATACTAACATAATATCAACCCTATCTTCTTAGTAGCATAGATGAACATGATAAAATTCTGGACAAACAACCTATGTTCCAAAGTTGTACATTCCTTCGGGTATGTGTTGTCCACTAATCGGTTGCAGGCATAATAATGAATGGAGTGACAAGGTGTCATAAGGTCAAAGAAGCAAAAGAAGGTAAAGAGGATAAGCAACAAAGGAGACAAGATGCTCATGAACAACTCAAGATGAAAGAGAAGGAAAGGACCACCAGTCATCTACCCTTCATATTACTTAGTGCTATCACGCTCTAATAGTGAAGGTAATATCTTAAGGTAAGTCGTTATTATTTTTCTCTTGATCTTGGAATGTACATAAATGAAGGTGCAAACATGTTAGAGTTACAGTTTTAATTGATTAACCTAATGTAACAACCCTAAAAATCCACACAACCTAAAAATCCCAACCAATTAAAATTTTTCATTTATTTATTGTGAAGACCCATTTTCCTTGTGCAAGCATATAGGTTTCATTATGAAATTGGTAAATAAAGGAGTGTAGTTTGCATTTTAATTCCATTCACGTAGAATAATAACTTATGCATCACATTTGGGATTTATTGCAATTTATGTTTGTATTTACTCAATAATTAAAATGGGCAATATATGTATATATACACTAAACTGAAAATAAAAAAAGAGAAAGAGAGTTCGGCCAGCAAGCCAGCCCGAGCCCGCCCGACCTTCCTCTCCTCATCTCACCGCGCGCGGCCCACGTCGCGGCTCGGCAGCGCACGCGCACGACCGGCACACACGCGCACGCGCTCGCGCTCGCTGCCAACCCGGCCCCGCCTGTCAGCCACTCTCGCCCCCACTGTTCTTCTTCCTCACGAAGGCGACGCGCCTGCCGGGGGTGTCGCGCGAATGGCGTGACCCCGGTCCCACAGCCGACAGCATGGCAGAGCCCTGGACCCCGCTGTTCCCCTCCTGTCCCCTCCTTTCTTGGCCGCCAAGCGAACCCGCGCCATCCGGAGCCCTAGATCCACTCGAGCCACGGCCCTTCGATCGGCCGAGCGCAATCGAGACCGTTCGCCATTGGAGCTGGCCAAGCTCGTCTATAAATTGGAGCACCCCGAAGCCCTACCCTCATTTCCCCTCGCCGCCACCGCAGCACAGACCGGCACACCGCACAAACCGAGAGAGAGAGCGTAGGAGAAGGGCGGAGCAGAGGAGGAGAAGCTGCCGGAGCGCCGCCGCCGCGGAGCACGCCGGAGCCGGACACGGAGGAGAAGCCGAGCTACGGACGAGGAGCGGCACGGCACTGCGATCGCTCTGCACGGCTCCGACTCGCCACTGCACCGCCATCCTAGCTTCACCGACACCACGGTGAGCCACCGCACGCCATGTCCGAACCCTGCCCTGCTTTTGCCATGGCGTTCCACCCTCGGGACGCGCAGGCACGAGCCTATACCGGCTCGGGAAGATCACCTGCACCATGCACTCACTCGACCAGCCAAAACCCCCGGATTACAAGCTTGCTAGACCGAGAACGCAGCACGACGCGTTCTCGGCGGAGCGCGCTCACCACCGACGCGTTCCGACGCCGAATCACCCGTTCCGAGCAATCCGACTAGCACCCGTACAGGTTAGAACGTCGTGGAGCACCGCCACGACCCCCTTGAGCTAGCTACGCGGATCTAAGCGCTAGAGGAAGCCTGAATCGCCCTGGCCGCGTGCGCCGCGACCTTACCGGAGCGCCGCCGCGAGCCGTAGCCAAAAGAAGGTCATGCCATGGCTAAGTTCGCCACCAGAGTGTTGTATGCCTCTCTGGCCTCACCAATTTGACAAGACCGCATTCGATTGAACCAATACTTGGTCGTAGCCGCGATGCCGCTTTCCGCCGTCGTCGGCGACACGCCGCCGCCACAACCGAACACCTTGGAAAGCTCGGTAGCCAAAATTGGTAGTTGGTATACCATCGCCTTGGACCCTGGACGCGTATACATCTCCTAGAAGACCTCCTTAACCCCGCCGGAACCTCACCGTCGCGACGACATCGCCGCCGACAGGTTCCGCCTCGCCTAAATCCGTTCCGAGTACCCCCGGACGCCTCGCGCTGCGAAGAAAGGCCGCCGAGGTTCGCCAAGTCTGCCTCGGCACCGCCGCTAGATAGCCGAGCCCTGTCTTGCCGAAATATGGCCATCGCCGCCCTGTCACCGACCGCCACACCGGAGAGACACCGCCGCCTTGAACAGACGCCCTGGAACCCTGCTAGCACCGAATCTCCAATTCGCCCGAGCCTCCCCAGGAGAGCTCGGGAGAGCAGCCCCTTCAGCGCCCAAATTTACGATTCGCCCGAGCCTCCCCAGGAGAGCTCGGGAGAGCAGCCCCCTCGGGCGCCCAAATGTCCGATTCGCCCGAGCCTCCCCAGGAGAGCTCGGGAGAGCAGCCCCCTCGGGCGCCCAAATGTCCGATTCGCCCGAGCCTCCGCAGAGACCTCGGGAGAACGGCACCCTCGGGCACCCAAATTTCCGATTCGCCCGAGCCTCCGCGGGAGACCTCGGGAGAACGGCACCCTTGGGCGCACCCAATCTCCGATTCGCCCGAGCCTCCCCGGGAGAGCTCGGGATAGCGGCACCCTCGGCGCCCCGAATCTCCGATTCGCCCGAGCCCCGCCGAGCTAAACCGAGCTACACCGAGCTCCGCCGAGATACCCCCAACCACAGCCGAGCTACCCCCGACCACCGCCGAGCTCCGCCGAGATACCCCCAACCACAGCCGAGCTACCACCGACCACCGCCGATCCACGCCGAGCTACGGCAACTCTCTGGGAACCAGCATCGAACACCTGGGCGACCATCGGGTCTGTGTTCTGTTGAGGCGCCACATGCCGCACTACTGGACCCGCGCGCCACATCCCGAGCTGCCCCTGATTAACCGACTAGTTTTCCCATTTTCAGAAAATAGGATAATCTTCGGAAATTCATAACTTATTCATACGATGACCAAAAATTGCGCACCATATATCAAAATTCTCAGGAAAATGAGATCTACAATCTAAGACTATGTTTGAGTGCATTTGGCTCTTTGTTTTATTGGATTTTTCTGAAATACTCTATAGGAGTCGCTGACGCGACTATTTCGTGTTTGATTTCAGAGCCGGAGGAGGATCTGACTAAGGAAGACGACCACGAGTACTTCCAAGAGCTAGGAGACGACTACGAAGGTGCCACGTCCCACCAAATCCTTAGATCCTATTACGCATTGCAAATGACATTGTTGCTATTGCTTTATGATTATGTATGGATTGGTTGCATGGTAGTATATTTGAATTACCTGCCTTGATAAGACTTTACCCTGCTATCCGCTGTTAGGTTAGCTGCTGCTTAATTTACTGTTACTCTTCCACTACTTTCTTCTTGCTATATGCTATGTGGTGGAATTGGGACGGTGTATAACTGATTATAACCACTGGGAGAGAGTGCTGCGTGCGTCTTGGGTGCGTGGTAAGGGTTGATGTCGACCAAGTGGGATGTGAGACGAGCCCATGGGGCAAGTCGTGCCGGGGGTGCAACCTGGGCATCCCCAAGCGAGATACCTGTGGCGGGTAAAGTTGTTGAGGAGGTTCCGGGTGGGATAGCCTTGGTGGTTTGAAGCCCGTGGACGGAGGTGCTGTGATGGCACGGGGAGAGTATCCCCTAAGTGGAAGATGCCTGCTTGGTCAAACCTAGGATGGACTAGTTTCAGGTTCATGGGAATCCTTTTCTACTCACTCGCTTCTGATGGGCGGGAGACGGCTGGACTACTTGGTAGGACGGTGCCACTACTGCTAGGTTGAAAGGTGATAAGGGTGGGCGGAGACGGTCGATGGGTTCCCGTTCCGTCCTAGATGCACAGTACCACTGGATGGGCCCGGTACTGTGTCTCCCAGTCTCAGCATAACGGTGTAGGATCCGGAATATCCCAGGGCTGAGTGGTAGGGTGGCATCGACCTAGGCAAGCAAGCACCCGGAATTCTGCCTAGGTGTTTGCGCAACACCTATGATGGCTAATCTTGTGAGTAGTGAAACCTCTGCAGAGTGTACGGTTGATCGATCGATACATATGCCAACCTGTTGGCTATGGACCTTTCCTGTGAAGCTTCTACTAGTGTAGTGAGTGTTCTCTTCTCCCCCTGGATGACATTTTTCCGGCAGTGTACCCGTTGTGGTAGTGTGCCGCTGAGATAGGCCCGAGAGGGAGTTGGGCCTGTCGAATGAGAGCGAGGTGTGGGTATGTGAGGTGTGGTGATGGGAAAAGGGATGATGGTGTTAACTGGTGATAAAACTTGACTAATTAAACATTGATTACAGCTGCATAGGAAAACCTCAGCCTATAGGTCTGCTTGTATAGCCTTGCATCCACTTTCCACAAAGCAAATGCTGCATAGGTGGGCTCCGTGGCCAGTACAAATCGTACTGATAAATTTGCTGTCAGGTGACGAGAATGAGTACGACTTCGAGGGAGATGATGACGAGGAATAGGGTCGCGTGCTACACTCAAGTTGGCCGTGAAGGATGAATCGCTTCCGCATCTTCCAAAGCTTCTCTGATTGTTGATTCCGCCAGTGTGGCGATGTAATAAATAATTATGTAAGACTTGTTTACCGTTGTATGGATCCTGGTGGCAACTGAGATATGGGTAATTTCATGGATTGTGCCAAGCAATCTGTTGAATTACAATTCGAGCCTGTGGATTTCCCTTCGTGGAAATCGAGGTCGTTTTAGTTGGTATCGGAGCCATACTTGACTGTAGGACGAGACCCATAGAAAATGGACGTTAGAATAGGAAACCAGACTCTCTTTCGGTTATATTACCGACCTTGCATTCACTTTTTATGCAATGGCTTATCTAATACAAGGACCTGCTAATCCGTTTCTTGAAAAATTTGCAGATGACCAGCCTTGGACCACCACTTCGTCCACTGCACGACGGCACTATTGAGATCCCGATCAAATGGCCATTGACCTTATGCACCAGTAGCTTACGGGACCCTGCGTGGCCTTAGACTAGTGATACCATGAGTTATCCTGTCATTGGCTATCTGCGCATAGCACGATCTTCTTAGCAACTAGGAACATCCTTTATGTAATAATAACCATGTGATGAGTGACATTTGGATCTTATGCTTCTTATGGTTCTTTATGCTTCTTTGGTTGAGTGTAGGATAGCATGAAAAATGTTTTGATTCATTTAAATCGTTGAAAACATCTAACTCCTACTTAAACAATTACAAGATTATTACTGCACTGAGCACGTACCTAATAGCTTCAGATGTCGATGAGACGTTCCGCGCGCCTGGAGAACCGCCAGCCCTCCCCCGCGCCTGCGCCAGGACGTGGGCGTGGTCGCAACCGTGGACGCCCAGCTGGCAGACGTGCTGGAGTTAACCTGGAAGAAGAGCTGCGCCGGGCAGAGGATGCACCGCCGGTGATCGATCCGCCACCACAAGGCGAGAACGTGCCTCCGCCACCGCCACCGCCGCCGCCACCGACGTTGGCGGAAGTGATGGCTCAGCAGACCCAGCTGCTGAATGCCATAGCTACCGGGATGAACAGGCAACACGGGCCACCCCAGAATGACTTCCAAAGGAAACTGGAGGGTTTCCTGAAGCTGAGGCCACCTACCTTCGACGGGACCGACAGCGATCCTCTCGCTGCCGATGATTGGCTTAAGGAGATGGAGAAGAAGCTGGACCTGACCACTTGCTCCGACGAGGAGTGTGTTGGGATTGCTAGCCACCAGCTGACCGGTGCTGCACGGGCATGGTGGGACAACTACACCAGCGCTCACGAGGACCCAGCCCGCATTGACTGGGATGAGTTCACCGAGGCTTTCCGTGACCACCACATTCCTGAGGGAGTCATGGAGGCCAAGGAGAACGAGTTTCGCAACATCTCCCAGGGAGCTGACCGGATCCACGAGTACACCACCCGCTTCAACTGCTTGCTCCGCTACGCACCTGCGTCTTGCGTGAGTTCCGAGAAGGAAAAGATGTACTACTACAGGAAGGGACTTCAGACCAAGATCAGGTTGGCTCTGTCAGGGAACAAGAGCTACACTCTGCGTGAGCTGATTGACCGCTGTATTGAGATCGAGAAGGATCGCATGGAAGCACGACTGGAATTCGAGGCCCAGAACAAGGGAAAGAAGCGCCGCTCTGAGGGACCCGCTCGCACTGCTCCACCCCAGAGACAGCGAACGGGTGCACCTCCGTCTTTTCGGACTCGCCAGGGACCCTCTTCGGGAACGAGCCGTGGTGGTACCAACAGCAGCAACTATCACCGCCCCGCTCAGACCTACCCTGCGCCGACTCGAGCTGTGCAGAACACACCCGCCCCCGCTACCAACACGCCAAGGACAAGCAATTGGAAGGCTCCTGCGACAGCTACAGCAGGCAGTGCGCCCTTCACTTGCTTCGGATGCGGAAAGCCTGGACACCGTGTGGCTGTGTGCCCCGACCTCAACCGCGCACCAGCAGCTGCACAGGGCACACCGAACCGGGGATCTGCTACCCGAGGAAGACTGAACCACATGACCGCTGAGGAAGCTAAAGCTGCACCTGATGCTGTGTACGGTACGTTCCTAGTTCAGGGTAACATGGCTACAGTTCTGTTCGATTCGGGAGCTACATGTTCATACATTTCATCTGCATATGCACGTAAGCATAACATACCGGTAACCCCGAGGGCAAACCCCATCCTAACTAGCTCGCCCTTAGGAACCTTCAGAAGCATTCACATATGTAGAGGAGTGATAATCACAATCGAGGGACTTGACTTTCGAGCTGACCTAACCCTACTACCCTCCAATAGCTTAGATGTCATCTTAGGCATGGACTGGCTAACCAAACACCGGGGAGTGATATCTTGTTCACCTAGATATGTTCAGGTAACCCACCCTTGGGGGAACAGCTGTCCGATGTGTACCCCAAACCGAGAGAGTCCAAGCCCTCCTATGTGCCCTGGAGACTAAAGCAGATAAAACAGAGCTGACATTCAGAGATGTGCCAGTAGTCTGTGAATTCAATGACGTATTTCCAGAGGAGTTGCCAGGAATGCCACCAGATAGAGATGTGGAGTTTGTTATAGAGCTGATGCCAGGGACTGCACCGATTGCTAAAAGACCCTACAGAATGTCGGCTGATGAGTTGAAGGAACTCAAGAAACAGCTGGGAGAATTACTGGAGAAGGGCTTCATTAGGCCAAGTGCTTCGCCCTGGGGATCTCCCGTTTTGTTTGTCAAGAAGAAGGATGGCACGATGAGGATGTGCATTGACTACCGGAACCTGAATGCGGTCACAGTCAAGAATAAGTACCCATTGCCCCGCATCGATGATCTGTTAGATCAACTGAGCAATGCCAAGTACTTCTCAAAGATCGATCTCCGATCAGGGTATCATCAGATGAAGATCAGGGAAGAAGATATCCCGAAGACTGCATTTGTCACTAGATATGGACAGTATGAGTGCACAGTAGTCTCATTTGGACTCACTAATGCTCCAGCATACTTCATGAACATGATGAACAAGATCTTCATGAATGAGCTAGACAAGTTTGTGGTGGTATTCATTGATGATATATTGGTTTATTCAGCCACAAAAGAGGAACATGAACATCATCTGAGGACCGTATTGGAGAGGTTGTCTCGCAACCAGCTATACGCCAAATTCTCCAAGTGCGAATTCTGGCTTGAGGAAGTTGCTTTCCTTGGACACGTACTGTCAGGAGAAGGAGTCGCAGTAGACCCAGCCAAGATTGAAGCTGTGAAAGAGTGGGAACAACCCTGTAATGTGTCAGAAATCAGAAGCTTTTTGGGACTTGCAGGATACTATCGCAGATTTATTGAGAATTTTTCCAAGATTGCAAGACCCATGACCAACTTGCTGAAGAAAGAGAACAAGTTTATATGGACTCCTGAATGTGAGAAGAGTTTTCAGACCTTGAAGGAGAAGCTCACTACTACACCTGTACTAGCCCTGCCCGATATTCACAAGGATTTTGTTGTATGTTGTGATGCCTCTCGGCAAGGTTTGGGCTGTGTACTAATGCAAGAAGGAAGAGTGATAGCTTATGCCTCAAGACAGTTGAAGGAGCATGAGCAGCGATACCCGACTCATGACCTAGAACTTGCAGCCGTGGTACATGCACTCAAGATTTGGAGACACTATCTGATAAGCAACAAGTGTGACATCTACACTGACCACAAGAGCCTGAAGTACTTCTTCACTCAGGAAGATCTGAATATGAGGCAGCGCAGATGGCTGGAACTCATCAAGGACTATGATCTTGAGATCCATTATCACCCAGGAAAGGCTAATGTTGTCGCTGATGCACTTAGCCGCAAAAGCTACTGCCATACCCTCATCACCAACTCTATGCCACCTGAGCTCAGGAGAGAGTTTGACGCGTTCCAGCTCGAGGTAGTCTCCTATGGCATGCTAAATGAGCTTCGCGTCGAGTACAATCTCACCTCACGGATCCGTGAAGCGCAAAAGAACTGTCCTGAGATAGACTATATCCGTGGTTTGATGAAGCTGGGAAGAGGCCCTGAATACCGAGAAGATGAGCAGGGAACTGTATGGTACAAAGATAGAATCTGTGTACCGACGGATTCAGCGATACGAGAAGAGATTCTGTCAGAAGGCCATGACTCCAAATATTGCATTCACCCAGGGTCAGCCAAGATGTACCATGATCTAAGGAAGCACTTCTGGTGGGAGAATATGAAGACAGACATTGCAGGGCATGTAGCCCGATGTGATACATGCAATAGAATCAAGGCCGAACATCAGAGACCAGCAGGGTTGCTACAACCAGTTGAGATACCAGAATGGAAGTGGGAGTGCATATCCATGGACTTCATAATAGGACTGCCCCGATCCGAGCATGGATATGATTCTATATGGGTAATAGTGGACCGTCTAACCAAAGTTGCACATTTTATACCGGTAAAAAAGAAATATAGAGTCGAAAAGCTAGCAGATCTGTACGTATCAAACATTTTGAAGTTTACATGGGGCGCCTCTGAGTATTATATCTGACCGAGGCTCACAGTTCGTATCACAGTTCTGGAAATCCTTGCACAAGTCCATCGGAACCAAGCTCGACTATAGCACCGCATACCACCCGCAAACGGATGGGCAAACAGAGAGAGTGAACCAGATTCTCGAGGACATGTTACGTGCTTGTGTATTGAGGTACAAGGAAGGATGGGAGAGCTGTCTACCCCACGCCGAGTTCTCATACAACAACAGCTATCAAACAAGCCTCAAGATGTCACCGTTTGAAGCATTGTATGGGAGACCCTGTAGGACCCCACTAATGTGGTCAGAACCAGGTGAGAGGACATTCTTCGGTCCTGCTAAGATTGTGGAAGCAGAAGAAGGTGTTGCCCAAGTAAGAGAGAATTTGAGGATTGCACAGAGTAGGCAAAAGAGCTATGCAGATAGAAGACGTAGAAAGCTTGAGTTCGAGGTTGGGGATTATGTCTACCTCAAGGTATCTCCACTTCGTGGCACTGTCAGATTCCACGTAAAAGGAAAATTGGCACCAAGATATGTTGGGCCATACAAGATCTGTAAAAGGGTTGGAAAGCTTGCTTACAAGCTGGAACTACCGGAGGAATTATCTGGAGTACACCCCGTGTTCCATGTCTCGCAATTAAGGAAGTGTTTGAAGCTTCCCGAGGAGCAAGTTCCTACGGATGCATTAGACCTGCAAGACACACTTGAATACAAGGAACATCCGATCAAGATCTTGGCACGGGATACCAAAGAGACGCGAAACAAAACCATTCCGATGTGCAAGGTACAGTGGAGCAATCACACTGAAAGGGAAGCTACGTGGGAGAAGGAATCGGACTTGCAGATTATGTTTCCTTACCTCTTCGATGGGTACGTTAACTCTGAATCTCGAGGTCGAGATCCTAATGAGGGGGGAGGACTGTAACAACCCTAAAAATCCACACAACCTAAAAATCCCAACCAATTAAAATTTTTTATTTATTTATTGTGAAGACCCATTTTCCTTGTGCAAGCATATAGGTTTCATTATGAAATTGGTAAATAAAGGAGTGTAGTTTGCATTTTAATTCCATTCACGTAGAATAATAACTTATGCATCACATTTGGGATTTATTGCAATTTATGTTTGTATTTACTCAATAATTAAAATGGGCAATATATGTATATATACACTAAACTGAAAATAAAAAAAGAGAAAGAGAGTTCGGCCAGCAAGCCAGCCCGAGCCCGCCCGACCTTCCTCTCCTCATCTCACCGCGCGCGGCCCACGTCGCGGCTCGGCAGCGCACGCGCGCGACCGGCACACACGCGCACGCGCTCGCGCTCGCTGCCAACCCGGCCTCGCCTGTCAGCCACTCTCGCCCCCACTGTTCTTCTTCCTCACGAAGGCGACGCGCCTGCCGGGGGTGTCGCGCGAATGGCGTGACCCCGGTCCCACAGCCGACAGCATGGCAGAGCCCTGGACCCCGCTGTTCCCCTCCTGTCCCCTCCTTTCTTGGCCGCCAAGCGAACCCGCGCCATCCGGAGCCCTAGATCCACTCGAGCCACGGCCCTTCGATCGGCCGAGCGCAATCGAGACCGTTCGCCATTGGAGCTGGCCAAGCTCGTCTATAAATTGGAGCACCCCGAAGCCCTACCCTCATTTCCCCTCGCCGCCACCGCAGCACAGACCGGCACACCGCACAAACCGAGAGAGAGAGCGTAGGAGAAGGGCGGAGCAGAGGAGGAGAAGCTGCCGGAGCGCCGCCGCCGCGGAGCACGCCGGAGCCGGACACGGAGGAGAAGCCGAGCTACGGACGAGGAGCGGCACGGCACTGCGATCGCTCTGCACGGCTCCGACTCGCCACTGCACCGCCATCCTAGCTTCACCGACACCACGGTGAGCCACCGCACGCCATGTCCGAACCCTGCCCTGCTTTTGCCATGGCGTTCCACCCTCGGGACGCGCAGGCACGAGCCTATACCGGCTCGAGAAGATCACCTGCACCATGCACTCACTCGACCAGCCAAAACCCCCGGATTACAAGCTTGCTAGACCGAGAACGCAGCACGACGCGTTCTCGGCGGAGCGCGCTCACCACCGACGCGTTCCGACGCCGAATCACCCGTTCCGAGCAATCCGACTAGCACCCGTACAGGTTAGAACGTCGTGGAGCACCGCCACGACCCCCTTGAGCTAGCTACGCGGATCTAAGCGCTAGAGGAAGCCTGAATCGCCCTGGCCGCGTGCGCCGCGACCTTACCGGAGCGCCGCCGCGAGCCGTAGCCAAAAGAAGGTCATGCCATGGCTAAGTTCGCCACCAGAGTGTTGTATGCCTCTCTGGCCTCACCAATTTGACAAGACCGCATTCGATTGAACCAATACTTGGTCGTAGCCGCGATGCCGCTTTCCGCCGTCGTCGGCGACACGTCGCCGCCACAACCGAACACCTTGGAAAGCTCGGTAGCCAAAATTGGTAGTTGGTATACCATCGCCTTGGACCCTGGACGCGTATACATCTCCTAGAAGACCTCCTTAACCCCGCCGGAACCTCACCGTCGCGACGACATCGCCGCCGACAGGTTCCGCCTCGCCTAAATCCGTTCCGAGTACCCCCGGACGCCTCGCGCTGCGAAGAAAGGCCGCCGAGGTTCGCCAAGTCTGCCTCGGCACCGCCGCTAGATAGCCGAGCCCTGTCTTGCCGAAATATGGCCATCGCCGCCCTGTCACCGACCGCCACACCGGAGAGACACCGCCGCCTTGAACAGACGCCCTGGAACCCTGCTAGCACCGAATCTCCAATTCGCCCGAGCCTCCCCAGGAGAGCTCGGGAGAGCAGCCCCTTCAGCGCCCAAATTTACGATTCGCCCGAGCCTCCCCAGGAGAGCTCGGGAGAGCAGCCCCCTCGGGCGCCCAAATGTCCGATTCGCCCGAGCCTCCCCAGGAGAGCTCGGGAGAGCAGCCCCCTCGGGCGCCCAAATGTCCGATTCGCCCGAGCCTCCGCAGAGACCTCGGGAGAACGGCACCCTCGGGCACCCAAATTTCCGATTCGCCCGAGCCTCCGCGGGAGACCTCGGGAGAACGGCACCCTCGGGCGCACCCAATCTCCGATTCGCCCGAGCCTCCCCGGGAGAGCTCGGGATAGCGGCACCCTCGGCGCCCCGAATCTCCGATTCGCCCGAGCCCCGCCGAGCTAAACCGAGCTACACCGAGCTCCGCCGAGATACCCCCAACCACAGCCG
Organism: Eremochloa ophiuroides; assembly: GCA_038502445.1. Taxonomy (NCBI): domain Eukaryota; kingdom Viridiplantae; phylum Streptophyta; class Magnoliopsida; order Poales; family Poaceae; genus Eremochloa; species Eremochloa ophiuroides. The sequence goes on from JAHLJS010000006.1 coordinate 18,604,183, forward strand.
AGCTACCCCCGACCACCGCCGAGCTCCGCCGAGATACCCCCAACCACAGCCGAGCTACCACCGACCACCGCCGATCCACGCCGAGCTACGGCAACTCTCTGGGAACCAGCATCGAACACCTGGGCGACCATCGGGTCTGTGTTCTGTTGAGGCGCCACATGCCGCACTACTGGACCCGCGCGCCACATCCCGAGCTGCCCCTGATTAACCGACTAGTTTTCCCATTTTCAGAAAATAGGATAATCTTCGGAAATTCATAACTTATTCATACGATGACCAAAAATTGCGCACCATATATCAAAATTCTCAGGAAAATGAGATCTACAATCTAAGACTATGTTTGAGTGCATTTGGCTCTTTGTTTTATTGGATTTTTCTGAAATACTCTATAGGAGTCGCTGACGCGACTATTTCGTGTTCGATTTCAGAGCCGGAGGAGGATCTGACTAAGGAAGACGACCACGAGTACTTCCAAGAGCTAGGAGACGACTACGAAGGTGCCACGTCCCACCAAATCCTTAGATCCTATTACGCATTGCAAATGACATTGTTGCTATTGCTTTATGATTATGTATGGATTGGTTGCATGGTAGTATATTTGAATTACCTGCCTTGATAAGACTTTACCCTGCTATCCGCTGTTAGGTTAGCTGCTGCTTAATTTACTGTTACTCTTCCACTACTTTCTTCTTGCTATATGCTATGTGGTGGAATTGGGACGGTGTATAACTGATTATAACCACTGGGAGAGAGTGCTGCGTGCGTCTTGGGTGCGTGGTAAGGGTTGATGTCGACCAAGTGGGATGTGAGACGAGCCCATGGGGCAAGTCGTGCCGGGGGTGCAACCTGGGCATCCCCAAGCGAGATACCTGTGGCGGGTAAAGTTGTTGAGGAGGTTCCGGGTGGGATAGCCTTGGTGGTTTGAAGCCCGTGGACGGAGGTGCTGTGATGGCACGGGGAGAGTATCCCCTAAGTGGAAGATGCCTGCTTGGTCAAACCTAGGATGGACTAGTTTCAGGTTCATGGGAATCCTTTTCTACTCACTCGCTTCTGATGGGCGGGAGACGGCTGGACTACTTGGTAGGACGGTGCCACTACTGCTAGGTTGAAAGGTGATAAGGGTGGGCGGAGACGGTCGATGGGTTCCCGTTCCGTCCTAGATGCACAGTACCACTGGATGGGCCCGGTACTGTGTCTCCCAGTCTCAGCATAACGGTGTAGGATCCGGAATATCCCAGGGCTGAGTGGTAGGGTGGCATCGACCTAGGCAAGCAAGCACCCGGAATTCTGCCTAGGTGTTTGCGCAACACCTATGATGGCTAATCTTGTGAGTAGTGAAACCTCTGCAGAGTGTACGGTTGATCGATCGATACATATGCCAACCTGTTGGCTATGGACCTTTCCTGTGAAGCTTCTACTAGTGTAGTGAGTGTTCTCTTCTCCCCCTGGATGACATTTTTCCGGCAGTGTACCCGTTGTGGTAGTGTGCCGCTGAGATAGGCCCGAGAGGGAGTTGGGCCTGTCGAATGAGAGCGAGGTGTGGGTATGTGAGGTGTGGTGATGGGAAAAGGGATGATGGTGTTAACTGGTGATAAAACTTGACTAATTAAACATTGATTACAGCTGCATAGGAAAACCTCAGCCTATAGGTCTGCTTGTATAGCCTTGCATCCACTTTCCACAAAGCAAATGCTGCATAGGTGGGCTCCGTGGCCAGTACAAATCGTACTGATAAATTTGCTGTCAGGTGACGAGAATGAGTACGACTTCGAGGGAGATGATGACGAGGAATAGGGTCGCGTGCTACACTCAAGTTGGCCGTGAAGGATGAATCGCTTCCGCATCTTCCAAAGCTTCTCTGATTGTTGATTCCGCCAGTGTGGCGATGTAATAAATAATTATGTAAGACTTGTTTACCGTTGTATGGATCCTGGTGGCAACTGAGATATGGGTAATTTCATGGATTGTGCCAAGCAATCTGTTGAATTACAATTCGAGCCTGTGGATTTCCCTTCGTGGAAATCGAGGTCGTTTCACCTAATTAACTCAATATGCTTTGTCCTTTAAGATTGTTCATGGCGCCATTCTCTTAATCTCAGTCTTAACGAAACGAGCTAAAATATTGAATTCTATCTTTGGAAGATGATAGTCATACTCATGTGAAAATTTACATATTATGTAGAGATAGACAACCCTTCCATTGGTTAAGTAATTTAAATCTTTTCTGCCATGTGAACTTAAATGCAACATAAGTGCTTAATCTTTTGATCTTACCACTCATGTTATAAGTAAATAAATTATGCAACACTAACTTCGTCTTGTTCAATGTGCCTAAAGAATAATGAATAATGAAAGATTTGGTTCTGTTGGTGTTTTTCCACCAGCAGAACTCATGCACTTGATCTCTACCTTGGTTGTGCAAACAGGACAACACTTCGAGCAAAGTTTGTTAAATCCCAAAATTCCACAAGTGGAAGTCCTGTGAACATGCACACTGAGCAAGATGTTGCCAGATCCAACTATTAATGCTCCACTTCAACTTGCTAGCCAAGCAAAGAACAAAAGTGACATCACCATCACCAGAGGTGCAACCATCAACACCTCCATCTCTAAGATGGAAAGATACACAAGATTGGAGAAAAAGTCCTGTCGGTAGACTTTAAATTCCACACCCTTGCCATAAGGTAACATGATAGTTATCTAATTAATTAGTATTCATAATTTAGATTAGTAGTTTTACTTTAGCATATTCATCTTTATACATATCAAAAGAAAAAAAATAAAAATCTTTATTGGCTTATTTACTGCATCACAAAATATTAAAGCCCCACGTGAATAAACTTATGGTAACCCTGTAGGAGTATTTATTGTGGTGGCATAAAAAATGATAATAGCATCTGCATTTACTTTTTTGCATTATGAAAATCCTAAGCCCCATGAGAATAAATATTCTCCATGGTGGCATAAAAATATATAGCATGCATACATATTTGATTGCTGCATAAGAAAATTAGAAAACAATAAAAAGATAATCCTGTTAGAATCTGTCAATTAAAATCAAATCAGAGAATAATCAATTACTTGTTGGCTGATCGCTAACCTCTTATTAAATTTGAGCCTCGAGTTTTGGTTTTCTTGTTGGAGTATAATTCTGCTAGAATGACACTATGACTGAGGAGTGAGTCCATCAGTGGAGCCCACTAGGACTACTGCTGACAAGCTTACTCTAAAGATCATCAACACCATGTATTGCAAACATCTAGCTTAGAGAGGAGCATCCCCTAGTTATCAGGTAACTATACCTAGACGATTATCGAGTCTATTTTATATAGTCATAAAATAACAAAAGTATGTGAGCACATGAAGGTTCACAATAGTATCATAGGAAAATTTAAAAATGCCAAAAATATATGGGCACATGAAGGTCCATGTCTTTAGAGTCTTTTGTGAGTCCAATAGATATAAAAAGATGAATAACAAATCAAAATCAAATAAAAATACTTAGTTATCTATTAAGGTGTGATCATAGAGTGTGTCTACAGTCTGTCTAGTTAAGTTTAGAGTCAACTAAAAACTGGAGAACAATAAAATTTTGTCTTGGAAATGATGAATAGTTGCTCTGCCATAATTTCTTTCAAGTGCCTAGTTTTCAACCTTAAATTTTCCCGAGTTTTGGATATTAGTACTTTGATATAAGAATTTACTCTGAACCTGAAACTTGTGGAAGCATATGCTTGAGCTAAGTCTAGGTGATTGATTGATATGATACATGAAGGTTGAGCTGCTATTTATCTTATTCCTAGCAATACTAGGTTCTGGAGATTTATTTTGAAAATTTAAAATCTTATATGATGAGCTCTTGTATGACAATTGACAAAGTGTGAATTCCTACCAAAGCCAAAGAAGATACATTTAGAGATAGAAAAATCTTTGCACATTTATGCTACTTGCTTTGCATTGAGTTCAGTCAACCTTTGTTGTATACCTTATGAGAGCCTTGTCATGCTTTTAAAATCAAGATCACTTATACACTCCACACACATATGCATTACTCCTACTCTAGGAGTAAGCGCAGTCATTTTCTACTTTCATCCAGATCCACCTTAAAAATATTTTCTCCTACACTGGGAGTAAACACCCAAAAATATACCCTATAGGATAGCCCCTGTTTAATTGCTCTAAGGTCTTATCATTATCTCTCCAATTATTTATATTCAAAGGTGTTGACATCTACTAACGTCACCAAATATAACTATATAACTTTTAATGCGAGAGGCGAGATTATAAGATGAATGGTAATTAATTAACTTGTCATTAGCAACTAGCCACTTTTCTATTACCAACATTCTTATGCAAGAACTAGGTTGTCATCCCTAATTAATAATACTAAGAATAAATAAAGGTTTTATATATTAATCTATGTGACTAGGACAGAAATATAAATATAAATAATATAAACAAAGATTAGTTCTGCAAGCGGACAGATAATTATACCATTGTAGCATTTTACCTAGGGAGTTCTACCAGGTTGTCGATTTATATTTATACCACTAGGAAGGACTAAGATAAACTTTAATTTATTATATTGATAGTGATGGTATACAATGGATAAGTGACATTACCGATGTCATTTACTCTACTCATAACAGGTAGAGGTCACAAGATAAATAAAGATAAAGGTGATAAGTATGATCAAGCATCATAAATAAAAGATAATCATCAGAGCACTTCTCTAGTCATAGTAATAGCTAGCCAATGGATAAACTAAGGAATTAATATCAAAGATAATTCTATAACCACATCAATGAATAACTCTAATTAGTGCAATTACATCTAGCAATCATTGTTAGACTAATTCTATATCATAATCACATGCAAAGGGCATCATCTAGGGAGGATGTGAAACAAAGTCATCATCCAACTTCGCGACCGTGCCTGCTGGCCTACATACGGGGGGTGGATTACAGAGGACTCAACGCAGGTGTCACCTACGCGATCTACCACACGACCCGGCACATCAGGGTGCACTCGCAGATAAACAAAATACCAAGATACCACGTCTACATATTGTTCATCATCTATCCATCGTCCTCATGAATAAACGCTATATGAGCAATTACATGAATTCAATAAGATCAAACCAACTATACTAGATATATAATCAAAGTAGACAAAGACTATCGTAATCAAGAACATATGAAATATTAAGAACAATGTTTCCTAATCATAATGAAGAATACAATAATAGAGAAAGAACTAGAATTATACCGAACTCCGTGCTCCAGACAGACGTCCGGGGCTCCAGATCCGTCGAAAAACTAGAACTCCTCTACTTCTAATCTAACTAGGCTAGAACTATGAACTAGGAGACTCTTGATGAACTAGGAGGCTCTTGATGGCTTGAGGACTTGATGCCTTGAATGAATGATGGGTTGATGCCTCCAGGAGGGTCTGCCCCTCTATTTATAGCCCGGTGGGATGTACGTGCGCCGTAGGATCAAACTGACTTGAAACAAGGGCCGAGATGACTCCATAGAGGCGGTGGAAGAAGACTCCAGAAGCTGGGCCGAAACCCTAGTGGGGGGCGCCGGCCGGCCCCACCCTAGTTGGTCTCGGGCCCCGGTGCTTCGGGTGTGTTCCAGATGCTTCTAGTGTTCACGTGATGATGTTTCCTTGGCGGTTAAGTTTCGTGGTAATCATGCTCTTTAACCCTTCTTTTATGCTTTTCTGGAATAGCCCCTGAAAAATATAGAACATGCAAAACTCGTGGAAACTGTCAGTTAAAACCCTACACTAGTGTGTATTCATGTATCCTTTGGTGTCTAAAGTTCTAATAAAAGTTGACGTTATCCACCGTCAACAAAAGGATGCATGTGGCTATGCAAAAGTATTGAAAAAAAAGAAAAGGGAGTAAAATATGGACAAGTGTCCCAGCAATTAAAACAATGGGTACTTAGATGCCCGCCTCGCTGAAAAAAAGAGAGAAAAAAGAGAGAAGAAAAGAATAAAGATAGCCAATGTTTTCCCGAAAAGTTTTAAGTTCCAAGAGAGAGATCTATTTCTAAAGAGCAAAAGTAGAATTAGAATTAGCCACCTTATATACACCTATCCACCATATTCCATACACATGCACATGTTGGTTTGATTGTATGACTTGACTCTCTGTGGATCCATTGTTTGACTTTACAATATATGAATTGCACGTATGCTCATCCTTGTTATTGCCACTCCTATAAGCTCCATTATAATCCTTAGTTGTAGGAAGGCATAACATCATTAATGTCTTAAGTGAGATCCATAAATACCACATATATTAAGAGACTTGAGGGTGTCATACAATTAAGCTCTGAGTTTTATTTTGAAAAGCTGCAAAACTTCGGAATATTGGTACTGTGAAGAATTTGAGACATAGTGCTTGACTTGATTGTTCTGTCTTTCAATTGCTCAAGACTTATGCGAAAGCTGTAAAGCCCCGTAGTTAAAGGAAAAATGGGTGAGTTCGAGAGTTAGCGCAGTTTTGTCTAATCCGGAGGAGAATTTCTGTTTGAAAGCATGTATACTTGGATGGCATGAAAGCATTGTAGCAACTCCTGATCCAAGTTTATTAGCAATTAGGATTTGCTCAAGGACTGCCAAAGGGTAAGCTTGGGGTATTGTTGACGGTCGTTAAGTACCAAAAATAACCATTAACTATAGCATGATTTGACACAAAATGAATCACAAAGCATAGTTATAGGTTTTGATTCTAACGAGTTCCACGAGTTTTGGTGTTCTCACTTGTATTATAGGAATATGCAATTTTCCATCAATAAAAGTATCTCAAATAAGAATTTGACTGCACCATTGCGACAGGCTCGTCGAGACGATCGAAACGGGCCTATTATTTGCTATATTCAGAGTTCGGAATCAAAATCTGCGACAACACATGCACCATTGGATAACAGGAGGCCGTTGACGGTGGATAACGTCAACTTTTATTAGAACTTTAGACACCAAAGGATACATGAATACACACTAGTCTAGGGTTTTAACTAACAGTTTCGACGAGTTTTGCATGATCTGTATTTTCTAGGGGCTATTCTAGAAAAGCATGAAAGAAGGGTTAAAGAGCATGATTACCACGTAACTTAACCTGCCAAGGAAACATCATCACGAGAACACTAGAAGCATCTGGAACACACCCGAAGCACCGGGGCCCGAGACCCACCAGGGTGGGGCCAGCCGGCGCCAGGGTCGGGCCGACCGGCGCCCCCCTGCTAGGGTTTCGGCCCATCTTCTGGAGTCTTCTTCCACCGCCTCTATGGTGTCATATCGGCCCTTGTTTCAAGTCGGTTTGATCCTTCGGCACACGTGCATCTCACCGGGGTATAAATAAAGGGGCAGACCCCCCTGGAGGTATCAACCCATCATTCATTCAAGGCATCAAGTCCTCAAGCCATCAAGAGCTTCCTAGTTCATCAAGAGCCTCCTAGTTCATAGTTCTAGACTACTTAGATTAGAGAGTAGAGGAGTTCTAGTTCTTCGGCGGATCTGGAGCCCCAACGTCTGTCTGGAGCACGGAGTTCGGTATAAGTTTTGGTTCTTTCTCTATTATTGTATTATTTATTATGATTAGGGAAATATTGTTCTTAATAGTTCTTATGTTCTTGATTACAATAGTCTTTGTCTATTTTGATTATATGTCTAGTATAGTTGGTTTGATCTTATTGAATTCATGTAATTGCTTGTATAGCGTTTATTCATGCGTACGATGGATAGATGATGAACGATATGTAGACGTGGTGTCTAGGTTTTTTGTTTATCTGCGAGTGCACCCTGATGTGCCGGGTCATGTGGTAGATCGCGTAGGTGACAGCTACGTTGAGTCCTCTGTAGTCCACCCCCCGTACGTAGACCAGCAGGCACGGTCGCGAAGTTGGATGATGACTCTGATTCACATCCTTTTTAGATGATGCCCTTTGCATGTGATTATGATATAGGATTAGTCTAACAATGATTGCTAGATGTAATTGCACTAATTAGAGTTATTCATTGATGTAGTTATAGAATTACCTTTGATATTAATTCCTTAGTTTATCCATTGGCTAGCTATTACTATGACTACAGAAGTGCTCTGATGATTATCTTTTATTATGATGCTTGATCATACTTATCACCTTTATCTTTATTTACGTTGTGACCTCTACCTATTTTGAGTAGAGTAAATGACATCGGTAATGTCACTTATCCATTGTATACCATCACTATCAATATAATAGATTAAAGTTTATCCTAGTCCTTTCCAGTGGTATAAATATAAATCGACAACCTGGTAGAACTCCCTAGGTAAAATGCTACAATGGTATAATTATCTGTCCGCTTGCAGAACTGATCTTAGTTTATATTATTTATATTTATTTCTGCCTAGTGACATAGATTAATATATGAAACCTTTATTTATTCTTAGCATTATTAATTAGGGATGACAACCTAGTTTTTGCATAAGAATGTTGGTAATAGAAAAGTGGCTAGTTGCTTAATGACAAGTTAATTAATTACCATTCATCTTCTAATCTCGCCTCTCGCATTAAAAGTTATATAGTTATATTTGGCGACGTTAGTAGATATCAACAAGTATTTTTGGCGCCGTTGCCGGGGAAGGCACATTAAACTTAGGAAATATTGATAGCATAAGTATGCACAATGGATAAGGTTGTATTACCGATTGATCTCTAACTCAAACAGGCACACCCCTGTTTTTTATCATTTACTTATCTTATGCAGGGTGATGAATGGATGATTTTTCTCTTCCAAATAATTTCACTGACGATCCAGAGAAACTCCTGAGAAGAAAGAAGTTTGTAGAAGCGAGGGACAATTTCAAGCTACCATCAAAAACACCCATTGCTGCTCAAGCTCATTCATCAAAGGAGCCAGCTCCAACATTGGAAGAAGAACATTTAGGAGAAGATTTATCTCCTGTGTTTGAAGACATGGCTGAGAAGACACTGCGTGAGTTCTCTGCCCCAACAACAGAAAACATCCGGACTGGACCAGCAGTCAACACGGGGGAGAATGGATTCGAGCTCAAGCCTGCTCTTATCACCATGGTTCAAATCAGCCAGTTTTGTGGAAAAACTCATGAAGATGCAAGTGCACACTTACAACACTTTTTAGAGATTTGCAGCACCTTCACGATTATAGGAGTACCAAGAGATGCTATTTTACTCCGTCTTTTCCCATTTTCACTTTTGGAGAAAGCCAAGCAGTGGTTCTACGCCAACAAAGACAAGAACACTACATGGGACCGATGCTCAACTGCTTTCCTGGCAAAGTTCTTTTCTACAGGCAAGACAAATCCTCTGCGTGGGAAAATCTCAAGTTTTCAACAGCAACATGACGAATTATTCACTGAAACATGGAAGAGATTCTAAGATTACATTGAAGACTGTCCTCATCATGGCATAGAGGATTGGCTACTATTGCAGACCTTCTACCACGAGCTAGTCTCTAACACCCGTGAGTCCATAGATGCTGCAGCTGGAGGAGCTTTCCTGTCACTTATGCTTCCAGAAGCTCAAGCACTTGCTGAGAAGATGGCCTCGATTTCAAACTGTAATGAAGAACGTACTCAACCTCGCAAGAGAGGAGGAGGCATCCATCATCTGAAGGAAACTGACATAGTCACTGCCAAGCTAGACCTCATTATGAAGAAGCTCGACATAGAGAAAAAGGAAGTCATGCATATCAATGATTCCCGCATGACCTGTGAAGAATGTGGAGATTACGGGCATTTAGCTGTCAACTGCCCTACGTTGCAAGAGGATGTGAACTTCATCAACAATAACACCTACTATCCTCCTCAGCAAAATCAAGGATGGAACCAGCCAAATCAAGGATGGAATCAGCAACCTCGACAAGGTAATTACCAAGGTAACAACCAAGGTAATAATTACAATAATTACAATCTTCCGCCTTTAAGAGATTTAGTTGCTGGTCAATCCAAATTGTTAGATCAAATGTCTAGAAATGTAACCTCAAATGATAAAGCTTTAGAATATATAAATACTAGAATGGATACCTTTGCTTCTGCTATAAAGAATCAGCACAACTTTAATAAAATGTTAGAATCACAATTAGCTCAGCTTGCTGCTGCTGTCCCTCCATTTGAGAAAGGAAAGATTCTGGGCCAGCCGGAAGGATTTAGAAACTGCTAACCTTGTTGATATTCGCAATGCAACACAATACCAAATTGAGCCTGCAGATATACAGTGGATAGATCACTCACTACCTGAGCAGATGGAAGACCCTGGAAGACCTGCGATTCATATCTCCATAGGATGTCACAACTTTCCAGATGCTATCTGTGATTTCGGTGCAAGTGTCAATATAATGCCCAAGGTAATCTATGAGAAAATTTTAGGTGATCCTTTGTTGTACATAGATATGCATTTGCAGCTTGCAGATCAGTCCATTTGCTACCCCGAGGGAGTACTAGAAGAAGCTGTTATCAGAGTGAGGCAATCATATGTCCCAATTGACTCTGTGATCATGGATACCGGAAGAGATAAGAAGGCACCCATTATCTTGGGACGACCATTCTTATACACAACCAAAACCATCATCTATGCGGAACACGCCAAGATTGTCCTCTCCATCAAAGACAAGAAGGAGAGATTTTCATTCAAGAACCGCATCCTCAAGAATCCAGCAGTCCCGAAGCAATTCCATCAACAAGAAGAGCAACAACAACAACCAGCACCCAAGAAGAAGAACAATAGAAGATGGAGGAAGAACAAGCCCTAGCATGTACCTGAAGAAACCGCTCAACTAATTAATGCTATCAACACAGAAAATGATCATATGCTCCCAAAACCATTTCCAACAAAGAAAGGTGACCCAGGTGTAGCAATCATTGAATGCACAATCAGAGATATCACTTTTCCTGACACCATCTGCGACACTGGATCAGGCGTCAACGTAATGTCCAAAAAGGTATATGATGAATTATTTGATGATTTACCATTATACCCAACATATATTCAGTTGCAGATGGCAGACCAATCACTTAGATTCCCTGAAGGCGTAGTCAATGACGTCCTGGTAAGAATTCAAAATAAATATATACCCGCAGATTTTCTAGTTCTTGATACGCAGGGGGACGATGAATCGCCTATTCTTTTGGGAAGACCGTTCCTCTACACCGCCAATGCTATCATCTACATCGGGTCTGAACAGATCCACTTTAACCTACCCACTGGAAAGGTACGCTGTCAATTTAGAACACATCTTAACCATGAGTAGAACACGAAGCAACGCAACAGGAGGAAACGCCAAGCCCGCCGTCAGGTTGTCCGGCCTCACTGTGGATGGGAGGAGCTCCCTGGTAAGATTGTGAAGTATGAAGACTGCTACAAGGAGCAAGAAGAAGCCGTACAAGCACCACGCTGGAGTGAGTGGGAAGCGGAAGCTAAGAGGATGGACCAGATTGCTAAGGCAGAGAAAGAAGAGATCCAGACACAAGTAGAAGAATGGATGAAGAGAGATGAAGAGTTAAGAGAAGCATACAAGGAAGAGCTGGAGCTAGAAAAGAGAGAAGCAGAAGAGACAGAAAAGAGATGGAAGGAGAAGGAAGAAGCACCTGCTAGAACACCGCAAAATGGGGAATTGACTGAGGTAACCTCAGACAATGAACCTATCGAGTAAGTACTCTCCTCTATCTAAGTCCTGTCGGTAGACTTTAAATTCCGTACCCTAGCCATAAGGTTAGAATGGTAGTTATCTAATTAATTTAGCATTTATTAGTAATTTTGCTTAGCACATTTATTAGCATAATCATTTCTGCATATTAAAAATAATAAACCAACAAAAATGTTTACTGCTTTATTTACTGCATCATAAATATTAAAGCCCCATGTGAATAAACCTATGGCAACCCTGTAGGCGTATTTACTGTGGTGGCATAAAAATAAAAATAAAAATAACAATCTATATTTACTTTGTTGCATTATGAAAATCCTAAGCCCCATGGGAATGAATATTCCCTGTGGTGGCATAAAAAGTATTATTAGCATGCATACATATTTGATTGCTACATAAGAAAATTAGAAAACCCCAAAAAGAAAATCATGTTAGAATTCTGCTAAAATTTATTAATTAAAATCAACTCAAAGAATAATCAAAGTGCTCATTGGCTGATCGCTAACCCCTTGATAATTCGAGTCTCGAGTTTTGATTTTCTTGTTGGAGTATAACTATGCAGGAATAATATTATGACTAAGGAGAAAGTCTATTAGTGGCACCCACCAGGACTGCTACTAACCAACTCGCTCTGAAGATCATTCAAGCACCAAGTATTGCAAACATCAAGTTTGGGGGAGGAGCATCCCCTAGTTATCAGGTAATTATACCTATGCGATTATTGAGTCTATTTTATAAAGTTATAAAATACCAAAAATATGTGGGCACATGAAGGTCCACACCTTTTAGAAAAAAACCCAAAAATATGTGGGCACATGAAGGTCTACACTCTTAAAGAAGCCTCCTAATTGGATAAACAAGCTTAAGCTTCTGCTGGAAATATAAAATCAATTACTTACCATGGAGTGGTACTAAATCTAACCCCTCTGCATAAGACTTGGTATTTTTATTGGCAATTGAGTTTTATAGGAAAATACAAGATCAAGGAGCTAGTCAACCCGACGCCCTTACACTGCCGATACACTGCCCAGAAGGATCACTCAATTTGCAACATCAAAGACCCAGTCAAAAGTCAAGCTTGGGGGAGGGTACCCTCCAATTAAAATCCAGCTAAGTATAAGTTTTCTATATTATCATTATTACTATCGCTTTTTCGCTTGAGTTAGCTAGTAAGATAAAATTTAAAAACTAAATAAATATCTATCTATATATTAGAGTTTGTTTAGAGTTAGTCTAGGCTAGATCTAAATTAAAAATGATGAAAATTAAAATTTTGTCTTGGAGATGATGAATAGTTGCTCTGTCACAATACTTTTCAAATGCCTAGTTGTCAAACTTAAATTCTCCTGAGTTTTAGATATTGCTGTTTTAACTTAAGGATTTACTCTGAACATGAAACTTATGGAGGCATATGTTTGAGCTAAAGTCTAGATGATTGATTGATATGATTCATGAAAGTTGAGCTACTATTTATCTTATTCCTAGCATTACTAAGTTCTGGAGATTTATTTTGAAAACTTAAAATCTACATGATAAGCTCTTGTATGACAAAATGTGAATTCCTACCAAAGCTATATATGATACATCTAGATAGGAAAACCTTTTGCACATTCATGCTGCTTACTTTACATTGAGTTCAGTTGACCTTTGTTATATACTATATGAGAGTCTTGTCATGCTTTTAAAAACAAGATCATGTTCACACTTCAGTACATATGCATTATTCCTACCCTGGGAGTAATCGCAACCATTTCCACTTTCATCAATGTTCATCAAGAAAATGTTTTCTCCTACACTAGGAGTAAACACCAAAAATATATATAAACCCCGTAGGACAGCCCTGTTATAATTGCTCTAAGTTCTTATTATTATCTCTCTAGTTATTTATATTCAAAGGATACATGTGGCCATGCAAAAAAATATGAAAAAAGGGGAGTAAAAGATGGACAAGTGTCCCAACATTAAAACAATGGGTACTAGATGCCCGCCTCCCGAATGATCTAAAAAAAAGAGAAAGAAAGAAAGAGAATAAAGATAGCCCATGTGTTCCTCCAAGTTACAAAGGAGAGTGAAACATTTTCAAAGAGCAAAAGTATAATTAGGAATAGTCACTAAATACAACATATACACCTATCCACTATATTTCATACACATGCACATCTTGGTTTGATTGTATGCCTTGATTCTCTGTAGATCCATTGTTTGACTTTACAATATATTAATTGCAAGTATGCGTAAATCTTGTTATTGCCACTCCTATGAGCTCCACTATAATCTTTAGTTATAAGAAGGCATAACATTAATGTTTTAAGTGAGATCCACAAATACCATATATACTGAGAGACTTGAGGGTGTCATACAATTAAAGCTCTAAGTTTTATTTTGAAAACTTGCAAAACTCCGGAATAATGGTACTGTGAAGAATTTGCTACATAGTGCAAGACTTGATTGTTATTTTTTTCAATTACTCAAGACTAAGGCAAGAATTGTAAAGCCCCATAGTTAAAGGTAAAACGGGTAAGTTTAAAAGTTAGAGCAGTTTTGTCTAATCCGGAAAAGAATTTATGTTTGCAGCATGTGTACTTGGGAAGTATGAAAACATTGTAGCAACTCCTGATCCAATTACATTAGTAATTAGCCTTAGTTCGTTTGCCAAGGGACCGGCAAACAGGTAATCTTGGGGGTGTTGTTGATGGTGGATAACGTCAACTTTTATTAGAACTTTAGACACCAAAGGATACATGAATACACACTAGTTTAGGGTTTTATCTGACAGTTTCCATGAGTTTTGCATGATCTGTATTTTCCAGGGGCTATTTCAGAAAAGCATAAAAGAAGGGTTAAAGAGCATGATTACCACATAACTTAACCGCCAAGGAAACTTGATCACGAGAACACTAGAAGCATCTGGAACACACCCGAAGCACCGGCGCCCAAGACCCACCAGGGTGGGGCCGGCCGGCGCCCCCCTGCTAGGGTTTCGGCCATCTTCTGGAGTCTCCTTCCACCGCCTCTATGGAGTCATCTCGGCTCTTGTTTCAAGTCGGTTTGATCCTATGGCGCACGTGCATCCCACCGGGCTATAAATAAAGGGGCAGACCCCCCTGGAGGCATCAACCCATCATTCATTCAAGGCATCAAGTCCTCAAGCCATCAAGAGCCTCCTAGTTAATCAAGAGCCTCCAAGTTCATAGTTCTAGCCTAGTTAGATTAGAAGTAGAGGAGTTCTAGTTCTTCAACGGATCTGGAGCCCCGGCGTCTGTCTGGAGCACGGAGTTCGGTATAATTCTAGTTCTTTCTCTATTATTGTATTCTTCATTATGATTAGGAAAACATTGTTCTTAATAGTTCTTATGTTCTTGATTACAATAGTCTTTGTCTACTTTGATTATATGTCTAGTATAGTTGGTTTGATCTTATTGAATTCATGTAATTGCTCGTATAGCGTTTATTCATGCGTACGATGGATAGATGATGAACGATATGTAGTCGTGGTGTCTAGATATTTTGTTTATCTGCGAGTGCACCCTGATGTGCTGGGTCATGTGGTAGATCGCGTAGGTGACAGCTGCGTTGAGTCCTCTGTAGTCCACCCCCCGTACGTAGACCAGCAGGCACGATCGCGAAGTTGGATGATGACTCTGTTTCACATCCTTTCTAGATGATGCCCTTTGCATGTGATTATGATATAGGATTAGTCTAACAATGATTGCTAGATGTAATTGCACTAATTAGAGTTATTCATTGATGTAGTTATAGAATTACCTTTGATATTAATTCCTTAGTTTATCCATTGGCTAGCTATTACTATGACTAGAGAAGTGCTCTGATGATTATCTTTTATTATGATGCTTGATCATACTTATCACCTTTATCTTTATTTACGTTGTGACCTCTACCTATTTTGAGTAGAGTAAATGACATCGGTAATGTCACTTATCCATTGTATACCATCACTATCAATATAATAGATTAAAGTTTATCCTAATCCTTCCCAGTGGTATAAATATAAATCGACAACCTGGTAGAACTCCCTAGGTAAAATGCTACAATGGTATAATTATCAGTTCGCTTGCAGAACTGATCTTAGTTTATATTATTTATATTTATTTCTGCCTAGTCACATAGATTAATATGAAACCTTTATTTATTCTTAGCATTATGAATTAGGGATGACAACCTAGTTCTTGCATAAGAATGTTGGTAAAAGAAAAGTGGCTAGTTGCTAGTGACAAGTTAATTAATTACCATTCATCTTCTAATCTCGCCTCTCGCATTAAAAGTTATATGGTTATATTTGGCGACGTTAGTAGATGTCAACAGAGGTCCAAGAAGACAACACAACGAAAATGGGCCTGAACCGCCACATTTGGGCGCCGGCCGGCGCCAGGGTAGGGACAGACGGCCCCACCTCTAGGGTTTTGGCTGCGCCCTTAGGAGTCATCTCGACACCACGTTAAGTCGGTTTGATCAAACGGCACGTATTCATACCACCGGGCTATAAATAAAGGGGCAGACCCCCTCCCTGGAGGCATCCCTATTCCTGAGTTTCAGTTCAATATCTCCAGTTTGGGTTAGATGTAGCAATTAGGAGAGACTAGTTTTTGTAGATCTATTCTTGTTTAGAGAAGTAGAGATATAGAGTAGAGGTGTAGAGTTCTGGAGGAGTTTCGGCCTGTCGGCGCTTCTCCGTAGCTGTATTCTTCGGGATTCGGCTTCCTTACCCGGAGCTGCGTTCTGAGGTACTTTTATATTCAACATTTTAATTCAAGTAAGCAGTTGTTCTTATTTGTTCTTAAGTTTGCAACTCCTATTGAGTGCTTTGATTGTGGTCATTACTTGATTGAAGTAGTATTTCGTAGTGTAGGCGTGGTGCCTAGGCTAGGTTTACTTGTGAATGCCCCCTGATTAGCCGGATAGTGGTAGTCCGCGTAGGTGACAGCTACGTTGGTTCCTCTGTAGTCCACTTCCCGTTGAAATGATTGGTAGGTGTATAGGTGCTTGGTAGGAGAGAACTCTGATTTCTGCTCTTATTCAGGTTACTGCCCAATTAGAACGGTATTATTCAAAGCTTACCGGTTGTTGGAACTAGATAGCCAATAGCTATTTCCTCTTTCTTAATATTATCTAGCCTAATTGTAGGGTTAAGTTCATCGGCTTGGTCATTATCACCTACTGTTTCCTGTGGATACGATATTTAAAACCTCCGGGTAAAGTGCTACATCGGTATTACATCTGTGCGCTTGCGGATAATCTGATAATAATAATATTTAATAGAGTGCAGTTAATTTATACCAACAAGCATTTCTGGCGCCGTTGCCGAGGAACGGTTTGCTGATTTTGACTTAGTTTATCTTAATCTTGTATTATAATTTTACCTTTTATTATCCTTATAGATATTTTAAATTTCACGCCTATCTATCTATTTGGCATGTTAGGCCCTTTTGCCTTTGATGCTCACTTCATGTTAAGGAAAGATTCTAAGGGCAAAGTGAAAGTCATGTTCCTAGGTCTCCCTAACAAGAATACGTCTAGGCAATTGTGGGTGGCAAAAGCTTTGGTTGAGAAAGTCCAGAGCCCTTCTCAAGTATTGGTTCCTAAACATCAAGCTTGATTTGTTGTGTGTAGGTGAACTACAAGACCGGTGGCTCTCATTGGATAATTGATAGTGGATGCACTCAACATATGACCGGTGATGCTCGTATGTTCACCTCACTTGAAGAGAATGTAGAAGACCAAGGAAAGATTATATTTTGTGATAATTCCAAGAGCAAGGTGCAAGGGCTTGGCAAAGTGGCCATCTCAAATGATCACTCTATCTCAAATGTACTTTTAGTTGCTTCTTGGAGCTTCAACTTGCTATCGGTTGGTCAATTATGTGATCTTGGCTTCCAATGCCTATTTACAAGTGAGTGAGTGGTTGTTTTCAAGAAAGATGACAAAGAAGTGATATTCAAGATCTTTCGGTACTGTAACAGAATCGACCAATTTATACGAGCACAAGTACAGCGACAGCTGTTTTCCCAGATATCAAGCCACACTTGAGCCAATATAAACCCGGTAGTCCGTGAAATCTCGAAGGATTTCAAACTTTTACACAGTACATACCCCAAGGATCACAGAAACTCAGCAGTACACATACACATGATACATAGATTCGCACATATTTCAAATACATCAGAGTACAAGATAAACTTTTACATAAAAGTTCAATAGCGGAAACGAAATAGATTTACACATACTTAAGTTCATAATACAGTGCCAAGTGTCGACCAGTCACAGCAACAAAGATGAGACAGATAACATGACCTTGCCCAAGGTCTAGTCTTCCTCTCCCGAAGGATAGAAGTAACTCTTTAGTCAACCAAGCATTCCTCCTGCAACATTGGGAATAAAACCCTGAGTACTCAATTGTACTCAGCTAGACTTACCTGACAGGAAGTAAATAAAAAGACTCTCAAGGATATGCAAGGCTTAATTGGTGGAGCTCAGAGGATAGCAACATTTTTGCATAAAAAGCATTACTACAATAGTTCCTCAACTTATAAGTTTTAGATGTGATTCAGCTTCGATTTCAGTTAAGCTATTAAGCTAAGGTTTGCAGCTATACTAAACAATCACTTGATATTATAGCAATCAATAAACCATATGATTTCCGATATCCACAGATATCAACCTCATCTCACCATAATCATTATGTTCAAGTTGTTAACCTCTACCTCACCAGAAGATCAGTTCAGTTTCTCACTAACCAGGAGAGATGGCGATTCGAATCGATTGTACCAGCTGGCAAATATGCCAATCACAAACCCTGTCAGCCGAGCCACTGGCTTCTTGGGCCACCGTTAAATCTTTCTGAGACATAATATGTATCGCGGGCTTAGAGGGGTCCATATTCTCAGAGACAAACCCACTTCCAGGATGCATCAGGTCCCTGACCTGCCCTTGGTAAGATGGTATCTCCGCACATCCTTCCTACCTCCAGAATATGTCTGCCTTATCACGCCCAATTCCCGGCTCAGAAAGAAATACTCGGCTTCGCGGTCAGAACGACTTATCTGGCCAGCTATGTGACGACGTCTTTCAATCTCAACTGATGTCTGGTGGCCTCAGTCCTAGTCGGCCGCAAGCAGCACCAAAGTCAACATGACCCATGTCATGCAGCTCCCCGCTACCTAGCCTTGATTCTCTCATTATTTCATTGTGGCATGGTGACACATATAGCCAACCATGTGGATCTCATCAGTCAGCACCTACACTCGCGGATGACAGGAAATCACCCGACTTTCTCGCGGATGACAGGAAATCACCCGACTTCTACCGGTCTAAGCAGGGCTAAGCATAAGATCGGTCACCTGTCTAGTAATAATATCAGGTTCACATATATAGTAGACAAGGTAGATATGCAGCAACGGTTTCAAACCAACTCCTATACTTAAATGCACAAACATACGATTTAATAAAGACCGGTGCATTTATAAAAAGAGATAGGTGGAGGCTTAGGGATGCTCCGGGGCTTGCCTGGGGTTCAACACTAAGTCACTGTTTGTTAGATGACACTCGCTCGATGAGCATCTCCCATCCAAGCACTTGATTAGTCCTTCCATCTTCGTGGTTAGTCCACCACACCGTCTTGTGGTTATTTCCACCATCATGTCCTTCACTCCACGTGTTCATCTATCGTACCTAAATGAGATGCACAATGCACATGTATGAATAAAAGGAAGTAATACAAGGCATGGTAATCTACCACCACTGAACCATAAGCTAACAATCATACCAAGCAAAAGAAGGTCAAAACCATCATAATCCCACACAAGCAGTTTATGGGCAGCAGGACAGTAAGCACAAGATTTAACCATAACTGAAGCTATATACATCCAACCAGGGTGATCTAAGCCTTTCTGAAAAGCTATTGAAATTGTCTACAACTTTGCTATTATCATGTTAAGATGATTCAATACACATAAAGGTCAAACAACACAAAGAAGGCAGCTCTGTCCAGATTTGGACAGATTCTGTCCTTACGCTTCAAACAATCAAAACTACAGATCTAGACCATCAAAAGGGATCATCCTAGACAATTTAGAAAGCCAATGAAATTTAATAAAACTCTTCTATTATCACCAAGAGGTGATTCAAAGCATAACTCAGTCAAATAATGCAATCAATCAGATCTAGACAGAAAATTGGCAAAACCTGACAGCAGTCATCCAAAAGTCATAACTCCTAAACTATTAGGCCTATGACCATGAAACTTTAGGACAAGCTATGCAATGAAGTTAGCTACAACTTTTGTATAGAACACATTCTCATGCAACATCATTTTCATGTGTAAAACATCACAATAACAGGGACTGCTCCTGCAGCCATTTTCAGCATATAAGCAAAACATGCTTTTTCCTTATTTATCACCTAAGCACACATAGGAATAAGCTATTTAGATAGCTCCAAACATGATTACATGGTAATACAAGACTCATCTCAGACCAAAACATATTAAGAAATCACAAGAAACATATATGCATTCATTTGTCTTTAATTATTCACTCATTATTACATAAAAACCCATTATTTAATTATTTAAGTTATATGGTAAACATCTCAAATGAGTCCCAAACTTTTATGAGAGCTAGGTGATTACAAATCATGACCAAGATTCAAATCTTACATGCTCAGGTTCCATAATTCAATTATTACAAAATAAACAAATGTATAATGCAATAAAGCATTGGAGAGCAAATTAAATATGAAACTCACCATTTTCTGAAACAACATGGCCATATCATGTTTTCTCAGGTTAGCACAACCTCAAACAAAGGTAGTGGAGCACCATTTTCCATTTTTACACCAAAATATT
Source organism: Eremochloa ophiuroides (assembly GCA_038502445.1). Taxonomy (NCBI): domain Eukaryota; kingdom Viridiplantae; phylum Streptophyta; class Magnoliopsida; order Poales; family Poaceae; genus Eremochloa; species Eremochloa ophiuroides. The sequence continues at coordinate 18,624,722 of JAHLJS010000006.1, forward strand.
ATTTATAATGCATTTAAATCTACTTTATAGGCATCAAACAAGATAAATCAACACCTCAGTCATACATGCACCATAAATCATGAAATTTTAACCATACATCACACATCATACATAGAGTCTACAATTAAATTTTCATGCCATTTGGAGCAAGACAACTCCAGTTACAAAAATAACAAGTAATTAAACCCTTTATTTCCTAATTAACAAGATTAATGTGAAACACCAATAAAACAGTAAACAACATATATGTTTTATATTTTTATGAGCTAGTGCATGTCATTAGAAGCCTAACAAAATTAGAATCATGATTTTTGGACATATATTTCTCAAAATATGGCCAAAAGCAAGTTAATATATTTCTTAAACCACTTTTCCTAATCAATTTGTACAGCACAAATACACAAATAACATAGCACATTTTAGGGACCTAACATGCAGAGAACTTAACAAGGAAACCAACAAAACTTGTTTCACAATTTTTGGAGCTACCAAACTCCAGATATGAATTTTTGAATTTTAAACCAGATCTGCAAAAATGAGGTAGAAATGAGCTCTGCGGGTCCCACTTGTCATACACTCAAGGAAAAGAATAGGGAGGTCTTCTTCTTCCTCTGTCTGTTCGAACAGAGCAGAGAATGGAGGAAGGCGCTGGGGAGGAGAGGGAGCCGGGAGGGAGAGAGGAGATGCAGCAGGCCGGCTGCGGCGGCAGGCACAGGGCGACGAGGGTCAGCGGCTGGCGCCCCCAGCCCCAGCCCGGGCCATGGCACGGCGGCCTGGCCATGGCGGCCAGTGGCCACTGCCAAAGCCATGCCCGACGACGGTGGCTCTCCGTGACGCAGGAATGGAGCAAAATCGCGCCGGAGGTGGAGCAGAGTGCCGAGGACCTCGAGGCAAGCTCGGCCCGCGACGAGAGGGCAGTGGTGAAGGGCGACGCGGAGCTCGACGCGGCCAACAATGGCGGCCGGCTCCCTGCTTGCGCGTAGAACGGAGGGAGGCGATGCGAGAGGGCGAGCAGGAAGGGGAAAATGGAGCAGGAGAGTGATGGGGAGAGTGAGAAGGAGCTCTGGCGCTTCTCCATCTCGGGCAGGGGCACGGTCAGAGAGGAGCAAGGTGGCAGCCATGGAGCTGCTGCTCTGGATGCATGGACGACACGTCCACCCATTGTGGCATTTTGACGAGCACGTGGCGGGTATTGTCGGTGCGGGTTTGAGACGCCGGTTTGGGCTGCTTTTGGGCCGAATTAGGCAAAGGGCCAATTATGAAATTTGCTTACCTCAGAGCACTCTACAACTTTTATTAAGGTAGCTCGGCCATTTGATAACTGGATTAGTGTGTAACTAAGCCCGAAGTTGATGTTGTCAACAAGCTAATTACGATCAAAGATCGAGTGGCTACCCTTGTCAAACGAAGTCGGATTGACCTCAAATTTTGATATGTTGTGCTCCCAAGAGTTTGTGACAACTTTTATATTTGGTCCAACTCAAGTTGCTTAACGAAATTTGGTGAACACCTGAAGGCCATGAAATCAACACCATTTTCAGACTTAGAATTTATCCAAGTCCTGAAATCAGATTTTTCTTCTGTCTTGTGTTCACTTTTTGAGGCACTTAGGGTTTGAATCATGACTTGGTCCAAAAATAACATTTGTTCTACTCCAAAATATCTGTAACTTTTATTTTGGGTCAAACTTCATTTCTTGCTCTAAAATAATATTTCCATTTTGGTCAAAGTAAGATCATTAGAGAGCTCAATTTGGATATTTAGGCCAATTGAGGTATTTTCTTGACATTTTCTCAACATGAAACCTTCATGACTTTTGTTGTAGAGTTCAAATAGAGTTGTTTGGTCAAGGTTGCAAGGTTTGGTTGACTTTGCATGCTCATGTTTACGTAGTCCTGCAATCCAATCAAGCAGAGGGCTTGTCATCTCATGTGACTTTCCAATTTAAATCTTCATGCAACTTCTCCAATGATCAAGGTAGATGGAGATGAATATGAAATAGTGATTAGGATCATTGATTGAAATAACTTGATTAGGTCCACACTCGCTGGTTAGCTCATGACTAACACCTGGGGTGTTACAGGTACAATCACCTCTATCTAGTTGTTCAATTCGGAAGATGTAAATTTGAAGACTTGTCTATTCACCAAACAATCTCTTGGGTGGCTATGGCATAGAAGGCTTGCACATGTTGGAATGAGCACACTCAAGAAGCTATTGAAGAAGGAGATGGTGAGAGGATTGAAAGATGTTGTATTTGAGAAATACAAATTGTGTAGTGCTTGTCAAGCCGGCAAGTAGGTGGCAAATACACGTCCATCCAAGGCATTCGTATCAACCTCAAGACCATTAGAGCTACTTCACATGGATTTATTTGGGCCTGACAACTTATGCAAGCATTGGTGGCAACCTCTATTGTCTAGTGATTGTTGATGATTTTTCAAGATACACTTGGGTATTCTTTCTTCATGACAAGACGGAAGCTCCCGCATCTTTCAAGAAGTTTGCCAAGAGAGCACAAAATGAATTTGAAGTGAAGATCAAGAAGATAAGAAGTGACAATGGGAAAGAATTTGACAACACAAACATTGAAGATTATTGTGATGAAGTTGGGATCAAGCATAAAATGTCATCCACCTATACATCTCAACAAAATGGAGTTGTTGAAAGTAAGAACCGTACATTGGTCACCCTTGCAAGGACAATGTTTGATGAGTACAACACACCGGAGAGGTTTTGGGCGGAGGCAATCAACAGCGCATGCTATGCATCCAACCGCCTATTCCCTCACCGGTTGCTAAAGAAGACCCCTTATGAGCTACTCATTGGCAAGAAGCAGGACGTCTCCTATTTCCTGGTGTTTGGTTGCAAATGCTACATCTAAAAGAAGCGGCAACACCTAGGGAAGTTTTAAAGACGTTGTGATATTGGTTTTCTTGTTGGTTACTCAATGAAGTCCAAAGCATATAGAGTATTCAACAATGCCACCGGCCTTGTTGAAGAAACATATGATGTGGAATTCGATGAATCTAACGGCTCTCAAGGAGAGCATGAGAATCTTAATGATGTAGGTAATGAACCCTTGAGGAAGGCTATGAAGAACATACCAACCGGAGACATCAAGCTAAAAGATGATGAAGATGATGGTGATGATGTGCAAGTGATCAATCAATCATCTTCATCAAGTGTGCCTCAAGATGATCAAGACAAAGATGGGGTGGATCCACATGAAGACACCCACATCACACAAGAAGAAGTTGAGGCACAAGCACAAGATGTTGATGCTCCACAACCTCCTCCTCAAGTGGTTGATAGACGAACTACACCACTCCTACAAGCTCATCCTCAAGATCTCATAATAGGGAGTCCTTTAAGGGAGGTAATGACTCGCTCATAAAGGCATGCTCAATTCATTGAACATCACTCTTTTGTCTCTTGTATTGAGCCTACTAGCATAGAAGAAGCTCTTCAAGATCTGGATTGGGTGAATGCCATGCATGAAGAACTCAACAACTTCACCCGCAATCAAGTTTGGACACTTGAAGAGAAACCAAAAGGAGTAAGAGTCATAGGCACCAAGTGGGTGTTCCGCAACAATCAAGATGACAAGGGCAACATTGTAAGAAACAAGGCAGGGCTCGTGGCAACTCCAAGATTGCAAGATTGGATTTTGGGGAGACTTTTGCCCCGGTTGCAAGATTGGAGGCCATCCGTATCCTACTTGCATATGCATCTAATCACAACTTAAAACTCTTTCAAATGGATGTGAAAAGTGCATTTTTGAATGGCTTCATAAATGAACTTGTCTATGTTTCACAACCACCGGATTTTGAAGACCCTAGATATCCAAACTATGTTTATAGGTTGTCCAAAGCGCTATATGGCTTGAAGCAAGCCCCTCGGGCTTGTTATGAGCGCCTTCGCGACTTCCTCCTCAACAAGGGCTTCAAAATTGGCTTGGTTGATACCACACTATTCACCAAGAAGCATAAAGGGCATATCTTCATTTGTCAAGTTTATGTTGATGATATTATCTTTAGTTTGACTAATGAAGATTTTTGCAAGGAATCTGGTGATATGATGTCAAAGGAGTTTGAGATGTCCATGATCGGTGAGCTCACATTCTTCCTCGGCTTTCAAGTCAAGCAATTGAGGGAGGGGACATTCGTGTCGCAAGAGAAGTACACGAAGGACATCCTCAAGCGCTTCAAAATGGAACAATGCAAGCCCATCAAGACACCCATGCCTACCAATGGACATCTTGACCTTGATGAGGGAGGTAAATTGGTTGACCAAACTCTCTATCGTTCTATAATCGGTAGTTTGTTATACTTGACCGCATCTAGGCCCGACATCATGTTTAGTGTGTGTATGTGTGCGCGCTTTCAAGCTAACTCTAAGGAACCTCACTTAGTTGCGATGAAAAGAATCCTTAGGTACCTTAAGCACACCCTAAGCATTGGCCTTTGGTATCCCAAAGGTGCTAACTTTACTCTTGTTGGCTATTCCGATTCGGATTATGCCGGTTGCAAGATTGACCAGAAAAGCACATCCGAAGGGTGCCATTTGCTTGGAAGATCACTAGTTTCTTAGTCCTCAGAGAAACAAAATAGTGTTTCCTTGTCAACAACCGAAACAGAATACATTTTCGTGGGTGCTTGTTGTGCCCAAATTCTTTACATGAAACAAACCCTACTTGAATATGGAATTAACTTAAAAAGGGTGCCTTTGTTGTGTGACAACGAGAGTACGGTAAAACTTGCTAATAACCTGGTTCAACACGCCCGCACTAAGCACATTGACATCCGCCATCACTTCCTTAGAGATCACGTTGCCAAAGGTGACATTTCCTTTGAGGGAGTGAGAACGGATGATAACTTGGTGGACATTTTCACTAAACCATTGGATGAGGCACGATTTTGCTCACTAAGGAATTAACTCATTGTCTTGATCTAAGCAACTTCACTAAAAGATGATCTTATGTTGTCATGTGCATTGCATTGTAACATCAAACATGTCTAACTTTGAATTGCACGTAGGGCTTGTCTACTTGGTTAAGATAACCGTCTAAAAGAGTGTGAAGAAGCTTACCCAAGGACAAACTTGACAAGCAACTAGTTTACTTTACGCGAATTTGCATTGCATTTGCGTGGTTGTTTGTTTTCCGGTTTGTTCTTGGTTCTTATTGCCCACTTTCATAAAAATCACATATGCCTAAGGAAAAATATTTAAAAAATTGAGGGTTTGAGAGAGAATGTATTATACTAGTTCCAAACAGTGTTTGTTTGCCTCTTATTGATGTTGGAATTTGGTTAGGAGAAAGTTTCGCGAAGACCGGAGAGGAAGCTGCACAAAAATGAGCACCAGACGCTGCTCTGGCGTCCGGTGTGGCCAGTTGCCCTGCGGAGAAGATGAACAGGAGCACTGGACACTGAGTCCATCCGTTTGGCGCGTCGGGTGTGATATGTGCGCGAAGGACCAGAAGATAGCACCGGACCCTGGGAGAGTCCGACGGCCAGTCACCGGACGTATCCGGTGTGAATCTGTGCTCTAGGGGTTGCTCTCGGCTGTTTCACCTGACGCGTCCGGTGCATCTGTCGGAGCGTCCGGTGCGACATTAACCGGCACAGCCAACACTATTTGACCGCGGGGCCTGTTTCCTTCTTCCTCTCACTCTTTCTTCACCGCCCGTACTCTGCGTCACCTTCCGTGCCCTAGACACCGCGCAGTGCCTGCTTGCCTCCGCACCGCCGCCCTAGCACCTTGCCTGTGCTCTCGCCGCCGGCCAGAGCCGTCCTTCCCGCTCGGCGTCTCTTCTCCCGCGCGTTGCCGTGCGCCTTCCCACGCGGGCCAAGCGCAGCGGAGCCGCCCCGAAGGTCCTCCTCGCCGCCGGTGACCTTGTCCACCGTCGAGCTTCTCTGGCATCTCGTCCTCAGCTACTCCTTCGACCTTCCTCTCCACCTTGTCACCATTCGCAGTGGTAAGGCCTTGTCCTCAGTTGACCTTGCTTCGCTTTTAACACTGCACTCAGGGTGTTCGACGAATTGTCTAAGCCATTCTCTCTATGCAGTTCACCCATCTAGGGCTGTGCTGTTGGTTTCCTCGTTGCGCTAGGGTTTGTGATGGCTCTTTTCATCCGTCTGGTACACCTTCTGTTCATCAAAACCCTAGATCTTTTTGTTATCACTGTGCTTGCTTGTCATCGCCCTCGACATGATATGTGCCCTCACTTTGCAGTGATTCTGCCTTGATCTCGTGGTGCCCCGTTCGTGGTCATCTTCTCTTTTCACAGGGTCTGCCTCTTTCCTCAGGTAGCGAGCCTCTTTTCACTCCAGTGATTATCTTCGTGCTTGCTTCTATTAGGGTTTCACTTCTCTAGTGGTATAATGCTTATGTAAACCCCTCCATTCCATCTTGTAGTTGGGTCACTGTTAGCAGAATCCGGGGCCAAGCCCGCGGATACGGAACGAGCCCAAGCCTCTAAGTGTTAGTTCCACACTTCTTCACAGGCAGTGGCAGTTGTTCTTGGCAGTTGACAGTGGTTCTCAGTGGCAGTGATCAGCGGATCAGAGGCAGTTGTTCTTCAGAGTTTCAGCAGTTCTCTCGTCTGACTTGCTTGTTCGTGGCGTGATGGCCCGAACTAAGCGAGTCGGAGGAGCTCCGCCAGAGGGCGACCCACCACTGCCCTCTCGCCCACCAGGTGGCGACAAGGGCAAGAGGCCGGTGGTTGAGCCACCGAAGAAGAAGAAGAAGAAGAAGCGCACCCGAGAGGAGAGAGAGAGAGAGCAGAGGCTCTTGCAGAGGCCACAGCAGCTGAGAGGGCCGAGAGAGGTGGTCGCGGGGGTGGCATAGTGATTGGTGCCTCTCCCATCTCAGTAGAGGAGAGAGAGAGTGTTTGCTTGACTTAGAGAGAGAGGCCCATATGGGCCTTGACCCTCCGACAGAGGTAGTGTATGTTGAAGGAAAGCTTGTGCGTCTGGTTGTCACTAGAGGTAGCTCACAGCAGGCAGAGGGTATAGCGGCAGAGGGTACAGCAGCAGAGGAGCAGACAGAGGAGCAGCCAGGACAGTCTGAGCAGCTAGAGCTTCCACCTGAGACACCGTCAGTACGCCAGTCCGCACGCCGCCAGACAGCTCAGCCACCTTCTCCCAGGGAGGACACTCAGAGGCGTGGGGCCCGGGCACCTCCATCTCGAAGAGATACATATCAGAAGAGGTATAACCTTCACACAGTGACAACCAGACAGGTGCAGACACTCAGGTGTGTCCCATTTAAGCAGTGGTTCCCTCCATAGTGGGACCCTAGAGCTGGCCCTCGGTTCTATCACCCGCTGCACGAGGACTTTTACCGGGCGTACCTCCGCGCCGGTACTCAATTCAGTGCACACAGAGTTATATCTTTGGAGGCTATCTGTGCTCAGTTTGGAAAGGAAATTTGACCGTTCTTGACATATCTTCCAGGGTTGTCAGAGTTGATGAGCAGGACAGGAGAGTATGCATAGTCTTGGGTCAGGGAGTTCTACGCTTCCCTCTTTGTTGACCCCGAGCACCGGTGGATTCACTTTGCCTTTGCTGGGAGGCACCACCATGTGTATGCTACCAGGTTCAGGGAGATCTTTGGTCTAGAGTCGTCAGAGACCAGGATCCACCAGCTGTGCTATGACAGGACTGACCCTCCTCGCTGCCCTCACGGTGGCATCGACCCCTCAGCTGACTTTGTCAAGGAGTGCTTCAGGCAGCCGTTTGGGGAGGGCTCCATCCGCCTCCCCAAGGACCTCACCTTCTTAGCCAGGGTCCTGGATGCACTTCTCAGGAGGATGATCTTGCCACGAGAGGGATACCGTGAGGGGATCACCAGACTGCAGCTGTGGCTCTTGGCACATGTTGTGCGACAGGAGTCCTTTGACCTTTGGGACTTGATTGTTTCTGAGATGGAGGATTTGATAGCAGAGGGATTCAGGGGGAGCAGGCGTATGCCATACGGTCACTGGATTTTTCATTTAATCATTAGAGAAGTTACCCAGATTCCTAGCTGATGTCCGTGCTGAGTTTGGCGACACCGTTCACAGCATTCCTGCCTACAACGTCACTCAGCTTGTTCGACGTGAGAGGCCCCTTGCAGCACGGCGTGCCCCTCAGACTCCACCGAGACAGACTCGTAGGTCAGGCCCCATGACTAAGACAGAGAAGGAGCAAGACAAGGCCATCAGGGCCCTAGCTGAGGCAGAGGGGGCCCAGGCAAAGGGTCTCGCACTTGGGGGTGGTAGGGATGATGACTTTTCGTCCGACAGCACTGATGAGGACTACGATCCTATCCCCGAGTACATTGGTCCTCACGACCATGAGGCTGGTACTTCTAGTTCCGCTCTAGCTTCACACCAGAGTGATCCAGCGTTGCTTGCCATTCTACAGAGCTTACAGTAGACACAGCAGCAGTAGGCTCAGGAGCAAGCTAGGTTTGCCAGGGAGCAGGAAGCCGCACTCGCACAGGTTTAGGCTCGCCAGGACGAGTTCTAAAGGTAGCTACAGCAGCAGGCAGCCCTCCAGCAGCAGCAGGCAGCAATCCAGCAGCAGCAGTAGCTTCCTACAGCAGCAGCAGATGTAGCAGCAGCAGTTCATGCTCGAGGCACTGGCTAGGCTTACAGGACTTCCACCTCCACCTTCTCAGCAGCCTGATGTTGACGGTCGCTAACACCCTATTTTACCGTCAACATTTCACCCATAATCAAGGTAAAACCACGTGAAATACAAAGAACTCACCTTGAAACTTACCTAGTTCCACATGTCCTTGGAGAAATCTTGTGTATGCAGGAAAAATGGAGAAAATAGGCAAAAACGAAGCATACCGAGACACCTCAGCACCTCAGCTGCCACATGAGAGCCAGAGGGGGGCGCCCGCCCTACCACATAGGGCGCCCGCCCTATGAAAGTTGCTAAATGGGCATGCCACCTCACGGATCCGTGTGCCATCCTCCCAAACGGCCTATGGCACGTTGAAATAATATCAACGGCTCAGAAACAAGTCACGAGGATCCGGTGGCCCTATCAACAGGGCGCCCGCCCTGTCCAAACTGGCTGCCACGTCCACAATCCGAGGGAAGGTGTCCAAAAGTCATCCAAGCCATCAAATGAAGTTGGTTTTCATCCAACGGTGATCAAGAGATGTGCCATGGATCGAAGGACCCACATGTCATCCTCCCGGGGTTGTAAACCGACAATCCTGAGCTCCAACCGACCTTGCAACCGCCCTTGAGGGTGAAGGAGGGCCGTAGGATGCAAGACGGTGCATCTAAGGGGGTTGCCCGTCCCCCTAGGAGGGCGCCCGCCCTGCTCCTTCGCGCCACCGACTTTCAGGATCCCTACAAGTACCTCTGGAAGCACTCCTACACTATAAATAGGACCTGATTCCTCACTTGTAAGCAGAAACACCACTAGAAACCACTAGAGAAACAACTCATTCACTAGTCCAATGTAGTTCCTACTCTCTCTCTCTCTCTAGCAAAACTCTGCTCTTAGGAATAGTGCTAGCTAGAGAAGAGTAGAGTAGTGAGAAAGAAGTCGGGAGAAGGAGGAAGTTTGTGGAGGAGTCGGGCTTGTCGGCGACCTCCTCTGCGGTGTTCTTCACTCGTATCGGTAATAAAGATCCCTTACTTCATTTATTTATTATCATACTTTAAGCAGTTGCATACTTGTCTCATTGCTTGGTTAGAGTGCTCTAATTCCTTGGCCAGAGTTAGAGTAGTAAGCTTTATAGATTAAGCGAGGTGCTTAGGGTATAATCTTATCCTTGAGTGCGGCTAGACCCACGGATAGTAGTGGTAGGTTCTAAGTGGTGACAGCCCTAGAATCCTCTGGATTCCACCACGTTCGGTCTGGTTTTATCAGCGTAGGACATGTGGACGTACGGTGCCTAATCAGTCAAACCCCGGTGAGTTTAGGACTTTGCGTGTCCCGAATATAGCAATCTCTTTGGTACAACAATCACTTGATCTTTTACTGAGTTAGAGTTCTCCCATAAACTCCAGAGCTACCTCAACCTATCCTAGTGTGTTTCCACCTTACTTATACTTCATTGATTTATACTTACTAAGGTTATTACCCCTATTTATCCATATCTAGATCCTTAACTATCAGATCCTTGGAATCACAAACCCCGCCTTCCTTTGGAAAAAAATAAATTTGACACCTGGTACTCCCAGGTAAAGTGCTACATGATAGTTCTGTGCACTTGCAGAATCCCATCACCTATCCTATAGAGCTACCCATAGCATTTTTGGCGCAGTTGCTAGAAATAACTTTATTCCTAGTAGCAACGTTAGAAGTGTCAACAATCACATACTTTGAGCATAGGGATTGACAACCCTAGTGATTGCGTTGAGAAATATTGTTACCATTGCTAAAGGATAGATTTGGCTACACACTTTTGATAGCGTTAGTAACTGTCAACACTTGTCCCGTCTACAGTTTCTGCTCCCATGACTACTCCAGTGTTACAGCCCAGTGGGTTCCAAAGTTAGTCACAGGCAGCTACTTCAGTCGAGGTTTCCCCTCCTCCTCAGGCTCTGCAGTGGTAGTTTACTCAGGAATCGCCTATTATCACAAGATTCACTCCTTCGTCAGCGGCGCAGTCTTTGCTTACACCGACAGCTAGCAGGGGTCTTGAGTTCTCTTACAGCGAGCTTATAGGGATGGACACCCCTCAGCCTCAGCCCCAGCTACCAGTTAAGACTGCAGCTCCCGTCACAGGCACGACCTCGGAGACACTTCCGTCGTTTGTCGCTTCTTCAGAGCCTGCAACTCATGATATGACAGCGACGGAGACAGTGCCAGAGCCCTCAGCTAACCCGCAGTCAGTCGTCCTTCTAGCTCCAGACTCTTAGGGACAGGAGGTGCAGCTTGAGTAGCCAGTGGCCGAGCAGACACGTGTTGAGTAGCCAGTTGAGCCACAGGCAGAGCAGCAGACAGTTGAGGACCCTCCGACCCAGACCGCTTCCCCTCCAGTTCAGTAGACAGAGGGTCAGGGGGCCTCCAGCCCAGAGTCAGAGACAGATGCTGCTGCTTTCTAGATTGCTCACCGTGACCCGACTGCACCCCCAGACTCCTAGGTTTTGGTGCTTGACGCCAAAGGGGGAGAGAGAGCCATAGATTTAGGGGGAGCGTGTGAGTTTTTAGGGATTTGGCTCTTATTTTGTTGTGATATACACTCATGCATCATGTTTACCGCTTTCATGCATTGTGATATGCTTGTGTATGATATACTCTTCGTGACTTGTGTGTTTCGTTTCTTATCTTCTTCATGTCACTTGCTTTGTGTAGCTCACTTGTATTGCTTTCACGTTTTTACTCCGATTCTTGTGAGCTATACTTGTTGGTACTTGTGCTTATTTCTCATATACTTGTGTACCTTGTGTCTTGGCTCATATAAGCATGCCTAACTTCTTTGCTCGTATTGTCTCATGCTTATATGAATCAAGATTTGAAAACCTCACTCTTCTAAATCTATTTAAGGTTGTTGTCATCAATCACCAAAAAGGGGGAGATTGAAGCATCTAGGCCCTAGTGGTTTCGGTGATTAATGACAACAAGGATGTTATTATGACTAACATGTGTTTTGCAGGATAACCTAGAGGCTAGGTCATAATAACATGTAGGTTCAAGCCTCTAGCGATGGAAATCATTTTGGCTTTCAAAGGATGGAAGACAAGACGGAGATAGACTAGTTCTAAGTGCCATTTGGTGTTGGGAGGCACTTAGAGTAGTTTAGGTCTTGCTTTTGACTTTGGTCGTACTATTAAGGGGGGTTTGAATAGGTAGCTTGAGCTAGACTTGGCTATGAGATGGTAGTGTTGTGCACACTTGTCAAACCTAGGTCTAGTGAGTGTAGAGAGGTCTGGTGAACTATTTGGAACAAACTTCGTTTTGGAAAGTTTTCGATTCGGCGAAGGTTTGGGACAAATAGGAGCACCGGACGCTGAACCGGACGCGGGTCAGAGCTTCCGGTGTAGTAAGCAGAGAGCGTCGGACGCGCGTTTGTCATCACTGGACGCACAGTAGCAAAGGCTTCGGCGTCCGGTGTTATGACCAAATCTAGGGTTGTCCACCAGACAACCACCGGACACTGCACCGGACGAGCCGGGACCGTTCGGTGTCCATCTAGAGAGGTTCCAGAGAGCTCCTCTCTACATCGGACGCGTCTGGTGCCAGCCCGCCGGACGCTAGCAAGCATCTGGTGTGTTCAAATCGTTTGAGGTACAGTTACCATTAGAGGGGGCACCGGACGCGTCCGGTATGAACTTATTCGCGTCAGGTGCACCCGAAAACAGAGGGTTTTGTACCTAACGGCCATGGGCTTGTGTGAGGGGTATTTATACTCCTTGTGCTCGTCCATGGGAGGTCTCTTGCCACTTCAAACAGCTGAACACACCTTGAGACTGTTGACGGTGGATATACCATAAAATTTCACATTCAAACACCGTCAACAGGCCTCGGATCCAAGGGAGAATAAACACAACATGAGCATATTTTATCAATAACGAGTTCCACTTGTACTCTTAGCTTGTGATTGCAGGGAACACCAAATCAGTGCAAAAGTGAGCAGCTAGGGGCTAACTACATGGTTCGGCCAAACCATGTCATGTTGCCCCGGGCCACCAACTTTCAACATGGTACATACAACATCAAATGGAAGAGATCAGAGCCATGGGTGGGCCCACCCATGGGTCACCCGAACTGCCCATGGGGACCACCTGGCTCTGGTGACGTGGTAGGATCCGTGTGACACTCCAACCAAGTCATTTCATTCATCGGATCAACTTGTGTTATCATTTAACGGTGGAGATCAAAGGCACACGGATTGAGGCGTGAAACAAAGCAAACGAGACATAACAAAGACCAGGGGAGTCTCTATGACAGGTGGGGACCACGGTGGTGGGCCCAACCCACCAGGGGTCGGTCGGCCGAACCACCATTGGTGGGCCCAGGCCACCTACACCATCACTGGCTGGTGGGGACTCCTTCTAGAAGCTCCTGGCTAGGCCCACCAGTCATAGGGGGGTCGACCGAACCCCCCTGGTGCCCAGCTAGGTCGGTTGGCCTCCACCGCCTTCCTGTATGCTGTCCACGTGATGAATTGCCTAGAACCGTCCATCTTATGGCGGTAATGAGGTCGGTTCATCCAAGGGTGGAGAGGCAAGGAGCACGCGGATTGCTGACGTGGCACCCCCTTGCTCTCCCCTATAAATAGAGGCTACCCACTCCTCTTCAAGACACACCATACAACACAAGAAGCAAACTAGAGTGAAGTTCTACTCTTTAGTAGTAGTATTAGTCTAGTGTGGGAGTTAGAGTCGAGTCGAGCTACGCTCGGAGTCTCCGGAGTTGTCTACTGGAGAGTCTGGTATAGCTCTTGTACCTTTCCTTTTGCAAGACTTTATCTTTATCAATATATATTATCTTTACTTTACTTCACTAAGTTCTTACTTAGTCTTTACTATTCTTTATAGTATTGTTGTGTCTTGTCTTATTCTATAGTTGTCTTATACTTGATAGTGATCTTGTCCCAACTCAACAGTGTGTTAGTTCATCGCCTATCATAGGGTGTTCTAGTTGTTGGTACGCAGCTAGAATAGTGAGACTTAGTGTAAGCGTGGTGCTTAGACTAGATCTTGCCTTTGATTACCGCTTGTTGCACGGATTGTTTGTGGGTGCTAGCAGGTGGTGACAGCCCTGTCTAGTCTTAGTATCCCTCCACGTGTTTTAGGCAAGTTCTTAAAAGGTAGGCTCCCATAAGAGTATAGGCGTTTCGGGTAGAGGTTTTGTCCTCTATTGTCTCGCACTACCCCTGCACACCGGTAGTAAGATAACTATCTTAGTATAAGTCATCTATTTGATAGGGTAAGTCATAAGAGTAAAGTAAGCGTCATAGGAGTCTTATACTCACTCGTTGTCCTCCCACCTAGCTATACTCTACTAGTTATCTTTTAGTTATCTTAATACTTGTTGTGTGTTGGTGTCATTACCTTTTCCTCTACCTATCGATTTACCCCCCTACCACTAGCTGGTACTAAGTTGGTATAGACTTAAGGATCTCTCTTTCTTTTTATTAATTATTTCTAGCAACCGCTTTTCCTTGGGATAAAAATAAATAATGATACCTTGGAATACTCCCGGGTGAAGTGCTACAGCGGTATATTTTGTGCGCTTGCGGAATTATCCAATAGACATAAGAAATACCCTCAGGCACTTCTGGCGCCGTTATCAGAGATAGCCTAACACCCTGTCTCTAGTGGTTGCGCTAAGAAGTGTCAACAGAGACCTTGAGAGATTGCAGGAGCCCTAGGGAGGTCGAGTGAATTGCGAATTCGAGTGAGCTTCTTCCCTAGAGTTGATCAAGAGTAACTTGTGTGCATCCATCCATCTCTTTGGCCTTGTTTGGGTCAAGTGAGAGTTCGAGCTTGTTACTCTTGGTGATCGGCATCACTTAGACGGCTTGGTGGCGATCGGAGGCTTGGTGACCGGTTAGAGAGCTTGTGGACGGCCTAAGCCAAGCTTGTGAGCGGTTGTGGGCGATCCACCGCGCCGGAGAGGCAAAGGATCAGCCCGTAGAGAGCACTTGGTCCTTGCGAGGATCAAGGGAGAGCTACACCCTTGCGTGGGTGCTCCAACGAGGACTAGTGGGGGAGTGCCGACTCTCTGATACATCGGGAAAAATTGGCTTTGTCTTTCTATCTCATTTACATTCCTACAATTACTTTGTGCTCTTTACATTCCTAGAATAGAATTGCATGTTTAGGACTTGGCTCTAGGTTGCTTAACTTGTTTTAGGCTTAGAATATCACTAGTGCACTTGTGGGTTGAGATTGGGCAAAATGGCGATATGTTGAATTGTATTTCAAAAATTACTAGTTGCCCAATTCACCCCCCTCTTGGGCATCCTCGATCCTTTCACTCTGGTCTCAATGAGGATGGTTTGTGGCAGCAACTTTCAAAAAACAAATACATCAAAGATAAGACTTTACGGAGCTGTGTCAAAAGACCGGACCAGTCTCACTTTTGGAGAAGTCTGATGAGTGTCAAAGATACATTTTTAAGTTTTGGTTCCTTCAATGTGAGAGATGGGTCACAAACCCATTTCTGGGAAGATAGGTGGCTAGGAAATCAACCACTTAGTGTCAGGTTCCTTGCCTTGTTCAATATCGTGAGAAGAAAACAAGATTATGTGGTAAAAGTACTTAATTCAGTACCTTTGAATATCTCCTTTCGGAGGAATTTAGTAGGTAATATTCTGAGGAACTGGTGCATAATTGTTGGTTCTTTACATAATGTGAACATTCTTGCAGAAAAAGATACTTTTATTTGGTCTCTACACTCATCGCAAAAATTCTCAGTTAAATCAATGTATGCTACGTTAATTAACAATGGGGATAAGAGTGTCACAGGATCTATGGCGGATCAAAGTACCATCAAAAATAAAAGTTTTTTTGTGGTATCTAAAGAGAGAGGTAATATTAACCAAAGATAATCTAGCACGGCATAACTGGAATGGTGATATCAAGTGTAGTCTTTGTCATGCCCCAGAAACCATTCATCATCTCTTCTTTAAGTGTTTGTATGCTAGATTTATGTGGCGCGTTGTACATTTATTATTTGACTTACCAGCACCTCAAAATGTCACCGACTTATTTAACAATTGGTCTAAAACGGGTGATAGTAAACATGATTCATTGTTGTTAACAGCAGCATTTGCGTTATGCTAGACAGTCTGACTAACACGAAACGAAGTGGCTTTTGACAAGTGTTTACCGAAATCTCTTTTGCAGGTACTTTTTAGGGGGAACTTATTGGCTCCGTCAATGGGCAAAGCTGCAGCGGCGTGATGATTCTCTGGACCAGCTGATTCTAGTTGGAAATTACCTAGAGACAAAAGCGCTGTAATTTTTTAGTTCCAATAGATGGCTCTCTTCTAGATTCATCAACACTACTTAGTCGAGACTTTGTTCATTTCGTGTGTTTTCTGTATTGTCAGTAGAACGCTGTTTTTTATTTCTAAATTTTGTAATAAGAGGTCTGATTCTATCTTCGAGTAGATGAAGCCGGATAGTATTTTATCCATTACCTACAAAAAATCAATCATGTGTTGCCTCCCTTTTGGTTTAGCACACTGTTAGATATATATGTATAGCCGGCTGTACATTGCCTTGTAAATTTGCGTAAATAGGATTAATCATGTTACTCTTTTTTTTATAGATATGGTGGGCGCGCCTGCCAGCAACATGAATTTGCGTAAAAAGAAAAGATTGCAGTTAATAGGTACTGTGCATGAAAAAAAAACTAGGGTGTGTAGAACGGGGACATAGTTTTTTCGAGTTACGCTTGATAGATAGCCCTGCCAACCCCAATAAGTCGGGCCCACTGGTCTATAAAGAGATAGGGAAGATCAGATCAATTGGAGCCTGTGAATATGCCACTCTGTTCGGCTGGCTGGTACGGTACGACTGGCTGGCTGGCTGATTATTCTGAGAGAAAAACACTGCTGAATGGCTGGCTGGTGCTGGCTGGACCAGCCGAACAGGGTGGTGATGCACCAGTATAAAATTGCTATACTTGATACAGGTCGTTGGAGTAAGCCTACTGCTTTGGAAAAGAAGGTCAAGTCCTTCCAACTATATCTAAATGAATCTTTCAGTGTAGATCATTGCATTCTCATGATATTACAGGTGATTCTTTAGAATCTTCCATATTTTTTTTATTGTGCCCTTTATTCAGTGCTAATTCTCTATTGTTTTGTGCAGTTCTTGTTTAGCATGAGGACTTTCCGTGATGAAGTTTTGAGAGGAGCCTTTGACAGTGAACAGGAAGAAAGAAGAATACGCGAGAATTAGTGATTTTGTAAGTTCTTTCAAGGAGGTTCTTGCCCAAGCCTGCAACGATAGAGCTACTTTTCCGCAGGTATGCCTCTAATACTATTCTACCTGTGTTTTCACCTTCATTGTCTCTGTTTTCCAAGAAAAAGTTTAATCACATAGAATTACATGTTTGTGTTTTTATTTTTTTTCTTCTTTTGTACAATTTAGACAAACACTAACATTAAAAGCGTGTATGTTAATGCGAAATAGCATTGTTCAGTTACATAAGTATTTCTTTAGTGGCTTTCTTCGATCCTCTATGCTATGTGCCTTTAGAGCCTTCCAAACTCCAATGGAACATTAATGGATCACAAGATCATTGACACTGAAACTGGGTAAATAAATTTTCAGGTTAGAAAGCCTATGCTTCGGAAGCGGTAGCCATGGTTTTGAAGAGGCTGCATGTATTAATTCCCTCAACACTTCGCATAAATATGCTGTTGAAAGCAAGGTGTGCTTGCGGCAGGTCTCGTGACCCTGAAAGCGTCACGCTGATGCTTAAATGTGGAACTGCCTGTACACAAAATTCACAGGTGTGCCTTCCTATTAATACTGGTTATACACAAAGAATGTGGTATTTTGGAAAGAACATAGTATTCGAGTTGAGGTATATGATGTGAATCATGAGCATTGTAACTAGTGGTTTTTGTTCTTCTATATGCAGGTCACATCATTTTCAGAACTTAAAGTGTTATATGAGGAGCATCATCTATGTTTGGACTGTGGAAACACAAAAGGCATTGATGTTTCCATCACACGGCTGCCACCATGCTTCTATACAGGTAAAGTTGAGCCGTCTGTTGTATATTAAAATTCAACTTAAAAATCTGAAGTTATTAGTGCACGTACCTCATCAGAACAAAACTGGTGTGATTAACTGCAGGCTTCCTGAGACTAGTTCTGCATTCATTTATCTCTCGTTTTGGCAATAGTGCATATCACAATGTTCATTTATTTTCCCTCTTCTATGATACTCCAGTTTTTGACTGGTTGACCGGCGGGAGCCCATCCAACCTGTATGAGCTTATGGCTAAGCTTAATTCTTCTCAAGAAGTTAACCTTTTCTGTCAGGGGCTCCAATCTGAAATGAAATACAAGCTTAGTGCCATGGTACAGTACAACATATCTTCCAATTTCCTCAAAAAGTCAAAATGGTCCTATCTGTGAAATACTGAAATACAATGGGTAGATTTTTCCTGTTGACCTGTAATACCTGATGTGATGACAACTACTGATATTTTTCCTCCCTCGGATCATACTGATTTCTTATTGTGTGTGACTTGTACAGATTTGCTGGTCCAAAGGAGTTTATGTATTTTTTGGCCGTGAGAAGAAAAGGTGGCTCGTACTTGACAAGACCACAACAAAGGTAATTCCAAATCTTGAATGTTCAATCAGTTGTGCAGTTCATCGTTTGACATGATGTTTCTATCTTAGACTCAGCCTTGGAGTCTGGTTCTTGAAATGTACAAGAGTGGCAACTTGCAGCCAGAGATTCTTTGTTTTGAGGTATTTGCCATATTAAATGTGTTATGTTTTGTAAGCAGTACTTTATTACCTTGAATCATTTTATTTTGGTTGAGTCTGTAGTCTGTACAATGTGTGTGGAGCGGCCCTCCAGACATGCTTCACCCGGAAGCAGAGACAAGCACAAGCCTGCCTACCCCAACCCCGCAACAACATTTTCGGTCCTCAGCAGGGAAATCAAAGATGAGAATTGAGGAGGTAAATCCCGTGCCAAGCTAATTTTCTTTCGCTGCATGGTAATGAATTAGAAATGAGCTATGGATACTGGATAGCGAATAATAATGCTCTATTAGGATGGGGACGAGGAGGAAGAGGAACAACTTCACTTAAGTTTTAAGCATAAGCTGGATGGATGCTCTGCTGGATGGGCACCATGCTTAATGTGTCGCTTGAAGCGCGGCAAGGCAAGCGACGCTGTAAGTTGTTTTCTTGTTTATAGTTTCTATAAGAAATAAAAAATTTATAAGTGCTAAGATATTTACGTGCAGATCATTCAACTGGTTTGCCTTGGTTAATCTAGCTGGTAACATCTAATTGCATCTATGTTGTTTCTAGATTCCAACCCACTGCAAGATGTTAGAGGTATCACGGCGGAGCTGGCACAAAATGTTCCAAGCAAGGATGCCCGGTCAGGGCCCTCAACAGACGTAGGGAGCTGGTGCGCTCTGTCATTAGCTCACTACCGGTATACCTGCTAACGGCACTGAAGGTTCCAAAAAGTTCTTGAAGGAGCTTGATAAGCTTAGAAGGAGATTTCTTTGGGCTGGAGACCGGGAGCTCACTAGTGGTAACTGTAAGGTTTCCTGGACAAAGGTTTGCACTCCAACTGCAAACGGTGGCCTCGGCATTACTCAGCTGGACAGATTCAGCCGCGCATTATGACTGCGCTGGCTCTGGTTCTCATGGGATAGCTCTATCAGGCCTTGGGAAAAAATGGAACTTCCCGTCGACAATATCAACATTGCCCTTTTCAACGCTGCAACCTATGTCACGCTGGGGAATGGTGAAAAGGCTAATTTCTGGACTTCAAGATGGCTGCAGAAGGAGTCACCAGCCAACCTATACCCTGCCCTCTTCAAGCATGCTCGCAGGAAGAATAGAACGGTCAAGGAAGCACTGACCGACGACACATGGATTGGGGACGTTGACTACAATATGTCCCAGCTGCTGATCGGAGAATTCATCAGCCTGTAGACCCGCCTGCAGAGTGTTACACCTGACCCCGGCTCACAGGACACCATTCACTGGATTCACTCGTCCGATGGTCAGTATTCGGCCAACTCGGCGTACAGGATACAATTCTTAGGTATGACTTCCTCGGTGTCGGCGGAGATCACCTGGAAAACAAAAGCACCACCTAGATGCCATTTCTTCTGCTGGATTATGCTTCAAAACCGCCTCTGGACTGCAGACCGCCTCATGCTTAGGCAATGGCCGAATGAATACTTCTGCCAGCTATGCGTGAGGAATCTCGAAACAGCGATCCACCTCTTCAGAGAATGCACCTTCTCCAAGTCCGTCTGGGAGATGGTAGGCAACTGGATTATGCAACCGAGTCTTTTGCCAGCGAACTGGAGGCCAGCAGGTGGACTTGGTCAGTGGTACGTGGACATGAGCATTACGGCGGTGAAAGAGAAAAGGCCGGGCCTCTGCTCCATGATCATGCTGACCACCTGGGAACTATGGAAAGAAAGGAATAATCGCATTTTCAATAGGCAGCTTGGCTCCCCGGAACAAGTCTTCAGACGAATCCAAGACGAAGCATCCGTCTGGCTTGAGTGCGGGAAATAGAGGGCTCCAATATGCCATCCCGGCGCCTAGACAGCCTAGTGTAGTCGACTTATCACTCCTGTAATATAGACATACTTATATACTTAGGGTAGTATGGCTTGCACCGTGGTGCAGCTATAGTTTTATCTCTCGTACATAAACTGTTCCTCTATTCTGCTATTCAATGAAAGCCGGTAACCGGATCTTTCGAAAAAAAAAGGGCCCTCAACAGAGGACATATTGGGAAGCAGGAGATGTACTGCCATCGGTAAAGATTGGTCTGGTTGAACTACTACAATATGTGATGGGCACTGTTCGAACCAATGCCTGCTGTTTGGTGCCTGGGCAAGGCGTGGTTGCTGCTAAAGGGCCTGCTCTTGTTTGGTGCCTGGGCAAGGCGTGGTTGCTGCTAAAGGGCCTGCTCTAATTACATGTTTGTATGGTAGTTGTACATCATTTCGTTTAAACTTATCAACCAGCTATTCAGCAGTGTTTTTCTCTCACAATAATCAGGCAGCCAGCCGTACAATCCAGCCAGCCGAACAGAGTCATTAGTGAGGTCGAGCGGTTCTTAGGTATGATTCACATCATGACATCAATATATGGGTTCGTTTAGGTGACCAACATATAAGAAAAATAATTGATTTTATTAAAAAAGCAATAGTATCTCAGTTTTCTCTATTCTTCTATATTGGTAATCTGTTCAGTTCGTGCCGTCAGACTCCGCAGACTCCACAGTATTCTCCGCCTTCCATTTTTTTCCTCCTTCCTGCCGTCCCTCCCAAAGAAACCGCCACCCCCGCACGCATTGTCACCAGCATCAGATGGATCTATCGTAGGAGGCGCTATACCAAGTCCTTGTAGCATCATTTTCCATATCTACACATGTTGCTATCGTCAACAATGGTCAGTGACCTTTTTTTTTTCCTGTTCCATCATTGTTCTCCCTGACAATGATCGTTCCTTACCCTGCAACACTTTGTGCTGCTATATGATAAGCTTATTGTTTTTCCTCCTCTCTGCCTGTGGAACAAGGGACAGATAAGGTTTCAGGGGAAGATAAAAAGTTGGCGGGTGAAGGAAAAGTGGCGATTCCATTCTGTGCGGTTTACCGATTATTCACCAAAGGGTGGCTACAGCTGATTGATTAATTTTGGGTTGTTTTTCTAGTATCTGTTGCTTTCCAATTTAATTAGACATATGGTATCCATGATGTAATGCCATTTGTATGCACACAATGCTCGATTTGGGTCCGCAAATCTTTATAAGTTGTTACAAATGTTTGCATTTGCTACTGGTGGTGATTTTTTTTAGAGTCCTAGAGCCTGGTCTTGGTCCAGTTGCATTGCAGAAGGACCAAAAAACAGGTTTAAGTGTTTACATGTTCGCACAGGTGAACACACGTTTTCACTCTTAAGGTTTATGATCTCACAGCTGGTAGTACAGGGGTCCGAAAGACTTAAAAGTAATGGCCTTGATACAACACAATCTGATCAGCCAATTCCACCTGACCATGGAGGGCATCTATGTCAGAACACTATCTTCTTAGATACATCGCTAAGCATCGCATCCACAGTTAGAGCTAATTGAAATGTAGTGTGGTTGTCATTTATGATTGTAACGTTGTCTATATTACAATCACCATATGACTTGTTGCTATGCAAAATTTTTGGTCTTAATTAGCTAAGAGAAAGGAATGGTATGTTTGCTAGGGTAATGTTAGCAAAGATAAATACACACTGCTGACATGTTCTTTCCAGAAGTTGTCCTAGTGTTAGTTTGCTCAGTGGAGATGCTAGTTTGTCCACCAAAGCAAGCCAAATGATTATGAAGATTTCACATCAAGACCATACATTTTTTTTCTCTTTTGCATATTTTGGATCTTATAAATTTTCTATCTTAATACTTCATCATGTCCCTGTTTTCTACTGTTATATTTGATCAGATTGGTTCAGTTGTGTATAGTCACTGACTTGACGCCTGCTTTTTTACTTTTGTATCATGCTAGGCGTAAATGGCTCCTGTAACATGGTGGATTGGTGGCTGTGCCTGGTCATGCTATGTTTTTTCGGTTGTTTTAACTAGAGAACATGTCTTAATTTGGAGAAAGAACAACTTCTAAATATTCACTCTATTCGTCTGAGCTGAAATTTGGCTGGCTGGCTGAATTATTGTGAGAGGAAAAAAACTGTTACGTGGTTATTAAGCGAACAGAGCGATTAGCTAGTAATTATGCAATCTCTAAATTGACGACTTGCACCCATGTGGCTCGGCGTGCCTGCGGGACTCCCGTCCATGCAACCTGGCCCGCCTAGCGCATGTGGCGTCATGGGAGTGTTTTTTTTTAAAAAAAAAAAACTTTATACCCGTTACTTCGAATGTAAAACATATGCATAGTGAGCATTAAACAGATAAAGAAATAAACTAATTAAAGTTTGTAGGTAAATCGTAAGATAAAGCTTTTGAGTCTAATTAAGTATGATTGAACACTTATTATTAAAGTTAGCCACATGTACTATAGTATCAAAAATTATACACCCAAAAAAACTAATAAACACATAAAGGCATACAACTGTTGTGCTCGATTCTTTGCTTGCATACACACACATCTCAAACAGACAAGAACAAAGGACTGCTAGAGCACACAAAGAGATGGAAGAAGGATGGGAGATGGAGGAGGATTTCTGTATTTCATTTCTCTGGATGTATGGTTACATTGAGAGGAGCTCTCTATTTATAGAGCCAAATACAATAGATATTTACAGAGTTTGTATCCTTGTTGATTTCTTCCTCCTCTCCATAAATCTGGCCACCATTCAAAGCTTCCTTTCAAACACTGTAGATGAACTTTGAATTCACAACAACAATGATTGGTGCAGCTCGTGGAACATAGAGGTTGGTTGTTCTATGCATCTTTTATCGCGCACTTGCCTATAGCGTGATGGGTCGCGTGCGTCCAACTTTAAAACTCGAAGCTTAAGAGCATCTTCAAGATTTTGCCAAAATTCACTTGGTAAATCTTGTGATTTGGCAACTCTCTAAAACATATCGCAAGTGAAAAAAGAGCCCATCTCCAATAATTTGGCATAATTCACTTACCAAACTCAAATTAAACTTACGTCAGGAACCCTGAGACAGAAACAAAATTATGTTTATACCCTTCCACCTCTTGAAAACTTACATCAGGAACCCTGAGACAGAAACAAAATTATGTTTATACCCTTCCACCTCTTGAAAACTTACATCAGGAACCCTGAGACAGAAACAAAATTAGTTTTTTGCCCTTCCACCTCTAGTATGCCGGCGATCCGCGCTCATTTGCGCGCGCACATATATGCGCGTGGGGGGGGGGAGAGATTTACCAAGTTGCTAAAATTTATCAAGTTGGATGCCAAACTGTTGGAGAGGTGATTTCTCTAGTTTTGCCCAAAAAAATAAATATAACAAGTGGGTTTGGCAAAGTTTTGGAGATGCTCCTAGGGCATCCGCAACAGGATGTCCAAATCGCTAGCACGGTTCAAAGTTAAAAATAAAAAAAATAGAATGATAGAATATCCAATTGAATTTTTACAGAGCTGTCGATTTCACTGCCGTTGGGGACGCCCATACCACGGTTATCAACTTCTCATTGATTGATCACAAGGGAGAGAAAAACGGTGTGGTTAATTTTGTCGGAAGAATCACAAGGAAGTACGTAGCACATGCATGGCGCAGAGGCACGAACCAACGGCGGCCCGGGCGATCGTCCTCCGTGATTCTGCCGTGCAGCAGGCCAGCCGCGGGCGTTGTTCAATCAATCCTCGCAATCATGACGGAGAGGAGGAGCCGAGGAGGAAGAGGACGGCATTGCCAATTTGAGGACAGCTCCTCTCGCCTCTCGCGAGCTTTTCTCCCTGTCAGGGCGAAGCTAGGCAATCAATCGGAATCTGCGGCATGGCATGGCGCTCCCAGTCAGGCCCATGATGTGGCATGGCGCTTTTGTGCCTAGGGGGTGTTTAGATCCTCTCCAAAATACTAAAACTTTCGTCACATCAATTTTACGGCACATATATAGAGTACTAAATATAGACGAAATTTTTACATGTTTACATAGTTTACCTGTAAATCGCGTGATAAATCTTTTGATTCTACTTAGGCTATAATTAAACACTTATAGAAAAAGATTTCTCGCTATTACAGTATCAAAATACTAAAACTTTACATGTCTAAACACCGCTTAGACAGATTTTCCTCTCCAGAAAAGAGGTCTGTCAGAGGACGAGGAATCTCTGACGTGGAAAACAATAATATCAAAAGCCTGGCCGTCCGTCAGCTTTCAGGATCACACTCGCGGTCGTAGTACTATGATTAATGTATTCCTTATTTCATTCAGGACACGACTTTACCTGGTACCTGGTACTTTGCAATATATATAAAATAATAATAATCGGCACTTAGGAGTGCTAACTCGATCTCGTACTACAAGCCACAAGGTCGACATTTCATTTTGGAAGCTTTCGTTTGAGAATCACGAGTGTTAAACGTCCAAATCTTGACCGTATATCTGATTATTATATCTGTACATAGGTGCATGCATATCAACCATAGTTTTAAATAGCCCGCTATGACTGCCGCTATAGAACGCTATAGCCTTTTAAGGATAGAATGCCACTATTTGTGTTCATGTATAATTTAGCCGCTATATCCCGCTATAGTCTGCTAGCTCTGTTAATAGCTGTTTTATAGATAAACCGCTAAATACCCTAGCCCGCTATTTAAAACCTTTATATCAACCATCGATCGATCCTTTGGCGTTTGCATTGATTTTGCACGTATGTACTTATCTACTATAGCTAGCTGCTAGTAGCAAAGACTGTGAAATGCATGTGCTGCGTGACCACAATTCCCTATCCGATCAGCCTGTCCCCTTCAAAAAGATCTGCAGATGGCAACGCGCATTCAAGTATTCTTTTTCCAGAATTGCAGGCTATTCAATTCTCTCACCGACCTTCCCTTCAGAAATGGCGGCATCTATAAAGAGTCCATCAAACAGTCCCTCTCGCTCTCCCCTAGCTAGGACTTTCTCAGCAGCTAGCGCCTCTCCTCTCTTCCTCATCAAGCTCTCACTTCGTTCTCAGCCATGGCCGGCCGGGCTCTGCTGGAGCCGGTACGGTGGATCGCCCGCGGCCTAACATTAGGCTCGGGGACTACGGTGCAGCCAAGGATGACTTGCCGATCGCCTCTGATGTCTGATCGATCCATCATCAGATTATCGTTGATACATGCATCATCATCGGCAAGTTGTTCTTGGCTACACCGTGGCTCCTGCTCCTGATGTAAGGCTTTGTCTGCGGCGACACCTTTTCCATCTGATGATCGAGGACATGGTCAATCAAATCAAGGTAATATACATTAGTTAGGAGTTTATATCTACGACATCTGTTCTAACTTCTAAGCATGCCAACGCTTTCACTCGTTGCTCTGAATGTGCTAATTAAAGAATTAGTACTAGTGGTATTATTCTGATTAAATGTTTGAGTTATATTCCCCGATGCATTATTTTGTCAGCTCAGAGTTTAGTGCCTTCTTTTCCTGGCTGGTAGATGCATGCTTCAATCATAAATATCTGCCCTTTTTTTAAATCAAAACGTACGCCAAGCAAATATTTGGGTGTTCATGAAAACGCAAGGCAGATCGGCGGCGCCGCCTAATGTCACAGGGAGACTCTAAGAAGTCAAACAGGCGATAAGATTTGTACGTATGGCCAGGCATGGCACGTCGATCTTATCCGGACCCTGGATATGAACAACTTCACAGTCCAGTAGGACTGTAGGAGCTCCGAGATCCATTTATATGGTCACAGAAAAGTATCATTTTTTTCAATACTCAAAGGATTTGCACGTCATTACATTAAAAAGAAGCGTTTAACCATATAAACGGGTAGAAAAGTATCATTGTTCTTTTTTTAGCAACTAGTATAGCGAGACGAGAGAAGAGCTGGATATATATATAGCCGTACGTGATAGGCCATGCACAAATGCATCGTCTCTATTGCCAATTATTGTCCAACTTGCAGCTGAGCCAGCGGCTCAACTTGGAACTCTGCCTTATCCAAAGAAACACTTGGAACTCTGCAGAACAGGATTCAACTGATCTGGTCCAACTACAGTTTCAGTTTGTTTCAATTTCTTTTCTTTCTTTCTTTCTTTCTTTCTTTTTTGCAATTTGTTTCAGTTTTTGCCACATGACACCTGAATAATGAATGTGTTGAGCTGCGTTTATTGTGTTACGCTAAGTTAGCTGAAACAAACTAATGATTGCAAGACTTTACGATAAATTACATTTGATGTAAATGAAATGGATGGAGGGAAAACAACAGCATTTAATACACTACATCCGTCTGTTGGTGTAAACGTTACCGTATATTTTCTAACCGTATTAGAGATCGAATTTGTTTAGAGGTGTTTTGTTCTGTCTGTATTCAAGTCTAAATATTCAATATTCAATACCATTATTCAAATCGCATATTTATGATGTCGATATTTAATCATATCTTATCCGACATAGCTAACATTATCGTATTCGAAACCAAATGAAGAAAACTATGCAAAGAAATATAATATCAGTGATATTTATCTGTATATATGATCCATTTATATCCCTAGTTAATTACCATAAGGACAGCAGGAGATCTTCCCATACGCATTTTTGTATTGGAAGAAAGCAAGTGGAAAAGCTGTTTTTAGGCGTTTATATCACCAGGTAGACAGTAGACAGGTAGAACAATCTTGCCATCTTGTCGGCCTAGACCTTACTCTTCAATGTCAGCACACACTGCTTTATGTGTTGATGTTTCCCTCTTATTCTCGTGGGCACACAGTTTACATATTTTAATGGAATTTTGTAATCAATCGTATATACTCCCTCCTCACATAGATTAATAGTCGTTCTAGGCACTAGGTTTGTTTTTTTTGGTAAAAATTGACGCTGAGGCCACGCCGCGCTCGTTCTAGACGCGTCTGCCCCTGGGAACTCTTCGGTTGCTAACCAGTCGAACTAGGAGTTGCTTCGTGATAGATTCCACCCGCAGTCGTATTTAATAAGAGCAAGACAGGAAAACTAAACTCTCCTTGACAACGATAATCATATTCAAAATGACTATTAATCTGGGTATGGAGGGAGTATAGTGGTAAAGTTAAGTAGGAGTAACTCTTAGCACTTGTCAGAAACATTCATCTTGTTAAACACATCTGTCATATGTGGAAGATTATTACTATCTCCATTTAAAATTATAAGATTGTTTTGGTCTTTATAATCTATAACTTTTGCTATGCAGATTGTTTTGGTCTTTATAATCTATAACTTTTGCTATGCACTTAATTAGATCTGCATTATGTTTAGATATATAATTAAATAAATATATCTAGAAAAAAAAACAAAAATATCTTATAATGTAGAAGGAAGAAAGTAAAATTTATTTGCTAGCCACTAATAATGTGGATTAAAACAAGGTCTATTTAGTTGATGTATACGTCACTAGCTTATATGGCCACACATCTTACAAAACAAAATGCCAAAGTTCTCAAGTTTTATTTATTTATTCTCTTTTTCAAAATGAGTAAAATACATGGGCAGCCCTTAAACTTGTCCCGTTGTGCCACTTAGGTCCACGAACTTGCAAATGCGAAATCTAGGCCCTTAAACTTGTCCCACTATGCCACTTAGGTCCACGAACTTGCAAACAGCGAAATTAACGACGCCTTAAGGGCCTGTTTAGTTCCCAAAATGTTTAGGATTTAACATTGTAGGCAGTATGGAAATGCATCTTTTACAATAAGTGTCTAATCATGACCAAAGTAGAGTTATAAAGATTCATCTCGCGATTTACAGACCAAACTGTGCAAACATGCAAAAGTTTATTATCTACATTAGTGCTCTAGCATGTGCCGTAAAATTGATGTGCGGAAGTTTTGGAATTTTGAAGGGGAAAAGTAAATAGGGGCAAGTCCCCCTGCCTTTCCCTTGCAATTTCGGCTGCGTTCGGCCGGAGGGAAAGCGCTTATTTTTCGCACTCAGCAGTACTTCCTCTCACAAGATTTCAGCACTTTCTACAGCACTAGTGCTTTCAGCGCTTTTTCAGCTTCACCGAACGGAGCCTTCGTGAACCTAAGTGGTATAACTAGACAAGTTTAGGGGCCTAGATTTCGCGTTTGCAAGTTCGTGGACCTAAGTGGCACAATATGACAAGTTCAAGGGCCCAGATTTCGCATTTGCAAGTTCGTGAACCTAAGTGGCACAGCGGGATAAGTTTAAGGGCCGCCCATGTATTTTACTCTTTCAAAATTATAAGAGATTTGTTTTCTTTCTATATTATTACATAACTAGACTCATTGTATATCTAAATATATAGAAAAACTGTATACCTAGAAAAGTCAAAAGCATGTGTCTTACGATTTAGAGAGGGAATATTTATTATTTAGCCAAGCTACGAGAGTGTTTGGAAACAGCTTGCAGTACAGTTTTTCAATTGCGCACCGCAGCAGCAAAAGTTCAAGTTGTAGCAACTATATTCTCTTCATTCCCAATTATAAGATTTTTGAGCTTCTTAAGAAAATTAGCTTTGCTATAAATTTCTTTTTTTTTTAAGAAAGAAAGAAAGTATAATCTATCTAAATTTTTTCATCGGCATGACTTTCCTCAATGAAACCGATGCTTTAGATTAACAGAGCCTTGTGAAACACGAAAGCCAAAGTATAGTCTCTGAGTCTAAGACACATGTCGCAAGATTCAATATCCTAGAACCAATCCAAAACACTTATGAATCATTGAATCGATGAAAAAACATCGACAGTTCTCGGGCACAACACAGACCGCGCAAATTCTATCACCTACAATCTGTTAATGATGAGATTGATGATCCAAAATAATTGTCTTCTTCACTGACTCACTGTGAGTGCTCAGAATCATCCACGTATAGTTAAAACAATATATAAAAACCTATAATATGGCAAACACAAACAAACACAGCAATATACTATGTATGGCTGCAGCGTCACCTTGCCCGGCAGACGGTACACCGGCCGGCGCCCGGCGCCCCCGCCCCTGTTCGACCGGCGGCACCGCTGTACCTGCACAGAAGCGTGTACATGATCTGCTTTCAAGTTGCAACACGTATATGTACGATTACGAACAGGACTTGCGAACACCATGACCAGCCGAGAGCCGACCACGGGTGTTGGAGAGGCCAGCAGACAGACTAGACGACGAGGTGCGCGCCCCATGGAAATCTGCCGCCGATCACGAACGAATCTGCCACGGCCCACGGATCAGTTATTTTTTCAGAGCTGTCCTCCGGCGCGACTTCTCTTTGCTCTCTACTACTATTTGAAGCCAATCCCAAATTACTTTGTACCAATGCACATATCGGCCGTCGGGTAGCTCTCATGCATGCCAGGGACCCCCGCGGCGGCAGTTTTGCGGCCAGCCGTCGCCGAAGACAGTTCGGGTACGAGTAACCGTCCGCTAGTTGCACTACTCCGTATCTCTCAGCAAGGCTCCGCTCTCTCTGTACGAGATCATACATTGTTTGGTTCGCGTATTTGGAGTTGTTCGCTTCATTTTGGCTAATGTTGATTTACTGCGAGAAAAAGAAACCAAAAATTGGACTAGCCAACAGGGCCTTTATCGGCCCAGTTCTTCTTATGCAAAGAATTAAAACCCCACTGACAGGTTCTAGAGAAGGATCTGTCTACCAGTCACTCGGATGATTTAGAGCTTGCTATCGCCCGGGTAACCAAATCTTTTATGGCACCTAAATATCAAAACAGATCACATTTAGGTAACAAAAGGACAACCAACACCTAAAAATCAAACATCGAATAGCAACAAAATTAATATCAAACAAAATATTGCAGGAGCCAAATGCCAAATTTATTCTATGAAAAGCAAATTGGCACAATTTTAGATTGATAGCAAAAAAAATACAAACAAATTATAGAATTCAGATAAGTAGCAATCAATAAAACCAAATTTACACCACTAAAATAAGAAATTTACACCTACATTTATAGTGTAAAAAATATAATAACATAATGTAAGAGAAAAAAATGTAAATTTTTTAGTGCCAATTAAAGGACCAAATTAAAATAGGCAATCAAAAAAGAAGAAACTAAATGAAATCGCACGAAAAACCAACACCCACGGTTAGATTAGGTGCACACACAGATTCTAGAGCTCAGTATACTAGTACACTAGTACCTGGTCCTGATGAGATCTATCAACGAGCAAAAGAGAGGAGAGAGAAGCGCCAAGAGGAGAAGGGACGCCACGTTGCCAGCCACAGCAAAGCATCCTCGAAGCTTCCAGATCCCTTTGGCGCGTCGCGTCGCTGGACCCAAGCACAATGAGCTCCGGGTGACGGTAGGAGGATAGAATGCGGCAGCGCGAGACCGAAAGCAGGGGGGAGACGAAGCGAAGGAGACATGCGCGCGGTTGCTCGCTTGGGGCAGAGTCAGGGGAGGCGGGAACCGGGTCAGCGATCGCCGGAGCAGAGGTTCGGCAGCCGCCGGGACGCCTTTCTCCTTTCTCTAGTTTGAGAAGAGAAAGCGTTGCGCGAGAAATGAAATGACGGACGCGAGAGCCAAATGAAACGCAGATAAAGGCGCGATTCCCAAAGTCCAAACAGTGAAACCTGACAAGCGGGGTCTACATCAGAGACACAGACAACCCAAATAAACCGGGTGGCAGAGATCACGCGGGAGCCACAGATTCGGGTGACAGAACGGTGAGAATTGCTAGAGAAACATACAAATCAACCATTTCTGCCAGCACTATCCACCTAGAGCGAACATGAAGTAGTGCATGGTCTATGAGATAAGATACGTAGAGACGGTGAACCAAACAGCAACTCCATACATGTAGATGTAGCCAGGTTAAAATAGTGCAACAAACTAAACACCAGCTCTCTTACATCCTGTGGGTCTAACCCCATGGGCTTTGTTCACTTAACTAAATTTCACTATTTTATAGATTTAAAATAATATTATTTTCTCATAATAAATCAGCTAAAAACAGTGCACACGGCATACAATGACCCAACGCGGCCGTACTACGCTGATCAACTGGCGTTAAACAGCGGCGCCGTTCTTTCTTTGTGCGTGCCTCGTGCCGTCGTGCGGTGCGGCGGCCTGGCTGCGCTCACGCGCGCACGTACGGCTCGGGCATCGGCATGTCGGCTGGCTTGAGCGGTTCGCGTTCATCCTCGTGTCGCCCTTCGGGCCCACCCCACCCCCCTCAATCAACACGCCACCCGGCTTTGGTAAAGCAGTGGTCCGCACGTCTAGGTCCGTCTTCAGGCAATCTGTCTGCCTGGCTTATACGGCTGATTATTACGAAAGAAAAAACACTGCTGAATAGCTAACTGATGGTGCCGTTAACAATTTAGGATGAATCTAAATCAATGTTTTTTCAGACAAACAACACAAACCTTTTCAAAGTCCGTACTCTTCCTATGTACTGCCTCGGCCACTCATCTTATTTAAATAATTTATGTAAACATAGTTAAATTTAAGCTATTCTTGAGAAATTTTATTAATAAAGCAAGTCATAATAAAAGAAGTGATATTTTACATAATCTAATTTTTTCGAATAACATGAGTGGTCAGACTTAGAGATAAAAACATCAAAAGACTTATAATTTAGAATAGAGAAGTTATACAATATATGTAGAAAAATCAAAATGTCTTAAAATTTAAAATGAAAGAAGTAAGGTTGACCGCACTTATACAAACAAAATATGTCATTCCGAGTGCAATCCACAAGTCCGAAAAGAAATCAAACAACTTTTAAATTTAACTAAATTTATATATAGCACACTAATATTTATAGTACTGGATAAATAAAAATTATAAAATATATTTTTATAATAAACCTAAATAGAGACATGAATGTAATATAATTTTTATATAAACTCGGTCGACCTTAAAAATTACTTTAACTTATCTAAAATGCAAAATTATGTTTAGGATAAAACAAACATATATACATAACATTATAGCCTAATAACAAGTAAATTTAAATTTAACATTTAATTTGTAAGGTGGTCCAATTTTCTTAACATTAAACTATGAAACTAGATACCAAACACCCTCTATTAAGACCAGATAAATTTAGTTCACTAGTCAGTTTGGATTTATATTTCCTAAATATTGAGAAAATCAAATATACTATTAAATAGAACTAATTCACTTTAAATCAGAAAATATGAAACTAGTACCATTTTTTGAAACAAAAACATGATCTTTTTAGAGTTATTGAAAATTGTTCCTGTTATTTCTTGCTCGAAGGCATGGTTAATATATGATTAAATTATCATTTTGCATTGTATCAAACTTGCAGATCGATCAAGAAAATTTGGCGGACTCTGACTACACATAGTGATGTTGAAGACAACGCAAGCTCCACCATATGTATAGATCAGATTTAGTCTTTGCTTGGCTAGTGTTTTACTTTTATCTATTTGTTCATTAGGTTACAGGTTTCAAACAAGGAGATTTCTTAAACATCATGCAATCAACATAAAGCAGAGCATAGAATTACAATTTAAATAAATAACAGACATGACTGCAAGCAATGAAACCATACGAGCATGAATAAATAAGATCAAAAGATAGATAGTATGTTTAGAGGAAAAAACAGTGTTGATTTCATACTTTTCAGATTTAAGATAAATGAGATATTAACTTTTAAGAATAAACTAGTTTTTCTTATTTTAGATAATGTAGAACCACCATTAAAACTAACTAGAGGACTATATTTATCATGCTTTAATTGGTGGGGGGCGTTTGCTACAGTTTCAGTAATCAAAGCCAAATTGCCTTGCAATTTGGAAGTTAACTTGTGAAATGGACTTTATTCTTTAATAAAGCTAATATAGTGTTGAAGGTGTCGATGTAATTTTCTATAAAACTAGTCAGTGATAATGAAATTCAACTTGAGACAAAAGTAAATCAGATCGCAAAAAGGTTACGAGTCAATTCTAAAAGGCGAAGCCATACATTACTAGATTCCAATATTCATATAGCATCAAATGTATAAATGTATAAAAAATTATCTAAACAGTATAAATAAACTTATTTAAAAGAACAACTTATGAGTGTTATTGTCCTAGAGTACTAATATAATTTTTATTATCTTTCAAACTAACAGTGTTGGATCATTTATAATCAATAGTGGTATTTTATATTAATTTTATAATGACGGAGGTCGGTATCTTAATATAATAACTTGAGAGATATATTTTTAACTATATTTCATGATATGTACAAATTTAAAGGGTTATTTGGAATTATCTTTCATAATAAAAAAGTTAGGTAATTTAGATACAAATTTAGGGTCTTATTAGAAATTATTTTTCATAATGGCTAGATGGGGGTAATTTATATGCAAATTAGAGGGTTACTTTGTGTATTTTTTCGTAGTAATAGACATAGGTACATTTTTCCTTAAACATAATAATCTAGTGACTATTATTAGAGATAGTGACTAGAGTCTACCAATTAAAGGCAAGTGTAACCCTTGTCTCAACACACAAGGATTAAGGTAGATACATGTGCATCCAAACAATGTGAGGGAAATTACAAATTCGTGCTATTTGGCCATATATAAAAAAAAGGGAGTGGAATTGAACTGGCAGAGGATTAGGATCCCTCTAGAGTAATATACAAATCCATGTCAACTAATATTGGTGCTGTAATAGCCTGGGTAGTGACAAATGTGATGACCTTGTGAACTTGCAAACTTCACCAATTCAATCTGATGAGGTTGAATGAAAGCCATTTATGGCCTATACAGGGAACTTACAGATGTACTTAGAAGCTAACTTTCTGAATAATTGTGTTCTTAGAGTAAACTCTGGCATTTATAAGCTTTGTTATACCATGCACACGACAGTACTAATGTAAATTTCTTTGTCTTCTATGATAATGAAATGCTATACAATGGCTCTCTGTGGTAGGTATCACAAACTATGTAAGGTGTAAATTTAACAAAGTCTGATCAGAACAATAATTAACCCATTCCTACTTTGTCAGTTGCTTAGAATCATGATACTTCTTGTTATGGAGAACAAATAAATAAAGATATAAATTTTTTATACAAACTACTTGTTTTGCCACCAACTGTATCCGCGTTGCAACTCAAGGTTAGTACTTCCCTGTCTATCTAAGTTGCTCAGTTCAGTAAAGCTAAGGGGTTTAGTGGAGCTAAGTTGGTCCTATGAAATATAGATATCTGGTTGAACTTCATGGCTTCATTGTAGCAGCAAAATGTCCGATATATTGTGAAAATGTCTACCTGTCACAATTAAATTTGTTTCCTTTAGTTTGGTTGATAGAGCTTGATGCCCTGCCGGACTTGCTGCGGAGGTTGTAGGGATGGGAGACGGGAGGTCGAGGCTGGAAGCCTCGACGGCGGCGCTGCAGGCGCCGTACTTGCGCGTGCGTGTGAGTAGGGACAAGGAGGCGGCTAGGTTTCTCCTGGCTCCCTGAGGAAGCCAGAAACAATATATGTTTCTGCTTAATTGATCCCAATAGTCCTTACAAGTATATATATCAGTCTCCGAATAGAAATAGGAAATAACTCTAATAATATCTGATAAATATGATAACTATGAGCCTTAAGCCCCCTAAGCTGCCGCTAGCTTAGCCACTGGTGGGCCCCCGGCATGTATACTTGATGCCGGTCATAACATTGGTCTTGCATGCTCTTGATGTTTAGTTCCATACTGCAATTCCTTATTGACTGATTATAGGGATGGAATCCTGTATAAGTTTGTAATGACCTAGAGAGTCGTACCCCCGGGCAATGATTGCCTACTGCAGCTGGAAGGTACAATTGAGTACAAGCATGTAGGATGTTATGTTTCCTTTTTACATGTGAAGGACAAGTTGTGTTGAACTAATAATCATGTAGATTGTTTTTTGAAAAAAAAAATCTTTCAGTTTCTTACCCAATCTTACTATGTTATTGATCTATTCTGAACTAATAATCATTGTTCCCAATGCTATTTTGGTCACCACTATTTGCTTTTACTGTCTATACCTAGGGATTCCTAGTGCACAAGGAATTACAGGTAACAAATTTCAGCTATAGAAAGTAAATACATTGCTAAATTATAGAAAGTAAATACATTGCTAAGTTGCCAAATAGGACCTTAGGATACAATGATACTTGGGACATGGCATATCTTGAACCAATCCCTGCCTATATCTTTTGTGCATCTCTCGTTCAGATCGGTGCTGCACCCAGTGACGGTCAGCTCCTCCAGTCCAGTCAAGCGCTGCAAACCTTTGGGCAGTGAAACCAGCTCGGGACAGCAGCCTATCTCCAGAGATTCAAGCGTCGCAAGTTCACCGAGCCATTCCGGAAGGGCTTTCAGTTCCCTGCAATTTAGAATCTTCAGTCTCCGCAGGTTAGTGAGGGACCGGATGGCCTCGGGCAGAACATGCAGCCTCTCACAGTATTCGATCACTAGGTCCTCGAGCTTTGGTCTGTGCCGTAACAATCTCCACTCGTTAGAAGAAACATGACAGTTTTTAATCCATAATCTCCTCAGAAGCGATGATGGTGGCACGGTGATCCTAGCCAACTGATAACATCGAGCTGCTGCCGGACACCAACAAATCTGCTATAGCATCAGGCAGGTACGGCTGTGGTGTCAACATTGGGCATCCAGTTACAGTGACAGTTTTAAGAACAGGAAACATGAGTAGGTCTCGTTCTTTGTCCTTGTGATTGGTTGCCGGTGATGTTAGCCAAATCTCCAGGTTGGGCATGTCTTCAAAGTGGAGTTCCTTCAACGATCGGTATAGAGTACCTTTGCTTATTTTTACAGGCATTTCAGAGTCCATGCTATGAACACCGGTAATGTCGCGGAGCTGAAGAGACTGTAGATGAGGAAAATGTCCAAGGTGCGGAAGGCAACTACAATGATGGATGTTGCTGAAACTGAGGGAAACAAGATTCGGAAGCAACAGTTCCATGCTGTTCATCATCCAAATGGAAAATTTAGTGCCCAGATAACCGTCTATCTCAAAAACTTCAAGGTTTTCTGGTGGCATGAGGACTTCAAGAAATGCTTCAGCACTTGTCGGTTCTTCAATGGAACAAGACCTCGCCCATGACAAGGTCAAGCTGCTTAATTTTTTCTTCTTCCTCAAGTTTGCTCTCATGGCATCAGTTGACGGATCCTTCATGGGTGACTGGCATTCAATCCTCAGCTGACCAGTTAAAACATTAAGGTGCTCTAGCTCTGCAATATTGCTATTTTTGTCGCCTACAGTAAGTAGGGACAATGTTTCAAGCTTTATCCATTTCCCAAATCCATGAGGCAGTCTCTCCAAAGCTAAGCATTGGTCATTTCTCAAGTGCTTTAGATTGTTGATGCTTATTATGCCATCAGGCAACTTTGTCAGCTGTTCGCATCCAACAAGATTCAAACTTTCCAACACGACAAGGTTGCATATAGATTCAGGCAACCTGGAAAGACTCCAGCACTGAAACAAGATCAGGATCTTCAAATTATAAAGAGTGCCTGATTGATTCAGGCAATTCCTCCGAGACCAATATTCCAGGAGAGATCCAACGTCTGCAAGTTTGGTAGATGGCCAGTTGATATTGGAAGTGACAAACTGCTTGAATGATGCGACAAAATAAGAAACTGAAGCTCTTTAAGGCCACCGATAGATACTGGTATTTCTGATAGACTACTGCAATGAGACATATTCAAAGTATGCAACCGTGTCATCCTGGCGTATTGAATCTGGGATTGACTTGAGATCATTGCATTGCGATAAATTCAGGTGCGACAAATTTGAGAGGTACCCGATATTTTTGGGCAATGCTTGGAGAATACCACACTGTGAAAGGTTAAAAATTTGCAAATTTTTGAGGCTGCATATATCATCAGGAAGACTTTGGAGCTTACCACAGCCTTTAAAATTCAAGGTCCGCAAATTTTGGAGTTTACCAATGGTGTTTGGCAATGTCTCAAGAAACTTGCAAAATGACATGTTCAGGTTTCCCAGGTTTTGGAGATTGCCAATCGAATCCGGTAAGTTTTGGAGGCTACAGGCTGAAAGATTCAAGGTCTCTAGATTTTGAAGGCTGCATATTGATATGGGAAGAATACAGAGATTGCTGCAATTGGATAGGTACAGAGTATGCAAATTGTGGAGGCTGCTGATGGAATTGGGCAGAGTTTCGATTGGGGATGAAGAAATATCCAAGTACCTCAGGTGTTACAGTTTGCCAACCAATTGGGGAAGCTCTGTAATAGGGCTGCCTCCCAAATCCAGTACGCGCAAACTCCTGGATTGAAGAACCAGCTTGACGTCAAGATTATATCCACATGAATGGAAGGCACGAACTCTGCGAATTATGCTCTGAATAACTTCAGACGCTCCCATGTCACCAGCAAGTGCTACATAACAAGCATCCTTGAGTGTGAACATTAACCTGGTTAGAATTGATTCTCTGAACTTCATCCCTTGCAACAGATTGTGCAAGGTCATGCACCAAATCATGAATCATATACTTGACATTGCCGTCTTCTTCTAATTCCTTCTTTGATAAATCATGCTCCTCCACTTCCTGAAGGAATGACATCCACAACAAGTGCTCAAAGCAGTCATTCGCTCTATCGAAAAGTGATTCACAGCGATTCGTTGTAGGTTCAATCAAACCAAGAGCAACCCATTGCTGAATAAGCTTATCCCTGTCAATCTCATGGCTCCTAGGAAACACCGAACAATAAGCGAAACACTGCTTCATACTAGGTACCATCTGGTCATAACTAAGTTTCAGAGATTGCAAGATCGTATTTTCCTTCATCTGCCATATCTCACTGTCCTTGACAGACACCCATGATTGCTCATTTTTGTTGAACCTCAACATGCTCCCAAGAGCCTTCGCTGCTAATGGCACGCCACCGCATTTGTGAACAATTTCTTTGCCTATCTTGACCAGATTGGGATGCGAATTCTCATCCCCTTCCTTGAATGCCTTGCACCTGAATACCTTCCCAGCAGTCGTCGTCGGAGAGACCCTCGAGCACGAACGTTGCCACCGTGCCCACCATCTTGGCAATCTTAAGGTTCCGTGTAGTCACCATGATCTTGCTGCCGCGCTTGCCGTCCTTGAGGAGTAGCTGCAGCCTCTCCCACTCCTCCTGATTCTCGCTCCACACGTCGTCAAGAACGAGCAGGTACTTCTTCCCCGTGAACGTCCGCGACAGGAAGCTGGAGACGGCGTCGAGGTTGTCAAGGTCGCACTTCTCCTTGGTGGCGCTCACGATGGGCTGGACCAGCGTCCGGAGGCTGGAGTCGCCGGACATGGGGACCCAGATCCGGGGGTCGAACACCTCGTCGTTGGCGCGACGGTCGTTGAACACCAGCTGCGCCAGCGTCGTCTTGCCGAGGCCGCCAAAGCCGACGATGGGGATCACGGACACGTCCTCGTCGCTGGCGGCGTCGAGGACCAGCCGCATGAGCTTCTCCTTGTCCCCGGCCCGCCCAACCGTCTTGGACTCATCGACCTTGGAGATCGTCTCGCGCCGGGGAGGGGCGGGTGAGGATGCGTGGCCTGGCCCTGGCGGTTGGATGCCGGGGTTCAGGCGCAGTCTGTCTCTTCCGGCGGCGATGGATTCCAGCTTGCACCTCAATGACCTCAGCCGGCGGGCCATGGCGAACGAGCGGAGAAAGCAAGGGTTGGTGACGGGGCCGCAGTAGCACGCAGCGCTCTCCCGCCGCTCGGAGACGCGGAGATCTGTGCGGCACTCGTCGAGGAGGTCATTGATGTCGTGGGCGACGTCCCTGAGCCTCCGCAGCCAGTCGCCGGCGCCTCCGTCGCCGCCGCCGCGCGCCTCCGCTTCAGAGAGGACTTCCCGGACGGTGGTGAAGTCGCGCTCCATCGCCTCCAGGTCCGCCCTGAAGCTCCTCAGGAGCGCAAGCTCGCCCCAAATCGTGGAGCCGATCTTAGCCAGCACCTCATGGACGATGCTCGAGGCAAGAGCTTCCGCCATTGACCCCCACCTTCCCCTTCCCTCCGTCTCCGTGTTGCTCAGCTGCTCCACTCGACCATGCTTGCTCAAACTTCAAGGTTTCAAGCATTTGCTCTCAAGAGCGTAATTGACTTTCTCCCCCATTCCCACCCACCGCGAGACGCGTACGGTCTTTGCGGGCACAGAACCGGTCGCCGCCGGCCAGCTGGGGTCAGTCATCGTCTTGCATTAGAATGCTAGCATTTTTTTTTTAATTGGAAATGCTAGCATATACTCTGTCCGTTCCTAATGTTGTACTATTATAACTAAACTTACCGATTGATAATACTTGTAATGTGCACTTGCACTAATTTATGTAATCTCTTGAAATTGAACCTTGACTTGTGGTACTCATGGATGAATATTACTCCCCTCGATCAATTTTATCTGGTGCGAGTTAAAATGATAGTATGACACAGTCTCCTAAATAACACTTTAACCATTCATTTACTATATATATTATATGATTTATGCTTATAAACTTATAATCAGTAAATAGAATAATTCCTTACCAATTTAATCATATAAAGTTTATAATAGTTAAAATTATTACCCTAATTATTGGTCGGTCAAACTTTTCAAAGTTTGAATCGCCAGCTAAACGGCTGTTTCTCAGATTTCAGAGATTCGGCATTGTTCTCTTCTTGACTCGAAGCAAAACTGCACAGGGACCAACCATTCACACAAGTTTGAGTGCGGGACGAAGTACGTGTTGAAATGATACTCAAGAACGTCATGCAATGCAATTGTTGGAGCATCCACCAAACACTTCCGTAGCTTCTGCACTCCTACAACTGTAACATTTCAATCTTAACTAGACAAAGCATTACGTTTCCTTCTTCACCTGGCAACCACAATCACAACCACAACCACACGTATAATAGATAAGTTCAACTTTCATTAATGGCATCTAAGAGTTCATACATGAATTGGAATACACACAATCATCAAAACTGAAAATAGGCCCTCCTACATACACTTATCTGATATCAAAATGCCCCCAAAACTTGTCAAAGTCTTGGAGTAAACGTCCTTCAAAAATATTCTTCACTGGAACCTATTTAAGCCCCCATCTTCTAAATAAATGGTAACCACTAATGAAAGAATGACAACCAGCCACCAGTACCTGATGGGCCGTTGATAACAGTAGTATACAAATCTTCACAAAACCTCTGATGCCGCAACCTAGCTGCTCCGACGGCGACCAACCACCAGTGCCTGAAAGTTTGCAGTAGCATACAAATTTTGCCTCCCAATATCTTTGATGCCACCACCTAGCTGCTTGAAGGACACAAAACTTTGCAGACTATTCCACCTCTGCTTTAGGTTACTCCTAGCTCTACTAACAACAAAGTAACAAACTATGAGCTATAACATAAACTGGGTCGCAATCTATTATCTGCTGTATCCAGATGGAGGCCTCCGGTTTGAACTTCTGTTTAAAGCACCATAACGGTTCTGTTGTTGCTGTGACCCTGAATCAGCCCTTGTGGGTGGTGGCCTGCCTCCGTAGGGCCCTCGCCCAGCATACGAACTATATGATTGTTGCTGCCAGTGCTGGCCTCCGCCATATGGAGGGGGTTGGTAGCCTCCACCATGGATTCCAATATATGCTGACGGAGGGTGCCCATACAATCCAGGGTCTGATGGATACAGGTTGCTCTGCTGGTACCCATGTGCAGGTGGAACCATGCCTCGTGTATCATGGAAGCCATCTCTTGCATATGAGTGAGATTGTTGCCTTCCATGGTTACCTTGTTCAAATTGCGAAGGCCCTGACCTTTCATACTGAAAATGAACTGATCCTGATGATGCATAAGCTGGGGGTTGACCATTTGATACACTACCCCTGGGAACATACCATCCAGGAGGTCCTCGTGGAGGCATGCCTTGATTGCTGACAGGGGGCACTACATTCAGATGGTGCAAGCCATTCATTATAGTTTGATACGGCATTGATGTCCCACTATGTTGCCCCCTACCCTGAGCATTTAAGCTGTTTATGACAAGTCGGTGAGCTGCCTCTCCAAGTTGACGGCCTGATATGGTACCAGGTGGGTTTTGCCTAAGAACCATTTTACAAGATCAGGAATTTCAGTTAACCCACAGAAAAATTATATAAAAAACAAAAAGGGTGATGAAAAACCTGTTGCTATTATCATGAGGCCGCCTGCCACTATCCTCATGCCACAGCACTGGAGGTGGTTTCAGATCACCAGCTTCAACAGTCTGCAGAGTAGATTGAAGAGTCCTTATTAACAGCTAATATTGCTTATGCCACACAGATAGACACTAAAATACAAGTTTCAAACCTTCTTGGGTATGATAACACCAACTGGTGGACGGGCTATGTGCTTATGATGATCTGGAAGCTTGTAGATTGAGCATCTGGTTGATATAAAATCCATAATTGTTTAACATAGCAATTAAATAAAGTACCAAAACATGTCAAGCAAAGGGGTTAAGCTTACATCACTTGATTGTCCATAATATCGTCCAGCCCATCCACAGGAGACCTAAAGATAGGAGGGCATGGATCCCCATTGCAAAGTGTTATGTAGCCATTCATCCCTCCACTGTACAAAATAAGAGCAGGTGTTAAGATATCTGAAAAAAAATCTCGTAGTGCATGTAGAAATCAGCCACATTTTCTCAATTTAACTAGCAGGCAAACTGGTTCACTGCTCTTGTACTTATTAGTCCCCAACCCCTTCCCCACCAGTCCACACAAAAAAAAGAAAGCGTCTGTACAGCAAATATCAATACACTTAACAAAATATTATTACTTGTCAATCAACAACAGTCCTGATTGAGCTTAGCTAACCTAGCAGAAGGATCAAGCTTTTCTTTAATTTCATTTCTCTTTTTGTCAGGCAGATGTCCAAATTTGCTGTTGAGAGAGTAGATATAAGGCGAAAGTGGATGTGAGCCATTCAGAAAAAGCATATCAAACATGATGCTGTTTCTCCTTGCTTCTTCAGGCTACACAGAAGACGACAAAAACAAAGCAAATTTTAGAAGATTAATCGTTATGCCTTGTAATGCATAAATGAATGGCAAATTGTTTCATCACCATACCGTCAAAGTATGCTCAACTTTTTTTATCTCAGCCAACAGGCGAGCTTCATCGATAAAGGGTAGTTTTGCAATCCCCTGAAAAACATATATTACAGTTACTAATTAGACAAATAGATATGAAAAATAAAAAAGTGTTCTTTGAAGGGCAACTTACTTGCCAAGAATATCTCTTCCCATTCATATCTACTTCAAAATCTGGATAGTAAATGGGATGATGAATCAGAAAGAAAAAAAAAAAAACTAGTATCAAAGATATGATAATATTGAGCACATCACATTTAACAAAATCAGCAAACCTGTAGGATAAAAGTCAATTATTGGTGAATTTGGATCAGTCATCAATTGCCGATACTGTAGCGGTAGCGCATGGGCACTGAAATGATAATTTAATGTGGCAGCTGTTAAAAATACTTTTGCACCATTGAAGGCCTTATTAAAAAGCAATCCCAGTATACTCACCTTGCAGCTGGGAAAACCCCCATAAGTTGATCGAAAGGTTTGAAT
Organism: Eremochloa ophiuroides; assembly: GCA_038502445.1. Lineage (NCBI taxonomy): Eukaryota > Viridiplantae > Streptophyta > Magnoliopsida > Poales > Poaceae > Eremochloa > Eremochloa ophiuroides. The sequence goes on from JAHLJS010000006.1 coordinate 18,667,579, forward strand.
GGTGTCCCAAGTTCAAATTTAATATTAAGTTGGCCCAATCCACTTAAATCCGAAGCAAACGGAGCATAATGATAAGGGTAGAACCTAGATATACCAAGGAGATTTTAGAGAATGAGATAACGGATGTACAGAGAGAAAGAGTAATCAAGCTTGCCAATATGACAAATGAACCTCTGCATAATTTAATATATTTAACTAATTTGAGCAAGCAAAATTACCATTGCCATGAGCAGACCCCTTCATAATAGTAGTGCATTACCCAACACAATCCTTCAGTGTATTTGAGAACCTAAGAGAGAGCATCAAATAAGTTTAGAAGCAGGTCGCAATAGCAACATTCTTTAAAAGGAAGCAAACATGATATTCTGTCAAAGCAGGTAAGAACAGCAGCAGCAACAAAGCCATTAGCCCCAATCGCAAGCTAGTTGCCTATACCAAAAGTCAACAGAAGTACTGTAGCAAAAAATTTCATCATGCCACTACTGAGAAACTTACAACATCTCTGCGTATTTCTTCAATCTGCTCAGGTGTTCTTGCCCCAAATTTCTCTTCATAGTACCTTTCCCTCCATCCTGGTTCTCCAAGTTTCACCTGAACATAACAAACATTAATGTTCCATAGTTTTAAACATGTAAGGTGTGATGTGAAATCACTGGTGAAATTAATGCATTTAAATTTCATGACAGGTTATTGTTGTCCAAAACGTGGGGCTACATTTTTTAATAAAAATGAACACACATAGGACATGCTTTGTTGCAACCTTGGACTAAACTTCCTGGGTAGAAGACCTGCCTGGCCTGGCCCTGAGTTTTTGCCTGGTTTGAAGACCTGACGATGTAAGCTGCCTGGGTTCCAGACCAAGGAAATGGGGCACCTGTGTGGGAGGCCCTGCCCCTGATCCCACCTGTCTGGACTATAATCGACTTCCTCTCATAGTTATTAAGGCGTCGCCTAGGCGACGCCTTGGCGTCCGGGCGTTTTTTGAACCGTGGCGTCGGGGTCGCCACGACCTTGAGGGATATGGCGTCCTCAGTCGTCGCCTAGGCGCGATTTGGCGTCCCTTTTGCGCTGGACGTCCGAATCATGGAGGGCGAATAGTGGAGGGCGCAGCGCAGGAGCAGTGTGGAGGCGGGAAAAGGAGCGGGCGTACACCTCCCGCCAAAGATTGCCCCCAATCCCCATCGCGTCAGTTGAGAGAGGGAAGAGGGAGAGGGAAAGGAAGGAGAGAGGAAGAGAGAGAGGGAGGCGACGCACCTGGCGCCGGCGACTTCCCCGCGTGAGTCCGGCCGTCCGCGACCCTCCCGCGCGAGCGCTCGATGCCTGCTCCGTCCGTCGGGATCCGCGAGCAGCCCAGCGAACGACTCCGGCGGTCCGGCCCCGTCCCCAGCAGCGACTCTGCTCCGCACGGCAGGTACGTCCTCCCCTCCCCTTTCCTCTGCTGCTCTGCGGCTGTCCTCTTCCTCCACCTTCTTCCTTTGCTCTTCTTCCCCCTCGTCCCCATGGTCTGCTCCTTCCTGTGCTCCTCTGCTCTGCTCCTTCGTGTATGCGTATGGCGTCGCCTCGCCGAGCGCCTAAGTCGCCTAGGCGTCTGGAAGGGGGTGGAGCGCCGCAGCTCGCCTTACCGCCTTAAAAACTATGCTTCCTCTCTAGTAGCATTGGGTTTCTCCTTGGATGAGAAAATTTTCATGATTCAGTAAGTGGAGTTTGAGACTACAGTGGATGATTCTGGAGTTTGCAGATATGGTGACCATTGGCTGCTTCACCAGCTGAATCTTGCTTCTCTCCATTTGCCACCATCTGCAGACGCCGTGCTACAGGTTTCCTCTTCATCGACGACCATAATCATCAGCACAATTCAGGAATCTGGGCCATGTTAGAGGTAACTCCCTCACTTCTCCATACGAATCAGCAATTTGGGCTTCTAGGAGGATTTCTTGCTTTGATCTGGTGTAGCAAGATGAAGGCAGGATCATCTTTTTCTATTTCTTCATTTCTTTTCCTCCTAACTTGTTTTGGACTATGCAAGGTTCAGAATAGAACTTGAATGAGTTTGTTACTGACTGTAATGCAAGTTTTTGCTATTGTTTTTGTATTTGCAGAATTAAATGTGAGTTGATGGTTCCATTATTCTTAAAACGTTTTTATAACATCAAAACTTCAAGTCTAATATATATTACTGAGTTATTCAACCAACGATATCTCAACTTCTTTTTCCATAAAATACTTGGTTTGGTTGTTTCTCGTACTGTAAAATGACTCAGATAGCTGCCATGAATTTGTTGCAGATGAGATGTTTTATTTAGTGGTAATGTCACCATACTTATAAACAATAGTGAGTGCAACACTAGGCAACTTATGGACCGAAAATTGCCTCTCTTCTATCCACCAAGGTTGTATCCAGGGCTTCAACCAAACAGTGCCAAATTCTGGATCTGTATGGCCAGGTAATTTTTGCAATTAGTGATAGGAAGCTCAGGCATAGATCAAGTACACAGGCAGCTAGTCCAGGACGTTTTTATAGTGCTTCTAGTAATCAACGGTCAGCAATATTGGTAATTTACAATGCACAACTAGTTGAACCAGCTTCAGTGTTCACAATAAGAGAATAATAACAAGTTTATTTAGGAGACATACCTTATCCTCCTCTGGATTGTCAGAATTAAAAAAATCTGATTTCTCGCGAAGTGCATCTTTAAGCATTGACTTCAGTTCTTCTTTGTTTTCACGTTCCTAACAAAGTCATCAAGAATGTCAGGTGAAAATGCAAGAAATATTTTTGCTAAGTACATTTGAGATCTTCTCAAGCCATATGGGAAGAATTACTTGGGCTTCAAGGTCATTTTCAGCTTCAACTATGGCTGCGGCAATGCTGGATCCTGACGTTGATACTCGTGCAGCTTTCCGAGCTCGACTATTCCTTTCTTTATTGTCTTTATGGGATCCATTCTGCTCATATGGCACAGGTACAGCCCCAGAAGCTAGGCGAGACCCTTGAAAACGTTGAACAGGTACAATAAGGTCATCCCTAACATGGGGATCCAGATCATCACCCCGCTTCGCTTGAGCTTTTTCACGTTTTATTCTTTCCGCTTGACGCTACAACAGGGTAATATGATTGCAAATTGTAAGTGGAAACACCTAATTCTTATTCAAAATTTTTTGACAGTTGACCAGAACAAAAGCAGAAAAAAAGAAGGTTTGCAAACTTTTTGCACAGGAGTCAAAACTGCTTTGTTACAAATGCTTTAGACAAGTTCTGGGTCATACATGCAAAGGGACATGCACCGCTAACCCCTAGAAACGTGCTACTCTGCAAGTAAAATTCATGACTAATATATCAAATTCTCCAATACAAAAGAAAAAAAACCTTTTTTGTTCTACTATAAAGTACCAGTAAAGTTAGAAATTTGAACATGTAGGAAACATTGAAGTCAAAAAGGGACTAACAACTGCTTTGATAATGGCTCTTGTTTGTTTCATCTCTAGGCTGACCGAACTTGCTTGGGACTAAAAGGCTTTGTTGATTGCTAAGAGAAACAAATCAATAATCATCCTTGCGTACCTGATGCAAACGGGCTCTTTTCTGAAATATTTTATCCTCGTATGAACCAACTGCTTGAATGAAGTGCTCAACTCTGCTCAGATCAGGCTAATTCAGCAAGAAACAAGTTAATAATTTAATACCATCGTGGATCAATTGAAAAAAAGTTATATAATTACTGAATTTGCCCAGCACCAACTGTCCAACTCCAACAGAATTGAAATTTGATTACCGTGCAAGAATCAGTCAAATATCCACCCATTGAGGGAAATTCCTTCTTGTACACTGCCATTAGCAAATTAATAGCTCCCTGAGAAAACCAGGACATCAGTATGACAAAATTAGGAGTGAACTGCAAGCATCTAGAGAAACTTACATACAGAAAGTTAAAGAATAAAAAGAGAACCAGTGTAGCAGCAATTGGAACTTAAAGGTACTACTAGGTGCAAAGATGGATGCTCAGTCAAACAGTGGGGCACAAACAGGAACAAACCTCACGGATCTCTAGCGTCGGCATATGTGGAAGAAAATCGTTGCCAACAAAGAAGCACATGAAGATGAAATCATCAACAATGCGTTCAAAATCAATTTTGAAAGGTGGGTTTGGCATTTTAAACTCGTATTCTAAGTATTCCCGCAGGGTCCATATATTCAAGAACTGCAGAAGCACAAAGGTATTTAGTGAATTAGTGAACTCATCAAGATGTCTTATGAAACCACTTGTTACAACAGATAAATAACCTGATACGGCTTCTTGGGAACAATAGCATCACCCTTTTCATCAAACTCCCCAGCTTTTCTTTTCACCTTTCCTTCACAGTTTGCTGCTAGATGTCCCACCTGACCACACAAGAAGCATTTATCCTGCTGTCCAGGTGTATAAACTACCTGCAAAAAAAAAAAGAAAAAAAAAAGGTGAGCCATTGAGCATAGCATAAACAAAAGGAATAACAATGCAGGGACAGCTGATAATATCTATTCTTTAGACAAAAAGTAACAAACTTCCTCTGGTTACATAACTCTAGTTGTTTTGGACAACACAATTTCTAAAACATAGTTTGACTATGATTTTATATTATAATATATACAAAAATCAACAGATATACAATCCTATGAAGTATGTTTTAAGATTAATCTATGCATGTTGGTTTAGTGTCTTATAAACAAAATATTGTAGAAGTTAACGAGTGAAAGTTTGAAAAGTCTGACTTAAGCCTTGTCCAAAACAGCAAGAATTGTGAAACTCTGAGGGAGTAGACGACAGGAGAAATAGAATAAACTAAAAAATTCTTGAACAGGGACAATAATATGCATAAGCATTTATAAGTATAATTCCACACTGACGGAAGCTAACCTCTCTCAATATTGAGAAGTGTACTTCATGTGTCGCCAAAGCTAGCATGATCAGATCCGCGTCCTGGAATTTATGAATATACAGTGCTGCATTAACAGGGCTAGAAGAAATAAAAGAAGCTACATTAAAATAACATAGGTTTGTCAAACATACCAGGCCATACAGGCAATGGCGCGTATTTGGGTTAAAACCAGACAGATTCCGTTGGCCACGAATATATGACATGATTTTATGTTCTCCTTCACCAGGAACATTGGCATCAGACAAAATAACCTTCAAAAGACCTTAATTAGAACATAGATGGCTTTAATGCATTCAGCCTTTCTGAGGCTAGTGGCAGCCTTTCTCAATAAGAAAAAAAATATGAAGGAGGCTGATCTAGAGCATTAGTAGAAAATAGGAACTTAAATCAGGATCAAGTCATGCTTACTTTAATTTGTTTCCATCCAGGATCATAATTCAATCTAAGATGGACGTAATACTGCAAAGCAACTGATAAAACAGCCATAAACTCAGTCCCTGGAGTGATAACATTTGAATCACATGTTTGTGATTGCTGTTTTGGAGGCAGTTTTCTGCCTTCCCTCTCAAACTCTTCACGTAGCCGTTCTTCTTCTGCAGCCTGCAGGCATAGGAATATTGAGCTGTGATTGCAATAAAAAGGTTGCATTGCCACTGCAAAAAATACTGAGCAAAAGGACGGTACACAACCATACACAGACCAAAGGAAGATAGTTTCGGTAGAATACTGACCGCATCAGCTGCATCTTTTGCAGCTCTGAATCTTCTAGAGCGCTGTTGGTTCATCTTAGCACGAGGAGCAACACCATCTGTAAAGCCATTGGACCACCATTAAAAATTATGAGCAGCGATAAATCAAATATGATCACAGGTACAAGAACTACATTGGTCATTGGATTTAGAGGACATGCTCATTCCAGAAGAGCAAACGTGAATTATTACATATGAGAACAAACATCCATAAGGTATAAACGCTTACATAGTTATGACACATGTACATAGTATACATAATAAAATTACATAGAATCATGACTTCTACATGATCATACAACTACAGAAACGCTGCTGGTTCACACAGCAATAAAATAAATAGGTGAAAGTGCAATAAAATTTTCTCCGCTATGAGCATATTCCACGTACCAATGGCCATGTACAAAAGCTTCCGGGGGCGAACCATGACGAATAGTCTGTCGATATAATCAAACATGCACTGGAAAACCTCACTAAATGTTGTTGGGGAGGGCTACAGAGAAAACCATGGTCAACATTTAAATCAGCAAACAAAAGCAAATGACTAATGTTACATGTTTTTATAGAGAATAAAGCAAACAGTTCCAATAAAAACGTATGAATGCTTTTTTATTCTATCGACATCTTTTCCTTTCTTCCTCTATGGTTTGTGACTGATGTTGAGGCAGCTGCCACTGCTCCTTTCAAGATACTGACATAACACCATACAGTCTGCTAATTGAAATTGATCCAAAATCATCAACATAAATAGATCCGAAAAAGCAACTATTTGTTGGCAATTTGCTTACATTGCAGTTTAGCAGGCAGAAACAGAATAAATCCGTACAATTCAGCTAAACATTAATTTGAAAAATCAAATGCATTGCAACGTCATTTCAATGTCTCTGAGATGACAGGAAACAAGTTTGCATCTCCTTTCTCTAGCAGAATCAGATTAGTGGCAGAATACAATACAAGCAAGAAATAACCAATTCCCTCCTCCAACTCCTCACTAGTCACGACCAATCACAAACCTACCTGATTACCGCAACCGCAACTAGCCGGATTACCACATACCCGAATAACCCCCACCATTCGCTCTCCAACGCGCAAAGCAACCTAACCAATAGGAGAGGGGGAAGGAAAGAAGGAAGAAAGCCATACTTACCCTGTCCTCCGGGTGGAAGCAGGGGTGTATGATTCCGTTCATGTCAAGGTAGAGGTTGTCAAACTCGAGACCGTTGGGGTTGGGCTTGGAGGTGTCGACGGGCACCTTGACGCCCTCGATCTCTACGGCCTCCTCCTCCACCACGTCCACCACCACCATCGGATACTTCTCCGCCAGCCACCGGTAGAACGCCGGGACACCCATCTCCGCAGCTGATGCCGCCGGCGCCTCGCCGGAGTCCTAACCCTAGTAGGAGCACACGGGAGAAGGAGGGGAGAAGAGGCGCGAAACCCTAACGAAGAGGGGACGGTCACTGTCGGGCCGGGGTTCAAGGCTCGTCGAGCAACTTCTGACGAAGAATTTTGTCTAACTGCGATGACGTCAGCGGCCAGCGGGACTTGATGGAGCGTCCGTGTCAGAGAGAGACAGGATCACAGGAGGGTATGGAATTTCAACGGCACACCCTCCGGGAAAAGAATATCGTTTTATTAAAAAAATTGTAAATATTATTTATTTTGTTATGACTTATTTTATCTTTAGAGATACTTTAATAATAATTTATTTATTTTATAATTTGTATAAAACTTTTAAATAAAATGAACGTTGTCTTAAAGTTTTAAAAAAAACACACTTTTTGAACGGAATGGGTATGTTTTGGAGAAGCAAATCGATAAGGATGAGAAGGAAACTCAGGTGCAGATTGTCGACAATTGAGCCAACTTTAATAAGGTAGCAAAAAGGCTTATGAAGAGTACTCCCTCCGTCTCACTAGGATTGTCGTTGTAGCGGCCATTGCATGTCCCGTTAGGACTGTCGTTTTAGGTAGTATAAGAATAGGCAGGTACTAGCATGTGGACCACAGTTTACCAAAGAAAACAAACCACGAATGCAAGGTTTGTACTAGAGGTACTTGGAATCTCTGTCTTGTAGCGTACTAGTACTCCTACTCCACTCGTATGGTAGGCTTCCTTGGTACCCACGCCCTTCCCTTGGACGACAGTCCCAATGGGACAGAGGGAGTATCTACGTTTGTTTTTAACACTTTTGCTGCGCATTGTTTGAATTTGATGTTATGCTTTTAGCCTATTTTTGGAAAGAAAGGAATTCGACCGTTTTCAAAAGGTTGAGGGAAGTTAAAAAAATGTTTCGCACCATCAGGAAAATTAAGTGAGGCCCGATAGCATTACTTATTTTGTTGGTGTAGATGGGCTGCGTAATGGGCCGAGCCGAACAAATGACCCTATCGTGTCAGTGCAAAATTCCCAAAACCCCCCGCGCCACTACCGCACAGCACAAGCTCCGGTTTCCCAACCCGCCGGTCACCACGGCGGCTCCCACATGCCGCCGTCCCCGCCATTGTCGCCTGTGCTTCATCGCCTCCTCTCCTTCCTCCCGCGCCTCACCTCCCCGCGGCACCTCCTGCAGGCGCACGCCTTCCTCCTCACCCGCGGTGGCCACCGCCACCCGCGTCTCCTTTCCGCGCTCCTCCTCGCTTCCCTCCGCCTCGTGCCCCACCCGCAGCGAACCAGCGACCACGCCGCCGCGCTCCTCCGCCGCGTACACCCCTCCCTATACCTCAGGGCCGCCGCGCGCCTCCCGTTGCATCTCCTCCGCAGGAGCCTCCTCGGCCCGCAGCTCCACTCCCTGCTCCTCCGCACCGGACACGTGGCCTCCGACGCCCACGTCTCCGCCAGCCTCGTCCAGCTGTACTGCACCTGCGGACACGTCGCCGACGCGCGCAGAGTGTTCCACGAGATGGCCGTCAGGGACGTTGTGGCCTGGAACGTTATGATCGCCGGGTATGTGAAGGCCGGGGACCTGGCCCAAGCGCGGGAGCTGTTCGATGCTATGCCTGAAAGGAATGTGGTGTCGTGGACGACGGTGATCGGGGGGTACGCGCAGATGAGGCGTCCGGAGGAGGCAGTTGAGGTGTTTCGAAGGATGCAGGTGGAGGGCATCGAGCCTGACGGTGTGGCATTGCTGTCGGTTCTGGCGGCATGTGGGGATCTGGGTGCGGTTGATTTAGGGGAGTGGGTGCATAGATTTGTGGTCAGGCGGGGCTTGTGCCAGGAGATACCACTGATGAATTCGATCATAGACATGTACATGAAATGTGGGTGTATTGAGAAGGCAATGGAGGTGTTTGAGGGTATGGAGGAGAAGAGTGTCGTGACTTGGACAACACTAATTGCTGGATTTGCATTGCACGGCTTCGGTTTGCAAGCTGTTGAGATGTTTCGCCGGATGGAGAGGGAGAATATGGCGCCAAATGATGTCACTTTTCTAGCAGTCTTGTCAGCATGTAGCCATGTTGGACTAACTGATCTGGGTCGTTGGTATTTCAATATCATGGTGTCCCAGTACAGGATTAAGCCGCAAGTTGAACATTATGGGTGCATGGTTGATCTACTTGGCCGTGCTGGTTGTTTAAAGGAGGCCCAGGATTTAGTTAAGGACATGCCTTTGAAGGCAAATGCAGCAATATGGGGAGCTCTTCTTGCTGCAGCTAGGACCCACGGTGATGCTGGTCTTGGAGAACAAGCCTTGGTGCACCTAATTGAGCTTGAGCCTAACAACAGTGGGAACTATATACTCCTATCGAATATTTTTGCAGAACAGGAAAGTTGGGATGATGTGAGCAAACTTCGAAAGGCTATGAAAGAAAGGGGACTGAGGAATGTGCCGGGGGCAAGTTCCATTGAAGTTGATGGCATGGTCCATGAGTTCACTTCCAGGGATGGGTCCCATCCTTTCTTACATAAGATATGTGAAGTATTATGTGAGATCAACACTAACATGAAATCTATTAGTTTTACTTCTGTTTTCCCTGAAGTACTACATGTTATTGAAGAAGGCTAAGATCACTAAGTAAGAGCATTATTCACATCATTGGCATATCTGCTCAGGAAGATATCTGATTCTTTATATGCATCAATGCTTAAAACAAAAAATAGTACCAGTGGTAAACTGAATCAATCGACTATATGCATTTCTCTATGAATTACTTCTTTCCGTGGAAGAAGGATTGGATATTTTTTTTACTTTTTTTTTTTACACTTATTAGAAAGCGTATATATATTTGTGTTGCGGGATGTGCTTGAGGCTGCAAAGGATTTTGACTCAAGAGTAGGTGGTGCTTGGTACATAAAGTTAAACTCGAAAACTCTTTTTTCTGGAATACGCAGGAGAGCTGCGTATCGTTTCATTAAAGTAGAGTAAGCGGCTCAAAATAAGCCAAGAAACAAAGGTCCAGCCACACACAAACACCCCTCACGCACACAAAAGGAGAAAGAAAGAAGAAAGAAAGGAGAAAGAAAGAAAAGGCAGGACAAAACGAAGAAGAAACAAGGCGGCTACCCGCCATGAACAGCTGCACGAAGCCCTCTGAGACCTTTAGCACCTGCCAGCATCCAGAGCTCAGCCTCCTCTTGCCCAAGAAGAAGAGCCCGGTTCAACCTGGGCGAGACTCCATTGAAAACTATGTCGTTCCTTTCTTTCCAAAGGACCCAAGCACCCAAAATGACCAGAGAGTTGAAGCCTCGTCTAACGACCTTGTTCAAAATACTACCAGCCTGTTTCCACCACTCAAAGAAATTTAAACTCGAAAACTCTGATCTACTATAGACTCACTTTTGCACAATAGGTTTGATTTTCTTGAAGCATATGGCCCTTTACATGTATAAAAATCAGCTGCAGGCCCTCATGACTTGATATAAACTTATGGTTATCAGCTTCTCCTTTTGCATATACTTGGTACAAAATACGCCACTACTTTCGGCTTGCTGATTTTCGGCTGCTGCTGCTGATGATGATTTGTTGTGAGAGAAAAACATTGTTCCAGGGCTGAAAAGTAGTGTTGATTTTGGCTGATAAGCTCAAGCGAAGAGGTAGTAAGAGTCATTACTATGGCATGATAATTTTAATGGCATATATAGAGGTCAATCGGCTGAAATAGCTTGGAAATGTAAATAACTCTCCCTCTAAGTTCAGATATTGCAATAGCTTGTCTGCATACTGTAATCATTTTTGAGAAATTGAGAATGATACTTCAAAATTCGTCATATATCGCATTTTCCCCATTTTTTCCAGTTGTCTTGAAATTATCCATTTATAATCAAAGAAACTATTTCAGACTAGCGATTCATCTGCCACTGTGGCATATTGGAAGCTTACATTTCATTGTGGCATTATATATACACTGCCCATTGATTCCTAAAGCAGTTACTCTTAGTAAAACTGTACACAACTTCGTTGAATCCTTTTTAAATGGTGAAGTTCTAGTTAAATCAGAGTGTTAAGCTCTTGAAGAAGTCTTGCTCCAATCCAAGGTTCATGGTGCCTAGTCCAAGGAGAGCACCAATCCATACTGTTCGAAGGGCTCGAATGAATTTTGTAAACTTACCTGTAGAGAAGAACAAAACCAGTAAATATAGAGCTTCCCAATTAGGCACAATATATGACCGTTGGTAGAACTGTGGAAGTGGAAGCAAAACCATAACCATAAATTCATAGAATGAAAAGCCGGACCGGAGATCGTCAAGCTACTGGTTCCGTGGTCCAACATTGGTCAGTTGTGTACAGTACTAAATCAATGTGCAACCATCATCAAACTGATTTCTTGTTCGTCACAAAACTGCTTCACCAATTCGCTATAAAAGGCGTAGACTCAACCGGTTCAATTGAATGATTAGTCTTTTACTGAACCAAACAGTGAGGTTGCCAGATTGGCCAGTTCAATGGTCCAACCCACGAACCGGTTCGATTCTTTTGTATTATGGTACAATGAGAAGATTTAGTTTTAGTATAGTTAGTATGTTGAAATATTCTGCCCATCTTTTGGGAAATTAATCTACCTCAGTATATGAGTATCCTAAAATGTTTCACTTATGTCTGGGACAGGCATCCCTGACCAAGTTGACCATAACAGCTCTTCTGCAAATCCTTTCACCTACTTTGGTCCAGTTTACAAGTAATAGAAAAATCTAGATGATATTAGATGTATACTGCTCTTTTCATTGAAAATTTTCAACAGAACTTACCTAAATGGTGTTCGTTGTCATGGAACTTGATTTCAGGTTGCATGTTTGGATCAGCTTTTGGTTCCTTGTCTGGCTGCTCTGGCTTGCAACTGCCGAGCTCTTCCTGCAGTGATCTTCTGCAACTTCCATGACGCACAAGCTTTTCATTCTTATGTTCCTTAATTTTGACGTTGCTGCAAAGATCTTCTGATGGAGGAGTGTATAATTCTGTTCTTTTGAATTGATTAGCAGTCCTGGTTTCCTTGCTATCTTCTACATTTTGTGTGTGGGGACAAAGGCTCAGGTCGCTATCTGCATCCTGTGAGAGTTTGGAACCATTAGTAAATTCCTTCTGAACGGGTGAAGCTGTATTAGAATTGTAAGTTTCATATTCATTTACTTCAGTAATATCTAGCATCCTTTCACTGTGACATATGCCAGTGTTTTCAATGATTTGTTGATGAATCCAGCTGTCAATGTCTATAATGCCCATTTCCTCGGTTTTATCCTGCATCTCCCCTGATTCTGCTAATGAAATCACTTGACCCTGTGGTGATTTCTCATGTTCTGAGAAAATCACCTGTTTGGTCTCATATTCTGATGTATCCTGGCTGCATTCTGTCCCATCTTGTATACTTGGTATCCAATTCATGTCACTTGTCATGGAGATACTGCATTCAGAACTGCATTCTGACTGCCAAGGCGCAGCATTTACTGGCAGCCTTACAGACTCAGCATAAACTGAGGAAGGCCTTCTCTTTGGTGGGACTGGTGGTTTTTTCTTGTTACTAACAGGTATGTGTTTATTTAAGCCTATCCTGTGCTGGCTAGACGCTGTTGGCTTCATAAACCTGGGTAACCTGGAAGAAACATCTCTCTGATTCTTTGAATTCCTTGTATTCTTTGGCATGCCAGTTTTCAGCTCTTCACTGGATTGATGTGAAATGTCAAAGCTTGTTTCAACTGATGGCTGATGCCCTTCCATTGTCTCCTTGAGCTTCTTAATCTTTCTAACAATACCTTCACATTCTTGTTCTAGATCACTGATCTCCTGTTCTAATTCCATTAATAAATGTTCTTTTCTTGCTTTTACTTCCTGTATGTATTTATGTAGAAAATCAAAACATTAGCTTCTTGCAGCAAAGACTGTGTGGAACCACATCCTAATAAAGGGATTACTCATCTGTGTGCATGGACACAGATTGTTATTATGATTACTTGGACATTGAACAATTTTTGCAAGTTCAACATACTATCATCTTGTTATTCTCACATGTATTTGAAATCAAAGCAACCTGACATTGGGTCTTCTTATCTACTTTAATATTTTAGTTCATAGCAATGGACCAAGCTGGTCTGTTCCTTTTCTTTTCTTGAATATATACAAGCTAGTGGTCACTGAAGAGCTTACTTGTGGTTCTTCGTTTTCCAGGCGAATACTTCTGACTCTTGTTGCAAAACCCAAGGTGCAGATGGTCTCACACAAATCATCCTCATTTGGACGGATATGAACAAGCATCAGAGTTTTGGACTCACATCCTGTCAACATGAATACACCAAGGTGAGCTACAAGAAAATTGGGTTTGTAAAATAAGAAAGCAGCAATTTTTCTGCATTTCTGGAACTGTTACTAAGGTGCTACTTACCTATAGAATCTTTAAGAACTTGTGTGAGCTTGCTATTCCTGAGAGTTGAGAAGTTGAATATGTATCATTGTCTTAAAAATAAAAATCTGTTGTGACAACTGCCAGGCAGCAATATATTAGGGATTTTATTTACCTATAAGGGATGTGGGATTTTTTGGTCTGTAGTGCATCTATCACATCCGCTAGGGCAGACAGCGACAGATTTATGGCTTTGCCTTCCTTGAGCCTTTTCCCAGTTGCCTTTGTCTTTACAAGCCTTTCACTTCCACCTAGATCAATCATCCATAATTTGTTTCTTGCCCTTTTCCTCTCTGGTGCGTCAAATGAGGTCAATGAAATACGAATCAAACTGTTGCACATAAGGAAGAGTATAAGGCTTCACTATAAAAATTCTTCCATGATATTTTTCAAAAAAGCACCCACTTGGCCACTTTCCTATCCAAGCATAAATAAGGTTTCAGTGAGCATGCGCTTTTGATTCAGGGTCTCTTTCAGTCAGATGCAGCCATGGCTGACGTTTTTTTTTCAATTGTTATAGTAGTATAAGGATTTTTTTTCAGTAAAATAAAAAAAAATTACCAGTGAGATCTGCTTGATGTAGAATTAGCCATAGTGGAAGCTGTTGATCTAAAGCGGGTCCCCACTTCATATAGTCTTTTCACTTCTTGAAAACTATTGACAGTAACTGCCACTAGGTTTTCAATCTCAATGCCACCATCAGGATCTGTTTTGATGGAAAGGCTGTATGCAGAATAATTGTTTACTTCCAACAAATGAAAGGATGAAAAGGTGGTCACATATGTACGTCGGTTAGTTAACCTGCGCGAACAAAATTGTACAAGAACCACCTATGCCAATTCATGTCTGACTCTTGTGTGGTCGATTGCTGGATTGTCACACTATCTCTAATTTAGATCCTTTTATTATGTCTAAACAGTCACACTTTATTTTTAGGCATTTTTATTACCTTGGTACTTTCTTAAAACCTTGTGTCTTGCTTCTTGGAACTAGAAGGTCTCGCAAATTTCCCATATATATCTCAAGCATACTGAAAGTGAACAGAAACCTTCTGTTGCTCTCTGAAGTTCGATCAAACAGTGCTTGAATCCCACGTGGTATGACACCTAGATCTGCAGGTTTGCCTTCCTGATTCAAGTGGTAATGGATTGTAAACACAAAATATTAAATATCTGTTGGTTTCAGTTTGTTTGGTCTTTTTATTTTTCATTTATTCTTCATGAATGAGATAAGGAGTTGGAATGAGTAGAGCTCACCATGGTATAAGTTTTTCCACTACCTGTCTGACCATAGGCAAATATGCAAACATTATAGCCATCTAAAGCTGATTTTATCACTGGTTCCACTTCAGCAAATACATCACCTGGAAACCACACTATTGTAACCTGACTTGCATTCAAATTCTTCACTTCAATTTCTTAGTTCCTAAAAATGCAAATATGTTATACCTTGTGTTGAGCATTGGTTGAAAACCTTGTCAAACTTGTATTGCTTTATCTTGGTTTCAGCAACTTTTAGGAATACATTACTCTCATCCAGGGTGAACAGACTTCTGGATTGATAATTCTCTTCATGGTGAAAAGGCCTTACACGACAGAACACCCTTATATTTCCTGGAAAATGAATGCATGCCACTTAACAGAACTCTAACTAGTGGCCTTTATATTTATCAAGCCAAACACACACACACACACACAAATCGAGGAGAAAGTTCTACCTTTCAGATCCAAATAGTTATTCAGTGACTGCCTCCTCTGCAGTGTTATCTGCTTTAGTTCAGCATTCAGCAAAACCAGTTCCTCTGTTATGACCAAACAAAGAGAAGATATGAGAACTTTATTGCTGTGTTATGTGCTTTAGACAAGCATTCAGCAAAACTATTTTATCTGCTCTGTAGCCAAAAAAAGAAAAAAAATTAGAAATTTTTATAGTTTGAGGGAAAGTGTTAGAACTGCATACCTTGAATCTTTGCAAATTTAGCATCTGATTCTGTATCATCAGGACAAATATTTTGAGCCATGTGAACCATTACATTCATCTTTGGTTTGGTTGGTGACAACTCCTCGATCATGTGAGACACCGATTCAATCCAGCTGGGTGTGAGGTACTTGTTGAGCCCCATGAGGGATGACAGTGTATCAGGCAGACTCTGCACTGTTTTCCCTGATTTGCCATCCATGTTTGCTATTATGCAAAGCTGGCAGAATGAACAAGTATGACTACACTGTCCTTCTGGTCCGGTATACCGCCTATCATTTTGGAATGAAGTTGTAAGATTGAAGATTAAAAAAAAAGAGAGAGGACAGTGTTTTGTTGAAGTCGGACATAAATCGAATTGGACTGTTTCAGCAGGTCTAAGCTTACTACGTCTATTTGACATCCAAGACTTTTGCTATGATTTTTCCAATCAATTTTCTGACCAATTTGTTGCTTCTGTCAGATTTGAAGACTAGACAGAGAAAAAGCAGAAAAAAAAAGAACATAAATCTGAACAAGAGAAGAAGGCGTTCCTAGTTTGTACCTGCACTTCCATGCTCGGTCAAATGTCTGCAGAGCATAATATGAAGGGAAATGTTGGATGTGGGAGCTGCCTCCGGAGAGCCCATAGCTGCCCCATACATTGCTTAAGACCAGCTTGGAGTTCCCAGGTCCCTATCACCTATCAAGAAAAGGTCAGTTCTACTTGAAGGCGTCCAACTACCCGCATTTCCAAGGCGAAATAATGCTGAAACGATCATGAAGCAAGGTAAATGAAGGATCCATCGCTTCTCCTTGCAAAGCAATTCGAGTGTGAAACAAGGCTTGGAGCATTGGAAGAGAAGGAAGCTCACGATATCTCGGCTAGCTCTTTTCACCTTCAAGACTGGGGATGCTGTGCCTCATATCCGTCACCATGTCCCCATCAAAGAAAACAGTTCCCAACCGACACAACCAGTGAATGGGCTGAGAGCAAATCACATGAGTATGCGACTAGGCTATTTACCTCCTGTTGGGTTCAGCATTTGGAGCCTCGCCAGGTAGAATCCACCATGGATGACATGCTAACCTCAGGAACCCTTGAGCTATAGAATAGAACTGGTCATGGAGCTTGCCGTTTCGGCTATGTTCATAACACAGAGGGAACGAAACTGACGAAAGAAAGCATGTGCCCATACATGGGATTCTGTGGTCAAGGGAGCTCAATCAGTGCCACAACCACAACAGGACAGTCACTCCTCACTCAGTGTTTGTGTCAGAGAGAGAGAGAGAGAGAGAGAGAGAGAGAGAGAGAGAGAGAGAGAGAGACGTCGAGGGAGGGCGTCTCGGGATGGTGATTAACAGATTAAGTATGACTGAGCCCACGATAGATTGTATTCCGTGCCCTGTGGCGACAATGTTTAATGCTTGGAAGTATGCTTGGCTAGTGAAATCATTCCCGTTCATGTGTCATCGGAAGGTGCACCAACCATGTGCCATGCTGAACTTTTCAGAGGATCAACAGGTGGGGCTGTGCGTGAGGATGTTGGATTCTGATTCAGCTTGTGACCATGCCTCATCATCAGTACTTAAAAAGGCCGTGCTATTTTTTTTTCAATGGCCGTGCTCGTCATTCCCGTGTTTGTACTGGCCTGCAGATGAAGTCCGCAGGAACTAGTGAACTACCGATTACTGTGAGGCTGCGATAAGGTAATTGATTGGTCCAATGGTCCCTTCAAAAGATGCCCCCTAGCTACTGCCGATGACCATTGACCGCGTGCATCCATTGACCGGCTGTGATAAGGTTTGATTGATTCCTTCAAAAATTGCCTCAGTATTTATAGACGGAGCTTCTTTAGGGCCAAAGTAGGCCATGGCCTCCTCGTCTAACAGTTTCTTAAGTGAGTACTTAATTGCACACTCTATTGACAAGAAAATACTAATATGCTCCCTCTGCTTTGTTGGTCATGTTAGACTTCGCCTCCTCTGTGATCCTGAAACACGCCATAGGTTGTCCTGCAAGAACTACTACTGTGTCAAGTCAGAGAAGCAAGGGCATACAAAAATTCTCTTTTAACAAAGAGCATATCAAATTTCTAAGCAAGGACATAAATGAGGGTCTTGATTGTGGATCTCAACTGTGTAGTTTCACCAAGGAACCAACTGTGGACAAATAATTCGAGGGCCCATTGATTCTTTGGAATTTGGAGTGATCTGGCCTGTCTCTATCTTTGACTCCTTTTATGCCGTATTCACCAAGGGACGGCATCTGCATATGTACTTTGCTGTCCAAAAAAATAGAGATATATAAATGTCAGCAACCACCTATGGTCATTGGTATAACTTCTCATCTTAAACTATTTTCAGTTTCTCACCTAATAATAATTCGTGGAACAGGTTATTTATTGTGTGTTTTCACTTATAAGAGTACACATGGTTTCCAACTTCCATGTATATTGCCAGGTCTGCTATGCTTTAAGCTATAAAACAGTTCCCTTTGCACAGAAAGATGATAGCAACTGACCCCTTTATAAACATTAGAAGATACTCATCGTCGCAGGATATAAGACGTAAACATTTTTTATTCATATCTCAATATATAAGGCATGCTCTCTCTAAACGCACGTATATCGATACTAATGCTAAGAGGATTAAAGTGTGTTATTTGTTCTTTAAAAGAGGTAGTTATGCCTTATATCCTAGCACTGAGGGATTAAGAATAAGATACAAGTTGGTATGGGCTAGGAATCGTACGTGGCCTGGAATCATGAGCACACTAACACTACCCCCATACTCCTATAGACGTGGCCTGGAATCTTTGCTGCCTTCCCTGTCTCTCGCTGGCAAGCACGTTTCGCCTTCAGTGGGCGTAAAGTCACGAATATTCTTTTTTAAATTTTTTTGAAGAAAAGGCATCAGAATGGTTATTGCCCTTTTGGCCTCGCATGAGTGTAAATCTAAACCATAAAGATGGCATTGGGGATAAGTTACATACAAGCCGAAGTACTGAACGTACTAACAAAGAGGAGAAAGTTGACATGGATTTTTAAGAAAATATTACCCATCACTCGAGATAAAAGAAAAGGTAAACGAAATAATAAAAAAAAGAGCAACAAATTTATGTGCTTTTAATTTGCAAGATGAAAATGCCGCCCCAACCCTAAGTAAAGATGTCTCAATCCACTCCCGCATTTGCAAATGCAATATATGGTCCAGTCCCTGAAAGTAAATCTTAAAAAAATTTTAGAAAAATACAAGCATCCATGCCATGTTAAGGATTCGAACCTAACCGGGTGGATATATTCTACCATAAGAAACCTAAATAACCGAGCTAAATTCACAACACGGATTGATGTTTGAGACAAGCAAAAGTTGCGGCAAGCTTTTTGTTTGTTGCCCTGTCCAAAACGTCAAGATTCAGTTGACTGAAAATAAGTGCTAGTTTTGGCTGATACTGATTTGTTATGAAAAAAAATTATTTTAAAGCTGAAAATAAAGTTGATTTTGGCTAATAAAGCTCAAGCGAAAAGGGTGGCGGAGCCTGTAGGGAATATACTGGCTTGTACTGGTACTATCATGTATCAACTGTATCAAGTATCAAGGAGAAAAGAATGCTCTGGTTAATCCGCAATAAGTACATGGAAACAATCACTCCAATGCACTGTTTTGGATCAGATTTGTATCCTACAGCTTAATTGCTCTAACTTGATAGTACAGCTTAGCTTAGCTCCAATAATATGGGAACATCCAGCGAGTGTTGATCATCTCCGTTTGTTTAATTTGTGTAGATCATTCTTTCAACTTTTCAAGATACATCTTTGATCTTTCTGTCCACCCTATCCTTTTCACATCCTTGAATATATTGTAACAGAACCGCTTAAATCACATGGCTCACAGGCACCTGCCATTGTCACTAATGACCTCCGACAGTCAGGTCCGTGTCCCAAATGATCTAGAAGGTCCTGCCGGGCTACATTAGCGCCCGTTTTCCTCCGACAGGATCCCATTGCGAAGCCATTATAGAATTACAACATTTCATAACAAATTACATTAGAGTAAAAGCGCGGAAAGATTGTACAGTACTTAGATTACAAACCAATTGTCCAGATAAGATTAAGGTGCAGTTATTACAAACCATAAATAAAGGTAGGTAGCGGTAGAATGACAATACAACATAATTAAATATTTAATAATAAGAACCCTACCCAAGGGTACAACCTTACTTCCTCCTCACTTCCCTCCTAGGACAACTGTCACATAGCAGGGGGCGAGACAAACCTCCGACTGCTGTATCCCTGCAACTATGGGGTTAACAAACCCTGAGTACCGGGGTACTCCGCAAGACTTACCCGACTAAGAAAAAGAGTGAGACTCAGGAATGCAGGCTGAGGGAAGTCAAGGTAAGGCTTGAGTAAGAATCAAAACATTTTTGTAGAAAAGCTTTATTATCTAATCTCCATATTTTATCTCAAATTTTATTTTAGTCATAATACGATATTCCAAATTCAGCACCATATTTCATCATACTTTACAATTCTTTAATCATTCTCAAAACACCTAGTTCCGAACCACTTTTCAGTTGTAGGTCAAAGGATCAAGTCTCCATATCCGAGGAGCAACGACGATTCGAATCGATTAGTACCTAGCTGGGGATCCCTATCCACACTGCATATGTAGCACTTAAACTTGCATATACCAACCCCGGCTACCACGGCTTTTCTACCCCTGAACCGGTCTTGCGCCACCCGAGAACACAGTACTCCTCTCCTCTCCAGACACGCCGGCCACGAGGGTACACGCTGCTCTCGCCATCTCACCACTCCCAGTGCGTGGTTGTCGGTTCAAGTAGTAGAGCCACCAGAGTCAGAGCTTTCCGTAGTATGTGGCTAGTTGCAAAGTCTCGATCACAGCAGGCCTACAATGAACGGTCCCTAATTCTTTTCCGCCGGTGACATTGCATTGGGACTCTAACCCAAATACAAGTGTCCCAACGGTTTTCAAATCTCCTTTCCGCCGATGGTCAAGCATTGGGACTCTAACCCAAATTCACAACCAATGAACGGAAAACCCCTTTCCATTGGTGACGATGCATTGGGGCTGCTACCCAAGTACACAATCCTCGAACGGACTCATATCCCTTTTTCATTTCTCATGATTCATAAATATCACATTCCCATAGGTCAAAAATAGCCTTTTTATGCAAATCTAATTGATTAAGCAGGGCTAACCATTTTTGAACATTTTTAATTTTTAAACAGGGTTCAAGGGTATTATATATCAAGGCAGTTAATGCAACAATATAAGTGACAAACAACTCCTAACAACCTAATGCAATAATAGACCTAAGTCATAAATATTTTATAAAACACAAGGCGGGGCTGAATGCACCGGGCTTGCCTTGGATTGCGTACAGCGTCGAGTCGGGTTCGGTTTTGCAGATGTCGAATCCCTGGACGACCTCCGAAGGCACCTCTTCAGCAGTGGCCTCAACTTTGACTTCCTCGGTGAGGGGCACTACACGTATGCAATGATGCATGCTTAGCATGGTATGAAGATAATGAATGCAGTGCTCAAAAGTAAACCATTTAGTCCTTGAGTACAACTTTCCTTCACGGTAAAGTTGTAAACGTTTTACAGAAAGCAAAACGGTGTTTTCTGTTTTTATTGACCTTTTTAACAGTCATAGAAAGCCGCTGCACAGCTTTACTACAACTAGCAAGTGACAACATTACTTTTGTCAAAGATCACTATGGTGAAAGATCTATGAACCCAATCAATCCAAAAATCACACACATTACAGGGATTATTTGCTTAAATCAATTTTAGTATCCAATTAACCCCATATTTAATTAACAAGTGATCAAACAGTTTCCAATTGAGCTCAAACTTAACCAACAGATAGGTTTTACCCTAAAACAGTGCCATATAAATTTTCATAATTTTTGGATTAATCTGGAATTTATTAAAATTGCCTAAAGTTGTACTTATAAATTAATATGCTGATTTTTAGTTCCTACAGAAGGTGTCCAAATCTTATATTTAATATTTTGATAAAATACTACATGCTCCAGAGAGTACCCATAATTATTTTCATGATTTTTAGCTCAACAGAAATATTCCTATGAAAATAACAAATAGCAGTACTATTTATTTTAAATTTATATTAGAAAAGCCACTGAAATTCACTAAAAATAAAGAAAACGATTTCGGCCCGAGGCGGCCCAACATCTGCAGGCCGGCCCAGCTCTCGCCCGCGCGCCCACCCGCGCGCTCTCTTTCTCCAGGGACGCTGACAGGCAGGGACCCCCCTGTCAGCTCCGTCTTCTTCCTCCTGCGCGCTCGCGCACGCGCACACGCGGCGGCTCGCCGCGGATCTCGCCGCCGGCGACTCCAGCAACGAAACCAAACGTGCCAACATGAACCCCAGAGCCTAGCGAACACCCTAGCTTGGTTAGCCCCTACCCTACGCGCCTCCGACGAGCCTTGACTCACCCATAGCGAAACGGTGGCGCGGCAACCCTGTTCCGGCCATCCGAACGCTGGTAGCGTTTAAGAAAAACGCGGGGAAAAGTCCAGAGGCTCACCACGACTCTAGACCGACGGCTGGTTGAGGCTGAGACGGAGCGGAGCGGCGAGCTTGGCGACGGCGGCAGATGCAGCGGCTCGGCTTCGACGGCGAAGTCCCGTTCCGGCGATCCTAGGGGACGAAATGGAAAACCGTCGCAAGCATGCGCTTAAGCATGAAACAGAGAGTCACAAATAGGAGGCCGAGGGAGGAGAGGCTCACCACAGCAAGCTAGTCGCGTGAGGGATGGCTGCGGCGGCGCTCCGGTCACCCGCGAAGACGGCGACGAACGTTCCGACGCGCACGGACCACTATGGCTCGCACCACGGGAAGCAAACGACGCGCAAGGGAGCTGGCTAGTCGACTGTAAGCTGGAGGCAATGGTGATGGTTTGGTGAGGGCGAATTTCGCCGTATTCCGAGGCGAACACGATGGTGGCCGGGAGGGGAGAACGGTGGAGAGCGGGCGACCGTCGCCTTTTGAGGAGCTGGAAGGGAGGGGACAGGTCGATCCAGGGCGATGCGGGGTCCTCCACACGCGCGACCGCGCCGGGGAGCAAGATCCCGGCCGACACGGGCGGCGCCACGCGCTCGGCGCGGGCGGCTACTGGCGCTGTAGCCGAACAGGAGGGAGGGTAGGGCACTGTAGCACTTAATGCCTCTCTCTCACATGGTTTTTGACCAAATTGACTAGTTTTTGTGCAGCAACACGAAATTTGGCCAAAATAAAAGTTGTAGGATTTTGAATTCTACACAACTTTGGTTTTGGGACCAAGTTCAGATTTTGAATAATTTTGAAGATATTTAAAAGGGGGTAAAACTATTATTTGAAATCCTATTTCTAATCCTGTTAAATTCTCTGAATTTTTCTCTACAACATGAAAATCTTCCAAAATAAAAGTTGTTCTATTAGTTGAGCTTGACAACTTTTATTAAGGTAATTAAGTCAGATTTTCAATAATTTTTAAATTAACATTTAAAATTTGAATTTCAAAGTAGTAATTAGGGTTTAATTTAAATTTCTATTAGAGGACTTCAAAAACACCCAAAATAAAAAGTTGTTCCTATTTTAAAAGATCTACAACTCTTGTTGAGACACCATCTCCTGATTCTGAGTAGTTTTTGAGTTAGGGTCTAGGGTCCGATTAGGGACTTAATTCAGATTTTTCTTTGAATTTATTTTTACTTGCCAATTAGGGATTCAATTGCAACACCAAAAACATTCATAAATAAGTCACTCTAAAGTCCCTAAGCACAATCATATGTAGATGCTTAATAATAAATATGATGACATGACATAATTAATTGGCCGTAATACCCGGGGTATTACATATATGAAGTGGCATGTCTTTAGCACATTAATGTTCTTTTGCTTCGAGATATGAATGACGAAGAAAAATGAAAAAAATTGAGTGAGATGAACTCTATCGGATCAAAGCAGATCTAACACACCGCAATGTCCAATAGCACACTGATGAATTCTTGGCTAGGATCGAGCTCTGGCGGCCTTGAAAATATTTTCTCACCGACCAAGTTGATAGAAAGCTCATCCCCACTGACCAGATCCTTTCTGGCAACCACCTCAAATATATGATAATCATTGGGTGGTAAAGTTTATCCCCAGCTGTTGTGATCTTTTTCTTCACATACCAAAAGTGTCTATTGAGATACTAAGTGAAACTTTGGGTACAAGTGAAGAAGATGGTTGGAGTTGGAGGCCATGACGTGCTTCTTCTTTTTCTCGAGAATTGCGCTGATGATTACCTTCGAATTGGAAGTGTGGTCAGTGGTCACCCATCAATTTCTATAGACCTGGCCGGGCCTTTTGTGTGTTCCATGTGTGACACACATCAACAAGTATAGATATCTAGCCATCTAGGGACGCTATAATTCAGCCAAGGTGGTAGCCGTGTAGCTTTAAAACATACCTAGTAGAAAGTAAAGCGAAACACACTAATTCAAATTTTGCTGATGTAACCTAACGTAGGGTTAAGATGGTGGACTACAGGGATGAATAGTCTTTCTAAAATTAATCATGTCGGCTAACCAATATAAATGTGGAGCTAAAATTATCGGTCTAACCAAAACTTCACCCCTATATCTACGTTTTCAAACACCGTCTTACAAACATCCTAATTAAACAACAAAGATGCCTGGGCTAGCAAAACTCATCTACCCAATTATAGAAGCAAACATCTAACCAATTATAGAAGCAAAGTCATACAAAACTAAGTAACTAGTACTTCACGCAACGAGGGAGCTCCTATACAATCTAGTAATAAAAAAATACAAAGACACCTAAGCTTACTATCAATGCTCAATGATAAGGCTACACAAAGCAAACTAAGGAGTTGAACAACCTAACTACACAAGTTAAGCAAGGCTACTTAGCTACACAAGCTAAATAAAGCAAGAGAGCTACACAAGCTAGCTAGCGACTCAAGAGCAACGACACAAGCAAAGTATATGAACAAGTAATAAGAAGCTTCTGTTGAGGGGAATGCAAACCAACGGGTTGATACGATGATTTTCCCCCAAGGTTCACTTGGTTGCCACCAAACTGATCTTCATTGAGGCATGCCTAAGGTTCTCGCCGATCTTCTAGCTAGCGGCGACTTGTAAGTCACACCTCTCCCACTTAGAGCACTCATCACGAGCTCTAGGTTTATTCATTCGGCCAAACCATTTGGTGCTCTTCACACCTTGCCCTACTAGAGTTGCTCTTTGCCTTTCCATCGGAGGCGAGCACAACACCCCTCACAAAAGCCTTCTTTGCAACCACACACAATCTTCTTGCGTGATTCGATGGATATCACAAACCACTATGCCATCTAGGAGGTATCAACCTTCAAGAGTAACCAACACTGTTGAATTCCAACACAAACATCTAGTGTCACTCAATATAGTCTCTCAAAACAATTGCACTAGAATCACACTCACTCGCAATCGGATGCTATCACTATGTGCACAAGTGAGTTAGAGGCACTACAAACACTCCCCAAGCATGGACACTAAGCCCAAGGGTGTTAAGCACTTGCCATGGCCAGCCACATATTCCTTTTATAGTCGCAAGGGCTGAAATAATCGTTATCCCTTCAGTGGGCAATTCTTGCACTGATCGGACTCACTACAGGGAGCATCGGATGCTACTGTAGAAAAGTCTAGTCAGTCACCAAACGCCACATGTACTAGCTGTTTGAAGCTAACTGTTGGCGGGCAATGGCTAACTTTGCACTGGACACGGCAATAGTGCAATAGTGCGTCCGGTCGTGCCTGCTCATTGCGTCCGGTCCAGTCGAGAATAGAGAGGTTCTAGAGATGATTTTTAGTGATCGAACGCATTTGGTCATCAGTGTGATAGGACTCCCCTAGCACTACACTGACTTGGACTTTGTATTGGACTCGACTAGACTAAATGGACGCGTTCGGTCGTCAGAGTCCAATCATAAACCTTTGTTCACTAAAACAACCATAACTCTTAGCTTTGAAATCCGATTTCGATAATCAATTTGGAAAGCTAACTCAGAGGGCTACACAACCCACTTGCTTATTTGATCCAAAGCACAATGGATCAAAGCAGGTTTCCAATCCAAGAGCCATCACTCCTCTTTTTTAATTCAAGATAACTCCAAAACTTCTCCAATTTCTTCTCGTTTGCAGATGTGCCTACACCACCAATTGCATGTGTTTTAACATTTTCTAAACATTTTTCAAAGGATTTCCATTGCCCTCACCACATGCCACTCGATCCTAGAACATCATAAAGTTAGATCACTCGAGTGGTATTAGATGATCGATATAGATATACAAACAAGTTTGCTCATAGTACGAACAACTATTCTAAACCGAGTTAAGCTCTTCTCTACACACATGTGACCTTTTGGTTCATTGATCTCGACTTTCTTGCTCTTCACCATTGCATTGGTCCATCGGCGTCAAGCCCACTAGTTTACCCTTCACTCTTGCAATGGTTCATCGATGCCTAACCACAAGACTCAACGTCATGTCTCTTGCAATAAGCTCCTTCACCACATTCACACTTGTGGACTAATTTCCTGTGTATCTCACATAAGCACATATTAAGTTCACCTCAGGTATCTGAAAGCCCTAGTTTGGTTTTGATAATTGATGACACCCTAAGGACTAACCTACTTGCTAAGTGATGACTAAGTGTAGGTGGTCCTATCCATGGAATGTGGAGCCAAGTGATGGTGATGATCAAGATGGCTTAACCATGGACCAAGTGTGGTGGATCAAATGGAGTTGATCAAGGTGAAAAGAAAAGGCTTGAAGGCAAAGGTATAATCCCAAGTAGGTTTTTCTTTTGGTGATCAAGACACCAAGTGGGTGTGATCACATTTAGAATAGATAGCCGACTATTAAGGGGAGAACTAAGTGATTGGATTACCTTCAAGTACTCTAGGTTGTTTTTCATTGCATTGATCTAACCAACCTAGTGAGAATATTTGAAATCCCTTGAAAAATGTTTTGAAAATGCTAACATACTGTGCACAAGTGTTGAGAACCTTGAGTGTTAGCACATAGAAGCAAGGGGTGTGAAACCTAACTTAAAAGAGCTGTCTTTTTGGAGCGTCGGACGGTGGGAATGCAAGGCGTCGAACCAATGGTATCTAGGGTCCGACGGTCCCCAGGCTCTGTTTCTAACTAAGAAAGCGTCAGGACGGTGCTCTTTGGTCCAACGGTGAGCGTCGGACACCGTCCGAAGCATTTCTGGAGCTCTCGGTGTGAATTTGCATAGCGTCGGACGCTGGGAAGCGTTGGTCTGACGCACTGACTTGCGATTGTCCGACGGTGAGTTGCTCTGCTGGCTGTTGTGAGAGTCGGACAGTCCGACGAGGTTCGAGAGCAGGGCGTTGGACCATTGGCCCTCGGTCCGACGCCAGTGGTGTGGCGAGTTCACGCCATGGCACAGTGCGCGGCGAGCCGAGTTCACAGCTGAAAGATCGAGATGGTCGACTAGAGGTGGGGTGAATAGTCGATTTTAAGATTATTACAAATTATACCCAATTTTAGTTGCGGAAGATGTGAACCAAGTTAATTTCGATCTCACCCATTTATTTAAGGTTTCAACTAGTGAGAGCTCTTTCCAAACAATCCTCGATTGTAAGTTTAACTAAGCAAGTCAACTTGTTAACGGAGTAAGCACAAGCAAGCTCTTACACAAACTAGTGAGCAACGGTCAACACTGAAAGGTCCTTGTTTGGTTTTGGTAATTGAGTGACAACTTAGATGGACTAATATGTGTTTAAGTGTTGTTTACACAGGTGATTAGTCCACAAATACATGTGTGTGAGCATCTATGGTATGGAGGTGGATATGGCTTGGAGATGTTGTGTGACAGAACCGTCTTAATCATAGGGCCCACGTGTACCGTCATCAGTCCCCAAGGACCCATGATCAGTCTGCACGAGATCCCCTTGACCTAGGTGGCCTGCCGGGTTTCCTCGGAAACCCTAATTCACCCGAGGATCTCATTGTAAAGACCTTGCAAGTATTACAATAGTTTACATAAATAATATAAATCAGAGTGGAAGAATGCGGAAGTATTACATAAATATAGGTTTACAAATATAAATGTACATTATCCCAAACCTAGTGTTTCGTTGTGGAGTAGCAGTATACAACTAGACACCCTGCTCAAGGGTTATATCATATAAACATCTTCTTCCATGCACAGTCCGTCAATCAGCACGGTCCCACTTATATTGGTACGCTCGGCTTACCTGCAATAGGGGTTAAGAAACCCTGAGTACATGGGGTACTCCGTAAGACTTACCAGACTAAGAAAAAGGAATGAGACTCAGGAATGCAGGCTGAGGGGAGTCAAGCTAAGGCTTTAGTAAGAGTCAAAGTATTTTATGGAAAAGCAATACTAATCTTGGATCCTACTTTCAATATTTTAACTCCGTATCATTTCAATCGATAATCATGGATCTCAGTTCTTTCACATGTATCCTTAAATTCCAATCACTTAGTCATTCTCAAAAACATCCTAGTTCCGAACCACTTTTCGATATAAGTCATGGGATCAAATCTCCATAACCGAGGAGCAACGACGATTCGAATCGATTAAGTACCCAGCTGGGGATCCCTAACCACACTGCATATGTAGCACCTAAGCTTGCCTATACCAACCCCGTCTACCACGGATTTTCTATCCCTGAACCGTTCCTGCGCCACTCGAGAGTACAGTACTCCTCTCATCTCCAGGCACACCGGCTACGAGGGTACACGCTACTCTCACCGTCTCTCGACTCCTAGTGTGTGGTTGTCAGTTCAAGCAATAGAGCCACCGGAGATAGGACATCCCGGAGTATGTGGCTAGTTGCAAAGTCTCGATCACAAGCAGGCCTACAACGGACGGTCCCTAAAGCTTTTCCCGCTGGTACAATGCATTGGGACTCTAACCCAAGTACAAGGTGACCAAACGGTTTTCAATTCCCTGCCCGCCGGTGACAAAGCCTTGGGACTCTAACCCAAGTGTTCAACCATCGAACGGACAAAACCCTTTTCGTCGGTTACAGTGTACTGATCAGGTGCACAGTCACCAAACGAAAATAATCCACTACCCTTTGTTCATGAATTTAATCATTAATACATCAAGATAGCTCAAAAATAGCATTTTGTGCAAATCTAAATTAATTTTGCAGGGCTAAACATTTTTTCAAATATTTCAAACGGTTCAAGGTATTTTAGTGGTCAAGGTTGGTAATGCATCAATTGGCTGATCAATCAACTCCTATCAACTTAATGCGATAGATTAACTCAAGTTATAAGCATTTTGTAAATCACAAGGAAGGAGCTGAATGCACCGGGGCTTGCCTGTTGTTTGAAGTAGACAGAACCCTGAAGTCAACCACCAAGAAAGATCCACATCCACTGAGTGAAGACCTTACTCGGGACTTTCTTCCGATAATAATTACCACGCGTTTACTACACGAAATAATAATAATGCAGTGCTTAACATGATGATATGTATGACATGATGCATGAGATGCACTACATTAAAAAGCAAACTTAATTTAGAAAGTTGAGTACAACTTTCCTCCACGGTAAAGCTACAAGTCAACTTCATTAAACAATTGGTGATTTCATAATTAATTTATTAACTATTTTAACAGTCATACAAAGCTATAATTAACACGACTTCTCACACTTAATAAAATGCTTAGGATCAATTGGGTTTTCTGATCCCAAGTCTTCACACAATCCAAAAATATCACACTAACCCTAAATTGATTAACATTAAACATCATTTTTGCCATTTATTTTAACTAGGGATAAATTGCAAATAATAAAAGTTTATCCAAATGGGCTACCAATTTTTATGGAGGTAGTCCACGACTCAAAATAGTGGGACAATAATTTTCATAATTTTTTGTTAATTATTTTAAGCTACAAAATTCATGGGAAAGCCCTTTATTAATTAAAATGCCTATTTTTATCATACACAAAAAGTGCTTAAAATACAAGTTTCATATTTTTCCTAAATACTAAACTATACAAGGAAGCTACACAATTTATTTCAAAATTTTTGGAGCTACACATTTATTCCTACAAAATTTATAAATACTAACACTTTTCATATTCAGGAAAAATGAAAATTTCCATTGATGGGTGTCGGCAGCACTGCTGGGCCGGCCCAATATGGCCCAAACTGGCCCAGGCCTGCCTGGCCAGCTCGTGCCCTCGGTGCCACAGCTGTCGGCCGGCCGAGCCAGCTCCGGCGAAGGCCGAGAGCGGCTAGCGGCGGCCGAGTGGCCGGGAGCAGGCCACGAGGTTCCCCGCGACGGGATCTACACACTGGGGTACTTTATTTGACGAATCATTGACGTGAGCAAGCACAGCCGCGACCATGCCGGCCACGGCGGAGCTAGGACGTGGCGGGACGGCGGCAAGGCCCACCGGAGGCTTCTCCGGCGACGATGTGGGTACCAACAGGACCAGAACCCACAGGCGTACACGTCCACCCCAAACCTCGAGCGTAAGGCGGCCTCTAACCTACGCGTCTACGAGCGCGGCGGCGCCGGTGGCGCAGAGCTCCGGCGAGCTCTCGGTCCAGCGGTTACAGAGCGACGCTGACCAAATCAATGACATAGAGACGACCAGAAACTCACCGTGACCTCCAAACACCGGAATATTAGCGCCGAGGCAGTACAGAACCTCGAGCTCAACGGCAACAGAAAGCACGATGGCGCAAGCTGGACGGCGAATTCCTGTTCCTGCTTGCTTGATGCGGTATCGTTCCAAAAGAAAAGCCCATCGTTGACACGAGATCAAGAGGACATTGCAACGCAAGTTTGAAAGGCGAAAAGCTCACCCGAGCGAGCCGGCCACAGAGAAGACGGCTTCGGCAGTGCTCCAACCGGAGTCGGGGAAGACGGCGACCGGGAGGGGACTTCGGGCCACTAATGAAGATGCGGGTAGGCTCAAACCGAGCTCAACTATGTGGCTAATTCTCGACCAAGAGGAATTGCACAGAAATGGGTCGTGCAACGGCAATCTCGCCGTTGACAGTAAGCTCGCCGGCGGTGGCATTGGTGGAAGGAAGGATGGGGATGGCGCTCGGCCGAGCTTAAATAGGTAGAGGGAATCGCGCGACGTGTAAAGGACCCCCACGGCCCGGCCTCGACGGCGACAGGTGGCCGACCGGCCCCGGGCGACGCCAGCGGGCGGCGGGGCACACGCGCCTGCGCGCAGTCAGGTGGAAGGGAGGGGACCGGTACTGTAGCGGTACCTGTTTCCCCTCTTTAGTTTTTCTGAAATTACTTTTTATTTTATATAGTAACTAGAAAAATTACCCAAATATGAATTGTAGTAAATGTTGTGCTGAACAACTTTGGTTTTTGGTCCATCTTCAAATTTTGAATGGATTTTGAATAGTTCAAAAAGGGGTAAAAATGGATTTTGGATTTCATTTTAAATTTATTCCAATTCTCAAAATTTTTATTAATAACTTAAAAGTCTGCAATAATAAGAGTTGTTCTACATGACAAGCTCTACAACTTTCATTTAATAAGTTTTGTTAGATTCTTGAAAATTTTTGAAATAGCATTTCAAATTTGAATTCCAAAACACTTATTAGGGTTTAATTTGAAATCTCAATGCATAATTTTAAAATCCCCAAATATAAAAGTTGTTAAACTTGAAAAGCCTTACAACTTTTATCAAATGAGTTTGGCCAAATTCTTGATAGTTTTTGAAAGGACATTTTAAATTTGAATAAACAAACACTAATTGGGGTTTAATTTAAATTTCCACTAGTAAACTTCAAAATATCCAAAAATGAAAGTTGTCCCATTTTAAAATATCTATAATTTTTATTAAATCACTTTCATAATATTCCATTTAGTTTTTGAAATTGAGTTTCAATTCTAAACTTTAAAACATAGATTAAGGTTTTATTTGAAATTATTTTTAATAACTTCAAAATTGCCCAAAATAGAAGTTGCTCGGCTTTTAATGATTTACAACCCTTGTTTAAGACCCAACACCTAATTCCTTTAGTTTTTAAATTAGGGTTTCAGGTCCGACGTAGGGTTTATAAATAATTTTCTTTTTATTTTCTAATTAGATTTGGGTAATTATACACCAATGCCAACATTTATATAATAAAACACTCTAAATCACCTATGCACAACCTCATGTGGAAATAAAAATTATTTCAGTGATGCACAGTAATAATGAGTTTATGCGAGATGATTTGCATGCAATCATAATGACATGGCGTGTTTTAGTTACATTAACACCAGGGGTGTCACATCCTTCCCCCTTAAAATAAATCTCGTCTCGAGATTTAAGATGCGGCTAAAGCCTTAATTTTAGTAATGAAAAAGAAAATATATCAAGTAAACATTTTTCAAACTTGACTATAGAGCAAGTATGTGGTTTATATTTTGTAAGACTTGAAAGGGATAAATTATTTTTAAATGGTAGCAAGGAACTTAGGAAAGTTTTCAGATGAAAAATTCTCTGATTTCTCGAGTAGCTTCTTCTCCTGAAGACTGATTCCAAAGTACTTGTGCATCATCCTGTTGAAGTCCTTTGAGTAACACGATCTCTTTTTGGCTTATGACTCACACTGGATATTCAGAGTGTTAGATCTAGTTCAATTCAACTCCTACCAAGTCAATAACTCGATTTGGTACTTGAAGGCACTTCTTAAGTGGTGATACGTGAAATACATCCTGCGCAGCTGACAAGTGTTCAGACGCTTGGGTTGATAAACTACTAGGCCACACTTCTCTTCTTATCTGTTATAATGAAGATTCTTATTTGACCTAATCAGTTGTCTCTCAACATGAAAAGCTCTAACCTATGCATCTTCAAAATGAACCTTTACGTGTAATATCTTTTGAGGGTGGGTTTCAAGGAGAGTGAGAGCACCTTAATGGCGAGCTATAATGATTCAGGAGCACCGACTATGATACCAGTATGTACCTTAGTAAGATCTTATGTGGCTGCAGTCCACAGAAGATTCCAAGTTTTGACACAGCACCATAGTCACGGGTCGAGATACCATCATAGAACACATTTAAAGTAACCTCAGTAAAAAAAGAGAAAGTATATCGATTGTGGCTATGATGTAAAATGACCACAGACCTTGATACGAGCATATACCCTTCAGAAGCTCATGTGATTGTGAGTTACAGGAGATCCTAGGTTGCTATATTGTATCGCAACCGTAGATCATGTTACATCGTAGCGAGATGGATTTGTTTCCACATAAACTGCAAACAAAGAAATTTTATTAATTGTGAAGCTACAGTATGTCACAACCCTAAACCTCGATATCGGCGCGTGCCTAGTAGAATTTCTGTGCGGCCATGTGTAACAGAACCGCCTTAATAATATGGCCCACAGGCACCTATCAAAGTCACTAATGACTTCTGACAGTTGGACCCATGTTCCAAATGATTAAAGCAGCTCTGTCGGGCTACATCAGTACCCGTATTCCGACAGGATCTCCATTGCGATGCCATTACAGAGTTACAACATTTCATAATAAAATACATCAGAGTAAATGCGGAAGATTTAATAGAACTTAGATTACAAAATGAGTTCAAATAGTAATTAAGTGCAGTTATTACAGACCATCTTGAAATAGTAGCAGTAGCATGGAACAACGGTACAACATAAATAGATAAATAGATACACGAACCCAGCCCACGGATTCTGTCTTTACTCCTCACCACTCT
Organism: Eremochloa ophiuroides; assembly: GCA_038502445.1. NCBI lineage: Eukaryota > Viridiplantae > Streptophyta > Magnoliopsida > Poales > Poaceae > Eremochloa > Eremochloa ophiuroides. The sequence continues at coordinate 18,700,813 of JAHLJS010000006.1, forward strand.
CCTCCTGGATCACGGTGGCACAACAAGGACCAAGGCAGACTTCGGGCTGCGACCCTCCTGCAACGGGGTTAACAAACCCTGAGTACGGGGTACTCCGCAAGACTTACCCGACAAAGTAAAAATATTTGACTCTTGGAATGCAAGGTTATAGGTAAGGCTAGCAGAGATAGGGATTTAGCAGAAAAGCATTACTAATCTATCATAATATTTTATTTCACTTAAATTCAATATTATCATAATTCATTCTTTATCCTCTCTCTAAACATTGATTCTTTATTCTCAAACATCCTACTCTTAGAACCACTTTTCGGTGTAGGGGTGAGGATCATGTCTCCATAACCGAGGAGCACGTCGATTCGAATCAAGTAAAGTAGACCCAGCTGGGGTTCCTATCCACACTGTATATGCAGCACGCCGGCATACATATACCAACCCGTCATCTCAGCTTTTCTATCCCGGAACCGGTCCTGCGCCACCCGAGAAAACGGTACACCTCCAATCCGGGACTCTAACCCACGAGGGTACTCACTATTCTCGCCATCTCTCCACTCCCAGTGCGTGGTTGTCGGTTCCAGCAATAGAGCGACCGGACTCTAGGCTTTCCGTAATGGTATGTGGCTAGTCTGTTCATCATGATCACAACAGGCCGACAACGAACGGTCCCTACTGCTTTCCGCCGGAAACCATGCATTGGGACTCTAACCCAAATACCCTGGAGTCCGCTCGGTTTTCAAATCCCTTTCCGTTGGTGACGAAAGTTGGGACTCTAACCCAAACAATTGGCCAACCACCCGGAAAACCCATCCATAATGATGATAGTGAACCGGCCAAAGTACCCCAATCATCATACATGGACATATATACCCTTCACTTGATATTTCTTCATAATGATCCTCAAGTTAAAATAGTATTTTGCAATTCTATTATTTAAGCATGACTAAGCATTTTGCAATACATTTGAAAATCATTAGGTTATCTTGGTAATGGTAGTCAAGGGTGATAAATGCATCAATTGTTTTCATCACACAACTCCTATCAACTTAATGCAATAGTTTAACTCAAGTGATAAAGCATTTGTAAATAGAGGGTTAAATGCACCGGGGCTTGCCTTGCAGAGCAAACAGAACTGGGGCAGGAGTGGCACAGGCTTCAGGCTCAGGAGCTCCTTCCACTGCCTCCTCTTCAGACACCTCGAGCTTCACCTCCTCAGACACGGGAACTACACGGGTGCAATATTGCATGTATGAATGCGATGCAAAAAGTAAACATGTGCGGAAAAGGAAGCTAACCCTAGCACAACACATCATGACTTCACAACGGTGTCCTAGGTCTTAAATGGGTTGACCTAGAACCACATTTAATCCAAAATCACTTAACACTCCTAAATTCAAATTCTAATTGAATTTTTATTATTTAATAAACCAACATAATTCAATTACAGAAGCAAACTAATTTATTTTGGGACCAAACTTTGCCAACAGTTAGATCTTTACTAGTAACAATACCAATTAAATTTTTGTGATTTTTGGAATTACCTAGAATTAATTAAAAATGTGCAAAGGCCCACTTTCCATTTTATTTAGTGATTTTTAACCACTACAGAATGTACCCAAACATGACAAACAATATTTTTATAAAATTCTACACTACATATATAGCATGTGTAAATTATTTCACAATTCTTGGTTGCACAGAATTAATCATGCAAAAATAATAAAACAGGCTACTATTCAAACCAAATTAAAATAGAAAAGCATTCAAAATTCACTGGAAAATAAACAAACCCCATTCGGCCCACTCGGCCCACAGACCGGCAGGCCGGCCCAGCAACACCTGGGCTCCTCTTCTCTTCTTCCCCGGACGCTGACAGGCGGGGCCGGCCTGTCAGGTCCTTCTTCCTCCTCCGGCCGAGCGCACCGCGCGCGAGGCGCACGCGGGCCGACACGACCCTCGCTGCCGGCGAGCCGACGGCAACGCGGACACGACCTACGGCTACCCTACGACCTAGCGGTCACCCTAGTACACCTATCCCCGATCCTAGCCGCCTCCGACGGGATCTATCCCGTCCATGGCGGACGCCAAGGCTCGGCGAGCATGCGCCGGCCGCCCGAGACCGGTAAAAGATGAAAGGAGAGCATGGGGAGGATCGGTAGCTCACCCCGGGGCTAGTGAAGTCTACGGTTGGGGCTGAAACGGGCTAGAGAGGTGAGGTTGACGGCGGCGGCGGACGAAGTGACTCGGCTCCGGCGGTGACGGCTCGTTCCGACGAACCTAGACCACCATAAAACCAACCGACGCGCACATGAGAACTAGAACATCACAAAGAAGCTGGAACACGAGGATCTAGGGACTAAAGCTCACCCGAGATGCTTGGCACGCGATCGACCTTGCGGCGGCGCTCCGGCGAACGCACGCGCGCGGCGACGACCACCCTGGAACACACAAAGCGTTAGAGAGAGCCCCGAGAGCACCAAAGGATGCGCAAGGAACCACTCTACTAACCGGCGAGATGGAGAGGATGGAGGCCAACGGAGGGCGACGAATTTCTCCGCGAACCGTGGCGAACTCGACGGCGACCGGCGGAGAGAACTGAGCTGGGAGAGGGTGCTCGGGGGGTTAAATAGCGGGGAAAAGCGGTCGGGCGCGACGTGGGAGGGTCCGGCGACGTGCTGCGCTCGCAACGAACAGTGCCCCGGCCCCGGCGCACGCGCTGCGCTGCCGCGCACGCCGGCGACGTGCGCACCGCGCGGGTACGCTGAGGGTGGCAGATGAACAGTACTCGGGTACAGTACCTGATGCAATGCAATTCGTCCAAATTGATCATGTAGATGGCCGAATCTGAGGGAGTGGTCAAAAGGAGATTTGTAGATCTTTAAGTACTGAACAACTTTTGTTTTGGTACCAATTCAAAATTCGGTCAGGATTTGAAAATATTCAAAAGGGGGTAAAAGGTGGTTTTAAATTTCAAACTGTAATTTCAAAATTACTTTTGATTTTTCTGAAGAACTTGAAAATTGGTCAAAATAGAAGTTGTACATCTCATTGAGGCCAACAACTTTTATTTAGGGAGTTTTGTCATATTCTCAATAATTTTTGAAATATAGTTTTAAATTCAAATTTTGAAACACTGTTTTGAGCTTAATTCAATTATTTTCAACATAACTTCGAAATCACCCAAAATAGAAGTTGTTCTACATTAAAAAATCTACAACTTTTATTAAGGGACCTACCTCAGATTTGATCAAATTTAGAAAGTGCACTTTGAAGCCTTTAATTAGGGTTTTTAGGAAAAATTAAAAATCAACAAGAAATAACAACTCAATTAGGGTTCCTTCAAGCACACACAAGAGTTAAACAAGCAAATCTCACTATTAGCCCTAATGACAAGCAAATGCACATGATGATATGATGACATGTCATTTTAGTTAACCGTAATACCAGGGGTATTACAGTCTTCCCCCCTAAAAGAAATCTCGTCCCGAGATTAGGTAGACAACATTGTTTTTACACAAAGTAGAGGAAAAGAAAATGTAACAGTACATTCAATACACACCCAGAGGCACAAAAAAAAAACACTAGGCGGGGAGAAGTTATATTTATAGGGTAGCATAGAACTCAGGGAGCTTTTCTGCCAGAAAATCCTCTGACTCCCAGGTGGCTTCATCCTCAGATTGCTGACTCCACTGTACTTTGTACCACCTGGTTGAGGTCCTGCGGGTAACACGATCTTTGATGTCAAGGATTCGGACTGGGTACTCAGAGGTTGTCATATCTGGCTCTAATTGAACCCCTTCCACTTCCACTACTTGATCTGGTACTCGCAGACACTGTTTCAACTGTGACACATGGAACACGTTGTGCACTTCTGACATATGTTCTGGCAGCTGTAACCTGTAGGCTACTTTCCCCACACGTTCGATGATCTCAAAGGGTCCAACGAAACGTGGGGCTAGCTTGCCTTTAACTCCAAAACGGCTCACTCCTTTCATTGGTGACACTTTTAGGTACACAAAATCTCCCACTTTAAACTCTAGCGGTCGTCGCCGCTTATCAGCGTAACTTTTCTGCCTAGACTGTGCTATCTTTAAGTTCTCTTGTATCACTCGAACCTTGTCTTCAGCCTCTTTTACCAGATCTACCCCATAGTACCATCTTTCTCCTGGTTCGGACCAATTCAAAGGTGTGCGACATCTTCTACCATACACGGCCTCGAATGGAGCCATTTGGATGCTTTCTTGATAGCTGTTGTTATATGAGAATTCGGCCAAGGCCAAACACTCGTCCCACTTGTCCGGGTAATTCAACGCGCAAGCTCTCAACATGTCTTCCAATACTTGATTGACTCTCTCAGTCTGCCCATCGGTTTGCGGATGATACGCAGTACTATGCAACAGTTTGGTACCCATTGACTTATGAAAGGCTTGCCAGAAATTTGATAGGAACTGGGTTCCTCTATCGGAAACAATGGTCCTTGGTACACCATGCAACTTCATAAAATTCTCAATGTAGAGCTTTGCATACATAGATGCCCTGTACTTTTTCTTGACAGACAGAAAATGAGCTTGTTTTGTCAGACGATCCACAATGACCCAGATAGAATCAAAGCCTCGAGCTGTATTGGGCAATCCCACAATGAAATCCATACTGATATCTTCCCACTTCCATGCTGGTACTGGCAGTGGTTGGAGTTCTCCACCAGGTCTCATGTGAATGGCTTTAACTTTCTGACATGTGTCACACCTTGCCACATACTGAGCAATTTCAATCTTCATCTTGGTCCACCAGAATTTTTGCCTCAAGTCCTGATACATCTTATTGCTTCCTGGATGAATAGAGAATTTTGTGGAGTGGGCTTCATCGAGGATCGCTTGACGTAAATCAAGAATCTTGGGGACAACCAATCGATCCTTGAACCATACCACACCATCGTCATCAACCCTGAAACAGTCGGCCTTGCCGGCTTGGATCTTTTCTTTCATATGCCTGATCCCTTTACTTTTCTTCTGAGCGGCAATGATCTGTTCTCGGATCGAAGTTTCAATTCTAATGTTGGCTATGCTGCCCTGTGGCACCATCTCAATACCCAATTCTTCCAACTCATGACATAAGGTCAGCGCATATGACTTTACATTTAAACAATTGCAGTGAACCTTGCGACTGAGTGCATCGGCGACTACATTCGCCTTGCCAGGGTGGTAGTGTACCTCAATGTCATAGTCCTTGATCAACTCGAGCCATCTTCTCTGCCTCATATTCAGTTCTTCTTGAGTGAAAATATATTTCAGACTCTTGTGATCAGTGTAAATGTTGCAGGTACTTCCCAACAAATAATGACGCCATATCTTCAGTGCATGAACAACGGCTGCCAACTCTAGGTCATGGGTGGGGTAATTTTCTTCATGACGCTTGAGCTGCCGCGAAGCATAGGCGATGACACGGCCCTCTTGCATCAGCACACAGCCAAGACCAGTTCCCGAAGCATCACAATACACATCAAACGGCTTCTCTATATCTGGCTGAGCTAACACCGGTGCAGTAGTCAACAACTCTTTCAACTTTTGGAAAGCTTCTTCACATTCTGGCGACCAGACAAACTTCACTTGATTCTTTAGCAAGTTGGTTATCGGCTTAGATATCCGGGAGAAATCCGGGATAAAGCGACGATAGTAACCTGCCATGCCCATGAAACTGCGGACCTGATGTACCGTAGTGGGTGGCTTCCAGTTCAGAATTTCTTCAACTTTGCTTGGATCCACGGACACTCCCTCAGCAGACAGAATGTGACCAAGGAATGGAACTCGGTCCAACCAAAACTCACACTTGCTAAACTTGGCATAAAGTTGGTGCTCTCTTAGGCGGGTTAGGACAATACGGAGGTGGTTAGCATGTTCCTCGGGGGTTTTGGAGTAGACAAGGATATCGTCAATGAAAACGACTACAAATTTGTCAAGCTCAGGCATGAACACGGAGTTCATTAGGTACATGAAGTAGGCAGGTGCATTGGTTAGGCCAAAAGACATTACTAGGTATTCGTATAGGCCATATCTGGTGGTGAAAGCTGTTTTAGGGATATCTTGAGGACGGATTTTTATTTGGTGGTACCCCGATCGAAGATCAATCTTTGAAAAGACCTTAGCCCCAGATAACTGGTCAAATAGAAGGTCGATGCGGGGTAATGGGTATTTATTTTTGATGGTGACCTCGTTAAGAGGACGATAATCAATGCACAGCCTGAGAGACTTATCCTTCTTTTTCACGAAAATAGCAGGACAACCCCAAGGTGATGAGCTAGGTCTGATAAAACCCTTGTCCAACAATTCTTGCAACTGAACTTTCAACTCTGCCAGTTCCTTTGGTGGCATCCGGTACGCCCTACGGGATATAGGAGCCGTACCAGGCTTAAGCTCTATGGCAAACTCAACATCACGGTCCGGCGGTATCCCAGGTAACTCCTCTGGAAAGACATCCGGAAACTCACAAACCACTGGAATGTTATGGATTTCCAGGACTGAGGTGACATTAACTTGCTTCACATTTCTCAAAGGTAAGGGAAGTTGGATGAGAAGTTTGGACTGACTATCAGGTATGTTAACTTTGATTGTCCTATTCAGCACATCAATCACAGCCTTGTGCTGATACATCCAATTCATCCCCAAAATGGCATCTATGTCCTGATCCTTTAGCACTATCATAGTGGTCGGGAACTTATGCCCTCCCAATTCTATGGGTACCCGAAATACCACTTCCTTAGTACTGATACGCCCCCCGGGCGATTGTATGATAAAATTTTCATTAACCTCCCCAATTTGAATGTCATGCTTGACGACAAAATTACGGTTGATGAATGAATGTGATGCACCAGAATCAAAGAGTGTAATTGCAGGGTTACCAGCGATAGGGAACCTACCGAGCATGACGGGCTCTCCTTCCGGGATATCAGCGATCTGGGTGTAGTACACCTGGCCAGCCTTCTTGACCACCTTGCCCTTCTGGGCCTGCTGCTGCTGTCCACGGTGCTGTCCCTGCTGCTGCTGCTGCTGTCCACCAGCGCCCTTCTGTGCATTCTGATTGGACTGTTTGGGGAAAGGGCAATTGCGGGACCAGTGTCCCATCTGACCACAGTTGTAGCACGGTTGATTGTAGGCGAACTGCGGTGAGGTGACACGAACGCCAGGGGCATTCGGCTGAGTGGTGTTTTGCTGGTTTGAGGTGTGGGAGGTAGCGGCGGTACGCACAACTACCTGCTGCTGTGGGTACTGTGGGCGGTTGTGGTGGGTGGGATGGTAGATGATTTTCTGGCGCTTTTGGCTGCCAGAGAAAACAGCTTTCTTCTTCTTCTTCTCTCCCTGAAGTTGGCGGTCACTTTCTTCAAAAGCGAGCGCGCTGTCAACAGCTTCATGATAGGTACAGTGGCGGTTGTTGGATAAGCTGCGCTGGATCTTGTAGTTCAAGCCTCTGACAAAGCAGCTCCTCTTCTTACCATCAGTATTCACGTACTCTGGGGCATACAGAGACAATTGGTTGAACTTGGTCACGTACTCCATCACAATGGAGTCCCCCTGCCGCAATGCCAGAAACTGGTCGAGCTTCATTCTCATTATCCCTTCAGGGATGTAGTGGGCACGGAATGCAGTGCGAAACTCTGCCCAGGTAAGCTGGTGTCCTGCGGGCTGTGCTGCCAGGAGATTAGCATACCAGGCACTTGCGGGACCACGCAGCTGCTGTGCTGCGAACTGTGGCTTCTGGATTTCGGTGCAATGGATCAAACCAAACTTCTGCTCCATGGTACGGAGCCAGTCATCCGCCTCAAGCGGCTCATCCGCCTTGGTGAACACCGGTGGACGGGTGTCGGTGAAGTCCACATAGGTAGTTTCCTGGTTCCCATTATTGCGCCCACGGCGCTCTCCACGCTGACCCTGATTCTGAGCGAAAGCATTCGCCGCATTAGCAAGTGCGATAATGGCATCAGCGAGGCTTGGTGGCACGGGTGGTGCCTCAGGACGACCGTCCTCTCCCTGGTTGCTGGACTGACCACGGGTCTGAACCATCTGTGGTTTGCACACTTAACTCAGAACTTGGACTTGACATTACTAAATAGAAACGGAGTAACAGCACAAACTAAAAATTATAACAACACAAGAAACATAGTCTTAGCGACATACAGCACATAGATCCCCAACCACAACTAAAGTTCTAAGGCTCATAAACTACGACATAGGGATACAAGCAACTGCCAACGCTGCAGCACGGGCAACTAGTCGTCGATGACCACGATCTCCTCCTCGACGTCGTCCTCCACCATCTGGTCCTCAGGCTCTGCTGGGTCCTCGGCGAGTGGCACGGGCTCGAAGTAGCCCAACTCCTCGGACTCGCTTCCCTCGTCCTCAGGCCCGACAACCACGCCACCCTCCGGGTCCTCCTCACGGGGAACCAAGATAGGGTTAAGCAGGTTGTTAAGCCTGTGCACCTCTTCATGCAGGGTGTTGATGTACGCCTGCATGTTGCCATTGTGGGCTTCCACCCACTCCACACGCCCAAGGGCGGCCTGCTCGCGCCCCAAAGCCTCGTCTCTCTGCTGGACTGCCGCCTGCTCACGCTCCAGCGCTGCCGCCTCCCGCTCCATGGCCGCCTGCACCTCGGCCTCGACCTGGTGAATCTCTCGGTGCAGGTCGCGGTTGGTGCGCACATCCCTGTAGTGGTTGCGCACAGCTCGGTCAAAGTCCTCCTCCATCAGCCTCGCCTCGGCCTTGAGTGCCCTGATCTCCTCCTTGAGTTCCCTGCGGCTGCGACGACGGCTGCCAGAGCCCTCGCCCTCCTCATGGCTAGGAGCGAGCTGGTGACGAGGAATGCCACGCGGTCCCACCATCTTGCGTGCGGTCAGCTTCGTGCGAGCCAGCTGGACAAAGTGAGGGTAAGACAAGATAGAACAGGCTAGCATGAACAGGTTGGTAAATCCTATCCCAAAACCCAAAATTAGGGAGGAAGTTATTAACATGTGAATCAACATGATGCATGATTCGTTCTTACGCAAATTTTAAATCAATGCAGGTAAATAAATATTAATAACATACTTCAGACATAGGGCTTAACAATAATAATAGTAATAATATTGTTCCACATGCCACCCTACTCCTAGTACAGAGTAAGACAAGAAAAGCAGTTTTGGACTCAAAATAGTTAACTTAAATTTTAGATCCAAAATATTTTGAAGTTTTCGAAAACAACTCCATAATGATTTAGCAATAGATCGCTCCGATACCACTTGTAACAGAACCGCCTTAATAATATGGCCCACAGGCACCTATCAAAGTCACTAATGACTTCTGACAGTTGGACCCATGTTCCAAATGATTAAAGCAGCTCTGTCGGGCTACATCAGTACCCGTATTCCGACAGGATCTCCATTGCGATGCCATTACAGAGTTACAACATTTCATAATAAAATACATCAGAGTAAATGCGGAAGATTTAATAGAACTTAGATTACAAAACGAGTTCAAATAGTAATTAAGTGCAGTTATTACAGACCATCTTGAAATAGTAGCAGTAGCATGGAACAACGGTACAACATAAATAGATAAATAGATACACGAACCCAGCCCACGGATTCTGTCTTTACTCCTCACCACTCTCCTCCTGGATCACGGTGGCACAACAAGGACCAAGGCAGACTTCGGGCTGCGACCCTCCTGCAACGGGGTTAACAAACCCTGAGTACGGGGTACTCCGCAAGACTTACCCGACAAAGTAAAAATATTTGACTCTTGGAATGCAAGGTTATAGGTAAGGCTAGCAGAGATAGGGATTTAGCAGAAAAGCATTACTAATCTATCATAATATTTTATTTCACTTAAATTCAATATTATCATAATTCATTCTTTATCCTCTCTCTAAACATTGATTCTTTATTCTCAAACATCCTACTCTTAGAACCACTTTTCGGTGTAGGGGTGAGGATCATGTCTCCATAACCGAGGAGCACGTCGATTCGAATCAAGTAAAGTAGACCCAGCTGGGGTTCCTATCCACACTGTATATGCAGCACGCCGGCATACATATACCAACCCGTCATCTCAGCTTTTCTATCCCGGAACCGGTCCTGCGCCACCCGAGAAAACGGTACACCTCCAATCCGGGACTCTAACCCACGAGGGTACTCACTATTCTCGCCATCTCTCCACTCCCAGTGCGTGGTTGTCGGTTCCAGCAATAGAGCGACCGGACTCTAGGCTTTCCGTAATGGTATGTGGCTAGTCTGTTCATCATGATCACAACAGGCCGACAACGAACGGTCCCTACTGCTTTCCGCCGGAAACCATGCATTGGGACTCTAACCCAAATACCCTGGAGTCCGCTCGGTTTTCAAATCCCTTTCCGTTGGTGACGAAAGTTGGGACTCTAACCCAAACAATTGGCCAACCACCCGGAAAACCCATCCATAATGATGATAGTGAACCGGCCAAAGTACCCCAATCATCATACATGGACATATATACCCTTCACTTGATATTTCTTCATAATGATCCTCAAGTTAAAATAGTATTTTGCAATTCTATTATTTAAGCATGACTAAGCATTTTGCAATACATTTGAAAATCATTAGGTTATCTTGGTAATGGTAGTCAAGGGTGATAAATGCATCAATTGTTTTCATCACACAACTCCTATCAACTTAATGCAATAGTTTAACTCAAGTGATAAAGCATTTGTAAATAGAGGGTTAAATGCACCGGGGCTTGCCTTGCAGAGCAAACAGAACTGGGGCAGGAGTGGCACAGGCTTCAGGCTCAGGAGCTCCTTCCACTGCCTCCTCTTCAGACACCTCGAGCTTCACCTCCTCAGACACGGGAACTACACGGGTGCAATATTGCATGTATGAATGCGATGCAAAAAGTAAACATGTGCGGAAAAGGAAGCTAACCCTAGCACAACACATCATGACTTCACAACGGTGTCCTAGGTCTTAAATGGGTTGACCTAGAACCACATTTAATCCAAAATCACTTAACACTCCTAAATTCAAATTCTAATTGAATTTTTATTATTTAATAAACCAACATAATTCAATTACAGAAGCAAACTAATTTATTTTGGGACCAAACTTTGCCAACAGTTAGATCTTTACTAGTAACAGTACCAATTAAATTTTTGTGATTTTTGGAATTACCTAGAATTAATTAAAAATGTGCAAAGGCCCACTTTCCATTTTATTTAGTGATTTTTAACCACTACAGAATGTACCCAAACATGACAAACAATATTTTTATAAAATTCTACACTACATATATAGCATGTGTAAATTATTTCACAATTCTTGGTTGCACAGAATTAATCATGCAAAAATAATAAAACAGGCTACTATTCAAACCAAATTAAAATAGAAAAGCATTCAAAATTCACTGGAAAATAAACAAACCCCATTCGGCCCACTCGGCCCACAGACCGGCAGGCCGGCCCAGCAACACCTGGGCTCCTCTTCTCTTCTTCCCCGGACGCTGACAGGCGGGGCCGGCCTGTCAGGTCCTTCTTCCTCCTCCGGCCGAGCGCACCGCGCGCGAGGCGCACGCGGGCCGACACGACCCTCGCTGCCGGCGAGCCGACGGCAACGCGGACACGACCTACGGCTACCCTACGACCTAGCGGTCACCCTAGTACACCTATCCCCGATCCTAGCCGCCTCCGACGGGATCTATCCCGTCCATGGCGGACGCCAAGGCTCGGCGAGCATGCGCCGGCCGCCCGAGACCGGTAAAAGATGAAAGGAGAGCATGGGGAGGATCGGTAGCTCACCCCGGGGCTAGTGAAGTCTACGGTTGGGGCTGAAACTGGCTAGAGAGGTGAGGTTGACGGCGGCGGCGGACGAAGTGACTCGGCTCCGGCGGTGACGGCTCGTTCCGACGAACCTAGACCACCATAAAACCAACCGACGCGCACATGAGAACTAGAACATCACAAAGAAGCTGGAACACGAGGATCTAGGGACTAAAGCTCACCCGAGATGCTTGGCACGCGATCGACCTTGCGGCGGCGCTCCGGCGAACGCACGCGCGCGGCGACGACCACCCTGGAACACACAAAGCGTTAGAGAGAGCCCCGAGAGCACCAAAGGATGCGCAAGGAACCACTCTACTAACCGGCGAGATGGAGAGGATGGAGGCCAACGGAGGGCGACGAATTTCTCCGCGAACCGTGGCGAACTCGACGGCGACCGGCGGAGAGAACTGAGCTGGGAGAGGGTGCTCGGGGGGTTAAATAGCGGGGAAAAGCGGTCGGGCGCGACGTGGGAGGGTCCGGCGACGTGCTGCGCTCGCAACGAACAGTGCCCCGGCCCCGGCGCACGCGCTGCGCTGCCGCGCACGCCGGCGACGTGCGCGCCGCGCGGGTACGCTGAGGGTGGCAGATGAACAATACTCGGGTACAGTACCTGATGCAATGCAATTCGTCCAAATTGATCATGTAGATGGCCGAATCTGAGGGAGTGGTCAAAAGGAGATTTGTATATCTTTAAGTACTGAACAACTTTTGTTTTGGTACCAATTCAAAATTCGGTCAGGATTTGAAAATATTCAAAAGGGGGTAAAAGGTGGTTTTAAATTTCAAACTGTAATTTCAAAATTACTTTTGATTTTTCTGAAGAACTTGAAAATTGGTCAAAATAGAAGTTGTACATCTCATTGAGGCCAACAACTTTTATTTAGGGAGTTTTGTCATATTCTCAATAATTTTTGAAATATAGTTTTAAATTCAAATTTTGAAACACTGTTTTGAGCTTAATTCAATTATTTTCAACATAACTTCGAAATCACCCAAAATAGAAGTTGTTCTACATTAAAAACTCTACAACTTTTATTAAGGGACCTACCTCAGATTTGATCAAATTTAGAAAGTGCACTTTGAAGCCTTTAATTAGGGTTTTTAGGAAAAATTAAAAATCAACAAGAAATAACAACTCAATTAGGGTTCCTTCAAGCACACACAAGAGTTAAACAAGCTAATCTCACTATTAGCCCTAATGACAAGCAAATGCACATGATGATATGATGACATGTCATTTTAGTTAACCGTAATACCAGGGGTATTACACCATGGCACGCCAGGAACCTTAGGTTTCGACGCGACACCGTGGTCACAGGACATGGCACCACTATAGGCACAACCATAACGATTTTGAAATAACATGTTGAATTTAAGTGAGCGGTACGTGTCGGATCGAGGCATGACACGTATGCAGATAAAAAGTCATGGTCTAGTGCTAGGTTTTCGTACTGAGTCTGTGGGTGAATTTAAGTGCGTCCTAAAGTTTCCGAAGAAGTGAATTTTCAAATAGATCTCAAGGCATTTATAAATAACCAGAAATCCATAGAACAACAGGAAATCCTCAGCGGATCGCAGATACCATTTCCAAGTGATTGGATCTTAGGTATCATTTCCAAATCGGTTCCCATTATTTTATCAGATGAGATTAAGAGGATTGCAAGGACAAAGAATTTTGAGAATTCAGAGAGATCAGATGTGAATTCTCAAAGTATTTTAATATAGTTATAAATAGCAAAATAATTTTGAAATTCATGAAGAAATATGGATATGAATTTTGTGAAAGGTATTTGAAAGAGAGAGAAAGCACATTAATTGCAGGCTAGGATCATGACCATCAACCCGGTTAACAGCGAGCATCCGGCAGTAATTTCCCATGGTTGCGATCCATAAGAGACCCCAGATTTCGACCCTATGTCATGGTCTTGGAGTATGATATCCCATAGACTACAATTACAATAGCTTTCAACCAACACATATTGATTGATGGTTTCAAGGAAATAGCATGTGTCGTGAAAGGAGAGAATCAAGGATGACACATACGTAGATTTAGTTAGTCAAAGATTTATCGAGTTTTTGTGTTGAGTTGAGTGCATCCAGGAGTTTTCCCAAGGACTGGAAACTTTTGGAGCGAAGATTAACGAGGATTGGTAAAAACCTAGTCTTATGGCAAAATTTACCAACTTTTGAACACACCTAACACTTATAAGCTTAAGTAGGAAACCATTTGACAGATGACAAAGGATTATCCGAGGTTTACACATTAGTTCACATTGACTACTAGCTTAGGTCGACTTGCTACCATTATACCGATCTCCAACTGACCCCAGGGTTTTATAGTACAAAAGAAACTGACCTTAGGTTGGACCTAACCTAACACTAGGTCTAAGAATCCAGCTATCTTCATAAGCTAATCGACCTAACCACTCACTACTTCTGACTCCGAGTCACTCGCTACTTCCTCTAATTCTTCATCGGCATTCTCTGCTGAACCAGACTCTTCCTGATTGTCAGCTGCTAGAATCTCTATATCTGGAATTGGATCATTCATGGCATGGAGCATTTGCACTTCTTGTTGTAGTTCAGCAATTTGTTGATTGGTTGCCTGGAGTTTTTGCTGATAGGTGTTATGCAGGCCCTAAAACATCGCATCCTGATGCTGCAAATATCCAATGGTCTCTCTAAGACCTTCCCTTGCAATTACGGCATAAGAATGAGCTTCTTTACGCTGCTGGATGAGAAGTCCTGTCTGAAGATGATGACTATCCACCAGACTCTCCAGCTCTTCTATACAGTGCTGGTCTGCTTGTCACTGTGCTTCGAGTGCTTCTATCTGGACATCCAGACCGATCCTTTCAACGTTACCGCTCTGAGAAGCTTCTTGCCACTTTAGGGCTTTCTTATTGGCCTTCTTCTTCTTTAGTTCTGTACTCTTGAGTGCTTCGTAGCATTCCGAGTAAAGTTCCTACCACTCCTCGCGTCCTCGCTCACGGGTCAGATGGAAGTTTTAAGGACGGCTAGCATAGCTCGAGTAGTGGCTACCAATATGGGATCCTGTTGATCAGAATTTTCTTCCAGTTGCTTGGCTTGTTGTTGAAGACTGTCCCAGTTTCCTGGTGCCTCAGACGGAAACATTCTCAGAGTATAGACTCTGACCTCTTTCTGACATCTAAAGCAGATCTTTCTCAGGACTTCCAATGTTGTTGCCTGAGCTCCTTCCCAAGGACTCATTCCTTCAGCCCTTGCTTCCCTAGCTGGCCAAAATGGAGCAGTGGTACAAGCTGAGATTTGAAGGAAAACTTCATACCACGGTCGACCAAGGAGAACAGTGCAGGACCAACGATACTTTGGTGATTCCTAGTAGCCTACTTCCTGCAGTAGCTGCCACAACATTTTAGGGGTTCCGAGCATAGCCAGACACTCATCAATCCCAGTAGCAGGGTCTTGTGGATCCATCTGTTCAGAAGAAAGGTGAGGTTTTATATTTTTAACCAAAATATATTTTGAAATAAGTTTTACTTAGGCAAGTAGAGATATACTCCATAATGGGGGGAATTATTAATAGTTGTAATGTCATGATGCATGAGTGTTCCAAAGCAAATCAGAGTACTCTGATATATACATATTATTCCAAGTAAATTAATTACTAGAGTGACATGCACTCAACGTTTTACAACATAGGGCATACTTAAAGTGCTAGTCCACTACAAAGTCTAAAATTTTACTACAGACCTATAGACATAATCGAGGAAACATGCTATAGAATGAATGAGGAAAGTTCAGAAGCAACTCGGACCAAACAACCCCATTGGTTTTATTTGATTTAAAACATTTTGAAGTTTTGTAAAAGATACTACATGTACTTTTACAATGAAATGCTCTGATACCACTTGTGACAGAACCGCCTTAATCATAGGGCCCACGTGCACCGTCATCGTCCCCAAGGACCCACGATCAATCTGCACGAGTTCCCCTTGACCTAGGTGGCCTGTCGGGTTTCCTCGGAAACCCTAATTCACCCGAGGATCTCATTGTAAGACCTTGCAAGTATTACAATAGTTTACACAAATAATATAAATCAGAGTGAAGAACGCGAAGTATTACATAAATATAGGTTTACAAATATAAATGACATTATCCCAAACTAGAATTTCGTAGTGAAGTAGCAGTATACAACTAGACACCATGCCCAAGGGTTATATCATATAAACATCTTCTTCCATGCACAGTGCGTCAACCGGGCACGGTCCCACTTAGATTGGTATGCTCGAATTACCTGCAACAGGGGTTAACAAACCCTGGGTACATGGGGTACTCCGCAAGACTTACCCGACTAAGAAAAAAGAATGAGACTCAGGAATGCAGGCTGAGGGGAGTCAAAGTAAGTCTTTAGCAAGAGTCAAAGTATTTTGCGGAAAAGCAATACTAATCTTGGATCCTACTTTCAATATTTTAACTCCGTATCATTTCAATCGATAATCATGGATCTCAGTTCTTTCACATGTATCCTTCAATTCCAATCACTTAGTCATTCTCAAAAACATCCTAGTTCCGAACCACTTTCTGATGTAAGTCAGGGGATCAAATCTCCATAACCGAGGAGCAACGACGATTCGAATCGATTAAGTACCCAGCTGGGGATCCCTAACCACACTGCATATGTAGCACCTAAGCTTGCCTATACCAACCCCGTCTACCACGGCTTTTCTATCGCTGAACCGTTCCTGCGCCACCCGAGAGCACAGTACTCCTCTCGTCTCCAGGCACACCGGCTACGAGGGTACACGCTACTCTCACCATCTCTCCACTCCCAGTGTGTGGATTGTCAGTTCAAGCAATAGAGCCACCGGAGATAGGGCTTCCCGGAGTATGTGGCTAGTTGCAAAGTCTCGATCACAAGCAGGCCTACAACGGACGGTCCCTAAAGATTTTCCTGTTGGTACAATGCATTGGGACTCTAACCCAAGTACAAGGTGACCAAACAGGTTTTCAATTCCCTGCCCAGCCGGTGACAAAGCCTTGGGACTCTAACCCAAGTGTTCAACCATCGAACGGACAAAACCCTTTCCGTCGGTGAGAGTGTACTGATCAGGTGCACAGTCACCAAACGAAAATAATCCACTACCCTTTGTTCATGAATTTAATCATTAATACATCACGATAGCTCAAAAATAGCATTTTGTGCAAATCTAAATTAATTTAGCAGGGCTAAGCATTTTTCAAATATTTAAAACGGTTCAAGGTTTTTCAGTGGTCAAGGTTGGTAATGCATCAACTTAATGCGATAGATTAACTCAAGTTATAAGCAATCTGTAAATCACAAGGAAGGGGCTGAATGCACCGGGGCTTGCCTGTTGTTTGAAGTAGACAGAACCCTGAAGTCAACCACTAAGAAAGATCCACATCCACTGAGTGAAGACCTTACTCGGGACTTGCTTCTGATAATAATTACCACGCGTTCACTACACGAAATAATAATAATGCAGTGCTTAACTTGATGATATGTATGACATGATGCATGAGATGCACTACATTAAAAAGCAAACTTAATTTAAAAAGTTGAGTACAACTTTTCCTCCGCGGTAAAGCTACAAGTCATCTTCATTAAACAATTCGTGATTTCATAATTAATTTATTAACTATTTTAACAGTCATACAAAGCTATAATTAACACGAGTTCTCACACTTATGAAAGTGCTTAGGATCAATTGGGTTTCCTGATCTCAAGTCTTCACACAATCCAAAAATATCACACTAACCCTAAATTGATTAACATTAAACATCATTTTTGCCATTTATTTTAACTAGGGATAAATTGCAAATAACAAAACTTTATCTAAATGGGCTACAAATTTTTGTGGAGGTAGACTACGACTCAAAATAGTGGGACAATAATTTTCATAATTTTTGGTTATTTATTTTAAGCTACAAAATTCATGGGAAAGCCCATTATTAATTAAAATGCCTATTTTTATCATATATAGAAATTACTTAAAATACAAGTTTCATATTTTTCCAAAATACTACACTATACAGGGAAGCTACACAATTTATTTCAAAATTTTTGGAGCTTACACATTTATTCCTACAAAATTCATAAATACTGACACTTTTCATATTCAGGAAAAAAATGAAAATTTCCATTGAAGGCTGTCGGTAGTACTGCTGGGCCGGCCCAATATGGCCCAAACCGGCCCAGGCCTGCCTGGCCAGGCATTGGCCAGCCCTGGCCAGCTTGTGCCCTCGGCGGCCACAGCTGCCGGCCGGCCGAGCCAGCTCCGGCGAAGGCCGAGAGCGGCCGGCGGCGGCCGAGTGGCCGGGAGTAGGCCCCGAGGTTCCCCGCGACAGGGATCTACACACTGGGGTACTTGGTTTGACGAATCATTGACGTGGGCAAGCATAGCCGCGACCATGGCGGCCACGGCGGAGCTAGGACGTGGCAAGGTGGCGGCAAGGCCCACCGGAGGCTTCTCCGGCGACGATGTGGGTACCAACAGGACCAGAACCCACAGGCGTACACGTCCGCCTCTAACCTACGCGTCTACGCGCGCGGCGGCGCCGGTGGCGCAGAGCTCCGGCGAGCTCTCGGTCCAGCGGTTACAGAGCGACGTTCACCAAATCAATGACATAGAGACGACCAGAAACTCATCGTGACCTCCAAACACCGGAATATTAGCGTCGAGGCAGTACAGAACCCCGAGCTCGACGGCAACAGAAAGCACGACTGCGCAAGCTGGACGGCGAACTCCTGTTCCTGCTTGCTTGATGCGGTATCGTTCCAAAAGAAAAGCCCATTGTTAACACAAGCTCAAGAGGACATCGCAACACAAGTTTGAAAGGCGAAAAGCTCACCCGAGCGAGCCGGCCACAGAGAAGACGGCGACCGGGTGGGGCTTCGGGCCACTAATGAAGATGCGGGTAGGCTCAAACCGAGCTCAACTATGTGACTAATTCTCGACCAAGAGGAATTGCACAGAAATGGGTCATTCAACGGCAATCTCGCCGTTGACAGTAAGCTCGCCGGCGGCGGCATTGGTGGAAGGAAGGATGGGGATGGCGCCCGGCCGAGCTTAAATAGGTAGAGGGAATCGCATGACGTGTAAAGGACCCCCATGGCCCGGCCTTGATGGCGACAGGTGGCCGACCTGCCACGGGCGACGCCGGCGGGCGGCGCAGCACGCGCGCCTGCGCGCGGTCAGGAGGAAGGGGGGACCCGGTACTGTAGCGGTACTTGTTTCCCCTTTTTATTTTTTGTGAAATTACTTTTTATTTTATATAGTAACTAGAAAAATTACCCAAATATGAACTTGTAGTAAATGTTGTGCTGAACAACTTTGGTTTTTGGTCCATCTTCAAATTTTGAATGGATTTTGAATAGTTCAAAAAGGGGTAAAAATGGATTTTGGATTTCATTTCAAATTTAGTCCAATTCTCAAAATTTTTATTAATAAGTTGAAAGGCTGCAATAATAAGAGTTGTTCTACATGACAAGCCCTACAACTTTCATTTAATGAGTTTTATCAGATTCTTGAAAATTTTTGAAATAGCATTTCAAAGTTGAATTCCAAAACACTTATTAGGTTTGAATTTGAAATCTCAATGTATAAGTTCAAAATCCCCAAATATAAAAGTTGTTCAACTTGAAAAGACTTACAAGTTTTATTAAATGAGTTTGCCCAAATTGTTGATAGTTTTTTAAAGGGCATTTTAAATTTGAATAAACAAACACTAATTAGGGTTTAATTTAAATTTCCAACTCATAAACTTCAAAATCTCCAAAAATGAAAGTTATCCCATTTTAAAAGATCTATAATTTTTATTAAATCACTTTCATCAGATTCATTTTATTTTTTGAAATTAAGTTTCAACTCTGAACTTTAAAGCATAGATTAAGGTTTTATTTGAAATTGTTTTTAATAACTTCAAAATTGCACAAAATAGAAGTTGCCCAACTTTTAAAGATTTACAACCCTTGTTTAATACCCAACACCTAATTTCTTTTAGTTTTTAAATTAGGGTTTCAGGTCCACGTTGGGTTTATAAATAATTTTCTTTTTATTTTCTAATTGGATTTAGGTAATTATACACCAATACCAACATTTATATAATAAAATACTCTAAATCACCTATGCATAACCACATGTGTAAATAAAAATTATTTCAGTGATACACAGTAATAATGAGTTTATGCGAGATGATTTGCATGCAATCATGATGACATGGCGGGTTTACATGTTGCTTAGCTCACACATATGGTATGAAGGAGCTAAATGCACATGAGACATGAGATGGAGTCATATGTCTAGGTGGAGAAGATCAAGACGGAGGCTTGGCTTGATGGACTCGTTGCGAGGGCAAAGGGCAAGTTGAAGGCTTTGAAGCCATTGGTACCGAGTGCCGGGAGGCTCAAGCAAGACTTGGCGTCGGAGGCCGAAGCAAGGGTTAAGAGCAAGTGAAGTCGAGGATCGATGGACCAAAAGTCACGCAATGATATGAAGTGGATCATATCATTGTTGAGGTGTTCGTGCATGTGTTGCATCGGCATCGACCAAAGTGTTGGAGAAGGTGATCGAAATGGAAAGCACAAGGAAAAGGTATAACCATAGGGCGTTTCCTATTTCACCGGTCTAAGGTTGAGTAGAGAAGTGCTTGACCGGATTTAGGATAGATGGCTGTAACACCCGGTTTTCCGAAGAATACCAAGCGTTAACTATATGTGTGCCCAGGATGTCCACACAACACATATAGTGACAAATATGGTAAATATCATAAGCAATGCTTAAATACATAGCGAAACATATTTACATTAATACTTACAAATATATCAAGCACAACGGAAACTATTCTTTAGATTTATCTTCGGGTCACCAAACTCCACAAGGACGGTTGACTGGGGGAGCACTCGCCTATCTTGGAACAGCTCATGGAAGCACCTTGCTTGAACCACCATCTGGCACCCATCCGGGATTTTTATTGGTGACAACCACAAGCGTCAGCTCACCATGCTCAGCAAGTATAATTATGGGGGATGCAAGGCTCAAGAGGTTGACACGGTTTACAAGCAGTTCGCTTTTAGTTGGTCAGATTTTATTCATAACCTACTTTACTAATTTAATGAATAACCCAGATCCCAAGCAAATCAAGTTTATCTTTGAGCATCTTTTTAAGCAAAACTCCTCAACACTTTCATAGGTATCAACTGGTACAAAAAGGATTCCAGGCTGCTCGTGTTCATGAGCATGGCTGATATATCAGATTGGAAGAACTCTACAGAGCTTGTACAGCTTTAACCCCGAGTCGTGTATACCCATATGCTCGGGGCCCTGTCGACCCCATAACACTGCGAGGTGAGCGAGCCGGGTAACACTACAAAGCTTTTCACTAATCACCCTAACAAGTTAGAAGCCATGAGGTTTCAGCAGCAAAGCGAATGGAGGCCCCTTCAAGAATGGCACACCATGTAACCGCAGCCTAGCACAAATCTTGATAGGCTCGGAAACCCGTTCTTTGAAAACAGGCCCCCCTCTTGCGTTTTTTGGTAACCACTTAACGAGCTAGAGAAAAACTAGGTACTTGGCTAAGATCAGAGCCCATTGATTCTCGTGGATGTATGGGTTTCCTGGGAGGTCAACTTTCAATAGAAGTCCTGACGGAGGGCAACAAGAGTATAAAACCCATACTGCAGTGCCCTTCGAGCTTTGTTGATAAAAATATATTTTATCCATCATTTCATAATTCTTAAGTCAAGATTCCATAATAGCATTGTTGAGCATAGCAGCTAGTAACTCTAATATGCATAAAACCCCCCATAGGTAACAAGGTGATTGATCAGTAAAACCTAAACGGGTACATATATGTGGCTAGGGCTTGCAAGATTAGACACATGCACATGAATATATGTTATTTAATAATTGCTAGGTAACAAGGAAGACCATAGGTTATACTTGCCGCCAAATGCTTGCTATCCAAACCTTCTGACTTCTCTTCTGTATCTTCCTCGTATAGCTTCTTTTCTATCGATCGCAACAACCAACACAAGCTTCTCATTCAAACCTAGAAGCAATACACCAAGCATTATAAAAATAAATTACAAAGGTTTTGAAAATATATGGCTTGTGCTATAATCGTGTGAGCGCGAAAACCAAACAAAACAAGAACCAAAATTAAATGATGTGAGAGTTGAAAGGTATATGTGGCAAGGATTTGATTGGATAAGCAAGGTCGAATTTGGACTAGAATATATCTAACATAACAAAAAGGGTTGAATATGTATTATGGTGTGGTAGAGAAACTGGTGCATTGGAGAATAAGATTGAATTGATATACATCATGTGGCATTCTCCTAGGGATATATGATAATTAGTGACATGATGTTTCCATCAATAAGCCGGAGTGACATATCAAGGTTGATAGTAAGGATAGAAGTTTATTTGTGGTAAGTGTGCTTAGTGGTCACAAGCCCATGGTTTTGTCTGGATGATGTAAATGATGACCAAAATATAAGGAATATGCATGCAACATGTAGGGGCATGTCACATGAAGAGGGCATGTCAATCAAAGATGCAATTAGGAATAAACAAATTTGTAAGTTATAGAACAAGGATTGGATGATGGATAACATGTTATGATATTGGTAACAAGATTATCTCTGGTTATAGAACAT
Source organism: Eremochloa ophiuroides (assembly GCA_038502445.1). NCBI lineage: Eukaryota > Viridiplantae > Streptophyta > Magnoliopsida > Poales > Poaceae > Eremochloa > Eremochloa ophiuroides. The sequence goes on from JAHLJS010000006.1 coordinate 18,723,290, forward strand.
CACATGGCAAAGATGGTGGTGACGGTGGTTGGGACATGTAGATCATGTCAAGTGCATGGAGACCATGGATTAAGGTAGGAAGAGAGGTTACACAAGTGTCTTGTGTTCCGAATATTCCTTAGAGATATGATGGAATGATTTTGGAAGTGAATAGGTTACTTTGGAACATATCATGACCAACAGGTGGATGCTAGATCAAAGCAAAAGAATATTATGACAATTTGTGCATCGGTTAAGCGTAACCGATGATGGACAACAGCGAATATGATGATGGATGCATGGTTATAACAACGACAAATGGCAAAACATTTTGTGTGGTTTCTAGGTACTACATGAGGGAGGTTATGGCAAAAGGAGGTGATGTTGTGTCCATCCGTTGGTCAGAGATCATGATTGCAAGATGGGACTATGTGGCTGTTGGCATGGCAAGGGCAGCGACACGGTGATGATTATAACTCAAGTGTCACAACTCATATGATTAAGCCAACTTGCAGGGATGTGTGTAGGTATATGAGACACAATGTGGCTTAAGGGTTTGGTCACCAGAGTGACGAATCATCGGGAACACACATGCCAACCTGGCATCAGCGCGGCTGTGAGGCAGCAGGGATAGCGGGCACACAAAAGATTATATCTCCTTCATCATGGACCCTATAGACATGAAAATTTGCAGAGACATGTGCAATTATATGAAAGATATTCTATCCAAAGAATGCATCATTTTCTTCAGTGGATCAACGGGAACGCCATTGCCAAAAACAGTGTGTCTGCTGTTTCGGACAGCAGGGGTGCAAGGCACTTTGGTGTCGATATCTCGGCCGTGGTGGATTGCATAGACAGACTGACTAGTGTGATCATGTGTAGGTATGTAATAAACATGTAGGTTAAAGGGATTGATGATTTGGTCAGCGGATTAGCGGGGAATGCCTGAAAGCACTCAGAGATGCCAATCTGTCCAGACAGCAGGGATAGCAGCACGGTGATGACCATATCTCAGGTTTCTCAACTCCTATGAGGAAACCATTTTACAGGGGTGTGTTCAAGGATGCTAAATACAACTTAACCAAAGGAATTTATGATTGGGGCAACCAAACAGCGAGGAACACTGTTTCCCAAAACAGTAGCGCTGCTGTCCGCGAAAACAGCAACACATACACCGGGCAAACGTCGCCGGGGATCAACCATATTTCATCTAAGGCACTTGATATGCAAGGTAGAACATAAAAACAGTAGTGGGGAACGGTGATGGAATGTTCTCACCATGGGGGATGGTGGGGTGGAGCGAGGAAACACATCGACGACGACTGGTGACGACGATGTAGTGCAACGGGGCATCCTTCTCGCGATGCGGTTGATCGGGGTGACATCCATGGTGGTAGATGGCATCACCATGCCTTGAACAGCAGGAAGGGTGATGATGATCTCCTCCAAATCCTTGTTGGGTGCTTGGAAAGGGAATCAAGGTGGCAAGATGGGTTGCAATCACCGAGATGCATCGTTTCCATAGGAGGGGAAGGGGAGGAAGGTTGGGGATTGGTTGGGGCAGCCATGGGGGAGGATGAGGAGGACAGGGGCGTCTCCCCTATGTTCTTGATGTGAGAAATGAAGGGGGAGGCATGAGGGGGCTGTGGGAAGGTATATGTGAAGGGGATAGGGTGGGAGACCAAAGGGTTGGAAGACAAAGGGTCTTACTTTCATGATTTGATGACTTGCCTGATATTTTTGTGGAAGATAGAGAGGGAACCAGGGGGTTGACATGGGAGAGGAGAGAGAAAGTGTTAGAGGTCTGGTTGGACTTGATGTTGGTCCACAAAGGAGAGAAGAATGGTTGGGCTTCGACCCGCGGTGAAAGATAACTCAAAGTTTGGACCGGATTCGGCACGAAGCGATGTTGGAGGACGGAATGAGTTGGGTTGACCCATTAGCAAAGGAGAGTGATGGATGAATAGTTTACTAATTGGGTAACTTATGGATTTGTCCCAAGAGAATAGAATATGGAAAGGGAGTGTTGAGGTTGGCCCGCTAAATTAGCAGAGACACGATAAAGGGTTTTCGAGAAATTTAGCGTTCCAAAACGGTGAGACCAAGGCCGTTTGGTTTTCAAGGATGGTTCAAAAATATGTTTGGCTTTGATCAAGAGGAGAATGAGTGGAGGAGAAAGAGTCCATATGTATGTTGCCCAACGGTCAGGGAAGGAGAAGAAAGTTGGAATTGAGATTAACATGGGTACACAACATGTGATTGATTTGACTTAAACAAAGTGATGGAAGAGTTGCCTGAGAGGAATGAGGTACAAAGATTGATCATTAAGAATTGGTTTAAATGATTTGGAGAAGACTCAATGTCATAAAGGATTAGGAACTCAAATATAAGGAGAAGAAGAAAATAACAAGTTAGGATATGAATAGTTAGGGATCTAGAGAACATGAGCTCGGGTGTTTGTCAAGATGAAAGTTTGGAGCTTCCATCAAGGTTTCTAGAACAAGGATCAAGGTGTATGGCTTCCAAGGTTATGATCATGAGTGGGAACTTGATCAAAGATTTCGAGAAATTTGATTCCAATAAAACCCTATGCGCGTTTGAAAACTTTTAAAACCATTTTTCATACAAAACACTATGCAGAGTCATGAATACAACAAACCATTAAATTCAATTTCAAAAATTTTATAAACTCACATTTTCCACTACCTAGAATGTCAACAACTTAGGCTAAGTTAGAATTTTTAGAAAATGATAAAAATCTTTTGTTTTGTTTTTAGTATTTTCTAGTCACATCCCTAAAATAGAAATTTTCGGGTAGTGACAATGGCCGTACTATCAAGAGGAGCAAACTTGTTTGCATATCGGTCATCTAGTGCCACTCGTAGTGATCTAACTTTGCATTGCTAGGATCGAGTGGCATGGCAAGAAAGAGTGAAAACCCTTTGGAAAATGCTTGTGAAAATGTTAACTCACATGCACAAGATTGTGGAACACTTTAGAGTTGGCACATTTACAAAAGGGTGGAAGTTTCGTACTCGCGGGAAGCTTGGTCAGATCTTGAATGGATAAACTTTCTTTTATCCTTTGATTTTTGGATCAAGCAATCATGTGGGTTGTGTAGCCCTGTGAATAAGCTTTCCAAAATGTCTAAGATCATCTAAATCAGAGTTCGTAGCAAAGAGATATCGCCGTTTTAGTGAGCGGAGGTCTCCACAGGACGCTGCACCGGACGCGGGAAAAAAGAGCACCGAACGCGCTGCTGTTACTGTAGCAGCGTCCGGTGTGTATTGTGCTGTTTGGGCTGCGAAGATCACCAACGCTCCGGGCGTCCGGTGGTCAGTCCGGTGCGACCCTAGGAACTCTCGTGTCCTGCATAACGGCTAGTTTATTTGATGTTTTGAGCACCGGACAACCACTGGACGTGTCCGGTGTGAACTAAACTGCGCGTCCAGTGCATACGCAGAGTGCCCAATGGAGGGGGTAACGGCTCTATTTGTTTGAGGGATATAAATAGGAGTGAGAGCCGGCCATGGCACCTGGTCTTGCACCATGGCAATGTGTTTCCCTTGCTTGTGCATGGCTTAGTGCTCTCCAACTCACCTGTGCACATAGTGATTGCATTCGATTGCGAGTGAGTGTGATTCTAGTGCATTGCATTGAGAGATTGCAAGAGTTGGCACTAGGTGATCGAGTTGCAAGCCGGTGGTGCTTGTTACTCTTGGAGGTCGCTACCTCCTAGATGGCTTGGTGGCGAGAGGCTCCGTGGAAGCAAACAAGGAGTTCGTGCTTAGCTCCAGAGCAAGCTTGTGAGGGGTTGGAGCTCATCCCGCAGGGAGATCACGAAGAGCATCGCTGTTAGAGCGAGACGTGAAGAGCGACAAGTGGTCCGGCTGAGTCAAGTGCTAGAGCTTGTGGTAACTGGTAAGCACTCCACGTGGGAGAGTGTGATTTGCGGGTTACCACTTGCAAGAGGACCGGCGGCAACCTTGGAGTTTATCTCAACGGAGGACGTAGCTTGTGGCGACAAGTGAACCTCCGGGAAATAAGTCATCGCGTCAACATCTTCTCATCCTTCGTGGTGGTTTGCTTCCTTCTACACAAGCTGTTTACTTTGTGCATTACTTTACTTGTGTAGTTGTAGTTGCTCTTGTGAGATCGGTTAGCTTGTGTAGCTTGTCACTCACAGTTCTTAGCTTGTGTAGCTTAGAACTAGTGTCTTGATTAGTTTGTGTAACTAATCTAGTTGTGCTCCTTGATTAGGATTGTGTATCCTTGTCATTGAGCATGTAGTGAGCATAGGTGCTTAGTGCGCTTTTGCTTGCTAGTTGGTAGGAGCTCCCCGGTGCTTTAAAGTACTAGTGCTTATGTTTGTGTGACCTTATGCTAGAACTGTTTAGGGAAGCTCAAGTTAGGCTTGCACCTTTCTTTTTTGCTAGGATGTTTGACAAGGTGCTTAGAGTTATAGTTAGAGGGGTGAATCGTTGCTAGAACCGAATAGGTTTTATTCCACTGCGATTAGTTGTTAAAAAGGACTATTCACCCCCCTCTAGTCCGCCATCTCGACCCTACATGTGGTATCGGAGCTTGATCTCTCGTTTGTGATCTTCACCGACCCGAGAGGATGGCGACTTATGGGCTAGATGTTGATTATCCACACATTTTTTATGGCACACACTTTGCACATTGGAGAAATTGGATGGAATGCAATATTAAGTTTATTTCTCCCCAAATGTGGTGGATGGTAGATGTGGGCTTTTCTCATGCGGTTGATCGAAAGAACACAACTAAAGCTCAAGAGAAATGCTTACATCTAGATCACCAAGCAATTAACATGTTTTATAGATCTTTGGATGATAGCATTTTCGGAGAGATCATGGACTTTGAGACGTCCCATGAGATTTGGGCGTTTCTCATTGAGAAGTATGGCAAGATCTCCGATGATGATCAAGCCAAAGAGCAAAAGCTTGGTGATCAAGAGCATCTTCACAACTCCGTGATTGTGAAGAGTTGCTCCTCTGCTTCGTCAAGTAAGGATGATGATGATGCTACCACAAGAGCACTTGACAAGGGAGTTGATAAAGCCACAAGTGATGCACATGATGATTCTACCTCAAGCTCACTTGATGACAGCTACGAGAGTGATGCATCAACAAGCTCATCATCCTCATCACATAGCTACATGTCACTCGGTAGGCGACAAGGTATCACTTGGTAATGTGATTGTTGATTGCGATGATCCAAGTTTTGAGCTTGTATGCAAACTCGTTAATGCTTTAAGAAATGAGATGAATAAAATAAAGAAATTGACAAATGAAAACTCATTTCTAAATGACACATATGAACAACAAAAACAATCTACTTTATGTCATGAGTTTTTCACATGAGGAGCTAAAATTGACTCATGAGGAGCTTAGTGTTGCTCATGAGAACTTGATAAAAGAACATAATTTTCTCACTAAGAAGCTTTCTAATAAAAAATCTAAAACTAGTGAGCGCTTATCACTTGGGTCAAATGATCAATCACATATTGCTACTAACCCTTATGATGTAGGCAAGACGAGTGTATCCACCTCATGTGATGATTTACTCTCGATGCCTTGTTCTTCACTTTTGAATACTTGTTCTACTTCTATGTCTTGTGAGACTAACCTTATGAAGAAGAACAATGAGCTCAAAAGTCAAGTGAAGAATTTGAGCAACAATAGAGAGGTGGAACAACTCAAGTGCCGCCATTAACCATATGTTGAAGAATACAAGAATGGTGGGTGACACAAGTGGTCTTGGCTTTGTTGGTATAAATTAACTGCACTCTACTTAAATAAGATTGTATTCAGATTATCCGCAAGCGCACAGATAATATACCGCTGTCACATTTCACCCGGAGGTTTTAAATATCGAATTCCACAAGGAACAGTAGGTGATAATGACTAAGCCGATGACATAACCCTTCAACTTAGGTTAGATAATATCAAGAAAGAGGAATAGCTAATGACTATCTAGTTCTAACAACCGGTAAGCTTTGAATAATATCGTTCTAACTAGGGCAGTGACATGAATAAGAGGCGAAAATCAGAGTTCCCTCCTACCAGACACTTATACACCTATCGATCCTATCAACAGGAAGTAGACTACAGAGGACTCAACGCAGCTGTCACCTACGCGATCTACCACTATCTGGCCAATCAGGGGACATTCACAAGTAAACCTAGCCTAGGCACCATGCCTACACTACGAAATACTACTTCAATCAAGCAATTACCAAGATCAAAGTACTCAATATGAGTTGCAAACTTAAAAACGAATAAGAACAAATGCTTACTTGAATTAGAAGTTGAATACAAAAGTACCTCAGAACGCAGCTCCGGGCGAGGAAGCTGAATCCAGAAGAATACAGCCACGAAGAAGCACCGACAGGCCGGAACTCCTCCAGAATCTCTACTCTCCTACTCTATCTCTCTAATCTCTAAACAAGACTAGATCTAGATGAGCTAGTCTCTCCTAACTGCTACAACTAGATGAACTAGAACTAGATGAACTAGAACTTGATCAACTAGAGGGACCCTAACCCTAATTTATGTAGAGAATATGAAGCACCGGGGTGTAGAATGCCTTCTGGAGGGGGCCTGGGGCGTCCTTATATAGGCCGAGGTGGAGTAGGGGGCAAGGAACCGTCACGTCATCGATCCGCGTCTCATGTTATGTGCACCGTCGGATCAAACCGACCTTAGATCGACGTAGGGATGCTTTACTTGGGTGCCAAGGAAGCGTGGGAGGAAGATTCCAGAAGCCAAGGGCCAAAACCCTAATGGTGGGGCCGGTCGGCCCCACCCTGGTGTCGGCCAATGCCCAAAGTCGGGGTCTCGGGCCCAATTTCGTCATTTTGTCTTTTGGGGCCTCCTGCAGTCCAATGGTGCATATGTTGCCGTAGATTTTGATTCCGAACTCTGAATATAGCAAATGATAGGTCCATTTTGATCGTCTCGACGAGCCCATCGCAATGGTGCAGTCCAATTGCTTATTTGAGATACTTTATTGATGGAAAATTGCATATTCCTACAATACAAGTGAGAACACCAAAACTCATGGAACTCGTTAGAATCAAAACCTATAACTATGCTTTGTGATTCATTTTGTGTCAAATCATGCTACAGTTGACGGTTATTTTTGGTACTTAATGACCGTCAACAGGCTTCAAATCAAGCAAAGTCAACTTGCAAAGCAGCCAAGACTACAAGTGGCATTCACTTCAACAAGAGCAAGATCAAGGGCAAGAGATGGGACAAGAGAACATATGAAAGAGAGATGAAGAAGCTAGAGCAAGAACAGCTTGCTCATTTCATGTGATTTGCATGCCATGAGATGGGCCACTTAGCTTCATCATACCCCAATCGAGAGAAGCTCAAGTTGAAGAAGAAAGAAGAGAGGCTCACATACTCACAAAGCCTATACACAAGATTTGTGAAGCCTCAAGTCAACACACCTCAAGCTCAAGTCAAGAAGATAAGAAGGGGTAGTGGAAGAGGAAGGCATCAAACTCACATTCATGATGCCAAGTTGATGATGAGCAAGAATCAAGTGAAGAAAGATTTGGCTCACATCAAGTGTTTCGAGGGTGAAGCAATGGGTCACTTTACCTCAAAGTGTTCTAACAAGCTTGAGAAGAAAGCTCAAGCAATATACAAGAGGCAAGGCAATGAGAAGCACAACATGAGCAAGAAAGAGAAGGCTCAAGCAAAGCAAACGTGCTACTCTTGCCGGGAAAGGGGACACATGGCTAATTCATGTCCCCTAGGTAACACTCCTAAGCCTAGTTCAATTAATGAAAATTATATTCTTAGGAAGGATGAAAATGGTACCTCATCGGATGCTATTGCAAAACATCCCGCTATCCATAATAAGGCAATGCCTAAGTATGTTGCTCCTAACTTGAGAGGACCCAAACTTGTTTGAGTACCATCAAAAGGTGGATGATTGTGTGTAGGTACCATGGCATTGGAGGCTTGATTCAATTGGTATTCACAGTGATCATCATATGTTGAGTCAAGTCATAAAGCTTAGTGTATATCCAAACCAATGCCTAGTCAAATGAAGTGAAGTCCAAGTGCTTAATTCATACAAGTGCAGAAGTTCAAGTTGTGGTGGGTGATCCAACGGTTAATTATTTGATGACTTGCAAACCATTGAGTTGAAGCATACAAATGGGTGATCATGAACCTTCATGGTATATCATTTGTTGATCAAATTCATTTATATGCAGATGAGTTGATTGAATTGGATAAATATGCATATGTTGCTTGCAGTGAGAAGTTCGAATGGAATAATTGCTTAGTAATCAAATTTGGGTAAATTTGGTTGGATATGATCATGAGATGACATTTAGTAAGTGGATTGAATGAATATATGTCTTGTGAAAGTATTCAAGCTAGTTGATCTCAAGTTTGATTCAATTTGATGAAGTTTAGCTCAATTACTCAAATCTCTCCAAAATCTGAAATATGAGCTTAGCTGAAGAAGAAAGCCATGGGTGAGTGATCAAATCTTGTTGGATTGGCTTGAAATTTGGTATGCATGCTGTGAACTTATGGTATAAGTTGCTGTACAATTTTCATGAGTATTGGATAAGGTTTGGTTTGGTTTTGGAGTAGTTCTTGTCAACTATAGTGCAGCAGTTTTCAAGATGTAGCAGTGTGGAGAAAATTAGTGGCTAGGCAACTCGTACTTGGTCAAATGAAGCTTCAAATTTTTGTGGCTGCTAGTAGACTCATAGAAGGTTATCTCCACAAAATTTCATGGTAATTAGAAAAGTACAATGGCAGTTATGATCTATTCTTTGAAGTGTACAGAATCTGTCCACAAGAGAGAAATATTAAAAATCTTTGGTATCTCTTGCATTGAAAGGCTCTCAAGTTGGAAACATAATTTCAAGTAGTTGGCAGTCATTTGTTTGGTATTGAATCATGAATATTGGTATTCAAATGAAGATCAAGATCAAGCAAAAAGAATATGAAGCTTAAGTCCTATTGATGAATGGATATCAATTGAAGAAGAAAGAAAAGGACTTAAAGAAGGAATTTATTTGTTCATCATGTTAGGTCCTTAGATCAATTAAGAAAAAGCAATTCAAGTAAGTGTTGAAGATATTTCTTTGGAGAGAGGTCACTTCTCCCGATCATCGGGGCATGCCGCCTGATGTAGGTAAACCAAGTGTGGTACTTGGATGGCAAACATGGAAGTGGTGATCCGAAGAATCATTGAAGATGCTTAGTTGAAGCAATCAAAAGGGTTGATCTAGAAAGCAAGCAACATCCAAATGAAAAGAATTCATATACATACAAGTGGTATTCTCTCATGCAAGCTCGATCAAGAAAAGAAGCAAGTCAACCACAACATTGAAGGTAGCAGTTGATCATATGGGTGAAGAATGGAATTCATAATCATGATTGGTCTTCACCAAGCTCTTCAAATGGACTTCACATTGCTATTATTGGAGATTGATTGAAAATGACTATCCTCTACTCTGAGATAGCAAAGGTATCATTGTATGGCATATGCATCCATATTTTGCTAAGGACTTGTTTAGAGCATATAGTCATACATAGATGAGCATTCATGAAAAATCAAATGATTTTGAGTTCATATGATGCCACTATTGCTTCTATGTCTTGTTTGATCTAGTGGCTACATATGACTTGTTCATGAGCATGTGAACCTAGTGTTTGATCTAGTTAAATGAGTAAAAAGGATCTAATTCAACATAGGCAAGATAACCCCTAGTGGCGTGAAGAAACTTGTATTTGGTTCAAACCGAGTTAGATTACTTGTGCAAGTTTACTAGATTGAACCAATCAAGAAAAGAAGCTCATGACAACAAGTTAAATTCAAGAAGTACAAGACAACAATGAAAATGGATATCAAGTTAAACTTTCAAGTGGAATCTAGGACTCCATCACTAGTAACATGCATATAATCCTTCAAGTGGTATTACTATACATGGTGTATGTCTACAGGTGGTTGAACTTCAAGTGGTACTATGATCTTCATGAAGGCGTCCATGCAAGTGGTATAAATCCAACCCAACGGTACTCACAAGTGATGTCTAGATCAAGCATACAAGTGGTATCCAACAAATGTGCAAGTGATCCTCAACTTTAAGTGGTCATCAAGATGAAGACTTCCAATCAAAGTGTCCATCAAAATGTGCAAGTGTCTACCCTCAACATCCCTACCACACACCTTTGTCACAATAGAGAGCCTTCCTTTTATATTGATGACAAATGAGGAGAAGTTGGACAAAGATATGAAATCAAGAGTGTGGGGAAGAGATTGGACAAGATAGATATGAGGAGAGATGACATATCAAGATGGATGGAAGCACGCGATGAACCATCATGGAGGCCGATGATGGGAGAGCAATAGGCCAACTAGAAGGATGATCGACAAGATTGAAGATTATAAGGGGATCAAAATTCTTGGACAAGAGAAGTACACAAGAAGGGGGAGCAGCTCATGGACATGATTGATTGCATTTAAAATGTGCATATTCATATGCTTGTTTGCATTTGCACTTAGTTTCCTACATGTGGTATCCTAACTTGTGTGGTATGCTAGTATAGGTTTGATTGATGATTTGATAACTAGCATGCATAGGTTGTTAGCTAGACTTGTATTTTTCAAATATTTACTAGAACCTTGCTGTTGACATCTACTAACATCGCCCAATATAACTCTATAACTTTTAACACTAGGGACGAGATTAGACGATGTATGGTAATTAATTAACTGATCATTAGCAACTAGCCACTTATCTATTACCAACATTCTTTAGCATGAACTGGGGTGTCAATCCTAATTATATATGCTAACAATAAATAAAGATTTAATATATTATTCCATGTGACTAGGCAGAAATATAAATAAATATAAACTAAGAACAATTCTGCAAGCGGACAGATAATTATACCATTGTAGCATTTTACCTAGGAGTTCTACCAGGTTGTCGATTTATATTTATACCACTGGGAAGGACTTGGTTTAAACTACAAACTATTATATTAATAACAACTATATACATACAATGAATAAGTGATGTTACCGATGTCATATACTCTACTCATAACAGGTAGAGGTCATAAGATAATAAAGATAAATAGGGTGATAAGTATGATCAAGCATCATTAATAAAGATAAACATCAGAGCACTTTCTAGTCATAGCAATAGCTAGCCAATGGATAAACTAAGGAATTAATATCTAAGGTAATTCTATAACTACGTCAATGAATAACTCTAACTAGTGCAATTACATCTAGCAATCATTGTCAGATTAGTCCTATATCATGATCACATGCAAAGGGCATCATCTAGGAAAGGTGTGAAACAGAGTCATCACCCAATTTCGCGACCGTGCCTACTTGCCTACATACGGGGAGGGGGACTACAGAGGAATCAACGTAGCTATCACCTACGCGAACTACCACACGACCCGGCACATCATGGTGCACTCGCAGATAAACGAAATATCTAGACACCACATTTACACATTGTTCATCATCTACCCAAAGATCGTCTGGATAAACGCTATACGAGCAATTACATGAATTCAATAAGATCAAACTAACTATACTAGACATATAATTAAAGTAGACAAAGGACTAATGTAATCAAGAACATATGAACTATTAAGAATAATGTTTCCCTAATCATAATGAAGAATACAATAATAGAGAAAGAACCAGAACTATATCGAACTCCGCGCTCCAGACGGATGCCGGGGCTCCAGATCCCGCCGAAGAACTAGATCTCCTCTACTCTCTAATCTAACTAGGCTAGAACTATGAACTAGAAGGCTCTTTATGGCTTGAAGACTTGTTGCCTTCGATGAATGATTGATTGATGCCTCCAGGGGGTCTGCCTCTTTATTTATAGCCTGGTGGGATGAACGTGCGCCGTCGGATCAAACCGACTTAAACATAGGGCCGAGATGACTCCTAAGAGGCGGTAGAAGAAGTCTCCAGAAGGCGGGGCCGAACCCTAGCCGGGAGGCGCCGGCCGGCCCCACCCTGGGTGTGTTCCAGAGGCTTCTAGTGTTTCGATGACGATGTTTCCTTCGCGGTTACGTTTCGTGATAATTATGCACTTTAGTCCCTCTTTTATGCCTTTTCTAGAATAACCCCTGGAAAATACAGAACATGCAAAACTCATGGAAATTGTCAGTTAAAACCCTAGACTAGTATGTTTTCATGTATCCTTTTGTGTCTAAAGTTCTAATAAAAGTTGACGTCATCAACTGTCGACAACTCCCCCAAGCTTACCTTTTGTCAGTCCCTTGGCAAACAAACTAAGCCTAATTACTAATGTATTTGGATCAGGAGTTGCTACAATGCTATCATTCTTTCCAAGTACACATGCTTTCAAACAGAAATTCTCCTCCAGATTAGACAATAACTGCTCTAACCTTCAGACTTACTCGTTTTACCTTTAACTATGGAGCTTTACAACTCTCGCATAAGTCTTGAGCAATTGAAAGATAGAACAATTAAGTTAAGCACTACGTCTCGAATTCTTCACAGTACCAATATTCCGGAGTTTTGCAAGTTTTCGAAATAAAACTCAGAGCTTAATTGTATGACACCCTCAAGTCTCTCAGTATATATGGTATTTGTGGATCTCACTTAAGGCATTAATATTATGCCTTCCCATAACTAAAGATTATAATGGAGCTCATAGGAGTGGCAATAACAAGGATTAAGCATACTTGTAATTCATATGTTGTAAAGTCAAACAATGGATCCACAGAGAATCGAGGCATACAATCAAACCAAGATGTGCATGTGTATGGAATATGGTGGATAGGTGTATATAAGGTGGCTAATCCTAATTCTACTTATGCTCTCTGGAAATGATTCACTCTTCTTTGGAACTTGGAGAAAAACATGGGTTATCTTTATTCTTTGTCTTTCTCTCTCTTTCCCTTTTTTTCATTCGGGAGGCAGGCATCTAGTACCCATTATTTTAATGCTGGGACAATTGTCCATCTTTTACTCCCTTTTTCTTTTTATACTTTTGCATAGCCACATGCATCCAATCCTATGATTTGGAGAGATAACAATAGTGAAAACTTAGAGCATTTATAACAGGGCTATCCTTATGGGGTTTATATATTTTTAGGTGTTCACTCCCAGTGCAGGAGAAAATATTTTTATAATGGGCATAGATGAAAGTGGAAATGGTTACGATTACTCCTAGGGTAGGAATAATGCATATGTGGTTGGTGTGTGTACGTGATCTTGGTTTTAAAAAGCATAACAAGACTCTCATATGGTATTCAACAAAGGTTGACTAAACTCAATGCAAAGCAAACAGCATAAATGTGCAAAAGTTTCCTATCTCTAAATGTATAATATATGGCTTTGGTAGGAATTCATATTTTGTCATACAAGAGCTCATCATGTTGATTTTAAGTTTTCAAAAATAAATCTCCAGAACTTAGTAATGCTAGGAATAAGATAAATAGTAGCTCAACCTTCATGAATCATATCAATCAATTACCTAAACTTAGCTCGAGCATATGCCTCCACAAGTTTCAGGTTCAGAGTAAATTCTCAGATTAAAACAGTAGTATCCAAAACTCAGGAGAATCTAAGGTTGACAACTAGGCACTTGAAAGGAACTGGGACAGAGCAATTATTCATCATTTTCAAAACAAAATTTTAGTGTTCATCAAATTTAATTTGGTTCTAGTCTAGACTGACTCTAAACAAACTCTAATATATAGCTAAATATTTATTTGGTTTTTAAATTTTATCTTACTAGCTAACTTTCGCGAAAAAGCGATATAGTAATAATGATAAGAATAATAGTGTGGGAAACTGATACTTAGCTCGACTTAAAATGGAGGCGCCCTCCCCCAAGCTTGACGTTTGACAGGGTCTTTGATGTTGTAAATTGAGTGATCCTTCTGGAAGCAGGTGTCTCGGCAGCGTAAGGGTGTCGGGTCGACTAGCTTTTTGATATTGTATTTTTTTCCTGTGAAACTCAATTACCAACAAAGATACCAAATCTTATGGAGAGGGGTTAGATTTAGTACCACTCTATGGTAAGTGATTGATTTTTATATTTCCAGCAAAAGCTTCCTAACTGAGTGGACCTTTATGTGCCCACATATTTTTGGGTTTTTTTTTTCTAAAAGGTGTGGACTTTCATGTGCCCACACATTTTTAGTATTTTTAGATTTTCCTATGATACTATGGTGAACCTTCATGTGTTCACATATTTTTGGTATTTTGTGCTTGTATGAAGTAGACTCAATAAGCGCATAGGTATAATTAGCTGATAACTAGGGGATGCTCCTCCCCCAAGCTTTGATGTTTGCAATACTTGGTGCTTGAATGTTTCCCAGAGTGAGCTAGTAGTAGTCCTGGTGGGTGCCACTAATAGACTCTCTCCCTAGTCATAATATTATTCCTGCATAGTTATACTCCAACAAGAAAACAAAAACTCGAGGCTCGAATTATCAAGGGGTTAGCGGTCAGCCAATGAGCACTTTGATTATTTTTTGAGTTGATTTTAATTAATAGATTTTAGCAGGATTCTAACAGGATTATCTTTTTGGGGTTTTTCTAAGTTTCTTATGCAGCAATCAAAAAATGTATGCATGCCATATATGTTTTTTATGCCACCACAAGGAATATTCATTCCCATGGGGCTTAGGATTTTCATAATGCAACAAAGTAAATATAGATTGTTATTTTTATTTTTATTTTTATGCCACCATAGTAAATATGCCTAAAGGGTTACCATAAGTTTATTCACATGGGGCTTTAATATTTATGATGCAGTAAATAAACAGTAAATATTTTTGTTGTTTTATTTTTAATATGCAAAAAATGATTATGCTAAATGTGTTAAAGTAAAATTATTAATGAATGCTAACTTAATTAGATAACTACCATTCTAACCTTATGGCTAGGGTATGGAATTTAAAGTCTACCGACAGGACTTAGATAGAGGAGAGTACTTACTCAGTAGGTTCATCGTTTGAGGTTACCTCAGTCAATTCCCCATTTTGCGGTGGTGTAGTAGGTGCTTCTCCTTTCTCCTTCCATCTCATTTCTCTCTCTTCTGCTTCTCTCTTTTCTAGCTCCAGCTCTTCCTTGTCACACTCCCTTTGGTATGCTTCTCTTGACTCTTCGTCTCTCTTCATCCATTCTTCTACTTGTGCCTGGATCTCTTCTTTCTCTGCCTTAGCAATCTGGTCCATCCTTTCAGCTTCCGCTTCCCACTCACTCCAGCGTGGTGCTTGTACGGCTTCTTCTTGCTCCTTGTAGCAGTCTTCATACTTCACAATCTTACCAGGGAACTCCTCCCATCCACAGTGAGGCTGGGCAGCCTAACGACGGGCTTGGCGTCTCCGCCTGTTGCGTTGCTTCCTTTCTGCTCATGGTTATGATGTGTTCTAAATTGACAGCGTACCTTTCCAGTCGGGTAGGTTGAAGTGGATCTATCCAGACCCGATGTAGATGATAGCATTGGCGGTGTAGAGGAACGGTCTTCCCAAAAGAATAGGTGATTCGTTGTCTTCCTACATGTCAAGAACTAGAAAATCTGCGGGTATATATTTATCTTGAATTCTTACCATTACAGTCCTTAACTATGCCTTCAGGGAATCTCAGCGATTGGTCTGCCGTCTGCAACTGAATATATGCTGGGTATAATGGTAAATCATCAAATAATTCATCATATACCTTTTTAGACATTATGTTGACGCCTGATCCAGTGTTGCAGACGGTGTCAGGGAAAAGTGATGTCTCTGATTGTGCAGTCAATAATTGGTACACCTAGGTCACCTTTCTTTATTGGGAATGATTTTGGGAGCATATGATCATTTTCTGTGTTGATAGCATTGATTAGTTGAGCGGTTTCTTCAGGTACATATCGGGGCTTGTTCTTCCTCTATCTTTTATTGTTCTTCTTTTTGGGCACTTATTGTTGTTGCTCTTCTTGTTGATGGAATTGCTTCGGGAATGCTAGATCCTTCAGGATGCGGTTCTTGAATGAGAATCTCTCCTTCTTGTTCTTGATGGAGAGGACAATCTTGGCGTGCTCTGCATAGATGATGGCTTTCATCGTCCCAAGATAATGGGTGCCTTCTCATCTCCCCCGGTATCCATGATCACAAAGTCAATTGGGACATATGATTGCCCCACTCTGATAACAGCTTCTTCTAGTACTCCCTCGGGGTAGCAAATAGACTGATCTGCAAGCTGCAAACACGTGTTCTGTGTACAACAAAGGATCACCTAATATTCTCTCATAGATTACCTTAGGCATTATGTTGACACTTGCGCCGAAATCGCAGATAGCTTCTGAAAAGCTGTGACATCCTATGGAGATAGGAATGACAGGTCTTCCAGGGTCTCCCATCTTCTCAGGTAGTGAGTGATCTATCCACTTGTATATCTGTAGGCTCAATTTGGTATTGTGTTGCATTGTGAATATCAACAAGGTTAGCAGTTTCCAAATCTTCCAGCTGGCCCAGAATCTTACCTTTCTCAAATGGAGGGACAGCAGCAGCAAGCTGAGCTAATTGTGATTCTAACATTTTATTAAAGCTGTGCTGATTCTTTATAGCAGAAGCAAAGGTATCCATTCTGGCATTTATGTTTTCTAAAGCTTTATCATTCGAGGCTAGCTTTCTAGACATTTGATCTATCAATTTAGATTGACTAGCAACTAAATCTCTTAAAGGTAGAAGATTATAATTATTATAATTATTACCTTAGTTGTTACCTTGGTAATTACCTTGTCGAGATTGCTGATTCCATTCCTTGGTTTGGCTGGTTTATTTTTTGACCTTGCTGAGGACGATAGTAGGTGTTGTTGTTGATGAAGTTCACATCCTCTTGCAGTGTAAGGAAGTTGACAGCGGAGTGCCCGTAATCTCCACATTCTTCACAGGTTATGTGGGAATCATCAATATGCATGACTTCCTTCTTCTTTATGTCAAGCTTCTTCATGATGAGGTCTAGCTTGGCAGTGACCATGTCGGTCTCCTTGAGATGATGGATGCCTCCTCCTCTCTTGCGAGGTTGAGTACGTTCTTCATTACAGCTCGGATTTGAGGCCATCTTCTCCACAAGTGCTTGAGCTTCTGGAAGCTTCAGTGGACAGGAAAGCTCCTCCAGATGCAGCGTCTATGGACTCACGGGTGCTTGAGATAAGCCCGTGGTAGAAGGTCTGCATCAATAGCCAATCCTCTATCCCATGATGCGGACAGTCTTCAATGTAATCTTGGAATCTCTCCCATGCTTCAGTGAATGATTCGCCATGTTGCTGTTGAAAGCTTGAGATTTTCCCACGCAAAGCATTTGTTTTGCCTGTAGGAAAGAACTTTGCCAAGAAAGCAGTTGAGCATCGGTCCCATGTAGTGTTCTTATCTTTGTTGGTGTAGAACCACTGCTTAGTTTTCTCAAAAGTGAAAATGGGAAAAGACGGAGTAAAATAGCATCTCTTGGTACTCCTCTGATTGTGAAGGTGCTGCAGATCTCTAAAAAGTGTTGTAAGTGTGCACTTGCATCTTCATGAGCTTTTCCACAAAACTGGCTAGCTTGAACCATGGTGAGAAGAGCAGGCTTGAGCTCAAATCCATTCTCCCCCGTGTTGACTACTTGGTCCAGTCCGGATGTTTTCTGTTGTTGGGGCAGAGAACTCGCGCAATGTCTTCTTAGCCATGTCTTCAAACATAGGAGATAAATCTTCTCCTAAGTGTTCTTCTTCCAATGTTGGAGCTGGCTCCTTTGATGAACTAACTTGAGCAGCGATGGGTGTTCTTGATGGTAGCTTGAAATTGTCCCTCACCTCTACAAACTTCTTTCTTTCTCAGGAGTTTCTCTGGATCATCAGTGAAATTGTTTGGAAGAGAAAAACCATTCATTCATCACCCTACATAAGATAAGTCAATGATAAAAAACAGGGGTGTGCCTGTTTGAGTTAGAGATCAATCGGTAATACAATCTTATCCATGATGCATATGTGTTATCAATATTCCCTAAGTTTAATGTGCCTTCCCCTGGCAACGGCGCCAAAAATGCTTGTTGACATCTATTAACAGTCGCCCAATATAACTTTATAACTTTTAACACTAGGGACGAGATTAGAAGATGTATGGTAATTAATTAACTGATCATTAGCAACTAGCCACTTATCTATTACCAACATTCTTTAGCATGAACTGGGGTGTCAATCCTAATTATATATGCTAAGAATAAATAAAGGTTTTATATATTATTCCATGTGACTAGGCAGAAATATAAATAAATATAAACTAAGAACAATTCTGCAAACAGACAGATAATTATACCATTGTAGCATTTTACCTAAGAGTTCTACCAGGTTGTCAATTTATATTTATACCACTGAGAAGGACTTGGTTTAAACTACAATCTATTATATTGATAACAACTATATACATACAATGAATAAGTGATGTTACCGATGTCATATACTCTACTCGTAACAGGTAGAGGTCACGAGATAATAAAGATAAAAAGGGTGATAAGTATGATCAAGCATCATTAATAAAGATAAACATCAGAGCACTTTCTAGTCATAGTAATAGCTAGCCAATGGATAAACTAAGGAATTAATATCTAAGGTAATTCTATAACTACGTCAATGAATAACTCTAACTAGTGCAATTACATCTAGTAATCATTGTCAGATTAGTCCTATATCATGATCACATGCAAAGGGCATCATCTAGGAAAGGTGTGAAATAGAGTCATCACCCAACTTCGTGACCATGCCTGCTTGCCTACATACGGCGGTGGACTACAGAGGAATCAACGTAGCTGTGACCTACGTGAACTACCACACGACCCGGCACATCAGGGTGCACTCGCAGATAAACGAAACATCTAGACACCACGTCTACACATTGTTCATCTTCTACCCAACGATCGTTTGGATAAACGCTATACGAGCAATTACATGAATTCAATAAGATCAAACCAACTATACTAGACATATAATTAAAGTAGACAAAGACTAATATAATCAAGAACATATGAACTATTAAGAACAATGTTTCCCTAATCATAATGAAGAATACAATAATAGAGAAAGAACCAGAACTATACCGAACTCTGCGCTCTAGACGGATGCCGGGGCTCCAGATCCCGCCGAAGAACTTGATCTCCTCTACTCTCTAATCTAAGTAGGCTAGAACTATGAACTAGAAGGCTCTTGATGAACTAGTAGGCTCTTGATGGCTTGAAGACTTGTTGCCTTCGATGAATGATTGATTGATGCCTCCAGGGGGGTCTGCCTCTTTATTTATAGCCCGGTGGGATGAACGTGCGCCGTAGGATCAAACCGACTTAAACATAGGGCCGAGATGACTCCTAAGAGGCGGCTGAAGAAGACTCCAGAAAGCAGGGCCGAACCCTAGCTGGGGGCGCCGGCCGGCCCCACCCTGGCAGGGTGCGGGCCCCGGTCGCTTCGGGTGTGTTCCAGAGGCTTCTAGTGTTCCAATGATGATGTTTCCTTTGCGGTTACGTTTCGTGATAATTATGCACTTTAATCCCTCTTTTATGCTTTTTCTGGAATAACCCCTGGAAAATACAGAACATGCAAAACTCGTGAAAATTGTCAGTTAAAACCCTAGACTAGTATGTTTTCATGTATCCTTTTGTGTCTAAAATTCTAATAAAAGTTGACGTTATCGACCGTCAACACTTGCTTATAATGTTGATCTCACGGGGTATCTAGTATTTTTGCTTGTCTAGCTAATCATGATGCTAAGGATGGACTTAATGGTGCAACTTCAATTGGTTTTAAGCAATTGGTATCGAGCAATTGGTATCGAGATACAAAGGTTTATTCTATGCACCTTAGCATCACTTAGTAGTGTTGGCACTCCCACGAATTCAATATTTATGCATGTGTGAGAATTTGAAACCAAACCATTTGAGCACACATCTAGGGGGAGTTAACACTAACAAGTCGAGGTTTTATGAAGCTTATCCAAGTCTAAAGATTTGAGCTTAAAGATGGATAAGTAACATAAAATCCAAACCCAAATTAGTAATTTACACTTATGTGAAGAGCTAACTTGGTTAATGTGCTTAATTTCCATGTCTTTGTAGAGTCGTCATCAATTATCAAAAAGGGGGAGATTGAAAGGTCCTTGTTTGGTATTAGTAATTAAGTGATAATTTAGATGGATTAATATGTGTTTAAGTGTTGTTTACACAGGTGATTAGTCCACAGGTACATGTGTGTGAGCATCTATGCCATGGAGGTGGATATGGCTTGGAGATGTTGCTTAACTCACACATATGGTATGAAGGAGCTAAATGCACATGAGACATGACATAGAGTCATGTGGTTAGGTGGAGAAGATCAAGACGGAGGCTTGGTTTGATGGACTCGTTGCGAGGGCAAAGGGCAAGTTGGAGGTTTTGAAACTGTTGGTACCGAGTGTTGAGAGACTTAAGCAAGACTTGGCGTCGGAGGCCGAAGCAAGGGTTAAGAGCAAGTGAAGTCGAGGATCGATGGACCAAAAGTCACGTGATGATATGAAGTGGATCATATCAATGTTGAGGTGTTGGTGCATGTGTTGCATCGGCATCGACCAAAGTGTTGGAGAAGGTGATGAAGACGGTGATCGAAATGGAAAGCACAAGGAAAAGGTATAACCATAGGGCGTTTCCATTTCACCGGTCTAAGGTTGAGTAGAGAAGTGCTTGACCGGATTTAGGATAGATGGCCATACTATCAAGAGGGGCAAACTTGTTTGCATATCGGTCATCTAGTGTCACTCGGAGTGATATAACTTTGGAAAATGTTTGTGAAAATTCTAACTCACATGCACAAGGTGGTGGAACACTTTGGAAGCTTGGTTAGATCTTCGATGGATAAACTTCTTTTATCCTTTGAGTTTTGGATAAAGCAATCATGTGGGCTGTGTAGCCCTATGAATAGGTTTTCCAAAATGTCCAAGATCGTCTAAATCGGAGTTCGGAGCTAAGAGATATCGCCGTTTTAGTGAGCGGAGGTCTGAATAGGACGCTGCACCGGACGCGGGAAAAAGAGCACATGACGCGCTGCTGTTACTGTAGCAGCATCCGGTGCATATTGTGTTGTTTGGGCTGCGAAAGAGGACCGGACGCTCCTGGCGTCCGGTGGGTGTGCACCGGACGCGTGTGCACCGGACGGTGCACGCGTCCGGTGCGACCCTGGAACTCTCAGGTGCTGCGTAACGGCAAGTTTATTTTATGTTTTGAGCATTGGACAACTACCGGACGCGTCCGGTGTGAACTAAACTGCGCGTCCGGTGCATACGCAGAGTGCCCAATGGAGGGGATAACGGCTCTATTTGTTTGAGGGCTATAAATAAGAGTGAGAGCCGGCCATGGCACCTGGTCTTGCACCTTGGGAATGTGTTTCCCTTGCTTGTGCATGGCTTAGTGCTCCCCAACTCACTTGTGCACATAGTGATTGCATCCGATTGCGAGTGAGTGTGATTCTAGTGCGTTGCATTGAGAAATTGCAAGAGTTGGCACTAGGTGATCGAGTTGCAAGCCGGTGGTGCTTGTTACTCTTGGAGGTCGCCACCTCCTACACGGCTTGGTGGCAAGAGGCTCCTTGGAAGCAAGCAAGGAGTTTGTGCTTGGCTCTGGAGCAAGCTTGTGAGGGGTTAAGTGCTAGTAGAGCGACCCGTGGGAGATTGCGAAGAGCATCGCTAGTAGAGCGAGACATGAAGAGTGACAAGTGGTCCGGCCGAGTTAAGTGCTAGAGCTTGTGGTAATAACTCCACGTGGGAGAGTGTGACTTGCGGGTCACCACTAGCAAGAGGACCGGCGGCAAGCTTGGAGCTTATCTCAACGAAGGACGTAGCTTGTGGCGACAAGTGAATCTCCGGTTAATAATTCATCGCGTCAACATCTTCCCATCCTTCGCGGTGGTTTGCTTCCTTCTACACAAGGTGTTTACTTTGTGCATTACTTTACTTGTGTAGTTGTAGTTACTCTTGTGAGATCGGTTAGCTTGTGTAACTTGCCACTCACGTTCTTAGCTTGTGTAGCTTAGAACTAGTGTCTTGATTAGTTTGTGTAACTAATCTAGGTGCGCTCCTTGATTAGGATTGTGTATCCTTGTCATTGAGCACGTAGTGAGTTTAGGTGCTTAGTGCGCTTTTCCTTGCTAGTTGGTAGGAGCTCCCCGGTGCTTTAAAGTACTAGTGCTTAAGTTTGTGTGACCTTGTGCTAGAACGGTTTAGGGAAGCTCAAGTTAGGCTTGCACCTTTCTTTCTTGCTAGGATCTTTGACAAGGTGCTTAGAATTATAGTTAGAGGGGTGAATCGTTGATAGAACCAAATAGGTTTTATTCCGCTGCGATTAGTTGTTAAAAAGGACTATTCACCCCTCTCTAGTCCGCCATCTCGACCCTACAAACACAAGGCACAAGATAAACAACACAAGTAGATAATATATCCAATAAAGTAAACTTGTGTTGTGAGGAGCAAACCACAAAGTAGAGGATGACACAGGATGTTTTTACGTGGTTCGGTGACTTGCGGTCACTTAATCCACGTTGAAGCAAGTTCTAGGATTGCCGCTCCTCTTGTTAGTTCCAAGCCCGCAAGCTTCAGACTACCTCACTATGTAGGCTCCACGTGAGCACTAAACTTTGAGCCGGTGAATCAACTAGATACTCTTCACGCCTCAATTCCACTAGAGATGCTCTTTGCCTTCCTCCGGCGGGGATGAGCACAATAGCCCCTTCACAAAGCCAACTCCGGAGCACCGCACAATCTCCCTTGTGTGCTTCACGGAGACACAATCACCAAGCCGTCTAGGAGTCGGTAAACTCCAAGAGTAACAAGCAACCACGCAGGCAAGACGACCACCTAGTGCCACAAGTAATCTCTCTCGCAAGACTCGCACTAGAGAAGCACACTCACTCTCCAAAGGTTGCTCTCAAGCAA
The DNA here is from genome assembly GCA_038502445.1 of Eremochloa ophiuroides. NCBI lineage: Eukaryota > Viridiplantae > Streptophyta > Magnoliopsida > Poales > Poaceae > Eremochloa > Eremochloa ophiuroides. Next base: position 18,746,257 of record JAHLJS010000006.1, read on the forward strand.
GAACTATGAGAGGAGGTGCTAGAGAGGTGCTCTCCCAAGAGGTATGCTGTTGAAATGGCCAAGAGAACACCCACTGTTGGCGGTCCTTAACAACCAAAATATAACATCATTCTAATGCTAAAATAAATAGAAGGTAGGGCTTTTATCTAACATTTTCACGAGTTTTGTTGCACATGTGACTTGTAGGTCGAACACGTGGAAATGCATAAAAAATCACCGGAAAGCGCACTTCCAGAAAACATATTCAGAAAAGGCGCAAATCAAGAATAAAAGAGAAAAGCCCATCAAACCATCAAACGGGATCCATCTGTAACCACGAAGGAGGCCCAGGCCCAGGGAGAAACCAACCACCCGAAGGCGGTGGCCAGTTGCCACCTCCCAGGGACCGACCGCCCTCGGGTGCGGCCGCCCCCTAGTTGACGCTTCCTGGGCCCAGTCTTCAGTGAAAGTGCTCATGGCGGTTCCCTGAAGGCGGTTTCACCTCCTTCCATACTTAGCTACGCCGAAACCGACCTGTGGAGCTATAAAATGAGGCCCTCACCCCTCCATAAAGAACAACTTGATACAAGAGAGAAGAAGGGAGTGCCACCATTTTTCCATTAGTTTAGCTTCTACCTAGGCTAGTATAGGTTAGAGAGAGATAGAAGCTTGAGAAGTCAGAGCGGGGTCGAAGAAGTTCTACTCTCGGCTGGACGAAGTGCCGGGCTTGTCGGCTCTCGCATCCAACTTGTACCTTTACAACCATCTTGCTACTTGAAGTAAGAGGTGTAACAACCCTAAAAATCCACACAATCTAAAAATCCCAACCAATTAAAATTTTTCATTTATTTATTGAGAAAACCCATTTTTCTTGTGCAAGCATATAGGTTTCATTATGAAATTGGTAAATAAAGGAGTGTAGTTTGCATTTTAATTCCAATCACATAGAATAATAACTTATGCATCACATTTGGGATTTATTGCAATTTATGTTTGTATTTACTCAATAAATTAAAATGGGCAATATATGTATATATACACTAAACTGAAAATAGAAAAGGAAAAAGAGAATTAGGCCAGCCATTCGGCCAGCCGGGTCGTTAAGCCAGCCCGAGCCCGCCCGACCTTCCTCTCCTCATCTCACCGCGCGCGGCCCACGTCGCGGCTCGGCAGCGCACGCGCGCGACCGGCACACACGCGCTCGCGCTCGCGCTCGCTGCCAACCCGGCCCCGCCTGTCAGCCACTCTCGCCCCCCACTGTTCTTCTTCCTCACGAAGGCGACGCGCCTGCCGGGGGTGTCGCGCGAATGGCGTGACCCCGGTCCCACAGCCGACAGCATGGCAGAGCCCTGGACCCCGCTGTTCCCCTCCTGTCCCCTCCTTTCTTGGCCGCCAAGCGAACCCGCGCCCATCCGGAGCCCTAGATCCACTCGAGCCACGGCCCTTCGATCGGCCGAGCGCAATCGAGACCGTTCGCCATTGGAGCTGGCCAAGCTCGCCTATAAATTGGAGCACCCCGAAGCCCTACCCTCATTTCCCCTCGCCGCCACCGCAGCACAGACCGGCACACCGCACCAAGCCGAGAGAGAGAGCGTAGGAGAAGGGCGGAGCAGGGGAGGAGAAGCTGCCGGAGCGCCGCCGCCGCGGAGCACGCCGGAGCCGGACACGGAGGAGAAGCCGAGCTGCGGACGAGGAGCGGCACGGCACTGCGATCGCTCTGCACGGCTCCGACTCGCCACTGCACCGCCATCCTAGCTTCACCGACACCACGGTGAGCCACCGCACGCCATGTCCGAACCTTGCCCTGCTTTTGCCATGGCGTCCCACCCTCGGGACGCGTAGGCACGAGCCCTTACCGGCTCGGGAAGATCACCTGCACCATGCACTCATTCGACCGGCCAAAACCCCCGGACTACAAGCTTGCTAGACCGAGAACGCAGCACGACGCGTTCTCGGCGGAGTGCGCTCACCACCGACGCGTTCCGACGCCGAATCACCCGTTCCGAGCAATCTGACTAGCACCCGTACAGGTTAGAACGTCGTGGAGCACCGCCACGACCCCCTTGAGCTAGCTACGCGGATCTAAGCGCTAGAGGAAGCCTGAATCGCCTTGGCCGCGTGCGCCGCGACCTTACCGGAGCGCCGCCGCGAGCCGTAGCCAAAAGAAGGTCATGCCATGGCTAAGTTCGCCACCAGAGTGTTGTATGCCTCTCTGGCCTCACCAATTTGACAAGACCGCATTCGATTGAACCAATACTTGGTCGTAGCCGCGATGCCGCCTTCCGCCGTCGTCGGCGACACGCCGCCGCCACAACCGAGCACCTTGGAAAGCTCGGTAGCCAAAATTGGTAGTTGGTATACCATCGCCTTAGGCCCTGGACGCGTATACATCTCCTAGAAGACCTCCTTAGCCCCGCCGGAACCTCACAGTCGCGACGACATCGCCGCCGACACGTTCCGCCTCGCCTAAGATCCGTTCCGAGTACCCCCGGTCGCCTCGCGCTGCGGAGAAAGGCCGCCGAGATTCGCCAAGTCTGCCTCGGCACCGCCGCTAGATAGCCGAGCCCCGAATCACGACTGTCGCCTTGGCTACGTGCGCCTCCACCTCGTCGGAGAACCGCCGCATGCCGAGGGAGAGAAGGAGGCCATACCACGACTCTAATCCGCCACCATCTGGTCGGACGACTGCCTGAGCACGCCAATTGGGGAAAGCCGAGCCCTGTCTTGCCGAAATATGGCCATCGCCGCCCTGTCATCGTCCGCCGCACCGGAGAGACACCGCCGCCTTGAACAGACGCCCTGGAACCCTGCTAGCACCGAATCTCCGATTCGCCCGAGCCTCCCCAGGAGAGCTCGGGAGAGCAGCACCCTCGGGCACCCAAATTTCCGATTCGCCCGAGCCTCACCGGGAGAGCTCGGGAAAGCAGCCCCCTCGGCGCCCAAATGTCCGATTCGCCCGAGCCTCCGCAGGAGACCTCGGGAGAACGGCACCCTCGGGCGCCCAAATTTCCGATTCACCCGAGCCTCCGCGGGAGACCTCGGGAGAACGGCACCCTCGGGCGCCCAAATTTTCGATTCGCCCGAGCCTCCGCGGGAGACCTCGGGAGAACGGCACCCTCGGCGCCCCGAATCTCCGATTCGCCCGAGCCCCGCCGAGCTAAACCGAACTACGCCGAACTCCGCCGAGCTATGCCGAGCTCCGCCGAGCTACGCCAACTCCGGCAAGCGGCAACTCTCTGGAAACCAGCATCGAACACCTGGTGGGCGACCATCGGGTTTGTGTTCTGATGAGGCGCCACTTGCCGCACTACTAGACCCGCGCGCCACGTGGATCAATCCCGAGCTGCCCCTGATTAATCGACCATTTTCCATTTTCAGAAAATAGGATAATCTTCGGAAATTGATAACTTATTCATACGATGACCAAAAATTGCGCACCATATATCAAAAATCTCAGGAAAATGAGATCTACAATCTAAGACTATGTTTGAGTGCATTTGGCTCTTTGTTTTATTGGATTTTTCTGAAATACTCTATAGGAGTCGCTGACGCGACTATTTCGTGTTCGATTTCAGAGCCGGAGGAGGATCTGACTAAGGAAGACGACCACGAGTACTTCCAAGAGCTAGGAGACGACTACGAAGGTGCCACGTCCCACCAAATCCTTAGATCCTATTACGCATTGCAAATGACATTGTTGCTATTGCTTTATGATTATGTATGGATTGGTTGCATGGTAGTATATTTGAATTACCTGCCTTGATAAGACTTTACCCTGCCATCCGCTGTTAGGTTAGCTGCTGCTTATTTTGCTGTTACTCTTCCACTACTTACTACTTGCTATATGCTATGTGGTGGAATTGGGACGGTGTATAACTGATTATAACTACTGGGAGAGAGTGCTGCGTGCGTCTTGGGTGCGTGGTAAGGGTTGATGTCGACCAAGTGGGATGTGAGACTAGCCCATGGGGCAAGTCGTGCCGGGGGTGCAACCTGGGCATCCCCAAGCGAGATACCTGTGGCGGGTAAAGTTGTTGAGGAGATTCCGGGTGGGATAGCCTTGGTGGTTTGAAGCCCGTGGACGGAGGTGCTGTGATGGCACGGGGAGAGTATCCCCTAAGTGGAGATGCCTGCTTGGTCAAACCTAGGATGGACTAGTTTCAGGTTCATGGGAATCCTTTTCTACTCACTCGCTTCTGATGGGCGGGAGACGGCTGGACTACTTGGTAGGACGGTGCCACTACTGCTAGGTTGAAAGGTGATAAGGGTGGGCGGAGACGGTCGATGGGTTCCCGTTCCGTTCTAGATGCACAGTACCACTGGATGGGCCCGGTACTGTGTCTCCCAGTCTCAGCATAACGGTGTAGGATCCGGAATATCCCAGGGCTGAGTGGTAGGGTGGCATCGACCTAGGCAAGCAAGCACCCGGAATTCTGCCTAGGTGTTTGCGCAACACCTATGATGGCTAATCTTGTGGGTAGTGAAACCTCTGCAGAGTGTATGGTTGATCGATCGATACATATGCCAACCTGTTGGCTATGGACCTTTTCTGTGAAGCTTCTACTAGTGTAGTGAGTGTTCTCTTCTCCCCCTGGATGACATTTTTCCGGCAGTGTACCCGTTGTGGTAGTGTGCCGCTGAGATAGGCCCGAGAGGGAGTTGGGCCTGTCGAATGAGAGTGAGGTGTGGGTATGTGAGGTGTGGTGATGGGAAAAGGGAAAATGGTGTTAGTTGGTGATAAAACTTGACTAATTAAACATTGATTACAGCTGCATAGGAAAACCTCAGCCTATAGGTCTGCTTGTATAGCCTTGCATCCACTTTCCACAAAGCAAATGCTGCATAGGTGGGCTCCGTGGCCAGTACAAATCGTACTGATAAATTTGCTGTCAGGTGACGAGAATGAGTACGACTTCGAGGGAGATGACGACGAGGAATAGGGTCACGTGCTACACTCAAGTTGGCCGTGAAGGATGAATCGCTTCCGCATCTTCTAAAGCTTCTCTGAATGTTGATTCCGCCAGTGTGGCGATGTAATAAATGTTTATGTAAGACTTAATTATCGTTGTATGGATCCTGGTGTCAACTGAGATATGGGTAATTTCATGGATTGTCCCAAGCAATCTGTTGAATTACAATTCGAGCCTGTGGATTTCCCTTCGTGGAAATCGAGGTCGTTTCAGTTGGTATCAGAGCCATACTTGACTGTAGGACGAGACCCATAGAAAATGGACGTTAGAATAGGAAACCAGACTCTCTTTCGGTTATATTACCGACCTTGCATTCACTTTTTATGCAATGGCTTATCTAATACAAGGACCTGCTAATCCGTTTCTTGAAAAATTTGCAGATGACCAGCCTTGGACCACCACTTCGTCCACAGCACGATGGCACTATTGAGATCCCGATCAAATGGCTATTGACCTTATGCACCAGTAGCTTATGGGACCCTGCGTAGCCCTTAGACTAGTGATACCATGAGTTGTCCTGTCATTGGCTATCTGCGCATAGCACGATCTTCTTAGCAGCTAGGAACATCCTTTATGTAATAATAACCATGTGATGAGTGACATTTGGATCTTATGCTTCTTATGGATTTTTATGCTTCTTTGGTTGAGTGTAGGATAGCATGAAAAATGTTTTAATTCATTTAAATCGTTGAAAACATCTAACTCCTACTTAAACAACTACAAGATTATTACTGCACTGAGCACGTACCTAATAATTTCAGATGTCGATGAGACGTTCTGCGCGCTTGGAGAACCGCCAGCCCTCCCCCGCGCCTGCGCCAGGACGTGGGCGTGGTCGCAACCGTGGACGCCCAGCTGGCAGACGTGCTGGAGTTAACCTGGAAGAAGAGCTGCGTCGGGCAGAGAATACACCGCCGGTGAATGATCCGCCACCACAAGGCGAGAACGTGCCTCCGCCACCGCCGCCGCCACCGACGTTGGCGGAAGTGATGGCTCAGCAGACCCAGCTGCTGAATGTCATAGCTACTGGGATGAACAGGCACCACGGGCCACCCCAGAATGACTTCCAAAGGAAACTGGAGGGTTTCCTGAAGCTGAGGCCACCTACCTTCGACGGGACCGACAGCGATCCTCTCGCTGCCGATGATTGGCTTAAGGAGATGGAGAAGAAGCTGGACCTGACCACTTGCTCCGACGAGGAGTGTGTTGGGATTGCTAGCCACCAGCTGACCGGTGCTGCACGGGCATGGTGGGACAACTACACCAGCGCTCACGAGGACCCAGCCCGCATTGACTGGGATGAGTTCACCGAGGCTTTCCGTGACCACCACATTCCTGAGGGAGTCATGGAGGCCAAGGAGAACGAGTTTCGCAACATCTCCCAGGGAGCTGATCGGATCCACGAGTACACCACCCGCTTCAACTGCTTGCTCCGCTACGCACCTGCGTCTTGCGTGAGTTCCGAGAAGGAAAAGATGTACTACTACAGGAAGGGACTTCAGACCAAGATCAGGTTGGCTCTGTCAGGGAACAAGAGCTACACTCTGCGTGAGCTGATTGACCGCTGTATTGAGATCGAGAAGGATCGCATGGAAGCACGACTGGAATTCGAGGCCCAGAACAAGGGAAAGAAGCGCCGCTCTGAGGGACCCGCTCGCACTGCTCCACCCCAGAGACAGCGAACGGGTGCACCTCCGTCTTTTCAGACTCGCCAGGGACCCTCTTCGGGAACGAGCCGTGGTGGTACCAACAGCAGCAACTATCACCGCCCCGCTCAGACCTACCCTGCGTCGACTCGAGCTGTGCAGAACACACCCGCCCCCGCTATCAACACGCCAAGGACAAGCAATTGGAAGGCTCCTGCGACAGCTACAGCAGGCAGTGCGCCCTTCATTTGCTTCGGATGCGGAAAGCCTGGACACCGTGTGGCTGTGTGCCCCGACCTCAACCACGCACCAGCAGCTGCACAGGGCACACCGAACCGGGGATCTGCTACCCGAGGAAGACTGAACCACATGACCGCTGAGGAAGCTGAAGCTGCACCTGATGCTGTGTACGGTACGTTCCTAGTTCAGGGTAACATGGCTACAGTTCTGTTCGATTCGGGAGCTACATGTTCATACATTTCATCTGCATATGCACGTAAGCATAACATACCTATAACCCCGAGAGCAAACCCCATCCTAACTAGCTCGCCCTTAGGAACCTTCAGAAGCATTCACATATGTAGGGGAGTGATAATCACAATCGAGGGACTTGACTTTCGAGCTGACCTAACCCTACTACCCTCCAATAGCTTAGATGTCATCTTAGGCATGGACTAGCTAACCAAACACCGGGGAGTGATATCATGTTCACCTAGATATGTTCAGGTAACCCACCCTTGGGGAACAGCTGTCCGATGTGTACCCCAAACCGAGAGAGTCCAAGCCCTCCTATGTGCCCTGGAGACTAAAGCAGATAAGACAGAGCTGACATTCTGAGATGTGCCAGTAGTCTGTGAATTCAATGACGTATTTCCAGAGGAGTTGCCAGGAATGCCACCAGATAGAGATGTGGAGTTTGTTATAGAGCTGATGCCAGGGACTGCACCGATTGCCAAAAGACCCTACAGAATGTCGGCTGATGAGTTGAAGGAACTCAAGAAGCAGCTGGGAGAATTACTGGAGAAGGGTTTCATTAGGCCAAGTGCTTCGCCCTGGGGATCTCCCATTTTGTTTGTCAAGAAGAAGGATGGCACGATGAGGATGTGCATTGACTACCGGAATCTGAATGCGGTTACAGTCAAGAATAAGTACCCATTGCCCCGCATCGATGATCTGTTAGATCAATTGAGTAAGGCCAAGTACTTCTCAAAGATCGACCTCCGATCAGGGTATCATCAGATGAAGATCAGGGAAGAAGATATCCCGAAGACTGCATTTGTCACTAGATATGGACAGTATGAGTGCACAGTAGTCTCATTTGGACTCACTAATGCTCCAGCATACTTCATGAACATGATGAACAAGATCTTCATGAATGAGCTAGACAAGTTTGTGGTGGTATTCATTGATGATATACTGGTTTATTCAGCCACAAAAGAGGAACATGAACATCATCTGAGGACCGTATTGGAGAGGTTGTCTCGCAACCAGCTATACGCCAAATTCTCGAAGTGTGAATTCTGGCTTGAGGAAGTTGCTTTCCTTGGACACGTACTGTCAGGAGAAGGAGTCGCAGTCGACCCAGCCAAAATTGAAGCTGTGAAAGAGTGGGAACAACCCTGTAATGTGTCAGAAATCAGAAGCTTTTTGGGACTTGCAGGATACTATCGCAGATTTATTGAGAATTTCTCCAAGATTGCAAGACCCATGACCAACTTGCTGAAGAAAGAGAACAAGTTTATCTGGACTCCTGAATGTGAGAAGAGTTTCCAGACCTTGAAGGAGAAGCTCACTACTACACCTGTACTAGCCCTACCCGACATTCACAAAGATTTTGTTGTATATTGTGACGCCTCTCGGCAAGGTTTGGGCTGTGTACTAATGCAAGAAGGAAGAGTGATAGCTTATGCCTCAAGACAGTTGAAGGAGCATGAGCAGCGATACCCGACTCATGACCTAGAACTTGCAGCCGTGGTACATGCACTCAAGATTTGGAGACACTATCTGATAAGCAACAAGTGTGACATCTACACTGACCACAAGAGCCTGAAGTACTTCTTCACACAGGAAGATCTGAATATGAGGCAACGCAGATGGCTGGAACTCATCAAGGACTATGATCTTGAGATCCATTATCACCCAGGAAAGGCTAATGTTGTCGCTGATGCACTTAGCCGCAAAAGCTACTGCCATACCCTCATCCCCAACTCTATGCCACCTGAGCTCAGGAGAGAGTTCGACGCATTCCAGCTCGAGGTAGTCTCCTATGGCATGCTAAATGAGCTTCGCGTCGAGTACAATCTCACCTCACGAATCCGTGAAGTGCAAAAGAACTGTCCTGAGATAGACTATATCCGTGGTTTGATGAAGCTGGGAAGAGGCCCTGAATACCGAGAAGATGAGCAGGGAACTGTATGGTACAAAGATAGAATCTGTGTACCGACGGATTCAGCGATACGAGAAGAGATTCTGTCAGAAGGCCATGACTCCAAATATTGCATTCACCCAGGGTCAGCCAAGATGTACCATGATCTAAGGAAGCACTTCTGGTGGGAGAATATGAAGACAGACATTGCAGGGCATGTAGCCCGATGTGATACATGCAATAGAATCAAGGCTGAACATCAGAGACCAGCAGGGTTGCTACAACCAGTTGAGATACCAGAATGGAAGTGGGAGTGCATATCCATGGACTTCATAATAGGACTGCCCCGATCCGAGCATGGATATGATTCTATATGGGTAATAGTGGACCGTCTAACCAAAGTTGCACATTTTATACCGGTCAAAAGGAAGTATAGAGTTGAAAAGCTAGCAGATCTATACGTATCAAACATTTTGAAGTTACATGGGGCGCCTCTGAGTATTATATCTGACCGAGGCTCACAGTTCGTATCACAGTTCTGGAAATCCTTGCACAAGTCCATCGGAACCAAGCTCGACTATAGCACCGCATACCACCCGCAAACGGATGGGCAAACAGAAAGAGTGAACCAGATTCTCGAGGACATGTTACGTGCTTGCGTATTGAGGTACAAGGAAGGATGGGAGAGCTGTCTACCCCACGCCGAGTTCTCATACAACAACAGCTATCAAACAAGCCTCAAGATGTCACCGTTTGAAGCATTGTATGGGAGACCCTGTAGGACCCCACTAATGTGGTCAGAACCAGGTGAGAGGACATTCTTCGGTCCTGCTAAGATTGTGGAAGCAGAAGAAGGTGTTGCCCAAGTAAGAGAGAATTTGAGGATTGCACAGAGTAGGCAAAAGAGCTATGCAGATAGAAGACGTAGAAAGCTTGAGTTCGAGGTTGGGGATTATGTCTACCTCAAGGTATCTCCACTTCGTGGCACTGTCAGATTCCACGTAAAAGGGAAATTGGCACCAAGATATGTTGGGCCATACAAGATCTGTAAAAGGGTTGGAAAGCTTGCTTACAAGCTGGAACTACCGGAGGAATTATCTGGAGTACACCCCGTGTTCCATGTCTCGCAATTAAGGAAGTGTTTGAAGCTCCCCGAGGAGCAAGTTCCTACAGATGCATTAGACCTGCAAGACACACTTGAATACAAGGAACATCCGATCAAGATCTTGGCACGGGATACCAAAGAGACGCGAAACAAAACCATTCCGATGTGCAAGGTACAGTGGAGCAATCACACTGAAAGGGAAGCTACGTGGGAGAAAGAATCGGACTTGCGGATTATGTTTCCTTACCTCTTCGATGGGTACGTTAACTCTGAATCTCGAGGTCGAGATCCTAATGAGGGGGGAGGACTGTAACAACCCTAAAAATCCACACAATCTAAAAATCCCAACCAATTAAAATTTTTCATTTATTTATTGAGAAAACCCATTTTTCTTGTGCAAGCATATAGGTTTCATTATGAAATTGGTAAATAAAGGAGTGTAGTTTGCATTTTAATTCCAATCACATAGAATAATAACTTATGCATCACATTTGGGATTTATTGCAATTTATGTTTGTATTTACTCAATAAATTAAATGGGCAATATATGTATATATACACTAAACTGAAAATAGAAAAGGAAAAAGAGAATTAGGCCAGCCATTCGGCCAGCCGGGTCGTTAAGCCAGCCCGAGCCCGCCCGACCTTCCTCTCCTCATCTCACCGCGCGCGGCCCACGTCGCGGCTCGGCAGCGCACGCGCGCGACCGGCACACACGCGCTCGCGCTCGCGCTCGCTGCCAACCCGGCCCCGCCTGTCAGCCACTCTCGCCCCCCACTGTTCTTCTTCCTCACGAAGGCGACGCGCCTGCCGGGGGTGTCGCGCGAATGGCGTGACCCCGGTCCCACAGCCGACAGCATGGCAGAGCCCTAGACCCCGCTGTTCCCCTCCTGTCCCCTCCTTTCTTGGCCGCCAAGCGAACCCGCGCCCATCCGGAGCCCTAGATCCACTCGAGCCACGGCCCTTCGATCGGCCGAGCGCAATCGAGACCGTTCGCCATTGGAGCTGGCCAAGCTCGCCTATAAATTGGAGCACCCCGAAGCCCTACCCTCATTTCCCCTCGCCGCCACCGCAGCACAGACCGGCACACCGCACCAAGCCGAGAGAGAGAGCGTAGGAGAAGGGCGGAGCAGGGGAGGAGAAGCTGCCGGAGCGCCGCCGCCGCGGAGCACGCCGGAGCCGGACACGGAGGAGAAGCCGAGCTGCGGACGAGGAGCGGCACGGCACTGCGATCGCTCTGCACGGCTCCGACTCGCCACTGCACCGCCATCCTAGCTTCACCGACACCACGGTGAGCCACCGCACGCCATGTCCGAACCTTGCCCTGCTTTTGCCATGGCGTCCCACCCTCGGGACGCGTAGGCACGAGCCCTTACCGGCTCGGGAAGATCACCTGCACCATGCACTCATTCGACCGGCCAAAACCCCCGGACTACAAGCTTGCTAGACCGAGAACGCAGCACGACGCGTTCTCGGCGGAGTGCGCTCACCACCGACGCGTTCCGATGCCGAATCACCCGTTCCGAGCAATCCGACTAGCACCCGTACAGGTTAGAACGTCGTGGAGCACCGCCACGACCCCCTTGAGCTAGCTACGCGGATCTAAGCGCTAGAGGAAGCCTGAATCGCCTTGGCCGCGTGCGCCGCGACCTTACCGGAGCGCCGCCGCGAGCCGTAGCCAAAAGAAGGTCATGCCATGGCTAAGTTCGCCACCAGAGTGTTGTATGCCTCTCTGGCCTCACCAATTTGACAAGACCGCATTCGATTGAACCAATACTTGGTCGTAGCCGCGATGCCGCCTTCCGCCGTCGTCGGCGACACGCCGCCGCCACAACCGAGCACCTTGGAAAGCTCGGTAGCCAAAATTGGTAGTTGGTATACCATCGCCTTAGGCCCTGGACGCGTATACATCTCCTAGAAGACCTCCTTAGCCCCGCCGGAACCTCACAGTCGCGACGACATCGCCGCCGACACGTTCCGCCTCGCCTAAGATCCGTTCCGAGTACCCCCGGTCGCCTCGCGCTGCGGAGAAAGGCCGCCGAGATTCGCCAAGTCTGCCTCGGCACCGCCGCTAGATAGCCGAGCCCCGAATCACGACTGTCGCCTTGGCTACGTGCGCCTCCACCTCGTCGGAGAACCGCCGCATGCCGAGGGAGAGAAGGAGGCCATACCACGACTCTAATCCGCCACCATCTGGTCGGACGACTGCCTGAGCACGCCAATTGGGGAAAGCCGAGCCCTGTCTTGCCGAAATATGGCCATCGCCGCCCTGTCATCGTCCGCCGCACCGGAGAGACACCGCCGCCTTGAACAGACGCCCTGGAACCCTGCTAGCACCGAATCTCCGATTCGCCCGAGCCTCCCCAGGAGAGCTCGGGAGAGCAGCACCCTCGGGCGCCCAAATTTCCGATTCGCCCGAGCCTCACCGGGAGAGCTCGGGAAAGCAGCCCCCTCGGCGCCCAAATGTCCGATTCGCCCGAGCCTCCGCAGGAGACCTCGGGAGAACGGCACCCTCGGGCGCCCAAATTTCCGATTCGCCCGAGCCTCCGCGGGAGACCTCGGGAGAACGGCACCCTCGGGCGCCCAAATTTCCGATTCGCCCGAGCCTCCGCGGGAGACCTCGGGAGAACGGCACCCTCGGCGCCCCGAATCTCCGATTCGCCCGAGCCCCGCCGAGCTAAACCGAACTACGCCGAACTCCGCCGAGCTATGCCGAGCTCCGCCGAGCTACGCTAACTCCGGCAAGCGGCAACTCTCTGGAAACCAGCATCGAACACCTGGTGGGCGACCATCGGGTTTGTGTTCTGATGAGGCGCCACTTGCCGCACTACTAGACCCGCGCGCCACGTGGATCAATCCCGAGCTGCCCCTGATTAATCGACCATTTTCCATTTTCAGAAAATAGGATAATCTTCGGAAATTGATAACTTATTCATACGATGACCAAAAATTGCGCACCATATATCAAAAATCTCAGGAAAATGAGATCTACAATCTAAGACTATGTTTGAGTGCATTTGGCTCTTTGTTTTATTGGATTTTTCTGAAATACTCTATAGGAGTCGCTGACGCGACTATTTCGTGTTCGATTTCAGAGCCGGAGGAGGATCTGACTAAGGAAGACGACCACGAGTACTTCCAAGAGCTAGGAGACGACTACGAAGGTGCCACGTCCCACCAAATCCTTAGATCCTATTACGCATTGCAAATGACATTGTTGCTATTGCTTTATGATTATGTATGGATTGGTTGCATGGTAGTATATTTGAATTACCTGCCTTGATAAGACTTTACCCTGCCATCCGCTGTTAGGTTAGCTGCTGCTTATTTTGCTGTTACTCTTCCACTACTTACTACTTGCTATATGCTATGTGGTGGAATTGGGACGGTGTATAACTGATTATAACTACTGGGAGAGAGTGCTGCGTGCGTCTTGGGTGCGTGGTAAGGGTTGATGTCGACCAAGTGGGATGTGAGACTAGCCCATGGGGCAAGTCGTGCCGGGGGTGCAACCTGGGCATCCCCAAGCGAGATACCTGTGGCGGGTAAAGTTGTTGAGGAGATTCCGGGTGGGATAGCCTTGGTGGTTTGAAGCCCGTGGACGGAGGTGCTGTGATGGCACGGGGAGAGTATCCCCTAAGTGGAGATGCCTGCTTGGTCAAACCTAGGATGGACTAGTTTCAGGTTCATGGGAATCCTTTTCTACTCACTCGCTTCTGATGGGCGGGAGACGGCTGGACTACTTGGTAGGACGGTGCCACTACTGCTAGGTTGAAAGGTGATAAGGGTGGGCGGAGACGGTCGATGGGTTCCCGTTCCGTTCTAGATGCACAGTACCACTGGATGGGCCCGGTACTGTGTCTCCCAGTCTCAGCATAACGGTGTAGGATCCGGAATATCCCAGGGCTGAGTGGTAGGGTGGCATCGACCTAGGCAAGCAAGCACCCGGAATTCTGCCTAGGTGTTTGCGCAACACCTATGATGGCTAATCTTGTGGGTAGTGAAACCTCTGCAGAGTGTATGGTTGATCGATCGATACATATGCCAACCTGTTGGCTATGGACCTTTTCTGTGAAGCTTCTACTAGTGTAGTGAGTGTTCTCTTCTCCCCCTGGATGACATTTTTCCGGCAGTGTACCCGTTGTGGTAGTGTGCCGCTGAGATAGGCCCGAGAGGGAGTTGGGCCTGTCGAATGAGAGTGAGGTGTGGGTATGTGAGGTGTGGTGATGGGAAAAGGGAAAATGGTGTTAGTTGGTGATAAAACTTGACTAATTAAACATTGATTACAGCTGCATAGGAAAACCTCAGCCTATAGGTCTGCTTGTATAGCCTTGCATCCACTTTCCACAAAGCAAATGCTGCATAGGTGGGCTCCGTGGCCAGTACAAATCGTACTGATAAATTTGCTGTCAGGTGACGAGAATGAGTACGACTTCGAGGGAGATGACGACGAGGAATAGGGTCACGTGCTACACTCAAGTTGGCCGTGAAGGATGAATCGCTTCCGCATCTTCTAAAGCTTCTCTGAATGTTGATTCCGCCAGTGTGGCGATGTAATAAATGTTTATGTAAGACTTAATTATCGTTGTATGGATCCTGGTGTCAACTGAGATATGGGTAATTTCATGGATTGTCCCAAGCAATCTGTTGAATTACAATTCGAGCCTGTGGATTTCCCTTCGTGGAAATCGAGGTCGTTTCAAGAGGTTTGTGATACATTCTAAGTTTCGATTCATTAAGTAATTTTCATAAAACTACTTGTTTGTGGGATCGTCGCTCGTCCGTTGGACGGGTGCTCTAGTTAGAGGACTCCTGATAAAGACGGAAGTTCCTGGCCATCGCTAGAGTAGTAGTCGCCGTCGTGGACATGGTGTCTAAGTCGGGGTCTACCTTCGTATGTTGCATGTGCCCACGGGCAGAGGGGTCGGTGGCAGGTGGCGGCAGCCCTGTCCACTCGTATCTGAATTCCCCCACGTTCGGCTACGGAGTACCGCTGATACTAGTATCGGCTGGCAGACCAGCTGCGTCAGTGGGCCTGAAGCAGACAAGTAGTGGGAAAGTTATCTTCACTTAGTGTTTCCAGCCTTAGTGTATTCTCTCTACCCAAGTTATCCCCTCTACCTTTTTCTAGGGTAAAGTAGCTAAGAGCCTATAAACATAAGCCCTTCCTTTGGGAAATTATAAATACGATACCCTGAATACTTCCGGGTGAAGTGCTACAACGATACTTCCGTACGCTTGTGGACTTTTCTACTGACGCTAAGAAGCGCCGACAAGCATTTCTGGCGCCGTTGCCAGGGAACGGTTGTCATTTTTAGTCTCCGAACCTAGTTGCCCGTGTATCCTTTGTTTTTACCTTTCTTTTCTTTGACCTCTTTCGATCCGATGGAGCAACCCACCATTTTCAAACTTTCTGCTCCCAAGGGCGAGTTCGTTGAACCTCCACAATCCGCGAAGCCAATCATAGCTTCGAGCTACGAACTTCGCCCGGCTTTTATAGCCATGGTTCGGGAACAAACCTTCTCAGGGTTAGATTATGAAAACCCATATCATCACTTAAGGGAGTTTGAGCAGCTCTGTGCATGCCTAACCATTGCCGGCATGTCACATGAAACAATGCGGTGAAAATTGTTTCCTTTCTCACTTGATGAGAGAGCGAAACAATGGTACGCCCTCAACGTAGGGAAGGTAGCTGGTGATTGGGAGGAATTGTGAAACAATTTTTGTGTAGCATTCTTCCCTATATCCCGAATTGCTGCCCTACATCAAGAGATTCTCAACTTCCAACAAAATGAGAAGGAATCCATAGGTGCAGCTTGGGAAAGATTTACAATTTTAACGAAATCTGGCCCAAACTTGTCTATTACCAACCACGTGCTCTTATAGCACTTTTGGTTAGGACTTAGCAAGGACTCTGCCCTACAACTCGACAGAGCCGCAGGAGGGTCGTTCACACACAAAACCACGGCCGAAGGAGAGGCCATTCTAGATTGCATTCTAGAGAATACTCCTCCATTAGAACCCCTCCATGTAGAGCCAAAGCTGTGTCATGAGGAAGTCTCTTCGGCCCAGGCCGAACCAACGTTACCTATAGAGACACCCTCACCCGAACCAGAAGATCCGAAGGAAGGTCTCCAACGTTCAGGTCTTCCATACTTCGATGATGACTTCTTCGATGATTTCGGGAATGTCTCGAAGTATGCATGCAAGAAAAACACCCACGTCTCTGTCACTCCAAAACCTTGCCTTGATTCTTTAAAGGAATCCATTAGGGAATTGACAGCTATCATGAGTGACGAATGGACAAACGAAAGGGAGTCTTCATCTGAAGTAATTCAGAATCGCTCCCCTTCGCGAACCATCCGTTACAAAATCCAGGATGATTGGGTGGAGATGTTGTATAACCCCACGGTAGGAGCAAACCAAATGTCTACAAGTTTTGCACGCACTCATCTGAGTGATAAGCATTTTGCTCCTACAACCCTATCCCTGAGAAACAATTCACGAACCGGTCAACTGGGAAAAGGGTTGGTGCACAACATCAATATTCAGCACGACGATGTAGTCTTGACCTTAGATTTTCATATCTTTAATGATGTAGACTTCAGCGTGCTGATCGGGCATCCCCTGGAGAAATTTCTCTCCAATGCTGCAAAAACAGGGGAAATAAATGTTAAACTGGGGAGAAATGATTATTCCATACCTTTCTATCAAGCTAAAAACTCGATTGCAGACCCTCTCCCCTGTCCTATACTGCCCGAGGAGGTTATGTCAGTTTCCCCCTTTGAACCCCTTGAGTCGTCCTTAGAAAAAGATGCTAACTTCTTTATAGAAGAAGAGGAAGACACTGGGGAGACTTTTGACCTTCCTAAAGAGGAAGTGCCGACTCCACCTCCCGTTGAGCTAAAAACCTTGCCGGAAGGATTACGTTATAATTTTCTAAATGGCAACAGAAGCACTCCCGTCATTATTAGCGATAAACTTTCAGACGAGGAGACAAAAAGACTTATTGCTGTTTTAGAAAAACATAGATCGGTCTTCGGGTATTCATTGCAAGACCTTAACGGGATTAGCCCAATGCTCTGTACCCATCGCATCCCTATTGACCCTGCCAGCACACCATCGCGTGAACCACAGCGTAGGCTCAATAATACGATGAGGGAAGTCGTGAAGAAGGAAGTCCTCAAACTTCTTCACACCGGGATTATTTATCCCGTACCACACAGTGACTGGGTTAGTCCTGTCCAAGTGGTTCCCAAGAAAGGAAGAATGATGGTAGTTGAGAACACTAAAAAACAAGCTCATTCCACAACGTACCGTCACGGGATGGAGGATGTGCATTGATTATAGAAAACTCAATGCGGCAACTCGAAAGGATCATTTCCCATTGCCCTTCATCGATGAGATGTTGGAGCGGTTGGCGAAACATTCTTTCTTTTGCTTCCTCGATGGGTATTCTGGCTATCACCAAATCCCCATCCACCCCGACAACCAAAGCAAAATAACGTTTACATGCCCGTATGGAACGTACGCATATAGGAGAATGTCATTCGGGCTTTGCAACGCACCTGCGTCGTTCCAACGTTGCATGATGTCTATTTTCTCAGAAATGATTGAAGAGATCCTGGAAGTTTTCATGGACGATTTTTCAATCTATGGAAAAACTTTTAATCATTGCCTCAAGAATTTAGACAAAGTTTTGCAAAGATGCCAAGAGAAGGACCTGGTACTAAACTGGGAAAAGTGTCATTTCATGGTCCGTGAAGGCATTGTTCTTGGACACTTAGTGTCCGAAAGGGGGATAGAAGTAGATAAGGCAAAGATAGAAGTTATTGAGCAACTACCTCCCCCTGTGAACATCAAAGGGATCCGAAGCTTTCTAGGCCATGCGGGGTTCTATAGACGCTTTATCAAGGATTTCTCACAAATCGCTAGACCCTTGACTAGACTGTTAGCAAAAGACGTACCCTTTGAGTTCACGGATGAGTGTTTTTAAAAGCCTTCGAAACCATCAAGAAAGCACTCATTTCTGCGCCCATCATCCAACCTCCGGATTGGACGTTACCCTTTGAGATCATGTGTGATGCTAGCGACTACGCTATTGGTGCGGTCCTTGGCCAAACCAAAGATAAGAAGCATCATGCGATCGCTTACGCTAGCAAGACTCTAACAGGACCTCAGCTTAATTATGCCACAACCGAGAAGGAGCTCCTCGCAGTAGTCTTTACTATCGATAAATTTAGATCTTATTTGGTGGGAGCAAAAATAATTATTTATACTGATCATGCCGCTTTAAAATATCTGCTCACCAAGAAAGATGCTAAGCCTCGTTTGATCCGCTGGATCTTATTATTGCAAGAATTTGATATTGAAATAAAAGATAAAAAAGGAGTAAAAAATACTGTTGCCGACCATCTTTCGCGTATGCAAGTCACTAACATGCAGGAACAAGACATCAATGACTTCCTACGCGACGACATGCTGCTCATGGTCACCGACACAAACCCATGGTATGCAAACATTGTGAATTACATAGTTTCAGGGTACGTACCCCCAGGCGAATCCAGAAAGAAGCTAGAATATGAAAGCAGACGTCACCTGTGGGATGAACCCTACTTATATCGGGTTTGTGCCGACGGACTATTGAGAAGATGTGTGCCGACTGCTGAGGGTGCACAAATCATAGAAAAATGTCATGCAGCACCATACGGAGGCCGTTATGGAGCTTTCCGCACACAAGCCAAAATCTGGTAGTGCGGATTCTACTGGCCAACGATGTATAATGACACCAAAGAGTTCATCCGAAGGTGTCGACAATGTCAGCTTCAAGGCAATATCAGCTCCCGCAACGCCATGCCCCTTCATTTCAACCTCCAAATTGAAGTCTTCGATGTCTAGGGCATTGACTTCATGGGACCATTCCAAAAGTCGGGAGACCGTGAGTACATCCTCGTAGCAGTCGACTATGTCTCCAAATGGGTAGAAGCGCTACCTTGCCGAGCAGCAGATGCAAAACATGCAAGGAAGATGTTCCATGAAGTGATCTTCCCTCGCTTTGGAACACCAAGGATGGTGATAAGTGACGGGGGCTCACACTTCATAGACAAGACTTTCAGAGCATTCCTGCGAGAGCTGGGAGCCAAGCACAATGTAGATACTCCTTATCACCCCCAAACTAGTGGACGAGCCGAGACTTCGAACAAACAAATTAAAAACATCCTTCAGAAAACAGTGAACGAGATGGAAAAGGGATGGAAAGATAAGCTAGCTGATGCGCTTTGGGCATACAAGACAGACTACAAAACCCCCATCGGGATGTCACCATATCAGTTGATCTATGGGAAAAGTTGTCATTTGCCTGTTGAGCTTGAACATAGAGCTCACTGGGCAATTAAAACCTAGAACATGGATCTCAAGTCAGCTGGTAAAAATAGGCAGAAACAAATAGCAAAACTAGAAGAATGGCGAGAAAAGGCCTATCATAGTGCCAAGCTCTACAAGGAACGAACGAAGAGATGGCATGATCGAAGAATTCAACATAAAGAGTTCAAGACAGGCGACAAAGTTCTGTTCTTCAATTCAAGAGTCAAATTGTTCGGGAAAGGCAAGCTTAGAAGTAAATGGGACGGACTTTACACCGTCATCAACATATCGTCACATGGAGCAATCACAATAGAAGACGATGACGGGAACATTCATAAGGTAAACGGTCAACGTGTCAAAGTATTCCTTGAACCCGAACCGAATTTTGTCGATGAAATAAACATAATATCCTTTAAAGAGTTCATTAAAAACTTTTAAAAAAAGAAAAATATATATAATAATAATAAATATATATATATAAATAAACATTTTCTTTACTTCACTATTTTATAAATAAATAGATGGTTGTAGAGCGATAATGTTGCATTTATGAAATACCCAAAAAGCCCCTATGATCTTTCCTTTCATTTACATGAAATCCTTTTAATCATAGGTATATTCTCTCATAAATGCATGATAGTGTAATCTTGAGATATTTTTATAAAAATCACATATCAAAGTTACACTCAATCACTTTGATCCTCAGCGCATCACACTTGATCGTAACCGGGATAGGAATCCACTTGTTCTGATAGGAATCTGGGCAAAAGGCAGAGGCTGGCAGGTGGACCCAGGGGACCGACCGCCCCCGGGGTCGACCACCCCCCCAGCCAGCTCAAATGACGTCAATCTTTTTCGTACCTGTTTGTGATCACTCCAGCATCACGTCCTTGGTTACGATCAGATCATTTCCTCAATAAGAGACCTCGGTAGAACCTATAAAAAGCATTTCAAGGCCTCTCCTCTCTTCACACCAAACCATTCTCTTCTTCCTCTCACAAAAGGTGCTAAGCTCTCCCACTTGCAAACCATGACCATGTCTAGCTTTCCTCTTTCGCTGATCAAAGCTCCCGGCTCCATTGCCAACTTAGACATAGTTCCCTATCAAGAGAGCTCTTTTGTGAGAGAAGAAGCTTATGCCATAGTGGAGAAGCCGCTAGCCTTTCTGCCACCCCCTAGCGATAACTTTAGTAACATATCAAGTTTGAAGTCCACGGCACGCTCCCGTGCACTCGAAGGAGGTGCCAAGAAGAAGAGTATTGCTGCCCGACCAACTACCGGCGCTTTAGGCCTCAAGAAGAAGGCTCCTAGTAGTAGCGGGCTTAGCAAACGTGCTGCCGTGATGCCCTCTACCTCCAGTTTACCTTCCTTGTCGTCTCCCGCTAAGGACAGTCGCTCTTACACCATTACGGGAGTGCACAAACCCGATGGAGGGTACGCCAAGGGTCTTTTCCGCAAAGGTGAAACACCTTCTAGCAATTCTATACCCTCTGCCGAAAAGCGCAAGGTCTTTAGGAAAGTTATTAGAGGGCAGCCTAAGGGATTTTTTAGCGATAGTGAGGAAGAGAAGCCTCCCAAAGGGCCAACCATCACCTCACTTTATGCTAGCATCAAGAGCACGCGCCTGAATGTTGTAAAGGCACAAACCCGCATAGCCGAGGCTCATCTTAGCGTGAAAGGACTTAGAGATGAATTAGATGAGATGCGCCGAGGCTATGGAGAGCAGTTGCGCAGGATCACTAAGGCAGCAGGAGTTGAGCACGTTCTCTAAATATCCGTAGAACGCTCCAGCTACACAAATAAATAGGCACACATTTTCGTTACCATAATCTTTTATTTCCCTTCAATGTAATGTGCCTATTTGATCTATCAATGAAATAAAAAGTTTCTATCTTTGAATATTTTGCGCACTTGTTTTCTATGTATATATATATATATATTGTGACTAACCAAGACAGGAAAGAAAACAAGTGTGGGGGAAGGACTCTTCAAATTTAAACTGCACAAGAACAAAAATCAAATACGGTTTGTGCAAACATCTCCCCTCTCTCTCCCTAATTAAAAAGTTTTAAAAATAAAATTTAAAGAATGATGTCCCCTTCATACTCCATCAAACATGTCTTCCTATGTTCAGAATATTTGCATACTTTTTATTCCTAGCTAATATTCCTACAAGATTTATGAACACTGATCAGGGACCCCTTTTTATCTAAGTAATTGACAAATGAGATATAGCTGGACGACATGATGCTTACTCGTTCTTGCAAAGTACTTGGGACTGATTTTTACAAAACAAAAATTCAATTAGCATGTTCCTTTAAAGATTAACTGAAACGACCTCGATTTCCACGAAGGGAAATCCACATGCTCGAATTGTAATTCAACAGATTGCTTGGGACAATCCATGAAATTACCCATATCTCAGTTGACACCAGGTTCCATACAACGGTAATTAAGTCTTACATAAACATTTATTACATCGCCACATTGGCGGAATCAACATTCAGAGAAGCTTAGAAGATGCGGAAACGATTCATCCTTCATGGCCAACTTGAGTGTAGCACGTGACCCTATTTCTCGTCATCATCTTCCTCGAGGTCGTACTCATTCTCGTCACCTGACAGCAAATTTATCAGTACGATATGTACTGGCCACGGAGCCCACCTATGCAGCATTTGCTTTGTGGAAAGTGGATGCAAGGCTATACAAGCAGACCTATAGGCTGAGGTTTTCCTATGCAGCTGTAATCAATGTTTTAATTAGTCAAGTTTTATCTCCAATTACACCATCATCCCTTTTCCCATTACCACATCTCACATACCCACACCTCACTCTCATTCGACAGGCCCAACTCCCTCTCGGGCCTATCTCAGCGGCACACTACCACAGCGGGTACACTGCCGGAAAAATGTCATCCAGGGGGAGAAGAGAACACTCACTACACTAGTAGAAGCTTCACAGGAAAGGTCCATAGCCAACAAGTTGGCATATGTATCGATCGATCAACCGTACACTCTGCAGAGGTTTCACTACCCACAAGATTAGCCATCATAGGTGTTGCGCAAACACCTAGGCAGAATTCCGGGTGCTTGCTTGCCTAGGTCGATGCCACCCTACCACTCAGCCCTGGGATATTCTGGATCCTACACCGTTATGCTGAGACTGGGAGACACAGTACCGGGCCCATCCAGTGGTACTGCGCATCTAGAACGGAACGGGAACCCATCGACCGTCTCCGCCCACCCTTATCACCTCTCAACCTAGCAGTAGTGGCACCGTCCTACCAAGTAGACCAGCCGTCTCCCGCCCATCAGAAGCGAGTGAGTAGAAAAGGATTCCCATGAATCTGAAACTAGTCCATCTTAGGTTTGACCAAGCAGGCATCTTCACTTAGGGGATACTCTCCCCGTGCCATCACAGCACCTCCGTCCACGGGCTTCAAACCACCAAGGCTATCCCACCCGGAACCTCCTCAACAACTTTACCCGCCACAGGTATCTCGCTTGGGGATGCCCAGGTTGCACCCCCGGCACGACTTGCCCCACGGGCTTGTCTCACATCCCACTTGGTCGACATCAAACCTTACCACGCACCCAAGACGCACGCAGCACTCTCTCCCAGTGGTTATAATCAGTTATACACCGTCCCAATTCCACCACATAGCATATAGCAAGTAGTGAGTAGTGGAAGAGTAACAGTAAATTAAGCAGCAGCTATCCTAGCAGTGGATAGCAGGGTAAAGTCTTATCAAGGCAGGGAATTCAAATATACTATCATGCAATCAATCCATACATAATCATAAAGCAATAGCAACAATGTCATTTGCAATGCGTAAATAGGATCTAAGGATTTGGTGGGACGTGGCACCTTCGTAGTTGTCTCCTAGCTCCTGAAAGTACTCATGGTCGTCTTCCTTAGTCAGATCCTCCTCCGGCTCTGAAATCGATCACGAAATAGTCGCGTCAGCGACTCCTATAGAGTATATCAGAAAAATCCAATAAAATAAAGAGTCAAATGCACACAAACATAGTCTTAGATTGTAGATCTCATTTTTCTGAGAATTTTGATATATGGTGCGTAATTTTTGGACATCGTATGAATAAGTTATGAATTTCCGAAGATTATCCTATTTTCTGAAAATGGAAATTGGCCGATTAATCACGGGATGACAGCTCGGGATTGGTCCACGTGGCGCGCGGGTCCCATAGTGCGTCATGTGGTGGCTTAACAGAACACAGACCCGATGGTCGCTCACCAGGTGTTCGATGCTGGTTACCAGAGAGTCGCCGGCGTCGGCGTAGCTCGGCGTAGCTCGGCGGAGCTCGGCGTAGCTCGCCGTAGCTCGGCGGAGCTCAGCGTTGGTCGGGGGTGGCTCTCAGAGGTCGGGGCTGGTTCTCAGAGGTCGGGGGGCGTCGGCGTAGCTCGGCGGTGGTCGGGCGAGCTCGGCGGTGGTCGGGGGTGGTTTGTGACCTTGGCCGACCATTCGGCGTGCCATGGCGGCCGGCGGCGAGCTGCCGCAGGCCTAAAGCTCCGGTAGGCTATGTTGCAGCTCACAGCGAGGCAATTTCTCCCCTCCGGGCCCCAATATTCGTTTCTAAGGGATCCAATTTGGCTAACAGGGTCCCTTTTGGTGCTCGGCCACGGCACAGGCGCTTCTCCGGCGAGGCGGGCGGCGGTGTGGTGGCCGGGGTTCGGTTTTGGCACGAATGGGTGTGGTTCCCTTCTATCCCATGGCATACGGCAGTTCTCCGACGAGGTGGAGGCGCACGTAGCCAAGGCGACAGACATGATTCGGGGCTCGGCTATCTAGCGGCGGTGCCGAGGCAGACTTGGCGAACCTCGGCGGCCTTTCTCCGCAGCGCGAGGCGACCGGAGGTACTCGGAACGGATTTTTGGCGAGGCGAAACATGTCGGCGGTGATCACGTTTCCCCGAGAACGCACCTCGCGGTGTTCCGGGATATGGAGGTTCGATCTTCCGCAACTAAGCTTGTCCGAGGTGGTCGGTGAGTTGGTGGTCACGCTAACGGGTCGCGTCGGCGGTTTCACGGCTTGTGCGCGGGAACGCCGCCGAGGTGGCGGTGCTCTGAGCACGTGTGACGGCGATGCCCGTCGGAAGTGGCCTGACATCCATAGCCGATGTCCAGTGCTTTGATGGCCGGTCTTGTGCGCGTGTTGTGCGAAGTGTTCATGGGCCGAAAACTGCCCGTGGCCTACACGCTCGTGATGCCGAGCGCCATGACCGGTAGCACGGCGAGGTCGGATGAGGTGCATGGAGCAGGTGATCTTCCTGAGCCGGTAAAGGCTCGTGCCTGCGCGTCTCGTGGGCGGAACGCCATGGCAAAAGCAGGGCGAGGTCCGGACATGGCGTGCGGTGGCTCACCGTGGTGTCGGTGAAGCTAGGATGGCGGTGCAGTGGCGAGTCGGAGCCGTGCAGAGCGAACGCAGTGCCGTGCCGCTCCTCGTCCGTAGCTCGGGCTTCTCCTCCGTGTCCGGCTCCAGCGTGCTCCGCGGCGGCGGCGCTCCGGCAACTTCTCCTCCTCTGCTCCGCCCTTCTCCCTTCTCCCTCTCCCTCTATTGTGCGGTGTGGTGTAGTGGTTATGTCGCAGCGCGGCGGCGGCGAGTGGGACGAGGTCTAGGGCTTCGGGGCGACTCCTTTTATAGATGGCCAGGACATGACGTGGCAGCGGACGATGATTAGCGGCGAAGGGGGCACGTGGAGACCATCGGTGCTCCCGAGCTAGGGTTTCGGTGGTGCGCGCGGGCTTCTTGGCGAGCAAGGCAGGGGACAGGCGAGGGACAGCGGGGCCAGAGCTCTGCCATGCGTGGCGTTGTCGGTCACGCCATTTGCATGACTCTGTCGGCCACCGTCTTTCGCGAGGTGAGAAGAAGAACAGTAGCGAGAGGAAAAACGCTGACGGGTGGGGTCGTTGCGGCAGTGACTCAACGAGCGCGCGGGTGTGATAAAGAGGAGACGGGCCGGCTGGCTGGGCCGAATCTGCTCATCCTCTTTCTCTCTTCTTCTTTTTCTTTTTATTTTTCTATTTTCACTTAAGTGTATAAATACATATATTACCCATTTTAAATATTGAGTAAATACAAACATAAATTGCAATAAATCCCAAATGTGATGCATAAGTTATTATTCTATGTGAATGGAATTAAAATGCAAACTATACTCCTTTATTTACCAAATTCATAATGAAGCCTATATGCTTGCACAAGAAAAATGGGTTTTCATAATAAATAAATGAAAAATTTTAATTGGTTGGGATTTTAGGTTGTGTGGATTTTTAGGGTTGTTACAGTCCTCCCCCCTCATTAGGATCTCGACCTCGAGATTCAGAGATAACGTACCCATCGAAGAGGTAAGGAAACATAATCCGCAAGTCCGATTCTTTCTCCCACGTAGCTTCCCTTTCAGTGTGATTGCTCCACTGTACCTTGCACATCGGAATAGTCTTGTTCCGCGTCTCTTTGGTATCCCGTGCCAAGATCTTGATCGGATGTTCTTTATATTCAAGTGTGTCTTGCAGGTCTAGTGCATCCGTAGGAACTTGCTCCTCGGGAAGCTTCAAACACTTCCTTAATTGCGAGACATGGAACACGGGGTGTACTCCAGATAATTCCTCTGGTAGTTCCAGCTTGTAAGCAAGCTTTCCAACCCTTTTACAGATCTTGTATGGCCCAACATATCTTGGTGCCAATTTCCCTTTCACATGGAATCTGACGGTGCCACGAAGTGGAGATACTTTGAGGTAGACATAATCCCCAACCTTGAACTCAAGCTCTCTACGTCTTCTATCTGCATAGCTATTTTGCCTACTTTGTGCAATCCTCAAATTCTCTCTTACTTGGGCAACACCTTCTTCTGCTTCCACAATCTTAGCAGGACCGAAGAATGTCCTTTCACCTGGTTCCGACCACATTAGCGGGGTTCTGCACGGTCTTCCATACAATGCTTCAATTGGAGACATCTTAATGCTTGTTTGATAACTGTTGTTGTATGAGAACTCAGCGTGGGGTAGACAGCTCTCCCATCCTTTCTTGTACCTCAATACGCAAGCGCGTAACATGTCCTCGAGAATCTGGTTCACTCTTTCTGTTTGCCCGTCTGTTTGCGGGTGGTATGCTGTGCTGTAGTCGAGCTTGGTCCCGATGGACTTGTGCAAGGATTTCCAGAACTGTGATACAAACTGTGATCCTCGGTCAGATATAATACTCAGAGGTGCCCCATGTAACTTCAAAATGTTTGATACGTACAGATCTGCTAGCTTTTCAACTCTATACTTCCTTTTGACCGGTATAAAATGTGCGACTTTAGTCAGACGGTCCACTATTACCCATATACAATCATATCCATGCTCGGATCAGGGTAGTCCTAATATGAAGTCCATGGATATGCACTCCCACTTAGATTCTGGTATCTCAACTGGTTGTAGCAACCCTGCTGGTCTCTGATGTTCGGCCTTGATTCTATTTCATGTATCACATCGGGCTACATGCCCTGCAATGTCTGTCTTCATATTCTCCCACCAGAAGTGCTTCCTTAGATCATGGTACATCTTGGCTGACCCTGGGTGAATGCAATATTTGG
The DNA here is from genome assembly GCA_038502445.1 of Eremochloa ophiuroides. Taxonomy (NCBI): domain Eukaryota; kingdom Viridiplantae; phylum Streptophyta; class Magnoliopsida; order Poales; family Poaceae; genus Eremochloa; species Eremochloa ophiuroides. The sequence goes on from JAHLJS010000006.1 coordinate 18,773,280, forward strand.
AGTCATGCCCTTCCGACAGGATCTCTTCTCGTATCGCTGAATCCGTCGGTACACAGATTCTATCTTTGTACCATACAGTTCCCTGCTCATCTTCTCGGTAGCCCAGCTTCATCAAACCACGGATATAGTCTATCTCAGGACAGTTCCTTTGTGCTTCACGGATCCGTGAGGTGAGATTGTACTCGACGTGAAGCTCATTTAGCATGCCATAGGAGACTACCTCGAGCTGGAATGCGTCGAACTCTCTCCTGAGCTCAGGCGGCATAGAGTTGGTGATGAGGGTATGGCAGTAGCTTTTGCGGCTAAGTGCATCAGCGACAACATTAGCCTTCCCTGGGTGGTAATGGATCTCAAGATCATAGTCCTTGATGAGTTCTAGCCATCTGCGCTGCCTCATATTCAGATCATCTTGTGTGAAGAAGTACTTCAGGCTCTTGTGGTCAGTGTAGATGTCACACTTGTTGCTTATTAGATAGTGTCTCCAAATCTTGAGTGCATGTACCACGGCTGCAAGTTCTAGGTCGTGAGTCGGGTATCGCTGCTCATGTTCTTTCAACTGTCTTGAGGCATAAGCTATCACCCTTCCTTCTTGCATTAGTACACAGTCCAAACCTTGCCGAGAGGCATCACAATATACAACAAAATCTTTGTGAATATCGGGCAGGGCTAGTACAGGTGTAGTAGTGAGCTTCTCCTTCAAGGTCTGAAAACTCTTCTCACATTCAGGAGTCCATATAAACTTGTTCTCTTTCTTCAGCAAGTTGGTCATGGGTCTTGCAATCTTGGAGAAGTTCTCAATAAATCTGCGATAGTATCCTACAAGTCCCAAAAAGCTTCTGATTTCTGACACATTACGGGGTTGTTCCCACTCTTTCACAGCTTCAACCTTGGCTGGGTCCACTGCAACTCCTTCTCCTGATAGTACGTGACCAAGGAAAGCAACTTCCTCAAGCCAGAATTCGCACTTGGAGAATTTGGCGTATAGCTGGTTGCGAGACAACCTCTCCAATACGGTCCTCAGATGATGTTCATGTTCCTCTTTTGTGGCTGAGTAAACCAATATATCATCAATAAATACCACTACAAACTTGTCTAGCTCATTCATGAAGATCTTGTTCATCATGTTCATGAAGTATGCTGGAGCATTAGTGAGTCCAAATGAGACTACTGTGCACTCATACTGTCCATATCTAGTGACAAATGCAGTCTTCGGGATATCCTCTTCCCTGATCTTCATCTGATGGTACCCTGATCAGAGATTGATCTTTGAGAAGTACTTGGCCTTACTCAGTTGATCTAACAGATCATCGATGCGGGGCAATGGGTACTTATTCTTGACTGTAACCGCATTCAGATTCCGGTAGTCAATGCACATCCTCATCGTGCCATCCTTCTTCTTGACAAACAAAATGGGAGATCCCCAGGGCGAGGCACTAGGCCTAATGAAGCCCTTCTCCAGTAATTCTCCCAGCTGCTTCTTGAGTTCCTTCAACTCATCAGCCGACATTCTGTAGGGTCTTTTGGCAATCGGTGCAGTCCCTGGCATCAGCTCTATAACAAACTCCACATCTCTATCTAGTGGCATTCCTGGCAACCCCTCTGGAAATACGTCATTGAATTCATAGACTACTGGCACATCTCTGAATGTCAGCTCCATCTTATCTGCATTAGTCTCCAGAGCACATAGGAGGGCTTGGACTCTCCTGGTTTGGGGTATACATCGAACGGCGGTTCCCTAAGGGTGGGTTACCTGAACATATCTAGGTGAACAAGATATCACTCCCCGATGTTTGGTTAGCCAGTCCATGCCTAAGATGACATCTAAGCTATTGGAGGGTAGTAGGGTTAGGTCAGCTCGAAAGTTAAGTCCCTCGATTGTGATTATCACTCCCCTACATATGTGAATGCTTCTGAGGGTTCCTAAGGGCGAGCTAGTTAGGATGGGGTTTGCTCTCGGGGTTACAGGTATGTTATGCTTACATGCATATGCAGATGAAATATACGAACATGTAGCTCCCGAATCGAACAGAACTGTAGCCATGTTACCCTGAACTAGGAACGTACCGTACACAGCATCAGATGCAGCTTTAGCTTCCTCAGCGGTCATGTGGTTCAGTCTTCCTCGGGTAGCAGATCCCCGGTTCGGTGTACCCTGTGCAGCTGCTGGTGCACGGTTAAGGTCGGGGCACACAGCCACACGGTGTCCAGGCTTTCCGCATCCGAAGCAAGTGAAGGGCGCACTGCCTGCTGTGGCTGTCGCAGGAGCCTTCCAATTGCTTGTCCTTGGCGTGTTGGTAGCGGGGGCGGGTGTGTTCTGCATAGCTCAAGTCGGCGCAGGGTAGGTCTGAGCGGGGCGGTGGTAGTTGCTGCTGTTGGTACCACCACCACGGCTCGTTCCTGAAGAAGGTCCCTGGCGAGTCCGGAATGACGGGGGTGCTCCCGTTCGCTGTCTCTGAGGTGGAGCAGTGCAGGCGGGTCCCTCAGAGCAGCGCTTCTTTCCCTTGTTCTGGGCCTCGAACTCCAGACGTGCTTCCATGCGATCCTTCTCGATCTCAATACAGCGGTCAATCAGCTCACGCAGAGTGTAGCTCTTGTTCCCTGATAGAGCCAACCTGATCTTGGTCTGAAGTCCCTTCCTGTAGTAGTACATCTTTTCCTTCTCGGAACTCACGCATAATGCAGGTGCGTAGCGGAGCAAGCAGTTGAAGCGGGTGGTGTACTCGTGGATCCGGTCAGCTCCCTAGTAGATGTTGCGAAACTCGTTCTCCTTGGCCTCCATGACTCCCTTAGGAATGTGGTGGTCACGGAAAGCCTCGGTGAACTCATCCCCGTCAATGCGGGCTAGGTCCTCGTGAGCACTGGTGTAGTTGTCCCACCATGCTCGTGCAGCACCGGTCAGCTGGTGGCTAGCAATCCCAACACACTCCTCGTTGGAGCAAGTGGTCAGGTCCAGCTTCTTCTCCATCTCTTTAAGCCAATCGTCGGCCGCGAGGGGATCGCTGTCGGTCCCGTCGAAGGTAGGTAGCATCAGCTTCAGGAAACCCTCCAGTTTCCTTTGGAAGTCATTCTGGGGTGGCCCGTGGTGCCTGTTCATCCCAGTAGCAATGGCATTCAGCAGCTGGGTCTACTGTGCCATCACTTCCGCCAACGTCGGTGGCGGCGGCGGTGGCGGTGGCGGAGGCACGTTCTCGCCCTGTGGTGGCGGATTGTTCACCGGCGGTGCATCCTCTACCCGGCGCAGCTCTTCTTCTAGGTTAACTCCAGCACATCTGCCAGCTCGGCGTCCACGGTTGCGACCACGCCCGCGTCCTGGCGCAGGTGCGGGGGAGGGCTGGCGGTTCTCTAGACGCGCGGAACGTCTCATCGACATCTGAAATTATTAGGTACGTGCTCAGTGCAGTAATAATCTTGTAGTGGTTTAAGTAGGAGTTAGATGTTTTCAACGATTTAAATGAATTAAAACATTTTTCATGCTATCCTACACTCAACCAAAGAAGCATAGAGAACCATAAGAAGCATAAGATCCAAATGTCACTCATCACATGGTTATTATTACATAAAGGATGTTCCTAGCTGCTATGAAGATCGTGCTATGCGCAGATAGCCAATGACAGGACAACTCATGGTATCACTAGCCTAAGGGCCACGTAGGGTCCCATAAGCTACTGGTGCATAAGGTCGAGTACGGCGTCGGGTATGCGGCTGTCCTCTGCCTCGATCTCGTCATCAGTCATGGTCAGGCGCTTGACGTAGTCGAGTGCTACAGCTAGCTCTGGAGTGGCCTCTATCTCCTGCATCCTTAGAGACAGACACGCTCCCAGGTTGAGCGTAGTGGGTGGTACGCGGAAGTCTCCCTCCCGGGGCTTCACCATCTCCAGTGGGGAAAGCGAACTCTGTACCTTCCGGACCTCAATAGCTCTCCTGGCATCGGACTGCTTCCAAGCTGTCTCTGTCCTCCATAGCTTGTCCTTTAGGAACTCCACCATCTTCACGCGGTCGATCAGAATCCCTTGGTTGCGGGTGGACTTCTCCTCGGCTTTCTCCAACTGCTTCTCCAACTCCCTGATCCTGGAGCGCAACGTGCTCATCTCGACTCCTCTGTCTCTGCTCCTCTGCTCCCTCTCAGCAAGCGCTCTCTCCTTGTCGTCTAGCCTCCTCTGTAATCCCAATACTCTGCTGTTCAGGTAGTCATTGCGTAACCCAAAATCCCCGATCTTGTCTCGCAAGTCGGCGATCTCGGCTCGGTGTAGCTCATCACGGCGCTGCATCTCCAGCTGCAAGTCAGTGACTGCTTTGCTCAAACTCTCCAGGGTCTGAGTCCCTTTCTACAAACTGTCCTCGACCTCTGCCATGCGTGCTCGGTCACGCTGCCTCCTTTGCTCCAACGAGCTGATGAACTCGTCCTGCTCCTGGAGGTGGTGTGCCACTGTGCGTAGGCAAGGGTCAGTCTCGGCCTGAACGATCTGGCTGGTGTACAGAATCCTCTGGATGGGGTCAGGGTGCAGCTCCAAAGCCTGAGGTAGCAGACGGAAATGGGTCCTCTTGAGGTACTCATAGGCGGTGTACACAATTGCGCGTAGTACCTTGCGGGAGACGGACTGTACTCCGTCCTCCACAGTCTCTCCAGCAGTGTAGTCAGTAAAAACCGGCATCCCTGGAAGGGTCAGGCTGATGGGTGTCTCAACTCTGGTAGTGACAGGTCCTTCAAACCTCTTAGCCTCGACAAGCTTCCCTCGGCTGAAGTACTGGATCTGGTCTGACGGTGCTCCCAGCTCCTCCAATACCTGGCGTAGCACCATGGCAAATCCGCCGTGGTTCCTCCCATTGATCGGGATCTCAATAGTGCCATCGTGCAGTGGACGAAGTGGTGGTCCAAGGCTGGTCATCTGCAAATTTTCAAGAAACGGATTAGCATGTCCTTGTATTAGATAAGCCATTGCATAAAAAGTGAATGCAAGGTCGGTAATATAACCGAAAGAGAGTCTGGCTTCCTATTCTAGCGTCCATTTTCTATGGGTCTCGTCCTACAGTCAAGTATGGCTCTGATACCAAACTGAAACGACCTCGATTTCCGCGAAGGGAAATCCACAGGCTCGAATTGTAATTCAACAGATTGCTTGGGACAATCCATGAAATTACCCATATCTCAGTTGACACCAGGATCTATACAACGGTAATTAAATCTTACATAAACATTTATTACATCGCCACATTGGCGGAATCAACATTCAGAGAAGCTTAGAAGATGCGGAAACGATTCATCCTTCATGGCCAACTTGAGTGTAGCACGTGACCCTATTTCTCGTCATCATCTTCCTCGAGGTCGTACTCATTCTCGTCACCTGACAGCAAATTTATCAGTACGATATGTACTGGCCACGGAGCCCACCTATGCAGCATTTGCTTTGTGGAAAGTGGATGCAAGGCTATACAAGCAGACCTATAGGCTGAGGTTTTCCTATGCAGCTGTAATCAATGTTTTAATTAGTCAAGTTTTATCTCCAATTACACCATCATCCCTTTTCCCATTACCACATCTCACATACCCACACCTCACTCTCATTCGACAGGCCCAACTCCCTCTCGGGCCTATCTCAGCGGCACACTACCACAGCGGGTACACTGCCGGAAAAATGTCATCCAGGGGGAGAAGAGAACACTCACTACACTAGTAGAAGCTTCACAGGAAAGGTCCATAGCCAACAAGTTGGCATATGTATCGATCGATCAACCGTACACTCTGCAGAGGTTTCACTACCCACAAGATTAGCCATCATAGGTGTTGCGCAAACACCTAGGCAGAATTCCGGGTGCTTGCTTGCCTAGGTCGATGCCACCCTACCACTCAGCCCTGGGATATTCTGGATCCTACACCGTTATGCTGAGACTGGGAGACACAGTACCGGGCCCATCCAGTGGTACTGCGCATCTAGAACGGAACGGGAACCCATCGACCGTCTCCGCCCACCCTTATCACCTCTCAACCTAGCAGTAGTGGCACCGTCCTACCAAGTAGACCAGCCGTCTCCCGCCCATCAGAAGCGAGTGAGTAGAAAAGGATTCCCATGAATCTGAAACTAGTCCATCTTAGGTTTGACCAAGCAGGCATCTTCACTTAGGGGATACTCTCCCCGTGCCATCACAGCACCTCCGTCCACGGGCTTCAAACCACCAAGGCTATCCCACCCGGAACCTCCTCAACAACTTTACCCGCCACAGGTATCTCGCTTGGGGATGCCCAGGTTGCACCCCCGGCACGACTTGCCCCACGGGCTTGTCTCACATCCCACTTGGTCGACATCAAACCTTACCACGCACCCAAGACGCACGCAGCACTCTCTCCCAGTGGTTATAATCAGTTATACACCGTCCCAATTCCACCACATAGCATATAGCAAGTAGTGAGTAGTGGAAGAGTAACAGTAAATTAAGCAGCAGCTATCCTAGCAGTGGATAGCAGGGTAAAGTCTTATCAAGGCAGGGAATTCAAATATACTATCATGCAATCAATCCATACATAATCATAAAGCAATAGCAACAATGTCATTTGCAATGCGTAAATAGGATCTAAGGATTTGGTGGGACGTGGCACCTTCGTAGTTGTCTCCTAGCTCCTGAAAGTACTCATGGTCGTCTTCCTTAGTCAGATCCTCCTCCGGCTCTGAAATCGATCACGAAATAGTCGCGTCAGCGACTCCTATAGAGTATATCAGAAAAATCCAATAAAATAAAGAGTCAAATGCACACAAACATAGTCTTAGATTGTAGATCTCATTTTTCTGAGAATTTTGATATATGGTGCGTAATTTTTGGACATCGTATGAATAAGTTATGAATTTCCGAAGATTATCCTATTTTCTGAAAATGGAAATTGGCCGATTAATCACGGGATGACAGCTCGGGATTGGTCCACGTGGCGCGCGGGTCCCATAGTGCGTCATGTGGTGGCTTAACAGAACACAGACCCGATGGTCGCTCACCAGGTGTTCGATGCTGGTTACCAGAGAGTCGCCGGCGTCGGCGTAGCTCGGCGTAGCTCGGCGGAGCTCGGCGTAGCTCGCCGTAGCTCGGCGGAGCTCAGCGTTGGTCGGGGGTGGCTCTCAGAGGTCGGGGCTGGTTCTCAGAGGTCGGGGGGCGTCGGCGTAGCTCGGCGGTGGTCGGGCGAGCTCGGCGGTGGTCGGGGGTGGTTTGTGACCTTGGCCGACCATTCGGCGTGCCATGGCGGCCGGCGGCGAGCTGCCGCAGGCCTAAAGCTCCGGTAGGCTATGTTGCAGCTCACAGCGAGGCAATTTCTCCCCTCCGGGCCCCAATATTCGTTTCTAAGGGATCCAATTTGGCTAACAGGGTCCCTTTTGGTGCTCGGCCACGGCACAGGCGCTTCTCCGGCGAGGCGGGCGGCGGTGTGGTGGCCGGGGTTCGGTTTTGGCACGAATGGGTGTGGTTCCCTTCTATCCCATGGCATACGGCAGTTCTCCGACGAGGTGGAGGCGCACGTAGCCAAGGCGACAGACATGATTCGGGGCTCGGCTATCTAGCGGCGGTGCCGAGGCAGACTTGGCGAACCTCGGCGGCCTTTCTCCGCAGCGCGAGGCGACCGGAGGTACTCGGAACGGATTTTTGGCGAGGCGAAACATGTCGGCGGTGATCACGTTTCCCCGAGAACGCACCTCGCGGTGTTCCGGGATATGGAGGTTCGATCTTCCGCAACTAAGCTTGTCCGAGGTGGTCGGTGAGTTGGTGGTCACGCTAACGGGTCGCGTCGGCGGTTTCACGGCTTGTGCGCGGGAACGCCGCCGAGGTGGCGGTGCTCTGAGCACGTGTGACGGCGATGCCCGTCGGAAGTGGCCTGACATCCATAGCCGATGTCCAGTGCTTTGATGGCCGGTCTTGTGCGCGTGTTGTGCGAAGTGTTCATGGGCCGAAAACTGCCCGTGGCCTACACGCTCGTGATGCCGAGCGCCATGACCGGTAGCACGGCGAGGTCGGATGAGGTGCATGGAGCAGGTGATCTTCCTGAGCCGGTAAAGGCTCGTGCCTGCGCGTCTCGTGGGCGGAACGCCATGGCAAAAGCAGGGCGAGGTCCGGACATGGCGTGCGGTGGCTCACCGTGGTGTCGGTGAAGCTAGGATGGCGGTGCAGTGGCGAGTCGGAGCCGTGCAGAGCGAACGCAGTGCCGTGCCGCTCCTCGTCCGTAGCTCGGGCTTCTCCTCCGTGTCCGGCTCCAGCGTGCTCCGCGGCGGCGGCGCTCCGGCAACTTCTCCTCCTCTGCTCCGCCCTTCTCCCTTCTCCCTCTCCCTCTATTGTGCGGTGTGGTGTAGTGGTTATGTCGCAGCGCGGCGGCGGCGAGTGGGACGAGGTCTAGGGCTTCGGGGCGACTCCTTTTATAGATGGCCAGGACATGACGTGGCAGCGGACGATGATTAGCGGCGAAGGGGGCACGTGGAGACCATCGGTGCTCCCGAGCTAGGGTTTCGGTGGTGCGCGCGGGCTTCTTGGCGAGCAAGGCAGGGGACAGGCGAGGGACAGCGGGGCCAGAGCTCTGCCATGCGTGGCGTTGTCGGTCACGCCATTTGCATGACTCTGTCGGCCACCGTCTTTCGCGAGGTGAGAAGAAGAACAGTAGCGAGAGGAAAAACGCTGACGGGTGGGGTCGTTGCGGCAGTGACTCAACGAGCGCGCGGGTGTGATAAAGAGGAGACGGGCCGGCTGGCTGGGCCGAATCTGCTCATCCTCTTTCTCTCTTCTTCTTTTTCTTTTTCTTTTTCTATTTTCACTTAAGTGTATAAATACATATATTACCCATTTTAAATATTGAGTAAATACAAACATAAATTGCAATAAATCCCAAATGTGATGCATAAGTTATTATTCTATGTGAATGGAATTAAAATGCAAACTATACTCCTTTATTTACCAAATTCATAATGAAGCCTATATGCTTGCACAAGAAAAATGGGTTTTCATAATAAATAAATGAAAAATTTTAATTGGTTGGGATCTTAGGTTGTGTGGATTTTTAGGGTTGTTACATTAACAAATACCTACCAAGGCCAAATATGATTCTTTATGATGAAACCTTCCACATATGCCATTTACTTTGTGTTGAGTTTGGTCAAGTTTTGTGACCGCTGTTGAGAGATGTTTTATGCTCCCAAGATCAAAATCCACATGCACCCACCAAAATATGCCAACTCTTACACTAGGAGTTGGGCAGTTTTCCTCCACCAAATAAAAGTGTTGTTTTTATCCAAAGAAACAAGCACTCTTGATAAAAAACTTTACTCATCCATCATGATATCTCCTCATTCAAAATATGTCTTATGCCAATAAAAGATATGAGGCTATGCTAAAAAAAAGAGAGAATCTGTGCCAAGGGGCATCAGAAAATAAACGGGGAAGATGATTCCAAATACCCGTTCAAAATATATATATATATAATATAAATAGTGATGAAGTTCCTATAGCCCATATCTTGTCTTTTTCAAAAAAGGAGAATCATGATGCATAGAGTATCAAAAAGATTTAGAATTAGGTTTCCACCTTCATATTCTCCACACACATGCACATTCTGATCTAGGAGTATAACGCACTCCCTCCGGTACGGTCTGGGGTTTGACTCGACAATATATGCATGGTAAGTGTGCCTTATCATTTTTCATTCCTACCTAAAACTCTAGATAAGCCTTTTTAAAAGCAGGATGACCATGTGAAGGCATTATTTTTATGCCTTGGTGAGGAACCACTTACATACATGAGCGATTTGAGAGAATCATTCAAGGAACACAAGCTATTCTTATGATTTTCAAAATCTTGCAAACACCCAAGTTTCTACGCATGGACAAACTAAGCAGATTTGAATCCAGACTATTCCATTTTGCAATTACTCAAGATAATTTGGTAGACACATTGAAGTTCATAAATCCAGGTGAAGTTTGGAATAAACTGTATGCAGATCTTTATGAATAAGGAAAAATGAACCCATTTGGTCCTTAGCACTTTACTCGAGGACGAGTAAAGGACCAAGTGTGGGGGAGTTGTTGGCGGTCCTTAACAACCAAAATATAACATCATTCTAATGCTAATAAATAGAAGGTAGGGCTTTTATCCAACCTTTCCACGAGTTTTGTTGCACATGTGACTTGCAGGTCGAACACGTGGAAATGCATAAAAATCACCGGAAAGCGCACTTCCAGAAAATATATTCAGAAAAGGCGCAAATCAAGAATAAAAGAGAAAAGCCCATCAAACCATCAAACGGAATCCATCCGTAACCATGGGGGAGGCCCAGGCCCAGGGAGAAACCGACCACCCGAAGGCAGTGGCCAGTTGCCGCCTCCCAGGGACCGACCGCCCCCGGGTGCGGCCGCCCCCTAGTTGACGCTTCCCAGGCCCAGTCTTCAGTGAAAGTGCTCATGGCGGTTCCCTGAAGGCGGTTTCACCTCCTTCCATGCTTAGCTACGCCGAAACTGACCTGTGGAGCTATAAAATGAGGCCCTCATCCCCTCATAAAGAACAACTTGATACAAGAGAGAAGAAGAAGGGAGTGCCACTATTTTTCCATTAGTTTAGCTTCTAGCTAGGCTAGTATAGGGTTAGAGAGAGATATAGAAGCTTGAGAAGTGAGAGCGGGGTCGAAGCAGTTCTACTCTCGGGTGGACAAAGTGCCGGGCTTGTCGGCTCTCACATCCAACTTGTACCTCTACAACCATCTTGCTACTTGAAGTAAGAGGTTTGTGATAATTCTAAGTTTTGATTCATTAAGTAAGTAATTTTTATAAAACTACTTGTTTGTGGGATCGTCGCTCGTCCGTTGGACGGGTGCTCTAGTTAGAGGACTCCTGATAAAGACGGAAGTTCCTGGCCATCGCTAGAGTAGTAGTCGTCGTCGTAGATGTGGTGTCTAAGTCGGGGTCTACCTTCGTATGTTGTGCGTGCCCACGGGCAGAGGGGTAGGTGGCAGGTGGTGACAGCCATGTCCACTCGTATCTAAATTCCCCCACGTTCGGCCGTGGAGTAGTGCTGATACTGGTATCGGCTGGCAGACCAGCTGCGTCAGTGGGCCTGAAGCAGACAAGTAGTGGGGAAGTTATCTTCACTTAGTGTTTCTAGCCTTAGTGTATCCTCTCTACCCATGTTATCCCCTCTACCTTTTTTTAGGGTAAACTAGCTAAGAGCCTATAAACATAAGTCGTTCCTTTGAGAAATTATAAATACGATACCCTGAATACTTCCGGGTGAAGTACTACAATGGTACTTCCGTGCGCTTGCGGACTTTTCTGCTGACGCTAAGAAGCGCCAACACCCACAAGCCGGGCAACCAAGTATATATAGAGAGGCACCTCAAAACTAGCTGTTACTGTGTTTCTGCGACGGTCACGGACAGTTGTTGACGGTACTTATCACCTGTTTTCTACCATCATAACCGTCAACAAAACACTCTTTTCAGAGAAGAAACAAGCAAACACATAGTGACTTAGGTACAAATAACTTGCTTCCACATGTACATGTCATTATTTGCTTGCAGGTACTCAAAACAGGTAATTCCAGAGTTCAGAAGTCCAAGATGAAGATATAATGCAAATCAAACTATGACAAAGTGGCAAGGTAATGTCACAATCATCAATTTCTTGGCTCCAGGATCAAGTAGGCACTTGGTGCACCCCAGCACTCCATCTTCAAGAATCAAGCAATAAAATGATGTGAGAGAGAGCTGAGCTGAAGTAGGGTCAGGTCATGGGTCGGCCGACCCATGCATGGAGCCCTGCTGGCTCTGCTGACGTGGCACGATCTAGTACACCTCTCTTATAGTCTATTTCCACCGTTGGATCACAAGTATACCTTCAATCAATGGTGGAAGAGCAAAGCACAGGGATTCATGGGCCCACAACGAAGAAACCGACATGACAACGGAATAACCAACACATGGGCAACACTCTATGACATGTGGGGAGCAAACTGGTGGGACCCACCTGCCATAGGGAGTTCAGCCGACCCCTTGGTGCCCAAATTCCACCCACCCACTCCAGGCATGAAGATAGGTAACGTGGTGAATCCAGAATGTCCAAATCAAGTCGGTTCAAGGTCGGTAGATCCAAGGGTTGAGATGGAAAGGCACATGGATTGATGACATGGCACTCCTCTTCATTCCCCTATAAATACCCCCTAGTCCTTCACTCTAAACATCAAGTATCAAGTGTATCATAGGAAGAAAGACTACTCTAATAGCTTTAGTGTTAGAATAAGAGGGAAGAGAGCGAGGGAAGTTTTCAGGAGAAAGCCCCGGGCCTGTCGGGAGTCTTCTCCAAGGTGTACCTCAGCGGATGCAAGCTTCGAGTAAGTTTTGCATCTGAGTCCTTCTAGTATTTGATATTCTGGTTCTGGTACTATAAGTATATATATACTTGCTTTACTCGTACATTGCTTTACTTAGTGAAATGCTCTAGTCTCTAGCTAAGATTAGAGTAGTTAGTGTAGTGTAGACGTGGTGTCTATACTATCTCTTACCGGTGTAGGTCGCTTGTCGCACGGATTGTTTGTGAGTGCCAGCAAGTGGTGACAGCCTTGTCTGGTCTTAGTACCCCACCATGTGTGTAAGACAAGTTATTAAAATGGCAGGGCATCAATACAATAGCATAGCCACCTCTAGGTAGGAGTTATATCTCCTACTGTTTCGCCTATCACCTCTTGTAAGGGAAGAGGTGGTAAACCTCTTTATACTTAGAACACCAAGACCAGATATCTCTTGCTACATAGGAACCTCTCTATACCTACATCCTAAACCCTTTGATCACCATCTGACAGACTGTTGGCGCAAAAAGTAGTTCCCTAAGCCCAACACACCAGCGAAGCCGGAAACGACCCTTGAGGCAGTGAAGCTCTCGCAGATCCAGCTAGCTTCGGACCCTGGTCTGAGAGTGTCAGTAACACCCAAGCGTGCCAGTCAATTTGACCTGCAATTGACAAGGAAAAAGATAGTAATCAGTAATCACAGGGCGGAACTAACCGGTATGTCCAGATAGTTCCAACTGTATGGCTCGAAGAGCCGATGTAATGGGAGATCGACTAGAAAGCCGATTCCGCCATGTTATGAACCGATTGTAGCGAAACATGCATTATAACTCAAGTTAACCGATTCAGACATGAATTCAATGACATATACTTGCATTAGACAGAAATATGCTATAAAAGATGTAGTCACAGCAAGCTAACATGATCATAAGATATCTCAATGTAAAAACAAGATGAAATCGGCTATTTCAGCCGATTTAGTGTATACGAGCAACATACAAGTCTATAAAGCAAACAATGTTTCAATTCTCCGGCTAATAGATCTAAATCACAATCTTGCAACAGTGGAGATCGAGCGGATCGAGGCAGTCATGATGAAGTTGCAACTTAGATCCGTTAACCCTTGAATCTAGACAATGTTTATTTTATTACTTGAGTGCGACCCGTATCTAATCTAGATCCAAAATACAACCGGCTGGTGCAAAGCATTCTATCTTATCAATATAAAATGAACGGCAAACATAATTCATTGAACATATAGATCTATTAGATATAAGCCGACGCATATGGATCAAGAGGGGCAAGTTGATGATTGCTTTAAATAAAAAACAATAAACATAAGCAACATCGGTAACTTAATGAATCTAGCTAAATTGCCAAATTTAACTAGAGCCGATAACTAATCCATGCATGCAAACTGTCTTAATCTATAGCCTATCCACCGGATGACGTTAACTAATAGATTAATCAAGCAAACAAACACGAATCGATAACTAATCCGCGCGTGAAAACCGTCCTAATCTGCATCTCGTCCACCGGATGACGGTTAACACAGATTGATCGGGTAAACCAGCGTGAATCATCCTTGACTCACTGTGCTTCCCACGTCCACCGGATGACGCCAAAGAAACAGAGCTTAGCAAGGACTCTGGTCCTGCCATGCTTCCATGTCCACCGGATGACGCTAAAAAGACATAGTTTAACAGGGGGTTGACGATACTTACAAGCAAGCCTGCGTCCACCGGATGACACCCAGCCTGGATGAAGTAACTCGCCGGACTCGACTGACTCTAGGGTTTGTTTGGCCGGGCCAAAAGTTGTGTTGTATTGATGTTGTTGTGTTTTACAATGGCTGAGTGCTTATATTTATACCCTGAGCGTAGCTAGAGTCCTAGTCGAATTACAACTCATTAATAGATAAGGAAACTAACAAACTATCCTATATCTAAGGTAACATGGAATCCCACCTTCCCTTTCCATAATGGACTCCGATCGTGATCGCATCCTGGCGGCGCGGACTCTGGATGACGTCATTAATACCGACGCTGCGCGCCTCCTGTCATCTTGACCCGATAACCGATTCACCGTGCAATCGGCTATTTTCTTCCTTCCGCTGGACGGAGTCTGCTTCCGAAATTGGCTATCTTCCTCTGGTATCGGTTATCTCCCTTTAGTATCGGTTATCGGCTCCCAGCCCAAAATTTTGTGTATTTCTTTGTTTCTATACCATCGGCCAGCTCTTTCCTTTCTGGGGTAAATTTACCAAATTTTGGTGTAAACACGGACTTGGACCTAGTTAGTTCACTTCACATTCCCCGTGGAAAATACGATACCTGGAATACACCCGGTGAAGGCTACATTGACTACCGTATGCTTGCGATATATCCCTTTGCCACTTCTGGTGTCAACAAGCTTTCTGGCATCGTTGTCGGGGAATGGTAGCTGCTTTAACTAGGGACAAGTCGTCTTAGTTATCCTTGTTTGACCCAACACTATCTTTCCACATACACATGGATCAAACACCTATCTTCGAATATGCTGCTCCATCGGGCGCTAGGATGGAGCTGCCTAGTTCATCACAGGCCATTTTTGTTGTTCGTTATGAGCTACGCCCAGGTCTCATAACGATGGTTCAGGAGAAGCCTTTTTCTGGGGATGAAGATGAGAACCCCTACACACACCTATGAGATTTTGAACAACTGTGCTCTTGCATACACATCCAAGGGATGAGGCGAGATACCCTTAAGTGGAATCTATTCCCATTCTCTTTGACGGGAATAGCCAAACGATGGTATACTCGCCACATAGGTAGTGTGAATGGAGAATGGGAGAAGCTGCAGTCTAAGTTTTGTATCACCTTCTTCTCTATTCCCCGAGTTGCTCGTCTTTGTGTAGAGATCCTAACCTTTAGACAAAAGGATAAGGAACCTCTAGGTGCGGCATGGGCCCGTCTCACAGACCTAGTGTCTTCTGGCCCCGATTTAGCTATAACCGAGCCAACACTCTTGCAACACTTCCTCGGTCTTAGCCAAAACTCCACACAGTTTCTTGATTTAGACTCTAAGGGAGCATTCTTGCATCTCCCCATTAGTGAAGGTAAGGAAGTTCTCACAGAAATTCTCGAGAACACCCCCTACACTAATGTCTATGATGAAGCCCCTGAAGAAGATCAAACCCCGAAGGACAAACCCACGATAGCCGAAACCTCACCACTCACATCACAATCTATCGAACCTGAACCACAACCTCCAAACCCTCCAGAGGAAGTTAAACTTTTGGAATTTCCTCTTGATATCGAGGCAGGTCTCTTTTTCGATTTTGGAAATACCTCAAATCAACCTGTGCAAAAGAAGTCTACAACACATAGAGCTCCAAACAATAACATCCCAAATCGCCTTGAGACACACTATCTCAAGGAAACTATTCAAGAGCTCGCGTCCATTATGAGTGACGAATGGCTGAAAGAGGCCGAAGCCTCACCTGAGGTCATTAGGACCTTATCTTGCATCACAACCATTCCTTGCACCATAAATAGGACTACCATAGACTCTCTTTATGACCCCACTGTAGGAGTAAGCATCATGTCTAAATCTTTAGCAAGTGCACTCTTAGGAGAAGAACCTCTAGCCCCGACCAACAAATTTCTGAAATTACCCTCTAGGAAATTGGTCGAGAGCTACAGGATTGCACAGACCATCCCTGTCTCAATTAACAAGATCAACATCCTCTTAAACTTCTTTATATTCGATATAAAGAAATTTGACTTGTTGATTGGGCACCCGCTCAAGAGACTCCTTGATGGATTCCATGGAGGGAACCTTGAAGGTCATCTTGGGAAGAATCTTTGCCATTCGATTCCACTAGCAAATTCTGCAGAATCGCACCCCGAGTCTGACTCGATAGAGGAAGTAATGGCTGCATCACTTCTAGAACCATCTCATCCTGATCTAGAAGAGGATGCTAAAGATTTCATCCAAGAAGAGGCCGAATTAGAAGAAACTATAGACTTGGATAAATCTGAACTCCCATCTAAGCGCTCTATAGAACTTAATCCCCTTCCTTTTGGACTTAAGTACGTCTTCCTCAATAGTGATAGAGAGACTCCGGTAATCATTAGTGACCAACTTTCTGAGGAGGAAGCCACCAAACTCATCACGATCACCCTTTTAATGAAACACCGTTCTGTCTTAGGCTACTCTCTCCAAGATCTTAAGGGAATTAGTCCGACTCTTTGCACCCATCGCATCCCTATTGAGCAAGATGCTGCACCTTCTAGGGAGCCTCAGCGAAGGCTAAACAATGCGATGAGAGAGGTAGTAAAGAAAGAGGTCTTGAAACTCTTGCACGCAGGCATAATCTACCATATTCCTAACAGCGAGTGGGTTAGCCCTGTCCAGGTAGTGCCTAAGAAAGGAGGGATGACGATCGTTAAAAATGAGAAAAATGAATTAATACCTCAACGAACCGTCACAGGTTGGAGAATGTGTATAGATTACCAAAAACTTAAGAAGGCCACAAACAAAGATCACTTCCTGTTGCCATTCATCGATAAGATGTTAGAACGGCTTGCAAAACATTATTTCTTCTGTTTCCTTGGTGGGTATTCGGGTTATCACCAAATCCCCATCCATCCTGACGACCAAAGTAAGACAACCTTCACATGCCCCTATGGAACATATGCTTACAGGCGCATGTCTTTTGGCCTATGAAATGCTCCTGCCTCTTCTCAATGGTGCATGATGTCCATCTTGTCCGATATGATCGAAGAAATCATGGAGGTGTTCATGGACGACTTGTCAGTCTATGGCAAAACCTTCGATCACTACCTAGAGAATTTGGACCGTGTCTTACAAAGATACGAGGAAAAGCACTTAGTGTTGAACTGGGAAAAATGCCACTTCATGGTTTGAGAAGGAATAGTGCTAGGACATAGAGTGTCCGAGAGTGGGATAGAGGTGCATAGAGCTAAGATTGAAGTCATAGAGCAGCTCCCACCGCCCACGAATGTTAAGGGTGTTCGCAGTTTTCTTGGGCATGCATGATTATATATAAGGTTTATAAAAGATTTCTCTCAAATTGCTAGACCTTTAACAAACCTGCTTGCTAAAGATGCACCATTTAACTCTGATGATGAGTGCTTAGACTCTTTTTATTATCTTACGAAAGCACTTGTCTCTGTGCCAATCATACAACCCCCTGATTGGACAATCTCTATTGAGATAATATATGATGCTAGTGACTATGTTGTAGGTGCTGTCTTACGATAGACCAAAGATAAGAAACATCATGCAATCTCATATGCTAGCAAAACCTTAACTGGGCCACAATTGAATTATACAACAACTAAAAAAGAACTGTTGGCTGTGGTTTTTGCTATAGACAAGTTTAGATCTTACTTAGTTGGAGTTAAAGTCATCATTTACACTGACCATGCTGCTTTAAAGTACTTGCTCACTAAGAAAGATACTAAACCAAGATTAATAAGATGGATATTACTGCTCCAAGAATTTGATCTTGAAATTAAAGATAAAAAGGGAGTAGAAAACTCTGTAGCCGATCATTTGTCTAGAGTGCAATTCAAAGACAAACAGGATCTACCCATCGACGACTTCCTGTGATACGACACGCTTCTCAAGGTCACGGTCTCCCACCCCTAGGTATGCAAACATTGTCAACTTCATAGTCACAGGATATGTGCCACCGGGAGCAAACAAGAAGAAGCTCATCCAAGAGAGCAAGGTGCACCTATGGGATGAGCTATACCATTACAGAGTCTGCAATGATGGAATATTGAGGAGGTGCATGCCAATGAATGAAGCAATCAAGATCATTGAGAAATGCCATGGAGCAGAGTATGGAGGCCATTATGAGGTATCAAGAACCCACGCAAAGATATGGCAAAGTGGATTCTTTTGGCCTACCATGTACAAAGATGCACAAAAATATGTGAAGAGGTGTGCAAGATGCCAGAAACATGGAAATATCAACATCCGAGATGCAATGCCACTTACAAACAACCTTCAAGTGGAGCTATTCGATGCATGGGGAATTGACTACATGGGTCCATTCCCCAATCTCAAGGTTGTGAGTACATCCTGATGGCAGTGGATTATGTATCCAAATGGGTGGAAGCCATGCCTTGCACAACCGCAGATGCCTCACATTCTAAGAGGATGTTTAAAGAAATAATATTCCTAAGATTTGGCACCCCAAGACTAGTCATAAGTGATGGAGGGTCTCACTTCATAGACAGAGGCTTCCGACAGTTCCTGGCTGACATGGGAATAAAGCATAATGTTGCAACTCCGTACCATCCCCAGACAAGTGGCCAAGCAGAGACGTCCAATAGGCAAATCAAGAACATCTTACAAAAGACAGTCAATGAGATAGGAACAGCTTGGAAGAGCAAACTACCAGATTCACTTTGGGCATATAGGACCGTATACAAGACCCCAATTGGTATATCACCATAGCAACTTGTATACGGGAAGACATGCCATCTGCTGGTAGAGCTAGAGCACAGAGCACATTGGGCAATCAAACAATGGAATATGGATTTACCCTCTGCTGGAAGGAATAGAAAAATGCAGATCTCAGAACTTGAGGAATAGAGAGAAAAAGCCTATCACAATGCCAGAATCTACAAAGATATAACCAAAAGGTGGCCTGACAAGAGGATCAAGCCCAAAGAATTCCATCCTGGAGACAAGGTCCTCATGTTCAACTCACGGGTCAAGCTATTTGGCCATCGAAAGCTAAGGAGCAAATGGGAAGGACCGTACCTGGAAATCAATGCATGGATCCGTCACGCTTCAAGACGACGACAGCAACATCTTTAAGGTAAATGGTTATCGTCTCAAAGTTTTTCATGAGCGTGCACCACTAGAAGAAGAAATTGATATGGTAGAATTTATCCCCTGATCATGAATTAACATGATTAAAATATACATGTCCTACTTTCTTTTTCAATTATTTGTATAGCTTGATCATTAGATAGGTCTCAATTAACTAAAAATCCTTCCTTTCAACACCCTGAGTCCCCAAAACCCCCAATTAGAAGTGGACAGCCGAAATTCGGTGACCACTTGGGACCAGAATTAGGCCAAGACATATAATTTTTAGAAACACAAAATCTGGTCGCGTTGGGCCATCCAAACCCAGGTCGGTCGACCCACACTTGGCACGATTCGAATTTTGGAGAATGGGACAACGTTCAGGAGGACTTGTAGGTGACGTGGCAAAAATTTGGGCAAAAAGTAGGGGTCGGCTGACCCTTACTTTTCACCCCTCAAAACTTGTCACGTCTAGGGCAGCACTTGGGGAGCACGTGCGGAAGTTTTCAACGCCTGGTGACCGATTTTTAGGGGTCGCCTGACCCAACCAAAACCCCCTGCTGTGACCCATCCGCTCCAGAATGTTGTGCCAACGTTCCCCCGATGCTCCCTCGCGAATTAGAAGGAAGAGAACGTTGGCACACGTCTTCTTAACCCCTTGTTCTCCTTCTTCTTCCTCCCACCTCCATCTCTCATATTTCCAGCAGTCTCCTTCCACCTTAAGCCATTAGTGAGATCCACCATGGCCCCCACCAGCAAGAATGCCATCGTTCCCACTGGAGAAGGCACTTCCAAGCGCCATAGGTCATTGACCGAGAGCCTAGAGAGAGCGTTGGCCGTCGACGTGCTGGAGGTGGAGCCTCTGAACTCTCTGCCGCCAACCGAAGGCCACTGGGGGCAAGGCCGGGGTCGTTCGACCCAAGGAGGGGTCTGCCGACCACCCCTTGGCCTTCCCCCAGTCCACTTCCTTGCCGAGATCCCTCACTCTACGATGTGATCTCCGAAAGCCCTCTGTTCGGTCCACTACGCCAATAAGGCCTACCACAGGCCAATTAGCGTTGAAGGGAAAGGCTCTGGAGGCACTGGAGCAGTGCCCCAATTCCATCTTCTCAGATTCGTCCAAGAGCATCAGCTCCTACACCCTTTCCATGCCCACCATGTTCAAGAACCGCATGATCGTTGGCAGTGGGCTGGGTGTAGGGAAGGTGTTCGTCCCTCCTCTCACTTCAGATGAGAGGAAGCAGCTGAGGGAGTTACTTGACTCCAACTCTCCTTCAAACATCCGGCGAAGGATGGATGCGCCCCCGATCAATGGCCCGTCAGGCCAATTTGAAGATGATCGAGAAGAGAAGAGTGATATGGAGAAGGTCCTCAAAATTGTAGTCACCCTTTGGAAAAGAAATAATGCATTAGAGGAAACGGTGTCGGAGTTGAGGATGGCACACTTAGACATGGAGGACAACTTTCGCGCGCTTCGCATTAGTACTAATGCAAAGCTCAAGCGCATGGCCGCTGCCATAGGCCAAGAGGGCATCCTAGCTCCACCTTCTCCTTAAATTAGGATTGATTTAGAATAAACTAGGCACTAGTTAGGTTTCCCTTTTTAATTTTGATTTCACCATTGTAATTGTGCCTACATTAATATTAAGAAGTTCAGTAAAAATGCCTTTGAGTTCTGCTGGTGTGTTGCCACCGGCAGAACACCTGCACTTGATGTTTTTCGCTGTTTCTGTGTCACCAGAAAAAAAAACAAATGTGGTCGCGGTGATTTTGAACACGCCACGATGCACAACACTACTACTGGATCAAACCAGGCGTAAAACGTCACAAAACATGGGTCGGGCGACCCATAACATGATGCCGAACGGTAAAACATTTGTGCAGGAACACGTTTTAAGGTGAGGAGATTCAAACGGAGGGGATCGGGACCCTTCGGTGGGCTCGGCCGACCCCACCATTGGGGCCTAGACCCACCAGCCAGCTCCCTACGACGAGAGCATGCTTCCTGGCTGGTTTGCACTCTTCCTTCCCCTCGAATCGTGCATTTCTTCAATTTATTTCATTATCCTTCAATAAAAATAAAAATAAAAATTTGATGTAACACCCTAAAAATTCATTTCCAATTTAGGAATTAAATTGGGCATTTATTTAATTTTCTTTGCATTTAAACCTAGACCAAATAATAATTTTTGAATAAATAAAATGAAATATAGGGTTTAGCAACATGTTTGTTGCACTCATGCCGAAGCATATTATTTTGCTTGAGTGCAAGTCTAGTTATTTGGTGTTGAATTCAAAAGAAAAATATTTGAATTTGATTTTGTTTTGGTTTGGAAAGTTTATAAAATGAAAAGCAATTCCATTTTATCTCTTCCCCTCTTCTCTCCATTTTAGCCTAGTCCAGCTAACCCTCACCCTTCCTCCCCTTTTCTTGGGCCGGCAGCAGCCCAACCGGCCACCCTCTCCCTCCTTTTCTTTATCTGCACGCGCACGGGCCGACTCCGGCCCAACTCGGTGGCCTGGCCTGCAGCCCGAGCGGGCAGAGCCCACCTCCCCACCCGCAGACTCCCTCCCTCACTCACTGCGCGCCCGGGCCCACGTGTCAGCCGCAGCAACAGCACCCGCACTCCCACTCTTCTCTCTCGCGCCAGGGAACCGGCAAGGTAGTAATGCCTTCTTCACTGCTCGCTTGAATGATCTTTCAAGCTAGCCATCAAGTGTCTCTCTTCAAGACTCGCAGTGATGCCCAGCAGTAAACGCCCCACTCTAACCGCCCTCACCCGCCTATAAATCCCTCTGCCGAGCTCTCACCTTCTCCCTTTCGCTCTCAGTTCATGCGCTCTCACTGCCATACCCGAATTCGCCTTTCGAAGCCTCAAACGCCATCGTGGTCGTGCCTTGGAGCTTCGCCAGAACGTTCTGCGACCGTAGGTTCCCTTTTCTTCTTGATTTTGGTCACAAATCAGGCGAATTCGAGCTCACCGGCGGCATTTTCTCTCTCTAGATCCACCACTCGCCGTCGGCCATCTCGAAGCACCCTCAGACCTTGAGAGCAGCTTCATCGGACTCGCGGTATACTCCTATAGCTCCCCGTACCATTATTTTTCCTCCTCGTATCCTGAGTCACCATATCCGCGAGCTCCAGTGTTCGTCGTTCATGGCGCCGCTGGGGACCATCGTCTCGATGTGATCCCCGTCCCCTTCGTTGGTTCTGTTGAGTTCGTGGGGTCTCGCACTTCGCGTAGGTGCCTTTATCATCTAGAATAGCGATCAGAAACGCCGTTTGGCATCTCGCCGGCGAGACGGCAGAGCCGGCCATGGCGCACCGCCGCGGGGACCGTCACCCAGGCGTGCTCCCCAACCTTGCCGATAGCGCCATCGAGATCGTGAGGCCGATTGCGTCGCTTAGGTGCTCTCTTCTTTGCGATCTGAGGTCGGGAACGCGGTTTTGCGTGGCTCCGACAAGCTTCAGGCCACCGGCAGCCATGGCGCCGCCGTCGGGCACGCTGTGCCGGCGAGGGGAAGTTTTCCCTTTGCTTCGAGTCGTTTGATCTATGTTCGATGGCTGAGATTAGAAGATACCCATTCAGGTATGTAACCGGTCCACCGGACCCGGTGTAGACTCGGTCCACGGCGCCACGCGAGCACGTCCACGCACACGTGGTGAACCGCACCAATTGGATCATGCCACGTGGCGCACAGTCATGGCCCAGTCAGCCAGCGCGGTCAAACCGCCGACTGGGAGCGCGTGTTTTGCACTTTAGCCCTCTGTTTTCTAGATAATCAACCCGCGATCCTATGCAGTTTAAACTTATTTCATTTTCAGTCCTTTTTCTTACTGTTTAAACCCTGTCTTTTTAAAAAATAGGAGCCGCCATCCAGAGCAGAGGAGGTTTCATTTTTAAACTGTATTAATTCAAATTTAAATTTGAAATAATTGCAGAAATGCCATTTTGACCTTGTTTTATCCATATCTTTTGCGTTTCAAATCCGATTTGAGTGATTTTCGCGCTCACGTGTTCGTAGAAATGCGTAGAATAGTTTTATAAACTTTTTAGCTTTTGTTTCTATTGTTTGGTGTACTGTTCTAATAGAAGTTCATTTGTTTCCATGTATGTCTTGAATTGGATGATTGAATGGTGATTTGCTACGCGGTTAGAAGGTGATCAAGTTGGTTTTGTTGAGGATCAAGGTGATAACCAGCAGTACCAGGAGAATATTTTTGAGGAAGGCATGTGTTACAAAGGCTCCTTGTACCTATTAATAATTAATCATTCATATTGCATGTGTTAATTTGATGAAGCCTAGGGACTTACCTAGTTTATCCTTGTACCACATATCCTTGTTACCTATGGGTTAGTATGCATGTTGGATAGTTGCCGCCGCGCAAAACCAAGATTGATTAGTTAACTTGATTAATGATATATGCAACATGATAAAATGGTGCTTTTTAGCAATAAGGTATTAGGAGCTTAATCCTGAAGCGGCCACCCAGGAGGTTTCGTACAACCCCGAGGACTATATGGCTCTGGTCTTAATAATATAACTAGTGCGTCTCTAACTCGTTAGTGGTTACCGAAAGGCGCAAGAGGGGGGTGCCTCGTGGGGTCATGGATGTTCCTGCCTCCTATATTGTGCTGCGACCACTTTACACATGTTTTGGTTTTTGAGGAGGATACGTCTGTGCACACTTGTCATTGAAACCTCACGGCCACAGACTTGTTAGGGTGCCTAGTGAAAGATTTCATAGTGAAACCCTGCCATTCTTCCAGAGAGGAGGTTTATTGGGGTTCGCAACCCCTGGCAAATGGGCATCACGACTCGGCAGGTAAAGTTGTACAAATTCTACAGAATTCTCTCATCTGATATATCAGCCGTGCACACGGACACGAGCGGCCTGGATCCTTCATGATTAATTTCTCTGGGTTACCTTGAAGATTGGTTGTGATAAAATGGTGATTCAATTATAATTATTCAACTGGGATGGGATTACTCACTATAAGTAGAATTAAGATAAATAAAATATGATCAACTTAAAATTGCTAACCGCAGTCAACCGTGTCAAGCCTTTTGAGCCTCATGAACCCCTTCGTTATACTTTCTAAGCATGGTGCGCTTACACTTGTTGTAAATTCAATGAAAATCCCGGATGGGTAACAGATGATGGATATGAGGAGTTCCCCGAAGACGTCCAGGACTTCTAGTTGATGTTCACCAGTCAAAGTCCCTGTGGCAGCACGGGCTAGTTTCCGCTATGTAATAATTTGCCTTTGAGCAAAGACTATGTGACAATAATGTAATGAATTATTCGATGTAATAAAATACTTTACTTTGATATTATACAATTTGGTATTATATGTGTGATTTGGACATTCTGGGCACACATATATGAGTACTTGGTTTTCTTTGGAAAACCGGGTGCGACATTTGAATTCTTTCATCCCAAAATAAAGAGATAAAATTCATGACATTTGAAGAGTAGAGGTGACACAAAGTTCAATTCATGCATATGCCTATACTTGTGGGTAAATATCCTGATAGGAAATCATATTGACTAAGATGTTGATAAATGTGAGATAATTCTTGGCTCATAACTCACACTTTTTCATTCAAAGTGCTTAGAAGTATATTTTTAAAAATGTCATAAAATCATAGTATCACTTACTCCTCAATAGTAAGCAAATTCCTACCAAAGCCATTTATGATTACCATATTTAGAACACCTTCTACTCATGCTATTTGCAATTGCTTTGAGTTTGGTCAAATCTTGTTGACCCTTGTTGAGAAGTATGTCATAGTCCAAAGATCAAGATCACGTACACTCCACATCCCCATGCTACTTCTACACTGGAAGTACACAACCGCATATGATTCATTTCCACCAAGTAAATGATCCATTCTCTAAAGTCATAGAATCTCTCTCTCAGTTGATATCATAGAAGAGACAAAAGACTATGCAAAATGAAATGAAAGAAAAATAAAGAAAGAAAATGGGCATGTGAAAGTCCATAGAAAAGAAAAAGAAAATATGAGCAAATCTAAGTTCATGAAAATGATAGCCATGTCTCAAAAATAAAGTAGAGAGATATCATACAAATAAAGGAGCATTAGTTTCCATCATATTCCACACACATGCAAATTTTGATCTAGGTTTATGACATTTTTCTCTTTGGATCCTTGTTTTGACTTTATAATATATGCAATGTAAGTATGCTTGTCATGTTTATCCCTACCTAAACTACACATAAGCCTGATAGATGTAGGATAAAACAAAGAAGGCATCCTCAAGATTATGCCTTGGTAAGAAATCATATACAATAGAGTGACTTAAGAGTACTATTTGAGGAGTAAGAATGAACTATGTGCTTTCTTTTTGAAACCATTATCAAAAATTCTAAGTACTGAGAAAAATAAAAAGGTGAGATGACTCTGCCTTAAGTGTTATTCCATTTCTCAATATCTCAGGGATATATGCTAGACAATGCTACATAACCCACTGGTATAAGCTATGCTTTGAATGAAAACTTTGTTCATCACTACCTTGGATATGTCTTAATCTTTTCGACCCTTCTTTGTAACCTTTACTCGAAGACGAGCAAAGACTTAAGTGTGAGGGGTCTTGTTGACGGTATTTATCACCTGTTTTCTACCATCATAACCGTCAACAAAACACTTCTTTCAGGGAACAAACAAGCAAACACATAGTGACTTAGGTACAAATAACTTGGTTCCACATGTACATGTCATTATTTGCTTGCAGGTACTCAAAACAGGTAATTCCAGAGTTCAGAAGCCCAAGATGAAGATATAATGCAAATCAAACTATGACAAAGTGGCAAGGTGATGTCACAATCATCAATATCTTGGCTCCAGGATCAAGTAGGCACTTGGTGCACACTATTCATGGGTCGGCTGACCCATGAATAGTGGCCCCAGCACTCCA
Source organism: Eremochloa ophiuroides (assembly GCA_038502445.1). Classification (NCBI taxonomy): domain Eukaryota; kingdom Viridiplantae; phylum Streptophyta; class Magnoliopsida; order Poales; family Poaceae; genus Eremochloa; species Eremochloa ophiuroides. The sequence continues at coordinate 18,799,344 of JAHLJS010000006.1, forward strand.
TCTTCAAGAATCAAGCAATAGAGTGATGTGGGAGAGAGCTGAGCTGAAGTGGGGTCAGGTCATGGGTCGGCCGACCCATGCATGGAGCCCTACTGGCTCTGCTGATGTGGCACGATCCAGTACACCTCTCCTACAGTCTATTTCCACCTTTGAATCACAAGTATACCTTCAATCAATGGTGGAAGAGCAAAGCACATGGATTCATAGGCCCACAACAAAGAAACCGACGTGACAACGGAATAACCAACATACGGGCAACACTCTATGACATGTAGGGAGCAAGCTGGTGGGACCCACCAGCCATAGGGGGGTCGACTGACCCCCTTGGTGCCCAAATTCCACCCACCGATTCCAGGCATGAAGATAGGCAACGTGGTGAATCCAGAACGTCCAAATCAAGTCGGTTCAAGGTCGGTGGATCCAAGGGTTGAGATGGAAAGGCACATGGATTGATAACATGGCACTCGTCTTCATCCCCCTATAAATACCCCCTAGTCCTTTACTCTAAACATCAAGTATCAAGTGTATCATAGGAAGAAAGACTACTCTAGTAGCTTTAGTGTTAGAATAAGAGGGAAGAGAGTGAGAGAAGTCTTCAGGAGAAAGCCCCGGGCCTGTTGAGAGTCTTCTCCAAGGTGTACCTCAGCGGATGCAAGCTTCGAGTAAGTTTTATATCTGAGTCTTAGTATTTGATATTCTGGTTCTGGTACTATAAGTATATACTTGCTTTACTCGTACATTGCTTTACTTAGTGAAGTGTTCTAATCTCTAGCTAAGATTAGAGTAGTAAGTGTAGTGTAGACGTGGTGTCCATACTATCTCTTACCGGTGTAGGCCGCTTGTCGCATGGATTGTTTGTGGGTGCCAGCAAGTGGTGACAGCCTTGTCTGGTCTCAGTACCCCACCACGTGTGTAAGACAAGTTATTAAAATGGCAGGGCATCAATTGTAACACCCTAAAATTTGCTTTTATTAAAGTAGGGACAAATTGATTTATTTATGCAATTGTTTGGCATATTAACCTAGCAAATAATAATTTTTAGCAATTAAAATAAATCATAGGAAGTAGAAACATGATTTGTTGCATCCATGCTGCTCAATGATATTTTTGTTTGATGTGCACTTTATTGAGATTTGGAAATATTCAAATGTATTTGGAAACCTCCCCTCTTCCTTTTTCGCCCGCGTGGGCCGAAGGCTTTTGAAAGACTTCATAGTGTACCCTGCCGCACTTCCTTGGTGAGGTGACATGGGAGTCATGACCCTTGACATATGGGAATCACGACTTATGGTGAAAGTGTGCAACCTCTGCAGAGTGTAAAACTGATATATCAGCCGCGCTCACGGTCACGAGCGGCCTTGGACGTCTTACAGGAATTTAACTAATTGAATATTGATTTATTTGAAGTTTCTATTGATGTTTATTCCATATTAATTATCATGTTTATATGATCATGCAAATCTTGTTCCTTAGTATATTCTATTGCTGCTACTCAAATTGCTAAAATATGATCAATTAAAAGCAACCGCTGTCCAACCAGTGTTAAGCCTTATTTGAGCCTCATAAACCCATGTTATTCTTGTTGAGTACGACATGTACTTACGCTTGCTTTATTTTTCATATTTGGATAAAAATCCCGGATGGGTAACAGATGATTATCATGATTCTTCTGAGGATTACTAGGATTGTGGTTCACCAGTCAACTACTTCCCTGTGAATTGGAGCTTCCGCGAGAGATTATAATTATTAGTCCGCTGCTATTTATGTAAAGACTCTGTGATATTATTCGTTATATATTGAGCCTTGTGATGGTACTATGTAATTTGTCGCTTATGTGTGTGATTGATCTCTGGGTGCACATAAGTTGGTTCATTCAATTTTATCCTTAAAATTGGGTGTGACAGATTGGTATCGGAGTATAGGTTGACTGTAGGACGCAAACCTAGAAATTCTAGAGATGTTTTTCTCACCTTATTCATGCTTTCCACCTTAACTTGCTAACTGCTAAAATTTGTATGCTTCCCTTACCCTTATTCCATTATAAAAATATTCAGTCTATTCTAATTCTAACTTTGTCTTGATCTATATTGGAGAAGATGGTTCGTGATCGCAAAACTGCACGCATGAGCACCGGAGGTTACTACCCACCGCGAGCTTTGGACATTCCAGCTGAAGACGACGTGGTGATCGCCCCGGAAAATGAAAGTGAAGAGGAAGCTATGTACATGGAAGATGTTGAAGAGATCCTTCCGTCGCCGACGCCTGCTACTCCGTCACCTCCACCGCCTGTTGCACCATCCGCACCCGAAGCCCCCGCCAGAGGTGAACCGCCCAGGAGGATGGGATGGATCCAGGAGGAATATACTAAGTATCCAGAAGAAGATGCATTTTTCCACACAATGCTCGTCAACATGCTGACCCTCTACTACGTCGACCTGCAACCTACTCTCAACTACTATAGCATGGAGCACACGCATCCTCTACGAGACACCTACTGGACCACAGAGTTGAATATCAAGGTTTGGGATGCACAGCATAGAGCCTACAAGACGGAATCTGATCACAAGAGCGCCGCTCCACGTGGGACCGTGGAAGAGAGCATGGAAGATGCCACTACTCATGCCTACCTCTACTACCATGGTCGCCGCTATGAAGATATGGAAGGAGATGTCCATAGATTCTACCCTCGCGTGGTGACTAAAGAAGGTGACGTCACTATGGCTATGCCCGAAGTGGATCAGCCCGCTCTTAGAGCTCTAGCAAGATTATCTTGGGCACTTCTGGGAAGAGTCCATTGTTTGGAACGCGATTTGGCAAGAGCTAAGAGTGCCAACACACAAGCAGATCAAGAGATTGATGGATATCGAGCAAGACTCAACCAACCAAAGCTATTCCAGGAGATTCCCACACCTCCACCATTCAAGGATTCCGCTCCATAGGGTTAGGAAAATTCCCTTAGCAATAAAAGACGCTAGTAGCGCTAAGTTGAGTCGAGTCGAGTCTTGTGTGCGTATGAAATTCTATGTGTTAGTTGCTTTGTTCTTATGAAATATTTGTGATTTGGTTCTTTGTAATGAGTGCTGAGAATTGTGGGCATGACTACAACTCTCTTAGTTAGGGTCTAAGATTTGAGAAGTATTGAAGCAATAGTTGTTTTGGTTAAATCTGTGTTTCACCAAATCTGTTTTTCAGACCTCTCTGTCTTGTTAATTATTCTTAATTAATTTCGTAATTTCAAAAATTATGACAATTTAATGGGGAACAGTAGACTTCCAGACCTATTTCATTGCCACAAGAATCAAGTTAATATCCATTATGGTTTGAGAGATGTAACTATTGCAAATTGAAGTTTCTGCGCAGTCTGGCAGCCTGGACAGTTTCTGTTCGTGTCTGTTTTTGGTTAATTTAACTTCCGAATCGGGAGAAGTGATCAACATGGAAGTTGTAGAAAATTTTCTGATCTTTCCAACGGTATAGAGAACGTCTCTGTTTGATTTCGGAAACTCCAGATATGATCGTTTTTCTTCTCTGTTGTTATCGGATCTCGCCCAGAAAATTCAGATTCGTTATTCATAAGTGATTGCATAATGGAAAAAATACTAAAACTCATTTATGTGTTGAAAAACAGATGGCCGGTAACAGGAGGAATGCCAATCCACCACCACCACCGCAACCTAGCATTCAAGACCTCATCGCTTCGCAGAACCAGCTGATGCAAACTATGATGCAATTCATTCAGCACCAACCAGCTGGAGGACCGCAGCCTGTTCCAGCTCCTGCTAGAGATAAGCGAGGAGAATTTCTGAAGGGTCGTCCACCTGTGTTCAACCATGCCGCTGACCCGCTAGATGCTGATGACTGGCTTCGCGCTGTGGAGAGGCAACTCAACATTGCGCAGTGCAACGATCAGGAGAAGGTGTTATATGCATCTGGACAGTTGCAAGGAGCTGCTCAAGACTGGTGGGAATCATTCTAGTATGGTCGTCCCAACAATGCACCTGCTATCACCTGGCAAGAGTTTTGTGAAAACTTCAGGTCATATCATATCCTTGAAGGTCTGATCGAGTTGAAGCAGGCAGAGTTCAGATCTCTGAAGCAAGGACGGATGTCTGTGCCAGAATTCCGTGATCATTTTGTTCAATTGTCACGGTATGCTCCTGACGATGTTGCTAATGATAAGGACAAGCAACGTCTCTTCCTCAAGGGACTTCATGATAGATTGCAACTCCAACTCATGACAACCACCTACCCCAATTTCCAAGAGCTTGTGAACCGCGCTATCGTGATTGACAACAAGCGCCAGGAGATGGCTGATAACAAGAGGAAGAAGCAAGGACCAGGTTTTTCTAGGAACAACCGTCAGCGTCCCAATACCGCGCAGCAAAAATTTCAGCAGAAACACCAGGGGCCATCCAACCAGTGGAACCAAGGGGGATCTAGTCAGTGGAACCGTAATCAGAACCAACCTCGTTCCCCCTATCCTCAGCAGCAGCAGAAGACTCCCTCTCAAACACCCCAGCAAGCTACCCCGAGTAAGACTCCCATGAGGACTAATACACCGGGCACCCCCAACAAGTGTTTTGGTTGTGGAGAAACTGGACACCTCTCCTACAACTGCCCCAAGAAGCAAAACCAGCAGACTCCCCAGGGGAGCAACCCAAAGAGCAGATACCAGCCACCATCTAATCAAGGAAGGGTGAATCATGTGTCCACAGAGACAGCTCAGGAAGCACCAGAAGTTATGATGGGTACGTTCAGCGTCAACTCCATCCTCGCTACTGTTCTTTTTGATTCCGGTGCTTCACATTCTTTCGTATCACAAAGTTTTGTTAGAGTACGGAGTATACCACTTTTAGCTCTACAAAACCCAATATTAGTAAATTCACCGGGTGGGGCTATGCAAGCTCAATATTACTGTCCTTCGGTTAATATTGCTCTAAGGGGGGTAGACTTTAAAGTGAACCTTACCGTAATAAGAACAGCTGGGATTGATGTCATATTGGGTCTAGATTGGATGAAGAAAAATAAGGCAGTTATTCAGTGTGAGGAGAAGGTCGTTGTGTTAACTACGCCTAAAGGAGACAAAGTCAGTGTTGATGTAGTAATGCAACCACCACCTGCAGCGACAGTTAATCAAGTCCAGGAGGATGACAGCCAGCTAGATCACGTTGTGGATGAGTTTCCGGACGTATTCCCTGATGAATTGCCAGGTATGCTACCCGACCGCGACATTGAATTTATTATTGAATTGTTGCCTGGAACTGCACCCATAGCTAAGCGTCCATATAGAATGGGAGTAAATGAGTTAGAAGAACTTAAGAAACAAATTAAAGAATTATTAGACAAAGGTTTTATTCGGCCTAGTTCTTCACCTTGGGGAGCACCAGTTATTTTTGTTGATAAGAAAGATGGAAGTCAGCGGATGTGTGTGGATTATCGGTCACTTAATGAGGTTACTATCAAGAATAAATATCCATTGCCTAGAATTGATGATTTGTTTGACCAATTGAGAGGAGCCTGTGTATTTTCCAAGATTGATCTTCGTTCTGGTTACCATCAACTAAAAATTCGTGCTACAGATATACCTAAGACAGCTTTTACTACACGGTATGGATTATATGAGTACACCGTGATGTCCTTTGGATTGACCAATGCACCTGCCTACTTTATGTATCTGATGAATAAAGTGTTTATGGAGTACCTAGACAAGTTCGTTGTGGTATTTATCGATGATATTTTAATTTATTCGAAAAATAAGGAGGAACATGCTGAACATTTAAGATTGGTGCTACAAAAATTACGAGAGCATAAGTTGTATGCTAAGCGGAGCAAGTGTGAATTTTGGTTAAAGGAAGTTGCCTTTCTTGGTCATATTGTCTCCAATGGTGGTATAGCGGTTGATCCTAGCAAAGTAGAAGATGTTCTGAATTGGAAGCCACCAACAACTGTTAGCGAGATTCGTAGTTTTCTGGGATTAGCAGGGTATTACAGGAGATTTATTGAAGGGTTCTCAAAGCTTGCTAAGCCTATGACTGCTTTATTAGAAAAGAATGCTAAGTTTGTCTGGTCGGAAAAATGTCAAAAGAATTTTGAAGAATTGAAGAAAAGATTAACCACAGCCCCCGTGTTGACTTTGCCGGATTTGAGCAAGAGATTTGCTATATATTGCGATGCATCTCGTCAAGGCTTGGGTTGTGTTCTTATGCAAGAAGAAAGAGTTGTGGCCTATGCGTCAAGACAGCTGAGGAAACATGAATTGAATTATCCTACTCATGACCTTGAGTTAGCTGCAGTTGTGCATTCGTTAAAAATTTGGAGACACTATATTATTGGGCAAAAGTGTGATATCTACACCGACCACAAGAGTTTGAAATATATTTTTACTCAGTCAGATCTGAATTTGAGGCAACGTCGCTGGTTAGAGTTGATCAAGGATTATGATTTGGAGGTACATTATCATCCGGGAAAAGCGAATGTTGTCGCTGATGCCCTTAGTAGAAAGAGCTATGCTAATGAGATGCGAGTAACGCCTATGCCAGAGGAGCTATGTGCTGAATTTGAGCGCCTCAATTTAAGTTTGGTTACTAATGTTATGGAGATAGTGGTTGAACCTACACTAGAACAGGATATACGCAAAGGGCAGCTGGAAGATGAGAAGCTCAGAGAGATAGCTGAAAATGTAGTGGTTGGTAAGTCACCCGGATTTAGAATAGATGAACAGGGTACTCTATGGTTTGGAAAAAGGTTGTGTGTACCCGAGATAAGATCTATTCGCGACGCGATACTCCGAGAAGCTCATGACTCAGCCTACTCCATACATCCCGGCAGCACAAAAATGTATTTAGATCTTAAAGAAAGGTATTGGTGGGTTGGACTTAAAAGAGATGTGGCAGAATATGTAGCAATATGTGACACCTGTCAGAGAGTTAAAGCTGAGCACCAGAGACCTGCAGGTTTGCTACAACCTATGAAGATACCTGAATGGAAGTGGGATGAAGTTGGTATGGATTTCATAGTTGGTTTGCCACTTACTCAGTCAGGGTATGATTCTATTTGGGTAATTGTTGATCGTTTAACGAAAGTTGCCCACTTTATACCGGTTAAGACTACCTATGCCGGAGCAAAGCTAGCTGAATTATATATGGCAAGAATTGTGTGTCTACATGGGGTTCCTAAGAAAATTGTGTCTGACAGAGGTACTCAATTCACGTCTCACTTTTGGAAGAAAATACATGAATCTTTGGGAACTGAGCTGAATTTTAGTACTGCCTATCACCCTCAGACAGATGGACAAACAGAAAGGACCAATCAAATATTAGAAGACATGTTGAGAGCCTGTGCATTGCAAAAGGGTGATAGTTGGGATAAGAGTTTGCCATATGCAGAGTTCTCTTATAATAATAGTTACCAAAAGAGTCTCAAGATGGCACCGTTCGAGGCTTTGTATGGTCGTAAATGTAGAACACCTCTATTTTGGAACCAAACCGGAGAAACTCAAGTGTTTGGACCAGCAGTGTTGAGAGATGCAGAGGAACAAGTTGCGAAAATTAGAGAAAACTTGAGAGTGGCTCAGTCGCGACAAAAGAGTTATGCAGACACAAGAAGAAGAGAACTGACATTTGAAGTAGGAGATTATGTCTACCTGAAAGTGTCACCTATGCGAGGTGTAAAAAGGTTCAATATGAAAGGTAAATTGGCACCGAGGTATATTGGCCCATTCAAGATTCTAGCAAGACGCGGAGAAGTAGCTTATCAGCTAGAACTACCCGAAAGTTTGTCGGGTGTTCATGATGTGTTTCATATATCCCAACTCAGAAAGTGTTTGCGAGTGCCCGAAGAGCAAATACCATTGGAGGAATTGGTTGTTAAAAAAGATCTCACATATGAAGAATACCCAATTAAAATATTGGAAACAGTAGAGCGAGTCACAAGGAGCAGAGTTATAAAGATGTGCAAGGTTCAGTGGAATCGGTATTCAGAGGATGAGGCAACCTGGGAAAGAGAGGAAGAATTGAGAAAGTCATATCCCCAACTTTTTGAGTAAGCTAATCTAATCTCGAGGATGAGATTAATTTTAAGGGGGGTAGAATTGTAACACCCTAAAATTTGATTTTATTAAAGTAGGGACAAATTGATTTATTTATGCAATTATTTGGCATATTAACCTATCAAATAATAATTTTTAGCAATTAAAATAAATCATAGGAAGTAGAAACATGATTTGTTGCATCCATGCTGCTCAATGATATTTTTGTTTGATGTGCACTTTATTGAGATTTGGAAATATTCAAATGTATTTGGAAACCTCCCCTCTTCCTTTTTCGCCCGCGTGGGCCGAAGGCCACCCGAGCGTCGGCAGTCCGGCCTATCTCCCTCGCGCAGGCGCTCTTTTTCTTTGGCTGCCATGCGGGGCCTGCTGCTCAGAGCCGTCCCCTTCCTTCCTCGGGAGTCCGAGCAGGACTCGATGTCCAACCGACCGCCGCCGGAATCCTCGGACGAGTCCGTCCTGAGCACGCCTCCACGGCCCGCAAAAGGAAGCCGCGACCCTCTCCCCTTCCCTCCTACTGGCACTGACGCGTCGGACCACGGCACAGCGCCGTTTCCTTCCTCCGAACAGAACCCGAACCGAGCACGACCGCCGCCTCCGACCGTATCCTAACCACCGAATCTCCCGAAGTCCGGATCTCCTACGCCTCCCTCGCGCCCCTATATAGGTCGGCCGAGCTCTGCCGTCCCTCCTCACAAGTTCCCGAGCAAGCCACGCCCTCCAATCTTGCCCTAGCCGCCGCCCCGAGCTCCGCCACCGCCGTCGATTTCTCCTCGGGAAGACTTCTCCATCGAAATTGGTTGTTCTCCAAGCTTCGCAGCAAGGTCAGGAATCTTTCCGACCCCTTCTCCCTCGGTTTTGTGCACTACAGCCATGATGCCGAGCTTCGCCGCCACCATAGTTCCGCCACCTAGCTCGCCGCATCCTCCCCGAGCTACCTCTGTGGCAACCGAAACAATAGATAGGTTCGGCTTGAACTCCTCTTGCTTCCCGACCAGGTCCCGAGGTGTGCCGAGCTTCCTAGCCCCGAAAACGCCGTCCTCGGCCATCTTGCCGGCGAGGAATCGGCCGAGCGCCGCCCGACTCCGGCGACCAGAGCCGCCCCTCTTTTCCCGAGCTACCTGCGCCGTCCACGGCCGATCCAACGGCTCACAGCGAGGGATACCCTTTCGACCAGCACTTTTGCAGTAGAGCCCCTGAGCTTTTTAATGTTCTAACCCGCGATCCTTTGGCGTATTTCTCAGATTACGCTTTCCTATTTAGAAAACGTATTTCCTCGGTTTTAATTCAAAAAGGCGTTTTCAATATTTACAGATTTGTCACTCAGTTTATTTCGGCCATATTTTATTCGTTTTAGCTCCGATTTGATCCGTTCAAGTCTCGTTAGATTCATAATTTCATAATCTACCTAATGATGCTACTGTTACACATGTTTTCAACTTTTAAAATTTGAGATTAGATTTATTCTATTATTTTATTAAAGTAAAACTTGTTTATTTCATAACTTCTCCGTTTGAACTCTGAATTTCGTGATCTTTATATCGTTGGAATCGTAGCGACTCGTAGATTATTTTTATACACTTTTCAATCTGTTTTTCCACTGTTGGTGTACTGTTTCTAATATAGATCTTGTTTGCTTCGTGTATGATTGCTACGATGATTGTGTGGTGATTTTATGATCGAGTTCAGACGGTGAGCAATACGTTGGTGATCAAGAGTACACGGAGGATCCAAGTTCTCCAAAGCACTTTGATCAAGGCAAGTATAGCATGGACCATCCTTGTTGCCTATTCACCTTAATCACTAAATTCATGATGCATGTGTCTACCTTGGCAACCATAGTATTTATTCCTAAGTTTTGATCACTTGATCCTTGTTACCTATGAGATTGCATTTGAGTAGTGATGCTAGCGCTGGATGATGCCATGATCTTATGAACTTGATTAATTAATTATGAGATAAAGATTAAAAGATGCTTTTTAGCAACATGGACTAAGGACTTATCTGTAAGTATGACACCGGGACTTACAGCGCAACCATGGGGGCTATATGGCTCTGGCTTTAGTCGAGTATGGAGTTACTTTCTACCATGCTATTAATCTTGAAAGGTTTCTTGCCGAGCTGGTTGTTTTGCGGCTCCTGTCCTTGTGTGTACTGCTGCATGTGTGTGCCACTGGAAGGAGGGCTCTACCACCCCTTGCCATTGCGCCTGGATTGATTAGTGGCATGTTAGGAAGGCTTTTGAAAGACTTCATAGTGTACCCTGCCGCACTTCCTTGGTGAGGTGACATGGGAGTCATGACCCTTGGCATATGGGAATCACGACTCATGGTAAAAGTGTGCAACCTCTGCAGAGTGTAAAACTGATATATCAGCCGCGCTCACGGTCACGAGCGGCCTTGGACGTCTTACAGGAATTTAACTAATTGAATATTGATTTATTTGAAGTTTCTATTGATGTTTATTCCATATTAATTATCATGTTTATATGATCATGCAAATCTTGTTCCTTGGTATATTCTATTGCTGCTACTCAAATTGCTAAAATATGATCAATTAAAAGCAACCGCTGTCCAACCAGTGTTAAGCCTTATTTGAGCCTCATAAACCCATGTTATTCTTGTTGAGTACGACATGTACTTACGCTTGCTTTATTTTTTATATTTGGATAAAAATCCCGAATAGGTAACAGATGATTATGATGATTCTTCTGAGGATTACTAGGATTGTGGTTCACCAGTCAACTACTTCCCTGTGAATTGGAGCTTCCGCGAGAGATTATAATTATTAGTCCGCTGCTATTTATGTAAAGACTCTGTGATATTATTCGTTATATATTGAGCCTTGTGATGGTACTATGTAATTTGTCGCTTATGTGTGTGATTGATCTCTGGGCGCACATAAGTTGGTTCATTCAATTTTATCCTTAAAATTGGGTGTGACATCAATACAATAGCATAGCCGCCTTGGGTAGGAGTTATATCTCCTACTGTTTCGTCTATCGCTTCTTGTAAAGAGAGGAGTGGTAAACCTCTTTATACTTAGAACACCATGACCAGATATCTCTTGCTACATAGGGACCTCTCTATACCTACATCCTAAACCCTTTGATCACCATATGACAGCCTTGGACCTAGTTAGTTCACTTCATGTTCCCCGTGAAAAATACAATACCTGCAATACTCCGGTGAAGGATACATTGACTACCGTACCCTTGCGGTATATCCGTTTGCCACTTCTGGTGTTAACAACAGTCCGCAGTACAAGACCCAGACAGTCCGCCGTTCACTCATAACTAGCCGTTGCTTTCGAAATCAGGGTCGCGGACAGTCCGCCCCTAGGGCCCGGACTGTCCGCCATTGAACTTCGGCTAGCTGGACAGAAAGTCCAGCAGCACTGCCTGCGCCACCAAACCGTCGGCGGACGGTCCGCCACAGGGGTGTGGACAGTCCACCGCTCAACTTCAGCACTCTGTCCCGAGAGACAGCAACTCTGGTCTCGGCAGTAGTCAGCCGGCGGACAGTCGGCCACAGGGGTGCAGACAGTCCACCGTTGTCTTCAATGGCTGCCAATAGATTGTTTCCAATCTGTGCCGATTCTCAAGAATGTCCAGCAGACTATCCGCCCTAGGGCGCGAACTGTCCGCCACAGCACAGAAACCCCTCTTCATTAGCGCATCGCCTCCGTTTGTCTCAGTATACCAATCCATATGTCATGGATGGTTCCAAAACTTCTCAAGGTTAATAACAAGTGCTTTTCAAACCTTTCTTAAAGCAAGCCAACTCCAAGAAACGACCTCCCACAAGAAGATCTTTCAAAGCACCACCGGTTAGCTTTTATAAATCTTTTCACAAAGGTTTGTCAAACTTTTACGCCACTCATCACCAAGTCGTAACATGAAGTTAGAGCTCACAAGTGGCACTAGATAACCGTAATGCAAAACATGTTTGCCCCTCTTAATAGTACGGCTACCAATCCTAAACCCGGCTATAATCTTCTCTACACACCTCATAGCTGGTAAAATGAAACAACCAATATTTCATACCTTTGCCTTGCGCAAATCCAAATACCACAAATTGACGCTCGCAAGGAAAGTGTTGTCCAACATTCTCACGAAGCCATTTCATACTCACCAATGCAACTTTGGCTTGATCTTTATAGTCGATGTGGATCACCCAAACCATCTCATAGACTTCAAGTCCATCAACCTTAGCTTCACTTGCTCTTCACCATTGCCTCGGTCCATCGGCGCCAAGTCATCACCCAACTTGCCCTTCACACTTGCAACCTGTCCGTTAAGCCAAGTCTTGCTTCGATCTTCACTTGCTTTCTATGATTGAGTTGAGTACTCCAACATCTTATCAATCAATTCAATATCAATCATCCACCTTCTCTTGTGAATTAAACCAACTTTCCTTCACACACTCAACCGGAGAAGTTAGTTCACATGTGTTGTCATTAATTACCTAAATCCAAACAAGGGCCTGGACCTTTCAACAGCGTCGGACGCTGGTTGTTAGTCTGACGCAGAGCTTCGGACTAGCGTCCAACAAGTTTTTACCGTTCTGGGAGCTCTCTGCGTAGTTTCTGCGTGCGTCGGATGGTGAAGGACTTTGGTCCGACGAAGTGGCGTCCGACGAGTTGCGAAGTGGCGCGAACAGTTAGCCGTTGAGATCCAGTGGCTGTGGTTGAACTGGTCTGACATGTGGCGCAGATCCAAGCGTCGGACCGTAACCATTAGTCCGATGCTATGCATCCGACGGTTGCGTCCGACGATAGAAAAACATGTCTAACGGCTGTTTTTGTGTGAGAAACGGCTAGGAGTGCAATTAGGGGTATTTATACTCCTTCCCTGGTCACTTGGTGACTCCTCTTGCACATTTGATTCATTGCCATACACTTGTGATCACTATCTAGCCTCCCACTCACTCACTTGTTCATCCATTGATCATCTTTGTGAGTTGGGTGTTCCTCAAGGGCATCATTGCTAGTGATTTACATTCTAGAGCACTTGAGAGCAAGACATTGCTGAGTTCTTATTCTCTTGGGGCATTGCCATGTCCCTACTGGCTTAGAGGCGATTCCGGTGTTGAGGTTGATTGGTGATTGTTCAAGCCTACACCGGAGGATTGTTGTGAGGGGTTCTTGCGGTTATTCCCCGCCGGAGTGCCAAAACCGACTCTAGTAGATTGCTCGTGGTTGAAAGCCACTTCTCTTGTGTTGGTGAGCGGCCCCCGGTGAGGGATTGGCGTGTGAAGCCTAGCTCGCAATCCACTAAGGAAGTCCGGTGCCACAACGAGGAGTAGCGTGACGGCGATAACGTGAACCACGGTAAAAATCGAGTGTTCTCTTTTCTCCACCTTCGATTGGATGTTTGGCTTTCCGGTGTTCTATTGGTGATTGGTCTTCTTGATCTTATTGTCTATTTCTTGGTGATCGGCTCTACTCGACAATTAATCTTCACTTTATCAAGCCATTCGGTATAGCTTCCTCGTTCACTTACTCACTTGCACCTTATTACTTATTTAGGTGCTCTATCCTTAGATTTCGGAGGAGTGAATTTCTTGTTTAGGTGGCTTGCATAGAGTAGGTTAGGGCTAGTGCTTAGTAATAGCCTTATTAATTACTAACAAGTGATCTAGTACTTTATAGAAATTTTTATAGGCTATTCACCCCCTCCCACCTTGCCTATTGGGACCTTTCAGTACACTCAATTACCAAAATCAAATAAGAGCCTTTCACCTTAGCAAATTAAGTCTGGCCTGAGACCAATGGGTTTTTGCCCTGCGCACGGACCTTAGAGGACAGGGGCTGGGCACATATCTCGCTGCCTAATTTATTATTATTATTTTTATTTTTATTTTTGCTTAACTTGAAGCCAGCCCAAAATGCTATTTTTAGCTATTTACACTATAAAATGTGGGCGGCTCACCCAGCTCCAAGACCAGGATCGGCCCGAACGCCGCCCCAAGAATTAGGCCTGACTTGTCTAATGGGGACGGTCATGAGTGGGACTTTTTCGGCCCGAAATAACAGGCCTTTTTTCAGCCATCCGCCGGCATTTTGTTAAAAATCAACCGATAAGAACTTTATTTAAAATGATATCATTATCTTCTTATTTACTAATACATGCCCGTCAAATTTCTTATCAGTTGTTTTTTAACAATGAAGCCTTGTATTGCACTTAATCTCCATTCCGAAATACAAGGCATAATTTGATTCGTCATGGTTGACAAAAATACACATTGTTTCAGTTCTTTATTTGTAGCAATAGAATCATAGCTAGATAAAAGTAGTTTCAAATATGAATATAATGATACCATTTTGTAAAAAAAACAACTGATAAGAAATTTGACGGACATGTATTAGTAAATAAGAAGTTAATGATACCATTTTAATAGAACAAAATTTGAGTTGGCTTATAGCTAAGCTAATCAATATTTTTGTTGATGTGAAAAAGAGGAGAGAGCTTGACTCTCATACACCAAGTTAGCTCTCATACAAGCACCAAACCCGAGACAAATGCATAAGCAATAGTGGATCCTAATAGAGATATATGTGAAGAGCAATAGGAAAATAGAAAACATATAATAATAATAATAATAATAATAATAATAATAATAATAATAATAATAATAATAATAATAATAATAATAATAATAATAATAATAATAATAATAAAACAGATTTTGTAGCCAAATAAAAATCTAATTGTTGTATGTTTAGCTCTTATAACTTGATTTATACCTAAGTATTTTGCTCTATTATTAATCTTCCTCTAAAAGGTTAGTTACTGACCGAAGGTTATGAGGTTTGGATCATGAAATTAGTGTATGCCTTTTCCAAACTCCGTTGGTCCTCGCCATTTTGGGAATTTTTATTGTTTTTAATCCTTTTTTAAAAGAAATTTAAAAATAACTGCACCTAAAAATATTTTGCAAATCTAGCCCGTTTTGGTCGCGTCAGTGCCGCTGACGCGACAAAAACATATTGGCGCACCACATGCATTGGCGCGGCAACATTTACGGACGTTAGACGGTGTTTCTGACGTGAAAAACCTTGTCGTGCCATCTCCACTGGCGTGACAGTACTATGACTCAATTTTAAAAAAATCATAACTCCTCCATACGACATCGGATGAAGATGATTTTTATATGAAAATTGTAGAGCTCGACGCGATCTACAACTTTCTTGTTTTGAGTTTTTTCATTTGAGAACGTTAAAATGCTCAAAAAATTAATATGCGTTTTTAGCACCATAATTATCGTGTACTAGCGCTTGACGCATTAAAGAAAAAAATTTATTTTTATATTAGGTCAAATGAACATACTTTCTATAC
Organism: Eremochloa ophiuroides; assembly: GCA_038502445.1. Lineage (NCBI taxonomy): Eukaryota > Viridiplantae > Streptophyta > Magnoliopsida > Poales > Poaceae > Eremochloa > Eremochloa ophiuroides. Next base: position 18,814,730 of record JAHLJS010000006.1, read on the forward strand.
CAAAGTAGTAGCTCACAATGAGATATATAACTTTGTAATTTTGACTTTTTACACTTGAGAGCGTTACGATGCTAGAGAAAATAGTATAAAGTTTCAGCAACATATTAATCGTGTATAGTCTTTGTCGCAATATGAAAATTATATTCTTTTTGTATGGTGTCAAATGAAGATACGTTTTATATCGAAGTTGCAGTTATCGATTAGAGCATCAATATTTTAGTTTTAAGAGCTTTCATTTGAAATGGTCAAGATGCTCAAAAAAATATATAAAATTAAGGTGACTGCATCGACTTTCTCGACGATATCAGTCCACCGAAAGGTCCAGCAATTACTAAAATGTCGTCAACTAGGTTGGTATGTATGTTTATTCGATGTATCGATGGATCGAGTTGTTTGTTTTTACCTACATATGTGAGCTTTATTGTATATCCAATTCATTATCATGAAGATAATCAAGCTAACCGATGGCTGAAAGTTATGTGTTATCGTCTTAGAAAAGTTGTATCTTTCAATAAATATACTTTATATAAAAGGTTTCCATAAAATTTGTATTCTTCGTTTGACTAATATTTTAGGTGACAACAAATAATAAATATATTACATTTCTAAATAAAACAATCTCGACTATACAATTAGTATACACAATTTTATATATTTTCTGAGCATCTTGACCATTTCAAATGAAAGCTCTCAAAACTAAAATATTGATTCTCCCATCGATAACTACAATTTCGATATAAAACCTATCCTCATTTGACACCATACAAAAAGAATATAATTTTCATATTGCGACAAAGACTATACGCGATTAATATATTGCTGAGACTTTATATTATTTTCTCTAGCATGGTAATGCCCTCAAGTGTAAAAAGTTAAAACTACAAAGTTATAGATCTTATTGAGGGCTACAACTTTAGTATAGAAAGTATCTTCATTTGACCTCATATAAAAAGAAATTTTTTTTAATGCGTCAAGCGCTAGTACATGATAATTATGGTGCTAAAAACTTATATTATTTTTTTGAGCATCTTCACTTTCTCAAATGAAAAAACTCAAAACTAAAAAGTTATAGATCTCGTCGAGCTCTACAATTTTCATACAGAATTCGTCTTCATCTCATGTCGTATGGAGAAGTTATGATTTTTTAAAAATTGAGCCACAGTACTATCACGCCAGCAGGGGTGGCGTGATAACGTTTTCCACGTCAGAAACACCGTCTAACCGTAAATGTTGCTGCCGCGCCAATGCATGTGGCGTGGTAATGTGTTTTATCGCGCCAGCAGCACTGGCGCGACTAAAACGGGTTAGATTTGCAAAATGTTTTTAGGTGCGGTTATTTTTAAAATTTCTTTTAAAAAAGATTAAAAATAATAAAAGTTCCGCCATTTTGCTCGTTAGACATACTTTTCTATCGACGTGACACATTGTCTGATGGGTAATTTTTGGCACCTGTACTCACACCGATGGATAGAATATTGCACTCGTACCCACAGGTAATCGATGTGTGGGTGGACTAAGTGTGGATACGAGTGCAAAATTCTATGAATCGGTGTGAGAGTACAGGTGCAAAATTTACCCATCCGACAATCTGTCGTATAGCTCGTAGGTGAGTTTTTGTTTAACTTGCAGTTGCAGCTAGTCCAACCTGTTGCTAACCATGTAACTGTGAGGTGATGGATCAACTCGTTGATTAAAAATTTTCTAATACTAAACAATAATGTGAGTGACAATAAATGTGATGAGGATTTCAACTTTTGAAAGTTATGATTCCCCTTTCTTTTTTTTTTTCCAATTGAAGTTCCAATTTCTAGTAGTTCTTACCTTCAACTTGAAGACGCCAAATGATTTGTTGAATCTTTAATGAACTCAAGGAGTTTTCTTTTTTTTTCTCCTTTTTTAAAAAGACTCAAAGATAAGAGTACATAAATGTCCACTTTAGCATTTTCACAATTTTAGCTGCAAAATTAATTCACCTTCAGCAATACTCCAAAGGCCCAGTATCTTAGTATGTATAAGAGTACACGATAAATGCCTGCAAATTTTAGGTGAACACACTCTCTTCCACTAAGGATTTATTTGATGCACATGTATCTATCTCAGTCGGTCAATCTACATGTGTTGGTGAAAATTAAACTAAGTTCCATCCCAATCTACTTCAACACACGTTTGATTGAAGTGGACGATATACATATGAATCTAAAGTTCGAAACGAAGACCTATTCTGAACAATATTAATTATAAGGATATTTATTCATGTGAAAAACTGTATATGATACATATAACCAGAGTTTCATATGATTTTAATATAGGCTAACCACACATTCTAAAAGAAGATCGGTAGCCACTAAGCCATACACAGTAACGAGGTACTACATCGACACGCCTCCGTCTCCTTTCCTGTCAACGATGAAGCCGGGACTCCCTGCCATCGGCGTCCGAGAGCCCATGGCACCGACGACGACATCAGGCGCACGCCCGCCGGTCGCGACAAGATCGTAGCCATGCAACGCCATGAAGAGCTTCTCCTTGTGCAAGGCCAGCTCGTCCTGCCCCGTCGTCGTCCTCCGCGGCCTCTGCTTCCTGCCGACGCCGCCACAAACTGCTGCCTTCCTCCGCCGGAGCCTTCCTCCCCTGAGCGGCACGGGCACGGCGTCCAGCCCCATGAGCTTGGCCACGACGCCGGGCTTGCACCACACCACGCTCTCCCCGGCGACGGTGGCCGGCAGCCGCAGCGTGCGCTCCAGGTCCATCTCGTACCCGCCCACGCTGCACGCGAGCGCCGCGCACCCGCCGGCGCCGGCCGCGCAGCACACCGAGGCCCTCGCCGGCTGCCGGTCGTCGTCGCCAGCATTGTTGGTGTCGCGGTCGCGGCCGCCCATGCCCTCGTAGAAGCCGCTGAAAGACGCGCGGTACATGGCGTCCCGGCCGTCGAGCGAGAAGCGCGGGTACTGGCTCAGCGCGTCCCGCGCCGACCGGAGCACGTGGTCGGCCGGGCCGCCGCCGCCGCCGCCGTCGACGCAGGACATCCGCCGTGGGCACCAGCCCTCGTCCGTCGACGTCCCCTCCCCCGCCGCCGCGCGCCGCGCCTTCCTGGCAGCCTCCTCCTCCAGGTCCAGCTGCAGGATCATCTGCTCGAGCGTGACCGCCGCCGCCGCCGGACCACCACCGTCGCCGTCGCCGGTGCCACTCACTTCGGTCTCCGCCACGCAGGAACCAACCACCGACGGCGGCACGCCCGCCGCACTGCTGCCGGCGGCCACCAGCTCCTTGCCGTGGAGCTGCTGCACCGTGGACGTGGAGGCGACGCCGTGGCAGAAGCTGGGGAGCCCGCGACGGCGCATCATATGTCGTGTGGATCGAGACAGCGAGGGAGGGACAGCTCAGCGCAAGTGCTCAACTGACTTTGCCAGCAGGAAGAGCGATCGATCTTGAGCCCACCTGCCGTGCTCTCTGATCTGCGAGATGGCACTTGCCGTGATCTCTGATCTGCTGTGTGATCTGCTAGTAGTGAGCGAGGAGAAGTATAAACGACGTACGTGCGCGCGGGCGGCGGGGCTCGCGAGTGACGTGCACGGTCGTTACTTGCGCGCTCGTGATGACGTTTAAGGCGCGAGGGGATGGGCACACATGAAGAGGAGCATGGGTCTAGTGAAGGAGGCGGTGGTGCACCAATTGCAGTCACAAGAGAGCAAGCAAACATAGGAGGGTCGGTCAAGCCGATCCATCCATCGGCCGCTCACAAAAGCTATAACAAGGTACGATTGGAGTCACAAGGCAAGGCATGCGAGAGCGGCAAACGAGCCGTTTGGCACGACTCACCTCGCCAGTGAAGGTATTACTTTTTGTTTGAGTGACAGTGGAGCCGTTATAGTAAATCGTTTATCAAAACAGATTCACACGTAAAGTTTGTTAAAACATGCTCTCACGAAACGACATGCAGGACCCATAAAAACCGGGTGAAGCGGGGTGACCTACTATTTTTTAGCTCCACTCTCCATATGTGTGCTCTGTGAGAGCACGATTTAAGGAGCACATTTGGTGAAGCCATTTGATTAAACCCCGTTTATCAGAAAATGGCTTCAAACGGTTCCTAAAACAGGTCGAGAATCCAAGTCGAAACCTAGAAGCAACCCTTATCTGGGTGTGGGTATAGAGATTCGCCTAAAGTCTTGGACGAAAAGATATTGGTTGTTCTTTCTTCTAGACTCAATGTAGTCAGATTGAATTAATTTGATTATGAGAAGAATGATAATATTGATCACTTAACTGTTATTTTTTAATGTTGCTGGTACTTATATAATTATTAATTTGAATCGTGAGCATCTCATGTATTAAATTATGCCATGCTTTTACGCAAAGTTATAAATTCCTAATCCCTGTATCCACCAAATATTTACGGTGGATAAGTCCTTTCTTTTTTAGATTATATGGTACAACGTAAACGCTCACACACTCACCCTTATGAATACAGTTACATAAACCCTATTCCTACGAGCACATCCGAAGGACCCAGCCGGCAAATCAAGAAGTTTACGAAGTCACTACAAGCGTCTCGCTGTCGACGATGGGGATATCGCCTACCACTTAAAGCATAGCGCCGGTAATAAATACTGAAAAAATCCTCCAAATACACAATGTACTTAGGGTGCTGCCGATAATTTTCGTTTCACAGGTATTTTCAGACTTGATGACCATTTGAGTCAAGCAGCTCAAATGAAGTCGAAGTTAGCAGACTATAGGATGGGCGTCTACAAGGGCTACTGCTAATTACTCTAATGATAATAGATAAGAGAACGAGAGAAAACTAGCTAGCTAGAATGTCGCATTAAATAATAGTTTAACTTGACTACGTTTCACTCTGTTTCTTGTGCTCAAACCATGGTGTGACTTGTTAGTATGGATGACAACGGATTGGATACGAACAGATATTATTGATATTACATTTATTTTCATATTTCTACTTGGATTCGGATTCGAATATATATAATATCAGCTATGTCGGATAAAATATAATTGGATATCGACGTCATAAATATGTGATTTGAGCATTCGGATATGGATATGATATCGGATGTTGAATATCTGGACTTGAATACAGACAGATAAAAACTCATCTAAACGGATTCGGTCTCGAATACAGTCGGAAAATATCCATACCGTTTTCGTCCCTACTTGTTAGATGTTTTCAACCGTGTGATGATCGAGTTATGTGGAGTCTTGATGATTGGTTTATTGGATCTAACTCTACTTTATAGATCCTCATTGTAGAGGTGTGGACGACACTCTCCAGGGGATCACCGTGGTTAATTAATGTAAAACGAGTTGGTCAAGTGGATGTCACTCAGTTGACGGAAAAAAAAATGGATGTCACTCAGTTTGGGTAAATTAACGCGGCAGGCCCATGATGTCGTAGCCGAACACGAGGCCAACAGTGGTCGCGATGATGCCGTAGGTACACTACATGGTGATCTTGCCCTTGAATTCTCGGCGGCCGACCACGGCTGGCGAGCACGGGCCCAGCGTCAATCACATGCTAGCGTCCGATGCCACCACTGTCGCAATCGTGCTGCAGGAAGGTCGGGCCTTGCTCCGCGCCCGCCCCCGCCAGCCGCCACTGCTCGTCACAGCGCTGCGCTCCGCGGGAGGGAGGGCCTTTTGCCCTAGACACGGTGGTTCCAAGTAAGACCTTCGCTGACATGTTTAACAAATTTAGGGACTCAAATATCCTGTTTTTTTAATTAATCAATGTTTATTTTCAGCCATGAAACAGTATTTTTCTCTCAGAACAAATTAGCATCAGCCAAAATTAGCGCTTGTTTTCAGTCCAAAAGAACAGGTATTGACCCTTTAGTGCCGAACTAAAGATTTTTAGTCCCGAATACAAACAGATACCAGCAGTTATCAGGACTAAACCCAAAACTTGATGTGGATCAAAAGTCTTTTCCTTGCTAGCGTAACGAAACACTTCGCCCTACTCCCTCCTGTCCATTAAAATTTACTTTATAGAGTTTAAATTTTTTCCCACCAAAATTGCACACATAGTTACTGTTTAGGATATCACATCATGTGGGATCTCACCTGTAGAACTACTGCTGGCCATCAGCTCAGGATGGCTCGAGAGCTAGTCCGACTGACCGGAGCAGGGACTGAACTTCACAAATGATATTTTTGTAATTTCATATACATTGTTGATTTCGTGCTGGTCCTATAATTGCAAAAAAAATTTAAAGGAAGGGAGTACATTTCAAGTGACGCGCTGACTATATATATATATATATATATATATATATATATATATATATATATATATATATATATATATATATATATATATATATATATATATATATATATATATATGCAAAATAGCTACTCCCCGTTTAAAAAATTGTCATTTTTATTTTTAGTTGGCTCTTTGACCTTCGTTTTATTTTTTTATCTATTTCCAATAATAAAGAGGAAAAATTTTTGTCACTTTTTTCCGTCCATCACTCTCTCGCCACTCACTGATACTCTTACTCCTGTAACTTTTAAGTTTAAAGTTACAAAAGTTTATTTGCAGCGAATGAATCACTTCTATCTTTTTTAACTTATGACAAATGAATATAAGAGTCACCTATTTAAGTTGGTTCAATCACCTGTTAAATTTTGATATGGGATAATTATTTATGTGCTAAATATATTTTTGAATCTTAGAGTTTGTTACTAAATATATTTTTAGATTTTACAGTTTGTTTGATTTGAGATTGGGCTATACCAATATAATTTTGACTTAGAAGGTCTATATACTCCCTCTGTCCCGTTAAGTGTGTCATTCTAGCTCCCCGGTATTGATCCAATGACAGTAGTGTCGTTTTAGGCTTCGCGTAGCCTGCAGACCTATCCCGTCACTCATCCTCCCCTTGTTCCACTCGCTCGTTTGCAAAATGAAAAAAAAAAGGGCACCGAGCTCGTGGCCACGCAACGGAGAGGAGGCATGCTCGTCCAGGTAGCCTGCCTACGACACAGCGAGGATAGAGGCGCGCTCGGCCGAGGTGGGCGACCTGCGACGACGGCGAGGATGGACGCGTGCTCGTCCTGGCGGCCCGCGACGGAGGGGAAGGATGCACGCTCATCTGGGTGCCCCGCGGCGGAGAAGAGGCACGGCCGCCTAGGCGGCGACGACGGCGAGGACGGAGGCGCGTTCGTCTGGGCGGCCCGCCTGCTACAATGTCGAGGACGGAGGCGCGCTCGTCCGGGCGGGCGGCCTGCGACGACGGCGACGATGGAGGCGCGCTCGTCCTAGCGGCCCGCGGCGGAGAGGAGGCGTGAAGGCGCGCGAAGGGCAGGGGACGGAATGGATGTGCCCTCACTCAAGCATGGCCCACAACAGAGAGGAGCGCTCGCCCGGGCCCATCGACGACCTGGATCTGGGAGTTGCTTGTGAGAGAGACCGGAGAATAAATGAGAGAGCGAGAATGACCGAAGCGTAAACGTCCTTGGTCCATATGCCGAGTCGTAGAATGACACTTTTAATGGGACTGAGGAAGCATGTCATATTTAAATTTTAATAAGACGTGTACTTAGTTCGGTTTAGTTTTGTGTGTCCGGTTGATATTAATACTATAGGGTAATATGAGGGAGGACAATCGGGTGAGATACAAATAAAATAAGAGACATTCTGCTAAGAAAACTCATATCTTTTTTGGCTTTTTTGGCAAAGGCGTATAATAATTACTTTTTTTTAGATTTGGTTACTAAACCAATTGAGTTAACCAAAAATTATTTTGATACTCTCCAGCTGCAACGCATGGTCACTACTAACAATTGAGTTGACGATAATTTATTTTGATACTCTCCCGTTGCAACGCACGTGCACTTTTGCTAGTTTTATTTAAATAGCACAATAAATAAGTTATTAATGAAATCATTATAAAATAAATAATATTTATATAAAAGAAATTTAATAAGATGAATGATCAAAGAGAATATATAAAAAGTAAAAAACGGCGTTTTTTTCATTGATGAACATGGAGTTCATTAATGATCAAACAGGCTCTATTTTCCACGAAGAGGCTATATGTTGGCTTTAGACGAGCTGATCTTTAGGATGTTCCTCAAGCCGAGACGAGGGACCCAGCCCAAAAGGCAAATAAAAAGTGCCCAAACCTTAACCAGTCCAATCATGTCAGGGTGTGTTTACTTCTTAACAATTTTTTCTCTTTTTCTATCACATCGATTGTCCTATTCACCTGCATGAATTACTAAATAAAGTAGCAGCTGTTATATATTTATAATTTTTATCTGACTAATTTGAAATGAATCTTTTAAATCTATTTAGATTATGATTGACAAAATTTATCAAATACAAACGAAAATACTATGGTACTTTTCACCTAAAGTAAACAGCCCCTCAGTGTGAGTGAGTCCGCCAGTACCGGGTTGGCACGCCACGAGCGCGCGGTCAGTCAGCATCCGCAGGTACAGCACGCGCGCGCGCGCACACACACACGAGCACTCCCAGCCCATCCCGCCCACCATAGAATCCACCCCACCCGCCGGTTCATGGGCTCCACGGAAACGTTGGCCCCACACGTCATCCCCTTCCACCAGACGCAAACCGGGTCGCCCACCGTTTCCGGAGTGAGCCCCACCTCGAGATCTATCCCCATTTCCAACCTCACATCCCCTTCCTTCAGCTCGAGCTCCGTCGTTTAAACCCAAACCCTAATCGCGACCTCCGTTCCCCCCAAAACCCTACCCCTTGCGGCGGCCATGGACGGCGGCGGAGGAGGAGGAGGCGGAGTCGGGGCAGGTGTCATGGTGGGTGCCGGCGTCGGACCGGCCGGCGTTGGCGTTGGCGTTGGCGGGGGCGGCGACGTGGAGCTCGTCAGCAAGACGCTGCAGTTCGAGCACAAGCTCTTCTACTTCGATCTGAAGGAGAACCCGCGGGGGAGGTACCTCAAGATCTCCGAGAAGACCTCGGCCACGCGCTCCACCATCATCGTCCCCGTCGACGGTGTCGCCTGGTTCCTCGACCTTTTCGACTACTACATCCGCACCGACGAGCGCGACGCCTTCAGCAAGGAGCTGAGGCTCCAGACCAAGGTAGTTAGTTAATTGGACCGCTTCCTACGCGATTGGCCCGGTTGCGCCGCTGATTCCCGCGCCGCCGCTGCTAATTTTGGCGTGGCTTAATTATGCTCATTGCGCGGTGCAGGTGTTCTATTTCGATATCGGGGAGAACAAGAGGGGCCGATTCCTCAAGGTGACGTAACGTTCTCTGAATGACCGAGTGCAGTTTCAAATTTTGCCATCTTTTTTTGGTGTCGGTACGAGAAAATTGCCGAATTGGGTAACTTTATTATTTTTGGAAGCCAAACTGTTTAGCTGGAACAAGGAGTAATTTGTCGCGTTAGAACAAGATTTGCTTGTGTGAATTTAGTAAGGGAATAGGTCCCATTGTTCTCTTCACATTTTCATTGATTCAATCAAGACATCTAGGTCCTAACAATGAGCATGATGTATTGCTGACTAAGTTTGCCACTGCTATGTGGAGGATGGGCCCATCTGTCAGTGGCACAGTCTTCCTTGACCAAGGCTCCAGTTCATCAATCTCAATAGGTTAAATGTCCTAAAAAAGATGTGCTTGAGGGTTACTTCAAGCTTTGAAAAGGTTTAGGTCCCACTGGGCACAACCCTGGGCACAACCCAAAGATGGATGACCAAAATGGGACTTCCCTCTTTAGTAGTGTGCCCTTCGCAGGTTTTGGTTTCTCCTATTCTGGCAATTTCACTTTTATTGCTTGTAACTACCAGTTATTTATTAACCTAGTGGCAACCGAACAAAGTAGTATCTTGTGTTTGCCTTTAGTGGAATGATATTCTGTTGAGTAGAGCATTCTGCTCGTAAAATTACCAAATATTAACTTGTTATGACTACTCCCTCTATAGTAAAAAATATTTATGTCCTGGACAAGATCTGATCCAACCTTTAAAAGAATGACTTCAATAACCTAAAATTTTTGGTTTTGGCCACATAAAATTCATCTGTGATCTGTCCTGAAAAATCACTTTTATAATATCATAAACTTGATATAAGATAGTGGTCAAAGTGGTAACCTTGCAGACCATTATAAAACTAAAGAATACCAGTGGGAGTATAAATGGTTGATGTGGTGCTCTAGGTTCCCACCAATTAGTGTGTCCAACAGGTATTGATTGATTTTTTTTTATTTTTTTTATGTTGTGTTCTGGAAATGGAAAGAGAATCAGGATTGATTTTTTTTTTTCATTTAGGTCATTTAATTGTTGATCGAAGATACACACCTGGCTACTTGACAGTTTCCTAAATTTAAATTCTATGGATAATGCTGCTTGCTTATGTGTTGCTGTTACATTAATTTTTTTTTGGGTTTGTAATCAGTGATATTATTCTTTCTGGAGTTGCGAATTTATGTTCAGATTTGTTCTTGATTGAGTCTGGTACAGAACTTGAGGTTCCAAATCCAAAGAAAAAGAGAAAACAAAGCTTGACTGATCAATATTCGTGTTTTTTGTGGCAATATATCCAATTTAATGTTCACATACTGATAGATCAAAAAATCACTTTATTTCTCACAGTCCTGCTATAAAACTTTTCAGATATCTTGATTTTTATAAAAGAAAAATTAGTTAGAACACTGAATGCTTGTGTCTTAATTTCAATGGAACAGTATATTTCAGAAAATAGAGCTAGCTGTTCATAGTTTCATATATTGAAAATCGAGTATTGAAGACACCAACAACTGAAACCAACAGAAAATGGTATATTGGTGTACCTTTAGCAAAGACTTGATGCATGCTGCTTGTATATGTATATGGAGTTATGGACCACAGATCTAGGCTCTCCACTTGGAAATTGTTTGGTTTATTAAAAATCCCAAGACATTCCTTGATGCATATTCTTAACATGCCACCTCGCTTGCTTAATTTCCTAAGTTTTTTTTATTTCCTTCAAAATTTTTTTTTTGAGAGACATAATGACTTGAGCAGTTTTTGACTCTTTGTCTGTTGCATTCTTGAAAAGACTTCATGCATAGCTTAATCTTATTGGCTAGCACACTATACATAGTTATCCTGACATATTCTCCTGGCATCTGTCAATTTCATGACTCAAATTAAATTTGGAATCGAAATATTATCTGTTTTAGTGCTACCAACTGTATATAATTTGTGTTGGTTTGTTTGCAACATCCACTGAGAAGGGGGTTTGCACTGAATATTTCCCCTATATATAGAAGGTAATGGTCTTGTATATAGAGCTGGAGAGAAGTATTATCTATCTTTGTTGTAGTGTTAGCAACGAATGATACTTTTGAGCTATATTAAACTTTTTTTTTGCTTCTATAAACTGTGCAGTTTTATATGCGTGACGTAACTTCAGCAGTTACCTGCTTACACAACATTTTGTATTTAGGTTTCCGAGGCCTCTGTCAACAGGAATCGGAGTACCATAATTGTTCCAGCTGGCAGCTCTGGTGAAGAGGGCTGGGAAGCATTCAGGAGTGTACTGATGGAAATAAATAACGAGGCTTCCAGATTGTACGCCATACCAAATCATCCAAATCAGGTAGAGCTAACAAAAAGAAATGTTTGTTGCATATTTGTTAGTCTACTGTCTATGACACTATTCTTTTGATATTGGATTGTCCAGCAACACATGGAGCCGCCAGAGCGTCTTCCTGGCCTTTCCGATGATGTGGGTGCCGGATTTATAGCTGGACATGGTAGCCAGTCCGCTTCTGGCCCAGAGGTAGATGTTGACCGCTTGGTTGATCTGCCTCCTCAAGAAGAAATTAGTGGCATGGGTATGTCTAAGGTGATTAGGGCAGACCAGAAGAGGTTCTTCTTCGACCTGGGCAGCAACAACAGGGGCCATTATTTGAGGATTTCTGAGGTACCCTGTGTAAACACAAGCCGCCAGTTTCCACACACAAGAGTGATCCATTGCTCTTACTGTTTGTGATTGTAATTACAGGTGGCTGGAGCTGATCGTTCGTCTATAATCTTGCCGCTATCTGGTTTGAAGCAGTTCCATGAAATGGTTGGTCACTTTGTAGATATAATGAAGGACAGGCTTGAAGGAATGACAGGAGCTAATGTGCGCACTGTCGAACCCAGCCAGAGATGAGTACCCTTGACTGTGGCCTTGGCAAGACTGCTGTTATGCCTCCTGTAGGTTTGCCATGTGGTGTGTGGTAATGTAGATCACGCAGTATTAATTCATCTGGTGGGGATAATAATGTCTCTTTTCTCTTTATTTTTTGAATTCAGTGGTGAGGATTGATTTGTTTGGGACTTTTTTCTTTCATCGGAGGAATAATAAGCAGTGTATTGTTCGTGGGGTGGTATAATTGTGGTTGCTGGCTTGCTGCAGTGTTAGCCCTGTTTTCATGCTTCGCCGTTCTTGTTTTTAGGTAAAACAAAGTCTGCCATGTTTCTAGCATTGTGCTGTCTGTAGTTGGCCTCTGCATTGTGAGTTGAGTAAATTGCGTACCTAAATTATTTGATGTTTACCAGATGGTTATTTCAACAAAATAACATAACTTTTGGGTACTGGAACTATATTTAGGTAACTTCTAGACTTCTAGGTACTCCAACTAAGGGCCTCTTTGGATTGGAGGAAACATGCAGTATTTTTGAAGGATTTCATTCCTCCGGATTTTTTTTCCTATGAACATCCTATGATTGACAGGAAAGTTACGGGAATAATTCCGTAGGATGGTATTCCCCAGCGTAATTTCACAGGAAACGAAACCAAGAGCTCAGACCTCATGGTAAATTTCCTGGCGTGAAAAGATGGCGCGAGCGAGCGTTGCTGACTCCCCTGGCACCCTTTTTGCTTTTTGACGGTGGTAAAACGTGTTGCTCCTCCTCAAAAACATCCCTGTCCACACAATACAACAAAAGACTCGTTTCAAAAAAAAGAGAGTAGCGACACCAAACAACCAGGAGGCCAGATTCTTGTGCCGTCCTCCCCAACGCTGACCGCACGAACGCTGACCACAAGAAGCAGTTCACGGCCAAGCGCATCGGAAGTGGTGGGAGGTGTTCAAGAAGCAGCAGCGAGGGCTCAGTGACAGCTGCCGCCCGCCGCCGAAGCCCAACCAGGACGAGCTGGGCAGGTACGAGTGGTTGCTCGAGATCTTCGCAGAGAACCTCGTCGGCGAGAGGCCCCAGCAGCAGGTCGCCGTCGCTGCGCCACCGCCGCTGCTCATGGCCGCGCCCGTGCTGCCGCCGTCGCGCACCCGCACCCCCCCGACCCCGTCGTCGTCCGTGACGTTCAGCCTCGCGTCTGCCACCGTGGCACTAGGCCCGCCCACGCCCACGCCGTGGATGCCGGAGCGCGCCGCGGCTGAGGCAGCGTACGTGTTCCCGAGCGCGCCACAGCACGGCGGCGCCCCCGACGCCGCCTGTGCCTGTCGTGGCGATAATGGAGGGCAGGCGTTGCCGCTGGCAGAGCTCACCGAGTGTTGCCGCGAGCTGGAGGAAGGGCAAAGCGCGTGGGCGGCGCACCGGCGGGAGGCGGCGTGGCGGTTGAAGCGCGTGAAGCAGCAGCTGGCGATGGAGCGTGACATGTGGCGGCGCGAGGTGTGGGAGGAGTTTGAGGCCAAGATGCGCACCGTGCGACTGGACCAGGCGGCCGCCGCGGAGAGGAGTGTGGCAGCGATTTCCTATGTTTCACCTGAGATCTTGCCAAAGACCATCTCATGTAACTTTTCTTTGTTTTCAATTCCATATGATTGTGTAAGAATGTCATCTCAATTCCCATGTTTTTCCTTTTCCTATCCTCTACCTATCCTATCATCCAAAGAGACCCTAAATATGTAACGTCTAGATACTAAACCTATATATAACTTCTGGGTACTGGTGCTTGAGCAGAGAGAGAGAGAGAGAGCAGTAGGGTCCTTTTGGATCATGTCATGGTTGGTCCAAGCGTGGTTGCCTTTTGGATCATGTCATGGTTGGTCCAAGCGTGGTTGTCAGCGTCGCCGGACTCAACAACTAGAGCACACAGCAGTCCATGTCAGCGAGGATCCACCTGTACGGGTTGGTGCTGAACGAGTCCATAGCCTTGACGGCTACGTTGGAGGTGCACAACTCGCAGAGAGGGTCGCGCCATCAAGTAGGAGACCAAGACAGCGAGGCATGTGAACTCCAACTTCACACCGAGAGTACGTAGCGGTCTATGTACGGGTTGGTGTTGAACGAGTCCACGAGGACCCACCTGTACGGGTTGGTGTTGAACGAGCCTACGGTCTTAGCGCCCGCGACGGTGACGCACAGCTCACGCAGAGGGTCGCGTCATCGAGGCGGAGACTCCCGGAGAGGTTGGTGCTCCTACATATGTTAGTGATGTGGATAGGCCTGCATTCGACGCTTGCTGCACTAATCTGGTATAGTTCAGTAATATTGGTCCGTTAAGAGTGCCACAAGCCTACAACCATTACACTATGTTATATATGTCGAGTAATTTCCAGGTAGGTGTTTTCTTTTGTATGTTCTGGTTACTTGGTGCATTATGATTCACGAACTACAGTGGTTAGCTGGGACACATGGTTAGGGCCTGAAACACAGGAATAGATGTTTGGAACACAGGAATGCTTGTGGTGCTGACGTCAAGAGTGTACACGTCATTTTTATGACATCTTTCATGGGAAATGGGCCCAAAACCTACCAACCGCCCATGAAGCTTTTTGTGCCATTATAAAAGTTTGTAAATCCCTACAAGTCATTTAAAAATTTGACTGGTCACATGTCCATTGGTCCAAACTTTTTTTTATTCGTCACGACACTTTCGTTAGATTTGGCTCTAATGGTAACACTGTAAGATGAAAAGTAAAAAATAACCCTAGGTCTGAATATGCCATTAATTTTTTAAACATCTTAACAGTTTCAAATGAAAAAACTCAAAAAGATCTACAATATTCCTATAAAAATATTTTTTGATTTGATTACGTACAAAAAAAAGATATGATATGGAATTAAATAAAGATAAACTTCATATAAAAGTTAACTTGATGTGATTCCGTACAAAAAAGATACGATTTGATATGATTAATATGTCTTAGAATAATTATATCTTTTTTATATGGAACTAAATAAAGATTAAGTTTTATATGAAAAATTGTAGATCTCGATAAGATCACTTTCTAGTTTGAGTTTTTTTTTCATTTAAAGTTGTTAAGATGCTTAAAAACTTAATGGCATATTTATATTTGATGGTATTATTTTTTACTTTTCCCACACATAGTTCGACGCCATTAGAACCAAATCTAAGTGGCGTGGAGGATAAAAAGGTTCGGACCAAAATTACCTGTGATCATTCAACTTTTTTAACGGTTTATAACTATAGCCTCTTAGGCTGGTCCACTGGTGGTGAGTGATCTTCTTGTCCCCTGCGGCCTCAATCTTCCATAGGCATTTTAAAGTCAATCTCAATGGAGAGTTTAATGTACATTTACTAAAAATACCACATCAGTTTTGCAGATGATTGAAAAAAAGCAGGTGATTGAAAAAATCTATCACAATTCATATTTCCATGACACAGTTTTATAGACTAGCCACATCATTTAATTGCTATATGGTACTGCGATAAAATACATCATATGAATTATGTACAGTGGTCTTTATGAGATCATCAGAATAATGAATACACAGGTACGATAGGTCAACGAATCATCTCAATACTTAAGCACGAGAGGTAATAAGAGTCCTCTCAACATATTGCACTTTGTCGCTAACACCCTACGAGGTCATGCCAAACAAATCCAGCACCTCTTCTTGCAGTCACGTGACTCCTGCACAAAAAGAAAGAAAGAAGAACAAGAAAGAAATCTATGCAAAGTTTTAGTGGGGTGTTTGTCAAGACTCCTCCGAAGGAGCGGGGGCCGCTTTGCAAAACGGCTTTGGCTACTTTGTTTTCCATTGAAAAATGACTCCTGCAAAATTTTTGTCAGGGCTAATCCACAGTAGTCGGAGACGAAGAGGAGTCCTAGCAATCAGGTCCTCAACAATAACGCGCCATGCCATTCGCTAAAGCTATGTGGTTGTGCCAAGTTCACTGGAAGTACGTCCTCAATATATGAACTTTGATATAATAACTTTAGTGAGAAGGGATGGCTGAACGTGGTCTCTCTGCCAGAAGTCATATGTTTCAAGAGCTACATAAGTTGGACGGGATCAATCTGTACCATTGAATCATCCGAGCATTTTAAGAAACTCTATATCATTGCCGCTAGAAGTGGTAGAGGTGTTGTACAAATCACAGAGGTACGAATAAAGGCACCCCATCAGATCCTTGCACAAAAATATGTTGCCAATACATGTATAACTAAGTTTGCGAATATTGGATACACCTTTCTAAGTATGCGAATTTTGCATACACCTTTCTTGCGCTATCTCCATTGTTGATACAAGCTTTAAATGCGAACATGCGTCATAATGTTGTGGGATTTTGTGCAAGAATTGCCGCAGCCAACCGAAATGATGTAGTCATAGTTGAACTCATAGCTAACTTATATCTAAATTTGTTGTTTTATGCTAGAAAGTTTGGTTCTCATATATATTTTTTAGCAACAATTACAGGATGAGGCCTATGACTTAACCTATGCAGGGTGCAGTTTTGAAGCTATTCTAAACCAGACAATATATCGATTTGGTTACAATTGGTAATATGCTCATAAAAGGCCATCAATAACTACGAAAGGATTTCAGGCAAAGCTGGTAGCAACTAGGAGGGGAGGATCACCAACTTCTTGATCACCTTTTAACGTCGTCAGTAGAACTTATGCTCATAGTTGTGAAGCACGGGAGAGAGTGTATTGCTTAATTCGTTGATCTTTATCAATGATGTTTTTCGATACCACATCGGTGACCTACACTTCAACCAATCATTAATACGAGAAAATGAACTTTATACAAGTTTATAGGTAGTAGTGGTGACATACTATGTTTGCAGTAACATTGGGGAGTATTAAGATATGTAATGTGTAATGACTCTTAAATTGTTATGATTTATATGACTTGGTTTATTTTATTATGCTTTTTATTATATATATATACACACACACAATATCATATTTTAATTGTGTTATTTACGTATGATCGAACCCATACTTATTATATGCGCACATGTACATATATTAGCGGCATAGAACGTATTTGAGAACCTAATTTAAAACAAAAATGAATCAAAAAACAAAAACAAAAAAAGAGAACACTTTAATTCTAATTAATTAGTAATACTGAGCGGGACTAAATGTGCCAGCTCGTGGCAAGGTCTAGAGGCCTATTTAGGGCCTGTTTAGTTACGTCCATTTTACAAAATGCTACTGTAGCAATGTGCTAACTTTACAGTAAGTGTTCAATAATGGCCTAAGTAAGCTTAAAAGATTTGTGAGATAATATTTTGCGAAGCTGTTAAATTAGTTTCAGTTTTCATCAACATTTAGGCTCTGTTCGCTTGAGCTTATAAGCAACTTCTTTCGGCTTCTTTTCAGCTCTACAACAGTATTTCTCTCTCATAAGAAATCAGCTTTCAACTTTCGGCGAATAGAGGCTTAATGTTCCATGCATGTGTTTAAAAATTGATGTGACAAAACTTTTTAGATTTTGAGGTGAATCTAAACAGGGCCTTAGTCCCAGTTGGTATTCTGAACTGGGACTAAAGGTCCATTTTAAGTCCCAGTTCATGACCCAGGACTAAAAGAAAGATATTTAGTCCCAAATTCTTAGTCTCGGCTGGGAAACCGGACTAAAAAGAGTTTTCCAACCAGTACTATAATGCATTTGTGTCTAGTGTTAGATATACTAGCACAGTCAGTAAAACATTAGTACACATTGTTGACGGTAATTATTCTATGATTTTACCCATCAACTAAATATGAAATAAGGGTATAAGAGCAGACACCACCATAGAATAGGGTTTTAACTGACAGAATTCCATAGTTTTGGTGAATTAGTGTTTTGCAGGGGGTTATACAGAAAAGAATCAAGGGAGACCCACACGTCGGATTAATATAACGAAATTCGCCGCGAAAGGAGATCAAGAATATTCTAGAGAACACTAGACTCGCTGGCAGAAGCGGGGCCCACTTGGCAGCTGGGGAAGGTCGGCCGACCCACTGACCAGGTCGGCCGACCTATCAGTGAAGCTTCTCGGCCTCCGCTTCGACGTGGACCCACATCCCGAAATTTCACGCAATTCTAGCCGCCCGTCGAAGTCGGTTTGATCTAAGAGTTACGGTTCATCCCACTGGCCTATATAAGGACCCCCAGACCCCCCAGGGTTTGACATCAATCATTCAGATCATTCAGTCATCAACCAATTCAGAGTTAGAAACCCTAGAATCATTAGAGCTTCACCATATAGGGTATAGATACATAGGTTAGAAGTAGAAGGAAGCGAGTTCTACTCGAGTTCCGGATCTGTCTGGAGCTAGAAGGCTTCTCAGAGCCATTTTAAGCTCTCTCTTGTATCTTAAACCTCTCTTGAGTGCTTGAGATAAAGTTGATCGACATTATTCTACTATTGATTATGTTCTCAATTATGCTATTCATTGTTTATCTAGATTGTATACTTTGCATAGTTAGGATGCATTCATATTCATACATATGTTTGTATAGCGCTCATTCATTGACATCATGGGTGGGTGATGAACAACATGTAAGCATGGTGCTTAGATGTAGTTTGTCTGCAAATGCACCCTATATTCTGGGTTCTGTGGTAGATCGCAGATGTGGCACTCCCGTTGAGTTCTTTGTAGTCCACACTCCGAATGTAGGGAGAGTAGGAAGTTATTATTATTATTATTGAAGGCTGGCTATGATCTCGATCTTCCTTAGTAATATTCCCTTAAGTATGAATATGAAGTGTCTTCGTCATGATTGCTAGTATAATTGCACCAATCTAATATGTCTTGGATAGTATAGTTAGAATGACTTAGGATATCCTTATGCTTCAACCTAATCTATGCTAGTGCCTAGATAGGAAGTACTCTAAGTGATCATTATTATGTTGATTGATTAGTTGATTGATCATTATGCTTATCATATACATCATTATTATTGTGACATAACCCCTGTTCTGAGTAAATAGGTCATTCATGGTATTCTCCATATTTGCATATGCATATGACATCTATCTATCTACCTGCATCCCATTTATTGCCAACCCTTCCTAGTGGTAAAATATAAATGACAGCCCGAAATAGTCTGAGGTAAAATGCTACAATAGTGTATATTTTATCTGTGCGCTTGCGGATACAATATAATATATTTCAGTCACTTGCAATAAGGAGAGATATCTTATAATCATACTGGGGATGACAACCTAGTTACTTCTAAGAGATAGATGAAGAGTTCAAGTGATCTTAGACTAATCAGGTGGCATATTAATCTATACCTCCCAGCATTTCGTTAAGAAATGTCAACAAGCATTTTTGGCGCCGTTGCCGGGGAAGGCGTTTGGCATACATAAGATGTAGATAGATCATATGCATAACACCAAATATGTTGAGAAACCATACAAACCTTACTCAAACAGGCTCACCCTGTCCTTTTTATTCTTTGTGTAGCTTATCCAGGGTGATGTATGAACGGATTTGACCTTCCGCAGAATTTTGTTGAAGATCCAGAAGCTTTGATCAGGAAGACCCGAGCCAAGCTCAGGAAGACCCCAGATCCTCCACCGGAAGACATCCGTACAAGAAGAAGTTTGACACCAGAGTTCGAGTCCATGGCAAACAAGAGACTTCATGAGTTCTCTGCTCCAACCACCGCTAACATCCATACCGGACCACCCACTGATGTTGGAGACAATGGATTCGAGCTCAAGCCTGCGCTCATCAACATGGTGCAAGCTAGCCAGTTTTGTGGAAAGGCGCATGAAGATGCGAGTGCCCATCTCCAACACTTTTTGGAGATATGCAACACTTTCACCATCAAGGGAGTAACCAGAGATGCAATCCTGCTCCGCATGTTTCCATTCTCACTTTTGGGAAGGGCAAAACAGTGGTTCTACGCAAACAAAGATAAGAACACTACATGGGACCTTTGCTCCACTGCCTTCCTAGCAAAGTTCTTCCCTGTGGAAAAGATGAATGCTCTCAGAGGGAAAATCACCAGCTTTCAGCAACAGCATGATGAATCTGTCTCGGAAGCATGGGAACGCTTTCAAGACTATATTTCAGAATGTCCTCACCATGGGATGGAAAATTGGTTCCTCATGCAAACCTTCTACCATGGGTTGACTACCAGCACCCGTGAGACGATGGATGCTGCTGCTGGAGGAGCTTTTCTGTCACTCACCATTGAGCAAGCTACTACCCTTGTGGAGAAGATGGCTTTCAACCAGAGTTGGAATGAAGAACGAGCTCCGACCAGCAAGAGAGGAGGAATACACCAGCTCAAGGAAATCGACATGATTTCTGCCAAGATGGACCTGCTGATAAAGAAGCTTGATGACCGAGTCAATGACAAGAGAGAGGTCAACCACATCCACAATGCCTACATGACATGTGAGGAGTGTGGAGGCACTGGCCACTCAGGTCACAGCTGTCCGGAGATTCTGGAGGATGTGAACTACGTGGGCAACAACAACAACAACTACTGTCCTCGGAATCAGAACTGGAATCAGAACCAAGGTTGGAATCAGCAACAGAAGCCCAATTACCAAGGTAATTACTCTTGTAATTACCAAGGTAACAATTTTAACACACCATTGAGAGATCTAGTCTCTGGCCAGACCAAACTGCTGGATCAAATTTCCAAGAAGCTAGTCTCCAATGACAAGTTGCTAGAAACCATCAACAACAGGTTGGATGGTTTTGCCTCTGCTATCAAGAACCAGCTCAGCTTCAATAAAATTCTAGAATCTCAAATAGCTCAGCTGGCATCTTTAATCCATCCAGCCAATGAAGGAAAGATCCCAGGCCAACCTGAAGAACTAGAAACTGCAAACCTGGTGGATATCTTCAACGCAAGATGGTACCATGCAGAGCATCAGTCAGGGATGGAATGATGACTCTCTACCAGAGAAGAAAGGAGACCCAGGAAGGCCAGCCATACCAATAGCCATTGGTGAACACGCCTTTGAGGAAGCAATCTGTGATTTTGGCGCAAGCGTCAACATTATGCCCAAGGTGATCTACGAGAAGATCCATGGAGATGCACTCCTATACACCAACATGTGCTTGCAGCTAGTAGACCAGTCACTCTGCTATCCGAAGGGGATTCTGGAAGATATCTGTGTACGAGTTGGACACTCGTACGTACTTGCCGACTTCGTGGTACTTGAGACAGGAGGAGATGAGAAGTCGCCAATCATTTTGGGATGACCATTCCTTAGCACCGCCAAGGCTATCATCTACGCCGACAGTGCCAAGATCTGTTTCACTATCCGGGGAAGAAAAGAAAGATTCAGCTTCAAGAACAAGATACTAGAAAGTCCAGCCCATCCACAGAAGCCATACACCTATGAAGACAAGCCTACGCAGTAAAAGACAAACAGAAGAAAGAACAAAGCTAGGCAGACTCACACTGAAGCTGTGTGGATGATCAACTCAGTCCGAGCTGAGTACGATCACCTCCCGGTTTCACCACACATGCCCAAGCTTGACGATCTAGGAGTACCGACGATCGATTGCATGATTAATAAGAATGTCTTCTACAAGACCTTCTGCAACACAGGCTCGAGTGTCAACATAATGGCCAAGGTAATTTATGACTTTCTATTTGGCAAGACACCCTTGTACTCTACCTACACGCAGCTACAGATGGCGGACTAGACATTCAGATTTCCAGAGGGGATCGCTAAAGACGTTATGGTAAGGATTCGAGATCATTATGTCCCCACTGACTTCCTAGTCTTGGACATGGGAGAAGAAGAGTATGACCCACCACTCATACTTGGAAGACCGTTCCTCAACACTACAAGTGCAATCATCTACATGAGGACAGGAGAGGTCCATTTCTAGTTCCACAAAGAGAAGGTCCGCTGCTACTTCAACAGTTACACAACTTATGAGTAGCCAAAGAAGAACAGGCCAAGGAGGAGACGCCGTTCCTCTCAAAAGACCTACCCACGCAAGGATAGTTGGGAAGATTACAAGGAAGAACTCGAAAGAAATAAATCCGAAGACAAGAAAGAAGAGACTGTGAAGGACGAACTCCCAGCTTCAACCTCACCAGCAACATCAACTTTACCAACCAAAAAGGAATGGAGGAAGAAGGAGTCGCCTTCCAGCTCATCACCAGAAGTGCAACCAGGGTCATCTCAACCCAACGATGCACCCAACAAGGAATGAACAGACAAGGAGTCCTGTCGAAGGACTATAAACCACCGAGCCTTCGCCAAAAGGGTAAAACTGGTACTTATCTATATTTACTTTCAGCATTACATTAATACCTTAATAGTTGCATATTTATTTTCTTGCATTTAAAAGAAAATAAAAATATTTATTGCTTTGCATAATAAAATATAAAAAGCCCCATGTGATTAATCTTGTGGCATTGCCCATAAAGACTATTCACTGTGGGGGCACAAAAATAATTTTGCATCTAGGATAGATTTCTGCATCATATTTAATTCGTGCAATTATAAAATTAAAACACCAAAAATATGTGGGCACAAGAAGATCCACACTTTTTAGAAAAACCCAAAAACATGTGGGCACATGAAGGTCCACCCAACTAGGAAACTTCTGCTAGAAATATAAAATCACTTACCATATTGCTAAGTATAAGTTTCCCACTCTATTATTGTACCATATTGCTTTTCGCATGAGTTAGCTAGTGAGATAAAAATTTGAAAACCAAATAAATAGTGTTTAGGTTAGTTAGAGTGTTTGAATAAAATAAAGAGAGAGTGCTTACAATAACTTTGCTCAGACTAGATGGAACCTTGCTCAGGAATTTGATAAGTAGCACCCCACCATGATTCCTCATAATACTGTTGGTGCAAAAAGTGGTTCCCTAAGCCCAACACACCAGCGAAGCCGGAAACGACCCTTGAAAGCTGTAGAGCTCTCGCAGATCCAGCTAGCTTCGAACCCGGTCTGAGAGTGTCAGTAACACCCAAGCGTGCCAGTCAATTTGACCTGCAATTGACAAGGAAACAGATAATAATCAGTAACCCAATGCGGAACTAATTGGTGAGTCCAGATAGTTCCAACTGTGCGGCTCAAAGAGCCAGTATAATCGGAGATCGATTAGAAAGCCGATTCCGTCATGTTATGAACCGATAGTATAATAATGAAGTAAAACGGCTATCAGGATACTCATATGAAGATAATAACGTGCTAGCCGATCTAATTCAGTTAATGTGTATAAAAGAAAATAGATCATGTGTACAGATCTGATCTGTACATCAAACAAGCAGAGATCTGCTAAAGTTGGTCTAGAAGGCCGGCGGCTTTAGTAAACCCTCTTCGCTAAGTTCACCAAGTCTGCGTTCACCTGGTCTAACGGCCGGCGGGCTTCAACAAACCCAGCAAACAAAACTAGATCGTTTGATATCCAAATAGGTCTATATGCACGATCTATTCATGAAAGCATAACTGAATCGGCTCTTTAGCCGATGCAGGGTCCATGAAACACGAACGAATGCTAGCATAGTCATAAACAGACCTCAAATTAAAGCAAGTCTAATCTAGCAAAACTTGTTTAGGTTAAACCTGTTCCACCGGATAACACTCTGTTTAACTTAAACAAGGACACGAAAATAAGACTTACGATAACCTGAGAACCACTTATGTCTCAACTAGAACCGAACGCACAACATGTAACGAACAAGATAGATACGGAATTAGCCGATGTGAGCATGGAACCGATCATCATGGTGAGATAAGCATAAAAAAGCATAAACGACGACCAGATTCAAATAAATCTAAAGCCAAATCTATCAATCTTGATCGGGCAGAGATATTGTTATAATAAGGTAAATCAATTTCAACAAATAATACCGATAACTTAATGAATCTAACCAAATTGCCATATTTAGCTAGAGCCGATAACTAATCCATGTATGCAAACTATTTCAATCTATAGCCTGTCTACCGGATGACATTAACTAATAGATTAATCAAGCAAACAAACACGAATCGATAACTAATCCGCGCGTGAAAACGGTTCTAATCTGCATCTCGTCCACCGGATGACGGTTAACACAGATTGATCGGGTAAACCAGCGTGAATCACCCTTGACTCACTATGCTTCCCGCGTCCACCGGATGACGCCATATAAACAGAGCTTAACAAGGACCCTGGTCCGCCATGCTTCCACGTCCACCGGATGACGCTAAAAAGACATAGTTTAACAGGGGGTTGACAATACTTACAAGCAAGCCTGCGGCCACCGGATGACACCCAGCCTGGATGAAGTAACTCGCCGGACTCGACTGACTCTAGGGTTTGTTGGCCGGAGCCGAAAGTTGTGTTGTATTGATGTTGTTATGTTCTTTGATATCAATAGCTGAGGGCTTATATTTATACCCTGAGCGTAGATGGAGTCTTAGTCGAATTACGACTCATCAATAGATAAGGAAACTAACAAACTATCCTATATCTAAGGTAACTTGGAGTCCCACTTTCCCTTTCCATAACGGACTCCGATCGTGATCGCATCCTGGCGGCGCTGACTCTGGATGACGTCATCAATACTGACGCTGCGCGCCTCCTATCACCTTGGCCCGATAACCGATTCACCGTGCAATCGGCTATTTCCTTCCTTCCGATGGACGGAATCTGCTTCTGAGATCGGCTATCTTCCTCTGGTATCGGCTATCGGCTCCCAGCCCAAAATTTGGTGTTAACACATGCCCCCCAATTTTGGAATAAACTGGTTTATTCCGAAATTAGCGCTTGAGGCTTCAAATAGTCAAATTGCAACTTCCAACTCGGCGCTTCAAACTTTCGCACCAAAACGAAACCCTAAACCGTCGCAATTTCCACCACGGGCTTCAATCTGCCGCCGTCAGCTTCGATTCGCCGCCATCAAGCCACCCCTGAGCTAATGGCGACTCCTTCCGAGGTCCCTGAGGTATCAATTTCATCGATCCACCTCCTGATTTGTGAATCCCCCTTCAACCTCACTGAGCACGAGTTTCAAATCCAGGTACTGAGGAATGATATTCTGATTCCGCTGATGGACATCCTCAACACCTACTACCTGGGTCCGATGGGCGATCCGGTCCCCAAAGATTTCATCGTTCAAGAAACTAACCAGTTCCCATTCCGAAGCTCCATGATGGGTGCCTCTTCCTGGGCCAAGTCCTTCAGAAACTGGTCGAGCATACCTGCTGGATGGAGGAACTGGTTCCGTCGCGTCGCGGCGAAGAAACGCGCGGACTGGGAGATGAGCCATCTGAGCCAATGTCTTGACCTATCATTATCAGAGATGGCAAGGAATGAGCCGCTCCTGATAGCCGCCAGTCACTTTTGGTCCAACTCCCTGAATGCTTTTGTATTCGGAGACGGTCCAAAAACCATTACCCTGGGCAATATCCATATGCTCACCGGGCTTTAAATCACTGGATCATACGACTTCTGGGATCTCTGCACCAGTGGCAAGAAAGACCCGTACTTCCCGAAGCTGGACACATACAAAGGGTGGAGTAGCTATGTTCAACACCACCAAAAAACCTCTCTTCCGTCAGCGAGAAAGAACACGTCGCGTTTTTGACCATGTGGCTTGAGAGGTTCGTGTTCTGTGGTGTCACTGCCGGACCAGCATACCCTTATCGGGTCTTGGCAGAGAAGCTGGCTCAAGGGCACTCCATCCCCCTGGGCAAACTCCTGTTGGGTACAGCATACAGGCTTATGAACCGGGTGTTCAGCTCCTTGATCATAGGTGAAGAAGTACAATGCATAACAGGCCCTTGGTGGCTAGTACAGCTGTCACACCCAATTTTAAGGATAAAATTGAATGAACCAACTTATGTGCGCCCAGAGATCAATCACACACATAAGCGACAAATTACAGAGTACCATCACAAGGTTTAATATATAATGAA
The DNA here is from genome assembly GCA_038502445.1 of Eremochloa ophiuroides. Lineage (NCBI taxonomy): Eukaryota > Viridiplantae > Streptophyta > Magnoliopsida > Poales > Poaceae > Eremochloa > Eremochloa ophiuroides. Next base: position 18,840,763 of record JAHLJS010000006.1, read on the forward strand.
TAATATCACAGAGTCTTTACATGAATAACAGCGGAATAATATAGATAACTCTCTCGCAGAATCTCCATTCCACAGGGAATAGTTGACTGGTGAACACAATCCTAATAATCCTCAGAAGAATCCTCATAGTCATCTGTTACCCATCCGGGATTTTTATCCAAATATGAAAAATAAAGCAAGCGTAAGTACATGTCGTACTCAACAAGAATAACATGGGTTTATGAAGCTCAAATAAGGCAAGACACTGGTTGACAGCGGTTGCTTTTAGTTGATCACGTTTTAGCAATTTGAGTAGCAGCAATAGATTATACCAAGGAACAAGATTTGCATGATCATATAATCATGATAATTAATATGGAATAAACATCAATAGAAACTTCAAATAAATCAATATTCAATTAGTTAAATTCCTGTAAGACGTCCAAGGCCGCTCGTGACCGTGAGCACGGCTGATATATCAGTTTTACACTCTGCAGAGGTTGCACACTTTCACCATGAGTCGTGATTTACCCTTTTTATCGAGGTGATCAGCCTCTCGATCCACTACCAAGGTAGATCGGCGGGGTTCACTATGAAGTCTTTCAAAAGCCTCGCTAACATGTCACTAATCAATCCGGGCGCAATGGCAAGGGGCGGTAGAGCCCTCCTTCCAAGTGGCACACACACGCAGCAGTACACACAAGGACAGGAGCCGCAAAACAACCAGTTCAGCAAGGAACCTTTCAAGATTAATAGCATGATAGAAAGTAACTCCATACTTGACTAAAGCCAGAGCCATATAGCCCCCATGGTTGCGCTGTAAGTCCCGGTGTCATACTTACAGTTAAGTCCTTAGTCCATGTTGCTAAAAAGCATCTTTTAATCTTTATCTCATAATTAATTAATCAAGTTCATAAGATCGTGGCATCATCAAGCACTAGCATCACTACTCAAATGCAATCTCATAGGTAATAAGGATCAAGTCATCAAAAGCTAGGAATAAACACTATGGTTGCCAAGGTAGACACATGCATCATGAATTTAGTGATTAAGGTGAATAGGCAACAAGGATGGTCCATGCTATACTTGCCTTGATCAAAGTGCTCTGGAGAACTTGGATCCTCCGTGTACTCTTGATCACCAACGTATTGCTCACCGTCTGAACTCGATCATAAAATCACCACACAATCATCGAGGCAATCATACACGAAGCAAACAAGATCTATATTAGAAACAGTACACCAACAGTGGAAAAATAGATTCAAAAGTGTATAAAAATAATCTACGCGTCGCTACAATGCCAACGATATAAAGATCACGAAAATCGGAGTTCAAACGGGAAAGTTATTAAATAAACAAGTTTTACTTTAATAAAATAATAGATTAAATCTATTCTCGAATTTTAAAAGTTAAAAACATGAGTAACAGTAGCATCATTAGGTAGATTACGGAATTACGAATCTAACGAGACTTGAACGAATCAAATCGGAGCTAAAACGAATAAAATATGGCCGAAATAAACTGACCGGCAAATCTGTAAATATTGAAAACGCCTTTTGAATTAAAACCGAGGAAATACGTTTTCTAAATAGGAAAGCGTAATCTGAGAAATACGCCAAAGGACCGCGGGTTAGATCATTAAAAAGCTCAGGGGCTCTTTTGCAAAAGTGCCTGCGAAAGGGTATCTCTCACTGTGAGCCGTTGGATCGGCCGTGGACGGCGCAGGTAGCTCGGGAAAAGAGGGACGGCTCTGGTCGCCGGAGTCGGGCGGCGCCTGGTCAATTCCTCGCCGGCAAGATGGCCAGAGACGGCGTTTTCGGGGCTAGGAAGCTCGGCACACCTCGGGACCTGGTCGGGAAGCAAGAGGAGTTCAAGCCGAACCTATCTATGGTTTCGGTTGCCACAAGGGTAGCTCGGGGAGGATGCGGCGAGCTAGGTGGCGGAACTATGGTGGCGGCGAAGCTCGGTATCATGGCTGTAGTGCACAAAACCGAGGGAGAAGGGGTCGGAAAGGTTCCTGACCTTGTTGCGAAGCTTGGAGAACAACCAACTTCGACGGAGAAGTCTTCCCGAGGAGAAATCGACGGCGGTGGCGGAGCTCGGGGCGACGGCGGAGCTCGGGGCGGCGGCTAGGGCAAGATTGGAGGGCGTGGCTTGCTCGGGAACTTGTGGGGAGGGACGGCAGAGCTTGGCCGACCTATATAGGGGCGCGAGAGAGGCTTAGGAGATCCGGACTTCGGGAGATTCGGTGGTTAGGATACGGTCGGAGGCGGCAGTCGTGCTCGGTTCGGGCTCTGTCCGGAGGAAGGAGACTGCACTGTGCCGTGGCCCGATGCGTCAGTGCCAGTAGGAGGGAAGGGGCGAGGGTCACGGCTTCCTTTTACGGGCCGGTGGAGGCGTGCTTAGGACGGACTCGTCCGCGGATTCCGGCGGCGGTCGGTTGGACATCGAGTCCTGCTCGGACTCCCGAGGAAGGAAGGGGACGGCTCTGAGCAGCAGGCCCCGCATGGCAGCCAAAGAAAAAGAGCGCCTGCACGAGGGAGATAGGCCGGACTGCCGACGCTCGGGTGGCCTTCGGCCCACGCGGCGAAAAAGGAAGAGGGAAGGTTTCCAAATACATTTGAATATTTCCAAATCTCAATAAAGTGCACATCAAACAAAAATATCATTGAGCAGCATGGATGCAACAAATCATGTTTCTACTTCCTATGATTTATTTTAATTGCTAAAAATTATTATTTGCTAGGTTAATATGCCAAACAATTGCATAAATAAATCAATTTGTCCCTACTTTAAATAAAGCAAATTTTAGGGTGTTACAACAGCTGTGGCGCAACCTGTATCTGCACAAGCTGGTAAGAACACAACTCCAGGACCTCAGCTTTCCATCCACCGAGTACTCAGAGGAAGAGGATCCAAAAACCAGAGGCTGTCAAAGCTATAGTGAAGCTGCTTCTGCCATAACCATCCCAACCGCAAAGGGCGACATGCTGGAAACATTATACAGGGGTTTGGGACCAAATGTTACTACCTCGTTCCCCTATGAGGATGAAGATGAATTTCCAGCGCCCTCCAGCTTCAAGTTCAACAACGGGTGCTCTGACGATGAGGCCACCAGAATCTTGAATGCAATCATAAAACCTTGTGCCTTACCAGTAGACTTCAAGCACCTTCGGAGCGCAAGCGGCAAACCAACTAGCTATCCCTCTTATGAATTTTATCACCCAAATATAGCAGCAAGACAGCTAGGCTTTGGCCAATTGCCCCCTCGGCTCCCTTTTTTCAATACCTTGAAACCCAGGGAGAACATTACAGAGCTCCTTCAGTCTGGCAGAATTTTTCAACTTGGAGCAAACCTGCCCACAATCTCGCCGAAGCCATGGAATCAAGTCTGCATCACCCATCAGAGTTTTGATAATTGGTGGCAGCGATGGCACGCTCACCTGTTCTACCAGACTGTCCATGACAAGTGCAGAGCCCTGGACTTGAACTTCCAATCTTCCCGAGCAGTAAGTGTTCTCAGCCGATTCCAGTAAAAATGGCTTTAGTCAAACATGTTACCTGACAGATGTTTTTCGCAGGACCCATCATCCAATCCACCAGAGCGAGTGGAATACTATCCGCCTTGTTCGACAGCGAGGCTAGGCTCTCGAGCACCGACGCTGCGACAATTAATGTTAGGCCCTGTTGTACTGACGCCCCCTTCTGCTTCAAAACGACCAGCTACATCTCAGCTTCAAAAGCAAGCACCCAAGAAATGCCATTCGATAAGAAAAGTTCAGGTATCCAGAAGTAGCATCTTCCTTTACTGCAGTATGCTCCGATCCCTAAATCGGCTTTTTACCAGGTGAAACCCCAGCCGATTCAGGATACCTTGGGGGAGAAACAGGCCGAAGAACCACCAGAATCCACCGGCCATGAAGAGTTAGCTGCTCAAGGAGAAGGGATCCAGGAAGAAGGAGCCAAAACTCAGGTACTACTCGTTGGGCTTTTCTCTCCTCGACGCAGATGCCCTGATTGACCAAATCTTCCTTTCAAAAAATACAGCCGAACAGTCCTTCCGACGAAGTCTGGGCGAACCTTGAAGAAGAGGAGTCTCCCCCTGAGAGGAATCCAGGTAACTCCTATTCGGTTGTTAGCAATTATCCTTGCTTCCATACTGCTTTTACTTCTGGTATGCAGAAACCCATCCTGTGATAGAGACGAACTCGCCTGTTCCTCCGAGAAGCTTTCAGAGCCAGATTTCAATAATCGGTTGAGTGCACTTCTACCCCACCTGGAGGGTGATCTAGTTGCTCTGGCCTCCAATTCCAGACTGGTTGATCAAATAATCGAACTTGTCCAGCAGCAACCCAACCTGACAGCCTTGAAATCCCTGCAGAGACTCGGTGATCTTAAAGTTACAGCATCAGGGATTATCACTGCTCATGGGAACTTGGCAGAGCTTGAACAGCTGAGGAGCAATAAATTAGCCAATAGACAAGAGGCCACCGGATTAGCCGATCAAGCCAGACTGCTCAAATCTTCAATCAACACAGCTGAAACGGAACTGAAAACATTAAAAACGAGACGAGGCCAGCTGAGAAAAGAACTGGAAGTAGTTGAGTCGGCTATCAGCGAGCACGAAATCACTATTTCCACAGCACGATCGAGCTCTCTCAGAAAAAGAAGGAAATCAGCAGCTTGGTCGTTGCAGGCAGGAAGACATGCCAACGCCTGGATCTGTTGCAGTCCACTGAAAACCGAGATCAACAATTGTTGCAGGCTGGCCATGCGCTCCGTGCTAAATTAGTGGAACTGATCCGATCTATACTGACTTTGTAACATGATGGGTGTACTACTTGGCATGTTCTTTTCTATTTGCAACTTTGTCTTCGTGCTGTTTCACCCTGAGTTTGAAAATTTAGCCTGATCCGCCTTTGATTTCATACCTTAATATTGGCTTTGTCCTGTTTCGAAGGGACTTATTCGGTCTGATATGTTTCTGCATGCGAATCGGCTCTCAGACTTGCATTGTACCTTAGAATCGATTACTCCGATTACTCAGCCTGATCCGTTCTACATACGAATCGGCTTACGGGCCTGCGTCTTAGCATCGGCTTTGTTCTGCTTTCCCTTAGAGTTAACCCCTCAGCCTGATTCACTACGAATCGGCTTGTGGGCACTCACAATAGGATCGGCTAGGCAGCCTGACCCAAAGACCCGATCGGTGTGCGACCACTGATGGCGACGCTTCGTCTCCCTGATCTGGCAATTGTTCCGGATTCAAGAAATGTGGATTAACCGCAACCTAAAATCCACTGCGTCGTCTCGCCTTCCGAGGAGGAAACCGTCTCGATGCCCTCATCTTTATAAATATACGCCCGGCCTGAGCGAGCAACCGCAACATCAAAGCCTTTGCTCACCCGGCCTCCTCTCCTCAGATCAGAGAAAACAAAATCCCCCAAAACCAAATCCATGGCTAGCGACGGAAACCACGGCAAGCAGCTGGCCTCGAGTTTCGCCGAAGGTGACAACTTCACCCAGAGCCTGCGAGCCGTGGGTGAACGGAGGCATCGCCTGCGAGCCTGGTTAGGGTAAGGCTGCTGCTCACTTCTTGATACATTGACCTGATCTAATCTGACCATCACTGTCCTGCGCAGCGATGCGGGAACTGCCGGCATCGGAGGTTCGGGAACTGGTGCCGGGCCGTCTCAAGCTGTCCCTGCAGCCGCTGGAGCCACCCCTGGCGCGGATGCCGTTGCTGACCCTCATCACGGCTGTCGTCGCTGGGTGACGCCCCTACAGTTAGCCATCTACAGCAGGTAAATCAATCTGTATCCAAGACATTGGTTTTCTTTCGATTCTGACACATCTGCTTCTTTGTCAAACTTCAGTTAGGCCCGCATGATTCCTTTCCCACCGGGAGCAGCGATTGGCGTGGACACCCAGCCTCTCGAAACTGTGCCTCCTCAGGAACCCCCTCAAGATCCGGCCCCGAGCGCTGGATCAGAATCGGGGTCTTCTGACGGGTCCTACACCGCCGCCAACGGTCACCAATTCCATCACTAGATGGTGGAGTACCGTAACCTCTACTCAGAGGCTACGAAGGAGAATGGCCGGCTGCAGGGCGTCATCGAAGCCCAAGCCGCTGCCCTTCAGGCCACCGAAACCGAGGTGGCCAGGGTGCAAGCCTAACTCGCCGAATCGGACGCTGCAGTGGCCGGTAATATCTTGAATTGTGACATGCTAACGATCACCTTCATGCTGACACTTCTTTCTTTTGCAGCCCTGACCGCACAGCTTGAAGAGTTGCGTGTGGCCGCCGAGGCCGCCGCCAATGCCGTCAATGCCCGTGGCAACACGCAGGCGGAGCAGCTCCAGGATGTTCACCACTGCGTCTCCCAGGTGGCCATAGCAGGCGTTCGTCACGGCACCACTGGGGCTCTCACAGCCGCGCGACTCCGCTCCGGTATTGCTCTGGAGACCGTCGAGCCCGGGTTCCCGGAGGGCCAGAATATGGAAGACGCCAGCGCCCAACTGGCGAACTTCTTCCCGCACGCCAACGAGGTCGTGGCTGTCACCGACGCCCAGGACATCATAGACAGAGCCACACATGATTAGAATGTAATAGGGCTCCTGTAAGCACAATACGAAATGAAACTTCCTTCAAAAAGCATCAATCTGATTTTCATATGTGCCCGGATACATATATATTTTCCTTTATTATTATTTTTAGACTAAAGGCGATGCTTATCGCATCGGCTGTTACACCCCATCGAGGGTATTTCATTTTTGTGCTAAGGGCGACTCGTTACTACGATGTCGGCCATTTTTGTCCTGAAGGCGACCCGCTTGCACGGCATCGGCTGTTAGAGCCAGATTCACATGAATCGGCTATCACCCCCAACTGGGATGCTAGAGTAGTACTTCTTCAGATGCTTCCCATTGATGGCCCTGGCGAGTCTCTGTCCTTCTAAATCCTCAAGGATGTAAGCATTACCGGGGGCGCATTCAACCACACGATACGGGCCTTCCCAGTTTGGCGACCATTTACCGAATCGGCTATCTTTCGTTCCAATAGATAGAATGACCTTCCATACTAGCTCTGATTCTGTGAAGCTCTTGCTTCTTACCTTAGTGTTATAATACTTGGCCACCCGTACCTTGTTCCTTTCAATGTATTCCAAAGCCCTAAGCCGAAAACAGTGCAAATCTTCTAGACTGTCCATCATAATGTCTTTGTATTCACTGGCTGTAAGCTTGTTTTGCAACATGACGCGCCGTGTCTCAGACTGAATCTCCCATGGCAAGACAGCAGCGTGTCCATAGACTAGCTCATAAGGTGAAGCTTTGATCGATCCATGCTGTGCCATGCGATATGCCCATAGCGCCTCGCTCAGATGCAAATACGATTTTCTGGGGTTCTGCTCAATCTTTTTCTTGATGACCTTGATCAAAATTTTATTGGAGGCTTCTGCTTGTCCGTTGGCTTGGGCATAATACGGCGATGAATTATAAATCTTGATGCCCATGTTATCGGCAAACGTCATAAACTCCTCTAAAGTGAACCTTGTCCTCTGATCGGTTGTGATCGTCTGAGGTATGCCAAACCTGTAAATAATGTGCCCCTTTACAAATTCGATCACGTCAGCTGAAGTGGCGTTCCTCAAAGGAATGGCTTATACCCACTTGGTGAGGTAATTAGTCGCCACCAGGATCCATTTGTGACCCTTGCTCGATGGTGGGTAGATTTGGCCGATTAGATCAATACCCCATCCTCTAAACGGCCATGGCTTGATTATATGATTCATAGCAGAGGCTGTAGACTTCTGTATATTCCCAAACTTCTGGCATTCTTGACACCCTTTATAATATTTGAAACAATCTTCCATCATCGTAGGCCAATAGTAACCAGTCCTCCTGATGATCCACTTCATCTTGTGAGCCGATTGATGTGCACCGCAGACTCCATTGTGTACTTCGCTCATCAGCTTCACTGATTCCTCTGTCCCCGGGCATTTGAGCAGCACTCCTTCAACAGTCTTATAATACAACTGACCATCCAGCAACATGTACTTGGTGGCTTTATACCTTAGCTTTCTGTTGACCCGTTGTGAAGGATTTGCCAGGTAACCTGCTATCTCGCCCCTCCAGTCATCAGCTGATTGCTCGATGTTACAAATCTCCTGCATCGGCCGATAACCCGACGCGTTCTGCGCCAGCCGATTAGCTTCCTGGTTCTAGGCCCTTGGGATGTGACAGAGAGATACCGTCATGAACTTCTTGATGAGAGCCTGGCACTGATCATAATAGCGTCTGAGTATCTCGGCTTTACACTCATACAGGCCGAGCAATTGGTTGATGACTAGTTGTGAATCGCCAAATACCTCAACTGCATCGGCCTTTGCTTCATGCAGAAGCTGAAAACCTTTCCACGCGGCTTCATACTCAGCCTAATTGTTTGTGACAATCGCCCCGATCTGGAAAGCATACTCAAAGCACACACCCCGTGGCCAAATGGGCACTACTCCAACGCCACCACCTTGTTTGCATGAAGAGCCATCAAAAAACATAGTCCATGGCGCTATATCTGCTACATTAGCCGACCCTCCGTGATGCTGTGTGATGAAATCGGCTATCGCCTGACCTTTGACTGCTTTAGCCGATTCGAACCTCAAGTCAAACTCTGAGAGCGCCAGGATCCATTTGCCGATCCGACCATTTAAAATTGGCACTGAAAGCATGTGCTTGATGACATCCTCCTTGGACACCACCACACACTCCGAGGCAAGCAGATAGTGCCTCAACTTGGTGCATGAATAGAATAGGCACAAGCACAACTTCTCGGTCGGTGTATATCTTGTCTCAGGTTCAAGGAGCTGCCTGCTCAGGTAGAAAACTGCTCTCTCCTTGCCTTCAAATTCTTGAAAAAGGGCCAATCCAATAGTATGGCTTTCGGCCGTCACGTACAACTTAAAAGGCTTCCCTGTCCGTGGCAGTACTAAGACAGGTGGAGTTTTCATGTATTCTCTGATTTCGTCAAAAGCCTTCTGTTGCACGTCACCCCATTTGAACTCTTGATCATTCTTGAGCTTCAACAATGGCGAGAACGGCAGCACCTTCTCTGATAAGTTTGCGATGAACTTTCTGATAAAGTTAATCTTACCGAGCAAAGATTGCAATTCCTTCTTGTTGGTTGGAGGTACAAGTTCATCGATCGCCTTCTTGCTCTTGCTGCCGATCTCTATCCCTTTGCGGTGGACCATGAATCCCAGAAATTCGCCAGCCGACACGCGGAATGCACACTTGTTAGGATTCATCTTCAAACCATGTCTCCTTGTGCACTCCAGAGTGGCCCTCAGATCGGCCAGGTGATCCTTATAGGTCTTGGATTTCACCACCACGTCATCTATATAGATTTCAACGATTTTGCCGATCAACTTGTGAAATATGTAATTCATAGCTCTCTGATAAGTTGTACCGGCATTCTTCAAACCAAACGTCATGACCACCCATTCAAACAAACCAAGCGCACCAGGGCACCTGAAGGCAGTCTTCGGGATGTCTTCATCAGCCATAAAAATTTAATTATAACTAGCATTGCCATCCATGAAGCTAATAATCTGGTGCCCAGCAGCCGAGTCTACCAGCATATCGGCTATTGGCATAGGGTAGCCATCCATCGGTGTAGCTCTATTTAAATCCCTAAAGTCAATGCAGACTCGCAATTTACCATTCTTCTTGTACACAGGGACAATGTTCGATATCCATTCGGCATATCGGCAAGCTCGAATGAACTTGGCTTCTAACAGCCTCGTGATTTTGGCCTTAATGTCGGGCAGAGTGTCCTCTCTAAACCGACGTGGAGGCTGCTTGTGTGGCCGAAACCCTGGCTTGATAGGTAGCCTGTGCTCAACAATAGATTTGTCCAATCCAGGCATCTCATAATACTCCCAGGCGAAGCAATCTTTGTAGTCCTTCAGCAGTCGAATCAGCTCCTGCCTGAACTCCGAGTCTAGGTTGGCGGCAATAAACGTCGGCCTTGGCCTGTCGCCGGATCCAACATCTACTTCTTCGAGCTTGTCGGCCGACGTGAATCCTTGCCCCAACTTACCCTCTGTGCCATCGATCGGATTCTCCATTTAATAAAAAGACTCAGTGCCGATTGCCCAGATCGGCTGTTGACTCTCATCGATGACCTTAATGGAGCCTCCTCCCTAAACCTTGCCGGAGAAACAGTCATGATCCCCAGCTTCCCAGTACGCAGCATCCGCCGTCGCCACGCTGACCGAGTCGTCGGCCGGGACCACTTCGACCTCATCGCCATGCCACTGAATGAGGCACTGATGCATGGTGGATGGCACGCAGCAGTTGGCATGAATCCAATCGCGTCCGAGCAGCAAGCTGTAGGCACCCTTACTGTCGATCACGAAAAAGGTGGTGAGCAGTGTCTTCTTCCCCACTGTCAGCTCGACATTGATTGCCCCCCCAGTGTTGGAAGAATTGCCCCCAAAATCCTTGAGCATCAGATCGGTTTCTATCAGATCATCGGGACCCTTGTCTAGCTTGCGGAATGTGGTGTAGGGCATGAGATTGACAGTGGCGCCGCCGTCCACCAGCATCTTCGTCATGGGCATGCCGTCGACATAACCTTTGAGGTAGAGGGCCTTCAGATGTCGATTCTTGGCCGGCTTGTCAAAAGTAGCTTGCTGTGCGAGCACTAACTTGGCCACTCCTTCTGATCTCGAGTCGTCTGAGCCAGAATCGGTATCGTATTTCTTGGCCCTGAACTCTGCAGGTAGCATAAACACCATCTACGCGTCGGCTACAGCTTTCCCATTACTTTGTGAAGGCTTTTCGCGCCACACCTGCTTGGCACGCCCCTCAGCCTGGAGCTCCCTGTTCCTGGGCCGCTGCTCCTGGCGTCTTTGGCTTCTAGTTAGATCTCCCGGGCACCACTGGTTCTCCTGTCAAACTGGCTGGCGGCGTTCAACCACCGCCTCATCAAGCTGATCGCGCAGGTCCCTTTTTCCACGCCGATCCCGTAGGCTACGGGGGCTCCCTAGCCCCTGGTGCACGGACCGGCGGTTGACCTGAGACTGCCTGTACTCTTGGTACTGATCGCTGCACTCTGGACAGTTGCGCAGCGTTGGCAGTCTCAAGCCTTCGTTCCAGCAGTGTCGGAAGAATGGGCAATGCCAATGGTCCTCCTCACCTTCCCGGCAGCGAGCCATTTCTTCGTGATAGCGCGTCCTCTTCTTCCTCGCGGAGCCACCTACGGTATTCCTCCTCTTCGCGCTGCAGCTGCCTCTGATGGTCCTTCTCTTTCTGACGCCGCCACTTATTCAGGAGATGTTGGTGCGTGGGCCTCCTGCTCTTGGTGCCGCTGGACTTTCCCTTCTCCGGCTGCTTCTGGTTCTGCTCCCTCCTTTCTTTGATTAGCGCCAGCTCCTCAGCTGTGATCTGTGCATCGGTATCTACCGAGGAGTTCTTCTTGGCCCGTTCGGAGGTCAACACCTTTACCTTGGCTGGGGGGTTTGCGATCTGGACCATGTTCTGCCCCTTCGGGAATGGAAATTTGTCGATCTTCTTCCTCCCCTTGGGAGGGCCTCAAATTTCAACAGGCCGCGCCTAATGGCATTCTGGATTGCTGCTTTGAAATTGCGGCAGTTGTTTGTGGAGTGTGAGGTGAGGCCGTGGTACTGGCAGAACGGTTTCCCTTGCAAATCTTTAGGAGATGGCTTGACGTAGTCAGCCGGGAAGGTGATGTGGCCCACACTGACTAACAGGTCGAAGAGCTTGTCCAGCTTGCGCGTGTCAAAGTCGTATTGATCCTCCGCGCTCTAACCTTTCGGCACGGCCATGGGCTTTGTACCCCATTTGAGCTCAACAGCAGCCACTTCTTCATTCTCCCCATCCTCTGAGTCAGAATTACAGACGTAAGCCGACTGCTTGTATTTCGATTCCTTCTTGAGGCTCTGGGCCTGCTGCTTTAATGCAGCCACCGTCTGTATCACCTCGCTGATGCTATTGAAGTTGGTGCCTACCAGCTTTTCTTGGACATGTGGGAGCAGCCCACTGATCACTATCTTGGCGAGCTGCTTGTCGTTCAGGTTCAAAGAGTAGCACATGTTCCTGGTTTCCCTGAATCGCCTGATGAAAGCCGATCCAAGTTCATTCGGCTTTTGGCGCATGTTGGTGAGATCTGTGATGTCCTTCTCCCTAGTGCCAGAGAAGAAGTAATTATGGAACTTGGTCTCCAGATCTTCCCAACCTTGAATCGAGCCAGGCTCCATGGACGCGAACCAGCTAAACGCCGGCCCTGTCAGTGATAGCGGAAAGAGCCAAACCCTGTGAGCTACCTCATATGAGGCCTCGCCGAGCTAGGTCAGGTAGCGGCTGATGTGCTCCATGGTGGTGATGTCGTCCTGCCCACTGAACTTAGTGAAGTCGAGCAAGTGATACCTGGGCGGCAACGTCACTCGGTCGTACCACTCGGGGTAAGGACGCCTGTACTTGATTCCAGTCCCAGTCTTCGGCTGCAAACCGAACGTATCACGGAGCATGGCACTCATCTGCTCCAGCAGCTGATTGTTGGGCGTCTGGGCATACCCCGAATGCGGCGCTGCCTGAAGGTCTTGATATGTAATCCCCTCGTGGTATCCAGGAGTAGAGTTGGCCGTGTCTGCCGCCGGCGTATTTCTAGCCGCCGGGTTCACCGCTGATGAGTTCATCGAGTTCACCGTCTGCCCGGTGGCCTGCATGAAAGCGGCGATCTCCTCTGGAGTATGATCTTTGTATAATCTGGGAGAATCTGCTATTTTTTGAGCCGAACCGGCCACCGTGGCACCTTGCACTGGCGCTTTCGACTGGCTCGGCTGTTGCGGTGAGGATTTGGAGGTCCCTGCCGCTGCTTTTGGATCCGCGTCTTTTGCGGGTATGTTGAAGTAAACTGGACCCAAAGACTCCCAATCCTGCCGCTTGAGGATGGTCTTCATGATGTTATAGAACGTCTGCAGGAAGGATTTATGGTGGTGGCCGACTGCTGAATAGGCGGCCTCCCAGGTCGCTTCCTCCAGCATCTGTTTGAGGTCGGCCTTGCACTCCTCTTCAGATTTATCAGAATGGCCGTCCATGATCCACCTTGGGAATGCATTCTTCTTCACTATGGAGCCATCGCACTGCTTGCTGAATGAAACCAGGCAGGCATCAGCGAATTTTTCAGCGATCTTGTTCAGCACTGCCGCGTCCTCCTCGTTCAGATCTTCGATCCTGACCCTGAGGACACCATCATCCCTGAGGCCTCCGGCCTCCTTGGAGGAGCCATCTGCCGCGGTCTTCCCTTTTGCCATGGTCTTCAGTGAATGGTCCCACCGGGCGTGCGAAAAAGTGTGTTGGCGCAAAAAGTGGTTTCCTAAGCCCAACACACCAGCGAAGCCGGAAACGACCCTTGAAAGCAGTAGAGTTCTCGCAGATCCAGCTAGTTTCGAACCCGGTCTGAGAGTGTCGGTAGCACCCAAGCGTGCCAGTCAATTTGACCTGCAATTGACAAGGAAACAGATAATAATCAGTAACCCAAGGCGGAACTAACTGGTGAGTCCAGATAGTTCCAACTGTGCGGCTCAAAGATCCAGTATAATCGGAGATCGATTAGAAAGCCGATTCCGTCATGTTATGAACCGATAGTATAATAATGAAGTAAAACGGCTATCAGGATACTCATATGAAGATAATAACGTGCTAGCCGATCTAATTCAGTTAATGTGTATAAAAGAAAATAGATCATGTGTACAGATCTGATCTGTACATCAAACAAGCAGAGATCTGCTAAAGCTGGTCTAGAAAGCCGGCGGCTTTAGTAAACCCTCTTCGCTAAGTTCACCAAGTTTGCGTTCACCTGGTCTAACGGCCGGCGGGCTTCAACAAACCCAGCAAACAAAACTAGATCGTTTGATATCCAAATAGGTCTATATGCACGATCTATTCATGAAAGCATAACTGAATCGGCTCTTTAGCCGATGCAGGGTCCATGAAGCACGAACGAATGCTAGCGTAGTCATAAACAGACCTCAAATTAAAGCAAGTCTAATCTAGCGAAACTTGTTTAGGTTAAACCTGTTCCACCAGATGACACTCGGTTTAAATTAAACAAGGACACGAAAATAAGACTTACGATAGCCTGAGAACCACTTATGTCTCAACTAGAACCGAACGCACAACATGTAACGAACAAGATAGATAGGGAATTAGCCGATGTGAGCATGGAACCGATCATCATGGTAAGATAAGCATAAGAAAGCATAAACGACGACCAGATTCAAATAAATCTAAAGCCAAATCTATCAATCTTGATTGGGCAGAGATATTGTTATAATAAGGTAAATCAATTTAAACAAACAATACCGATAACTTAATGAATCTAACCAAATTGCCATATTTAGCTAGAGCCGATAACTAATTCATGTATGCAAACTATTTCAATCTATAGCCTGTCTACCGGATGACATTAACTAATAGATTAATCAAGCAAACAAACACGAATCGATAACTAATCCGCGCGTGAAAACCGTCCTAATCTGCATCTCGTCCACCGGATGACGGTTAACACAGATTGATCGGGTAAACCAGCGTGAACCACCGTTGACTCACTATGCTTCCCGCGTCCACCAGATGACGCCAAAGAAACAGAGCTTAATAAGGACCCTGGTCCGCCATGCTTCCACGTCCACCGGATGACGCTAAAAAGACATAGTTTAACAGGGGGTTGACGATACTTACAAGCAAGCCTGCGGCCACCGGATGACACCCAGCCTGGATGAAGTAACTCGCCGGACTCGACTGACTCTAGGGTTTGTTGGCCGGAGCCGAAAGTTGTGTTGTATTGATGTTGTTATGTTCTTTGATATCAATAGCTGAGGGCTTGTATTTATACCCTGAGCGTAGATAGAGTCTTAGTCGAATTACAACTCATCAATAGATAAGGAAACTAACAAACTATCATATATCTAAGGTAACTTGGAGTCCCACTTTCCCTTTCCATAACGGACTCCGATCGTGATCGCATCCTGGCGGCGCAGACTCTGGATGACGTCATCAATACTGACGCTGCGCGCCTCCTGTCACCTTGGCCCGATAACCGATTCACCGTGCAATCGGCTATTTCCTTCCTTCCGCTGGATGGAATCTGCTTCCGAGATCGGCTATCTTCCTCTGGTATCGGCTATCGGCTCCCAGCCCAAAATTTGGTGTTAACAAATACTTAGTTTTCAACCTTAAATCATCCCAAGTTTTAGATGCAACCATTTTAACTTGAAGATTTACTTTGAACCTGAAACTTGTGGGTAGCAATAGCTTGATCTAAGTCTAAGTAATCGAGGGATATGATATGCAAAGTTTAAGCTACTATTTATCTTGTTCCTAATGATACTTGAATTCTAGAGATTTATTTCAAAAATATTTAAAACCACATGATGAGTTCCTGTATGACAAGAGCTTTACATTCCTACCACAGCCATACATGCTAGACTAGGAAAACATACACATTTAATGCTACTTACTTTGTTTTGAGTTTAGTCAAGTTTTGTTGATACCTTAGGAACTCTTCATGCTTTTACAATCAGGATCATGTGCACTCCACCCATAATGCACTACTCAACTCCTGAGTAGGCGCATCCACATTCCACACATTCCATCTATTCTACCCAAAAGTGATACCCCATTGGTTACCCTAAATCAATGCTCCAAAGTTCTTGTTGCTATCTCTCAAAAGAAAAAAGGAAGTACTGTTGCAGAGAAGAGGCATGTCGCTACGCAAGTGAGATGAGAGAAAACAATGGGTACAAAGATGCCCGCCTGAGAGGTAAAAATGGACAAGTGTCCGATTTATCAAAACAATGGGTACTCTGATGCCCGCTTGAAAAAAAGAGAGAGAAAGAAAGATAGCCCATGTTGTCCTGCAGCACAATTTTCTAGTATTTGAAGAAGGGAGAGATGTTTTCGAGGAGCAAAAGAGTAGAATTAGGATCAGCCTCCACCTACCACCTCACATCCACACACATGCACATCCTAGTTTGATTGTATGACTTGTTCTTTTGGATCTATTGTTTGACTTTACAACATATTCATTGCAAGTATGTATGAGCTGTCTCCTTACCCATGAGCTCCACATAAGCCATCAGTTATAGGGTGAGAGAGAGAAGGCATGCATCACAATTTCCTTGGTAAGGATCCACAAATACCACATATTGAGAGACGTGAGAGAGTCATACACAGGAAACTCTGAGTTTTATTTCAAAAACCCGCAAAAGCTCCAGGATAAGAGTTGAACGACAGAGCTTGAGACATAGTGCTTAACTCAGACATTCTGTCCTTCAATTACCCAAGACCCAAGAGAAAGCTACAAGCTCCATGGTTAAAGGTAATAAAGGTAAATCTAAAGGTTAGCTTGGTCTACTCTAATCCTTGAGTACTTCTTGGTTTGAAACTGAATACTTATGAGGGGTAGCTATAACTTATAACATCTGCTAAAGTTTGGCTTTACTAAGGGACTAGCAAGGGTTAAGCTTGGGGAGCTTGTTGACGGTAATTATTTGTAGCACCCTTAAAATCATCATTTGAAAAAAAATAGAATTAAAATGGTTAATTATTTGCTTTTGTTCTCTTGCTCAAATGGGGGAAATGATTTTTCTTTTAAATATTAAATGGGAGCAAATAAACTTTTTAGTTAATTGTTGCATTCATGCTGGTGCATAATTTTTGTGCTTGAGTGCAGGGTAGGTTGGTTGAAAAATATTTGAAGCTCAAATTCAAAATGTGTGTAATTGCAAAATCAGAAAAAGGAAAAGCCTTTTTCCTTCTTTTTCCCCCTTCCTCCCTTCCGGCCCAGAGCCAAAGTTGGCGCGCTTTCCCCTCTCCCTCTCCCCCGCGTGCTGGCGCGTCGGGCCATGACCGGCCCAGCTAGCTCAGCCTGAGTGGCCGCAGCACCTGCCCGCCTCCTCTATCCCACTCGCTGACGGCCGAGCCCTGCGTGTCAGCGACCCCCACCCCTTCTCCTTCCTCTGGTTGAAACGGCGCGGCTGTTTCCGCCGCCGCCGCCGCTAACCGCCCTCATGGTGGCCTTTGATGGCCACTCTGCGCCCCCACTCGAGCAGCCAGAGCGCCACGGCTCTTCCCTGCACCCCACTCGGCCTATAAAGGCGAGACCGAGCCCCTCTCTTCCCTCCTTTCGCACACCGCCGCCTCCATAGCATACACCGCTCGCCGGAATTTCTCCGGGGACCGTCACCGCCGCCCTGCTGCGTCGCCTCGCCTCACCTGCGACCTCCCCTAACCCTCCTCTTCACTCTATCGCGCGGAATCAAGCTCACCCAAGAGCTCTCTCTCTCCTCGCAGGTCTGCCGCCGACGAAGTCCGCCGCGGTGAGCTTCTCCGTCGAAGCTGGGGTCCCTATCGCGCTCGCCGTGATCCCGCGGTCACGCCGGTGCCCTCCAATCCGTCTCCCGTGCCCCGGAACCCCACCGTCCACATGCACCGACGAGGTCAAGAGCTCCGGCCATGGCGCCGCCGTCTGCCGTGCCCCGGCAGCCCTCCCCGAACCCTCTGCCGAGCTCGCCGTCGCCCCCGCATCCCTCCGGTACCCTCGGTGTGCCGAGCCGAGGCCGGCAGCGCCGTTCCGCGGCGACCGGCGACCCCCCAAGACCCGTCGGGTCCACGGTGGACCCGTGGACCAAGCCCGCGCAGCCGGTCCACACTGCTCGCCGTGGACCGAGCCAACCGCAGCCCGCCACGTGGCCACTTGTCGGCCACCAGCACGACCCCGCCGACCCTTTTGCGGAAAAGCCCCTGGCTTTCCTGGAAATCCAACTGCAGTCCGAGCCAGTTCAAAAATGATTTGAAGGAGGCCCTGTTTCTTTCGGTTTAGCCCCTGGGGTCTGTGGGGATATAAACTCCCGGTACCACAAGTCAAGACATGGGCCGCACCATCAAAGCTGGCCCGGCCCAGAAGATAAAGACGTGCGGCGCAAGGCAGTGCACCGCACGTTTATTGTACCAACTTGATTAGTTTACTTGTAACCTTGTCCCTTCAGACTATATAAGAAGGGACAGGGATGGATCCCACAACTCAGGCCAACTCAACTCATAATAATACAAGACAGCAACACACAAGACGTTGGGTATTACGCCTCGCGGCGGCCTGAACCTGTATAAATCTCGTGTCTCGCGCTTACTGCGCAACACTTGTTCGTCTCAGGCGCACCCTCACCGTCTCATCTACTACCTTGGGCATACCCCTCGGTAGACTATCGCCGGTATTCCGTCGACAGGGTTTCTGGTTTTCATACCCGAGGCCCAAGGCCTATGTTTTTATGTTTCTAACCCCTGGTTTTAGGTTTATTTACGATTTCAGCGTCGGTTTAGGTGTAGAGGACTTCAAAATAATATTTATATTTGCAATCTAGCCCCTGGATCTTGTTTTATCCATATCTTTCTTGTTTTAGCTCCGATTTCAGTGATCCACATATCTGCGTGATCGTAGAGACACGTAGAATAATTCTATTTTATTATTTTCTATCTTTTGATGCATGGTGTATTGTTCTAATAGTCTTTTATATGTTTTTATGCATGTGATGAATGGATTTGATGCTTGATTGGTGATGTTCGTGGTAATAGAGGACGATTTCTTCGAAGAGAACGATTGTGAGCAGTTTCAGGACCAAGCGGATTTTCAAGGCAAGTGTATATATGGTCTCCTTGTTACCTACCAATGATGCAATCATTTAAATTCATATGCATGAGTACAAATTGATAAACACTAAGTTTTTACCTAGGATTTACTTATACCTTATTCCTTGTCACCTATGGGGGTTTTTGCATTAAATTATTGTGCTATGCTTCGCTCAACAAAGGCTTATGATAATTATGTTTAATTGCTACTTTTGCAACATGAGATAAAATGAACTTTTTAGCAACACGGTTTAGGAGACTGGAGCAAAGAACATTTTGGGCTCTAGTCAATCTCCATAAGGGTATTACTTAAAGCGGCCACCCAGGATTTTTCGTACAACCTTGAGGATTACATGGCTCTGATCTTAGACAAGTAACTTGATCTTCTCTAGCTTGTTAGTAGTTACCGAAAGACGCAAGAGGGGGGCCTGGGTTCTAGAATGGGTTCCGAGCCTATCAAGATGTGTGCTGGGCTGCGGTCACATGGTGTGCCATTCTTGAAGGGGGCCTCCATTCACCTTGTAGTCGAAACCTCGCGTCTACTAACTTGTTAGAGTGACTAGTGAAAATCTTCGTAGTGGTTCCCTGCCCGCTCACCTTGGTAGTGTTTGTGGGTCGACGGGCCCCGGGCATCTGGGAATTCACGACTCACAGGTAAAGTTGTACAAGCTCTGCAGAGTTAATTCCATCTAATATATCAGCCGTGTTCACGGACACGAGCGGCCTGGATCCTTTTTGTCCAAACCCGTATTTTGGAGAAGCCATGTTTTGGAGAACCTAGAGATCTTAGAGAATTCAGAGAATGTTTAAACTTGACTAATGAATTAATCACCCCTTGGGTTGGGCTATTCACTAAGTTAGATATTCAGGTTATCTAATAAAACTTGACCAACTAAAAGCAAACTGCAGCTAAGCTATATACAGCCTTTTGAGCCTTGCATCCCCCATTATAAACTTGCTGAGCGTGGTAAGCTGACGCTTGTCGTTGTTTACCAAATCATCAAAAATCCCGGATGGGTACCAGATTTTGATGAAGAGTTTGTCGACTTTTCGGAGGATATCCAGGACTGATGAAGATGGTGTGCCCCCAGTCGGTGTCCCTGTTCGCTTGGAGAGTTTTCATTTCACGTATCCGCTGTAATAAACAATGCCGTTGGCAATGATGTGACTCAGTACTATTTTTAATAAGCTTAATCGTTGTTCGTGCCATAATGATGAACAATTTGTTGATATATGTGGTTTTGGACTTCCTGGGTCCACATATATCCTGTGTTCGGATTTCTTCGCAAATCCGGGTGTGACATTATTGTATGATTTTACCTGTCAACTAAACATGAAATAAGGGTATAAGAGCAGACACCACCATGGAATAGGGTTTTAACTGACAGAATTCCATAGTTTTGGTGAATCAGTGTTTTGAAGAGGGTTATACAGAAAAGAATCAAGGGAGACCCACACGTCGGATTAAAATAACGAAATTCACCGGGAAAGGAGATCAAGAATATTCTAAAGAACACCAGAGACTCGCTGGCAGAAGCGAGGCCCACTTGGCAGCTGGGGGAGGTCGGCCAACCCACTGACCAGGTCGGCCGACCTATTAGTGAAGCTTCTCGGCCTCCGCTTCGACGTGGACCCACATCCCAAAATTTCACGCAATCCTAGCCGCCCGTCGAAGTCGGTTTGATCCAAGGGTTACGGTTCATCCCACCGGCCTATATAAGGACCCCCAGGCCCCCCAGGGTTTGACATCAATCATTCAAATCATTCAGTCATCAACCAGTTTAGAGATAGAAACTCTAGAATCTTTAGAGCTTCACCATCTAGAGCATAGCTACATAGGTTAGAAGGAGAAGGAGGCGAGTTCTACTCGAGTTCCGGATTTGTCTGGAGCTAGAAGGCTTCTCAGAGCCATTGTAAGCTCTCTCTTGTATTTTAAATCTCTCTTGAGTGCTTGAGATAAAGTTGATCGACATTATTCAACTATTGATTATGTTCTCCATTATGCTATTCATTGTTTATCTAGATTGTATACTTTGTATAGTTAGGATGCATTCATATTCATACATAGGTTTGTATAGCGCTCATTCATTGACGTCATGGGTGGGTGATGAACAACATGTAAGCATGGTACTTAGATGTAGTTTGTCTGCAAATGCACCCGATATTCTGGGTTCTGTGCTAGATCGCGGATGTGACACTCCCGTTGAGTCCTTTGTAGTCCACACTCCGAATGTAGGGAGAGTAGGAAGTTATTATTATTATAGAAAGCTGCCTATGATCTTGATCTTCCTTAGGAATATTCCCTTAAGTATGAATATAAAGTGTCTTCGCCATGATTGCTAGTATAATTGCACCAATCTAATATGTCTTTGATAGTATAGTTAGAATGACTTACGATATCCTTATGCTTCAACCTAATCTATGCTAGTGCCTAGATAGGAAGTGCTCTAAGTGATCATTATTATGTTGATTGATTAGTTGATTGATCATTATGCTTATCATATATATCATTATTATTGTGACATAACCCCTATTCTGAGTAAATAGGTCATTCATGGTATTCTCCATATTTGCATATGCATATGACATCTATCTCTCTACTTGCATCCCATTTATTGCCAACCCTTCTCAGTGGTAAAATATAAATGACAACCCGGAATACTCTGAGGTAAAATGCTACAATGGTGTATATTTTATCTGTGCGCTTGCGGATACGATATAATATATTTCAGTCATTTGCAATAAGGAGAGATCTCTTAGAATCATACTGGGGATGACAATCTAGTTACTTCTAAGAGATAGATGAAGAGTTCAAGTGATCTTAGACTAATCAGGTGGCACTGTTGACAGTTACTAACGCTATCAAAAGAAGGTAGCCAAATCTATCCTCTAGCAATGGCAACAGTACTTCTCAACGCAATCAACGGGGTTGTCAATCCCTATGCTGAAAGTATGTGATTGTTGGCAAAAAATGCTAAGGGTAACTCTATAAGATAGGTGATGGGATTCTGCAAGTGCACGGAACTATCGTGTAGCACTTTACCTAGCAGTACCAGGTGTCGAATTTATATTTTCCCAAAGGAAGGCGGTGTTTGTGATTCCAAGGATATGATAGTCAAGTATCTAGATATGGATAAATTGGGTAATAACCTTAGTAAAGATAAATCAATGAAGTATAACTAAGGTGGAAACACGCACTAGGTAGCTCTAGAGTTTTGGGGGAGAACTCTATCTCAGTAAAAGATAAAATGATTGTTATACCAAAGAGACTTCTATACTTGGGACACGCAAAGTCCTAAACTCACCGGGGTTCGACTGATTAGGCACCGTACGTCCCGAAGTCCTACGCTTATACCGGATACTAGGCCGAACGTGGTGGAATACAGAGGATCCTAGGGCTATCACCACCTAGCACCTACCACTACTATCCGTGGGCCTAGCGGCACTCAAGGGTAAGCTATAGCCTAAGCACCACATTGAACCTATAAAACTTACTTCTCTAACTCTGGCCAAGGAATTAGAGTACTCTAACTGTTGACATCTACTAACGTCGCCAAATACAACTATATAACTTTTAATGCGAGAGGCGAGATTAGAAGATGAATGGTAATTAATTAACTTGTCATTAGCAACTAGCCACTTTTCTATTAACAACATTCTTATGCAAGAACTAGGTTGTCATCCCTAATTAATAATGCTAAGAATAAATAAAGGTTTCATATATTAATCTATGTGACTAGGCAGAAATAAACATAAATAATATAAACTAAGATCAGTTCTGCAAGCGGACAGATAATTATACCATTGTAGCATTTTACCTAGGGAGTTCTACCAGGTTGTCAATTTATATTTATACCACTGGGAAGGACTAGGATAAACTTTAATCTATTATATTGATAGTGATGGTATACAATGGATAAGTGACATTAACGATGTCATTTACTCTACTCATAACAGGCAGAGGTCACAAGGTAAACAAAGATAAAGGTGATAAGTATGATCAAGCATCATAAATAACTAGGCGCCGGGGCTCCAGATCCGTCGAAGAACTAGAACTCCTCTACTCTCTAATCTAACTAGGCTAGAACTATGAACTAGGAGGCTCTTGATGAACTAGGAGGCTCTTGATGGCTTGAGGACTTGATGCCTTGAATGAATGATGGGTTGATGCCTCCAGGGGGGTCTGCCCCTTTATTTATAGCCCGGTGGGATGCACGTGCGCCATAGGATCAAACCGATTTGAAACAAGGGCTGAGATGACTCCACAAAGGTGGCGGAAGAAGACTCCAGAATATGGGCCAAAACCATAGCAGGGGGGCGCCGACCGACCCCACCCTGGCGCCGGCCGGCCCCACCCTAGGGGTCTCGGGTCCCGGTGCCTCGGGTGTGTTCCAGATGCTTCTAGTGTTCTCTTGATGATGTTTCCTTGGCGGTTAAGTTACGTGGTAATCATGCTCTTTAACCCTTCTTTTATGCTTTTCTGGAATAGCCACTGGAAAATACAGATCATGCAAAACTCGTGGAAACTGTCAGTTAAAACACTACACTAGTGTGTATTCATGTATCTTTGGTGTCTAAAGTTCTAATAAAAGTTGACATTATCCACCGTCAACACTAACCAAGCAATGAGCAAGTATAGAGCTACTTAAAGTAAAACAATAGTAAATGAAGAAGGGGATCTTTATTACCGATAAAAGTGAAGAACACTGCAGAGGAGGTTGCCGACAAGCCCGGCTCCACCATAGACTTCTTCCTTCTCCCAACTTCTGTCCAACACTCTACTCTTCTCTAGCTAGCACTATTCCTAAGAGCAGAGCTTCGCTAGAGAGAGAGAGGAGCTAATGAGCTGAATCTCAAGTGTATCTCTAGTGTTTCTTTGTGTTTCTCCATGTTTCTGACTTACAAGTGAGGATCCTACCCCTATTTATAGGGTAGGAGTGCACCAGGGGTACTTGTAGGCGTGCTGGAAGGCGGTGGCATGAAGGAGGAGGGTGGGTGCCCGGTTGGATGCACCGTCTTGCATCCAACGGCCCTCCTTGCTCTCCTATGGAGGTTGCATGGTCCGTTTGTGCCTTGAAAAGGTGGTTTGCAACCCCTGGGAGGATGACATGTGGGCCCTTCAATCCATGGCACTTCACTTGATCACCGTTGGATGAAAACCGACTTCAATTGATGGTGTAGATGGCTACTGGACACCTTCCCTCGGATTGTGGACGTCGCACTCAACTTTGACAGCGTGGGTGCCCTGTTGATAGGGCCACCGGATCCCTGTGCCTTGTATCTGAGCCGTTGATGATGTTTCAACGTGCCACAGACCATTTGGGAGGGTGGCATACGGATCAGTGAGGTGGCAAGTGCCATTTGGCACTTTGGTCAGGGCGGGCGCCCCCCCTCTGGCTCCCACGTGGGAGCTGAGGTGCTGAGGTGTCTTGCCTTGCTTTGTTTTTCCTTGTTTTCACCATTTTTCTTGCATACACAAGATTTCTCTAAAGACGTGTGGAACTAGGTAAGTTTCAAGTTGGGTTCTTTGCTTTTCTTGTGGTTTTACCTTGATTATGGGTGAAATGTTGACGGTAAAATAGGGTGTTAGCGACCGTCAATAAACTCCCCCAAGCTAACCTTTTGCTTGTCCTCAAGCAAAGACATGATTTTAACAAGGCAATATTGGATCAAGAATTTCTTTAATGTAACATTTCACAAAGATCTTGCATACAAACCAACACTATTCTAGTATTGAGCATGATTCAGAAATTCATCTTATGTCTTAACTATATGGGGCTTATAGCTTTTTCACCATGGGTTATGCAAAAACAAGATAGCATAGATAAGTAGATACTTCATCCCTTACTTTGGTAGAGTGAGACCATTTACTAGAGAGTTTTTATTCTTTTGAAAAAGAAAATCTTGCCTTGGTTCCTTTAATGATACTCTCAACCACTCCTTAGTGTGATGGACCTCACAATAGCTCAAAAGAGCTTTTCATGTCTATCCTAAAGCTTATGTCGGGTTTATAGGATTGGAGCAAAAGCATACTTGAACTGAATGTATTGCAAGATTAGACTCTTAGATCATAGGGAGCAACAAGTCATAAGACATGATCAAGAAGTGCATGTGTAAATTATTTGGTGGACTCCTTGAGACTTATTCCTTTGGCTTAGACAGGGGAGAGCACGGTTACTGAATACATAGTTTTTTTTGAAGAAGGGATATGGGCACCTGCCCAGGGGACATTTGTCCTCTTTTGTTTTCCTTGAGCACTTGCTCTCTTTCTCTTTTTTAGTAACCTATACTCCCCATCTATCAAAGGACAAAAGTTGATTGTGGTTGGTTGTCTCAATTGGTGTGTGGAGCATAGATGCATACTTCCAGTGTAGAAGTAATACATAGGCGGCATGTGTAGGTGTAACAGAACCGCCTAAATCACATGGCCCACGGGCACCTGTCATTCTCACTAATGACCTCTGACAGCCGGGCCCGTGTCCCAAATGATTTAGAAGGCTCTGCCAGGCTACATAAGTACCCGTTATCTCCGACAGGATCCCATTGCGAAGCCATTGCAGGATTACAACATTTCATAACAAAATACATCAGAGTAAAAGTGCGGAAGATTAAGTAGTACTTAGTATACAAACCGGTTGTTCAAATAGAAATTAAGTGCAGTTATTACAGACCATAATTAAAAGTGGTAACAGTAGCGGTAGAACAATATTACAACAAGATAGATAGATAGTTCACGAACCCTGCCCACGGGTTCAACTTTATTCTTCCTCACTCTCCTGGATGATAGTGACACAGCACGGAGCAAGACAAACTTCAGGCTCCTGCTGACTACCTGCAACAGGGATAACAAAACCCTGAGTACTGGGGTACTCCGCAAGACTTACCCGACAAAAAGGTGTAAAATTAGACTCAGGAATGCAGGCTGAGGGGAGTCAAGGTAAGGCTTGAGCAAGAGTTCAAGAGTTTTGCGGAAAAGCATTGCTAGTCCTATTTCAATATTTTATTTTCATACTATTATTAATCATTACCATGTTTCTAGTACTTTTCAATATCCATTATCATTCTTTCAATATATGTTTATTCATTTCAAAAAAAACATCCTACTTCCGAACCACTATTCGATGTAGGGGTGAGGATCAAGTCTCCATAACCGAGGAGCAACGACGATTCGAATCGATTAATACCCAGCTGGGGATCCCTATCCACACTACGTATGTAGAACTTAAGCTTGCATGCGCCAACCCCGCCTACCATGGCTTTTCATACCCCGGAACCGGTCCTGCGCCACCCGAGAGCACAGTACTCCTCTAGTCTCCAGGCACGCTGGCCACGAGGGTACACGCTACTCTCGCCATCTCTCCACTCCCTGTGCATGGTTGTCGGTTCAAGTAGTAGAGCCACCGGAGTCAGAAGCTTCCCATAGTATGTGGCTAGTTGCAAAGTCTTGATCACAGTAGGCCTGACAACGAACGGTCCCTAATATTTTTCCGTTAGAAACCATGCATTGGGACTCTAACACGAGTACACTGGTAACTACCCGGTTTTCACATCCCTTTCCGATGGTGAGGATCGTTGGGGCTCCAACCCAAACAGATGGTCGACCAAACGGAAAAACCCATCCCCGTGGATGACAATGAACTAGCTAGGAACACTGCCAACCAACAAGGACATAACCAGTCCCATAAAGTGATTCATTTGATTTGTATTATCACAGTTCAAAATAGCATTTTTGCAAATCTAATCATTAAGCATGACTAAATATTTTTCAATACTTTAATTAAATCAGGTTCTCAGGTATTGATAAGTGGTTAAGGATGGTAATGCATCAATTGGTTGTCAATCAACTCCTATTAACCTAATGCAATTGATTAACTCAAATGATAAACATTTTAAAATAGCAAGGAGGGGCAAATGCACCGGGGCTTGCCTTGGATGCTGTAGAGTGTCGGGTCTGAGTCAGTACCACAAATATCAAAACCCTGCACGATCTCCGGAGCAACTTCCTCACATGGACCCTCAGCTTTCACCTCAGAGTTCTCGGTCACTACACGTATACAAAATAAATGCATGATTGCGATGCACATGAAATGACAAATGAAATTTAATAATAAACAAGACACACATGTGCACAAAACCCTACCTCAGCTAACCACGAATATTCTAATTTAACATGCCCTGGGTCATAAGGGTGGTTGACCCAGAATCACAATCAATCCAAAAATCACATAACATCATATGTTTCTTTACTCCTTATTCCTTTTATTAATCAATTAAACAAATATATAATTAATAAATGATTAAGCTATTTCCATATGATGCCAAATTTCACCAGTAGATAGATTTCAGTACCAAACAGTGGCACAACAAATTTCATGATTTTTGGAATAATGCAGAAATTACTAGAAATCACCAAAGTTCCCTTTATTAATTAATGTGTTGGTTTTTAGCTCCTGCAGAAACTACCCAAACATCATCATATTTAGTATTTTTATTAAATACTACATGTTATAGAGAGCATCCACAAAAATTTTGGTGATTTTAGGAGCAGTAAAAATATTCCTACAAAAAGATTAAGATGCGGCACTATTCATCCAAAATATAAATAGGAAAAGCTGAATAAATTCTCGACGAAATGGAAAACGCCAATCTGATCCTGTTCGGCCCAACAATGGCAAACTGGCCCAAGGGGCCCAAGCACACCCGCGCCCCTATCTCCTTCTCTCTGGGCCACTGACGGGCAGGCCCCACCCGTCAGTACCTTCTTCCTCTCAGGTCCAGCACGCACGGATGTGCGCTCGCGCAGCGGCTCGCCACCGGTGACTACTCCGACGCAGGGGAGACCCCAGACGAGCGGACTCGGCCCCAACGTACCGTCCTAGAGACCTGACCCGATCAAAACACGAGGGAAACGAGCTCGACGCCTCCCATGGCGGCTCGGCCACGATGGCGGAACGAACTCCGGCCACGACGAGCCACAAACGACCCAAAGAAGCTGTCCTAGAGAACCAGAGGCTCACCCCGAAAATGAAGTGCGCCCAGGTGGAGTTGAAGGAGGAGCGGAGACTAGAAGTTGATGCCGGCGGAGAACGCAGCAGCGTGCGCCGACGATGAGGCTTTCGTTCCAGCGTACCTAGAGCCGTAATGGTTAAACCAACACAAGCATGAGAACCACAGTTTTCACAGCAGCACCGGACGAGGGTTGGAATAGAGGGAAACTCGCCGGAGCAAGCTAGTCTCACCAAGTCGGCCTGCGGTGGAGCTCTAGCCGGACCTGAGGACGATAGCGGCGTTCCTGGACCCCCAGGCTACTGCAACTTGCACCACATGGTGGCAACGGAGCGCAAGGATGAGACGACGCTACTGGCAAAATGAATTGGCTAGAGGTGGAACCGAGGGAGTGAATTTGACCGGAGATCGATGGTGGTTGCCGGCGGCCGTGTGGAAAGAAATAGGAGAACGGGGGGGGGGGGAGGGGACTCGTCGCCTTTAAGCGACCGAGGAGGAGGGGATAAGGTCGAGCGCCTGTCCGGGTCCCCCGAGCGGCCATGGCGTGGCAGCGACAGCGCGCCTGCCGGCCGGACGACGGCTGGCGCGCAGCGCGGGCACGCACGCACGGCGTCGAGCACTGTAGGGGCCCCTAGGTACAGTAGCTAGTTTTCTAGGTCAAAACCTATTCAAATCAATTGATGGCCTAAACGTTTGAATCAGAGAAAGACCCCAAAATGAAAGTTGTGCAAATTTTTCTGGAGAACAATTTTTCTTTTGAGACCTAGTTCAAATTCGAAATATTTTTGAAGATATTAAAAAGGGGTAGAATTAGGGTTCGAATTACAAACAGTAATTTTAAAATTACTTTTAAATTTTCTTAGCAACTTGAAAAATGCTCAAAATAAAAGTCATTCCTCTCAGTGAGCTCTACAACTTTTATTAATGAAGTTTTATCATATTCTCATTATTTTTGAAATTTAAGTTTCAAATTTAAATTTCAATATAGTAATTTGGGTTCAATTTGAATTTCTGCAACACAACTTCAAAATCTCCAAAAATAAAAGTTGTTCCATTTTAAAAACTCTACAACTCTGATTAAGACACTTTCATCAAATTCATTGTAGATCATGAGTTAGGGTTTATGTCAACTCTAGAGCTTAATTTGATTTCTTATTTAATTTTTATTTTTGACTTTTAATTAAAGGCTTAATTACACAACCCACAACACATGAAATCAAAGCACTCTAGTGACCCCAAGCACAATCATATGTAGATGCTTAAATTTAAACATGATGACATGGCAGGTTAATTGCTTTGCAATACCTGAGGTATTACAGCCTTCCCCCCTAAAAGAAATCTCTTTCCGAGATTCGGTATGAGACAGGACAAGACTTGAAACAAAGTAATGGAAAAGAAAACATAACCATTAACCTAATTCAACCTTGAGCACTAGACAAGTATAGGAGTTTATACACCACACGACTCGAAACTTTACATCTACAGAGTAGCGAAGAATTCAGGAAAATTTTCGGCGAGATAGTCTTCCAATTCCCAAGTGGCCTCATCTTCGGAATGTGCACTCCATTGGACCTTATACCACCTGGTTGTGTTCCTTCGTGTGACCCGATCCTTTATGTCCAGGACTCGAATATGATACTCTGAGTACGTCAATTCCGGTTCAAGTTCCACTCCTTCCATATCGACGATCTGGTCAGGTACTCGAAGACACCTCTTGAGTTGTGACACATGGAATACATTGTGTACGTCTGAAAGATGCTATGGCAACTGCAGCTTATAAGCTACCTTTCTGTCACACCCCAAAATTTCTATTTTGGGATGTGACTAGAAAACATTAAAAACAAAACAAAAGATTTTTACCCTTTTCTGAAAATACCAACTTAGCTTAAGTTATTTACAATTTAGATATTAAAAATGTGAGTTTCCAAAATTTTTGGAACTGAATTTAATGGTTTGTTTCATTCATGCCTTTGCATAGTGTTTTGTATGAAAAATAATTTTTAAATGTTTTCAAATGCGCATAGGGTTTTATTGGAATAAAATATCCTAAGATCTTTGATAAGTTTCCATCTATAATTAAATACTTGGAACAATATACCTTGATCCTTGTTCTAAAAATCCTTGATGGATCTCCAAACATTCATCTTGCTGAACACCCAAGCTCATGTTTTCAAAATCCCTAACTTTTCATATCCTAACTTGTTCTCTCTTTTATCCTTTCTTCCTTATATTTGAGCTTCCAATCCTCTTTGACTGAGTCTTATCCAAATCTCAAAACATATGCTTAATGATCAATCATTGTATCCCATTCCTCTCATGCAACTCTACCATCACTTTGTTCAAGTCAAAACAATCACATGTTGTGTACCCATGTTAATCTCAATTTCAACTTTCTTCACCTTCCCCGACCTTTGGGCAACATACACATGGACTCTTTCTCCTCCACTCATTCTCCTCTTGATCAAAGGCAAACATATTTTTGAACCATCCTTGAAAACCATATGGTCTTGGTCTCACCGTTTTGGAACGCTAAATTTTCCGAAAAGCCTTATCATGTCGCTGGGAATTTTGCGGGCTGAGCTCAACACCATCATTCCATATTGTATTCTTATTTTTATACAAGCACCTAGTCTATCACATTAGTAAAACATGTTCCCCATCTCTCTTTCTTTTGCTAATGGGTCAACCCAACTCATTTCGTCCTCCGACATCGCTCTGAGCCGAATCGGGTACAAAGTTTGAGTTATCTCTCGCCGCGGATCAAAACCCAACCATCCTCCTTTCATTTATGGGTCAACACCAAGCCCAACCAGCCCTCTAGGACTTCCTCTCACCTCTCCCACGTCAACCCATGGTTCCCTCTCCATTTTGGACAAAAATATCAACCAAGGCATGGAAATATCAAGACAAGACCCTTTGCCTTCCAACCCTTTGGTCTCCCACCCTTTCCCCTTCAAGTATAACTCCCCCACAGCCCCCTCACGCCTCCCCCTTCAGTTCCCACATCAAGAACAGAGGGGAGATGCCCCTACTCTTCCTCATTCTCCCCCATGGCTGCCCCAACCAATCCCCAATTTTTCTCTCCATCCTGTCCATGGAAACGAAGTGTTTCGGCGATTGCAACCCATCTTGCCACCTTGATTCCCTTTCCAAGCAACCAAAAAGGATTTGGAGGACATCATCATCACCCTCCCTGCTGTTCAAGTCATGGTGATGGCCTCTACCACCATGGATGTCACCCCGATCAACCGCATCGCGAGAAGGATACGCCGTTGAACCGCGTTGTCATCACCGGCCGTCGTTGATGTGATTCCCCGCTCCACCCCACCAATCCCCATGGTGAGAACCCTAAATCATCTCTCCCAACATGTTCTCATATTGTCCTATGAATATAAAGTACCTTTGATGAGATATGGTTGATCCCCGTTGAATTTTACCCGGTGTATGTGTTGCTGTCCTGGCGGCCAGCAGCGCTGCTGTTTGTAGAAACGGCGTTCCTCGCTGTTCCTTTGATCAAATCATCAAACCCTTTGGTGGAATTGTATTTTATATCCTTGAACACGTCCCTATAAAATGGTTTCCTCACAGGAGTTGAGAAACCTGAGATATGGTCATCACCGTGCCACTGTCCCTGCTGTCTGGACAGATTGGCATCTCTAAGTGGTTTTGGCGTTCCCCGCTAATCCTCTGTTCAAATCACCAATCCCTTTAATAAACTTGTTCATTGCATCCCTACACATGATCCCACAAATTGGTTTGGTTATACAATTCATGATGGCCGAGATATCGGCACCAACATGCCTTGCACCCCTGCTGTCCAAACAGCAGACACACTGTTTTTGGCAGTGGCGTTCCCGTTGATCCATTGAAGAAAATGATGCATACTTTGGATAGAATATCTTTCATATAGTTGCACATGCCTCTGCAAATTTTCATGTCTATAGGATCCATGATGAAGGAGATATAATCTTCTGTGTGCCCGCTGTCCTGCTGCCCTGCAGCCGCGCTGATGCCGGTTGGCATGCGTGTTCCCGATGGTTCATCGCTCCGGTGATCAAGCCCTTCAACCAAAATGTGTTTCATATCATGGCACATGCCTACAAAAATTGGTTTGCTCATACATGCTATCATGGCCGAGATATGAAGGTTTCACTAACTGCTACTCTTGCTGTCCTGAAACAGCCATGTAACATGTTTTGCAATTGCATTCTCCTACTGACCGACCATCAAAACATCATGCTATTTTACTATAACATACTTCATACTTTCCATTACATTTCCACAAAATATATCACCAATTAGTGCTATAAATACCATGCCTATGATGATCGAAACCCTCGCAGTCCGCCTACATATATTTCTTACATGCACTAGTCGCTACAACTACATCCCCCGTTGATCATGTGTCAATATGCACTAGTTGATCATGGAGTGTCATCATACATATACCTACACGCATCCCTGCAAGTTGGCTTGATCATATGAATAATGACACTTGAGTTATAAGCATCACCATGTTGCTGCTGTCCTGCTATGCCAACAGCCACGCAGTGCCACCTCGAAATTTCGTTCTCTGTCAAACCAATGGTTGAAACATCATATACTTTTGACACAATATGTTCCATGCTGTTCCTTACAACCCCAAGTAGTTGATCACTACTTGTATTTGCTATATAACCATGCAATCTATCATATTTACCGCTGTCCACCACCGGTTACGCTCAACCTATGCACAAATCGCCATAGTCTTGTTTTCCTTTGATCTAGCATCCACCTCAGTGCATTTGTTGGTCATGATATGTTTCAAAGTAACCTATCCACTTATCCAAAATAATTTCCCACATATCACTAAGGAATATTTGGAACACAAGCCATTTGTGTAACCCCTCTTCCCATCCTAGCTATCCCAACCACCACTATATTTGTCATGTGATCTTCTATAACCAAAGATAAATCTTGTTATCAATGTCATATCATGTTATCCATTATTCAATCTATGTCCCCCAATGGTGCCTATTAGCCTACTACCAACTAGCAAATTTGTTTCGTCCTAGGTGCATCTCTGATTGACATGCCCTCTTCATGTGACATGCCCTTACACGTTGCATGCATATTCTCTATATTTTGGTCATCATTTAAATCATACAGGCAGAACCATGAGCTATATTTTAGTTAATCCTATCAAACCACATCACTCCACCATGATCTTGTGACCACTAAACATATTTCTCCTTTTCAAATCGTGTTTTATCAAGTCTCATAAACTACATCCTCACAACAAATAAACGTCTATCCTTACTATCCACCTTGATATGTCACTCCAGCTTAGTGATGGAAACATCATATCACTAATTATCATATATTCCTAGGAGAATGCCAAATGATGTATATCAATTCAATATTATTCTCCAATGCTGTCTATTCCAGTTTCTCTACCACACACCATAATACATATACAATCCTTTTTGTTATGTTAGATATGTTCTAGTCCAAATTCCAACTTAGTCATCTAATCCAAACCTTGCCACAAATACTTCAACTCTCGCATCTTTTAATTTTGGTTCTTGTTTTGTTTAGTTTTCGCAGCTCACACGATTATAGAACAAGCCATATGTTTTCAAAACCTTTTTATTTTTATAATGCTTGGTGTATTGTTTCTAGGTTTGAATGTGAAGCTTGTGTTGGTTGTTGCGATCGATAGAAAAGAAGCTATACGAGGAAGATACAGAAGAGAAGTCGGAAGGTTTGGATAGCAAGCATTTGGAGGCAAGTATAACCTATGGTTTTCCTTGTTACCTAGCAGCTATTAAACAATACATTCATGTGCATGTGTCTAATCTTGTGAGCCCTAGCTACATATATACCCGTTTAGGTTTTATTGACCAATCACCTTGTTACCTATGGGGGGTTTTATGCATATTAGAGTTACTAGCTTCTATGCTCAACAATGCTATTATGGAATCTTGACTTAAGAATTATGAAATGTTGGATAAAATATGTTTTTATCAACAAAGCTCGAAGGGCACTGGAGTATGGGTTTTTGTACTCTAGTTGCCCTCCGTCAGGACTTCCATTGAAAGTTGACCTCCCAGGAAACCCGTACATCCACGAGAATCAATGGGCTCTGATCTTAGCCAAGTAACTAGATTTTTCTCTATCTTGTTAGTGGTTACCGAAAGGCGCAAGAGGGGGAGCCTGGGTTTTAGAATGGGTTCCGAGCCTGTCAAGATGTGTGCTGGGCTGCGGTCACATGGTGTGCCATTCTTGAAGGGGGCCTCCATTCGCCTTGCTGCTTGAAACCTCGCGGCTACTAACTTGTTAGGGTGACTAGTGAAAAGCTTTGCAGTGTTACCCTGCTCACTCACCTCGGCAGTGTTATGGGGATCGCTACCCCGAGCATATGGGTATACACGACTCGGGGTTAAAGTTGTACAAATTCTGCAGAATTCTTCCAATCTGATATATCAGCCGTGCTCACGGTCACGAGCAGCCTGGAATCCTTTTTGTATCAGTTGATACCTGTGGAAGTGTTGATGGATTTTGTTAAAAGAAGATGCTCAGAGATAAACTTGTTTTACTTGGGAGATGGGTTATTCATTAAAATAGTAAAGTAGACTTTAAATAAAACCTGACCAACTAAAAGCTACTGCTGTAAGCCTGTGTCAACCTTTTGAGCCTTGCATCCCCCATAATTATACTTGCTGAGCATGGTGAGCTGACACTTGTGGTTGTCACCAATAAAAATCCCGGATGGGTACCAGATGGTGGTTCAAGTAAGGTGCTTTCATGAGCTATTCCAAAAGTACTAGGCGAGTGCTCCCCCAGTCAACCGTCCCTGTGGAGTATGGTGACCCGAAGATAGAAGACGAAGAATAGTTTCCGCTGTGCTATGAAATATTTGTAAGTCTTAATGTAATTATGTTTCGCAATGTAATAAAGCATTGCTTATGATATTTACCATATTTGTCGCTATATGTGTTGTGTGGACATCCTGGGCACACATATAGTTAACGCTTGGTATTCTTCGGAAAACCGGGTGTTACAAAGTGGTATCAAAGCAGTGTTGACTGTAGGACGCTCAGCCTAGTTAGACATGGTCGTTTTCATAAAGTTATTTTGATAAAACCTAGTCTTGACTTTCTTCCCTTTGTTTCTTTGTGAAAAACAAAAATGCTCTTTAACGAAAACTATCGTTTCTCCAAGATTCATGAAGATTTGCGGGATGATCAAGTTTCTACAATGATAAGAAGAGCATCGCCCCAAAGACTGAAGAGTTCAAGCTCGTTTACCCTAAGCCTTTAGGAAGTTGCTATCCCCGAGCGCTTTTTACGTTAGTAACGATGCTTAGGAAAGTGATAGTTTGATGATATAAGGACCCTATTATGTTAAGTGTGTCTTGGCATGGTTGATTGTTTTGTTATTGTGTTCTTGTGTGATTTCGCTCTTTGCTGTGAGTGTAGCTTCAGCGAATCTCGGGACGAGATTCCTGTTAAGGGGGGTAGTGTTGTCACACCCCAAAATTTCTATTTTGGGATGTGACTAGAAAACATTAAAAACAAAACAAAAGATTTTTACCCTTTTCTGAAAATACCAACTTAGCTTAAGTTATTTACAATTTAGATATTAAAAATGTGAGTTTCCAAAATTTTTGGAACTGAATTTAATGGTTTGTTTCATTCATGCCTTTGCATAGTGTTTTGTATGAAAAATGATTTTTAAATGTTTTCAAATGCGCATAGGGTTTTATTGGAATAAAATATCCTAAGATCTTTGATAAGTTTCCATCTATAATTAAATACTTGGAACAATATACCTTGATCCTTGTTCTAAAAATCCTTGATGGATCTCCAAACATTCATCTTGCTGAACACCCAAGCTCATGTTTTCAAAATCCCTAACTTTTCATATCCTAACTTGTTCTCTCTTTTATCCTTTCTTCCTTATATTTGAGCTTCCAATCCTCTTTGACTGAGTCTTATCCAAATCTCAAAACATATGCTTAATGATCAATCATTGTATCCCATTCCTCTCATGCAACTCTACCATCACTTTGTTCAAGTCAAAACAATCACATGTTGTGTACCCATGTTAATCTCAATTTCAACTTTCTTCACCTTCCCCGACCTTTGGGCAACATACACATGGACTCTTTCTCCTCCACTCATTCTCCTCTTGATCAAAGGCAAACATATTTTTGAACCATCCTTGAAAACCATATGGTCTTGGTCTCACCGTTTTGGAACGCTAAATTTTCCGAAAAGCCTTATCGTGTCGCTGGGAATTTTGCGGGCTGAGCTCAACACCATCATTCCATATTGTATTCTTATTTTTATACAAGCACCTAGTCTATCACATTAGTAAAACATGTTCCCCATCTCTCTTTCTTTTGCTAATGGGTCAACCCAACTCATTTCGTCCTCCGACATCGCTCCGAGCCGAATCGGGTACAAAGTTTGAGTTATCTCTCGCCGCGGATCAAAACCCAACCATCCTCCTTTCATTTGTGGGTCAACACCAAGCCCAACCAGCCCTCTAGGACTTCCTCTCACCTCTCCCACGTCAACCCCTGGTTCCCTCTCCATTTTGGACAAAAATATCAACCAAGGCATGGAAATATCAAGACAAGACCCTTTGCCTTCCAACCCTTTGGTCTCCCACCCTTTCCCCTTCAAGTATAACTCCCCCACAGCCCCCTCACGCCTCCCCCTTCAGTTCCCACGTCAAGAACAGAGGGGAGATGCCCCTACTCTTCCTCATTCTCCCCCATGGCTGCCCCAACCAATCCCCAATTTTTCTCTCCATCCCGTCCATGGAAACGAAGTGTTTCGGCGATTGCAACCCATCTTGCCACCTTGATTCCCTTTTCAAGCACCCAACAAGGATTTGGAGGACATCATCATCACCCTCCCTGCTGTTCAAGTCGTGGTGATGGCCTCTACCACCATGGATGTCGCCCCGATCAACCGCATCGCGAGAAGGATACGCCGTTGAACCGCGTTGTCATCACCGGCCGTCGTTGATGTGATTCCCCGCTCCACCCCACCAATCCCCATGGTGAGAACCCTAAATCATCTCTCCCAACATGTTCTCATATTGTCCTATGAATATAAAGTACCTTTGATGAGATATGGTTGATCCCCGTTGAATTTTACCCGGTGTATGTGTTGCTGTCCTGGCGGCCAGCAGCGCTGCTGTTTGTAGAAACGGCGTTCCTCGCTGTTCCTTTGATCAAATCATCAAACCCTTTGGTGGAATTGTATTTTATATCCTTGAACACGTCCCTGTAAAATGGTTTCCTCATAGGAGTTGAGAAACCTGAGATATGGTCATCACCGTGCCACTGTCCCTGCTGTCTGGACAGATTGGCATCTCTAAGTGGTTTTGGCGTTCCCCGCTAATCCTCTGTTCAAATCACCAATCCCTTTAATAAACTTGTTCATTGCATCCCTACACATGATCCCACAAATTGGTTTGGTTATACAATTCATGATGGCCGAGATATCGGCACCAACATGCCTTGCACCCCTGCTGTCCAAACAGCAGACACACTGTTTTTGGCAGTGGCGTTCCCGTTGATCCATTGAAGAAAATGATGCATACTTTGGATAGAATATCTTTCATATAGTTGCACATGCCTCTGCAAATTTTCATGTCTATAGGATCCATGATGAAGGAGATATAATCTTCTGTGTGCCCGCTGTCCTGCTGCCCTGCAGCCGCGCTGATGCCGGTTGGCATGCGTGTTCCCGATGGTTCATCGCTCCGGTGATCAAGCCCTTCAACCAAAATGTGTTTCATATCATGGCACATGCCTACAAAAATTGGTTTGCTCATACATGCTATCATGGCCGAGATATGAAGGTTTCACTAACTGCTACTCTTGCTGTCCTGAAACAGCCATGTAACATGTTTTGCAATTGCATTCTCCTACTGACCGACCATCAAAACATCATGCTATTTTACTATAACATACTTCATACTTTCCATTACATTTCCACAAAATATATCACCAATTAGTGCTATAAATACCATGCCTATGATGATCGAAACCCTCGCAGTCCGCCTACATATATTTCTTACATGCACTAGTCGCTACAACTACATCCCCCGTTGATCATGTGTCAATATGCACTAGTTGATCATGGAGTGTCATCATACATATACCTACACGCATCCCTGCAAGTTGGCTTGATCATATGAATAATGACACTTGAGTTATAAGCATCACCATGTTGCTGCTGTCCTGCTATGCCAACAGCCACGCAGTGCCACCTCGAAATTTCGTTCTCTGTCAAACCAATGGTTGAAACATCATATACTTTTGACACAATATGTTCCATGCTGTTCCTTACAACCCCAAGTAGTTGATCACTACTTGTATTTGCTATATAACCATGCAATCTATCATATTTACCGCTGTCCACCACCGGTTACGCTCAACCTATGCACAAATCGCCATAGTCTTGTTTTCCTTTGATCTAGCATCCACCTCAGTGCATTTGTTGGTCATGATATGTTTCAAAGTAACCTATCCACTTATCCAAAATAATTTCCCACATATCACTAAGGAATATTTGGAACACAAGCCATTTGTGTAACCCCTCTTCCCATCCTAGCTATCCCAACCACCACTATATTTGTCATGTGATCTTCTATAACCAAAGATAAATCTTGTTATCAATGTCATATCATGTTATCCATTATTCAATCTATGTCCCCCAATGGTGCCTATTAGCCTACTACCAACTAGCAAATTTGTTTCGTCCTAGGTGCATCTCTGATTGACATGCCCTCTTCATTGTGACATGCCCTTACACGTTGCATGCATATTCTCTATATTTTGGTCATCATTTAAATCATACAGGCAGAACCATGAGCTATATTTTAGTTAATCCTATCAAACCACATCACTCCACCATGATCTTGTGACCACTAAACATATTTCTCCTTTTCAAATCGTGTTTTATCAAGTCTCATAAACTACATCCTCACCACAAATAAACGTCTATCCTTACTATCCACCTTGATATGTCACTCCAGCTTAGTGATGGAAACATCATATC
Organism: Eremochloa ophiuroides; assembly: GCA_038502445.1. Taxonomy (NCBI): domain Eukaryota; kingdom Viridiplantae; phylum Streptophyta; class Magnoliopsida; order Poales; family Poaceae; genus Eremochloa; species Eremochloa ophiuroides. The sequence continues at coordinate 18,879,516 of JAHLJS010000006.1, forward strand.
ACTAATTATCATATATTCCTAGGAGAATGCCACATGATGTATATCAATTCAATATTATTCTCCAATGCTGTCTATTCCAGTTTCTCTACCACACACCATAATACATATACAATCCTTTTTGTTATGTTAGATATGTTCTAGTCCAAATTCCAACTTAGTCATCTAATCCAAACCTTGCCACAAATACTTCAACTCTCGCATCTTTTAATTTTGGTTCTTGTTTTGTTTAGTTTTCGCGCTCACACGATTATAGAACAAGCCATATGTTTTCAAAACCTTTTTATTTTTATAATGCTTGGTGTATTGTTTCTAGGTTTGAATGTGAAGCTTGTGTTGGTTGTTGCGATCGATAGAAAAGAAGCTATACGAGGAAGATACAGAAGAGAAGTCGGAAGGTTTGGATAGCAAGCATTTGGAGGCAAGTATAACCTATGGTTTTCCTTGTTACCTAGCAGCTATTAAACAATACATTCATGTGCATGTGTCTAATCTTGTGAGCCCTAGCTACATATATACCCGTTTAGGTTTTATTGACCAATCACCTTGTTACCTATGGGGGGTTTTATGCATATTAGAGTTACTAGCTTCTATGCTCAACAATGCTATTATGGAATCTTGACTTAAGAATTACGAAATGTTGGATAAAATATGTTTTTATCAACAAAGCTCGAAGGGCACTGGAGTATGGGTTTTTGTACTCTAGTTGCCCTCCGTCAGGACTTCCATTGAAAGTTGACCTCCCAGGAAACCCGTACATCCACGAGAATCAATGGGCTCTGATCTTAGCCAAGTAACTAGATTTTTCTCTATCTTGTTAGTGGTTACCGAAAGGCGCAAGAGGGGGAGCCTGGGTTTTAGAATGGGTTCCGAGCCTGTCAAGATGTGTGCTGGGCTGCGGTCACATGGTGTGCCATTCTTGAAGGGGGCCTCCATTCGCCTTGCTGCTTGAAACCTCGCGGCTACTAACTTGTTAGGGTGACTAGTGAAAAGCTTTGCAGTGTTACCCTGCTCACTCACCTCGGCAGTGTTATGGGGATCGCTACCCCGAGCATATGGGTATACACGACTCGGGGTTAAAGTTGTACAAATTCTGCAGAATTCTTCCAATCTGATATATCAGCCGTGCTCACGGTCACGAGCAGCCTGGAATCCTTTTTGTATCAGTTGATACCTGTGGAAGTGTTGATGGATTTTGTTAAAAGAAGATGCTCAGAGATAAACTTGTTTTACTTGGGAGATGGGTTATTCATTAAAATAGTAAAGTAGACTTTAAATAAAACCTGACCAACTAAAAGCTACTGCTGTAAGCCTGTGTCAACCTTTTGAGCCTTGCATCCCCCATAATTATACTTGCTGAGCATGGTGAGCTGACACTTGTGGTTGTCACCAATAAAAATCCCGGATGGGTACCAGATGGTGGTTCAAGTAAGGTGCTTTCATGAGCTATTCCAAAAGTACTAGGCGAGTGCTCCCCCAGTCAACCGTCCCTGTGGAGTATGGTGACCCGAAGATAGAAGACGAAGAATAGTTTCCGCTGTGCTATGAAATATTTGTAAGTCTTAATGTAATTATGTTTCGCAATGTAATAAAGCATTGCTTATGATATTTACCATATTTGTCGCTATATGTGTTGTGTGGACATCCTGGGCACACATATAGTTAACGCTTGGTATTCTTCGGAAAACCGGGTGTTACATTTCATCCCAATATGACCAAGCCTTCTATGCCATAGCCAACCCAAACTTGACTTTGAGATCAAACATGTTGACAATTGAGTTTCACTAGCATTGAAATCCACAAGATATAGGTTGTCATATCTAAATCCTTTAAATATCAAATTTGAGCCATCAACACTAACAATTTCAACATCATCAACCCCAAATATGCACTTGAAACCGAGATCACAAAGTTGTGCAACCGAAAGCAAATTGAAGTTCAAACTTTCAACTAGCAACACATTTGAGAAGGACATGTCATTAGATATTGCAATCTTACCAAGTCCTTTCACTTTGCCTTTCTTGTTATCACCAAATGTAATTGCATCATAGCTACTATTTACACTTATGTTGAGAGAACCAAACGTACTAGAATCCCCAGTCATATGTTGTGTGCATCCACTATCAAGCACCCAATGCCTTCCTCCAGCTTTGTAATTGACCTATAAAAAGAGATCAATTCTTTTTAGGTACCCAATGTTGCTTGGGTCCTTAGAGGTTAGTGACTAAGCTTTTTGGGTACCCAAATGGCCTTCTTCTTTGGACCCAACATGGATGTACCAACAAACTTAGCCTTCACACCACTTGAACCCTTAGTGAGAATGTAGCAATAATCAATTTTAATTGAGGATACATATGCATTGGATTTCTTGCTTTTGCAATCTTGATCTAAATGACCAACTTTCTTGCATTTTGTGCAATACCGGCCATTTTTATTCATAAAACAAGTCTTGTGAGGAACAAAGGCGGTCTTTCCTTTCTTGGGGATATAGCCCAATCCCTCTTTGTGGAGAGATGCTCTTTGGCTACCCAAGCACATAAGCAAGCTGTCCTCACAACCATAAACCATAGCTAAGGAGTGATTGAGCTTTTTAACCTCCTCCTATAGGTTCTTGTTCTCATCCATTCGTGAGGAATCACTAGTGGGTGAGGTAGAAGTGGAAGTGCTATAAGAAGGGTTAGTGGTGGCAACAACAATAGGTTCCCAAGATATATCACAAGTCACACACTCACACCTATGTTGCAAGTTTTAGTTTTCTTCTTTTTAATTTGACTTTGCAAGTCCTCATTTTGAGTCACAAGAGAGGAATGAGCTTCATCAAGCTTAGTGTAAGACTTTTGAAGCTTCTTATGGTCTTCCCTTAGACTCTCATAAGATGCTCTAAGCTCATCAAGTTCTTGCTCAGGGGATTGTTTATCCTTGCGCAAGCCTTTGCATTCCTTTCTAAGTGAATCAAAGTGAATAGGAGCATCATCAAGCATGTCAATTAATTCTTCCTTAGTGAGGTCATCATCACTAGAGTCACTTTCTGATGATACCTTTGAGCTCTTGGCCATGAAGCATGAGGGAGTGTCGAAGATAGAAGGCTTGTCATGAATAGTGATGCTTGCATGTGCCTTCTTCTTGCTCTTCTTGTCATCATCACTTTCTTCATCACTTGAAGATGCATTACTATCCCATGTTGCCACATGAGAGTAGTTCTTGTTCTTCTTCTTCTTGTGAGATGACTCTTTCTTTTCTTTCTTCTCTTTCTTCTCATATTTTTTCTTCTTCTTGCCCTTGTGCTCATCATCACTAGAATGTCGGCAATCGGCCGCCAAGTGATCTTTACTTCCACAATTGAAGCATCTTCTTGGCCCATCAAACTTCTTTGAATTTTTCTTTCTTCTTGCCCGGCAACCCTTCTTCTTCATGAATTTCCCAAATCTTCTCACTAGAAGAGCCATGTCTTCATCACTCTCACTTGTGCTTGATGGATCTTCACTTGACTCAATTGTTGCTTTGCCCTTGCCTTTTGATGATGATGTGGCTTTGAATGCCACACTCTTCTTCTTCTCATACTTGGAGTCTTCATCCTTCTCTTTCTTCTTCTTGTTTACCAATTCCTCCTTGTCATCATCATCTCTGTAAGCATCATCGGTCATCTCCTCCACTAGCACTTGGTTTGGTGTCAACTCACTCAAGGTAGTCTTCAGCAAAACCGTGATCAATGTGGCAAACCTCTTGGGCAAGCTCTTCAAGAACTTCATGGAGAAGTCACTATCCTTCACTTCTTCATCCACCGCCTTGAGATCATTCACAATAACCTGCAATCTATGCAACATCTCCGGCACACTCTCGTCATCCTTCATCTTGAAACTAGCAAACTTGTCCTTCAAAATGTATGCTCTTGCGGTCTTCACACCCTTGGTGCAACCATATGATTCTTCTAGCTTCTTCCAAGTTTCATGAGCACTCTCAATGTCTTTGACTTGCTCAAACACCATCTCATCTAGAGCCTCATGAATGGCACAAACAACAATGTCATTCAATTGAAGCAATCTTTCTTCGGCGGTTGTGGGGTTGGCCGCATTGGTAATCTCAATCTTGGTCTCCACAACCTTCCACACCTCTCTATTGATTGACTTGATATGAGATGTCATCTTGCTCTTCCAATATGCATAATTTGTGCCATCAAATTGGGGTGGCTTCTTGGTGTTGTTGATGTGAATGTTGAGTTGAGCCATTTTTACACCGTAGGTTGTTAAGCCTCAAATCAACGGAACCTGGCTCTGATACCACTTGAAACATCCTAAATGGCTAGAGGGGGTGAATAGCCTATAAAAATTCTACAAACAACACTTAAGACAAGCGGTTTGTAAATAAAACGGCGAAGCAAATTTTGCGCTAGCCTACTCAAAGTGATGCAAGCCACCTAACCGTTCTAGGCTAATGTCTCTAAGATCACACACAAGAATCTAAGTCCTTATTTACTCTACTCCGAGGTGAGCAACTAAAAGAGAGCTACACAAAAGTGATTGCACAAATGTAAAGAGTAGAGGGGGTGAATTTTATACCGCCAGTGAAGAGAAGGTGAATACCAATATGATCAATCACAATACACAAGAAATCCTCGGCAAGAGATGGACACAATGATTTTTACCGAGGTTCACTTACTTGCCGGCAAGCTACGTCCTCGTTGTAGCGATACACCCATTTGGAGGTTCACGCGCTAATTGGCATCACACGCCAAACCCTTCTCAAGGGTGCCACACAACCAACACAAGATGAGGATCCACAAGCTACGCACAATCCACTAGAGTATCCAATTGTGATCTCCCGCAGGGAAGGCTCAAGAACCCCTTACAACTTCACCGATCGGAGGCGGAGACAATCACCAACTCCCCTCAACGATCCTTGCAGCTCCAAGCCGTCTAGGAGTCGGCAAACTCCAAGAGTAACAAGAGAATCCGCTGCAAAAGACAATCACCAAGTGCCTCTAGATGAACACGCTCAAGCAATGCACTTGATGCTCTCCAATCTCACTAAAAGATGATCTCAATCAAGTGGAAAGTGTGAGAGAGGCCCTAGTTAGCAGGAGTGATAAGAATGGCCAAGAGAGAGAGCACAAACCAGCAAACCAGCTATAAATACTCTCCTCACTCAAACCTAGCCGTTATGCCTCTCTGCGTGGCAGCGGACGGAACCGTCAGACGCCCGCGCGCGACACCCTCGGACCATTGTCCACTGTCTGATGCTCTAGATGTTAGCCACGTGTTCCTAGCCGTTTGAAGTCGAACGTTAGATCACAACGGCTACTTCTTCGCGCCAACTACCCACCATCGGACGCTCGGACCGTCGGACTAACCGACTACCCCGTTTCCAAAGGTGCTAACAACCCAAAGTGTCTCTCACTTTAGTGCACGTGTGTTAGCATTTTTTTCAAAGAGTTTTCCACGGGTTTTGTTAGTGTCACTAGCATCTACATGCACATGCAACAAATATGAACAACTAGTGGCACTTTGATAACCGTATTTCACAAACGATTTCTTCTCTCTTGATAGTACGGCTATCTATCCTAAATGTGATCACTCTCTCTATAGAGTCTTGATCACCAAAAGCAAAAGAGCTCTAATTGGTTATACCTTTGCCTTGAGCTCCTACCATTTCTCCATCTTCCTTTTCATCCCTTGATGAAGCTTGTGGACAGCTTTAATGATGGACTTATACCATTTGCATGGATGTTGTCAATGCCCTTCACTTGTGGCCTTCACCGATCCGGTCCTTTGCTCCATCTTGACGTTTGCTAATTATTCTCATGAAACAATTAGAACAAAATATTAGTAAACTAGGTTTCATCAATTACCCAAAACCAAACATGGGCTTTCAATCTCCCTTTTTTTGGTAATTGATGACAACCTTCACAAGGATATGAAATGAAAACAAGTTTGCACTTTGGTAGTATTAGCTCCCCTACATATGTGATTCCTTGTGTTTGGTTCAATTTTTCACATATGCATGGATTTGAAGTTTTGGGTGAGCTACCACTACCAAATGATGCTAAGGTATATAGAATGAACCTTTGAAGCGTGATACCATCGGAGTTACCTAAATATACCATCCTTAGCACCATTGTTCACTAGTCATGCATCATAAACTCAAAATACCTCGTGAGATCAACATTTAAGCAAGAGAGGTACTTTGTAGGAAAAGTAAGTCCTATGCATGCTAGTTTGTCAAACACCATCCAAACCTATTTCTAAGCATTACACCAAGCAAACAGGTCATGGGAATTGAAGTTTAACAATGCAATAATTCATATGTTAATGCACACACAAATGCAACAACTTATTCATGAGCTTGCTCCCCCTACTTGTGTGCTTTCAAATTTTTAATTGACTGCTTTCCTTTCTTATCTTTGTGACTTTCTTCTCCCCTTTGTCAACAATCACCAAAAATGGTGCAAATTATGGGAGTATCAAGTCAATTAAAGGGGTTTAGTTCATTTTCACTTTGGTTCAATCTAGATCACTTGCCTAGAATATGTAACTAAGTTTGATCCAAGGACAAGCTTCTTCACACCTCACTAGTAGGGTTATCTTGACCATGTTAATTTACACTAGGTTTACTAGCCTAGGTTTACAAGCCCATCAATATGTCATATGCTACCACTAGGTAATCCAAGCATATAAAACAATAGTGGTACCATATATGCATCAAAACATTTGATTTTCCATGAATGAGCCTATAAGATGCATTTTATGTCTATATGCACTAAACAAGTCCGAAACAAAGTATGAATGCCAATCAATTTTACCTTGCTTTAGTTGAAGGAGAGGCATGTCATATAATGTGGGATGTTTTTCACTTCATGTTGGAGTAGTCTAGTATGTTTAGCTCACTTCTCAACTTGCAAAATCTTGACTCATCAAGTGGCTTGGTAAAGATATATGATCTTCGGTGCCAACACTTTCAGTTGTAATGTCCCCTTTGATTTGGTGATCTCTAATGAAGTGATGCCTTATGTCGATGTGTTTTGTTCTTAAATGTTGCACGGGGTTGTTGGTTAGCTTGATAGCACTCTCATTGTCACATAGCAAAGGCACTTTCTTGTATTTCAATCCAAAATCACTCGAAGTTGCCTTCATCCAAAGGAGTTGTGCACAACAAGTTCCGCCACTAATATACTCCGCTTCGGCCGTTGAGAGAGCAACACTATTTTGCTTCTTTGATGACCAAGATACAAGAGACCTTCCAAGCAATTTACAAGTTCCACTAGTGCTCTTTCTATCTACTTTGCAACCGGCATAGTCAGAGTCCGAATATCCAATAAGCTCAAAGTGGGACCCCTTAGGATACCACAACCCAACATCTTGTGTGGCCTTCAAATACCTCAATATTCTCTTTGCGGCTTTCAAATGACTTTATCTTAGTGAGGCTTGGAATCTTGCACACATGCACACACTAAACATGACATCCGGTCGAGATGCGGTACATAAAGGAGATTTCCAATCATTGATCTATATAGCTTTTGATCTACCATTTTGCCACTATCATCCAAATCAAAATGACCATTTGTTGCCATTGGTGTACTCATTGGTTTTGTAAATTCCAATCCAAATTTCTTCACCATGTCCCTTATGTACTTGTCTTGACTCACAAATGTACCATTCTTCATTTGCTTCACTTGAAGACAAAGGAAGTGGCTAAGTTCACCAACCATGGACATTTCAAACTCACTTGCTATCATATTGCCAAATTCTTCACAAAAATCTTGATTTGTTGATTCAAATATGATATCATCCACATATATTTACAACACAAACAAATCATTGCCAAGCTTCTTAGTGAAGAGAGTAGTATCAACCTTTTCCATTTTGAACCCTTTAAAGAGTAAGAAATCTCTCAATCTCTCATACCATGCTCTAGGTGCTTGCTTCAAACCATACAATGCCTTCTTTAACTTGTACACATGGTTGGACTTATTCACATCTTCAAAATCCGAGAAGTTGGTCGACATATACTAACTCATTGATGTATCCATTGAGAAAAGCACTTTTGACATCCATTTGATATAACTTGATGTTGTGGGCACAAGCATAGGTTAACAAGATTCTAATTGCCTCCAATCTATCAACAGGTGCATAGATGTCTCCAAAATCAAGCCCTTCTACTTGAGTATAACCTTGTGCAACCAATCTAGCCTTGTTTCTTATCACAATGCCATCTTGATCTTGCTCGATTCTAAAGACCCATTTGGTTCCAATCACATCGTGTTTCTTTGATCTTTCCACTAGCTCCCAAACTTGATTTCTTGTGAAATTGTTGAGCTCTTCATGCATGGCATTAACCCAATCAACATCTTGCAATGCTTCCTCAATCTTGGTTGGCTCTATGGATGACACGAATGAGAAATGCTCACAAATTTGAGCTAGCCTTGCTCTTGTTTGAACTCCACTTTGAATACCACCAATGATTTGATCCCAAGGATGATCCCTTGCAATAGAGACCAGTTGGAGAATAGGAACTTGATCATTGGATTGAGATGAACTAGCTTGTTGATCTTGCACTTGAGATTGAACTTGTGAATCACTTGCACTTGCTTCATTTTCAACTTGCACACTTGTATGGATAGCCCCATTATCTTCATCATCATTGACTTGCCTCGGGCTAATATCACCAATATCCATATCTTTCATTGCATTTGACAAGTCATTGCCTGTGTAACACCCCTGATGTTACTGCCACTAAAACCTGCCATGTCATCATGATTACCTGCACATCATCCTGCATAAAATCTTGTTACTGTGCATTTATTAAAATAAAATTTATTTTATTGTTACTACATGTGATTGTGCATAGGTGATCTAGAGTGATTTGATTATCTAAGTACTTGTGTGAAAATTTAATTTAAAAACAAATCAAAAATTCAGAAGTAAATGGTTCATAAAACCCTAAATAGTCCCGAAACCCTAAATCAAAAACTAAATAGAATCAAGTGTTGGGCCTTAAACTAAAGCTGTAAATACTTAAAATTTGACCAACTTCTATTTGGAGAAATTTTGAAGTTATTAAAAAGAAGTTCAAATAAAACTCTAATCTATACTTTAAAGTTTAAAATTTGAAATACACATTCAGAAACTAGCAAGAATCTAGTGATAGTTCCTTAATAAAAGTTTTAGACCTTTCAAAATGGAACAACTTTCATTTTTGAAGATTTTGAAGTTTACCAGTGAAAATTTGAATTAAACCCCAATTAGTGTTTGTGTATTCAAATTTAAAATACCCTTTCAAAAAATATTAAGAATTTGGGCAAACACCTTTAATAAAAGTTGTACGGCTTTTCAAGTTGAACAACTTTTATATTTGGGGATTTTGAACTTATACATTGAAATTTCAAATTAAACCCTAAGGATTGTTTTAGGATTTAAATTTGAAATGCTATTTTAAAAACTATCAGGAATCTGACAAAACCCTTTTAATAAAAGTCGTAGGGTTTGTCAAGTAGAACAACTTTTATTTTTTTATATTTTCAAGTTATTGAGGAAAATCCAGAGAATTTGATTGAATTTGAAATGAATTTCAAATTGAACTTTTACCCCCATTTGAATTAATCAAAATCCATTCAAAATTTGAATTTTGTTCAAAAACCAAAGTTGTTCAGCAAGAAATTTTCTACAACTCTTATTAAGGGAACTTCTCAAGTTGTTACATGAAATCCAGGGTAATTTGGTATTTAAAAGGGGAACACTAGGGTGGGAGTACTGTGCAGCTACAGGTGTAGGGTCGAGATGGCGGACTAGAGGGGGGGTGAATAGTCCTTTATAACAACTAATCGCAGCGGAATAAAACCTAATCGGTTCTAGCGACAATTCACCCCTCTAACTAAGACTCTAAACACCTTGCCAAAGATCCTAGCGAGGAGCAAAGGTGCAAGTCTACCTTGAGCTTCCCTAAGCCGTTCTAGCGCAAGATCACACAAACCTAAACGCTAGTACTTTAAGCACCGGGGAAACTTCTATTAATTAGCAAGCAAAAACGCACTAAGCACCTAAGCTCACTACTTGCTCAATGACAAGGATACACAATCCAAATCAAAGAGCGCAACTCACTTTAGCTACACAAACTAAGTGAGAACTACTTCTAAGCTACACAAGCTAAGAAGGTGAGTGGCAAGCTACACAAGCTAACCGGTCTCACAAGAGCAACTACAACTACACAAATAAAGTAATGCACAATATAAATAACTTGTGTAGAAGGGAGCAAACCACCGCGAAGGATGGGAAGATGTTGACGCGGTGATTTATTTCCCGGAGGTTCACTTGTCGCCACAAGCTACGTCCTCCGTTGAGACAAGCTCCAAGGTTGCCGCCGATCCTCTAGCTTGAGTGACCCACCACAAGTCACTACCCCCACATGGGGCGCCCACAAGCTTAAGCTCTTTGATCCGGCCGGACCACTTGTCGCTCTTCACGTCTCGCTCTACTAGCAATGCTCTTTGCGATCTCCCGCGAGGTGAGCTCCAACCTCTCACAAGCTTGCTCCGGAGCCAAGCACAATCTTCTTGCTTGCTTCCACGGAGCCTCTCGCCACCAAGCCATCTAGGAGGTGGCGACCTCCAAGAGTAACAAGCACCACCGGCTTGCAACTCGATCACCTAGTGCCACACGATGCAATCTCTCAATGCAACGCACTATCGATCGATTACTCACTCCTCGAATGTGAATTCTATGAGCACAAGTGAGTTGGAGAGCACTAAGCCATGCACAAACAAGGGAGACACATTCCCAAGGTGCAAGACACATCCAACAGCCGGCCACAACCCTCTATTTATAGCCCTCAGCTCAAAAGAGCCGTTGCCAACTGAAAACGGCCGTCGGACCGACCGTCGGACCGAACCAGCGCGCCACCGTCGGACCAAAGCCCACGGTCCGACGCTCTCGATGGCCGCCACGTGTCAGCTCGATTCAACCGTAGCCGCTGGATCTCAACGGCTATTTCTCGCGCCGTTTTTCCAACCGTCGGACGCTCAAACCGATGGTCCGACGCGCGCACAGCTCCAGGTGTCGGACCGTCCGACTCTCACAGACGGGCCACAGCTCGGCCACCGTCGGACTCTCGCGCGGTTAGCCGTCGGACCAATGATCACCACAGTCCGACGCTTCCAGAGAGCTCCCCGAGCGCTCAAAATTGTCGGACTCCAGTCCGACGCTCGCCGTCGGACGAATCTCTAGCGTCCGACGCTTTCCCGAACGCCACGCGTCACGCCGACACCGCTCGCCACCGTCGGACTGAAGCGGGCAATGGTCCGACGCTCATTAACCGAGCGTCCGACGCTCGCTATTGGTCAGAACTAGGGTTAGGCGTTGGACTCTACTCAATGGTCCGACGCTATCCCTCCACACAGTCCGACGCTCCTTTTACTTTGCCAAAAACCTCTGAATCCTGCCTCGCAAGCTCGGCAGGAGAAAGAGAGATCTAAACCACCTTTCACCTTTGCAAAAGTGCTAACACCACAAGTGTTCAACCTTAAGTGCAAGTGTGTTAGCTTTTTACAAACATTTTCTCAAAGGATTTTCTCTCTTTTCACCTCGCCACTCGATCCTAACAACGTATGCAAGTTAGATCATTCAAGTGGCACTAGATGACCGATATGCAAACAAGTTTGCCCCTCTTGATAGTACGGCCATCTATCCTAAATCCGGTCAAGCACTTCTCTACTCAACCTTAGACCAGTGAAATGGAAATGCCCTAGGTTATACCTTTGCATTGCACTTTCCATTTCGATCACCGTCTTCATCACCGTCTCCGACACCATCGATGCCGGTGCAACACATGCACCAACACCTCATGAATGATATGATCCACTTCATATCATCACGTGGCTTTTGGTTCATCGATCCTTGACTTGCTTGCTCTTCACCGTTGCGTTGGTCCATCGGCGCCAAGCCATCACCCGACTTGCCCTTCACACTTGCAACCGGTCCATCGACGCGAAGCCTTGTCTTGATCTTCTTCACCTAGCCACATGACTCCATGTCATGTCTCATGCGTTTAGCTTCTTCATACCATATGTGTGAGCTAAGCATCATCTCCAAGCCATTTTCACCTCCAATGGCATAGATGCTCACACACATGTACCTGTGGACTAATCACCTGTGTAATCAACACTTAAACACATATTAGTCCACTTAAGTTGTCACTCAATTACCAAAACCAAACAAGGACCTTTCAACAGGGCATCGCCCCTCCCTACCCTGCTCGCGCGTGGGGGCCAGCTTGCCGCCGTGCGGCGCCGCTGTCCTTGCTGCCGCGTCGCACGTCGCCGGCATTAACGCCTTCGTGGGGACCCCGGGCCATGTCCCGAGTGCACCCCCGCAATATAAACCTCACCACCGCCGCCCTGTTTTTCTTCTTCCTCTTCTTCACCTCGCCGCCGACGAGTTCCGGTCCACCTCTAAATTCGCAGCGTGTATTGCACCTCCATCCTCTCCATCTCGCAGAAAGAATCATCTTTTCCTTACGCGTTGTGTGAGCCTGTTTGTGCCTGTTCTCACCACCGGAATCGGTCGCTCGTGATCATCTTCTCCGCGCACGGCGAAGGCGCCGCCGTGGTTTGTTCGGGTGGCCCAAGCACTTTGGCAAGTCTTGGCTCGACGTGTTGCTCATTCTTGTGCTTATCTCTTCCCTATATGCTCATAGTCTCGATCGATTTATCTCTGTTACCCCAGAAACGCTGGAACGGCGCTTACGTCGCCAGAGCACCGCCGCCGTAAGTCCTAACCTCGACGCCGTACCTCCTCGGTCCGTCTCTGCTCCAACTCGTGCGCGCAACGAACTGCGGTGAGCACCCCGAACCTTTCCCGCCCCCTATTGCCAGCTTTACCACACTCTAGTAGCCGGAACGCGGTTCGCCGCCATCGTCCGAGCTATCTGGGCCGCCATGGCCGCGGAGGAGCTCGAGCCGAACCCTAATATGCCCAACCGAGCACACAAACCGATGCGTCAAGTCACAGACGAGTTGCCGGAGTGTTTGGCCTCGCCGGAGCTGTCGTCACTGGCAAGCCGCTGCGGTCGGGGCCGTGCGCGCGCGAGCGGTGCCGTCGGCCGAGCGGGGAGGGCCGCATTGGGCCGCTCAGCCGGGCAGCTGGGTCGGCCCAGTTGTGCGCGGGCGCACTGAGGGAGCGCGCGGGATCAGGTGGGCCGGCCTGCCGAGTTGGGCCAACTCGGGCCGGATTGGAGTTTTCTTTTTCTCGCGAATTAAAACTTGTTTTCCAATTTCCTGAGCATATGAATAGTTCCCTAGCTTGTTATTTTTGTAGAAATAAATCTATAGCACTAAAAATGATGAAAATTTTTGTGGATACTCTCTGTGATGTGTAGAATGCAGGAAAAATATATAAAATGGTTTCCAATACTTTCTGCGTGGACTAAAATTGTGTCTATTAAATGATAAAGGCAACTTTGAGGAATTTTAGTAAATTGTATATTGATCCAAAAATCATGAAATTTAATGGGGCACTATTTTAGGGTAAGAACTATCTGTTAGAAAAGTTTGGGGTCAAATGGAAGTAGTTTGCTTATTTGTTAAATAACTGCTTAATAAATTGAATAATAAAATAAGTAGAAACTCTAATCATTGTAGACTTGTGTGTTTTTGGATTGGTTGAAGACCATGGATCCTTCACTGTGGTGATCCTAGACAAAAATAATATCGTCACTAGGTAGGGATAGTAAAGCTGTGCAGCGGCTTTCTATGACTGTTAAAATGGTTAATAAAAACGAAATGCGAAAACACTCTTTTACCTTATGAGAAATGTTTTGCAACTTTACCGTGAAGGAAAGTTGTACTCAAGGTTGTTAATTAAATGTTTGATCTACATTTTCCATTCATGTCATTCCGCACCATGTAAGCATGTATCATTATTTTACGTGTAGAGATCGGGTTCTCGGAAGAATTTCTTGATTGCTCCCGATGGAAGAATTATTCGTCAGGAGAAGTCAAGTGGGTTTCTCTGGTTTTCTAGCAGAAGTGACAGACCTGCAACACAGGCAAGCCCCGGTGCATTCAGCCCTCTCCTTGTGATTTGAAAAATAGTTATAACTTGAGTTAATCTATTGCATTAAGTTGATTGGAGTTGATTGATAACCCAATTGCTGCATTACCAACCTTGACCACTAAAATACCTGGAACCCATCTTAAAAATAAAATGTTTGAAAATGCTTAGCCCTGCTTGAATTAATTAGATTTGCATTAAATGCTATTTTGAGCTATGGTGATATATATGCTATCAATTAATTCATGAAAAAGAGAATTGGTATATTCTCGTTCAGTGGCTATGCACCTGATCAGTTCATTGTCACCGACGAGAAGGGATTTTCTTGCTCGGTGGTTGTGAATTTGGGTTAGAGTCCCAATGCTTGACCACCGGCGGAAAAAGGGATTTGAAAACCGTGTGGTTACTTGTACGTGGGTTGGAGTCCCAATGCAATGTCTCCGATGAAAAAAATGGATTAGGGACCGTTCGTTGTAGGCCTGCTGTGATCGAGACTTTGCAACTAGCCACATACTACAGAAAGCTCTGACTCCGGTGGCTCTACTACTTGAACCAACAACCACGCACTGGGAGTGGAGAGATGGCGAGAGCAGCGTGTACCCTCGTGGCCGGCGTGGCTGGAGAGGAGAGGAGTACTGTGTTCTCGGGTGGCGCAGGACCGGTTCAGGAGTAGAAAAGCCGTGGTAGCCGGAGTTGGTATATGCAAGCTTAAGTGCTACATATGCAGTGTGGATAGGGATCCCCAGCTGGGTACTAATCGACTCGAATCGTCATTGCTCCTTGGATATGGAGACTTGATCCTTTGACCTACAACTGAAAAGTGGTTCGGAACTAGGTGTTTTTGAGAATAATTAAGAATTTGAAAGTATGATGACACATGAGAATGAATTTGGAATTATGGATTATGATTAGAATAAGATTGAGTTAAAATATTGAAATAGGATAGTAATGCTTTTCCGCAAAGCTCTTTGACTCTTGCTCAAGCCTTACCTTGATTCCCCCTCAGCCTGCATTCCTGGGTCTCATTCCTTTTTCTTAGTCGGGTAAGTCTTGCGGAGTACCCCAGTACTCAGGGTTTGTTAACCCCTGTTGCAGGTGAGCCGAGTGTACAGTTCGGCTTGTGACCGTGTTGGTTGACGGATCGCGCATGATCAAGAATGTGTGTATGATATAACCCTTGGGCAAGGGTATAGTTGTATATCGCTTATCCACTACGAAACTCTGGTTCGGGCTAATGTAATCTATATTTGTAAACCTATGGTTATGTAATACTTCCGCACTCTTCACTCTGATGTATATTATTTGTGTAAACGGTTGTAATACTTGCAAGGTCCTTACAATGAGATCCTCGGGGAAGTTAGGGTTTGCTAGGAAACCCGGCAGGCCACCTAGGTCAAGGGGAACTCGTGCAGACTGATCATGGGTCCTTAGGGACAATGACGGTGCACATGGGCCCTATGATTAAGGCGGTTCTGTCACAGCCTCTCACACCACTAAGATTTTTAACTTTATCTTGAGAGCCTTGGGTTTCATCAAATTCAACATCATGCACCTCCTCAAGAGTACCACTAGCTAAATTCCAGACTCTATATACCTTGCTTGTGGTTGAATAGCCATGTAAGAAACCTTCAACACATTTCTTTTTAAACTTGCTCAATCTTTTGCCTTTCTTGAGAATGTAGCATTTGCAACCGAAAACCCAAAAATATGCAATGTTGGGCTTTCTACCATTCAATAGCTCATATGGAGTCTTTGCAAGCATACCATGACAATATAACCGGATGATGTAGTAGAAAGCGGTGTTAATAGCCTCGGCCTAAAAAGAATGACTAACATTATATTCACTTAGCATTGATCTTGCCATATCAATCAAGCTTCTATTCTTCCTTTCAAAAATGCCATTTGATTGTGGTGTATACTTGGGTGAGAATTGATGTCCAATGCCATACTCATCACACAACTCATCAATCATAGTGTTCTTGAATTCACTACCATTGTCACTTCTAACTTTCTTGATGGTTGTTTCAAACTCATTTTGGCTTCTCTTGACAAAATACATGAATAGATCATAAACATCACTCTTGTCAACTAGAAAGAATACCCATGTGTATCTAGTGTAATCATCCATAATCACAAATTCATACTTCTTTCCACCAATGCTAGCATATGTGGTTGGTCCAAACAAATCCATATGCAAGAGCTCAAAAGCTTTACTAGTACTCATCAAGCTCTTCATAGGATGTGTGTTTCGAACTTGTTTGCCGGCTTGACATGAGCTACAAATCTTATCTTTCTCAAAAGTGACATATTTCAAGCCTCTAACTAGATCATGCTTCACTAGTTTGTTCAATTGTTTCATCCCAACATGACCAAGCCTTCTTTGCCATAACCAACCCAAACTTGACTTTGAGATCAAGCATGTTGGCAATTGAGTTTCACTAGCATTAAAATCCACAAGATATAGGTTGTCATATCTAAATCCTTTGAATATCAAATTTGAGCCATCAACACTAACAATTTCAACATCATCAATCCCAAATATGCACTTGAAACTGAGATCACAAAGTTGTGCAACCGAGAGCAAATTGAAGTTCAAGCTTTCAATTAGCAACACATTTGAGATGGACATGTCATTGGATATTGCAATCTTACCAAGTCCTTTCACTTTGCCTTTCTTGTTATCACCAAATGTAATTGCATCATAACTACTATTTGCACTTATGTTGAGAGAGCCAAACTTACTAGAATCCCCAGTCATATGTTGTGTGCATCCACTATCAAGCACCCGATGCCTTCCTCCGGCTTTGTAATTGACCTATAAAAAGAGATCAATTCTTTTTAGGTACCTAATGTTGCTTGGGTCCTTGGAGGTTAGTGACTAAGCTTTTTGGTACCCAAATGGCCTTCTTCTTTGGACCCAACATGGATGTACCAACAAACTTAGCCTTCACACCACTTGAACCCTTAGTGAGAATGTAGCAAGAATCAAATTTAATTGAGGGTACATATGCATTGGATTTCTTGCTTTTGCAATCTTGATCTAAATGACCAACTTTCTTGTATTTTGTGCAATACCGGCTATTTCTCTTCACAAAACAATTCTTGTGAGGAGCAAAGTCGGTCTTGCCTTTCTTGGGGATATAGCCCAATCCCTCTTTGTGGAGAGATGCTCTTTGGCTACCCAAGCACATAAGCAAGCTGTCCTCACCACCATAAGCCTTAACTAAGGAGTGATTGAGCTTTTTAACCTCCTCCTTTAGGTTATTGTTCTCATCCATTAGTGAGGGATCACTGGTGGGTGAGGAAGAAGTGGAAGTGCTACAAGAAGGGATAATGGTGGCAACAATAGTAGGTTCAGAAGATATATCACAAGTCACACACTCACACCAATGTTGTAAGTTTTAGTTTTCTTCTTTTTAATTTGACTTTGCAAGTCCTCATTTTGAGTCACAAGAGAGGAATGAGCTTCATCAAGATTAGTGTGATACTTTTGATGCTTCTTATGGTCTTCCCTTAGACTCTCATAAGATGCTCTAAGCTCATCAAGTTCTTGCTCAAGGGATTGTTTATCCTTGCGCAACCCTTTGCATTCCTTTCTAAGTGAATCAAAGTGAATACGAGCATCATCAAGCATGTCAATTAATTCTTCCTTAATAAGGTCATCATCACTAGAGTCACTTTCTGATGATACCTTTGTGCCCTTGGCCATGAAGCATGAATGAGTGTCAAAGATAGAAGGCTTGTCATGAATAGTGATGCTTGCATGTGCCTTCTTCTTGCTCTTCTTGTCATCATCACTTTCTTCATCACTTGAAGACGCATCACTATCCCATGTTGCCACATGAGAGTAGTTTTTCTTCTTCTTGTGAGATGACTCTTTCTTTTCTTTCTTCACCTTCTTCTCATATTTGTTTTTCTTCTTGCCCTTGTGCTCATCATCACTAGAATGTGGGCAATCGGCCACCAAGTGATCTTTGCTTTCACAATTGAAACATCTTCTTGGCCCATCAAACTTCTTTGAATTTTTCTTTCTTCTTGCCCGGCAGCCCTTCTTCTTCATGAATTTCCCAAATCTTCTCACTAGAAGAGCCATGTCTTCATCACTCTCACTTGTGCTTG
The DNA here is from genome assembly GCA_038502445.1 of Eremochloa ophiuroides. Lineage (NCBI taxonomy): Eukaryota > Viridiplantae > Streptophyta > Magnoliopsida > Poales > Poaceae > Eremochloa > Eremochloa ophiuroides. The sequence continues at coordinate 18,897,668 of JAHLJS010000006.1, forward strand.
ATGGATCTTCACTTGACTCAATTGTTGCTTTGCCCTTGCCTTTTGATGATGATGTGGCTTTGAATGCCACACTCTTCTTCTTCTCATACTTGGAGTCTTCATCCTTCTCTTTCTTCTTCTTGTTTACCAATTCCTCCTTGTCATCATCATCTCTATAAGAATCATCAGTCATTGTTGACGGTCGTTAAGTACCAATTTTATACCGTCAACTAATGCGTAGGGAAGATCAATACTAAAAGCATAGGGGTTATTACTGACAAATTCCACGAGTTTTGGTGAATTGTGTATTTTTTAGGGATTATTCCAGAAAGGCTTAAAAGAAGGATTAAAGAGCCTAATTACCACAAAACTTGATCACGACGGAAACATACTTCATCAGCAAGTTAGAAGGATCCAGAACACACCCGAAGCACCGGGGCCCGAGACCCACCAGGGTGGGGCCGGCCGGCGCCCCCTGCTAGGGTTTTGGCCCACCTTCTGGAGTCTTCTTCCACCGCCTCTCTGGAGTCATCTGGGCCCTTTGTTCAAGTCGGTTTGATCCCACGACGCACGTTCATCCCACCGGGCTATAAATAAAGGGGCAGACCCCCTCCCAGCGCACCAATTCATTCCTCCTGCTTCATTCGTCAAGAGTAGATAGAAGTTAGGGTTTCTAGAGATTAGAAATAGGGCTCTAGTTCTTCAAGTTCATAGTTTAGGCGTCTAGCAAGGTTCAAGTAGAGTTGGGCGCTACGCTCGGGATTCCAGATCCGTTCGTCTGGAGATCGGTAATATTATCTTGTATCTCATTATGACTTTACTTTATTTTAATATATTGCTACTTATTCAGTTCTTAGTTTATTCTAGTTGCATATTCGATATAGTTGTGATTGGTGATGATTATTGTCGTATGATCGTAAAGCACCTAATTCAGTATTCGAGTTAGGTGGTATACACTATGTAGACGTGGTGTCTAGATATATTGTGTACCTACGGTGGCACCCTGACGTGCCGGGTCGTGTGGTAGTCCGCGTAGGTGACAGCTGCGTTGGTTCCTCTGTAGTCCACCCCCCGTACGTAGGACCAGCAGAGCGCGGTCGCGAATGAGGTGACCCTTGTGTCTTAATATCCTCATTAGATGATGCTCCTTATGATGTTTTCTGAGTTGATTATGCTATAGATGAAGATGTGTAATGTGGCGTAGGTTGTAGGCTTTGTATTTAGTAATTACATAGGTTTCCTTTACTTTAGCCTAATCTCGAGATTGTCTTACTACATTAGTGAGTCTCTATATTCTATCTCTGAAATACCATTTACCTCATTTACTCAGTTATCATTTACCATTTATCATTGACTTATTTAGCGCTAAAGCACTAGAGTTATGGGTTATTATAGGTTTGCACATTTATCTTTCTAATTATTATAGTAGATTATCCTAATGAGTAGAATGTCACCTTTATCCTTTTGGCATGAAACAAATCAACGATACTCGGAATACTTACCGGTGAAGTTCTACAATGGGAGAATTATTTGTGCGCTTGTGGATATATTCTATAGTATTATTTTTAGGAGGCAAGTGAAGATTATTTTACCTTTGGTTTTTGGCATCGTGTTAGGGATGACAACTTAACGTGAAGTGATGTTAAAAATACCAACAAGCATTTCTGGCGCCGTTGCCGGGGATGGCAATTGTATTCATTAGGATAATTTATTGAGATCGTTGATTTTATTCGCTAGGATAATTTATTCTAGAATTTCATATAGGAGAGTTCTTCATAGATAATATTAATAGAAAACATAAAAATAACTATAGACATAGATACTTAGAGATAACCATAACCTTTTGCTTTGGCGGACTTACCCGTGTTTTGTTTATATTTAAATATCTTATATAGGGTAAGTGCAGGATTGGTTGTGTACTTTAACTCTTATCAATCAGGAACAACCATAGGAAGAAGGGTCTTACATTATTTTGTGAAGCCATGGCTGAGAAGACTCTACGTGAATTCTTTGCCCCAAGCACTGAGAATATTCGCGTTGGGCCAACTTTCAACATTGGAGATCATGATTACGAGATCAAGCCAAGCCTCATCAAAATGGTGCAAACTATCACATTTACTAAAAAGAAAGATGAAGATGCAAGTGTCCATTTGCAGAATTTTCTGGAGATTGGCAACACCAACAACATCAAAGGCATTCCTCAAGACGTCGTGCTACTTCGTTTGTTTCCGTTCTCATTGGAGGGAAAGGCGAAGCAGTGGTTTTATCAGAATAAAGATCGAGTCAAGACATGGGTAGAATGTTCAAAAGCTTTCCTAGAAAAGTTTTTCCCAGTAGGCAAAACCAATGCCCTACGAGGAAAGATTTCATAATTTTGTTAGTGGAAAGGTGAATCTATTTTAGAAGGCTGGGAGCGTTTTCAAGATTACATATCAGATTGTCCCCATCATGGAATGGAAAAGTGGTTGCTCATGCAAACATTTTATCACGGACTAACTCAAAGGACACGTGAGCAACTAGATGCCACTGCTGAAGGATCATTTATGTCACTCACCCTTAAAAGAGCTGAAGATATTATGGCAAAGATAGCAGAAAATCAGAATTGGACAAACAACACTCAAACATGCCATAAGAGTGAAGAAATTTCAGAGGAATTGTGTGCACTGTCAACCAAGATGGATGCACTGTTGAACTGGTTAGAGCAAAGAGCCAATCATAAAAGAGATCGTCAAGCTATTCAAGATGCATTCAATTCCCAGAATCAATATGAAGGATCTTTAGAAACTGAGTTTGCAAATCCCTCAGAAGATATTAGTACAGTCATCAAGTCTACTTCTCAGAAGTAAGGATGGAATCAACCTCAGTCAACCAGTCAAGGTAAGTACCAGGGCAATTCTAATTTTTCAAAATCATAGACAACCACCATTGAGAGAATTAAGATTAGAACAAGCTAGAATTAATAAAAGTATTTATAAGAAGCTTGCTTTTAATGATAAAGTTTTAGAAGGAATTAATTCTAAATTGGATAATTTCTCTTCTGCTGTTAAAGATCAAATATTATTTAATAAAAAGATAGAATTACAAATATCACAATTATCTTCTACTTTGTTTACCACTAACCATGAGCAAATAAAAGGAATATCTACTAGAGGAGGTAAGTCTACACGTGATCCACCTTACCCAAAAGGGGCACATAGACCCTCACATTTAGTGCAGGTAGAAGAAGAAATTGAGAAGGACAACAGAGAAGAAGAAGTTATACCACCTTCACCACCAGTTGAACCACAAGATCAAGAATTAACTCAAGATTTTCATGATACAACCCTCCTTCCGTTTCCACGTAGAAGAGGAAGAGCTAAAACAGATGATCAATTTGGTAAGTTTGTAGAGGTAATTCAGAAGTTATATGTCAATATTCCGTTGTTAGATGCATGCAGGTACCTACATACGCGAAGTATCTTCGATCCATCCTCAACAACAAAGGACCACCTTCTCCTGAAGTTGTCAAGCTAACGGAAGAGTGTAGTGAGGCAATTCTGAGTTCTTCTCCTACTAAGAAGAAGGATCCAAGGTGTCCCACTATTGATTGTTCAATAGGAGACCAAATGTTCGAGAATGGTTTATGTGATCTTGGAGCGAGTGTTAGCGTCATGCCCAAGACCGTCTTCGATAAACTCAACTATTCTATGCTCACATCAACCACGATGTGTTTGCAATTAGCTGACCAATCGGTTCGCTATCCCGCAGGAATCGCAGAGAATATTCCGGTAAAAATCCGCAACTTTTTCATTCCTGTAGATTTTGTAATACTTGACATGCAGGAAGAGAGGAAGATACCCCTCATCCTCGGGCGACCATTCCTAAACACTGCAAATGCAACCATCAACGTCAGAGCTGGCGAGATCACATTCACCATCAATGGTCAAGAAGAGCGATTCACATTCAAACCAAGACTGGAGCAATGCCAAACATTGAAGTGTCATGAAGAATAAAATACAACAACATCTCCGACTCCGGAGATGAATCATTAAGAATAATTCAACTGGAGAAGTCCGGATCGGCGGACTCAGAAACCCCGAACCATCGCCGAGAGGTAACTCGGTAGTTATCGGTAATTTAATCCTTGCATTGAAATTTGCATATTTACCTTCTCATAAATTGCATTATTAAAAAGAACTAAAAATAAGCATAGCATGATTAAAGCTTAAACCCCATGTGATTATTACTAACGGAGTGTTAAACCTTCGTCAGTGAAATTTGCTGTGGTGGCAGAAAATTATAAAAAGACCATCATTAGAATTCTAATTTTTCATAGATTCATAAAAGTAATTTAGTTTTTCATTCTTGTGTCATTATACGGTATAAATACAGGAAACATTTGGGACCCACCATCATCACATCAAGTCACATCATGCATTATCGTCAACCACTACCATCCAAACTCCATTCATCTATGTACTACTCTCCACTCATACATTCATCAGAGAAAGGAACCAACTCACATGCATTAGGAAGAGCATCTAGGCAATGTCGACACTAGCTAAAGGAGACAGCCAAATGACACAAGGTGGGGCCGGCCGGTCCCAAGGCCACGCCAGCCGGCGCCCCTCCTCCATTTCTCTGCCTCTCCTCTCTCTCACTCATTCACACACTCACACACACTCCAGAGAGCGGGTAGCCAAGTTGTTTTGCAGCTCGTGACTTCAAACTTCCATAATCCTATCATTTGATTCAAGTTTAAGCAAAGAAAAGGGTAAAGAAGAAGATTAACAAGAAGACCTAGAAGAGAGATCACCACTTTAATTCCTTCTCTCCTCTTATTCTTGCTTGTTCTTATTTCATTCTTGTGTTCTTGTTCGTTCTTGCCGTGTTCTTCGTGTTCTTCATTTTACAGGCAAGATGAGCAATAAAATGAAAGGTGCTATTCGATCCCTTGGAAGAGCCCTCTCACGCCGCACAACAAGAAGCCAATCGTCATCACAAGTGCCATCGTTCGTCGGCTCCAACATGAATATCGATCCTCCATCACCCTTCACATATGACCCGTCATCCTCTTCCCAACCGGAAGAGAGGTATGAACTCATAAGCATAACTCAAATTTCATTATCAACTAGACCCCAGAGAGAAATTTTAAATGTGGTTAAAAACAAGGAATTCACACATACTCCGATTTTTGATGCCACTTTGCTCCATGAAACCGGAATGGATTCCGAGTTTGAGCTTATTTTTAGAAATGTTGGATGGGAAAATGCATGGCAAATTAATGAGCAGGTAGCAAGTCACTCACTATAGAATTTATTAGCACCCTAGACTTTGATGATGATGAGGTTAATTTAAAATGTTTAATAAACCTTTCACCCTCTCTTGGAAAACTCTTAGTTTACCATTGGGATTCAATAATCAATGTGTGGTCAATATTTCTAAAACTCTTCAAGACTTTGATAAAGATGATTTTTGGGAGAGTATCACTGCAAAGAAATCTGAGAGAAAACAAACATATACTACTGAAGAAGTTCATCATCCCACACTGAGATTTATGCTTAAATGTTTAGCTTTTACATTCTTTCCTAGAGAAGAGTTAAATACTATTAAACAGGATGAGCTACATTTGTTATATATCATGATTAAAAAGAGGAAAGCGTCACCTGTAAAAATGATGTTAAATTATTAGAGAACTGTCCCTTCCTTAAGAAAGTGCAGTATTTCTTTTACTTCCTGAATTACTTGTTTAGCTGCAGGGCTAGATTTATTATCGAATGCTTCACTTGTTTATATTTCTGATGCCTGCAGAATTATTGGTTATGATTTTTTCTTTCGTGCTCACATGCTCAAACGCCGAAATAATAAAATAGTTATGATTTATAAAAATTATGACAATGAGTACGAACTGCCAGACAGGGAGTTAGGAATTTATTCTGTCTAGAATTTTGTTTTTCTAGCTGTTAGAGCTAATATTAGCAGGTGTCCGTCCGCGCGCATCAGCAGGGCGCCAAGAGCTAATTTCAATGGAGCTAACCCAGCACCATCTAGGCCAGCTTATTCCCACTATGTCAATTTTGGTGAACAGGTATCGACGCAGGAGCCACGCCAGCAATGGACTGCACATACAGGATGGGAAGAACATCCCACATTTCAGAAAGGAGAATTTTCGTCGGCGGTAGCAGCAGCAGGTTGGGGAACAACAGATTTTCAGAGAGGACGAGCATCTTTTTCTACACGCGAGAACACGGATTTCACCACTGGTGGACCGTATCCGTTTCACGCACCACCAAAAGATGATTACTATCGGCCGCCTGAGCAGCACTTTTTGGCTACCGCTAACGATTTTCCAGCTTTATTTATGCGTCTCACTAACATTGAACAGGGGCAAAACGCAATAAGCGACACACTGCAATAGCATGAGCAGTGGCAGCAGCAGGTCGACGACAGGTTCTACCAGCATGAACAATGGCAGCACAGCACGGACCAACGACTGGATCAGATATATCAGGGACAGCCGTAGACGCAGAGCGGATTAGAGTATTTGATACATCAGATGGGATACCCGCCGCCACCTCCACTACATTAATGAGCAACATCTAGCTTAAGGAGATCCCCGCTAGTTGAGTATCTCTCACCTTTATATATGCTTTTTATTTCAGTATTTAATTCAGTCTTTAATTCTATCAATTTCAATATTGCTAAAAATAACAAGAAAACCAAATAAAAATTTATTTACTGCTTCCTTTAGTTATTGTATTAAATTTCTGCTTTCTTAAAAATGAAAATCCAAAAAATAGATTGTATAATTAAGTCTGTTTTAAATTTCGCATTCAGTTTGTCTTTAGAAAAATTAGAACGTGAAACTAGAGAAAAATCAAAAATATATTTAAATTGTTTAAATATAATTTCCTGCAATTACTTATTATTTAAATTTAAATTCTCCTACGAATTGCATGAAGTTTATCTACCATAAAAATTTATTACGAAACTTGATATTAGTGGGTAGCATAAGCTTTTCTAAGTAATTAATGGATATGATATAAGAAGGTTTGAGTTGCTATTTATTTCATCCTAAGTGACACCTAAGCTCCAAACATTTCAAAAATCAAAGTTAAAACAAATATAATAATTTGTTCTACTAATATGATTTAAGTAGACTATTCTATTACACATTCATGATTGAATTCACATGTACAAAAAGTTTTCACGTTATGCACAAATCTCTCTCTTAGAAGTCTAATAGAGAGTGTGGGTTATAAAAATTAAAGATGCCATACCAGAGAAGTATGAGCCTAAAAGATGTCATATCAAAAAGGTATGTGCCAAAAAAAGGAGAGAAAAACAATGGGTGTAAAGACACCCGCCTGAGAGAAAAAAATGGGTACAAAAAGTATCCGCTGGGGAGATAACCCACACTCTTTAGAAAGACAGAAAAGAGAGGATAATGCATAGGAGTTCAAAAAATAAAATTTAATCATAATCACACATTCAATCATGATGTATAGCTTAGTAGTCCTCTGCAATCTTATTAGTAGGCTCTCATTATTTCCTAAATAAAAATTATATACTTATTTAAAAAAAAATCTGGAGCAATGGTTGAAACAAAGGATGAAAGACTTAGTGCTTTCTTGATTATTCTATCTCTCAATTACCCAAAACTTAGTTTAAAATCCCCACGATTGAAAAGAATAAGAATAAGTTTGAAAGGTGGATTAATGAATTTCAATCCGGAAAAGAATTTCTGTTTAAATATTTAAGTATTTGTTGGGAGTTATACATTTTTATGGAACCTTGAATAAATTATTTCAAGTCAACTTTGCTAAGGGACTAGCAAAGACTTAGTTTGGGGGTATTGTTGACGGTCGTTAAGTACCAATTTTATACCATCAACTAATGCCAAGGGAAGATCAATACTAGAAGTATAGGGGTTATTTCTGACAAATTCCACGCGTTTTGGTGAATTGTGTATTTTCCAGGGATTATTCCAGAAAGGCTTAAAAGAAGGATTAAAGAGCATAATTACCACAAAACTTGATCGCGACGGAAACATACTTCATGAGCAAGTTAGAAGGATCCAGAACACAGCCGAAGCACCGGGGCCCAAGACCCACCAAGGTGGGGCCGGTCGGCGCCCCCTGCTAGGGTTTCATCCCACCTTCTGGAGTCTTTTTCCACCGCCTCTCTGGAGTCATCTGGGCCCTTTGTTCAAGTCGGTTTGATCCCACGGCGCACGTTCATCCCATCGGGCTATAAATAAAGGGGCAGACCCCCCTCCCAGAGCACCAATTCATTCCTCCTGCTTCATTCGTCAAGAGTAGACAGAAGTTAGGGTTTTCAGAGATTAGAAATAGGGCTCTAGTTATTCAAGTTCATAGTTTAGGCGTCTAGTAAGGTTCAAGTAGAGTTGGGCGCTACGCTCGAGACTCCAGATCTGTTCGTCTGGAGATCGGTAATATTATCTTGTATCTCATTGTGACTTTGCTTTATTTTAATATATTGCTACTTATTCAGTTCTTAGTTTATTCTGGTTGCATATTCGATATAGTTGTGATTGGTGATGATTATTGTCGTATGATTGTAAAGCGCCTAATTCAGTACTCGAGTGAGTTAGGTGGTATGCATTATGTAGACGTGGTGTCTAGATATATTGTGTACCTACGGTGGCACCCTGACGTGCCGGGTCGTGCGGTAGTCCGTGTAGGTGACAGCTGCGTTGGTTCCTCTGTAGTCCACCCCCCGTACGTAGGACTAGCAGAGCGTGGTCGCGAAGGAGGTGACCCTTGTGTCTTAATATCCTCATTAGATGATGCTCCTTATGATGTTTTCTGAGTTGAGTATGCTATAGATGAAGATATGTAATGTGGCATAGGCTGTAGGCTTTGTATTTAGTAATTACATAGGTTTCCCTTACTTTAGCCGAATCTCGAGATTGTCTTACTACATTAGTGAGTCTCTATATTCTATCTCTAGAATACCATTTGCATCATTTACTCAGTGTTTACGCCAAAATCTGGACTGATCGGCAAGATTGTAGAAATTTACATCGATGATGTAGTAGTGAAGTCCAGAAGTTACAAGGAACACTTAGTCAATTTGAAGGCTACACTGGAGTGCACTCGGAAGCATGGCTTGAAGATGAATCCTAATAAATGCGCTTTCGGGGTATCGGCTGGCGAGTTCCTGGGTTTCATGGTACAGCGCAAGGGAATCGAGGTTGGCAGCACAAGGAGGAAGGTCATCGATCAGCTTGTGTCACCAACTAACAAGAAGGAATTGCAGTCTTTACTTGGCGAGATCAATTTCATTAGAAGTTTCATTGCCAATCTGTCCGAGAAGGTGCTACCGTTCTCGCCATTATTGAAGCTGAAAGATACTCAGGAGTTCAAATGGGGTGACATACAACAAAAAGCTTTCGATGAAATCAAGCAGTATATGAAGTCTCCACCTGTTCTGGTACCGCCGCAGGCAGGTAAGCCATTCAAGCTGTACGTGACGGCTGAAGACCATACAGTTGGATCGGTCGTTTTTCAGGAATTTGAAGGAAAAGAGAGGGCAGTTTTCTATCTGAGCGGAAGGCTTTTGGATCCTGAGACAAGATACACACCAACAGAGAAGCTGTGCTTATGCTTATTCTACTCGTGCACTAAGCTGAGACATTATTTGCTATCGGCCGAATGTGTGGTAGTTTCCAAGGCTGATGTGATCAAGCATATGTTGTCAATGCCTATCCTGAACGGGCGGATTGGGAAATGGATCTTGGCTCTCTCTGAGTTCGACTTGAGGTTTGAATCGGCTAAGGCAGTCAAAGGTCAGGCAATAGCCGATTTCATCACCCAACATCGTGAGGGTGCCGTCAGTATAGTTAATGTGGCGCCGTGGACTATGTTCTTTGATGGATCATCTTGCAAGCAAGGCGGGGGTGCTGGGGTAATACTGATATCACCTCGAGGTCAACAGTTTGAATACGCTTTCCAGATCGGGCCTACGGTGACAAACAATCAGGCTGAGTATGAGACGATTTGGAAGGGGTTTCAGCTTCTGCATGAAGCAAAGGCCGACGTAGTTGAAGTTTTTGGAGATTCACAATTAGTCATCAACCAATTGCTCGGCCTATTTGAGTGTAAAGATGACGTACTCCGAGGCTATTATGATCAGTGCCAAGCTTTCATCAGAGGGTTATTAGCAGTTTCACTATATCATGTTCCCAGAGCTCAGAATCAGGAAGCTAATCGGCTAGCGCAGAGTGCTTCGGGTTACAGATCGATGCAAGAAATCCTCAATACTGAGCAATCAGCTGATGACTGGCGGGGCGAGATAACAAGGTACCTTGCAAATCCTTCATAGAAAGTTAGTAGAAAGCTGAGGTACAAAGCTATCAAGTATGTGCTGCTAGACGGTTAGTTGTATTATAAGACTGTCGAGGGGGTACTGCTGAGATGCCTCGGGGCCGAAGAATCGATGAAGCTGATGAGTGAGGTTCATGAAGGAGTATGTGGTGCTCACCAATCGGCTCTTAAGATGAAATGGATTATCAGAAGGACTGGTTATTATTGGCCAACAATGCTCGAAGATTGTTTCAGGTATTACAAGGGTTGCCAGGAGTGCCAGAGATTCAGGAATGTGCAGAAGTCTCCTGCCTCAGCTATGAATCCTATCATCAAGCCATGGCCGTTCAGAGGTTGGGGAATCGATCTGATCGGCCAAATCTATCCACCGTCCAGTAAGGGTCACAAATGGATTTTGGTTGCAATAGACTACTTTACTAAGTGGGTAGAAGCGATTCCTTTGAAGAACACCACATCCGGAGATGTAGTCGAATTTATAAAGGAATATATCATTTACAGATTTGGTATACCGCAGACTATCATGACAGATCAAGGAACGATGTTCACTTCGGATGAGTTTTTGACCTTTGCTGATGACATGGGCATTAAAGTTTATAATTCATCACCTTATTATGCTCAAGCCAATGGTCAGGCTGAAGCGTCAAATCAAATTTTAATCAAGATCATTAAGAAGAAGATTGAGCAGACTCCCAGGAGGTGGTACTTGACGCTTAGTGAAGCTTTGTTGGCATACCGAATGGCTCAGTATGGATCAACTAAAGCCACGCCCTATGAGTTGGTCTATGGGCACGCTGCTGTTCTTCCTTGGGAAATTCAGTCCGAAACACGGCGTGTCGAGTTACAGAATGAGCTTACAGCCGGTGAGTACAAGGATATCATGATGTATAGTCTGGAAGATCCACATTGTCTTCGGCTCAAGGCCTTGGAGTGCATCGAAGCCAATAAGATACGGGTGGCTAGGTATTACAACACTAAAGTAAGAGGAAAGAGCTTTGCCGAATCGGAGCTGGTGTGGAAGACTATCCTACCCATCGGAACCAAAGATAGCCGATTCGGCAAGTGGTCGCCAAATTGGGAAGGCCCGTATCGGATTATTGAATGTGCGCCTGGCAATGTCTATATACTCGAGGATATGGAAGGAAGGAGATTTGCCAGAGCGATCAACAGCAAGTACCTGGAGAAGTACTATCCCAGTATCCCAGTTGGGGGATGATAGCCGATCGGTGTAAGATCTGGCTCTTGCAGCCGATTCTACGAAAAGAATCGCCTTTAGCACAAAAACGAAATGCCCTCGATGGGGTGTAACAGCCGATGTAATTGCATCGCCTTTAGAACAAAAAAAATAATAAAGACAAATTGATGATTATCAATGCATTTTTTTCATTTCTGCTTCGTGTTTACAGAGGAGCTCTATTACATTCTAATTTGGATTATGAGTAGCTCTATCTATGATGTCCTAGGCGTCGGTGACGGCCGCCACCTCGTCGGCGTGAGGGAAGAAGTTCGCTAGTTGGGCGCTAGCCACCTCCATGTCCCGGCAATCCGGAAACCCGGGCTCGATGGCCTACAAGGCTATGCCAGAGCGGAGGCGTGCGGCCGTGAGAGCCCCGGTGGCGCCGTGACGAACGCCGGCCATGGCTACCTGGCGGACGCGGTGGTGAACATCCAAGAGCCGTTCTGCCTGTGTGTTGCCACGGGCGTTGACTGCGTTGGCGGCGGTCTCGGTGGCGACGCGCAGCTCCTCCAGCTGTGCGGTCAGGGTTGCAAGAACAGGAAAGGTCAGCGCAAGGGTGGCCATCAGTACAACACGAAGCAGTTTCAAGACATGATCACCTGTCACTGCGGCGTCTGATTTAGCGAGCTGGGCTTGGACCCTGGTCACCTCAGCCTCGGCAGCGGCAAGGGCAGCGGCTTGGGCTTCGTTGACGCCCTGCAGCCGGCAATTCTCCTTCGTAGCCCCTGAATAGAGGTTACGGTATTCCACCATTTGATGGTGGAAGTGGCGACCGTCGGCGGCGGTGTAGGACCCGTCAGAGTCTGCAGAGGACCCCGAATCGGATCCAGCGCTCAGAGCCGGAGCCTGAGGCGGGTCCTGAAGAGGTGAAGTCCGGCGAACCCGGGAGCCAGGGCCAATCGGCGCGTCCGGAGGAAAAGGGATCAGGCGAGCCTGACTGAAAATGGCAGAGAAGCAGATGTATAAGAATCGAAAGAGATCAATGTCATGGATGCAAACTGATTTACCTGCTAAAAATGGCCAACTGCCGGGGCGTCACCCAGCGATGACGGCCGTGAGACGGGCCAGCGGTAGCACCTGCACTGGGGGTGGCTCCAGCGGCTGCAAGGGCGGCCTGAGACGGCCCGGCAGCAGTTCCCGAACCTCCGGCACCGGAGGCTCCCGCATCACTGCGCAAGACGTTGGTGGTCAGATTAGATTGGATCGATGTATCAAGAAGTGAACAGTAGTCTTACCCTAACCAGGCTTGCAGACGTTGCCTATGTTCACCCACGGCCCCCAGGCTCCGGCTGAAGTTGTCGCCTTCAGCGGAACCCGAGGCTAGTCGCTTGCCGTGGTCTCCGTCGCCGGCCATGGGATTGGTTTTGGAGATTTGTTTTCTCTGTTCGGGGAGAAGAAGCGAAGAGCAAAGGCCGGGTGAGCAAAGGCTAGGGTGTTTGCGGTTGCTCGCTCAGGCCAGGCGTCTATTTATAAAGACGGAGGCACCAAGACGGTTTCCTCCTCGGGAGATGAGGCGACACGGCGGAATTTATACTGGAGTTTAATCACGTTTCTTGAATCCAGAACCGACGTGGCAGTGGAACGGACTGATCGGCTATTTTGGTCGGTTGCCTTGAATCGGCTATTTGGGCCTGATGTTCAGAATCGGTTATTCGGGCGAGTTGTTTAAAACAGCCGATTCGTTCGTGCCAGTGACAGTATTAAGGATCAGGCTATGAGAAGCCGATTCAGAGATAGAACAAAAGAGGAGGCCGATTTTTTCAGTCTGGCCAAAATGCATTACATGATCATTCAGGTATACAGAGTAAGTGTAGGATTACAAGCATAGAAGGGACAAGACAATGGTGATACATTCAGTAAGAAGAACATAGCCGGTCTGTAGCAGTTCCTGGTCCTCATCGGCTGCTGACTTCAGGATGTTCAGGTGCTGTTTTATTTGTTGGCCCTCAATGACCCTGGCGCTGACCTCCTTCTTCTTCGTAGCCAAATCAACGGTGCTCGTTGATATGGAGATTTCACGCTGAGTAATGGCCGCGTTGACCTTTGCCAGCTCCTTTATCAGCTGCTCACGTCTGATCTTCAAAGTGTCTAGCTCTGACTCGGCCGAGTTAATTGTGGCTTTCAGCAATTTTACTTGATCGGCTGACCTGCCGGCTTTTTGTTTGTTGGTCAGCCTGTTGTTTGTTAGTTGCTCAAGCTCGGTCAAGTTTTCATGGGTAGTCTTGATCCCTGGAGTAGCCCTCTTGAGTTTGACAAATTGTGGTAGGGAGCTGAGGATGGTCGGGCACGTCTGTTGCTGAATTAGTTCAATAACCTGATCAATAGGTTCAGGGTGCTTGGCCAGGTCAGTCAGGGCCACCTCCAGCTGAGGAAGAAGCTCGCTCAGTCGTTTCTTGAGGTCTGGCTCTGGTAGTGATGAAGACCTAGAGCTCAGTTCATTTTTGTCACAGCATTCCTCCAAGTCGAAGGAGTAGCTGGGGGAGGAAGGCTGCAGCGCCTGGGTTCACATATTAAAATGGTGATGACATAAAGACTTTGGATCGATTAGGAGGATAAGTGCTTCACCTGAAGGGAGCTTAGAAAAGGAAAAGCCGATGAAGTGCCCGGTTGTTCTGTTGTGGTCGTTCCCTTCCCAAAAGCAGAAGTAGTCGCATTATGTGTTTCTACAGCAACTTGAGGCTCTACAAGAATGGAAAGAGTAAAAGAAGAGAAAGCATGATGGTGCTAACAGCCGAAGAATTACCTAGGTGTTCAAGAGATGGTGTGGTTTCTTCCTCAAGTTGGTTCCACGAAGGAGGGCTGTTCGGCTGCATTTTTTAGAAAGAATCAGAAATATTCAGAGAAGTGGGATTGTATGTTTATGAGCTTGATTGATATCTGAGTTCCTGCTCTTTCTTGCTGGATAGTAATGTTTTCATCCATTCCCGGAAAGCCTCCAGTAAGATCTTGATGGCTTGTAGTTTCTGGGAGGATTTCGGCCTGAATATTTTCAGAAGGTGCCTGGATCGGCTGAATGCTCACCTATTGTATAGCCAATTCAGTCAGGTATGCTGAGTAAGTGATGCAGAGAGTATTTCAAGACATTCAAGTACCTGGGCAGGCTTCCTTTTGGATCTCTTCTTGGTGGTCGTCTTCTGGAGACTTGATAAAGCCTTTCTTTTTTAAGCTAGGGCAGTTGTCATACTGGTAGGGGCCTTCATCATCTTTTTTAAGGATGGAGCCTGAGAGCCTAGCCTGGCAGTTGGGCAAGAAGGATAATAGTTGATCTATTCTGGTGGGTTGGATTCTGGGTCCTGCATTAACAAAAGTTAGAACACAATGTGCAGCCGGTTTGAATGGAATCGGTTAAAATGCTTACTGCCGAGGTAGAGTTGAAGCTTGGGTTCAGGGCTCTACATCTATCATGGATCCCTTGACAGAAAAGGTGAACATGCCATTGTTGCCACCAGTGATCAAAGGTCTCATGAGACATTGAAATTTGACTCCAATGCTCTACAGTATGAACTAGCAAGTCTGCTCCCAATAAGAAGACCTTGTCGACTTCTAGAATCTCGGTGATTTCATCTCTGGGCCTCAGAAGGTGTAGAAATGGAAGCTTGGGGGGCAGTTAGCCGAAGCCCTGTTGTCTTGCTACAACGTTGGGGTGATAGATTTCATATGAAGGCCAGCTGGGCTCAGTACTGCTGGTGCTGCGAAGATGCTTAAAGTCAACTGGCAGTGTGTAGGGCTTTATGATGACATTGAAGATTTCAGTTGCTCCAGCATCAGAACATCCTGTACTGAACCTGAAGGTATAGGGCATTGGGAATTCATCATCATCTGCATATGGG
Organism: Eremochloa ophiuroides; assembly: GCA_038502445.1. Classification (NCBI taxonomy): domain Eukaryota; kingdom Viridiplantae; phylum Streptophyta; class Magnoliopsida; order Poales; family Poaceae; genus Eremochloa; species Eremochloa ophiuroides. The sequence continues at coordinate 18,913,039 of JAHLJS010000006.1, forward strand.
AACCAAATCAAGGTGTCTGGTCCCAAGCCTCTATAGAGTTTCTCAAGTAAGTTCCCTCGGTTCATGTTAATAGTGATGGCTGAGGCAGCTTCTCCAAAATTATGACAGCCCCTAGTGGTCTGGTTGCTGTCCTCTTCTGCATAGTTGATAGAAGGGTAATTGAGGTTGTTGAGGTTTGGCCTGACCATCTTATGCAAATAGAAGTTGAGCCATAGTTGAATCAACCACCAGGGACCTGTTATGCACCGTACTTCTTCCCCTTTTAGCAGATAACTGGCAACTCGGTTCATTAATCTGTAAGCAGATCCCAGCAATATTTTACCAAAGGGGATTAAATTGCCTTGGGCTAATTTTTCTGCAAGGGCTTTGAAGGGATAGGCCGGCTCCAAGGAAGCACCACAGAAGATGAACCTTTCCAGCCACAAGATCAAGAAGGCTATGTATTCCTTGTCGTTGATGCTGGAGGTTGTTTGCTGATGGGTCTTGATGTAGCCGGTCCAGCCCTTGTACTCATTCAGTTTGGGGAACTTCTTTTCGCCACCTGAAAGAAGATCCCACAGTTGGAAAGACTCGGTGATTTGAAGGCCAGTTAGCATATGGATATCACCCAAGGTGATGCTCATTGGCCCATCTCCAAATACAAAGGCATTCAAAGAATTGGACCAAAAGTAACTTGCAGCGATCAAGAGGGGTTCGTTCTTTTTCATATCACACAGAGAAAGGTCAAGGCACTGGCTCAGATTGCGCAGCTCCCAGTCTCCCCTTTTCCTTTCTGAGATGCGGCGGAACCAATTTCTCCATCCGCTAGGCATGCTTGGCCAATTCCTGAAGGTCTGCCTAGACCATGAAGATGCATCCACTAGCGGGCCTCTAAAAGGGATTTGGTTGGTCTCTTGATTGATGAATTCCACGGGGTTGGAGTCGCCCATCGGGCCTAGGAAGAAAGCGGTCGGAGCGTCCCTCAGCGGAATCAAGATTTTATTTTTTAGATCCTGAGACAGTTGGATGATAGGTGTGACCAATCGAGTGGAGATTCATGAATGAAAGACAGGTTGGCAAGATTCATACCTTAGGAATCTCGGAAGGAGTCGCCATTGCTTGCGGATTTCTTGAAAAAGGCGAATCGAGGTCGGAGATGCAACAGTGGATTTTTTCGAAGCTAGGGTTTCAGTTCGCCGTTAGGAGTTTGAGGCGATGAGCGGGAGGCTGCAATTTTGGCTCAAGAGTGGGCTGAGTCGAGACTCAATGCTAATTTTGGAATAAAACTATTTTATCCCAAAATTGGGGGCATGTGTTTATGCCAAAATCTGGACTGAGTGCGGGTAACCGATGCCTGATGCAGGTAGCCGATTTTCGGGAATAGAGGCCAAGGCAGAGATAGTCGATCGGGTTCCAGAATCGATTGTGGGCCGGAGTTGAAGACGGCGCGAATAGCCGATTTGGTGACGTCAGCATGGATCTTCGGCCAGGAAGACGATCACGTTCGGAGTCCGTTGAGGAAAGGAAAGATTGGGCTCCAAGTTATATTTAATTTAGGAAAATTTTTTAGTGCCCGTATTTATCTTGAGTTGCAACTCGAATAGGACTCTATCGAAGCCCTGTGTATAAATATAAGCCTCGGCCATTGTAAAAAAACACACATCAATACAACACATCTTTCGGCTCCGGCCAAAACTTAGGAGTGGGAGTAACGTTGATCTCGGCGAGTTCTTCAATCGGGCTGAGTGTCATCCGGTGGACGCAGGCTTGCTTGTAAGTATCGTCATGCCTCGCTAAGGTTTGTCTCTTTAATGTCATCCGGTGGACATGGGAGCATCGTAGATTGGGGTTGATTCTTATTTGATATAAGTTTAACGTCATCCGGTGGATATGGGCTTAGATCAAATAAGGGTTAGTTATCGATTCATGTTTGTTTTCCTGTTTAATCTATGTTTAACGTCATCTGGTGGACGAAGGCTTAGGTTAAGCTTGACTATGTGCATGGATTAGTTATCGGCTCTAATTAATTTGGCATCTTAGTTAGATTCATTAAGTTATCAAGATGTTATTTATCATTTATTGTTTATTTATTAATATAACATCTTTCTGCCCGATCAAGATTGCTTAGTATTGGCCTTAGATCCACATGAAAAATATCATTTATGTCTCGTTCATGTTTATGTTTTGTTATGATCTCGCTTAATTCGGCCAGTATTATCGTAACCTTGCTCGTACATGATGTGGATGCTTGACAAGAGCCGATCTGAATGAACACAGAGCCGCCGGCCTTCTAGACCAGCTCTGTATTCCTTCTAGATTTGCTTGTGATTATTTTCGGGAATATATCTAAACTGGTGCAAAGCCGCAGGCCTTCTAGACCAGTTTCGTATTAGTACTAGATTTATACTTGGAACTAATCACTGCCAAGTTTTCTGCTTCACGGACCCCGAATCGGCTAATTAGCCGATACGGTTGTGATTTCTCGAGAAAAACCAATTTACCGATCGCATTCTGCCAAATCGGCTAAATAGCCGATTTCTACCTGTTTGACGTTCAGACAGCCTGAACTGAATGATTTGACCTGTTTACAGCAATCGATTATGCTTTAATCTGTTATAACTATCTGCATAAATTTGTTTAATGTAGATTGTTCTATTTGATCATGCATATCAATCGATTATGTATCAGTTCAGTATCTGTTTCTATAACAAAACATGCATATATGCCGGAATCGACTCTTTAGCCGATTTCCGATTGAATCGGCTCTCAGAGCTACATAGATGGAACTACCTGGACACACCAGTTAGTTTCGCCCTGTGATTACTGATTATTATCTTTCCCTTGTCAATTGCAGGTCAAATTGACTGGCACGCCTAAGAGTTATCGGCACTCTCTGACCGGGTTTGAAGCTAGCTGGATCTTGGAAGCTCCGACGCTCTTGAGATCATATCCGGCTTCTCTGGTGTGTTGAGACGCAAGAACCACATTTTGTGCCAACACTCAGTTATCATTTACTATTTATCATTGACTTATTTATCGCTAAAGAACTAGAGTTATGGGTTATCATAGGCCTGCACATTTATCTTTCCAATCATTATAGTAGATTATCCTAATGAGTAGAATGCCACCTTTATCCTTTTGGCATAAAACAAATCAACGATACTCGGAATACTTACCGGGTGAAGTGCTACAGTGGGAGAATTATCTGTGCGCTTGCGGATATATTCTATAATATTATTTTTAGGAGGCAAGTGAAGATTATTTTACCTTTGATTTTTGCCATCATGTTAGGGATAACAACTTAACGTGAAGTGATGTTAAAAATACCAACAGTGAGGATCCACAAATATCACATATTGAGAGACTTGAGAGAGTCATACAATAGAAACTCTAAGTTTTATTTTGAAAACTTGCAAAAGCTCTAGGATAAGAGCTGAACGACAAAGCTTGAGACATAGTGTTTAACTTAGACATTCTATTCTTCAATTACCCAAGACTCAAGAGAAAGCTCAAGCTCCATGGTAAAGGTAATATAGGTAAGTTTGAAGGTTAGCTTGGTCTACTCTAATCCTTGAGTATCTCTTGGTTTAAAACTGAATATTTGTGAGGGGTAGCCATAACTTTTGATATATGCTAAAGTTTGGCTTTGCTAAGGGACTAGCAAAGGGTAAGCTTGGGGGAACTTGTTGACGGTAGTTATTGCTCATTTTTACCCATCAACTAAACATGAATCAAGGGCATAAAACAATACACAGCATAGTTATAGGGTTTGATTCTAACAAGTTCCACGAGTTTTGGTGTTCTCACTTGTTTTGCAGGGTATAAAGGGATGTTCAATTTTTCACTGAATAAAAGTATCTCAATTGAGGAATTGGAGTTCACTATTTCATAGAGCTCGTCGAGACGATCGAAACGGACCTATGGTTTGCTAGTTTTGGAGTCCGGAATAAAGAGATATGGATTTTATAAACACTGGAAGATTCTAGAACCTGAGCTGCGGGATTAATTAAAGGCTGCGGGATTAATTGGGCCTAAATCAGAATTTGGCCATTAATGCCTATGTGCACATGGTGGAAAGGCTTAGTACCATATCGCTTGCCCAAGGTGGAGGGGAGGCTAGGCGCCCCCATATAAGGAACTCAGGACCCCCCGAGTCAAGTGCACCATTATGGGGTTGCAGAGGCGTCTCTCGAATGCTCTCAACTCTAGAGAATTAGGGCTAGACTTTTCAATGTAGTAGATTAGCTCTAGTTGAGAGTTAGGGAGAGCGGAGCTGCGCTTCGGTTCTGGAGAAGTCTTCAGAGGTCTGGTATTTCTTTGTATCTCATCTTTGTAAGACTTATGCTTTAATATATTTATCTTCTCTATTTAGTTTATGCCTTGAATTTGATTGGTTAGTATAGTTGTTATATTTTGGCATAGGATCTCCGCTCGCATCAAGTGCTCTAGTTTTCATACGGGATTAGAGTAGTAATTAATAGTGTAGGCATGGTGTCTAGAATAGAGGTTACCTGAGATTGCACTCAACCTTACGAATAGTTGTGGTAGCCCCAGGAGGTGACAGCCCTGATGGCCAACGTATTCCACCTCGTGTAGGTTGATGATTGTAGGACCGTAGTCAGAACTTCCTAGTCCCATTCTCATCCCGTTCCGTGGCTAGTGTTCTGATGTCCCGAAGTGTTATTGTGTGATTGCTTTATCTACCATGAATCAGTTATTATAGAACCCCAGTAATAGAGAAGTATTTAGGAACCTTGAACTCTCCCGTTGTCCTCTCACTTTAGCTATCTGCTCTTTTATCATAGAATTCTCCTGTGTGTCTATATCATTTAAGCATAACTCCTATCATTTATCGTTTACCCCCACTATAGTCTAGTTGATGTATTAAGTTAGTAGCTATATGATGGTGAACTATCAAATTCTTTTACCATTGCTTCCCTGTGGTAAAATATAGATAACGATACCTGGAATACTCCCGGTAAAATGCTACAATGGTATTCTATGCGCTTGCGGAATCTTTCATATTTTAATTGTGCATAAGAAATATCAACATTTGTCAAACACCATCCAAACCTATTTCTAAGCATTACACCAAGCAAACAAGTCATGGGAATTGTAGTTTGACAATGCAACGATTCATATGTTAATGCACACACAAATGCAGTAACTTATTCATGAGCTTGCTCCCCTATTTGTGTGCTTTCAAATTTTTAATTAACCCCTTTCCTTTCTTATCTTTGTGACTTTTTTCTCCCCCTTTGTCAACAATCACCAAAAATGGTGCAAATTATGAGAGTATCAAGTCAATTAAAGGGGTTTAGTTCATTTTCACTTTGGTTCAATCTAGATCAGTTGCCTAGAATATGTAACTAAGTTTGACCCAAGGACAAGCTTCTTCACACCTCACTAGTAGGGTTATCTTGACCATGTTAAGTTACACTTGGTTTACAAGCCTAGGTTTACAAGCCCATCAATATGTCATATGCTACCACTAGGTCATCCAAGCATATAAAGCAATAATGGTACCATATATACATCAAAACATTTGATTTTCCATGAATGAGCCTATAAGATGCATTTCATGTCTATATGCACTAAACAAGTCCTAAAAAGTATGAATACCATGTCAACCAATTTTACCTTGTTTTAGTCGAAGGAGAGGCATGTCATATAATGTGGGATGTTTTTCACTTCATGTTGGAGTAGTCTAGTATGTTTACCTCACTTCTCAACTTGCAAAATCTTGACTCATCAAGTGGCTTGGTAAAGATATCCGCTAATTGATCTTCGGTGCCAACACTTTCAATTGCAATGTCCCCTTTGATTTGGTGATCTCTAATGAAGTGATGCCTTATGTCAATGTGTTTTGTTCTTGAATGTTGCACGGGGTTGTTGGTTAGCTTGATAGCACTCTCATTGTCACATAGCAAAGGCACTTTCTTGTATTTCAATCCAAAATCACTCAAAGTTGCCTTCATCCAAAATCACATAGCAGGCTCGGCAGGAGGAGGATGGCGGCCTCCGTGAGTTTCCGGCTAGCCCGGGGTGCAACCCCAGGCGTTCCGGCCCCGTCATCAGCGATGATGTGGGCCTGAACATCGCGGGCTCGGCGTCACGCTGCTCCGCCGTCTCCCCGCTCCTCCTCCTCGTGCTCTAGTGCGGCACGGAGTTGGGCGAGGCGTAAGCGATCCTCGTCCATGCGCGCTTCAAGCTCCCGAAGCTGCTCCAGCTCTGGACAGTGCTGGATGGGACGGGAGGTCCCCGCCTCTTGGCACCGGGGAAGCGTGGGTCGCGGCACCGACGGAGGCGGAGTGTTCTGCGGCAGTTGTTGCTGCTGCTCCGCAGGGGCCTCCTCCTCTTCCTCCGAGTGGACGTCCTCCAAAGACCTTCCTCTGGTGCACCAGGTGGTAGCACTCCCGGGAGGGATCGATGTAGTCGTCGTCGTCAGAGCCGTAGACGCTGAGGGTGTGGTCCCACGTGTCGATGAGGTGAAGGAGGGCTTGGGGATCACGGACACCAGTGAAGTCCACGTTCTCCCAGAAGTCATCATCGTCGTTGCTGCTGGGATCCCACCGTGACGGCGAGATACGACCATAGTGGTCCCATCCCTCCGGGTACTCCGGCAGGACGAAGCTGGCGGTGGAGTCCGTCTCCCTGCTGCTACATGCCCTAGGAGTACTTCCAGGGAAAGATGGTGGGGAGGCGGCATTATCGCCAATGAGGTCGTCCATGCGCTCGAGGTGGTGGACGGGAATCGTCACCAGGTCGTGCTGCTGGGCACGAATGGCACAGACGTGGGCGTCGAGGGCATTGCGGAGCCGGAAAGGAACTGGCGACGGCGCCATTGACCTCCCCCACTGAGGGCTGAGGGAAATGGCGGGTGGCACCACAGACCCGCTCCATCCGTCCGTGGAGCGACGGGTGGGCAGCAGTTGTCGATGTCCGCAAAGCCGAGTCGGCAGCCGATGCAACAGAGGTGTTCCCTTCCGGGGGCACCGATCGGGCCGTGTTTCCCGCGACAGGGTGCGGGTTGACCCGTGGACGCCACTCGCGTCAGGTTCGGCGGGAGCGACTCGTGGCGTTCCCTCCTCCCCGCGGTGCGGGTTAGAAGGGTCGCCATGTCCCCTTCCTAGCCTCCTGGGCCGGGGTCGGGATGATGGCGGCGCGGGGCTCGGCTGAGCGGAGATCCATCTCGTAGCCATGGCCAGTGGCCACAAATTCGAGGCTCCCGAACCAGAACACCGCATCGGCAGGAAGTGCAGGGAAGCTGTCAGCCTCCGTAACCTAGATCAACACACAAAAGGCCCCTACCTGGCGCGCCAACTATCGGTGCTAGGATTAGCGGGTGCTAACACTTGCTAGTAAACTTGTGATTTGCGGTTGAGACTACGGATGGTGTGTGTTGGCGCTTCTTAGCGACAGCAGAAAAATCCGCAAGCGCACGGAAGTACCGTTGTAGCACTTCACCCGGAAGTATTCAGGGTATCGTATTTTCCCAAAGGAACGGCTTATGTTAGAGGTCTCTAGCTAGTTTACCCTAGAAAAAGGTAGAAGGGATAACTTGGGTGGAGAGGATACACTGAGTCTGGGAACACTAAGTGAAGATGACTTTCTCACTACTTGCTTGCTTCAGGCCACTGACGTAGCGGGTCTACCAGTCGATACCAGTATCAG